>OX453057.1:19369357-20652906 GCA_949699795.1 Spicauda simplicius
TTTCTGATTATTAACCGACTTCCAAAAAGGAGGAGGTTATCAATTCGTCTGTATTTTTAACCGACTTCCAAAAAGGAGGAGGTTATCAATTCGTCTGTATTTTTTTTTTTTTTTTTTTTTTTTTATATTTGTTACCTCATTTCTCCGGACTGGGTGAACCGATTTAGATGATTTTTTTTTTATTTGAAAGGTAGTGCGTGTCATAGGGTCCCATTTTTTTTTAGTATTTTTTTTTTTTTTTTTTTTTTTATATTTGTTACCTCATTTCTCCGGACTGGGTGAACCGATTTAGATGATTTTTTTTTTATTTGAAAGGTAGTGCGTGTCATAGGGTCCCATTTTTTTTTAGTATTTTTTTGACTAGGGCATAAGAAAAACGCATAAGTCTTAAATTTGCATTTTCAATGTACGCGATAAATGTATGAATAACTCAATATCCCGCCAACCGATTTTGATGATTCTTTTTTTATTAGAAAGGATGTACTCCAGGGGTAGTCTGATAAGAGTTTGATAAGGTTCTAATCATAGGATCTTCAACTTTTTGGAGCAAAATAATAAAATTAGTGATAGTCGGCCGAACCTTAGCTGGAGAAGTCCAATTGAGTAAAATATAGAATAAAATTACTATGTAGGTATTTACTATGAAAAATTTGACCTTCAACTCTTCAATCCTGATGATGCAGGGGTACTGCTAGCCTGAACTATAAAAGTTGGTCGTTTGATGTTTGCGAATATATAATGAAATTGTTAAGCAAATTCATGGGACAAAAATTTGACCTTCAACTCCTCAACCCTGATGATGCAGGGGTACTTAAAGCCAAAACCATAGGAATAAGCCATTTGGTGCTTACGTATATGTTATAAGATTACTGAGCACAAACATAAGATGAAAAATTTGACCTTCAACTTTGAGGAGTTGATGATGGAGGGGTACTTCAATCCTAAACCATAGAAGTTGGCAATTTGGTGCTTACGGTTATGTAAAGAAAATACTAAGCAAAAATATAAAATCAAAAATTTGACCTTCAACTCCTCAACCCTGATGATGAAGGGGTACTTCAATCCTAAACCATAGGAGTTGGCAATTTGGTGCTTACGGTTATGTAAAAATAATACTAAGCAGAGGCACAAAATTAAAATTTTGACCTTCAACTCCTCGACCCTGATGATGAAGGGGTACTTCAATTCTAAACCATAGGAGTTGGCAATTTGGTGCTTACGGGTATGTAAAAATAATACCAAACAGAGGCACAAAATTAAAATTTTGACCTTCAACTCCTAAACCCTGATGATGCAGGGTACTGCAAGCCTGAGCCATAGAAGTTAGCCACCTGGTACTAACGTATATGTTATAAGATTACTAAGCAACAATATAAGATGAAAAATTTGACCTTCAACTCCTCAACCCTGATGATGGAGGGGTACTTCCAGAGGGGGCGCCCTGTTTGTATGAATTGTAAAAGTGTTTTATGTTTAATTTTTGTGAATATGTAGATGCACAAAGCAAACTTAGAGGCTTTATTTAAATACAAACATAAAAATATAGTCACTAAAAAGTGTAAAATAAAAACTTTTTAACAAAAAATATCTACCGACTTCCATGTCACAAAAAAGTAAAAAATAATTTAAATATATTTTGGTCTAGAACATACTCAGTACTTAGTACATAGTTCTGAAGTCGGTGCTCATATAGGACGTAGTTACCGTCGTCCAGCGAAATATGTCGAGCACCGACTTCAGGACTATGTACTAAGTACTGAGTATGTTCTAGACCAAAATATATTTAAATTATTTTTTACTTTTTTGTGACATGGAAGTCGGTAGATATTTTTTGTTAAAAAGTTTTTATGTATATGTAGTGACAAATCCATTTCTGTATTTAAATAGATTTTTTTAACTATTGTCCTAAGTTTTGAAGGATGTAGCAAGATAAAGATACAGAGCAGTACGATTATAACCAGTTTATTAGGATACCAAAAACAATAAATTAAAACGCTTAAAAAACGCTTTCTGCACTCATAGCCGCACAATAGGGTCATCTCCTGTGCCGTGGGTGCCATTAACAAACAAAGACGAATACACAAACACCCAGACCCAGAACTAGAATCTAAACTCATCATTCAGATACGTGTCTGGCCGGGGTCGAACCCGGGACCCACTGCGTGTCGGACCGGTATGGTAACCGCACCGCTACGCGGGTCGTCAATAAACATAAAAATTTCATATAGTAAAGCCAATATAAATGTGGCCTCGGTAAACACTTACATTTCTAGCCCAGTAGACTAAAAATGAGTTCTACCTTTAGAAGTATTCAAGTACCAAATAAGTTTGTAAGGTGGTAGGACAATCCCTGTAGCCTCGGGATCAGAATAGGGCTACGGTATCCCCCGCCTGTCGTAAGAGGCGACTAAAAGGGGCTTCCGGGGTTGCAGACGGCTAGAGTGGGAGCTCGAACCATTCGGTCAGGCAATCCCGGGAAAGACGGCGGTATGTGTGGTCGCATGCCGTCGTAAAGACTAGACGGAGCGTTGGGCCCAGCCGCCTATCTGGGAGGAGCCCGATGGGGCAGCGCGCTCGGAGGATTCCGGTTGAAGTCGTTTCGAGATCCCAGAGTCCTCCTTTTCAGCACCGAGGACGGCCACCGGGGGGGTTTTAGTGCGGTAAAAATCCCACATAACCCTGCGTCGCTCCCACGGCGTCGGGTACCTTTGGAAGGTTTCCCCCTCGAAAACAAAAAAAAAGGACAATAGTTCGAACGGGGAGGTGGTGGTACCTCCACCCATCTCTAGCGTGAATCAGTTCTTGCGTTTCGATGGAAGGGTGTGATTGCCGGCACACTAATATATGAGTCGACTATCTTAGTACTCAGGAGTGGAAACGCCCTGTGATTGACTTCAGATTGAACCTGTGTGCTATATGAAGTCAATCATAGATTTCCATGTGGGCAGTGACCACTTCTCATCAGGTGGACTAACAAACTCGGAAACGTCGAGACATATGCATTAGTCTCAAACAATATCGACAAACTTAAGCTATAGCTTCTATGGAAACCTTTCAGCTTTACGAGCGCTTTGCCGATCGTCTATATTAATTGGAATTTCGCGATAGTTGTTCAAAGTTTTCTTCTGAACCGCTTTCAACTGATTTGTTATAAATATTGATAAGTTTCCGAAACTGTAAATTGGGGTGCTTGATGTTCGTAGCGCAGAGAACCGAATGTTACGAATAATGTTTATTTATTTGTGAAGTACATGGTGCTTTTGATGTTTACGTTAATAAAATTTCCTTGTATGTGAAGGATTATGTTTTTATTTTTGTACAAATGTACAAAAATAAATACATATTTTGTACAATTTGAAATTTTGTACATTGACGGAATCTAAAACAATAATATTGCTTATCACTTACCTACTTATAAAAAGGATACTTTTTTTATGATTTTCAACTACGTATATATCATCGAAAAATGGTATTACAGAAAATTTAAGTGGTTTTTTTATTTTCGGTACTTAATTTTTTGTAAGTAGTGTATGTCATTATTTAAATGTTAATTATTGCTGATTTAACAATAAACATTTAATTAGTTTTTTTTTATTTCTGTTATGTATGCCAATAAATAATAAATTATTAAAATTTTACTACACTACAGCTCTACCCTAGTAGTCTAGTAGTACTACTTTACTTTTAGACTAGACTTCACTGCATTCATCATTCAGGGACTTTGTACTAAATTTTTCCATGATAAATATGCCCCAAATATATGTATGTATAGAAATTTCAGAATCTTCCAAAAGCTAAGGTATCAATATTTACATAATAACTTTTGTTTTTGAGAAGGAAACCTTCATTTAACTTCATAGGTATTTAACACCATGGAAGCGACATTGGCAGATTAAATGTGCGGCTGGGGCAGCCGCACATTTTGATTTTTAATATGATACGCGACCACACGTAACGCCGTTCTTCCCGGATCGCTTGACTGGATGGCTCGAGGTCAGTCTCTTGCCTACCGCAGCCCCAAAACCCCCTTTTAGTCGAATCTTACGACAGAAGCTGAATACCATAGCTTTATTCTAATACGAACTACAATGACAAAACACATATAAAACAGAACATTTAATGTCGTCAACCCATTAAGCCTAGCCTAGTACATATGTATATAACTTTTAGTTGAACCACTATCTACCAACTATTTTGCCATATGTTAAAATATGTATAAATGTATGTAGATCGACACAAGACCAAATAAATATTTATCAAACTGAAACATCATAAGACATCGATCATGTTTTGTTAAATTGTTGTAACACCTTCGACCTACTTTAAATCTGTCGAGCCGCGACTACTCCGCAATTACTGACGACCGCTCAATATGAAAAAACAGTTCATAAATCCGTAATGACTGGATTGACTGTTTGCGCATTAACGTCGACTACTGTTTGATTGTCATAAAATCGAACAAGCACACAATTTGGCTAAACTTGATCGAGTAAACAATTGTATACAACGTCGGGTGAAAGGAAAAACTCACTAACTACAGAATATGCAACATGAAGTTATCAGCATTTTTGTCTGCCTTTGTGTTTTGTCTTTTTGTTTTGTCAGCAATTGTAAGCGTGTTAAACACAGGTCCCCTGAAAGTCTGCAAAGAGATTAGCATATAGTCTACTACTATATATAAGTTTAGCGTTTAAAACTATGCTCGAAAAAAATCTTTCGGGCATAAATTTTAGTCCTTGTTCTAGCATGTACTTCCACGGCGTTTAGCTTTACCGTAAGACTAAGTGATTCGACAGTAATTCGAACGTAACGAAAATCGACATACCTGGGATTCGAATCTCAAACCGATCGAGAAGTCTTTCTGCAAACCAGGCTACTATTGTTAATACATATCGTACGTAACCATGGCCCTGAAGCCATCGACGTCACGTAACCCCAATTTGTCCAACGCGCAACGTGTTCTTGAATGTCGCCGTATAATAAATTTCTAAAATCTCGATTCAATTTTCTGCACGATAAGCTCGATTTCATGTAAACTTTACGAGAACGTGCTTGGCTGTTGACGTCAAATGATGAACGTTTGATTTCACCCTGAAGTACCCGCAGCCCTTTGGCTTTTTTATCACACACACGCTTTCTACATTCATAGCCCCACACTAGAATTTTCGCCTGTGTCGTGGGTACCATGAACACACACAAGGCGAATACACAAACACCCAGACGCAGAACAGGAATCTAAACTCATCATTCAGATACCTGTCTAGAATCGAACCCGGGAATCGAACCCGGAACCCATTGCGCGTCAGACGGTAGCCGCTCCGCCACGCGGGTCGTCGATCTTCAATTAATCATTACAAATCTTTAAAATTGAACAACGTGGCATATGAAAATCGTTATTTCAAAGTAAAGGAACGTCGATCGCGCTTAACCATTGCGTGCTTGACCTCTCGTGGAAAATATTAAATCACCTTTGTGTGCTTCGGAGGGCATGTGAAGACGTTGTTAAATATGGTCAGAAGAATTTCAGAATATCCAACATAACTTAAGCTTATTTTTTGTTTGTTGCACATGACCTTCTATATGCATATAATACAACTTCGTATTAAAACTAATACGGTTACGCTTTCTATACGTTCTACACTCATAGCCCACACTAGGTTTTTTTCCTGTGTTGTGGGTACCATGGACACTCCTCCTCCTCCTTGAATCGATTCCCCAATGCTGGAGGTCGTGACCTCATCACAGGTTGTTCGAGAGAAGCCTCTTCTTTACGATGGACCTCCATCTTCCCCGGTCTTGTGCGATGTGTGATGTGACCATGGACACACACAAGACGAATACACAAACACCCAGACCCAGAACATGAATCTAAACTTATCGTTCAGATACCTGTCTGGCCGGGAATCGAACCCGGGACCCATTGCGCGTCAAACCGGTATGGTACACATCGTTTATGACCTAGAATAATACATAGGATACATCGGATACATCACTGTGGTAAGCGCGGCCGTAGCGGGAGATTCCGCAGGAATAACCTAGTATAGAAAAGTAGGAAAGTTCAATTACATTAAAAATATAAGCTCAATACAAAATTAACCAAATTAACCCAATTAAAATTTATCAGGTGGTAGAACCAGTGTAGTTCGACAGGGAAAGTAAAACCGCCACACCTATTGCTGGAGTGAAGCATCTCTTGCGTTTCGATGGAAGGGTGTGGTTGCCGGCACACTTTTATATGAGGCGACCATCATAGCCCTCGAGTGTAGTAACGCATCTGTGATTGACTTCAGATAGAACCAATGTTCTGTACGAAGTTGATTACAGATATCTATGGGCGGTAGTGACCACTTACCATCAGGTGGACTGCATGCTCTTTTGCTATTTCAGTCGCATCAACCCATTATTGGCCCACTGCTGGGCACGGGTCTTCTCCCAGAATGAGAGAGTTTAGGTCATAGTCCACCGCGCTGGCCAAGTGCGAATTGGTGGACTTCACACACCTCCGAGAACTTTTTTTTTTTAAGAACTCTCGGGTGTGTAGGTTTCCTCATGATGTTTTCCTTCACCGAAAAGCATTGATAATTAATTTCTAATACGCACATAAATCATTGGTGCGTGCCTGGGTTTGAACCTCGGACCTCCCGATCGAGAGGGCAAGTTTCAACCATTAGGCTATCACTGCTCTCATTCAGTACTGCTGCTATTTCAGTCAGATCAGTCAAAAAACAGATATTCACTTAACTACCCTCATCATTTCAGAATTTAAATAATTAAGTATTACATTTTTGCTGCAAAATTTTTATTAATGCAATAAAAATCCTGAATTTAGCATGAAATTGGGCGCTGAAATCTGAGTGCACGTTTTATCAGCTCATTAAAACTTATCTTTTGCACGTAGAAGGTTTTTTCATGTCTATAAATGGACTGCTCTTTCATTCGAATAAATTATTACCATTTCAATTATAGCCACTGGGCCAAAGACTTTTAATTCCATCGGGTGGCTTGCTTTTCAGGAGTTAAAAGTTTTGATATGATTAAATTCGGATTGAAAGGCGTTTTGCATAATTTCGTTATTTAGTCCTAGTAATAGAGGAATGAAACTTATACCGCTGGTATTCAGAGTTTTTTCTATTTCATTTTTATGAGAGTAGTAAATGAGCGTGATTTCCCTGAAACCTGAAACCTGAACCCCGATCGAATCATAGTCCACCACCTAATTTTTTTGTGTTTACTTCGGTCATAGTGGCTCTTGGTATCCTTTGCTCTCCATACTGTCTAATAAAAAAATATAATTTGAGAGGTATATATAGGCCCATTGTAGATAGACCAGGAGATACCATGGCTATTGGTTTGACAGTACAATATGAGAAATGCAAATACGAATGATTTTGATATTTCGCAAGCAGTTTGGCATTTCAGCGAAGGCGACCATTCTAGTCCTCGGGAGCAGCAACGCATCTGTGATTGACTGTTCTTCAGGCGGACTGAATGCTCTTGTACTGTTTTAATTTAAAAAAAGGTGCAGTAACGGTTTCTTCAGCTTCTTTATTTACTATGCCACGTTGAACTATCATATCATCAGTGCAAAGGAAATAATGCTAAAGCGCCAAAATAACATTTTTTGGTTAGAGGTTTGAAGTCCTTTTTTATAGAACAAAAATCATGTCACCTTTATTTTTGATGGGACCTTATTGTTAGTAGTTCATACTAATCAACATTATCCCAACAAAAATAAAGCTAACATTATTTCCACTGACGATATCATTATCAGATAGATTTCATGACTACATACCTATGAGATAAACAGAAACTTGTAATATAACGTCTCGTAACAGCAGCTTAATAAATTCCACAAAATAGCAGAACATTGCTCTCTTCCGTAATACCCAACGTTTATACAATAACTCATTAAATTTCTTCTCCTTTTCCTAAAACTGAGTAACTTTTCGACCTTACACACCTAAACACAAAGACTACGCGCCTCGCTTTCATGAAATGAAACAACTACATTTCATTATCCTCTGAACTCTGCCCTTTCGTAGCGATAACAATGCTTTTGTATTATGTACAGACAATCTCATTGACTAATGTGCTCACGAAATTCTTTTGAACAAACTGTCTGAAATAATTATGAAGGAGATGAAAGGGATCTAAACAAACGGAGCTCGGAATCTGTTAGATTATAATTTTTTCGTAGCGTTTAATTATATGCCTCTATGTTTTATGTGCCATATTTATATTTAATTAGGTTATTCCTGCGGCTTTACTTGCTTAAGTCCCTTCTACCACGATAACCAGTATCTTTAGTTGACGACACGCGTGGCTTAGCGGTTACCATACGGGTCTGACGCGCAATGGATCCCGGGTTCGATTCCCAGCCAGACAGGTATCTGGAGGATGAGTTTAGATTTTGTTCTGGGTCTGGGTGTTTGTGTATTCGTCTTGTGTGTGTCCATGGTACTCACAACACGGGAGAAAATCCTAGTGTGGGGCTATGAGCGTAGAAAGCGTGTTTTTTTTGTGTTAATGTAGGTCATAAATTACATATGAGTGTGCTAAATTTTAGCTAAATCTGTCCCGTAGTTTATTCATGAAAAAATTATAAATAGACATGTTAATCACAAACGTTTGCAATTGTAATATTATTATTAAGTATCTACCTCATGATTATAAGTACCAAGTACTTATAATGGTAGTTACATACTAAGGCAGAAGAACCCTATTACCAGCCGTATCCGGATGCCTACGCTACACCTACATATTTTAGTCTAATAACAGTTAGTACTTTAATTTATGACTTGTTTTTATTCGTAATATAAAAGCAAGACAGATGCATGCATTACACCTGGTAATTAGAGGCCTGCTCCTGCTGCTTATGAACATCTATAATAAACCCCAAATAATGTTAGTATTACCCCTGGATGACCACAAATACGTTGCTAACGAAGAACTAATGTGGGACTGCCCGGATAACAATGTCTCTACATCTTTCAAACCGGAACACATCTTTCTTTTATACTTGAACCTGGCGATAAGGCAGTCGGGGAAATAATCAGGGAGATTGAAAGTAGTTACTGTCGCCTATGGACATTTACAACACCAGAGGCGTCGCCAATGCATCGCCGGCTTTGAAGGAACTTATTTGAACTGCTCTTTTCGCAACTTATTTGAAGAGACTCATGTTATAACGCTCCGGGAATACCTCAGGAGGAATGTCATTCCACATCTTGTACGCCCGTATCAAAAACGAGCGTACAAACTGAACACCGCCACGGGTCCAGTTGATGTGGATGTAACTACATTCTTCGGCGAGTGGTGCGGTGGAGGAAAGGTGACGTAGGCACCAAGTCAAAGAGTTTCTGGGAACACTAACAATTGTACATCTGCGATTAGTACTAATAATATTCGTTAGACCTTTGTGTGTAGGGTGTGTTAACATGGGTTTTAGGTACTACCACTACCAATCAGTTGCGCAGCTTAGTTAAACTCTACGGATTCACGCGCCAAACACCCAACTGTTTTTAACATTATGATCTACCCATTTCTGTCTAGACTGGAATATCCTTTTAGATTAAAAAGCTGGTCAAATGGTGTATTTCACACACCTTTGATTTTTATTCCAGGATATAAGGCATGTAAATATTAATATTATTACCTCGCGATGTCTTCCTTCGCTAATAATGAAAGTAGTAATTAACTTATCCTTACTACTAACAACTCACCTACTCATGTTAATGATTCTTCCAATTCCTAAATGGTTCAAAATTACCGATAGCTGCTATTAAGTTATTATGAATATTTCAATATTTTAAAGATTTATGACAGGGCTTGACTATTATTATTAATGAAGCAAGGTTTCTGAACTTTAGAAAATGCTGAGAGACAGAGGCCTTGTTTACAGTGGCTTATACGGACCATAACCTTATAAAGGAATATAACATTAACGTTATGTACTTGAAGTCTTATCTTCTCTTTTGCAAAAATATATTCCAAACATAAAAATATGTTTATTATACCGACTCATCCAGACCGGACCTCATCCAGAGAAAAAATGCATAACGACACCTTAAGATAGTCATAGTTCACTAGTTATTATTAAATATTTAACTTGTTTTGTGGCAAATTTTATTTTAAAAACCTACGATTATAAACATATCTTTTATAAAGCTTTGTCTTATACTATTATATAGGTACAACCCATTATTGTCCCACTGCTGGGCACGGGTCTTTGCTCAGAATGAGACAGTTTTAGGCCATAGTCCACCACGCTGGCCAAGTGCGAATTAGTGGAATACCTACTATTATATAATATGAGGAAAACTATATATTACGATGGAAAACAAACTATTACCAGTATATTTTCAAAAAAGTGTTATTTTTGCGATGACATTATAAAATTGAATACACAAAAGATTCAAATGAGCGTTAATTTTAATAAAAATTTAAATTCAACAGCTCTGCTAATTTTCTTTCCCGTTAGAGAATAAAGGATGACCCTGTCCCGCCCTGTTCATGTTTAATTATGTTTAATTGGTGACAAAGCAATCAAGACGTAGGTACTTTCCGCTACAAAAGTACTTTTGGCTGTTTGCCGTGTCAACGGGAAATAACGTTTAGGTAAAATTTAGAAAAAACAATATTTATTTAACATTTAGTTTAAATTTCATTTTTAAACGGGAAATAACGTTTAGGTAAAATTTAGAAAAACAATATTTATTTAACATTTAGTTTTAATTTCATTTTTAAACGGGAAATAACGTTTTGGTAAAATTTTTAAAAACAATATTTATTTAACATTTAGTTTTAATTTCATTTTTAAACGGGAAATAACGTTTAGGTAAAATTTAAAAAAAACACTATTTATTTAACCTATAGTTTTAATTTCATTTAAATGTGAAATTTTGTATGCCAATGTTTATTTAAAGATGAATTCTATTCCTTTTTCGCTATTGTAGTCTACTACAATAGGTAAGACGTAAACTGAGCTTATTAGTCTTTTACTATTTACTACCTAATATAGTCTCATACTTTACTACTTGGACTTATATTTTACTACTAAAAAATAAGTCAGAGATGCAACGCATAAAAACTGAGTAATGCATTTACATGGTAGTCGACCGCATAAGCTTCGTCCGCAGAGGTACTAAATGGACTTCAGAAAGAACCCTTGTAATCTATGAAGTTATTTTTATCTGATTGAAGCAAATGAGCATGCAGTCCACCTAATGGTAAGTGGTTACTGCTGCCCATGGACATCTGTAAGCAACTTCAAACAGGACATGGGTTCTATCTGAAGTCAATCACAGATGCGATATTCCCGAGGACTATAATGGTCGCCTCATATAAAAGTGTGCCGGCAACCACACCCTACCATTGAAACGCAAGATATGCTTCACGCTGAAAATAGGTGTGGCGGTGGTCCTTCCCCTGTCGAACTACACTGGTTCTAGCACCTGTAAAGATGTTGCTTAGAAGTTGCTTAGAGATGTCCATAGGCGGCAGTAACCACTTTCAATCAGATGAGCTGCATGCTCGTTTAGTTCAACGTTAATAAAATGCATGCATTATGCATACTTTTATTTGACCCCTTTCAGTTTCTTAAGCTTCATTTCACTATTTACATTTTGTCAACTGTTTTAAGCATTATAATTCTAGCTACAGAGAATTAGTGCGACTTCTAGTATAAATGGTTGGAAATTAATAATATGTTTATTATGGACCGCAAGTGACGGCCTGAGCCCGTAATATATGACATAAGCTGATACATTAAGGCAAATATATGTACAGCGTTCATTCAAATAGAGCTTGTAATAGTAGGAGTAGGTTAATATGAGTTTTTAGGTCATTTCTTGAAGAGTTCCGTATATTAAGGATTTTATTAAACCTATGTCAGTATGTACGCATGTTATATTAATAAAAAAGTGTTTTGTTTCGAGAATGTCATAATATGATGTGACATGGTAAAATGGTGTTAATTAAGCTATAAAAAGTATTGTTAATTGCAATAAAAATGTGTTTTTCGATGCCTTGACTTCTTTCGATATATATTGATGTGTCATATGAAGCGAGGGAGTCGGGCTATTGATTACATTAGGTACATTTAAAGTATGTAGTAGTAGGCACAAATGTGTAGGTATAAGGAAGTATGAGAGGAAACTAGTCTTATATACATTTATGGAGATTATATATTAGCTATCCAACAAGGGTTCTAACTTAGGCTGTGTCCCCAGTAGGCAAACTGTTAGCGGCGTACTGAATTTACGAAGTATCGGTTTAGTACGCCCTGCTATATATTTTAAATAGAGTGTCCAAAGTTCGCTAGTTTGCGCTCACTTTACGCATTTAGCGTTACAGCGTACAGTGGAAACACCTATTGGGGACACAGCCTTAGTCCTTAGTGGTAGCAACGCGTTTATAGTCAACTGACAGACTGATGTCAACCGGTATTAATTACAGATGTCCATGTGGCAGTGACCTCTTAGCGTCAGGTACAATGCATGCTTTCTTGCTACACTCACATTTAAAATCAAATATCGGCTTTCATTTTGATATAGACTCATTAACCACCACATAGTATAAAACAAAGTCGCTTCCCGCTGTCTTTCCCTATGTATGCTTAAATCTTTAAAACTACGCTACGGATTTTAATGCAGTTTTTTTAATAGATAGAGCGATTCAAAAGGAAGGTTTCTATGTATAATACATGCAAAATATAGTAGAAAAACACTGATAATTTTAGATTTTTGACTTTTAGGCGGAACGAAGTTTGCCGGGTCAACTAATAGATGACAAACCAACCAAAAAACTTAGGTACACCGCATAAAAACTGGTTACCGGTAATTATATTTTGCAGTTTAAATATAAAGATATCACAGTGATGTTTATTTCTGCTTTAATATAGAGAGGTGTAATCTTACTGAGTTTAGGTTGTAAGCCCAAAAGCAAGGTTAAACTAACATATTGCCCCTACGTAGATTGCTGTAATAATATGCTTGTTTATATAGTTTAGTCAAGAATAGCAATGTTTCAGAACGAACTTGAGGCTTTTATATAAGATTCATATAGCAAGCGTTCATATAGTCCACCTAATTTTAAATAGTCACGACCGTCTATGGATATGTACGCAACTTCATCAAAGCAGGTGTTATATCTGAAGTTAATCACTACATATTATAAAACAAATTTGCTTCCCGCTGTCTGTCCCTATGTATGCTTAAATCTTTAAAACTACTCTACAGATTTTAATGTAGTTTTTTAATAGACAGAGTAATTCAAGAGGAAGGTTTTTATGTATAATAAAAGTATAATATACCTAGTGGTGGAACACTGATAATTTTACATTTTTGACTTTTAGGCGGAACGAAGTTCGTCGAACGAATTAGTCTCAGATACATTGTTTCTGTCGAGGATTAAGATGAACTACTAAAGTGGGCTGGCAAACACACCCGTCTACCGCAAAACCTGCTTTGTGCTAGAAATAGATGTGATAGTGTTACTTCTCCAACAAAACCATATCAGTTAGACCACCTTGTACAGACGAGGTAGGATTTCTAAGGTGGTAAAACCAGTGTAGTTCGGACGGGGAAGTACCACCGCCACACCTATTTTTAGCGTGAAGCATTACTTGTGTTTCGATGGAAGGATGTTGTTGCCAGCACACTTTCACATGAGGCGACCATCATAGTCCTCGGAAGTAGCAACGTATCTAAGATTGACTTCAGATAGAACCCACATTCTATATGACTTGATTACAGATGTCCATGGACGGCAGTGACCACTTACCAGGTGGACTGCATCTTCGTTTGCTACTTCAGTCATATAAAAAAAGAATTATATCGAATGAAATACAGACTGAGTTCTGCAAGTTAGTTAAACCCGTGTGGTTCGACCGAGAAGATACCACCGCCACTCTTGTTTCTGGCATGAAGCAATTCTTGCGTTTCAGTGGAAGGGTGTGGTTGCCGGCTCACTTTTATATGAGGATAGATAGGAGGATTTTAGACGATCATCTTAGTTTTCGGGAGCACCAACGCATCGGTGATTAAATTCATATAAAAACCTTGTGTTGCATGAAGTTGCTTACAGATGTCCATGGGCGGCAGTAAGTACTTGCCATCAGGTGGGCTGCACCACCTGGTAAAAACTTATGAACTACAGCTAATTAAAAGACGCTTTCTACACGCATAGCCCACATTAGGATTTTCTCCTGTGTTGTGGATGCCATGACACACACACACACATGACAAATATAAAAACACCCAGATCCAGAACATGTACCTATCTAAACTCATCATTCAGATACCTGTCTGGCCGGGAATCGAACCTGGAACCCATAGCGCGTCAGACCGGTAGGGTAACCACTCTGCCACGCGGGTCGTCAAAAAAGATATAGTTTCTAATACCATGATATCTATTCTCGTTAGATGGACCCTGCAAATTGTGGCTGCAATTGTAACCATCGAGCCTTCAGCTCTTGCATGCATGAAGTTGGAATCTAATTACTGCGTTGCTGCAGGGTTGACATTAGCGGTTTGTTTCCATTGCTCGTACTGCCTCGACAAGTGATTGATGGCTGGGTGACGCGGTTACAATTCGTTTGTTCTGCTGAATTCCTACCACGATTAATTTAGTTGAAAAATTTGTTTCGTTATTTTTTTTTTTACAAAATTTTAACCTACCAACCATTACCAACCTCCAAGATATTGTTTTAGAAGTTATATATTTTAATTTGTTCCATTTTTTGGGTTCTGTATTCAAAGGGTAAAAACGAAACTCCAATACTAAGACTCCGCCGTCTGTCCGTCCCTCCGTGTCTTCGTAATCTGGCTGTATCTAATGAACCATGATAGCTAGATAGTTGTTTTTTTAAATTGTTGCCGCTCTAACAACGAATACTAATAACAAAACAAAATCAATATTTAAGAGGGCTTCCATACAACAAACGTGACTTTTTGGCGTTGTCTGCAGATACGGAATCCTTCACGCACAAGTCCAACTTGCACTTAGCTGGTTATTTTATATAACCAGGATTATTTTGTCGTTTCTCGATTCGAAGTTTCCTGTTTTATATTTAATTTGACGTAAGTTTGGTGTAATATTTTTTTTTTATAATCATGAAGTAGCAAACGAGCATGTAGTCCACCGGATGGTAAGTGGTCACTACCGCCCATCGACATCTGTAAGCAACTTCATATAGAACATAGGTTTTATCTGAAGTCAGATAAAACCTATGTTCTATACAGATGCGTTGCTACTCCCGAGGACTATGATGGTCGCCTCATATAAAAGTGTGCCGTAACCATACCCTTCCATCGAAACGCAAGGAATGCTTCACGCTATAAATAGGTGTGGCGGTGGTAGTTACTTCCCCGGTCGAACTACACTCGTTCTACCACCCTTCAAATAGACTTTTGAAGGTGATAAGATTTTATGTATGTATTATGCATTATTAGAATAAATTATTAGCATTGTGCTATCCTTCTATACATTAACTATAACCGTGAGTAATTCCATACTCCTCCGCCTGCGACAAGTATCTTAAAAACGAATCACAAGTTATTGCTTCACTTATGAATATATAAATTATAATTATAACTACTTAATTAACAAATAGGATCCACAATACTCAAACATCAATCATAATTCTAGCCTTAAAGTAGACAACCCATTATTACATGTCGTCAACCCATTATTGTCTCACTGCTGGGCACGGGACTTCTCTCGGAATGAGAGAGTTTTAGGCCATAGTCGACCGCGCTGGTCAAGTGCGAATTGGTGGACTTCGCACACCCCCGAGAACTTTTTTTAAGGAACTTTCGGGTGTGTAGGTTTTCTCACGATGTTTTCCTTCACCGAAAAACAGTGATAGTTAATTTCTAATACGCACATAAATCAGTGGTGGCCTGGGTTTGATCCTCGTACCTCCCAATGGAGAAAGCAAGTTTCAACCATTAGGCTATCACTGCTCTTGTCAACCCTACAAAGCCTGTAATTATATACCAGCTGTTCCATTCTAGTCACAAGTCAAAACGTTTTGTATAAAGTGTGTTCAAAAGTACATTTGTGCAATTAAGCAGCGTTGCGAACTTGTACAGGCTGCTAACTTTAGTGTGACGCGCTATTTTAACAATGTTGAGTATGTACAACTCAGTACAAGAAAATTTTAAAGATGCTCCACATTAAAAATATTTAAAACTAAATTGGGAATTTTAAGTAGCGCCTAGGTATAACTACATTGTATAAAACAAAGTCGCTTCCCGCTGTCTGTCCCTATGTAAATCTTTGAAACTACTATGGATTTTAATGCAGTTTTTTTAATACATAGAAAGATTTAAGAGAAAGGTTTTTACGTATAATACATGTATAATATAGATTTTTATATATATATTATTATTTTATTTCAATTTTTATATTTATCTATTTTTTTATATATAGATTTTTGACTTTACACGCTTTATATTTGTATTTCTAAAAAAAAAACGTGTATATATCTGTTTTCTGTCATATTATTTTTTATACCAAAATTGTTATATAGGTATCCGTCCTATAATACGGATACAAATAGATCTCTTAACGGTTTTGCTAAAAAAATTGATAAAAGAAATCAATTTTGTAAAACTCTAACTTTTACCCGTTTTCATTAAAGGATGTTAGTTTTATTCGTGTGCGAATCAAAGGGAAGAGTTAGGTTGACGGAACCCCTTTCTTCCTCTAAATATATGCAAAAAAAAGGTCTCAAATAGCACAACGCTTTTGGTTTCATCTTATGACAAAAAAAATTGTGTGTAATTCGGACCTTAGCAGTAGGACAAAAATATCGATAGCTTTACTTATCCATTTTAACAGACGTTCCAGACGTTGTTAATAGATGGCGTTAGTAAAATTCATTGGCAAGTTCTGAATCACGCTATCAAATGCTAATGTTAATTCCCTTTGAGCGTGCGGGCGAAGCCTCGGGTAAGAGCTAGTATACTGTATCTTAATAGACAATTATAATTTAATACTTTATACATATACAGAAGTCTATTCCTGGGAACAAAATATTATTTAGACATAAACAAAAATGACAAAAGGCCCTCAGACCACCGGGTCCGCTGGGTGCGCGTATTCATAGCTCATAACTCAACATACTCATACATTCAACAAACAACATATAATAGAAAGCCTCCTTAACTATACGACGTAGACGGAGTTACCTGATAGACTCCGGATAAGTCTATCAGGTACGTCTGCTAAGTCACGTAATATTAACCTAGAGTACTGAAAATTATATTGTGATAAAAAGTTCAAGGCTATTAAATAGTAGCCTAAGCAAAATACAGATTAAATGTTGCACGTTTTTGTTAACATTGGCTTTACGAGTTTTTATCTGTATTGCATTGAAAAATCAAATAAATTACGTTTTTAAATTATATAAGTATATTATATAACAGAAGAGAAAAGTTACAAAAATACCAAAAGAAAACTATGTCATTCTGTAACTAGCACTTACCACCAACTGTCAACAATAAACTGTCAGTAGAAAGAAAGTACCACAAGTTTTTTTTTATCAAGTTTTTTTTATCACCACACCACAAGTTTTTTTTATCTGACTGAAGTAGCAAACGAGCATGCAGTCAACCTGATGGTAAGTGGTCACTTCCACCCATGGACATCGGTAATCATACAGAACGTGGGTTCCATCCGAAGTCAATCACAAACGCGTTGCTACTCCCGAGGACTATGATGGTCGCTTTAAGTGAAAGTGTGCCGGCAACCACACCCTTCAATCGAAACGCATGAACTGCTTCACATTAGAAATAGGTGTGGCGGTGGTACTTCCCCGGTCGAACTACACTGGTTCTACCACGTTGAAAACTAAACTTACAACTGCTACTATATGGGTATATCGTCTATTTAGTTCTTCGTCAATGGTACACAGTATACTCGTAATACATAGAGTTCTATCGGAAAAGCCATTTGGCTTTGTTTACGCGCATCGTCAAAACAAAAAGCTGTTATCAGAAATACCTATCGCCGATATAAATCAATGGTAATCTTGTTTGCCAGACGGAATCGAATGCTTGTTTTTGCTTTGCATATTTTTGTGAAATGAAGTGAGGACAAGACAATCAAGTTAATGTCTTTGTTTGCTCTAAAATAGGCTTAAAACTGATGGAATTACTATAGTATCTATATTACTACATATTATGAAACAAAGTCGCTATACGCTGTCTGTACCTATGTATGTTTGGATCTTTAAAACTACGCTACGGATTTTAATGCAGTCTTTTTTAAATAAAGTGATTTCAAAATGAAGGTTTTTGTGTGTAATATAGTTGAGATACACTGTTAATTTTAGATTTTTGACTTTAAGGCGGAACAAAGTTCGCCGGTGCAACTAGTGTACTATAAGCATAATGTTATATAAGTATTATTTAACTGATAACTTTTAGCTATTACTGCGTATAAACATACATAAACTACAGAGTCTTTAGTATTATCCCGAAATAGTACAATATTTACACTTTTTTAATTTCAAAAATGTCTTCCCTTGCATTTTATAGGTTCTGCTGTGAGAATGTCGAAGCTTCTACCGAAACGCAAGAACTGTATACTGCTAGAAAAAGTGTGGAGATGGTTTCTCCTCAGTTAAACCATACTCGATCTACAACATTGTTTCTATTTGTATTATTTTACATACCTGCTAATATACGTATATGTGACTAGCAGAACTCACGCGAGTTCGCTTGAGCACACTATAATGTCATTCTACCATTATACATTTGAGTTCATTTGATATGCAGTGGAGCAGCCTGTCCTTAGCGCGGCGGCGATTTCCAAGTTTTACGTAGATATTGACATGTTCTCCTGTATTCTAGAACATTTTCTGTTTTATTATTAATAGGCACCGCCTAGCGTATGCGATAAAAAAAAATTAAACTAGTTTAGCTAGGACCTTATGTGTTCTAGCAATTAAATTAAAATAGCCTATGTTACTCAGAAATAATGTAGCTTCCTAATGGTCAAAGAATTTTGAAATTCGGTTTAGTAGTTTCAAAGTTAATTCATAACAAACATATAAAAATACAAAGATTTCCTTTTCATAATATTAGTATAGAGTATAGACAGAGAAGATTAGAGTATTATCTAATCACTAAAGTCTCTGCTAATGCAATAGCATTTAGCTTTAGTGTCATTGATTTGGTTTAAAATCATTTGTCGGACATCCTTAAAA
Source organism: Spicauda simplicius (assembly GCA_949699795.1). NCBI lineage: Eukaryota > Metazoa > Arthropoda > Insecta > Lepidoptera > Hesperiidae > Spicauda > Spicauda simplicius. Next base: position 19,388,574 of record OX453057.1, read on the forward strand.
GACCGTAGGCAAAACCAAAAAACATAACTCGGACTTTATTTATTATTTGAATAAATTCAAAAGACCACAGAAGTAAAGATATGTAGCAACTCATGAGAATACTTAAAATACCCGCTATTCACGTGACAGTACTTTGTACCTCTAAATGGCCACTTGCGGCAACACTACAAATCTCCATTTAAAAAGTCTCGCAGGTAATTTTCGTTAGCAATTAGAAGGGGAATGCTAGGGTAATTACTCACCGCTTCCCGACAGTGCATTAAGGGAAGAGGGATGAATAATTTTTCACGGCAATTATAAATCTGTTCGCTTTCTGAAACTGATTTTTGATGCTATGAAAAGTAACGACCTTACCACCACCGCGGACATTTTGTTGTACTTCTAAAAGGGTCTTTACGTTCAATTATAATTTGTTATAGCGATTTGTTTCCATTTTTGAAATTTATTATAACCGAGTTAGTTTATTATCTCAAATATTTATGTTACAAAAATACCGCAGCAGATGTCTTATTTATTTTGCCAGACTATTAGTATCTATGTTTTACAAACATATGAACGTTCTCGATACATTTGAGGAGTTGAATACATGTCATAATTATATTTATTATGTTTTTAACTTATGTATTTTTTGTCTTGATTTGTCATATGATGAGTGAGTTAGTATAAATGGACTTGATGTCTGTCCTAGCAATACATTAAATAAATAAAATAAATAAATAAACAAATGTCTGTATACATATAATAAACTGTTATTAAAAAGAGGCAACCACTATTGCAATTTAGAAGGTTAAATACACATACACATATATGAATAACATATTATGTAAGTTAAATTGTAAAAGTTTTTTTTTACCTATAAGAAGCAAACGAGCCTGAAATCCACCTGATGATATATGGCAATTGCCGCCCATAGACATTAGTAACGACTCGAGGTTGGTATTATTACACCTGAAACATCCATCCATCAGTCTTTAAAAAGACTGGACATAGGCCTATTATTATCTACACCACTTCAACCGGTCTTGTATCGTCAACCCATTATTGTCTCACTTCTGAGCACGGGTTTTCTCTCTGATTGAGAGAGTTATAGACCATAGTCCAGGGCGCTGGCCAAGTGCAAATTGGTGGACTTCACACACCTCTGAGAACATTTTTTTAAAGAACTCTCGGGTGTGTAGGTTACCTCACGATTGTTTCCATCGCCGAAAAGCAGTGATAATTAATTTATAGCGTGCCTGGGTTCGAACCCCTCCTCCGGACCTCCTGATCGAGAGGGCAAGTTTCAACCATTAGGCTATCACTGCTCTAGCTGGTCCTGAGCCATCTGAATCCAGCGGTTACTGCCGTATTCTTAAGGTCGTCAGTCTATCTGGTTCGGGGGCGCCCTATAATTTATTTGCCTTATAATTTATTTTTTTGTATGATTATATACAATAGAAGGCCCATTGCGCTTCTGAGCCACGTGTATAAGTTGTTTTCGAGAGTCCTCACTGACCGCATTGCACGCAGGCTAGACGACTTCCAGCCTCCCGAACAAGCCGGTTTCCGAAAAGGCTAAAGCACCATAGACTACATTCACACGCTGCGGCAGACTATAGATCGACTATAGTCGATCTGGCATCGCTGAAGGGACTCCAGCACCGCCCAGGTCTCGATAGAATCGAAGGCTTTCTCATAGTCCACATAAGCAACACATAACGGCAGATTATACTCCTCGGTCTTCTGTATAATCTGCCGCAGCGTGTGAATGTAGTCTATGGTGCTTTAGCCTTTTCGGAAACCGGCTTGTTCGGGAGGCTGGAAGTCGTCTAGCCTGCGTGCAATACGGTCAGTGAGGACTCTCGAAAACAACTTATACACGTGGCTCAGAAGCGCAATGGGCCTTCTATTGTATATAATCATACAAAAAAATAAATTATAAGGCAAATAAATTATAGGGCGCCCCCGAACCAGATAGACTGACGACCTTAAGAATACGGCAGTAACCGCTGGATTCAGATGGCTCAGGACCAGCTAGAGCAGTGATAGCCTAATGGTTGAAACTTGTCCTCTCGATCGGGAGGTCCGGAGGAGGGGTTCGAACCCAGGCACGCTATAAATTAATTATCACTGCTTTTCGGCGATGGAAACAATCGTGAGGTACATGGTGGTGCTGAAGTGTGTATACACTGCCGCCACCATGTCCGGAGGCTCAGAGTTGCTCAGCGTGCTATGGAGAGGGTTATGCTCGGAATTTCGCTACGAGACATGATTCGCAACGATGAAATCCGTAGACGAACGAAGTTTACCGACATAGCTCACAAAATTAGTAGGCTGAAGTGGCAATGGGCCGGCCACATCGCTCGTAGGACCGATAACCGATGGGGAAGGAAGGTCCTCGAGTGGCGACCACGTTTAGGCAAAAGGAGTACAGGTCGTCCCCCTACCAGATGGACCGATGACCTGAAGAAGACAGCGGGAAACCGTTGGATTCAGAGGGCACAGGACTGGTTGGAGTGGCGCCATTTAGGGGAGGCCTATGTTCAGCAGTGGACATCAAAAGGCTTATGGATGGATGGATGGATATATAATAAATCTCGAGCCAATGTCTACCGAATTCTACTGAAGATTTTAGTAGACCTTGACTTATTAAACCTCATAATGACTATTATTTACGGTACCTGAACCTGCAAGAACTGTTACTATACTTACCCAAAAGGTCAACAACAAATCTAATAAGATCGCTTGTTTGTTTCATTCGATCACGCAAATTGGACATTTATATAAATGGAATATTTCATTCGGGAACTATCGACCTTGTTCGGGCGTCTATGCAAAATGGTTGAAGTATAAAAATAAAAGTACCTGGATGACCGAGCTTTGCTCGGTGTTTTTGTTTAAGTACTACGAGTAAATCATATTTTTTTGGAATTATATTTTTTTATATCTATGCAAATTTCTTACTGTTGATCATATGAATAATATATTTTGATCTTATCGACGTTACAATAATAAAAAATAATAACAACAATAAAATAATAAAAATATAATAATAATAAAATATAATAATAAAATAATACAGAACTCTCGTTTAAATGGATTAAAAAGCAGCAAATATCTCCAACTACAGACTCGTCAGTATTCGACATACAGGATCAATGTATAATGACACGCCAACATAGACGGAACATATTGAAAGAACCAATATGTCCCGTCTATGATGCAATCTAAGAAATTAGCAGGAAATTATTATGTAAATCGGCACATTGTGCAGTACATCTACTGGTGTTTAGCTAGAAAGCATAAAATAGAAGTATCTAGCCTTTGGTGGAAGGAAATGATCACACAACCCCAAGTGAAAGAGAATGAGACTGCTAAAATTCTTTGGGAGATGCCAGTTCAAGCCAATGTCACTATTACACACAATAGACAAGATTTAATATATATATATATATATATATATATAGACAAGACTAATAACCGAACCTACTTAATAGACGTATCTGTACCATCTGATTATAATATAGGACCGAAAGAAATCGAAAAATTAAGTAAATACCACGTTCTCAAAAATTATGTTAGCCGTTTGCGGAAAACGCAATCATCCCAATAATTATTGGTGCAACTGGTATTGTAGGTCAAAATGTAAAAAAATACTTAGAAAAATTAGACACCTTTATTGATATCACCATATATATTATAATCCAACAAATATAGGAGAATTTAATTGCAATGCGCAGCCGGGAACTCTGCGAAGAAATGTAAGAAGAAGAGGTAGAAGATGTAAGTAAAGTAATAGCGACATAAGGGTATTCTCACTTTAATTTTTTTTATTATATACACAGCCTATTTGAATATTGTACAAATAATACTTATATTATATATTACTATTAGCCTGTATATTATTATAATTATATTACATCCTATACTTTATTTATTTTATATAATACTTAATTAGTAGCGGGGGCATAGATACCTTTTTTCTTGTGGGTTCACCATTTACTAATATAAAATAAAATTGCTTACAAGAATTGCTCGTTTAAAGATATTAGATATAAAATAAAATATAATAATAAAACATAAATACCAAAAAAGAACTAAAAAGAAAAAAAATGTAGAGCTAAAAAATAGAAAATAGAACTAAAAATAAAACTCGAAAAAAAGAGAAAAAATAAAAAAAAAAAACGATCGGACCGAGATTTGAACCCCGACTTCCTGCGGTCCGATTTCCCAACCGAGCTATTCTAACTTCGTAAATGGTGACAAAATTTCTCTTCCTATTCGGTCTCTTCGATCTTTATGCAATGAAAACACGGACAAAACGACATTTTCTGAAAATGAAACTTTGCTATATCTATTTATCGCCCCCTAAACCCCCTAAATACGAAATTTCAAGAAAATCGTTGGAGCCGTTTCCGAGATCGTTGATATATATATATATACAAGAATTGCTCGTTTAAAGGTATAAGATTCGAAAACTTATTTGCATACGAACAAAAGCAAGGCAGTCGGAATGATAGTACTATAATGGAATTTTTTAATGACAATTTTAATCTTTATTTGTTATTCAATATGTTTTTAAAATAATATTCGGTGGGTTAGTAATAAAATTGTATTATGTATCTTCAGCAAGTGACATACAGCGTATTGCGCTGTTTCAACAAATAATGTATACTTGATACATACTTTACGATACTTTGTGAATTATATGATCAAAATCTATATCACGAATGGGTCACCATCTCGTAAATTTTTTGTGTTCCTTAGTACACGTTTATTATGACTGTGTCTTCAAAACAGTCGTTGTTATTATTTTCGCTCATCATTTCAAAGTCTGTTTCATCTGTGGTTGCCGGCACACTTTCACTTGAGGCGACCATCATAGTCCTCGGGAGTGGCAACGCATCTGTGATTGACTTCAGATAGAAGATGTTCTATTTGAATTTGCTTACAGATGTCCATGGGCGGCAGTGACCACTTACTATCAGGTGGACTGCATGCTCGTTTGCCACATCAATCAGATAAAAAAAAAAAACACGTTATGGCAAAGAAGAAAACGCAAGCGTGTAATGTACATTGCAATGTGTGAGCGAAAACTCATACTAAGTGTACTGTTCAATCTAAATCCAAAAACCCCTATTTCGCTTTACTAGCACAACGTAACCGTACAAAGTATAAAGTGCAGTGGAACGCGGATAAATGTCTATAGTGTATCAATTAAATTTTTCCATTAAAAATTATAGTTACTAAAATATTAACTTTTCAGATTTTTATTCATAGATACAATCATATCTTTATAATTTGAAGCACGGCGTTAGACTCTAATAATTTTGCTTAATATTCGCTTGACCATTCATATTGAATGAAATACTAATATTAAAAAATACATAATAGAAAGTCTTCGAGCAACCATTTCCTAAAACAATTTCAAAGAATCAGCGATTCTGAACTTCGATAAAAATGGGAGTAAATACAAAAAGTGACTTCGGAACCCGAACGATAACTTATAAGATAACAAACCAACTTCGAATAAAAAATTCGAAGCCTCTTGAAGTTCCAACCGCAGTTTTCGTCCTCGCAAAGGCATAAATTAGACCTGTTATCAGTTTGAAGCGAACTTTCCTATCTGAATCTAATGGGTTATTTTACGAGGTCGGTAGGTGCGTAAATTGAAAAATAGAAAGTACTTTCCGAATCGATATCTCCAAATTTCTTTTATAAAACCTTGACTTCGGGATAGTTTATAAGGTTTCTGCACGGTTCCGAGGAAAGGTAAGGTCGTAATTTCCACACGAACTATCTTTCATACGATAATATTTAGTTACAGAAGGCTTAAAATGTCGTGGGTTAATTAATTTCAGTACTCGAACTAAACTTACTTTTATAAGGCTAATAATTATCCCTCTAGATATATTTTAATGTTACATACATTACATATATGTACAATGTAGCTTAATAGTTTTCCTTGAGATACGCTGTATTCTGGACATCAGTATTATAATATATCCGTTTCAGATAATTGTTTGTAGTGGTTTTGCTTGTATACAAGCCTTTTTGTGTCCCATAGGTGGGTACGTTTTTTTTTGTGACTGGGAAAGGCCTGAAGTATTCTTCATTGCGCTTGGAAGGTCGCATGATGAAGGAGATAATGCGAATTGGTGACTATGTCCGCGTTGAATGTTTTCAAACCGCTTTTACCTTTGATAAAGTTTTTGCTGCTGCATGAAAATATAAAATGCTGCCACTGACGGTAACCCATCCAACTTCGTTCAATATTGCTTAACTTTTTCGATTGAATGAGATCTCTACTTCTTATTTATTTATTTATTTATTGAAAGGTCGCCAACATTCTATACACCATTACATTACAAAGAAAACATAACAAAAAGTACAAGGTAAGTGCTAGAACAATTATAGGCAACGACAACATGAACATAAGACATAAAAATTACATTAAAATAACATTGAATCTAAATAAATGACAGAAATATTTATATACATATTCAATCAAAATGGAATAGAAATTTTAATACACACGAAACATAAAAAAAATTGCATTCAAGAAAAATAAAAAGAGATCCAAAAATAAAATAACAATAAAATAATATCAGGTTTTCTTAGAGATTGCAATAGCTTCTCTTTACTTAGGTACCTATGTTCGAGTATATGTATATTTATAACACGAAAAGATCTCTGGCCACATTGATTTTATTTTAAAGTAACTAAAAATAACCATTTCAAATACTTCTCTAAGAAAATAACGCAAGTTCAGTTCACTACCAAGATTAGGAGAAGGAAGCAAGATGCTAGCTCTATTCTATTTTCTTTAAGCTGATACCAGCTGGTGTTACTTGAAGTGAAATAAAGCTATTTACAGATAGCGCCGACTTACAGAAAATCCTGTAATGCTTGACACAAACTGAATTTAGCCAGCGTGTTACTTGTAGTGTGCTGCTTCTGAACTGAATGTTAGGTCAACCTATTTAGGTTTAACGCTTATTTTTAGAAGAACCAAATACTATAAACTTGATTAGAAATACTATGTAGCTTTACGGTAGTGAATCCTCTGAGTAAGTTTTACGTCTGGTGCCTATATCATTCTTCCTTTATCAATCCACATGCTTTAGAATGAGGTGCCATCCTAATTAATTTGACTTATAGCAGATCTTCCCGATTCGGTTTACACGGTCACTCCTGCCAAGAACGTCTAAGATGTGTATAACTTCCTCCTGAGGTACTCCTGGAACGCTGTGACATCGGGCTCTTCAAGCAAGGCGCCATAAGAGCTCACATCGTCGTACAGCCGATGCATTAGTTACTCATTCAGTGTTACCAATGTCCATAGGTTACGAAATATCATGAAAATTGCATTTACCATATTTAAGTGACAACTACCATCACGTTTCATCTTTTGAAATACAAAAGTGCTTATACTATAAAAATACAAAAGTGCTTATACTATAGATTTAAAAATCCACAATTGAAATAAACTTAGAATGTGTTATGCAAAAATTTCGTACAAATGGTTTTAGATAACTAATAATACAAGTTTTTGTCTAAACTAGACAAACATAGATATTTGCATTTCAGGCCAATATTTACACTAATTCCCGTTCTTAGCTCGTTAACTAAACATCACTAGTATTACGCTTAAAATCCCGTATACATTTTCAAAGCATGATTACCGAGAATGAATATTGTTAGTCGAGTGCTGCCACAAATATTTGTTCTCGGAAATTTTCTGTACCTCTACATTATTAATTAGCACTGCTTGTAGAATTCATAGCTTTTGTTTACCGCATTTAATATCCGAGCACGTTGCTCCGTACAAGTATTGCGTATTTAACCGCTGTGCATTGCACAATGCAGAAAGTACTATACGCTTTGTCGCGTATTGAAACTGACAGGGTTGATTGCCCCTTTGTATTTAAACGTAGAACAGTAATCCTTACTAATATTATAAATGGTTGAGACAGTTTGTTTCGTTCATGGTGCGGTGGATCGATAAATTAGTGGATTTACAGACATGCAATATGTTTAAAGATAAACCAAGACGGGTTTTGACATCTTATATTATTAATAACTATACTATATATGGCTTCTCAAACGGAGGTCTTGCCAATAGACGCTGCACGTGGTATGCGTGTAAGTGACAGCAGTGGATCTTGATGTTAGACAGGAACACGCTGCTGTCTATTTGTGAGATTTTGTAATTTAGTCAAACGCCTACTAGCTATTTAATACGTATTCGTATCGGTTTATGCAGTGTGATACGTTTTTGTATACCCTAAACCCCTTTTTGTAAGCCTATTATATCAACTATGTCAAAGAAGGACAGAGCATATAGGTAGGATAAGTGGTTTTAAGTCAGCCCGATTTCCCGCTAGAGTTACCGTGACAAGAGGCGACTAAAAGAGGCTTCCGGAGTGCGGGTGGGAACTTGAACCGTTCAGTCAGGGGACCCCGAGAAGACCGCGGTATGCATGGCCGCATACCGTCGTAAATACTAGACGGAGCGGTGGTTGCCCATACTCTGCTGCGAATCAGCAGTTTTCAATCATGCAAGCAAGCGTGAATTCTGTACACGAGGTCTTATTTCTAGCGTGAAGCATTTCTTGCATTTGGATAAAAGGGTGTGGTTGCCAGCACACTTTTACATGAGGCGACCATCATAGTCCTCCGAAGTAGCAATGCATCTGTGATTGACTTCAGATAGAACCCATGTTCTGTACGAAGTTGATTACATATATCCATGGGTGGCAGTGACCACTTACCATCAGGTAGACTGCATGCTCGTTTGCTACTTCAGTCAAATAAAAAAACAACCGAATGTTCGTATAGCAGCAAATAGGATTCGTTATATCAATCAATTCCAATGTTGACATACATATACATGAGCTGACACTAATTTACGATCAGATAAACTACATAGGTATATGCTTTTTTGCTACTTTGTTACTAAACAGCAAAATAAATATATCAAAGGAGACTACGGTTACTTTCATACATTTAGTTTGCCAGGAATAGAATTAGTTATAGCGCAATTAACGTACAACTTAACAAAGAAAATACTGGGAACGACATAACGTGCTTTCCTTTCGCGTTGCAGTGACGTTTATAATGTAATAAACAGTTTAATTTGTCATTAGTTGAATTGTTTTATTAAACATCATTGGTATTCTGTAAATTTATTTAAACAGAAGTTGAATTTAAACGTTTATTTTACTTTTAAGACAATTAATAAAGGAAAAAAACGTAAATTAGCTATGCGGTGGCAAAACAAACCTGTAACCTTACTTACTTTTAACGGTATGCGTTTTTTAATAGCCATCAAAATGTACTTCAATTAAATGTTTAAGAAACATGTTTATGGTGATGTACACAGCACCCTAAAGATGGTTGCAACAAATATTGTTAAATTATTTTAAAAAATTGCGGCACTCGGGGACTGCCGCGATAAAGCTATTGCATTGCATTTTTTATCAACTTATGCAATTATATTTTTTTATTTATTTATGCAGATTTTTTTTCTTTGATATTAATTCAAGTTTTTTTCTTTGATACAATATACTTTCTCACAAACAGCTGCTTACATATTCGTCTGATTTCCGAGCAGCTCGTCTCGATCCGTGCGAGCTTTGTACTGTCGTACCATATACATACACGTTAAGTGAACGCTCGGCCGCGCTACATGGTAGGCGGAGTGGGGTATGTTAGGTTTTTTCGTTACGGAATTTCATGATTCGGTTGCCGCACTCAAAGCCCGCGATAAAAGCTATGCAATAGCTTAACAATACACTTAACTGCTTAAAAAATATATCCTTTACTTTCAATTTATTGTTTTAAGCAGTCAGTCCAAAAAAAAAAATTTTAATTTCTTTAAAATTTTTTTTTTTGGATTTTTATAGATTTAAAACATTACCTTCCTTTTGAAGCAGTCGACTAACAAGTTACAACCAAGTTATTTCTCCTTAATTATATTATTACCAAAATTGTACACCCACGCTTATAAATGAGGGCTTCATTTACTACATCAATTAAGGGATAGTACATAAACTTGTATAAATATTTTAACATCGTTAAAGTTAACAAACACGTAATGTGGTTACGGAAACGTCGGGCCAAAAACAGATAACAAAACTGTCTTTCTCGAACCGAATTTTAATTTCCATTTTCCGTTTCAGCAAAGCATGATACCGGAATCCGTTTGCGGTTAACCGGAAAAAGAGCAGTTTAATATTACGCATTCGGAAAATATTACCTTCAGAAATGTTGTGTACGAGTCATTAAATTGCTAGGTAGATTTATTTTTATCTAATTATACACATATCTCTCTCGTTAACCGTTATTGTCCCAATGCTGGGCACGGGTGTACTCTCAGAATGAGAGTTTAAGCCATATTTCACCTCGCTGTCCTAGTGTGAATTGGTGGACTGATTTCTATACCTATGTGTATATTACCAACTGGATTATCAATTGCTATTATAGTAAAGAAAACATCGGCTATCTATTTTGAGCTCGAGAAAACCAACCTACGTGCAATTGAGTTCCGTGAAAAACCTTTGCTCTATATTAAGTTACTTATATCTTTTTTATATCTGACTGAAGTAGCAAACGAGCATGCAGTCCACCTGATGGTAAGTGGTCACTGCCGCCCATGGACATCTGTAATCAACTACATACAGAACATGGGTTCCATCTTAAGTCAATCACAGATGAGTTGCTACTCCCGAGGACTACGATGGTTGCCTCATGTGAACGTGTGCCAGCAACCATACCCGTCTATCGAAACACAAGAAATGCGTCACGCAGAAATAGGTCGTACTGGTGGTGGTCTGCCGGTGGTACTTTCCCGGTCGAACAACACTAGGTCAATCGATAACCTTGAGTTATCGATTGACAGCAAAGATAATTTTCCATCAGATTGACTTCATGTTCCTTCGCTACTTCTTAAGTAAAACAAAGAAAGCTTTTCTTCGTAATAACGTTTTGTTTTCAATTGCACTATTTCTTACAACGGTTTCTTTATCCGTAGGCGCAGTCAAGTGCTTCAATGGTAAGTCTTTAATCCCGCGCTGGGGTTCGTATTCTCTGCGTATCCAACTAAATCCTCTAGAATTTACCGCTTTAATGACGTACTTTTTATTATACGGATCAAGATGTGATTTAATTAAATAAAGGAACTACATTGGAAAGAATGCCGAATGTCTCTAGGAGATTTTGGCTTTTCAGAAGTAAGTAATATCCAAGCCTTCATCATTACATAGTATAAAACACGATTTCTACACTCATAGGCACTAGGAGTTCCTCCTGTGTCGTGGGTACCATGGACACACACAAGACGAATACACAAACACCCAGACGGAGAAAATGAATCTAAACACATCGTTCAGATACCTGTCTGGCCGGGAATCTAACTCGGGACCCATTGCGCGTCAGACCGGTATGGTAACCGCTCAGCCTCGCAGGTCGTTAAAGTCTCTTCTTTGTCCATTTCTTTAGCACTCGTCCATTTCTTTAACACTGTGGACGGATAGTGACATATGACGTTTCATTTGAATTGGCTTAATTAGCAAAGTGATATATATGACCTCTGATATAATCTTTTAAATGGCGCCTGTAATGAGAGAAAAAATGGGAAAACCGACGATTTTATTATCGCTACATAGTATAAAACAAAGTCGCTTCCTGCTGTCTGTCCCTATGTATTCTTAGACCTTCAAAACTACGCTACGGATTTTAATGCAGTTTTTTAATAGATAGAGTGATCCAAGAGAAAGATTTGTATGTATTATACATGTATAATATATTGGAGAAACACTGATAATTTTAGATGTTTGACTTTTAGGCGGAACGAAATTCACGGTCAACTAGTTTTTTTATATAATTTTTATTCACAGTTGTATATTGCTTTTGAAAAGTCGGAATTTTTGTTTTAATATTTCAACAATGTAAGATAATTATTGTCATGTATGAACATTGTACTATAATAGAGTATTGATCGCTACCAATGTAATAGTGTTTATTTCGTTCAAATTTACTAACAAATCTTTTATATATATTTCAAAGTTCTATCTAACATTTTCATTATAGAAATTCATAGAAATTCCGCACACATTCTGTTTACAGAACAGATTGCACGGAAAATTGTTTGCGTTACGTTTTATAATTCCCTTATTTCCATCACGTTTCCAATATCTGAACTCGTTGTATTATTCGGTCCATAAATTCTGCGCCTTGTGAGTAATAGAGTCGCCATCGTGTCAGGATTGTCGACAGCATACATTATGTGAGCAGTGATATACTGTGTGGTTGAATACATACCATAGACGGAATACTGGGCAAGGTTTTGATACGATACTCGTATACCGTTACTCAAAACGGTTATTATGTATATCATAATATCGATACACTGAACAGCCAACAAGAAGCAACGAATCAACAAACGATATACACTAAATAAACAAACACGTAACTAAAACTGTTTTTTTATAATCTTATTGTTATTTGCTATGTCTCTGTTCGACTTTTAACATAATGAGAATTAAGTGTACCCAATATATCAAAATAAGTTCATTTAGCGACTATTTGCAACGAAAACTCGATGTCGGTAAACAAGCTATGCTTTTGATATCGATATGAGAAAACAGTGGATATCGATATGACCAAATAGCAGCTACTTAACGGTTTCCGAATTAACTGAAAACGACCATGTCTGGAAAACACATATATTCAAGCGGCTTACGTAGCCCTTAATCTGAAGGATTAAAGTTTATTTTCGTTTAATCTGTATTGTTTGTGTTGCTGTTACATCATAATTATATATGGGTAGGTGTTTAGAATCACCCAAGATAACCTACGTCATGTTCACGTCATGCGTAACACGCTGTCTGTGGGATTGATAAGAAATCTGGGATGTGAACGTGATTAAACCTACCGTTAGATATTTAAGCAACATCAGAATAATCTTGAAGAGTAAAACCTGCAAAGAAAGTGTCAATGTCATCAGCCCATAAAACCACGCTGACCGACTGATTGATAGATTTCAATTCACTTCATATTTTTTATACTATTGAAGTAGCAATATATATTTATACTATTAAGGAGCAGTGATAGCCTAATGGTTGAAACTTGCCCTCTCGATCGGGAGGTCCGAGGTTCAAACCCAGGCACGCACCACTGATTTATGTGCGTATTAGAAATTAATTATCAGTGTTTTTTGGTGAAGGAAAACATCGTGAGGAAACCTACTCACCAGAGAGTTCTTTAAAAAAAAGTTCTCGGAGGTGTGTGAAGTCCACCAATTCGCACTAGGCCAGCGCGGTGGACTACTGCCTAACTCTCTCATTCTGAGAGAAGACCCGAGCCCAGCAATGGGCCAATAATGGGTTGATGAGAGAAGTAGCAAACATGCAGCATGCACTGAATGCAGTCAATTTGATGGTAAGTGGTCTTTGCCGCTCATGGACATCTGTAATCAACTTCATACAGAACATGGGTTCTATCTGAAGACAATCACAGATGCGTTGCTACTCTCGAGGATTACGATTGTCGCTTCTTATAAAAGTGTGTCGGCAATCACACCCTTCCATCAAAACGCAAGAAATGTTTCACGCTAGAAATAGGTGTGGCGGTGGTACTTCCCCGGTCGAACTAAACTGGTTCTACCACCTTAAAAAAAATTATTTTTAGATTTTATCTTAAGTCAGTTACAGATGACTTACTAATCCCAAGGACTTAGGTGATCGCATTATATAAAAGTAAGCTGGCAACCACACCCTTCCAGTGAAACTCAAGAACTGTTTAAATTAGTTAATATTTTAAACACATTAATTCTCATTTAATGGATTGCATTAAAATGGTAATAAGTTTCCTAGGATACGTTACAATTTAATTAACAGCAGTAATTACACGGCAATTTAATATACTTTGCTCTACGTGATTTTCATACACCTCACCCCGAGCAATGAGTACCATCATTACGAACAATTAAAACCGTATAAAATGAACCGGCGACCGCCATAAAACACCATTGAACATGGGAACATTTTTAACGTTTTATCCCCGATGGGAGTTGTTCTAGCATTCTTAAATGCGTGTAAATTAAAATGTTTATTAAACTAACTTTAGCCTTCCTCTGCAGCACTCGTAGGTAGGGTATTAATATAACTATGTACCTTCAGCCTTGTGATTTTAACTCGCCAGTTTAATGTGGGACTAAAGTTCGAATCCTGTCTGATTTCTATCGTTTATCGTCAACCCATTATTGTCCAACTCTGGGCACGGGTCTTCTCTCGAAATGAGAGGGTTTTAGGACATAGTCACTCGCGCTGTCCAAGTGAGAATTGGTGGACTATAGCTATGTGTATATTACCAATTAGAATATCAGTTGTTATAACAGTGAAGGAAAACATCGGCTATTTATTTTGGCATTTAGTCAGTGTGGTGGACTATGGCCTAGAACCCTTTTACTCCGAGAGGAGACTCGTGTCCAGCTGCAGTAGGACAATTATGGGTTGACGAATATATTTTCTAAACCACAAACAAGCATGCAGTCCTCCTGAAGCTAAGTAGTCATTGGCATCTGTAATCAACCTCAGTCTCATCTGACTTTTTTTTTCGTTCTCGAGGGGAAAACCTTCAAAAGGTACCCGATGCCTTAGGAGCGACGTAGGGTTATGTGGGATTTTTACCGCACTAAAAATCCCCTGGTGCCGTCCTCGGTGCTACAAAAGGACTCCAGGATCTCCAAAGGAACACAACCGGAGTCCTCTAAGAGCGTTGACCCATCGGGCTCCTCCCAGATGGACGGCTGGGCCCACTGCTCCGTCTAGTCTTTACGACGTTATGCGACCACACATACCGCCGTCCTTCCCAGAGTCGCCTTACCGAACGGTTCGAGCTCCCATTCTAGCTGCCCGCAACCCTGAAAGCCCCTTTTAGTTCCCTCTTACGACAGGCGGGGGATGCCGTAGCCCTATTCTAATCCCGGAACTACAGGGACAGGGACGGACTTAGGCCACAGATGCGTTGCTGCCGCTGTAGAAACTGTTTTAATGACTCAGATAAGCATAGTCTCCCTAACCAAACCCTTAACATGAAAACACAACAGTTATTATTAAAAGGAAATGTGTGTTACGGCGGTGCCTCACGAGTTGATCCACAAAGAATTCTCTCACCGTTTACATATACCATTGATATGAATTTCATAAAAAATACCCTTCACATCTATTTATTATTTTCCTTGCCATAAAAGCGCTCGTGCATTCTTTTGGAATCTAATTACGTGATGCGTCCACGGCCGACATTGAATTCATGCACACATTGAAGATATTATTACGAAAACAAAAAAACTACTGAAAGTAAAATTATTAAAAACAAAACACCCGGCTGGTTTTGTTTTTATAATTTATTTCATTTTTAGGAGTTTGTATCAAAATACTAAGCAAAAAAGTTATAATGCTAAAGAAACGGCACACTCCTTTTTTTGATTGCAGGAACTATATTTAAAAATGATATAGTCTATGCCACTCTACAAACTGAAACGATTCTAATGACATAACTATGACATATAGTTGCAATTCGTCAAGCCGTTTTGGCAATAGTGCGTGTCAAAGTAATGGACATGCATACAAATATAGATACATACATCTTTCCACTCAAAAAATATTACTCTCATTCTGACGCTAGTGTAAAATACCCTTTCACATCTATTTATGATTTTCATTGCCTTAGGAGTGCTCGTTCACTCGTTTGGAATTTAATTACGGGATGCGTCCACCATCAACACTGTTTCGTGCCTACATCGATACATATTATTATGTAAACAAAAAAAATGTATTTGAACTTTACGAGTTTATGTGAAAAAAGTAGCAATCAGAATAAAAAGTGGGAGGGGGTTCCCTCTTTTTAATTCTGATTGTGTCCCTGTAGTTCCGGGACCAGAATAGGACTACGGTACCCTCTGCCTGTCGTAAAAGGCGACTAAAAGAGGCTTCTGGGGTTGCGGGCGGGAAGAGTGGGAGCTCGAACCGTCCGGTCAAGTGACCCCGGGAAGGACGGCGGCATGTGTGGTTGCATGTTGCCGTAAAAACCAGAAGGTGCGGTGAGTAGTTCACGCCCACCAGAGAAGAGCCCGATGGGGCACACGCTGAGGACACCGGCGGCGGTCAACTGGAGTTCCCGGAGTCCTCTTCGCAGCGTCGAGGTCGGCCACCGGGGGGGTTTTAGTGCGGTAAGAATCCCACATAACCCGCGTCGCTCCCACGACGTCGGGTACTTTTTGAAAGTTTCCCCCTCGAAAACAAAACAAAAAAAAAAAAAAAAAAGGTGCTATGTTTAAAAAATATATAGTCTCTCCCACTCTGCAGACTGAGACAATACCTATGACTCCTGACGCTTGGGTAAAAATACCCTTTCACGTTTAATTATGATTTTCATTGCTATGGGAGCGCTCGTTCTCTTTTTTGGAATCTAATTACTGGGTGCGTCCACCACGGACACTGTTTCATGCCTACATCGATGTGTAAAATTCAATTTCGCTAACCTCGTTGAGCAGTATTGTCCGATACGTTAGACCTTTTCAATCGAGCCGCAGTATTTCGTAGTTATATGTTTTTTTCGACTAACAATTAAAACGAATGTGGATTTTTAGCTATCTTCTGTTTTTTGTGCGATTTTTAAACTAACACTGGGCTAGTGCGCTGGAATACAAATCATTTGAATAGCGGTCCGGATTGAGTGATTTGAACATTTTCGAATACTTTTTGTTTATGTTTTTCAAACTCATTGAATTTTAATTTAGTGTTTGGTATTCAGTTTTTTGCACTTGGAATGACTGTATTACTTAGCTGAATTATTGTCGCTTTTTGATTATTGAGATATTACATTCATATAAGCCGGACATCGAGTATCACGCCATCTTTTGATTTTACTGTCAACTAACCGTAATTTTGAAACAGCCAATTGGGTGAAGATAAAAATTCTTATCAATATTTAGGAACTTACTTATAATTAACATCCAGGTAAATAACGACGGCAAAAATTACAAAATGAGTATATAGTATCGGTGAAACGATACGATATTAAAACTGCATAAACAGATAGCAATAATCACAAAATTAACAACGTAAATAATTTCAGCTATTAAACGAACATGCGATTAAACCGCGCGAATTTTTAATATTCATGAGCGTTGTATCGAGCCTCCAGTGTCCACTATGAACATAGATTAAACATTACTAAAGGACGCCACTATTACCATGCAAATTGGATCCGTGTGTATGGCATAGACAATATTGATGTTGTAGATACGATTATGATCAGCCGCCCATGCCGGATATTGTTATGACTTGATAATGGGGCCGATGTATACGGAATCACCTGGGGCTTTTAGAAAATGGGTCTGTGGAACACGGTGATATTCATGTCTATATGATAACCGTATTTTCTATTTAGATGTTTTTATTATATTTATTTGAAGCCTTTTTCGTCATATTATTTTCGTTTTTCTGCTTATTAAAAAAAACTAGCAGAACCCGCGAATATGATCCGTCTAGTAGACTTTTGAGATCCACATCAGAAGCTTTTGTGGATTGATTTTCTGAAAATGGTGAAACAGATTTTACATTACATCAAACCAGACAACCAGAAAACAAAATACAAATTTGCATTAAGTTAGCATCAAAGTGGGTGGACTTTCATACAAACTTTCCTCACATTTTTACCCTTAAGAGCGAATTTTCAAATTATTTTTTAAGTGCTTAGTACCTTCACTACATAGGGAAACTTGTGCAAAATTTCAAGTTTCAAATCAGGATAGTTTGGGCTATGCTTTGATACAAGTTAATAGCTAATTGTGTGTAAGGTATAATAAATAATAATTAATATGATGCCTCGCCTTGCTCGGTGGCCATGGATCTCAAACTAAATCCAAGCTGTATATGTGGGGTCCGTATAAGATTATGAAAAATTTAAATGTTCGACTATGCAAATATTTTTCCCCTGTGATAACCAAACTAAGGCATGATATTGTGTTTTTGTAGTTCGACTTTCGCTCGTCCCCACCTCTCTCCTTGCCAACGGGAAGCTACTGGCTCTGAATAGGACAAAGTCCTATCTGAGGACGATTGCAGATGCATTATTAAGAGCAAGTTGAAACGATAAAGGAATTCGTTGTCTTCACGTAGCTACAGACGGAATAGGGAAGTTATTAGTATGACTTTTACTTGTAATACATTTTTTACAGCAGATGGATTTTGATAAAATATTGACTTATTGTCATTTTATACAAACAGATTTTACATAGACAAACAGACAAATTTAAAATACTGGGTTAGTGCAGGAAAAGTAGTCCGCCACCTTGGATCATCAGCCATATTGAAATTACAACGACGTCATACAGCTAAACAGGCATTGTCATGCAAACTTAGCGTGTATACGAAACTTCAGCTCAATCGGTTAAAGATAACTGCTTCAAAATTCAGTTGCGAGAGTTTACCCTGACAAACGTACATACGTTGCAAGTAAATAAAAAGATTTAATAATATCTAATTATTTTTAACCGACTTCCAAAAAGGAGGAGGTTATCAATTCGTCTGTATTTTTTTTTTTTTTTTTTTTTTTATATTTGTTACCTCATTTCTCCGGACTGGGTGAACCGATTTAGATGATTTTTTTTTTATTTGAAAGGTAGTGCGTGTCATAGGGTCCCATTTTTTTTAGTATTTTTTTGACTAGGGCATCCATAAGAAAAACGCATAAGTCTTAAATTTGCATTTTCAATGTACGCGATAAATGTATGAATAACTCAATATCCCGCCAACCGATTTTGATGATTCTTTTTTTATTAGAAAGGATGTACTCCAGGGGTAGTCTGATAAGAGTTTGATAAGGTTCTAATCATAGGATCTTCAACTTTTTGGAGCAAAATAATAAAATTAGTGATAGTCGGCCGAACCTTAGCTGGAGAAGTCCAATTGAGTAAAATATAGAATAAAATTACTATGTAGGTATTTACTATGAAAAATTTGACCTTCAACTCTTCAATCCTGATGATGCAGGGGTACTGCTAGCCTGAACTATAAAAGTTGGTCGTTTGATGTTTGCGAATATATAATGAAATTGTTAAGCAAATTCATGGGACAAAAATTTGACCTTCAACTCCTCAACCCTGATGATGCAGGGGTACTTAAAGCCAAAACCATAGGAATAAGCCATTTGGTGCTTACGTATATGTTATAAGATTACTGAGCAAAAACATAAGATGAAAAATTTGACCTTCAACTCCTCAACCCTGATGATGGAGGGGTACTTCAATCCTAAACCATAGAAGTTGGCAATTTGGTGCTTACGGTTATGTAAAGAAAATACTAAGCAAAAATATAAAATCAAAAATTTGACCTTCAACTCCTCAACCCTGAGGATGAAGGGGTACTTCAATCCTAAACCATAGGAGTTGGCAATTTGGTGCTTACGGTTATGTAAAAATAATACTAAGCAGAGGCACAAAATTAAAATTTTGACCTTCAACTCCTCGACCCTGATGATGAAGGGGTACTTCAATTCTAAACCATAGGAGTTGGCAATTTGGTGCTTACGGGTATGTAAAAATAATACCAAACAGAGGCACAAAATTAAAATTTTGACCTTCAACTCCTAAACCCTGATGATGCAGGGTACTGCAAGCCTGAGCCATAGAAGTTAGCCACCTGGTACTAACGTATATGTTATAAGATTACTAAGCAACAATATAAGATGAAAAATTTGACCTTCAACTCCTCAACCCTGATGATGGAGGGGTACTTCCAGAGGGGGCGCCCTGTTTGTATGAATTGTAAAAGTGTTTTATGTTTAATTTTTGTGAATATGTAGATGCACAAAGCAAACTTAGAGGCTTTATTTAAATACAAACATAAAAATATAGTCACTAAAAAGTGTAAAATAAAAACTTTTTAACAAAAAATATCTACCGACTTCCATGTCACAAAAAAGTAAAAAATAATTTAAATATATTTTGGTCTAGAACATACTCAGTACTTAGTACATAGTTCTGAAGTCGGTGCTCATATAGGACGTAGTTACCGTCGTCCAGCGAAATATGTCGAGCACCGACTTCAGGACTATGTACTAAGTACTGAGTATGTTCTAGACCAAAATATATTTAAATTATTTTTTACTTTTTTGTGACATGGAAGTCGGTAGATATTTTTTGTTAAAAAGTTTTTATTAATAACTGCCTTCGATGCACACACATAATGCTCATGATTAATGTATGACAAATATGGCAGAAACTAATTATAAATTATAATTTGAATAACTATAAAAAAGAAGTGGAATCGAAGTGGCGCAGATTAGAGGAGGCCTAAGTCCAGTGGTGTTCAGAATAGGGCTACGACATCCCCTGCCTGTCGTAAGAGGCGACTAAAAGGGGCTTCCGGGGTTGCAGACGGCTAGAGTGGGAGCTCGAACCGTTCGGTCAGGCAATCCCGGGAAGGACGGCGGTATGTGTGGTCGCATACCGTCGTAAAGACTAGACGGAGCGCGGAGCGGTGGGCCCAGCCGCCCATCTGGGAGGAGCCCGATGGGGCAACGCGCTCGGAGGATTCCGGTTGAAGTCGTTTCGAGATCCCGGAGTCCTCCTTTTCAGCGCCAAGGACGGCCACCGGGGGGGTTTTAGTGCGGTAAAAATCCCACATAACCCTGCGTCGCTCCCACGGCGTCGGGTACCTTTTGAAGGTTTCCCCCTCGAAAAAAAAAAAAATAAAAAAAAAAAAGGCCAGTGGTGTACTTTCCAGGGCTGATGTATGGATGGATAGGTACATAAGACAGTGATTAAGAAATAATATGTTTATCGTAAAAAAAGCTTGGGGTTATTTTTGAGACATTTTATAATAACTTTTCTTTTAAACAACATATTTTGATACAATATTTAAAATAATTGACATATAGCACCCACGCATTTGTACGACATAAAGATTTTTCATCACAAATTATTATGTTATAGAAAATTATTTCCGCCTCTCTAGTTCAGCTGGATCAAAATATTAATGTAAATATTGATATTTCATCATACGTCTATTAAAGTTCCAATTAACAATTGCGTTCTTAAGTCTTAGTTATAAAACCTTGAATAACTAATCCCCTTAGGGCAAATGAACTAAATTGTTAACTTTAAAACTAGCCGAACTAACCAAGACGTGCTTCAGAGCTTCATGTCATCAAATTCCCCAGGGTATGAATGTCCTGTTCAGAAATTTGTTTGTATTTACCAAAAAAGTCAAACAGAATGAAATTTATAAAAGGACACTTTCTGATCGAAAAATAATATTAAAGGAAGAGCTTGCTTTTAATTAAACAAGATTTTTTTATGAAAACAGAACATCTAACAGCTAAAACTGTACAAGGAAAACTAAAGCTTAAGCTGTATAAAACACAAAGGATAAAATTATCTAAAATATATATGTATATTCTTTGGTATATATGCTTTTTATAATTAGACACTGTTTAGTAGAAAAGATCCAGTCAACATCTTATGTGAAATCGATTTATAAACATATCCATGATCTACTAATGCAATTGATATATGCATAAAAGATATTACTTTTTAAAATGCACAAGTTATGTCATAATACGCTGAAGAGTTTCAAAAAAGGAACGTAACATTAAGATTTTTTTTAATTTACGGTCAAACTTTGAACTGCGTTTACTAAAAAGTAAAAAAGCTGTTGGATCTTTTCTGCTTAACAGGGTCCAATTATATACCGATCTTCCATAAAATACGGTCATATGGACCAGGCATTGGGCACAGTGATTGTTCAATGTTCACCAATAATGTTATTAAGACATATTTATCTAAAAGGTATATCATGTTTTATTAATTTAGGACGAGAATAAAATTTTAAAATACATATGTTCTTTCATATAATGATAACATGTTTCTTCATAAACGATGAGAGGGAATCGTGTCTCGATTTAAATTCGCCAATCGCATCGACAAATTAAGCCACGAGAGCATTCAAAGCAAGTTTGGGTTCGCTATTTGACACACCTCACTATTCTCGGAGCAACTATTAATGCGTGTTGAATACAGATTTATCTCGTTGTTATGCAAATTGTAAGAGGTGTAGAGTACACGTCGTGTACAAGTCATGTAGCAACCTGTTTGACTAGGATATACATCTTTTTAGTGTTCCGTACCCAAAGGGGAAAAACGGAATTCTATTACTAAGACTTCGTTGTCCCGTCGGCAGGCGTCCGTTGTTGCAGGCGGCTAGAGTGGTAGCTCGAATCGTTCGGACAGGCGATCTCGGGAAGGACGGCGGTATATGTGGTCGCATACCGACGTAAAGACTAGACGGAGCGGTGGGCCCAGCCGCCCATCTGAGAGGAGCTCGATGGGGCAACGCACTCAGAGGATTTCAGTTGCGGTCGTTCGGAGTTGCCGGAGTACTCTTTATAGCGCCGAGGACGGCCACCGGGACGGTTTTAGTGCGGTAAAAATCCCACATAACCCTGCGTCGCTCCCACGGCGTCGGGTACCTTTTGAAGGTTACTCCCTTGATAACAAAAAAAAAAGACTTCGTTGTCTATATGACCGGCTGTCTGTCTGTCACCAGGCTGTATCTTATAAATAAAAATTCAGGGGGGCTTCCCTACGTGCTTAAATCCGATTCGCACTTAGTCGGTTATTACATAAAAGTCGAGTTGATCACTGCTGCTCTTAGACTTTTGTTATTTGAAATAGGATAGCTGGATTAGCGAAAAATATATTTCTAACATGATAGCCATATCAATGCCAGACAGCAATCTTGTATAACATATCTCGAAATATGCATTTTTTGCACTAGTTGCACCAGCGCTAAGAAACATTTAAAAACTTAACTTTTCAATCAGTCTAATCGTCTACTAGTATCTTATTATGAAGTATTTAATTTAAATTTCGGTTATTAAATGACTCTTCATCTTTCTCTTGAGGAATTTTATTGTAAACTTTATTAAAATTCAAGTTTTCTTCTTATTCATTACTACATAGACATTCGCGCACATGCGTACTCACTAACACACACATACATACAGCACGCTAATAAAATACATACGGTAGCACGCACACACACCAAACATACTTTCTACAATAAGACACGCGTTCATTCGTAGTTTTGTAGTCTGACAGGCAATGGTCCTGGGTTCGATTCCCGGCCAGATGGATTTTTCTATCATGAATTCAGATTCGTGTTCTGGTTGTGTGCCCATAGCACTCCCGACACAGGAGATATTCCTGTGTCGTGGATGCCATGGGGCTATAAGTTTAGAAAGAGTTTTATTATGTTGATTTATTTATCTAGAATGTTCTGGAAATTGTATTTGGAAGCGAACAGCTAACAACTTTAATTCATGATTTCCGTCGTTTCATGCATTAAACATAGTTATGTGTTCCTGAACTACTCCCCAATTGTGTGTGGTGGTTCAAAACTAGATTAAACACACTACCTGCAAACCTGAACGTAGAGGCTAATATGATTCAAAGTAGTGGTAATAAGGAGGAATGATAAAGTGTAAATATATATTTTATGTACATTATTTACGTACATTGACCACTTATCATTAAATATAATGCATGCTACTTCAGTGCCAAAAATAATTTATGCAATAAAATGAAAAATTCACAGCATAATGCAGCATAATTAATGTCTGTGCGCGCGCGTAGGTGTTTGTGTGTGTGTGCGCGCACGTGCGTGCATGTGGGTGTGCATGGGTTTACACAGATTTGTGATAAAACAGGGATACGAGAACAAATTGTATTAGTTTAAGGTGTCATTTTAGAACAGAGAGAAGATTTTCGGTGTCATCTTAAATAAAGTTAATAATAAAATTATTATTAAGATTTTGGTGATTTCTTTCTTAAGGCCAAATAGATTTAAGTTCTTGATTTTACGGATTTTTGAAAATTTATTGTAGATAAGACTACCTAGCTAATAAGGATAGCACTTAGCAAATGTTGTTTTGACTTTATTGTATACCATGTATGTATATACTCTGACACAATAATACAAGCGTATGTTTCATATCTGTTGAACTAGTTCCAATTACCATCCGAGGTCGTTACTAACAAAATTAACAAGTTAACTTATAGTACAGCACGCTAATGTCACGATTGTGGTAATTTGAGGGCGCACATGACTCGTACTCACGCCTCCTAATTGAATTTACGTATGTGTATTACTGTCAGCCCTATTAAAATTGCGGGAAGTTACCTGGTTATTAATATCAAGGCGCTTAACAGATGTAACCATGTATATGTTGTGTAATATTATGTTAACATTGCCTTTAGTGCGAGTTGATTTCGTTTTCTCAAAGCTATCATAGTTTAAGTCTACGTTGTAAGGTAGATAACGCATTTACGCACTTTCTACACTCACAGCCCCACAGTAGGATTTTTCCTGTGTCGTAGGTACCATGGACACCTCTCGGAGAAGGATCCGCCGCGGTCGCCGGCAACGGCGCCTCGTCCCTGTAGCCTCGGGGTGAGAATAGGGCTACGGTATCCCCTGCCTGTCGTAAGAGGCGACTAAAAGGGGCTTCCGGGGTTGCAGATGGCTAGAGTGGGAGCTCGAACCGTTCGGTCAGGCAATCCCGGGAAGGACGGCGGTATGTGTGGTCGCATACCATCGTAAAGACTAGACGGAGCGGTGGGCCCAGCCACCCATCTGGGAGGAGCCCGATGGGGCAGCGCGCTCGAAGGATTCCGGTTGAAGTCGTTTCGAGATCCCGGAGTCCTCCTTTTCAGCGCCGAGGACGGCCACCGGGGGGGTTTTAGTTCCCCCTCGAAAACCAAAAAAAAAAAAAGGTACCATGGACACACATAAGATGAATACACAAACCCAGACCCAGAACATGAATCTAAACTCATCAATCAGATACATGACTGGCCGGGAATCGAACCCGGAACCCGTTGCGCGTCTCACTGGTATGGTAACCGCTCCGCCACGCGGGTCGTCGTAATAATCTGCAGTGCTGCAGTTTTAGGAGCAGAGACAATTGTTTTTATATTATTAAAGTAATATACAACAATGACATTAAATTATGGAAAATTGCATCTAACACTTGATACCAACTAGCTACAATTCCATATCCATATTAATAATAATAACAGTTCCGAATGTCCACATATCACTTATATTAAAAATGTGGTATAAATGGTCGGTCTGTTTGAGAGATATATACATTTATAGTCCTTATACTTATCTTTTAGCTTGGGTTTCCTTAAAAAATCAGTTTACTTTTTCAAAATTTATTATATTAAAAGTCATGTCTGTCAATGATCTATTAATATATCCGTAATGCCTATTCAACTTTTGTCTTATCTTAACCAAAAAATTAAGTCTACAGAAGCTTCACTAAAGTTAGCTTATGGCACTCTACTCGGTAGTATTTCACACATATGGGAAATGCACGTCGTTGCGCTCACAAAGCCTGTCTTTGAAGGCGACGATGGCTCATTAGAGCATAAAGGTGTAGTTTGTGTTTAGCTTCCGATAAAGTGTACGAAAAGAGATTAATTTAATTAAGATACGCGCCGCAGATACATCGGATATATTCGCCATTCAGATATACGAGTATATCATGCGCTATTTAAATGAAATTAAATTACAACTAGAGCAGTGATAGCCTAATGGTTGAAACTCGCCCTCTCAATCGGGAGGTCCGAGGTTCAAACCCAGGCATGCACCACTGATTTATATGCGTATTAGAAACTAATTATCACTGCTTTTCGGTGAAGGAAAAAATCGTGAGAAACCTACACACGCGACAGTTCTTAAAAAAAAGTTCTCAGAGGTGTGTGAAGTCCACCAATTCGCACTTGGCCAGTGCGGTGGACTATGACCTAAAAACTCTCATTCTGAGAGAAGAGCCGTGCCCAGCAGTGGGACAATAATGGGTTGACGATACGATATTACAACTGTTAAAGTATTTTTATTTATTATACACTTATTAAAATTAATAATACTAATAGCATTACTTGTCCAAAAAAATATGAACCGACGTTCATACAATAAGCATAAATTTTTTGACTGACTATACTGACTTACGCAAAAAATAACGTGTAACCTTTAAAACTTACCTACTTCGCGGGAAAATCTAACACTACATACTACTCATCAATTTTGTTTAAAAACTTTTAGTTTTTATATTTCGTCCAAATGAGATGCCCGTCCACTAGTGAGACATATTATTTATAATGCCTTTAATAATAATTAATTAATTGATAATATGCTGACTGTTAAACTGTAAAATACGTATTCGTAAATAATTTTATTAATGCATAAATTCAACATTGACTGAACACCGTATAAAATACATGAATACTTTTAATACTTAAAAAAATAAACTTTATTACCCGACTAAATTAACGTGACAATGAAACCAACTAGAGCAAATATCATATATCTACCAGAAAAAAGACAATAAATTTCCCGAAAGACCATTTATTAAAAGCAAAGAAACGAACCCTCAATATTATCGTAGTATCTATAGGTATAAGAAATTTCAGAGCAATATTTGTTTGCACTCGCACATAGCGAGCGAAATTAAATTTCCAACACTGCAAGCGCTGGATCTAAAATGAAAATCTATAACATTAAGGTGGGGTAAACAAGGCCCTCGTTTATTTCGGGCACGTTTCACCGGAAATTGTGTTCCTTATTATTGGACGTAATAAATCATAACACGTGTGGCTAGGTGGAATACCCATTTGGGGTAATTTCAGTAATGTATTCAGGTCGTTTAGTCTTTTTGACGATTGAGTGTTAGAAATTAACCTGTCAATGTAGCTTTGTATTTCGTTTTTGTTTTATTGTTGAATCATTTTCATGTGCGGTTTATTTTGATTTTTAACTTAAAGCAAAAATGTATAAAATGTAATCTATGGACATTTTGCAAACAAAAGGGTAGGAATTAAAAATTGTCATTTGTCTAGTTTGCTATTTGTCTAGGGTAGCAAGTAAAACAAAGGAAGCTTGTAAAACAAAATTATGGATGGTTAGGATGATCAATCTACCTCTAATATATTCGTATTTTTTATAACATACAAACGTAACATGTATCTATATTATCAGTTATAATTATATCTCCTTCCACTTGTAAATCGGTCTTTTCAATGGAACAAAAATGTGGACTTTATTTTAAATTATTTTAATAGTACCCCCATGGCGTGACGAGTGTTATATCGTTTTTACGGTTGATACCATAAAATATTCCCGTGATAAGTAATATTAATGTAGATCCATATCAGGCCCACTTCGATTTGCATATAGTCCAACATTAATAACATAAATTTAATTATGAAACTCTCAACAGTTTACATACTATGGAGAGGCTTAATTATCAACTTGAACACAAAGCAAACGTATTATTTACTTATCGCTCGACACCAAAATTGTAGTAATAACGCGATATCACAAGCCAGAAGTAACTCTGTTCTGCGTTGAATAGAGTAAAGGTTAGCATAATTGCGTTTCTCTAGTAAAATCAAACTTGGATTACACGTACTATGCTCACAAACGACTATATCTAAGCATTAGATGCTATCAAGTCAGATTTTCTTTGAGATAGGATCTTAAGTTACAAATATTGCACCGGAGCTTAGATAAGGATCATAGCGTATAGTTCGGGTGCTTGAACATTTGGAAAAACAGAACAGGTTTGAAAGTCATTTAGGTCGTGCTTATTGGTTTATTTTTATCTGAAGTAGCAAACGAGCATGCAGTCCACCTGATGGTAAGTGGTCACTGCCGCCCATGGACGTCTGTAATCAACTTCATACAGAACATGGGTTCGATCTGAAGTCAATCGTTGCGTTGCTGCTCCTGAGGACTAAGATGGTCGCCTCATATAAAAGTGTGCCGGCAACCACACTCTTCTATCAAAGTGCAAGAAATGTTTCACGCTCAAAATAGGTGTGGCGGTGGTACTTCCCCGGTCGAACTACACTGGTTCTACCACCTTTAAAATAATTATATGTAATCATATTTCTAAGTAATTATATGAAACCATGTGGTAGAGACATAATTCGAGACGTATCATAGTCCACAGAGGTAGCAATGCATCTGTGACCAATCTCAGATACCGTTACATCATCTGGGGGTGATTAAAGATGCAAGTGCTTGTGGTATTAGATATTATAAATCAAGAGATATAAATCAAGGATCAGACATGCGTAGCCACTTCTAAAAGCTAAGATGAAACCCCTCAAAAAATTGAATCAGGCTTGCCATATTTATTAAATATAAATATAAAAGCTTTTACAGGTTTAAAATGTTATTACGATAATGCATTTTTTAACCGTCAAATAAATTAACATAATTTACAACCTTGCAATTATATGCCCATTTTAATGTAAACAAATATTTAAATAAAGAGAACATTTCAGTATATTTTTGGAATAATCCAATAATCTGTATTTAACCTCGTTCCCCGAAAGTAGTACACGAATCAAATTAACATATTGACAAGCATCGTAAACGATTAATCATTTCCTTATAGTATGGAAGTGGAATGTATATTCGATGCAGTCTACCTAATTGTAAGTGGCCACTACCGCACATTTTATTAGATAAAGTAGCAAACCAGCATGGATTCGAACTGATGGTAAGTGGTCACCGCTGCCTATGGAATTTAGTAATATTTTTCTTTATACACGAGATTCTCATATATAAATTAAGATCCAACAGTAAGGATATTTATGTCCTTAAATAATTCTTTATGTGAACATTTTGGCTATAATATATGATGGCTCATACAGCCTTCTTCTGCAGTACAAAGACAGAATTGAGGTCTGAAGAGCACACACACAGCAGTATACCATGAGACATAATGCTATGAAAGTAACTAAAATGAACTAGCCGTTTTTACATCAGAGTCAAATGTCTGATTTTTTTCACAGCATTAACCGCTGAATTGAGTCTACCCGTCAATTTTTCAATGTGGGGACCCCACTGCAATTTGGCATCTAAAGTAACGCCTAAGAAGGCAGTTGACTCCACAAGGTCCGTTCCATTCAGTTAAAAAGGGGGTTAAACCTGCCTTACGTTGGGCAGTGAGAATTTAATGCATTTAGTTTTCTTCTCATTAAGATGTAAGTTAAATAACTTAAACCAATGTATGATCTTGGAGAGAGCATTGTTTACTTCATCAAACTTCTTACTTGTCTTTTAATTTTAAATAATAATGAGGTATCATCTGCAAACAATACAATACAATACTCGTGATTATTTGCAACATAGTACGGTAGGTTATTAATATATATTAAGAACAACAATGGCCTGAATATCGAACCCTGTGGAACGCCCATTGTAACAGATGCGCCGGGCAATTTGGTGCCATGAATATTAACCATTTAAGTTCTATCGTTTAGATAAGAAGTCAGAAAGTTAAGAGCCTTGTTCCTGATCCCGTAATGCTGTAATTCTAAAGAAAGAACCTTAAGTTGTGACGGATAAATACATAGATATAAATCAATAAATAACGCTTTCTTCACTTGTAGAAGACTATAAAAAAAGAAAAGAAGTGTGTAGTACATTGGAATTTCTCATGTGGCGTTGGTGTCATGACTACAAACATAGATAAAAACGCAAATAATTAGACCCCGAATAGAAATCTAAATTCATCATCCTGACATCTGCTGGGCATCGAACCCAGAACCCATTGCGCGGCAGATCGGTATGGTGATCGCCATGGGAGTCATCGTTATATAATTATAAACCCTGAAATTAAATTTAAAAATCAAAATAGGTCAAAAGTGTATTTTCATTTTATTGCAAGATTTAGTTATAACGAGGCTGTTACGAGTTCCGTAATAGGAGGATGGAATTAAATTCTATTCATTATATCATACAGTTAAGATGTCGTTCAAAGCAATGGGATTGTTATGGAGTCTTCAGTAATATTTGAATTTTGAAGTAACATTTAAATACGCCTGTAATACGCGAGTTCTTGCTGCACTAAAGTGCCCTTAGTACCTACAACATGACCTTTCTTCGAAACGATTATTGTTTACGTTTTTCATAATTGCAAAGTACGTTTGCATGAAGTACGAATGATTGAAAAGGTAAACGTGTAATCTACTTTATAATATTATGCAGTGAAAAACCTAAAATGTTGTTTTGGGGAAACGTAGTGAATATTTGGTGGAAGATTTTGCTTGTTGGCCTATTTGCATATTTGTATCCTTACCATATTGGCATACCTTAGTCTTTGGGAGTAGCAACGCATCTGTAATTGACTCCATATAGTCGATTTGTTCTATTCGAAGTTACGGACGTCTAGGGCCTCTTTTATGTTCTCGAAGGAGAAACCTCCAAAAGGTACTCGACGCCATGGAAGCGACGCAGCGTTATATGAGATTCTTACCGCACTAAAACCCCCCGGCCGGCTGTACTCGCCGGTACGATGAGGACTTCGGGATCTCCAAAGAAATGCACCCGGAGGCCACTGAGCGCGTTGCCTCTTCGGACTCCTCCCAGATGAGCGGCGGGGCCAACCGCTCCATCTGGTTTTTATGAAGATATACGACCCCATGTACCGCCGTCCTTGCCGGGGTCGCCTGGCTGGATGGTTTCAGCTTTCACTCTAGCCACCCGCAACCCCAGAACACTCTTGTTAGTCGCATCTTACGACAGGTAGGGGATACCATAGATCTATTCTGATCCAGGAACTACAGGGATAGATGTCCGGGCCTGACTGAATGTTCTTTTGCTACTTTAATATATGTCAATTAATATACTTGTACAAATCGATATATACTTATATCATAATGTCGGTTCCACAGAACGATAGACATTTTAACTGATGAAGATTCATACAAAAGTGAAAAGTTAGAGTAACACGAGTTATACAGAATTATAACTCAGAGTATTACAATGAATACAACTCATATATTACGTCAAACGTACAAATACATCCACCTTTAAAAACAAAGTGTGATTCTTACTCTCTGCCATAAAAATGACTCTCTCATCAACCCATTATTGTCCTACTGCTGGGCTCGGGTCTTCTCACAGAATTAGAGAGTATTAGGCCATAGTCCAACGCGCTGGCTAAGTGCGAATTGGTGGACAATAATAATGGAATAAAAATGACTACTTTCTAGTTTTCCCATACAATTCCAAACTTTTGTACCAAACTTTTGTTGACCAAAATTTTGTATTTAAAGGGTGAATACTCTCCATCAAACATTTGATTACTCATCTTGGCCCTTCACCCTCGTTTCACCCTCGCTTCACCCTCATCTCACCAGCACAGTGGCCAATTACGATGACAAAATTAAATACGTACTTATCATCTGCGGTCGGAAGGGTGCGTTCCTATACTTGTGGGGAGACGTTTTAATTTACGAGCCTTTCGAGGTTTTCCGTTTCACTGGTATGTTTTTAATTACATTAACATAAGGTTTTAACGGCTAGACGACAGATATACGTATAAAATCATTAAAATCGATATTTCCGAATGTTCACTTTTGTTACATGTAAAATGTAGTATGCATGATAGTAATATAATGTCGGACAACTATGAATATCTATATATTAATACGTGAAGTAAAAACTTGTGATCCATTTTTAAGAGACTTGCCGCAGACGGAGAAGTATGAAATTATGCTCGGTTATAGTTGATGTAGATTAAGCAATGTTAATATTTTTTTAAGCTAAAGGAGCACAGGTCGCCCCCCTCCCCACCAGGTGGACCGATGACCTGAAGAAGACAGCGAGAAATCGTTGGATTCAGGAGGCAGAGGACTGGTTGGAGTGGCGTCATTTAGGGGAGGCCTATCTCCAGCAGTGGGCCTCAAAGAGCTGATGGATGGAATATTTTTTTCAAATAATGCATAATCCATACAAGAAATCAACTTAACTCACATTACACACACTACCGTGCAATGAGTCGATTGTCAACATATACATAATAAACGAAATAACACATTCAATGTCTTACTATGAAAACAAATGTCTTGTGCGTTCAAAATAACTTGAAAATTGTTGAAATTTATTTGAATTTGAGAAATATTTGTGCTACTTTGGACAATATGGAGTTTTTTTTTTTTTTTTTTAATTTAAATTACGATCGTATTTTGACAGTTGCGAGGTTTGTGTATCCTTGAGATAGTAATAGGGCTCTTCAGGCACATTGGTATCTTGCAGACTCTTCAGATTTCCATTAAAACTTGTGTTAATTTCATTAAATATATACCTTTAGTATGCACTTACGGTAAACACTATCTAAATTTACTTAAAGTCCATGAACAAGTTTATGGAGATAGATCGCTAAGTCTAAATCTTATAAATCACTATGAACCTCTAAAATATCTAACAGTCCGTGAGCAAACTCGTAGACTACTAGTAGGTAAGTGTACATAAAATTTATCCACTTTACAATTTTATACGGTAGGGTATGGAAATTCAGACGTATGAAGCGTCAGCTGTGCTGCAAGACTTACTGCTTCGGAGTATCTCATGTATTATGTAAGCATTTAAGGTTACGTGGAGGCTAATACCTCTGTATTAAATTTAAATTTCTGGAGTTTACTCCTTAAGATACGATAGAGGGTTGGTATAAAAAATGGGGAACAAAATCATATAAAACAGTAACTTTGACAGTAACATTTACCAAAGCTGAAGAGGCATTCACATGTTTCCAGTTGGGAAACTTGTATACAGTAAAATCTCCACTCCACATTTTTAGTTTTTTTTTTCAATTCAATACAATACCAAAAGCGGTCTTTCCGCGTATAGCAAACAGGCGAAAATATTAGAAAAAGGATTAATAATTAAAAATATTTAATTCAATGCCAATTATTTATTACACCTATTTCTAGCGTGAAGCATTTCTTGCGTTTCGTTGGAAGGGTGCAGTTGCCGGCACACTTTTATATGAGGCAACCATCATAGTCCTTGGGAGTAACAACGCATCTGTGACTGACTTCAGATAGAACACATGTTCTGTATGTAGTTGATTACAGATGTCCATGGGCGGCAGTGACCACTTACCATCAGGTGGACTGCATGGTCGGTTGCTACTTCAGTCAGATAAAAAAATATTATCTTCAGCTCACTTCAACTGTTGGATTTTTCATCTGCGTTAGAAAAGTTGAAGATTTCTTTCGCCGCTATAGCTAGCTTTAAGTCGTAATTCTAAATTGACTTTTAAAACTGAAAATTAACTGGTTAAAACCCCTTCCCTTTCTTAACATTCATTACGCAGTTTTGGTTTTAGAAATGTAGAATCGTCCCATAGAAATGAACATAAGTCTCCTGACGTACCTAGTCAGATAAATATCATATGGGTTCAATCCTCGAACCGCCAGACAGAAACTTATCAAGCTAATCTCTCACTGCTATTTAGTAGGCAATTGCCACATACCATTTAATAACCATTCGCTATCATTTAATACGTAACATTTGATGTTAGGTTTAATCTTCCCATGCCTCCATGTATCCATTATGTCCTGTCATTAGGTTATCTTTACGGCCTTCGATATTACATTAAGCGGGGTAATACCGTTAATTCTTACAGCGGATTAAATATTGTCAGCCGGTAAATGGTTAGCCTTTTTCGCGATCGTCTATATGTTTTGATATATACGTTCAATTTTAAAGTGATTAAACCGTTGAGATATGGGAACAGTATGGGTTGTATAAAACTCTCTCATTCTGAGAGAAGACCCGTGCCCAGCAGTGGGACAATAATGGGTTGACGAGAGATGGGTTGTATATGGGACCGTTGACGCAGATATGCAGTCAATCATTGAATCGGTGACAAATGTTATATTTAATGCAGTAAACGTTTATAAATGTAACAACGTATTTGTATTATTATAATACGCTTTACAAGTCAGAAGTATCGAAAACGGATTTAATTTAAGAAAGAATTTTGCAGTTTCAGTAGGCTAATTAGTCATCTCTATTGGAGAAAGTAGCTCATTAGTACCAGTATTAAATACATTGTATACTCTTGCTATTTCCTTTTTACAAATTAACCACAGTAAATACAAAAGTGTCAGGAGAGCATAAACATTTACAAAAACGTCATCAAAACCAACCATGTGAGTCAGTAACAATCTCAGCTGATTATGACGGAAAAACGAGGCACCAAACTAATGTTCCATGTTTCGCAAATTGGCCGCCTTGAAAATTTCTCCCAAAAATTTTGTCGGCCGAAGAACACAACGTGATTGATGATAGTTATTAGCCTGCGGTGGGGTTACCAGCGCTGCGTAGCAAATTACAGGACGCCGGGAACAGGATAACATCACGGGCTGGACCCGAAGCGGCCATTTTTTATGGTCATATATGTACACCCTCTTGTGATGAGGATACTATTTTGAGGTATAAATTCGTCACGTATCACTTACTTGTATTTTTTAACAAAACACAAACTAAGAACGTAAACATACACCATCTACATTATCAAAGGGCAAATTCTCTGACAAGCTTCTGGCGTAAAATTTTGTTTATTTCAATAAGTATTTTTAGAATGAAGGTAATAGTGACTCGAATAAGCAACTATGCTTTTTTAATATTCAAAGGGAATCACCGACACTAATCAGACGCGGTATTATATAAAAATAACTTGTCTCTTTATGCAGCATTACATTTTTTAAATGAATAATACTTTCTATGCTTATAACCTAGCTCAACTCCAGTATTATTAATATACATAGATACCAAGAATAAACACAACAATCAAAACCTAAATCCAAGGCACGAATACAGAGAATACAGAATTCTACGTGTCACAACTGTTACAGCTTCAGCCGTCAAACTCGTCAATCCGTCAAAAAGATGGATTGTTTAATCATTTAAGGATATCTCGCATCTGTCAGCACACATGGTAACACTAACGTGAGCCATGTTTTTCCTCACCCAAATTGCGTTTTGTCAACATCCTTTATAATTTTTCCTGTCACTAATACTTTGGTTGATTTCGCCATTGTTTCTTCAAACTTCGGAAGAACAGCGACGTTTGATGAATGTCAGATTTGTTCAGATAACAGATGTTAAGACCGGATCGAGATAAACAAAGGAAAATAATAAGGGATTGATGTTGACGAAAATGTAGCTTCCCTTTATTATTGTGACAATCCCGAGATTGCAAATTAGATACAGATTTTTTGGTATTGTTTACGTAGCTATTTTTAACGAAACGAATTACAAACCAGGTACACAGTTTTCTAATGATGTTCATTTAGATTTTATGTTGACTACTTCTATTAACACCTGCACTACAGTCCATCGGAATGTAAGTGATCACCACTGCCTATGAACTGTAAAGAAACTTCATACGGAACAGTGATTGTATCTGAACTCAATCAAAGATGTGCTACCACTCCCGATAGCCAAGATCGCCTCAGATGATAGTGAGCCGGCAACAGCACCCTTCACCTGAACGCAAGAACTACTTCACGGTGGAAATTATTAAATTTAGAGGTAGAACAATAGTTCCACCGGGTAAGTACCACCGCCACACCTATTTCTAGCTTGAAGCAGTCCTAGTGTTTAGATGAATAGATTTGGCTACTGGTCAATTTCATATGACCACTTTAGCCCTAAAATTACATATGATCAGATAGAATCAATGTTTCCTGCTTCCCTATTTTTTTTTATTTGACTGAAGTAGCAAACGAGCATACAATACACCTGATGGCACGTAGGCACTGCCGCCCATGGACATCTGTAATCAACTTCATACAGAACATAGGTTCTATGCGTTGCTACTCCCGAGGACTATGATGGTCGCCTCATATAAAGGTTAAAGCCGTACTAATTAATTATTATTATAAATAAATAATAAATAAATATAAGAGTGTGCCACAACCAACAAGTGTGTATTTCATAATGGGTGTGCAACCACACCCATTATGAAAAGAATATATATTAAGATACATTAAGGCTGTAGGCGTGCCTAAGTGCTACTCAAATGAACATGAACTTAATAACGATGATGATGCACAACACCTACACATCCCGATATTATTGTTGAATTATACGGTGTGTAGGTGGATTCATCTACCGGAGTGGGCATAGAGTTAATGTAACCGCAATAAATTGAGACAGCTATTTTAGAACTGTAATAACAGATCCTCGGAACCGTATTCAAAATATGTCAAAGGGCCAGGTAGAACAAGTTTAGTTCGACTAGAAGGTACCACAATCACGCCTATTTTAAAATCTTTTATTTAACTTACAATGTTTGTGAGTAAGTATGTAGTCGTCTATTATTGTCCCACTGCTGAGCACGGGTCTTTTCTCGGAATGAGAGAGTTATAGGCCATCGTCCACCGCGCGGACCAAGTGCGAATTGTTGGACTTCACACACCCCTGATAAGTTCGCAGAACTTGTTTTAGGGGTGAAAGTCTAAATTTATGTGCGTATTAGGAGTTAATTATCACTGCTTTTCGGCGAAGGAAAACATCGCCAGGAAACCTACACACCCGAGAGTTCTTTTAAAAAAGAAAGTTTTTGGAGGTGTGTGAAGTCCACCAATTCGTACTTGGGCAGTGCGGTGGACTATGGCCTAAAACTATATCATTTCGAGAGAAGACCCGTGCCCAGCAGTGAGACAATAATGCGTTGGCGATATTCGTGATGTGTTTATATCGGAAATACGATAAATCAATGGTTTGTAAGCGCAAAATTATAATGCTAATCTATATTGACTACTTTTGAAGTGAAACTTCTTTAGGCGCATGAGGGTAAAATTTTTATAGATGAAACGTCACGCCGGTATGCAACGGAAGTGTCGGAAAAGAGAGAGAGAGTGATCGAGACCGATTGAGAGAGAGTAAGACAGGGCGAACGTAGCATGAGCAACTAGCCGTGGAGTGAGAGTAGGGAGCAAGCGAGTGAGAAAGATTGAGAGAAAAAGTGAGACAGAGCGAACGTCGTATCACGCCTTTTTCCCTTCCTCTTAATCTTGGAAATTTAAAGTTTTAGATTTGTATAAATATAAACAAGATTTATAAATTAGTTCGCCAAAGAAGTTTCACTTCTGACATGTGTACTTTGTACGCACGCATGTTTTTTTTTTCTTTTTAATATTGTTAATGTAGATAGTTACATATTAGAAGATAGTTTTTGTCCTGGATATACTCATGACTGTAGTTAAAATATTTAAGCTACTTAGCTTTAAATAAGCTACTCTCAAATAATTTAAATCATGTATATATGCTGTGTAAGATGTCGTGTTCTAGTGATGGATATGGTAAGGAAGATATATTACGACGTATTTCAACTCTCTCAGGGATAGGAATGCATCTGGCAACAGATGTTTGTGACTACTAGATATCAAATAGCACTTCACTTATCCAGTTGGTTTACTAATGTGACGAAAACAATTTTAAGGCCGACACATAAATTCATTGTGGTGTTCTACAGCTGAACGTTTATATATTCTACTACCTGACCCGGCAATCCTTATTACTAAGGGGAATGAAAAATAGATGTTGGGCGATTCTCAGACCTACTTAATATGCTCACAAAATTTCATGAGAAACGGTCAAGCCGTTTAGGAGGAGTACGGGAACGAACATTGTGACACGAGAATTTCATATATGTTGATATTTCATCAGTTGCGTGAAATTCTATAATTCTATAAATATATGCCTTACAATTACCCAAGCGGGGTGCCTAATGGAGAGTAGTCACTATCATCTATGGACATTAACAACAACTTAAGAGTCGTCAGTGCATCACCAACTTTGAAAGAGAGCTCTCGTACCTTTTTTGAAGAACCTCTAATCATAGTACTCTGGAATACATCCGGAAGAAGAACACATCTTGTACATTCGCAGCAGGAAAAGGCACGCGATTCGAAGCGTGGACCGTCACGATCCCAGTTGATAGGAATGAAACCTCGTGTTTCGGTCTGGAAGTGGGAATGTTTGGGAATCGGTTTTCTGTGCACTGACCCTTACCCGAGAACCACGAAAAACTTGGTATTACAGGCGTCAGTTTTGAATAAGTTCCAGATAATTTAGCTACAACCAGCACTAAAATCTCGTGGCCTGATAAGATCTGACATTTATTGTTTAGCTCTCATCGTTTACGTTTGCTACAAATGTTGAGATAAACCGTATAGTTTTATTTATCAGACTGAAGTAGCAAACGAGCATGCAGTCCACCTGATGGTAAGTGCGCACTGCCGCCCATGGACATGTAATCAACTTCATACAGAACATGGGTTCCATCTGAAGTCAACCACAGATGCGTTGCTACTTCCGAGGCTATGATGGTTGCCTCATGTGTGCCGGCAACCAAATACATGATTATGAATGTTATAATGAGTACGAAACTGGTGAACGTCAGGCGTTTAGCAAGAAAGTTTACAGTTGGCAAAGAGTCAAGCCTTGGTTCAGAATTCAGGTGCACTACTTCCCTGGGGCATTATTTGTTGTTGAATTATGGAGTTTGCAAGGTTGTTGCAGTTTTTATCGACCGTTTATCACCGCAAAGTTACGTAGACTACAAGAAGAATATGAACTTACAGAGATTAGAGGAAGAGAATAAAGTGCTTTTTATAACATTGGAGTAGCCAATGAGCATGCAATCCACCTTTTTATAATAATGAAGTAGCAAACGAGCATGCAGTCTACCTGATGGTAAGTGATCGCTGCCGCCCATGGACATTTGTAAGCAACTTCATATAGAACGTAGGTTTTATCTGAAGTCAATCACAAATGCGTTGCAACTTCCGAGGACTAAGATGGACGTCTCATATAGAAGTGTGCCGGCAACCACACCATTCCATCGAAACGCAAGGAATCCTTCACGTTAGAAATAGGTGTGGCGGTGGTACCTCCCCGGTCGAACTACACTCGTTCTACTACCTGATGATAAGAGTCAACTGTGGTCAATTGACATTTGTTACCAACTTAATATAGAACAAAGTTTATATCTTAAGTCAACCACAGCTGCGTTGCTACTCCCGAGGACTCAGTTGGTCGCTTCTCATAAAAATGAGCCGGCAACGAAATCCATGAAGTTGCTACAGATGACCATGAGTGGTGTTTACCACTTACCTACCATCAGATGCACTGCATGCTCGTTTGCTACTCGAACTTATAAAAAAGTCAAATAAAACTACTTAAGGCTGCAAAAACCTAGTACATATATAAAGCAAAAAACGTAAGGTTACAGAACTCTTTATTCAGTACATACATAAAAATATACCGTTATAATTAAGTACAAAATATTGGTCTAAAAATAACATTCAAAAGTTGAAAATTATTCTAATAAAGAGACCATTCTACCTAATTAGGGCGTGTTTAACTCAAGAAATACTTTGAATTGTTAAATTGTTTTATAAATTTCTTTCTTTGAACATTCTTTTGAATAACCAAAAACATAGCATGTAATGAAGTCTTGGATAATTGTAACAGTGAAGAAAATTTTATAAATCAAAATGGGTAAAAATACTGAAATATTTCGATTATGTTGATTAGAATTTAGGTTTTATATTTTTAGCCGACATTAATGAATTATTAAGCCTGGTACAATGTTGTTGCTTTAAAATATTATATTAAATTTGATAAATTTAAAATAACATTGAATATAATTAAATTTTTACAAAAACTAGTCACCCGTAGCATCGGCCGAAATTCGACCGTAATTTAAATTAAAAATCAAATGTCATCTGACATTCTTGACGTTGTGTCTTTTCATAGTAAGACATTGAATGTTCTATTTCATTTACTAAGTACATATGTGTTTGTGACAAATGCAAGGCAGTGTGTGTAATGTGTTTTTAGTTGATTTTATGTATGAAAAATGCATTATTTGAAAAAAATATTAACATTCTGCACTCCTTCTCTACGTCCACTATAACCGTGCAAAATTTCATACTAATCCGTCCGCGGCATATTACTTAAAAATCCGTCACAAATTTTTGCTTCACGTATTAATATAATGATAAGAAGAGCATCGTTAAAATATTACTGTAGAATCGAGAAATTTCTTATATTCTATAACTCCACTGCTTTTGTCATTGATTACTTTGCGTTTACTATTTTGGAAAGAAATTAAATGCGTTTTTGTATGGCTCATTCAATTATTACTTATTGAAGCTTTAATCTTACGTGGCATCGATGTCACATCATAAGTTAAATAAAACCTCATAGTAACAACTGATATGCAGCGATAATCATGTCAAGTTGAGACATGAATCCTAAACACGTAACCCAAATTAAAAAAAAAATAAGCTTCGGTAGTAGTCACTTTCTATAACGATTATGGAAAACATCTTGAGAAGACCTGAAAGATTTTAACCGACTTCAAAAAGGAGAAGGTTCTCAATTCGGCCGGTATTTTTTTTAATGTATGTACAAGGATTACTCCGCCGTTAGTGGACCGATTTTTTCTGAAGTCGGCGCTCACATAGGACACATGTGGTTTCGTCGTAATCCAGCGAAATATGGTGAGCGCCGACTTCGCAAGTACTACTAAGTACCTACTGTGTATGCTCTAAACCAACATGTATTTAGA
The DNA here is from genome assembly GCA_949699795.1 of Spicauda simplicius. Taxonomy (NCBI): domain Eukaryota; kingdom Metazoa; phylum Arthropoda; class Insecta; order Lepidoptera; family Hesperiidae; genus Spicauda; species Spicauda simplicius. The sequence continues at coordinate 19,429,080 of OX453057.1, forward strand.
TTATTTTTTACTTTTTTGTTGCATGGAAGTCGGTTGTATTTTTTTTTTTTTCAAAACATTTATTAAGTCGTGTGGAGTCTATCAATTCTCCGGCCAGTGCGGTAGACCATGTCTTACATCTCTCATTCGAAGAGGAGATTCACACCCAGTTATGGGATAGTAGTAGTTTGACAATGACCAAGGTGTTTCCTAATTAAATCCTAAACATTTTTTTAGTTTACTCCTTAAGAACCGATTTGCATTTATAAGGTATGAGAAAAATATGAGGAGTAAAATCTACTGATGAATGACCTCGTTACATTTTATTGAGTATAACGCCACCTAGTTAAAACTTTAGAACTATTTTATCAATACGCGTGGATGGTATGCATAGGTTTCGTGATTACTTTTTACCGAAATCTCAATGGTATTTAAAATAGTAAATCATTAAGATAAGTAAAAGATAAGTAGATAAGTAAAAATGTAAATACTCTGTCTTTTTAGTGTGAGAGTATGGCGCCGTCTATTTTAAATACGAGTAAACTTCAGTCGTGCGTCGGAGCTGACAAACACACACGCATACACACACACACACACACATAAACACACACACATATTCCTCGTATAATATATTTTCGTATAGAAAATACATCACGCATTTCCAAAGTAAGATCAGACTCCTAATAAAATCAAAAATATTTATTTCATAATAATTATAATTTTTAGATATTCCTCTTATAAACTATATCACCGTATAGAAAACACATTACTCATATCCAAAGTAAGATTAGTCTCTAAAATGAAAATTTAGAACGCTTTACAAAAACTTTCCGATTCAAAATGGCCGGCCCGGTGGTTGGCGTGACACACTTTATTATCGCAAAGGCGCAGAAGGCACGGCATTAGTAACTGTCATCAGCCGATTAATCCAATAGCTTAGATGCTATAGACGTACTGACAGTGGAGGCACTGATCTTGGGTGTTAGTGGAGTAACTTTACTACTTCGAATTGGAAAATCTCTGGGTATAAAAGTTGGGGACTTATATGCAAATTGACAAAATCCTAAGCACGATGCGATCACAAACAAGTAACGTCTGCTAATACAATATCTATATATTAATACGTGAAGCAAAATCTTGTGGAACATTTTTAAGTAATATGCCGCGGACGGATTAGTATGAAATTTTTCACGGTTATAATGGACGTAGAGAAAGTGCAGAATGTTAATAGTTTTTTCAAATAATGCATAGAACATAGGTACATAAAATAAACTAAAAGCACATTACTCACACTACCGTGCATTTGTCACAAACACATAAATAATAAACGAAATAGAACATTATATGCTTACTATGAAAACACATAACGTCAGAAATATCAGTTTTTTGTCAAAATACCTACTCGCTATTGCTTTTAAATGCGGCTTAGCTATTTAAACCTCTATTTATATTTAACGCGTGCGTTTAAAATTACTTGAAAATTATTACATTTTATTTTAATATTCGTTACACTTTGGACAATATGAAGTTTAGTTTTTTAATCTAAATTACGGTCGAATTTCCACCGACGCGACGGGTGACTAGTTTTGTGTATTTGTTTATAATAACAAATGAAACAACAAACTAGCATGCAATCCAATTCATAGTGCATGTTGGCGCTTTCTTACTGAACAAAGTTTCTACGTACGATACGTTGCTACTTGTCGAGTCATAATATAATTGTGTAAGTTACCTGACGTACACAACCTTGTCGTCGTCAACCCATTACTGTCCCACTGCTGGGCACGGGTCTTCTCTCGGAATGAGAGAGTTTAGGCCATAGTCCACCGTGCTGGCCAAGTGCAAATTGGTGGACTTCAAACACCTCCGAGAACTTTTTTTTAAAGAACTCTCGGGTGTGTAGGTTTCCTCACCGAAAAGCAGTGATAATTAATGTATAATACGCACATAAATCAGTGGTGCATGCCTATGTTTGAAACTCGGACCTCTCGATCGAGTCGGCAAGTTAGGCTACCATTAGGCTACCACTGCTTGTACACAACCTTGTACCGAAACGAAAGAACTTCACGTTAGAATTAGCTGTAGAGCTTAGAACCTTAGAGTAGTTAATAATAATTAATAAATTTGTAATTAACCCGTTAGATAAATCTTACAGAGTTTACCTCCACTCGATTCCTTTTGACTCATTTGACAATGACGATAGTCTCTGATGACAGCGACAATCAAAGACCATTTTTCCGACAGGAATTTTAAATTAACTTGTCGCTCTTGTGTAATCGCCCTTAGATGGCACTTGTAATCGTTCTAACGTTAGCAACTAAATGTCAGAAATAAATATAGGTACTAAACCCAGAATCAAACTAATAGCAAATTTAGGTAAGACGTTTATACAAAACTGTCTGGATATGAGATTAGGATTTCAAAGTGTGGGTGTTCAAAGTTAAGGTTATAGCTATTTATATCTGTTTGCCTTTTGCCGCTAGATAACAAAACAGAGTCATAATGTCTGTTAATTGTATTTACAGCCCGATTAATGTTGTTCATTGTCCATTGAGAAATATTTATACTTCGCGCCGGAATTAAAAGGTTAATCGAATAAATAATGCTTTAGTGTTTTTTATATAAGCTTTATATAAAGTTAAAAAAGAAGTTGAGATGTTGTTAATTGGCTCTGCCGAACATGGGCATTAGTTACCATATTTATAACAAACTAGCTGCACCTTGCAGCTTCGTCCGCGTAAAAAAAACGATGTATCGATTGTCCCGTGGTAATAAGATATTTTGCTGCAATAAAATGTAGCCTATATGTTAATCCAGATTGTCAGCTAACTCCCTATCAAATTTTATGAAAATGGCTTCAACCGTTTAGAGGTGAAGAAGTAACAACCACGAACACTCACAAACTTTCGCCTTTATAATATTAGTATTAAATATTATATACAAAAGAGGTTCTATAGCTAGTCAATCATAAACGTCTGCAATTCCACAGAGCTAAGGTGGCCTGTTCATGTGAAAGTAAGCCGGCAATCAAACCCTTCCATTGATACTTCAAAACTACTACACGCTAGAACTAGGTGACAGTACCACCCCGATCGAAGTCTTTCTACCTACCTTAAAGTATTTTGAAATTAAAACTGCAGTGTTCATATCATATAACCAGGAAAAAGAAATAATAGGTGATTTATGTCTTTTACGTCCTCTCCTCTCCTCCTCTTAGTCCTTTAATTAATTGACTGCATTTATGACAACAAACAAGCACACTCATTACATTAATAGTAGTGAAAATATATTTCTTTTGGCACTTTATGGTAACCATTTATTGAAATAAAAACGATCATGCAGTCTACCTAATGGTAAGTGGCAACTGCCGCCCATGGACATCTGTAAGCAACTTCACACAGAATTAGGGTTCCGTCTAAATACATTCGTGAATAGCTTCTCCCGTGTACAAAGATGGTCGCCTCATATAAAAGTGAACCGGCGACCACACGAAACGTAAGAACAGCTTCACGTTAGAAATAGCCGTGGCGGTCTTACCTCTGAACGAACTACGATGGTTCCACCACATGAGTAATGTATGTTGTACATGTGGGTAGGACATAGATATGTACCCCAACCGACAAAAGAAACGTTAATTAACAAATTCCTGTTTGACCGGGGTTCAAATCGAGAATACTCTGCTTCTCAAGCCGTAATAACTATAATAAAAAATAAGTAAAGTAACTCTCATTTTTAGTTATCTTTCTCATCTATTACCTGCGCAGTGTCACCGAACAAGCTCCACAAACATTCAGGTATTAAAAGTACACAAGAGACTATTGAAAACCCGAAGTCTTATGCTTCAAAAAATAACTTGTGTCTTACGGCTCTACGATCTTACTCTATAGCGTCACACTATTATATGGCAAACTTTTACATGAGGCGACCATCTGTGATTGACTTAAGGCAGAACCCATATTCTATGTGAAGTTGCCCTCAGATGCCCATGGACGGCAGTGGCCACTTACGATTAGCTAGACTGCAAGATCGTTTCCTACTTCAATATTATATATGTCGGAGGAAGCTTACAGTCGGGTTGATTGTTACTTGCATGTATAACGTACAATTCTGTTTGTTTACATTTTAATTATTTTTAAAATTAATAATTTAATTTGTTATAGCCTCCTTTTGATTTAAAACCTTGTTAATGGAATAAAAAGTAATAACTTTGTTATTTACGTAGCGACCAATCAGAGCAGAGCGGATGTCTCGAGTGGGGTCGAGGCGCCATCTTTTCTTGTAGAGAGGTTTATAGTTTTTGCGACATTCTTTCATTGACTCTGGTAAGCGAAGGATCGAGTTGGATTCTTGGAGAAAATATTTCTGGTGACAAAAGTGAGATCGGTACCTTGAACCCGCTGCTCGGTCGTAATTGTTGTAACCTTTGCGAATTGTTATCGAATTTAAATTAAGTTAACAATTAGCGAAGTATTGTTTAATCGGAATAAAACTGTAAAACCGTGATCATCGTGTTTCGTGCCTGCATTTTACCCTGATGACGCCCACTAGACCAGTAACCACTATTGACGATGTCGATAAGAATGAGGTTTCTCCGACATATACATAAAAAATCACGCAGGTCATAAATTAATTATTATTTTTTTATAATGTTTGTACTTATTTATTTCTTATCCGGCTCGTTGTAAAGTGTCGATGAATCACTTCCGTAATTCGCTCACTTAAGTTTCGGAGTGACCTATGCAAATTAACTTGGCGCCTTGCCTGATACTTGACCACAAACTATAGTCAAGTCATTATGAGGGTCAAAGTTCGATAGTTGGCGCCAATGTTTGTTTGTCTTGTGATTGGAGATAGGAAGTTTGGTCAGAAACTATAATGTATTTGTTAGTAATAACACATGTTAGAAATAATTAATCTTTATCGATATTGGTAACATAACTGACATGGGTGTTAACAAAGGCTTAAATAAATAGCTAGCATTGATATTAGAGTGAAGGGCGTCAAAAACTATTATGAGTATTATAACAATTACAAGAAGATATTTTCAATAGTATAGGAGTAAATTACGAACATGCACTTCACTGAGAGCAGTGATAGCCTAATGGTTGAAACTTGCCCTCTCAATCGGGAGGTTCAAAGTACAAACTCAGGCACGCACCACTGATTTTTCTAAAGTTATGTGTGTATTAGAAATTAATTATCACTGCTTTTCTGTGAAGGAAACCATCGTGAGGAAACCTACATACCCGAAAGTTCTTTAAAAAAAGTTCTCGGAGGTGTGTGAAGTCCACCAATTCGCACTTAGCCAGCGTAATGGACTATGGCCTACAACTCTCTCATTCCGAGAGAAGACTCGTGCCCAGCGACTCGTGAGACAACAATTTGTTGACGATATATGCACTTCATTTGATTGTAGTGGAGTGGATTTTGATGGAGTTTTGAAATCAACCCAGATAACATCAGACATCCACCTGAGGTTGGTCACAAATACATATTTGTGGTAAGCTGAAGAGGCAATGGGCCGGACACATCGTAGGAACGATAGCCGATGGGGAAGGAATTCCTCGAGTGGCGACCACGTTTAGGCACAAATACATTAGTGGTTAGCCTCAGGTTGTATGTCGTCTGTACCACACCCTTCAAAGCGAAACGTAAGTGTTTAACATTGCGGTTATAAACCACAAATAGGTGTGGTGATAGCCAGAGATACTTGGGAGAATTCTAAAGGTGACAGTTAAACTAACACTGGACAGATTATATGGTCGTTTCATTTTATTTTCCTAAGATCGAGGTCGCAACCGGGCATGCAGACCTGATGGTAAGTAATCACTGCCTTCCATGGTCATCTGTAAGCAACTTCATATAGTACAACAGTTATATTTGAAGGCAGACACAAACGCGTTGCTACTCCGGAGGATTAAGATGGTCGCCTCATATAAAAGTGAGCAACCACGCCCTTTCACCAAAGCGCAAAAACTCCTTCACACTCAAAATAAATGTGACAATGGTACCTTCCTTCGCAGTCAAACCAAACACGTTCTACCATCTTGCAATACAAGTTCAAGTTCATAAAAATATCCATAAAAATCGGTTACTTACCGGAAGACGTACCATATAATAATAATAATACTTTTAATTATATTTAGCTCGCGTACTATATTTCGTCATATGAACACTTATACAATGATTAATATATCTACAATGAAATCGCTCAATCATGGTCAGGATACTGTTGGACCTTTCCCGGAGACGGTGCATCAGAGAGCTACATTCTTTGCGTATTAGGCTACGTACTCACGGCGCGATTTTCACTCGCGGCCGCCGCGGTTGCGGGTCCGCAGCTTCTGTGCAAAACTCACAAGACCGCCTATTTTTGCGGTTCCGCTGCCGTCGCGGTTGCGATTATCGACCGCAAACGTGGCGGGCGAAAACCGCAAGACGGGCGGTTTACCATCAATTGAGGTCCTGACTACTGCACTCGCCCGCCAACTGACCGCAGAGCGCGCGGGCGCAAACCGCCGCGGCTGCGGCTGACCGCGGCCCGCGCGGTTCTACAGGTTGCCCGCCGGTGCAGCGGGAGCCGCAAACAACCGCGCGCATCGCGGGCGAAAAACGCGTCGTGAGTATTGCTTTATTTTTTTACATTTATATCTGCATCCTACAGAAGCTGCGGGCCCGCAACCGCGGCGGCCGCGGGTGAAAACCGCTCCGTGAGTACGTAGCCTTATGGTGTAAAAACAGTTGACGTGCGCTTCTGCAAACATCCCTGAAGCACTACAGTATCTTGGAAGCCCCATCAGCATCCTAAAACCATCGTTGAATTGAACTCAAAGAGCATTGTAAGTTTTTAGTTGAATTTGGACCAAAGGCTGCTCGTGTAAAAATATGTTGAGTATGCGTTAATTTTTTTTTATTAACTGAGCAACGAGCAAATCTTCATAACCATATGTAACCATTTAAAAAAGAAATTCGATAGATTGAATAGGTGAAAAAACGAGTACAAATCAGCTGTTACAGACGATTCCATCTTTTCAAGTTATACGAATGGGAGCTGTTTTCTTTACTTCAAAGAAATGGTGCTGTAAGGTAATATCCGTAGAATTGAAATGGAACCTTTCAGCGCTTATTTCGTGCTATTTTCTACGTGATTATGGAGCACCGTCGTAGAAAAACGAGCTGAGTAATGAATAGGTAGGAAAAGATTTACAATTCGATGCGGAAATTCAATAGTCCTTTTTTATTGTTGGGAAAATGATTGTATGTCGTTGTACAGTAAAATAGGTTATTTAATTTTTAGTAATATCGTTACAAATTGCAAATGTATCGCCGTCTGTCTTTAGTTGTCTCTAATAGTGATTGATATTAGGTTAAAGTTTAAAAAAAAAACGTTTGAATGGCGTTACTTAAAATTTCGATTGCTTTTTACGATTTACAAAAAAACGCTCAACCCTATAAGGCTAAGCTAAATATAAATAGGCTATTTAAAGATCATTTGAGGCAAGCGATGGACGCAGACATATTGGTAGCATCCATCGCTGACCTTAGGTAGCATTATTCCCCTATTCTGCAACCGAGTATTATGCGACATGCGTAAGATATATCAAAGTGTGGTAAAAAAACTTCATCATAAAAGTACACAAATTATTAGTACCCATTTACTTATTTGTAATATATTTCAAGTAAAATTCATGTTCAATTTAAAATAAAACGACGATGTCAAGAGACAAACTATAACAGGTGTATTGCATTCATTAGCATCTGCACGACAAAATCACCTAGTATCGGCCGGCGTTAATTAGCGAAGTATGACAAAGGTAACGAGATGCCCCTCGCCTTTAGTTTCAAAGTGTCTCATTAAAGACCCAGAGACTTCAGCTACAAACATCTCGCCTGTTTCTGTACTTAAACAAATCAACGAAGTCCGCTAATTTAAAGTTTTCGAAAGTTTTCTCTGACTAACAATACTGGATTCAAGGTTTTTAGTATTCAATAATATTTTTTGGTCTACGCATATATTGTTGAAGTATCTATTAATTAAAAAAATACAATACGTGTTTTTAAAGGAACATTGGTAAAGAGGAACGCAAATTTCATCTCTCTATCGACCAATATAATCTATAACTTCTTCATCTGTACCAAATACCTTAGTCGTGGACATCCTGTGAATAACAAAGATTCCGGGAATGAATATTTTATGTGAAGCATTTCTTGCCTTTTGATGGAAGGGTGTGCCGGCACACTTTCACATGAGGCGATCATCATAGTCCTCGTGAGCAACGTATCTGTGATTGACTTCAAATGGAACCTATGTTCTGTATCAAGTTGATTACAGATGTCCATGGGCGGCAGTGACCACTTAACACCAGGTGGACTGCATGCTCGTTTGCTACTTCATTTAGATAAAAAAAAAATACTTTGTCCATTTTTGTATACGTTTAAAGTAGCAAACTAGCTACCAGTTCAAACGATGGTCATCATAGCAGCCGGACATCTGTAAGCGACTTCATATAAAACATGATTTCTATCTCAAATCAATCATAGGCACGTTGCTATTCTAAGATAGCCAAAGATGCGATGCCACTTGAGGATAAAAGTGTGCCGACTACTCCTTAACTTACTCTGATATAAGAAAACTAGATCCTACCTTTCTGTAGTCATTATTTTTTTAGTTTAAATGAAGAACAACCCCGCAATATTATGTAAAACGTGTCTATTCCAATATTATTCTATTATAATTACTATGTATTTAACCATAACCATTTTGTTCAGCTCCACTCTTTATAGACACGTTGCTATTCTAAGACAGCCACAGATGCGTAGCCACTTGAGGATGATGAGGATGATAAAAGTGTGCCGACCACTCCTTAACTTACTCTGATATAAGAAAACTAGATCCTACCTTTCTGTAGTCATTATTTTTATTATAAGCATCTATCCGTTTCAATGAGGAACAACCCCGCAATATTACGTAAAACGTGTGTATTCCAATATTATTTTATTATAATTACTATGTTAAACCATAGCCATTTGGTTCAGCTCCACTCTTTATACGATCTAGTATTAAAATAATATATTAAATTTTGTGGTCGCGTTTTGCTCGTAATTCTCCTCTAATATTAATTAAGGTTGGAGGGTAAAGCAACAGATGCTGGGACCGATATCGAATATTATGGCTCTTTGAAGCAACATTTGAAAAAGATGGCCTAGATTGTTAGTAACGAAATGTAGGTATTTGTCGCAGACGTGTAGTAAAATTTGGTATTCGCTAAAATATCGTGTAAAAAGTAAATATATTTTTAACTTATTCTTACATTACATCATATTAGTTATTAAATCTTAGTAATCACTTTTCACACTCACTCACAATCACACTTAGTGTCTACCACTTCGCACTGACCACCAATTCGCACTTGGCCAGCGCGGTGGACTATGGCCTAAAACTCTCATTCTGAGAGAAGACCCGTGCCCAGCAGTTTGACAATAATGGGTTATACCCAATCACTTTTCAGTTTCAATAAAATTGAGTTGCATATTTTTTTTGTATCAACTTCTTTCAATTTTGCTATGGTTAGCGGGCAAATGTTCAACTTGCTATCAATAGTAGGTATTGTATAGAGAAGCCCACTGGCATGCATGTTCTTTCTTAAATTGTGTTCTTCTTAATTTTTGTTAAACGACCCGCGTGGCGGAGCGGTTACCATACCGGTCTAACGCGCAATGAGTTCCAGGTTCGATTCCCGGCCAGACTGGTAATTGAATGATGAGTTTAGATTTATTTTCTGGGTCTGGGTGTTTGTGTATTCGTCTTGTGTGTCCATGGTACCCACGACACAGGAGACAATCCTACTGTGGGGCTATGAGTGTAGAAAGCGTATGAGTGTAGAAAGCGTGTTCTATCAGCTGGAACTTGACAAGTTTTGGTTCGTCTACGTTTCTGATCTGCACTGTTAGCATATGGTAATTGATTATGCACTTTTTCAATCGAAGCTAATATATATAACTGGCGGGTGGTAAGCAAATCGTGGCTGTTATAAAGTCGAAGGTAGGGAAACATACTGGTTTACTAAAAGTAACTTTAAGGAGAGCCCGTTGAGCTCTTTCCAGATAAATTATTTACGTTTGTCCTTTTCTAGTTAGAAGGTTTTTTTCGCTGTACTATACACTAAGTACCAAGTTATTAGAATAAACTTCAAAATTTATTCTAATAACGTAGTATTTCAATATGCCGAAATTTAGAGTTCAGTGCATTTCGTTCTCATATTATAAGAGTTATACTTAATAAATATATTATTGACATGAGGCGACCATCATAGTCCTCGGGAGTAGCAATGCATCTGATTCTGATTGACTTTGATGGAACCCATGTTCTGTATGAAGTTGATTACAGATGTCCATGGGCGGCAGTGACCACTTACCATCAGGTGGACTGCATGCTCGTTTGCTACTTCAGTCAAATAAAAAAAAAAGAGTTCCATACATCCATCTGTTCTTTAAATTTTGCTAAATTGTTCTCGTAGCATAAGAAAACCGCGGAGAGGCAAGTGGTTTTAAGCGTCCACTCGTGGATACCGACAGCTTTACGAGTTAATAGCTGCGGTATTCTGGATATTATATTCAGGTAAGCAGATTTTGAGCATACTTGGGATTCTTCACGTGTACTAGCACGATACGTAAGAAATTTACGGCGTAAGTGTCAGTGTTGGAATATGTAATATGTATGAAACGTTTGACTAATTGCAACTCACTTTTAAAAGTTTTTTGTACCTTGCGATGTTTATAAGTATATATGTTTACGTCAAATCTAGCGAGCTGAATTTGCCCCACTTTCCAGTTGTCGATTGACCTAAAGTTTTAAAGATATCTTTAGTTTTGATGAAAATAATTATATATAATTAAGATTATATTAATCAAAATGGCTGCCACAAGAAAAAAGCGGAATTTATATACATATCAAATAAAAGGGCTGAATTAGTAGAGTATAATACACTAAGAGTCGTAGTGCATTGTATTTGTATTGTAGTGTGTCGTAGTGTATTGTGTGTTGTCTTAGTTTAAAACATATCAAGTCCAAAATGTGCACCATCAAAAGATGCTCCTACAATACTACAATATTAAATTGTACATTGTAATGGATTTGGTTACTATAAGGCTTGTTCTCTTCCTTTAAGTGCATTGAAACAAAAGCTTATTTTTAAGAAATATCCTTTAAAATCATAATGATAGCTGGACTTAGCAGAAATGGTAAGGCAAGAAAATAAAATGAGCCTCTTCGATAACCAGTAATACTGCAGTTAAAATCATCAAATTCCTATGCAGTTTGATGAAGGATGATAGTTTAGTAGCTGACCCATATCAGACAGAGGACTGTACGAGTATGTGCTCACCGAAGCGCGGAGCAAGTCTCTAATGGTCATCCGAGGAAATTCCGATCGCGTTGGCTTAGCTTAACTTTGAAAATCAATTACTGTGTACACAAACCGCGTTCTGCAACTATGAAATAAGATTAAGTTCTAATTAATACTATCAAATACTTATATAACTTTTCAGTTTTACTTACATAACTTCCTTTCAGTACCTTAAAACAAATCTTATTTTTAAGAAATATCTATAAAAATATTGAATTATACGTTATAATACTACAGCTGGACTTAGCCAAAATGGTAAGGGAAGAAGATAAAATGAGCCTCTTTGACAACCAGTAATACTGCAGTAAAAATCATCTAACTTGTATGCGGTTCGATTAATAATGATAGTTTAGTAGCTGACCCATATCAGACAGAGAACTGTACGAGTATGTGCTCACCGAAGCGCAGAGCAAGTCTCTAATGGTCATCCGAGGAAATTCCGATCGCGTTGGCTTAGCTTAACTTTGAATCAATTACTGTGTACACAAACCGCGTTCTGCAACTATGAAATAAGATTAAGTTCTAACTAATACTATCAAATACTTGCATAACAACTCAAATAAACATAAACAGATTATAAATATCAGTTATCTAAAAATAAATTTTACGCTTTCTACACTCAGCCCTACACTAGGATTTTCTCCTGTGTCGTGGGTACTATAGACACACACATGACAAATACACATTCAGACCCAGAACATGAATCTAAACTCATCATTCAGATACCTGTCTGGCCGGGAATCGAACCCGGGACCCATTGCGCGTGAGATCGGTATGGTAACCGCTCCGCCACGCGGGTCGTCAAATAATACTTTGAAATAAACAAAAAGCAACTGTAACGAACATATTTCTGCACGGCACAAGCGTAAATAAACATTCCCAAATAATATACATAAAACCAAGCCACGGAATTGCGTAAAAATTTCGCGGCACCCAAAAAAACAAAACGATCGGCAATTTTCAATATTTCATAGATTTGGATTGTTCCAATAACTTACGTCTGTCACAACGGCGATAGAGTCCGCTTTCAATATGCGGCAAAAAGAGGTAAAAGGTATTTTTGCCGCAATACCCATCAGAGGATAAACGAGGCGACCCTTGTTTCAAACTTTATTTGCATACGGATTATTTGTTTGTGGATGATTACGTCCCTTCGATCCTATTTACGGGCGGTTACCCCATAATCTGTTTATGTTAACTATGAGTATATACGAAGTGTCTGTAATCCGGCTTAAAGATTTTAACCGAAGTTAGTCCCAACTTATCCGGTACAACGTATTGAGATTGTTCTTAAGTCGTCTGTTACATAGCATGTGGTTTTTGGATTGTTACGTTTGTCTCTTCGTCAATCGATTATTGCCATCAAGGTAGTCGGTCCTCACCCAGAATGGAAGACTTTAGAGCACAATCCACCACGTTGACCAAGTGCGAATAGATACCTACCTTTATTTGTTAATATTGACTGCTTTACTATCTCATATATTTTTCCAGGGAGTGAATGTTACTTAAAAGTTTGAAATACTACAATTGAAACGATTCTAAGCTAAAGCGTGTACACAAAACTTATTTCTGTGTGATATATATTACATACAGTTTAGTTTAGTTTTTCTGACCGAACCATTACAAGGTCTTGATCATTTATGACGATCGATCTTTTAGAGTTCGTGAAATTGGCTCAAAGTAGAGATCTTACTTGAGATGTACTACAGATGCATTAGTTTTTATATAAGGCTGAAGTGGCAAAGTATTCAGTCCATCTGATGATAAGTAGTCACTGCAGCCACTTGGTATCTATGAGCAACTTCATATAGAATATGTGGTTCTATTGGTCAACTAGCAACCATAGCCTTTCACCGAAACGCAAGAACTGTTTTTATATACTCCTATCACTTTTATCTATCCTTGCTATTGTTATCACTTAGGCTGAAATTATCAAAAATAAACTTTACAATTATGATAAATTCCAGATATCACGTGCAACAACTTGAGAACATCTAATATATAAAATTCTCGTGTCACAGTTTTTGTTGCCATACTCCTCCGAAACGGCTTGACCGATCTTTACCAAATTTTATATGATTATTCAGTAGGTCTGAGAATCGGCCAACATCTATTTTTCATACCCCTTAAGGGTTGTCCACCCTTAACATTTTTTTTTAATTTTTTATATGGCAAGACAACGTTTGTCGGGACAGCTAGTTAGTTGAAATAATATTTACGCTCTTACGAAACGCGCATGTTGGTACATGTGAGTAAAATTATTGTACATACAAGTACACAAAACATTGCGAAAGCCTGAATGCGAGCGCAAACCAATGTATTCGCAAAGGCGAGATTCCTTGCGAAAGTTAAGGCTCAATTTCGTCTTGTCAGAAACAAGCTGGAAGTTTAAGTTGCTTTTGATTAGAAACTGACTGTCAAATTACGTTGAGTTATTTCAAGATAAAATACTATTAAACTCGTACTATACTTTGTAGTATTGTAGTTTTCATGAAAACATCGATAAATCTTAATAATATTTTGTATGCGAAAGTTTGTGAGGATGGTTTTGTGTTTTACGACTCTTTAACCCCAAAAGCTACCGATCAGATTTTGCAGAAATTTGGAACATGGGTACATAGTTTAACGTTACCAAAACAGGCAAAGCCCCAGGAATACATAAGTATATAATAAAAAAATGGTATACCCACATGACGCACAAATCAATCCAATGTTTCTTACGTGGCAAATATAGACAATAAACATTGAGCGCTATGTTTTTCTTTCTTTTAAAGTTAATTTAAAAAAATACTTATTATTTGTAGGTTTTTTTCCGGATTATTAAAATGTTGAAGAATAAATCGATACTCAGTTCAAGAATTCCATAAAGTAAGTATAATTTCACAATTTAAGAAACAACGTATATGACACATAATTTTATATTAAACCGAATTTACATCAAAATCATCTCGAAGACCGAAAGTCGGTCGAGAGATGTAATATTAAAAGTGACTGAAACGAATCTTATATTAAATTAAATTCTTTGGACATCTGTCGTACACCCTCCGCGTAATTCGGATTAAGATTTAGCATTAATGAATAATTGAATTTTTAATTCCGTGTTAAGTTTAATTAAATTATTTCCCCTTTGGTCTCCGAGACCGGAAAGTTAGCGGAGTGTGAACACTTAAATCCGAGTGTTGGCCATTCACCCAACAGTTCGACATTCAAGAGACCTGAAAATGGTCTGAATTAAAAGCAGAATGTACAAAGTGGCTATTATTAAATAATTTTCACCCAGTACGCTCTTGCTCTCTTCTTTGATATTAAATTCGAGTGCGGATTTATTGGGCTTAGTGCTAACGTTACTTTTTACTACCCATAATTAAGGAACAGTTTTTTTAATTACTTTAAGACAGTTGCGTATAAAAATAAATGGTCTTGGAAAATTTACATATAAATTAATGGACGTGTAAATAAAAGTGTAATAAACGTAAAAACTTTATTTTTTTAATTACTACTGGAGTGACGTCATTTAGGGGAGGATTTTTTTTGTTTTCGAGGGGGAAACCTTCAAAAGATACCCGACGCCGTGGGAGCGACGCAGGGTTATGTGGGATCTTTACCGCACTAAAACCCCCCCGGTGGCCGTCCTCGGCGCTGAAAAGGAGAACTCCGGGATCTCGAAACGACTTCAACCGGAATCCTCCGAGCGCGTTGCCCCATCGGGCTTCTCCCAGATGGGCGGCTGGGCCCACCGCTCCGTCTAGTCTTTACGACGGTATGCGACACATACCGCCGTCCTTCCCGGGTTAGGGGAGGCCTATGTCCAGCAGTGGACCTGAAAGGGCTGATCGATGGATGGACTTACTACTTACTGACGAATTTTTTTTTTATCTGAAATGTGTCAAAAATGTGTAAAATTTACAATGTCTGGGTTTCTTATGTGTATTCTGATATGATCACATTGGTTAGGTGTATTGTACCATCGGATTGGTATACGTCCTCAATCCAAAAATCCAGATCCAGAAGATCAAGGACAAAAACTGTGAATTTGTCTATATTTCCATAAGTTAGTTTTTTTACTCTACTTGAAACCATTTTTAAGACGGAGAATAAAAGCTAGCTCCAATATATTGTCTTACAGTTACAATTATTTCTGTTATGCAGTTGAAAGAGTCATTTTTTATATAAGATGTGTAAATTGTACAATGTGTTGGATTTAAGTTGTATTATAATGTAAATATACTACCACCGGATTGGAACACAACCTCCATTCATGAAAAAATCCAGATTCAGAAGATCGAAAGTAAGAAACTCTGCGGGTTTGTATTTATATATATATATACGTGACGAATAGATAACCTCTTTCCTTTGGGAAGTCGGTTAAAAATATGAAAAAATAGACAAACCCGCAGAGTTATAGAAATATATATATATATATATATATATATATATATATATATATATATATATATATATATATATATATATTTCCCGACACGGTTCATACGACATTGTATGCGGCTAGTTTTACAGGCAGTCCCATATTGAGGAAAATGAAAACCTTCCGGCGGTTATCCCGGAAAATTGGAAAATGTCGGTTTCTTAAAATCTTGAATAACTTGGGTGTTTCTAAACCGATTTCCATTTTCTTTCTTTCATTTGATAGGAAATTTTATCACGCAACTTTTTCTCTTGGACGTAGGTATGCTGTGATGCTTAACTCTTTGAGTTATGGGGTGGAAATCACCACCACTCCTAATCATGTATCTAAATTTTCAGTGCTTTTTCTGTATTGTAACCATCTTGTGTTAACAAAGAGAATAAAAGCTAGCTCCGATGTCTTAGCTTACATTTGACTAAACAAGCTTGTTGGAAAACGTTACACTAATACGCTAGTTACAAATAATTCAATACTCAAAAACTATCAGCAGACAACAAAAAACATTAGAATGCAGAACAGTTCCATTGAAATCTCCGCTCGTTAGGAATGTCCATCGATGCACCGATTTCCTCCATTCTTCCAACATAATGATCCCCAGTCCCGAGTGACACTTAATTTCCACATCGTGAAGGGATAACAGGCGCTATGAATAAATTCATCCAGTAGCTCACAGTCTATAGCGTCGTTTTAAATATTGCACGGATATTATAGTGACTATGTTCTATCTATTATTATATTATGGCAATATGTTAAAGTAGTATTTTTTTTGATTTGACTGAAGTAGCAAACGAGCATGCAGTCCACCTGATGGTAAGTGGTTACTGCCGCCCAAGGACATCTGTAATCAACTTCATACAGAACATAGGTTCCATCAGAAGTCAATCACAGATGCGTCGCTACTCCCGAGGACTATGATGGTCGCCTCATGTGAAAGTGTGCCGGCAACCACACCCTTCGTGTGGCGGTGGCACTTCCCCGCTCGAACTACACTAGTTCTACCACCTTGTAGTTGTATTCGTTCTATTGATGAAAGAGGCATTTTAATCTGAAATGTATCAAAATGTACGCCTAGGTTGGCTACGTTAATACATATAATTATTTATTTTTCTGTTATTTATCCATCCATCCATCAGCCGATTAAGGTTCACTGTTTAAAATAGCCCCCCCCCCTCCGCCTTCCCTAAATGGCGCCACTTAGGTGCATTAAGTAACTTTATTTTTATTTATTTTTATGTCGTTAATGGACACTTATAGAGTATTTATAACATCCTTCATATTATAATACACGTAAATCAACA
Organism: Spicauda simplicius; assembly: GCA_949699795.1. Classification (NCBI taxonomy): domain Eukaryota; kingdom Metazoa; phylum Arthropoda; class Insecta; order Lepidoptera; family Hesperiidae; genus Spicauda; species Spicauda simplicius. The sequence continues at coordinate 19,446,188 of OX453057.1, forward strand.
CCACACGCAAATTACAGTAAATAAGAATCCTGTGAATATCCCATTTCTCCTGCTACACAATGCCGATCACGGCGCGCACGATTTATGCCGAAGCACGTTTGCGACTTATCAGCCACCTCGAATATTTGCTCAAAGAATTGTGGTGGAAATTCTTAAAAATGGGTTCACTCACTCGAATACTTGTAGAACTACGTTCCTGTCATTAAGCTGGCTAAGCGCCAAAGGACTTTTTATATGATATCTCTTGGTAAGATTGATTTAGTGTTAAAGGTAATGAAAGCCTTAACTGGAGAATGAGTGCTTAATGAAACTATGTAATGTGTTAGGTATTCTTTTAATGATTTTTTATATATGATTAAAGTAGCAAACGAGCATGCAGTCTAGCTGATGGTAAGTGGTCACTGCCGCCCATGGACATCTGTAGGCCACTTCATAAAGAACATAGGTTCTATCTGAAGTCAATCACAGATGCGTTTGGTACTTTCAAGGACTGAGATGGTCACCTCATATAAATGTATGCCAGCATCTACACCTTTCCACCGAAACGCAAGAGATGCTTCACGCTAGAAATAGATGTAGCGATGGTACCTCCCCGGTCGAACTACACTGGTTCTACCACCAAGTATTGGATATTTGCATTTCTATATGTCGAAAATGGCGGGATTGTGGCAACACCAGAACGCCAGCGCCATCTAGTGGCGTTCGATGAAGTTAGGGTTGTACCAGTTTAATGGCCGACACCTCAGTCTATCGTTGACGGTCGGCCGAAGCAGACAACTCTAAAATTATCCCGCGTTCTTAGTGCTACGATTACTTGCTTACTTATTTTAGTTTGATTAATTCAGTGATTGTAACAAGTTTAATTCGGCAATATACTGTGTGTTAAAATCAAGTCTGTAATTTATTCTCGTGCTAACATTCCCTATCAGAGCCCACAGTAGGTTATCCTGATACGATGAGCGAAAAAGAACCACCCCCTCCGTCATATATGATGATGAATTTAGATTTCTGTTTTCGTATACATGATACCCATAACATAGGAAAGTGTAGCGCTATGTATGACTGTAGAAAGCGGTAATGTGAATTTGGTTAGGTTGATTTACTGGCTAGGTTAGGTTGGTTGATATTTGATATTTATAAGCAAAATATTTCTTCAAATGTTTTTAAAAATACCAAGATTTTTTTGATGCAGATATGGAGACACCACCGTCATCACCGTTGAAATAGTATGGTAATTTGATACATATATTTCATGTTAAAGGCAATAATAATTACATAATTATTAATACAACATCCATCTAGGTTGAAAAAAAAGACTTTTGACTTATTATCGTAATATCAATTACTTGCACAAGGTGAACTATTTGTTTATTTACTTATTTTAATACGATTAGTATAATAATATAATTTTATTAGGAGCATTAAAAATAATAAAATTTTAATGTCTTTAAATAATAGAATTACGTATAGGTACAACAATAACTAAGGAATAGCGTCAGACAAACGGAAGACTCAGCTTTTGCTGATGAAGATTATATCTTGTGCAACTGATTTGAAGTCTTGGGTACCCAATTACCGACCATCCATTTAAATCTTCATATACAGTTAAACAAAGTTAGGTGAAAAATGTTATATTTTTCTCATCAAAATATACCTACAATTTTTCAAAACGCGTCATACAAAATGCAACTGTCATCATCACCATTATTATATGAAATCGTGTTTATTTCTTTCATATTTTAGTAAATAAAAAAATAAAAGTAAAAACATTTTCTAAAGTAATTCTATAAAACCTAACCAGAACGTTCACATAATACTTATTAGAAAGAGGGTTCATATTACCAATATATTTGCTCGCACTCTCTCCGGTCAATATTTGTCATCTCATACGGTCGGCTTGACTCAATAATGGGGAAGAAATACTAGACAGTTGATATACTATTATTACAGGCAACTTTGCTCGCACATACCCATCTTTCTATATAACGCCTTATGCGATCTCCTAAGTTAATTAGTGTTAGTAATAACTTTGGGTCCACCAATTCGTATTTGGCCAGCGCGGTGGACTATGGCCTAAAACTCTCTGATTCTGAGAGAAGAGAGAGAAGTTATTACTGTCCCACTGCTGGGCACGGGGCCCAGCAGTGGGACAGTAATAACTTTATTTTATGTGAATTTTAGTACACTTTGAAATTTATATATTTTTATTTGAAGTACCAAAGGAGCATACAAAACAAATAATCACTGCCGCCCTTGAACATCTGTAAGCAATTTCATATAGAATAGGTGTTAAACCTGAAGACAATCATAGACTTATTGCTACTTCTTAAGACTAATATGGTTGCTCCAAATTAAAACCCGCAACTACAGCCTTTCACCGAAATGGAAGCTTAACGCTTGAAACAGGTGTAACGGTGCTATCTCCTCGGATGGATTCCCCATTCTACCTCTTCTCTTCTTTTTTTTATCTGACTAAAGTAGCAAACGAGCATGCAGTCCATCTCACGGCAAGTGGTCACTGCCGCCCATGGACATCTGTAATCAACTTCATACAGAACATGGGTTCCATCTGAAGTCAATCACAGATGCGTTGCAGTAGCAAGTCCTAGGGAGTACCCTAGGACTATGATGGTCGCCTCATGTGAAATTGTGCTGGAAAAAAATCTTTCATGAACGCATATATTATAATGAGTAGATCTCAGAGATGCTTAATAAAACATAATTATCTTATGCTTAGCTTTTCATCAGATTTTTGTAAACGTCAAGAAACGGACGTAATAACGCATTAATAATATTATTAACGATATGGCCTAGTAAAAGAAATATGTTATAATGTGAGAAAAATATATTTATTATCCTTAAATACTGGTCGTTTCTCTTCCGCTGAGCACCCCAAAAACAATTCATTAAAGCAAGGATAATTATTTTATGGTGTGTATGGACGAAATGAGAAGATTTCAGGTTTGTTCCCAAAATGAGAAAATCTAAAAACACGTAATAGATAAGATACTAAATAAACGATAAAAGATATAGCGCGCAGAAGTGTTTATTTTAAATGACTATTGAATCGTGAGTCAACCCTTGTTATCAGAAATTGCATGGGGTACAACCCGTTATTGTCCCACTGCTGGGGACGGGTCTTCTCTCAGAATGAGAGAGTTTAAGGCCATAGTCCACCGCGCTGGCCAAGTGCGTATTGGTGGACAAATTGCATCAAATCCGTAAACTCCTATGATCATTTTTCAATAGCTTCATAATTATGGAGTGACCACTTCCTGTAAAATAAACTGATGGTGGTCAAAAGTTCTCACATAATTCATAAGTGAAGGTTTACAAAATTGATAATATAATATACAAACCTAATACACTAATTCTCCGTTGAGTAAGACACTTGTCTAACTGTCAGATATAAAAGTAGAGGTATAACCCAGAAGCAAATATGTAAAAGAGACTACATATAATACAAGGTGGTAGAACCAGTGTAGTTCGACCGGGGAAGTACCACCGCCACACCTATTTCTAGCGTGAAGCACGCAAGGTGTGGTTGCCGGCACACTTTCACATTTGTGATTTACTTCAGATGGAACCCATGTTCTGTATGAAGTTGATTACAGATGTCCATGGGCGGCAGTGGCCACTTACCATCACCACCACCACTTACCAGATAAAAAAAAATATGGAAGAAGCAAACTAGCGTGTAGTCCACCTGGTGGTCGTGGTCATATACATCTGTAATTAACCACAGATAATATCAGAATCTTACCTGAGGTCGGCCGTAAACTTAGACGTAGATCTGATGACTAAGAACGCTTCATAAGTATGTCTCCCTACCACACAAACAAGCATACGTTAAACTCAAAGTAACATATCACAAAACCCAGATTACAGCTTACAAATGTAGCTTCAACATTAATCTACAACAGATACTAAGAGCCGAGCCCATTTGCGAGGGTGCCAGCGCCTTATCTGTTCCGCTGCCAAGCATTGTTGTGCTCGTGACTTACTGTGATTGTCCAATCACGTTAAGTGTAGTTACAAGTTCATGAAAGGTATCTTGCTACGAGGGGCAAGGAAGAGCACTTCGTAACTGGAATATTCCGTCGAGTTCTTTGTCAATATTAACTTGTCCTTTGTGTGTGCGATGGAAAGAAACGAGTCCATAGGATGGTCACTGTTAGTTACTGTTCTTTGACATACAACTATATATCTAGCTAATCAAAACGCTTTTAAAAGCGTTTCTTTGTATCTCAGACACTCGAAGTGAGGTGGCTGAAGATAAAAATAAAGCAAGAAAATGACAAAAGTCGAAATATCTCACATAATCTGTATTTAATCACATTCTCATAACAGATATATCAGCTTAAAGCCGCTTCCAATCGGTTTAGGACCTCAAGGACGCTTTGAGTTTTTGAAATTTAGATGTTTCACAAATAAATAACTTCAACCTGTTCAAACAGAAAACATCAACAACATGTGTACTTGTCTTTTCAGCCCCTTTCAATTTAAGAACCATTTTAACACAAGAAGCAGAATTTGAACAAAAGTCTCATAAACTTGAAAAGAATATTTTATTTCAGTCATAAATACTCAAAAAGCTTGAAAGATCTAGTATCTAGTTTAGATATTTAGCTGATCGTAATTGTGGCCTCTGCGTCAAAATCATCAGAAATGCTCTAAAACATTACACATACCTAAAGTCCCCTCGCCTGGAGTGAATATGTCAACAATTTAATAATATTTTTAATTCTGTTAGGTATTTACCCACGTTTCTTCAGTGACAAATCCAACTTTATAGAATAAGCTCTTCGCTTCGTATGAACTCGTTGAGTGTACTGAGTGAACTCGACTGTAAAGACGCGAATCGAGGATAATTGCGAGAGACGTAATGTAAAAAGTGACTTTCTTCTGATAAGTGCCTACAATAACGCAAAAACGTTTGAAATCGTAAATTGCCTGTTGAAGAAACGTGAAAGAAGAGTCTCGTTGGAGACGAAAAGAAAATGAGTGCCTACGTGAAGAAATGGTTATAATAATATTTGTAGATTCAATATATAATTTGTTATGAATCAATCGTTGGAAAGTTTTTTAGATTTATTTGAAGTAGAAGACAACATAGGCACTTGAATCGCTTCGCGCTTAAAAAATACACGACATATTTTACATAGTCATTCAAGAGGAATATTTCTTTCATACATATATTTTTGGTATCTTGAACCGTTTTCGCAGCGCACGCAACGAAAGCCCTCAAGGATGAATAATTTTCCTTGTTTTTTCACATTTTTCATGATTTCTTCGCTCCTAATAGTTGCAACGTGATGTTATATAGCCTAAAGCCTTTCTCGATAAATGGTCTATTCAACATAAAAATATTTTTTCAATTCCAACCAGCAGGTCCTGAGATTAGCGCGTTCAAACAAACAAACAAACTCTTCAGCTTTATAACATTAGTATAGATTATGTCTGTAGTAAGCCGCAAGTCAAAAATAGCCACAGACTTCTTGTTATTTCCTAGCTGGGATTTTTCTGAAATAAACACTATATTCTGGGACGATATATCAGTCTAATTTTAGGAAAATTGGGAGAATTCCATTCACTCTCCCTCTTCATTAAGTTTAAACGGGAATCGTACACAAAGAGATGTGTCGAGAATCTCTGGAGAATACGATACACTCTCTTTGTAGTGCGCCTCACTTCATCTATTCTACTATACCTTGTACCCCAGAGGATGTGGTGTTTCGCTTCATACCTAATGTCACGTGTGTGTCGACTTATCGATATTGTAGATACAGAACGACCGTAACATCTGTTGGAACTGTAAGAGCATTTTTATTACCATTATCAACAATAACTATAGGTTTTATCTCAGAACTATTATGCATTAGATTTAAATGATTGACGAAGCATTAGGTGACGTATTGGTCGATAATCAACATATCTTAAACTTAATGGAGATTTCAGAGGTCTTCTCGTGATATTTCTGTTGGGTTATTTGCATATTTACTTTATTAATTTGTAATACTTAAATGACTTTAGTGAATTTTCAGCGCAGAATGCCGATGTTAAAACCTCTGCTATCCGGAGTAGTATCTATTACTGAGATAATTAGGTTATTAAGTACGTTATGCACGAAGCTCTGCAAATGTGTATGCTTATCCGTTAAGAAATATATAAAAAAAATGAAAACAGGCGCGCATGATTCCACAAAACCTCTAGCCTATATCACTGTAAAAATTTTACGCCGGAGCATAATAATTATGTCCACCAATTCGCACTTGGTCAGCGCGGTGGACTATGGCCTAAAACTCTCTCATTCCGAGAGAGAACCCATGCCCAGTAGTGGCACAATAATGAGTTGAAGATATAGAATAATTATTCTTAATGACATTAATACAATTACTTGATTTATAATCTGTAGTATTCTCTAAGACTTATTGATTTGTGACGATATACTGTATTCACTAAAGTTTATTTATATAATGACCGTTTGCTTATCTTACATCAAGCGATCTACTAATTGAAGTTGTTCGATTGCTTTTTATTTGGATATATAATCTTTTGCTGTACAAAATTATGTTATAGAATTTTAAACAAAGTAAAAAAATCATAGATATTATTCATTCATCTGTATTTATTTTCTACAAAAGTATGCGTAACAAATATCCCGCACACTTTTAATTTGTTGGTCCAGTGCATTTTTATTAATAAAGCTCATGCTTTATTAAATAAATAAAATCCTTTCATGAAGTGTGTTCTAGCATTTAAAACCGAGTGAGGTCACAAGTTGGGAATGAAATGTTGACCCAGTTGCGAAACATCGGAAAAATCTGTTTCAACTTTGAATCAGTAACCTAGGCTCCTCAATCCAGAAGTGGAATATGTAGCAATGAAGATTTTTACTATTTTTAATTATCTTATCCATTCAGTTAGTAAATTCACTGTAGTTGGACGGGGAGGTACCACCACCACACCCTATTTCTAGCGTGAAGCATTTCTTGCGTTTCGATGGAGGGGTGTAGTTACCAGAACACTTTTATATGAGGCGACCAGCAGTCCTCGGGAATAGCAACGCATCTATGATTGACTTCCGATAGAACCTATAACTGCATGAAGTTGCTTACAGATATCCATGGACGGCGGTGACCACTTATAATCAGGTGGACTGCATGCTCGTTTGCAACTTCAATCAGTAAAAAAACATACATAGCTCTACGACATAGCTCTCAGAATTAGTAAGCCGAAGTGGTAATGGTCAGGCTACTTCATTAGTAAAACAGACAACCGACGAGGACGGCAGATAACCGCTGGAATCAGATGGCTTAGGATCGGTCAAAGTAGCGCAGATTAAGGGCGCCTATGTCCAGCAGACTTGTCCACAGATTTGTATACTGGTCAGCACAGATTTGTATACTGGTCAGCTATCTAATTGAAAAATTATAAGTTTTTTAGGTATTTTTTGGCTCTCATAAACGTTTTTGAGATACTACACGATTGCTTGCCAGCGTCGATATAGTCTACATACTTTTTAGTTTTTTCATAATTCTAGGAGCATCGTAACTCTCTAGAAAAATGTGCCTAAGGGGCTTTGCTTTTCCTTGACTTCAGATAACCCTATGGCCACAAAAGAATTACTCCAAGTGTTATCTACAGATATAAGCATCAGCATTGAGCGTTAAAAAAACGTGTGTATCGAATATCCGTATGTAGGGATCCGATAAGACCCCAAAAATTAACTGTTAATTATAAAGAAATAAGCTGAAATTTACGCAAATCATAAGCTTAATAAATAAATACGTTTTATGTTTTATTTACATTTCTAGCTGGAAACATTTCTTGCGATTCGATGAAAGGGTGTGGTTATCGGCACACTTTCACATGAGGCGACCATCATAGTCCTTGGAAGTAGCAACGCATCTGAGATTGACTTCAGATAGAACCCATGTTCAATATGAAGTTGCTTATAGATTTCAATGGGCGGCAGTGACCATGTGCCATGAGGTGGACTGCAAGCTCTGCTACTTCAGCATATAAAAAATGTATAAAAATATATTTCTTCAATATAAAAAAAAACTCAAACCAATATCTATATCAAGAGATTAGAAATGTATACCAATGCATTCAAAACGGAATTAACTAATAAATGTAATTAAAACCAAACTATTGTAATTGCGAAGGTTCAATAAATCGTGTATTGATAGAAACTAGCATGCGGTATACAAAAACCAGAACAAATATTAGTTCTACGGACTATTGTAACCGCAACCAAATATTTCTGAATTTTATCATACAAACTGGAAAACTACAGCTCACAATAAAATGAGTCTATATACACGTTTTTCACGCAACGGAAGTAGTATGGAAATGTCCACGTAACATTTTAGTTACCGCCCTGATGTCAATAAAAGCGGAGTAAAAAAGATTTTTTTGTACTAAGGTGGGTGTGGGTGGGAATCCTTTCATGGTTCTTCTTGTACAAGGACGGGTGGAATCGTCTCATGGTTGTTCTGGGGAAGGGAATGGATTATGTTATCACACCCTGTACCTTCTTGGTTAAACCAAACACGTTAAATTGCCTTGCAAAACGCTACCCAGCTGTTACCTTGCGACTCAGCCTGATTTTTCGTGGATCATCAAATATGATATAGAAACTTATTTAAATTCAGTGTAAAGTAAAGGTTGTGAAATTATTCTCGGTTATATTTCAATTGCATATATAAAAGATGTATGCAATATATATTTCAATTGCATACATAAAAGATGTATGCAATTGAAATAGCATAGCAGCAAAGTTAAGTTGTGGTCATAATCGACCCGCGAAGCAGAGCGGTCACGATACCAGTCTTACTCGCAATGGGTTCTAGGTTTAATGGAATCAAAATCAAAATCAAAAATATTTTTTTTTGTACAATACACACAAATAACTTAGATATACTTTCTGTGTGAATTTGTGTATTCGTCTGGGTATATCCATGGCACCAACGATACAAAAGAAAAATCCTAGTGTAGGGTTGTGACTGCAATAACTTTTCTTTTTAACAAATTGTCTGTTACAGTCTCGAGTGATATTTTTTCTTTACTTTCTATAAGATCATAATTTTAATGTACATTATTTTTAAAAATATTTTTTTTATATCTTACGGTAATTACTACGACTGCCAATGCTTGATAAGATCATATCACATTTTTGCTAATTAACTTATGACCTACACAATACCAGTCTAATATATCAGCTATAAATTTTTCATTTTATCAGCTATAATTTCGATCGAAGTAAATCGCACGTTTCTCAGACAGCAAATTACCCTGGACCACAACATTATCCATTATTAGGGTAATTTAAACAGAGTTACCGTTACCCTCGACTGCTCGTAACGGCCTTTAAAACAGTTTGAGCACGTATTACGGTCGATTTAAAAGGTGATTTTATTGGTTATGCTATAGACAATGCTCATTGACGGTTCATGGTATTATATCGGTTGAACGAGCTATTTTTTATAATCCTTTATTATTGAACAAGAGACCTTATGCAATGAACTATTACTATACTGTTACTTCTAAACTATATGCGAGTTTTATTTAATACAAAGACTAGTTGACCCGGTAAAAATTTCCGCCTAAAGGTCAAAAATCTAAAATTATCAGTATTTCTCTACGATATTATACATGTATTATACATAAAGACTTTTCTTTTGAATCACTCTATCTTTTACAAAATAAAAACTACATTAAAATCCGTAGCGTAGTTTTAAAGATCTAAGCATACATAGGGACAGACAGCGAGAAGCGGCTTTGTGTTATACTATGTAGTGAAATACTGGCGAGCATATTGTCCGTCTGATGGCAAGTAATCGCTCCCACGCATAAACATCTGCAAACAACACTAAATAAAATTAAGAGTGTTGTTTGAGGTTCTAAGCTTAGTGCTACTCTTGATAACTAAGTTGCAACGCCTCTCGTAAGTACATCTCAAACCGCCCTTCAAACCAGAATTTAGCAATCTTTAACTATGCTGTCATTAGACAGAGTTAGATTTTTCTTTATCAGACTGAAGTAGCAGTCCACCTGATGGTAAGTGGTCACTGCCATCTATAGACATCTGTAATCAATTACATATAGAACATGGGTTCCATCTGAAGTCAACCACAGATGCGTTGCTACTCCCGAGGACCATGATGGTCGCCTCATGTGAAAGTGTGCCGGCAACCACACCCTTCTAACGAAACGCAAGAAATGCTTCACGCTAGAAATAGGTGTGGCAGTAGTACTTCCCCGGTCAAACTACACTGGTTCTACAACCTTGATAGATGTGGCGATTCTGCCCTCTGCAGTAGAATAACAACAGGTAAAACCTTTTATGGACCATAAAAAGGCCTGCGATAATTAGCCGAGCTTTTATCATTAGACAGAACAGTCCTTTTATACTTCAGAATAATAAGTAGTACTATACAAAAACGTTTAATTTTATTTATTAAAATGTTTTAAAGACAAACAAGAAAACACACACACAAAGGAAATTTAAAATTAATGGTATATATGTATTTATATCAGTATTTTTAATAAACTTCAATCCTCGTTGATACTTGTTTGAAATCTATGTTTAGAATTTGTTTTTTTTTTTATAATAATAAAGTAGCATACGAGCATGCAGTCCACCTGATGGTAAGTGGTCACCGCCGTCCATAGACATCTGTAAGCAACTTCACATAGTACATGTGTTCTATTTGAAATCAGTCACAGGTGCGTTGCTGCTCCCAAGGACTAGGATGAACGCCTCATATAAAAGTGTGCCGGCAACCACACCCTTCCATCGAAACGCAATGAATGCTTCACGTTAGAAATAGGGGCGGTGGTACCTCCCCGGTCGAAATACACTGGTTCTGCCTTTAAAAAAATTGTATTTGGATATTATTTTTTTTAACATCATGTACAAAGCCCCAAAATAAAGCAGCAAAAAGTGTTGGAAAATCTAAGTTCTTAATCTAACTTTTCGTAGACAGACTTTTCAATCCAAATGGGAGCAAGAAATCGTAAGTTAATGAATGAGAACTTGAGCCATATTTTATGGAGATATCTTTTGATATCGGGCTTTAACCTTGTAATTGTGTCTTACAATTTAAGTAAACGACTTAGGTATATTATTACTTGAATCTTAATTTTCGAATTGTGGTTAGTTTGTAAAATTACTTTTTTTTTCTCGCAGACTAGAAGTAACCTCTAATTTTCTTATTGATATAACAAATTTATAATTTTCTATTTTTATTAAATTCATATCATTGTTATTATTAATGACTATTGTTAAACAATCGATTGATTTCCCTCTTATTTCTAACCACATTAATATAGTACGATTTAATTAAATAAAACCAAATTTTATCCCCTAATCGGTAAATACGCAAGTAAAATTACAAGTTTATTCATCGTTGTTATTTATTTTTGAAATAACCTTTGTACCGGTTAATTAACTTTGCAGATCTTAATCCCGGATTAAAATAAACCTGCCCTCCGCCGGTCTTCATAACTTAACAAACGAATTTAACGAGCATTATCTTAGAATTTATAGGTTATTGTAACGACAGAGCATTCCGCTTTTAATATCTTTTATCTTGTTCCATAAAGGGTAAAAATACTTTGCAAAATGGAAAAGAGAATTAACTTGAACTACGCGTAAATGCACTGTTAAAATGAAATTGGTAATTCGGTCCTTTCCATATAAAAACTTATTCACTTTGATTATACTATGGATTTTATATTCCTGTATTCTCTTTGTGTTTAAAAGCCATTAATTTGTTTTAATATTCGAAAGAATACGTATATAAAAACTCGTAAAATCCCTATCATACTAATACTAATATTATAAAGGCGAAAGTTTGTGAGTGTGTTTTGACAGGTAGTAGAACCAGTGTGGTTCGAACGAGGAAGTACCACCGTCACACCTATTTCTAGCGTGACACATTTTTTGCGTTTCGATGGAAAGGTGTGGTTGCCGGCACATCTGTAATTGACTTCAGATAGAACCCATGTTCCATATGAAGTTGCTTAGAGATGCCCATGGGCGGCAGTGACCATTTAGGTGGTCTGTATGCTCGTTTGCTATTTCAATATTATAGAAAAATAAGATACTCAATACCGGGGTAGACATTACCGCATTTGGCGAAGTACGGGAATAAGCTAGGAAATAATAAAAAGGGGTATGGAAATGGTTTTAAAATTAAATAACTCTTATTAATTACAGAAATAGTTGGCTAAAAAACTTAGTTCATAAATTGTAAAATAATAAAATAACAAAATAATGATATAGTAACACGATATAAATAATGAAATTTATTAATATTGCTTATTATATGAATAAATTAGCATTTTACTTTTACCAATAATATATAAATTTTGTTCCAACAATTTTTCGACTTCGACTACATAATTTGTTCTCAAAAATCTAGGGGTACATAGTTGTAGAGTAGCAGAAAGAAATTTATTGTAATACCGCTAGGGTACGAAACAATATAGTAGTGAGAATAAATTGTCAATAAATAAGATCAAAAATAGGCCAACGGGGCACTTACAAATTGTCAGTTACATTTTTTTTCTTACACTACTACCGGATCGGAAAACGACCTCAACTTATAACAAAAGCCAAATAAAAAAGAACAAAGCTAGTAATAACTGCAATGAGTTTTGAGTTCTTCCAAAGACACACAAACCTAAGTCATATATTAAGTACATTATTACCTACTCTAAATACTAGTTTTGCATTTATGATAAGTGTCTACTGCCGCCCATAGACATCTGTGAGCAACTTTAAACAGAACATGGGTACTATCTAACGTCAATTAATCTTGAAGACTATGAATGTCGCCTCAAACAAAAGTGTGCCGGCAACCACACCCTTCCATCGAAACGCAAGAAATGCTTCACGTAGAAAATAGGTATGGCGGTCGTACTTTCCTGGTCGACTACACTGGTTCTACCACCAATAAATAACTAGTTAAACATCTCATGGTTGTTCTGGGGAAGGGAATGGATTATGTTATCACACCCTGTACCTTCTTGGTTAAACCAAACACGTTAAATTGCCTTGCAAAACGCTACCCAGCTGTTACCTTGCGACTCAGCCTGATTTTTCGTGGATCATCAAATATGATATAGAAACTTATTTAAATTCAGTGTAAAGTAAAGGTTGTGAAATTATTCTCGGTTATATTTCAATTGCATATATAAAAGATGTATGCAATATATATTTCAATTGCATACATAAAAGATGTATGCAATTGAAATAGCATAGCAGCAAAGTTAAGTTGTGGTCATAATCGACCCGCGAAGCAGAGCGGTCACGATACCAGTCTTACTCGCAATGGGTTCTAGGTTTAATGGAATCAAAATCAAAATCAAAAATATTTTTTTTTGTACAATACACACAAATAACTTAGATATACTTTCTGTGTGAATTTGTGTATTCGTCTGGGTATATCCATGGCACCAACGATACAAAAGAAAAATCCTAGTGTAGGGTTGTGACTGCAATAACTTTTCTTTTTAACAAATTGTCTGTTACAGTCTCGAGTGATATTTTTTCTTTACTTTCTATAAGATCATAATTTTAATGTACATTATTTTTAAAAATATTTTTTTTATATCTTACGGTAATTACTACGACTGCCAATGCTTGATAAGATCATATCACATTTTTGCTAATTAACTTATGACCTACACAATACCAGTCTAATATATCAGCTATAAATTTTTCATTTTATCAGCTATAATTTCGATCGAAGTAAATCGCACGTTTCTCAGACAGCAAATTACCCTGGACCACAACATTATCCATTATTAGGGTAATTTAAACAGAGTTACCGTTACCCTCGACTGCTCGTAACGGCCTTTAAAACAGTTTGAGCACGTATTACGGTCGATTTAAAAGGTGATTTTATTGGTTATGCTATAGACAATGCTCATTGACGGTTCATGGTATTATATCGGTTGAACGAGCTATTTTTTATAATCCTTTATTATTGAACAAGAGACCTTATGCAATGAACTATTACTATACTGTTACTTCTAAACTATATGCGAGTTTTATTTAATACAAAGACTAGTTGACCCGGTAAAAATTTCCGCCTAAAGGTCAAAAATCTAAAATTATCAGTATTTCTCTACGATATTATACATGTATTATACATAAAGACTTTTCTTTTGAATCACTCTATCTTTTACAAAATAAAAACTACATTAAAATCCGTAGCGTAGTTTTAAAGATCTAAGCATACATAGGGACAGACAGCGAGAAGCGGCTTTGTGTTATACTATGTAGTGAAATACTGGCGAGCATATTGTCCGTCTGATGGCAAGTAATCGCTCCCACGCATAAACATCTGCAAACAACACTAAATAAAATTAAGAGTGTTGTTTGAGGTTCTAAGCTTAGTGCTACTCTTGATAACTAAGTTGCAACGCCTCTCGTAAGTACATCTCAAACCGCCCTTCAAACCAGAATTTAGCAATCTTTAACTATGCTGTCATTAGACAGAGTTAGATTTTTCTTTATCAGACTGAAGTAGCAGTCCACCTGATGGTAAGTGGTCACTGCCATCTATAGACATCTGTAATCAATTACATATAGAACATGGGTTCCATCTGAAGTCAACCACAGATGCGTTGCTACTCCCGAGGACCATGATGGTCGCCTCATGTGAAAGTGTGCCGGCAACCACACCCTTCTAACGAAACGCAAGAAATGCTTCACGCTAGAAATAGGTGTGGCAGTAGTACTTCCCCGGTCAAACTACACTGGTTCTACAACCTTGATAGATGTGGCGATTCTGCCCTCTGCAGTAGAATAACAACAGGTAAAACCTTTTATGGACCATAAAAAGGCCTGCGATAATTAGCCGAGCTTTTATCATTAGACAGAACAGTCCTTTTATACTTCAGAATAATAAGTAGTACTATACAAAAACGTTTAATTTTATTTATTAAAATGTTTTAAAGACAAACAAGAAAACACACACACAAAGGAAATTTAAAATTAATGGTATATATGTATTTATATCAGTATTTTTAATAAACTTCAATCCTCGTTGATACTTGTTTGAAATCTATGTTTAGAATTTGTTTTTTTTTTTTATAATAATAAAGTAGCATACGAGCATGCAGTCCACCTGATGGTAAGTGGTCACCGCCGTCCATAGACATCTGTAAGCAACTTCACATAGTACATGTGTTCTATTTGAAATCAGTCACAGGTGCGTTGCTGCTCCCAAGGACTAGGATGAACGCCTCATATAAAAGTGTGCCGGCAACCACACCCTTCCATCGAAACGCAATGAATGCTTCACGTTAGAAATAGGGGCGGTGGTACCTCCCCGGTCGAAATACACTGGTTCTGCCTTTAAAAAAATTGTATTTGGATATTATTTTTTTTAACATCATGTACAAAGCCCCAAAATAAAGCAGCAAAAAGTGTTGGAAAATCTAAGTTCTTAATCTAACTTTTCGTAGACAGACTTTTCAATCCAAATGGGAGCAAGAAATCGTAAGTTAATGAATGAGAACTTGAGCCATATTTTATGGAGATATCTTTTGATATCGGGCTTTAACCTTGTAATTGTGTCTTACAATTTAAGTAAACGACTTAGGTATATTATTACTTGAATCTTAATTTTCGAATTGTGGTTAGTTTGTAAAATTACTTTTTTTTTCTCGCAGACTAGAAGTAACCTCTAATTTTCTTATTGATATAACAAATTTATAATTTTCTATTTTTATTAAATTCATATCATTGTTATTATTAATGACTATTGTTAAACAATCGATTGATTTCCCTCTTATTTCTAACCACATTAATATAGTACGATTTAATTAAATAAAACCAAATTTTATCCCCTAATCGGTAAATACGCAAGTAAAATTACAAGTTTATTCATCGTTGTTATTTATTTTTGAAATAACCTTTGTACCGGTTAATTAACTTTGCAGATCTTAATCCCGGATTAAAATAAACCTGCCCTCCGCCGGTCTTCATAACTTAACAAACGAATTTAACGAGCATTATCTTAGAATTTATAGGTTATTGTAACGACAGAGCATTCCGCTTTTAATATCTTTTATCTTGTTCCATAAAGGGTAAAAATACTTTGCAAAATGGAAAAGAGAATTAACTTGAACTACGCGTAAATGCACTGTTAAAATGAAATTGGTAATTCGGTCCTTTCCATATAAAAACTTATTCACTTTGATTATACTATGGATTTTATATTCCTGTATTCTCTTTGTGTTTAAAAGCCATTAATTTGTTTTAATATTCGAAAGAATACGTATATAAAAACTCGTAAAATCCCTATCATACTAATACTAATATTATAAAGGCGAAAGTTTGTGAGTGTGTTTTGACAGGTAGTAGAACCAGTGTGGTTCGAACGAGGAAGTACCACCGTCACACCTATTTCTAGCGTGACACATTTTTTGCGTTTCGATGGAAAGGTGTGGTTGCCGGCACATCTGTAATTGACTTCAGATAGAACCCATGTTCCATATGAAGTTGCTTAGAGATGCCCATGGGCGGCAGTGACCATTTAGGTGGTCTGTATGCTCGTTTGCTATTTCAATATTATAGAAAAATAAGATACTCAATACCGGGGTAGACATTACCGCATTTGGCGAAGTATGGGAATAAGCTAGGAAATAATAAAAAGGGGTATGGAAATGGTTTTAAAATTAAATAACTCTTATTAATTACAGAAATAGTTGGCTAAAAAACTTAGTTCATAAATTGTAAAATAATAAAATAACAAAATAATGATATAGTAACACGATATAAATAATGAAATTTATTAATATTGCTTATTATATGAATAAATTAGCATTTTACTTTTACCAATAATATATAAATTTTGTTCCAACAATTTTTCGACTTCGACTACATAATTTGTTCTCAAAAATCTAGGGGTACATAGTTGTAGAGTAGCAGAAAGAAATTTATTGTAATACCGCTAGGGTACGAAACAATATAGTAGTGAGAATAAATTGTCAATAAATAAGATCAAAAATAGGCCAACGGGGCACTTACAAATTGTCAGTTACATTTTTTTTCTTACACTACTACCGGATCGGAAAACGACCTCAACTTATAACAAAAGCCAAATAAAAAAGAACAAAGCTAGTAATAACTGCAATGAGTTTTGAGTTCTTCCAAAGACACACAAACCTAAGTCATATATTAAGTACATTATTACCTACTCTAAATACTAGTTTTGCATTTATGATAAGTGTCTACTGCCGCCCATAGACATCTGTGAGCAACTTTAAACAGAACATGGGTACTATCTAACGTCAATTAATCTTGAAGACTATGAATGTCGCCTCAATGAATGCCGGCAACCACACCCTTCCATCGAAACGCAAGAAATGCTTCACGTAGAAAATAGGTATGGCGGTCGTACTTTCCTGGTCGACTACACTGGTTCTACCACCAATAAATAACTAGTTAAACACAATTAAAATAACCTATGTTTTCATATAAAATTCAAGAATTTTCAAAATAAATATAAAACAAGCTGGCTGTCCCATTGTGCCGAGAGATTGGGCGCTTTCAGCTCCTTTTGTAGTTTAATGAAAGTGGACACAATGAGGTGACGGGACAAAAGAAAAGTTCCTAAACAGTTAGGAGCATTCTTCGGACGGAATAACGCATTTCCACTTATTCGCTTTTGGTAAATGGACAAAATTTTCGAGACTCAACACTAAATGATGGATTCTCTGAAACTTTAACGTTTGCGCTTCTAAACTTATAGACTAGATTTTCTGTATCTTCAGTGTTTAGTATACATGTGGCGACCTCCCGCTACTCATCAAGAGATGGCGCTACTAGTATTCTGAAACACGCTATCGAAGCATTCTCAGAATCCTGCATATATACAAGTTCCGAACATCAACTGTCGGAGCACGGCCGCTCCCCAGGCATGATCACCTAGCCTGGCGGAAGATCTCCCTTTGCCAAATACACAATCAGTAAAAAAATATCCAGTCCCAGGCCAGTACCCTTAGTTTATTTTGCTTTCTTTGCAAAATACATTATTAGGTATAATAGGAAACGTATACAATGATTGTTTCGTCGAAACTTAATAAAGTCATACTAAGGGCGCGGGAGTAAAACATACTATCAACCTTTCGTTCTACTAGCTATTCTCTTTTTTAGTTCTCGAGGGGGGAACATTCAAAAGGTACCCGATGCTGTGGGAGCGACGCAGGGTTATGTGGGATTTCTACCGCACCAAAACCCCCCGGTGGCTGTCCTCGGCGCTAGAAGGAGGTCTCCGGGATCTCCAAAATAACGCAACCGGAGTCCTATGATCACGTTGCTCCATCGGGCTCCTTCCAGATGGTCGGCTGGGTCCACCGCTTTGTTTGGTCTTTACGACGGTATGCGACCCATACCGCCGTCCTTCCCGGGATCGCCTGCCCGAACGGTTGCAGCTCCAACTCTAGCCGCCCGCACCCCACTAGCTACTCCCTGAGAATTAAATAAAAATATTCTGTGTAATTGCCACCCTTATCATACTGTTGAAAATAAAAGCACTCACCATTTCACCATATTTTGCTGGCTCACGACGAAACCACATGTGTCCTATGTGAGCGCCGACTTCGGAACTACATGCAACATGTATTTAGATTATTTTTTACTTTTTTGTTGCATGGAAGTCGGTTGTCTTTTTTGTTATTTTTTTATGTTAATACGAGCTCTTACCCGCGGCTTCGTCCGCACGGTCAAAGGGAATTAACATTAACATTTGATTGCGTGATTCAGAACTTGCAAATGAATTTTAACTAACGCCATCTATTACCAACGTCTGAAACTACTAAATATGTAGAAACTAACAAAACATCGATATTCTCATGGGAATGAGAGAGCGCGGTAAAAAGTAGCCAAGTCACTCTCCGCCCTCCTTACTATCGCCCAGCATATAAACCTTATCATGTAATAGCTATGTGGTGACGTGAAAGAGGAACAAACAAACACACTTTCACATTTATAATATTAGTATGGAAACACCTTGAAAGTATATTCTCAAGTACCTTTATCCAATATCTTTCCATATTTCCAATAACTGCCTATGGTTCGGTCTCAGGGTCAAGATGTGACCAAAATAAACTCCCAAAGTAAACCTATCCTTATTCATACACTGAAACTTTTTAAGAGTTTCGCTTAGAAATTGCCTTAAGTAATATTAAGATGTAGAAAGATTTATCGGCATAACATAGTTTCTAAAGGCACAAATGCTTAAGTACTACAAAGAAATACACAACAAATACCAAAAAGAAACGTAATTGATGGATCTTATTAAACCCAAGCGTTTATTTTTCTATATTTTTTTATAAGTTTGAAGTGGAAAAACGAGCATGCAGTCTATCTTATGACCAGTGGTTACTTTCGCCCATGGACAATTGTAATGTACTTACAGAACAAAAGTCTTGGCAAAAGGAATACAGGTCGCCCCCCTACCAGATGGACCGATGACCTGAAGAAGACAGCGGGAAACCGTTGGATTCAGAGGGCACAGGACCGGTTGGAGTGGCGCCATTTAGGGGAGGTCTATGTTCAGCAGTGGACATCAAAAGGCTAATGGATGGATGGATGATAGATAGTGTGACTGAAATACTGTTAGCGAATCCACTTCGTAGACTCTGAGACTGACGAATGAAAATTTTATTCTTAATAAGTTCAATGAAAAATAAGACAACAGTAAACTAATATTTTCCAATTTGTTCGTCTCATTCAATACTATAGTTATTAAGGAGAATAAATATAAATGGTACAACGATTCTAAATCCGAACTCAAGATTTACAAAAATAACTGTCCAATTTATTTAAAGGTTGCCGTTACTTTATAAGGCCTCCAATACAAAGTTTGTCGATATTTCCGTCGTATGGCCTGATACCCGATATTCGCTGATTGAGGTCGCTCGAGCGAAAAATAGAGTTGAACGACAATTCACGGCCCAAAGGGAGAAGCAATATACAATATTAGCGCTAAGGAAGACGAAGTTTCTTAAATACTTTTGAAACGCAAAGTTATTTCCCTCAGTCATTAATTTCGATTTAGGAACTTGGTATATTCAAGTGTTTGAAAAAGATAAGAAGATAAAGTCTATGTAAGATACGTATACAATTTATAACGCACAAGTATAGGTACATACGTACATACTATGTATCTTGGTACTGGTATTCAGCTATAGTATATATAAGATACCCATGTCTAGCGCGATACAATTCTTGCATTTCTATGGAAGGGTATGGTTGCCGGCACACTTTTATTTGAGGCGATCATCTTAGTCCTCGGGAGTAAAAAATATCTGTGATTGACTTCAGATTGAACGCTTGTTCTATAAGAACTTGGTTACAGATGTCCATGAGCGGCAGTGACCATTTACCATCAAGTGGCCTGCATGGCCGTTTGCTACTGCAACCTTGTAAAAAAATGGTAAAATGCGACTTAAAAGAGACAGGTGGCAAGAGTAGTAGGTCGAACCGCCTAACCAACGATCCCGGAAAGGTTTTCGGCACCTATGGTCACATACCATCATAAGCACTCAAACGTAAGTAGAGTTAGACGCTACTCTCTACAAAAGCACCGCGTCCAGACGCGGTCCTTTTGTCGGGAGTCCAGTTGGAAAGCGGTGAAAATCGCGGTGACTCCACGGAGCGCTGAGGACGACCTCCGAAAAGGTTGATTATGAGTTTACTACCTACTCTATTAGAGATTAATTATTTCCGTATTTATTTTTATGAAATAATTATTTACTTATTTCTCTTATAAAGTAACCACTGATACAACGCTCATTATTATTGTAATGTAATAACGAATACTAATTTAATTATTCAGGCAAACAACGTCTATAAAATCTAAAAGAGTTTTACTTAAATTATACTCATGTAAATATATAAGCTACCAACAGCCGCTTCAGTCATGTAATGAGTAACCCATCTGTTAATTCGTGTCATAAACTGGATACCAAATTTTAGAGAAATGTGACCAAAGTTTTGGATAAAACACTACGAAACATGCGTTCACCTTCACAAAGCTTCGCTTATATAGTAGACTAGCTTAGTTCCGCGACTCCGAGCATATTGTTGATATTGACTATCTAATGTATTAATTTATCATGAACTATCAACGTGATGACTTAGTACCAACCAGTTGTTTCTTGTAAAAGAATAAACATACACACATACATCCTCACAAAATTTCGCATTTATAATATTGTAAAACTTATAAGTTACATTAATACAAGCAAAACAATCAAATAACAAAAGCACAACACTAAAATACACAAAGAAAATTCACAAAGCATAACTATTAGGACGTGGTGCACGTGTGCATGCCACGGAGAAAACAAGTGAAACACTAAAACAGCTAGTCTCTCATTTACGCTAATTTTGAAACAATTTTGTTGAAGTAACATCTGTTTTTAAAATTCTCTAAAAACTTTGTTACAAGAGTACATTGTGACGGTACACAGTAATATTTAGAAACAGAGTTCATATTAGTTTTTGTTAACATTAACTATTATGAATACGTGAAGCAAAAACTTGTAGTGCATTTTTAATTAATATGCCGCGGACGGATTAGTATGAAATTGTGCACGGTTATAGCACAGTATTAATTAGACATTTGTACCGTGGTTATAGTGGACGTAGCGAAGGAGTGCAGAATGTTGAAAGAATTCAAATTATACACATACATAAAATCAACTTAAAATACATTACACACGCTACCGTGCATTTGTCAAAAACACATAAATATTAAACGAAATTAAACATTCAACATATGAAAACACAGAACGTCAATAATGTCAGATGTCTTTGTCAAAATACCCGTTATTGATTTTAAATGCAGCTTTGTCACTTAAACCTCTTTTTACCTTTCCGGTGTATTAAAATAACTC
This sequence comes from Spicauda simplicius, assembly GCA_949699795.1. Taxonomy (NCBI): domain Eukaryota; kingdom Metazoa; phylum Arthropoda; class Insecta; order Lepidoptera; family Hesperiidae; genus Spicauda; species Spicauda simplicius. Next base: position 19,468,121 of record OX453057.1, read on the forward strand.
GAAAATTAATAAATATTGAATTTAATAAATACTTTGGACAGTATCAAGTTTAGTTATTGAGTTGAATTACGGTCGAATTTCGACCATTGCGATGGGAACTAGTTGAAATAATTTCTTGAAGATTCACGTAAAAGAAACGTTCAATAAACAAATACTGACCCCACATCTGGTGTTTCACAGTAAGATTGAGACTCCCAGCGAATTTAGATGAGAGGACAGCCATAAAATCCATATAATCACAAAAGTTATTCGGTAAACGCGAAGTGGAAATATTCTTCAAACTAGTCGTAACCAAACAGGCTTCGGTAGTTCGACATTTGCAATCGGTTCTCGAAAATATTTGCTTCAAATTTAGCGACCTGCTTCAAACTACTTTGATAAGCGACTCGATAGACTTTTCCTAAAACGTGCAAGGAGTTTGCTTGGTAAGTACCAGTGAATTTTGTACGGTTGAATTGAATGGTACTAAACGAACTATTGGTATATATCTTACTGTGGAAACCCTAAATATAGTAAATCCTAAGATTTACCGTTAAAACCTTAGATTTACCATAAGTTAGTAAATGTACAAATTCAAGAAGTAAGAGATTTTCGGGCTTCTACTGATAAAATTTGGTACTTTTAGGTTTTACCAATTATGGTCAGTTAATTCTTTAGTGCGTTGGAGCCACTACTCTGATCGAATGATACATGTACATTGCAAAAATTGGTTTTACTAATTAATTTTCAAGGTGGTAGAACCAGTGTAGTACCACTGCTACACCTATTTCTATCGTGAAGCGTTTCTTGCGTTTCGATAGAAGGGTGTGGTTGCCGGTACACTTTCACATGAGGCGACCATATAGCCCTTGGGAGTAGCAACGCGTCTGTAATTGACTTCAGATGGAACCCTTATTCTGTATGAAGTTGATTACAGGTGTCCATGGGCGGCAGTGACCACTTACCATCAGGTGGACTGCATGCTCGTTTGCTACTTCAGTCAAATAAATTCAGTTTTTTTATATGACAATAAATACTTAACAATTTATTAAGTTCTTAACATTTATTCAATTGCTTGTTGTTAAAAATCTTACATATATTATGTATTTTAATCATCATTATAACGGTAACTTCGAAGTTGTTGAATAATTCTGTTTTTATGACTAAATTGCAGTAGTATTACTGTAATACTTGATCTTACATTTGAATGTATCTGGTACGTTGTGCAAGGCGTTATTTGCACCCGGCTCTGATATAACACACGAGTATTATAATACATATCTCTGTAAATAGCATATCGTATGAGTGCTCTAAGAGACGGATATAGAAATTTGCTTGTACTAAAGTCATTTACGTAATTGTACAAAAGATTATCAAAGTTTTTTTTTAAAGTGAAAATGACTTTAGGTGCGTAGAGTACTTTACTTGAAAAAAAAGATGGAGTCGCGCATTTCACATCCTTAACAAGCTTATGTTTACTATAGTCATTGCTAATTCTCTATATAGATGTATCTTCAAGGAGGTAGAAACAGTGTAATTCGACCAGGGAAATAACACAGCCACACCTATTTCTAGAGTGAAGCATTTCTTGCGTTTCGATAGAAGTGTGTGGTTGCCGGTACACTTTCACATAAGGCGACCATCATAGTCCTTGGGAGTAGCAACGCGTCTGTAATTGACTTCAGATGGAACCCTTATTCTGTATGAAGTTGATTACAGATGTCCATGGGCGGCAGAGACCGATTACCATCAGGTGGACTGCATCCTCGTTTGTTACTTAAGTCAGATAAAAAAAAAACTTATAGGAATATTTTCTAATTTTATAAAGGCGAAAGTTTATGACGACGGATGCTTGGGTGAGTGTTTGTATGTCAATCACAACAAATCAGTGGTAGCGGTGGTGGTGGAGGTGGTGGCGGTGGTGGTTGTATTAGTGGTGGTAGTGGGTGTTAGTTAGCGAATGACAAAGCTTACTTTTTTCTAAAGTTTAATATCTAGCTACTTAATTTAGACATTGTTTAACATATTACAATCAAAAGATATATTTATTATACTATTTTATGCTCTGCTCATATTTTTCGTACAAAGAGAAATAAGTTTAGCTACTGCCATTACCAAATAAACGCTTTCTACACTTATAGCCCCACACTAGGATTTTATAATGTGTCGGGAATGCTATAGGTACACATAAAGACGAATATACAAGCACCAACAAGCAGAACAATAATCTAAACACATCATTTAGATACCTGTCTGACTGGGAATCGAACCCGGAACTTACTGCGTCACACAGGTATCGTAACCCTTCCACCAAGCGGATCTTCGTAGTAGTTCTAAAGCAAAAGAAAAAAAATGTAAAAACAACTTAGACAAGTAACAAAATAGAATCCCAAACTCCTAGACTAAAACGCTCAAGAATAGTCAAGGGCGTTCCGTGCGATTGTAGAAAGTCAAATTAAATCCTATAGACGTGTGTGGTATGAGTAGCGGTAATTAGGCCAACAACGGCTTTGAAAGGATCGCGCTAATTTACATGCCTTTACCGTACCTCGGTCTAGCCTTGACATTTTTCTCTTAAATTAGCTCTTTAAAATACGTTAAACAGACTTATGAAAGAAATAGACTTCTAATTCCAGAAATTATCTTATGTTTAGGATTGGGGTACAACCCATTATTGGCCCACTGTTGGGCACCGGTCTCTCAAAATGAGTTGTTTAGGATTAGGTTTGTATAAATTTTAAAATAACAAAGAAATAAATATAGTCAATCGGTGGAAAGTGGTTAGTGCCGCCAAAGGATATTACTTCTTAACCGGGGATATGACTGCGTTTTCATCTGATGTCTTCAGGAAAATAAAAACCCTGTCTTGGTTTTTATACATACTATATATACATACCACACCATAATAATGCGATAAATTACATATTCAAAACATGGCGCATGTGTAAGAAAAAATATTGTAATTGATAATTTCTAAGTGCTCCTGTATGTCTGTACAAAATTTTATTTCATTTAATTTCAATCAAACACAATATATGGGGGCGTTTCTATTACAGTCCAACATCCATGGCCTATTGTAAAAATCTTTATTACGGATCTATTTTCTTTGTTCGTCTTTGCAACGACCTCACATTTTCTTGTTCAGTACCAACTTCTGTTGAAAATAGTTGAAGTTTCTTCTTAAATCAAATTGCAATGTGTAATGTACATAATTATTGTACAACATGAAATGTTTTGTATGGTTATCTATGTGTTAACACTGTTTATAATTCACATGTCACTAGAATTACTGGTATTGTTAGACGTTATTTTTCCAAAGGAGTAATAAAAACTTTTGTGAAAAAAAAATATAAGGCATGAATAACTCTGAGAGGGTTTAGGTTAGGTTAGGTTAGAACGTCACGATTTAATGAACGTTTACCTACTTTATATTGAATGGTTGCTACCGCCCATGCACGTCCATGCCAATGGTTCCAATAGCTGAAGAGGTGCATGTAGCATGGAGTTTAAAGATATTTAAATTCATCCTTAAGTAAAAAAAAACTATTACACGAATGAAATGCAAAAAATACTATAATTGCGATCGTGATAAGTCCTCTTCAAGCTCTTTAATAAAAATAATAATATTATGAATATTTCATGACAAAAGGATAATAGATTTGGTTTAATAAAAAAAATGGAAATAATGCTAATACTAATTTATATCATCTATCAAATAGACGAAATTAATAGTTTATAGTCATATTAAAGATGCAAAAGAACGAGATACCAAATGCGGCTTTTTCAAATTCATAAATAGTTTTTACTAACATTTCAAAATAATGTGCCATTTAAACTATCAGGAGCAGTATAAGTGACTGAGTGAATCTTTCCTAAAATTAATAAAAGATACCCCTAAAATCAAAATAAAAGAAAATCGCAAGTTACTATCAAAATTAAATGAACTTCGATAGCAACTTACACTCTATCGCATAGGGAAAAAAACGCTTTCTACACTCATAGTCCCACACTATGATTTTCTCTTGTGTCGTGGGTACCATGGACACACATCGGACGAATACACAAACACCCAGACCCAGAATATGAATCTAATTCAGATACCTGTCTGACCGGGAATCGAACCCGGGACCCATTGCGCTTCAGACCGGTATAGTAAGCGCTCCGCCACGCGGGTCGTCGAAACAAATCCTGTGCAATAAAACAAAATGAGTCACACTAAAAGAGATAAATCCAAAAATAAATCTAAACGACAGCAATACAATAGGCGTAAGGTAAAGCATAATAAAAACGACTTACAAAGCATTTTACAGTTGATGGAAACGAGTCAGTATTGTTAAAGAGTTCTTGAGAGATCGAGTAGCGAAGAGCGATAGCGCACGCTTCCACGCATCAACTGGTTACCTGAAAACTGAAACGTGCAAGCGTATAATGTTCTCACTTAATGTATTACAACACTAGCATATTTTTTTGAAGTGAAACTTCTTTAGGCGCATGAGGGTAAAATTTTTACAGATGAAACGTCACGCCGGTATGCAACGGAAGTGTCGGAAAAGAGAGAGAGAGTATCGAGACCGATTGAGAGAGAGTAAGACAGGGCGAACGTAGCATGAGCAACTAGCAGTGGAGTGAGAGTAGGGAGCAAGCGAGTGAGAAAGATTGAGAGAAAAAGTGAGACAGAGCGAACGTCGTATCACGCCTTTTTCCCTTCCTCTTAATCTTGGAAATTTAAAGTTTTAGAGTTGTATAAATATAAACAAGATTTATAAATTAGTTCGCCAAAGAAGTTTCACTTGTCTGGATGAGTAATACACACACACACACACACACACACACACACACATACACACAAATCAATCTGATGATCTGTATCTCAATATTGTTAATTAAACTAGAACATACGAGTATTTTAACGTTCCAGAGGGGGCGTAAACATCTACGACACAGTTTTGTAACTATTGTAGTTGTTTACGAATGTTCAGTTTTGTGATATTGTTTATGTGTTCAATAAAAATCTTTAAAATCTTTAAATCTTACTTCTGACATGTGTACTTTGTACGCACGCATGTTTTTTTATTTTTTTATTTAATTGAAGTAGCAAACGAACATGCAGTCCACCTGATGGTAAGTGGTCACTGCTGCCCATGGACATCTGTAATCAACTTCATACAGAACATGAGTTGCATCTGAAGTCAATCACACTCGCGTTGCCACTCCCGAGGACTATGCTGGTCGCCTCATGTGAAAGTGTGCCGGCAACCACATCCTTCTGTCGAAACGCAAGAAATGCTTCACGCTAGAAATAGGTGTGGCGGTGGTACTTCCCCGGTCGAACTACACTGGTTCTACCACCTTGAAAATGCATAGTACTGATACTAGTACTGGAATGACCCCGTATCGGGTGTTTGGTCTCAAGTCCAATCTAACGTAATAGTCCCTTTTTTAAGGATTGAAATAGCAAATGAGAATGCAGTTTAACTGATAGTAAGTGGTCACTGCTGCCCATGGACATCTGAAGCAACTTCATATGGAACATGCGTTCTCACTGAAGAAAATCAAAATGCATTGCTACTTTTGAGATCTCTGATAGTCGCCTATTATAAAAGTGCGACGATGGTTCCTCCCCGGTTGATCTACATACACTGTTTCCACTTAGCAAATGCCTCGACTTTATGTCAGTTTTTCCTGCAAAAAACATGTAAAATTTCGGAAAACTGGATTAATATAAGTAAATCTTATCTGTCCTAGTTTTAGGCAACCTCGCATGCATTAGTGGGCGGGAAAAGTCAATAATAGATAGTTCTTAATACAACTCACGAGGGAAGTTGCTAAATGTCAATCTTTTCCTTTCTCTGGTTAACTATAGTCAGATATGTGGTAGCATTATCATTACATAGTATAAAACAAAGTCGCTTACCGCTGTCTGTCCCAATGTATGCTTAGATCTTAAAAACTACGCTACGGAATTTAATGCGGTGTTTTTTAATAGATAGATTGATTCAAGAGGAAGGTTTTTATGTATAAAACATGCGTAATATAGTTTAGAAACACTGATAATTTTATATTTTTGGCTTTTAGGCGGAACGGAGTTTGCCGGGTCAACTAGCTACCATATAAAATGAGCAAACATTGAATGGAGCCGCATTTTGTTCAAACATAACAAATGTTAGTACTTCCAAAATTGGAACAGTCTGACAGATTGAATTTGGAAACTTGTGGAACATGGCAGACGGGTCCTGTGAAGTTATTCGAAATCGTTACAAATCATGCGACTTTGACCTCGGAAGCTGGCAATTGTCTTTACCGATAAACTATAATTTCATATTTTACGCTTGAACTGTCTACTATGGATCGTCGAAATGTAATCACCGATTAAATTATATTTTTGGTGTATAACAGCGGCTTCATATATATTTTATATTGGTAAGTGGTATCTGCTGTCCAAGGGCATCTATAAGCAAACTTTATACAAAACAAGGGATCTACAGTCAATCACAGATGCTTTACTACTTCAAAGATTGCCTCGTATAAAGTGAGTCCGCAAGCATACAATTCGACAGAGATAACCTTCACGCTAGAAATAAATGTGGCGGTGGTGCTCTCCGATTGAAATATACTTTCTACCACCTTGCCGTATCATATTTTTTACAATACACGTACATAGCTTTATAATTCATAGGTACATTTTACTAGGTATCAACGGAGTCCTCCACAAGCAGTGCTGTGGACGGCCACCGGGGGGATTTTAGTGCGGTAAGACTCCCACATAACCCACGTCGCTCCCACAACGTCGAGTACCTTATGAAGGTTTTCCCCTCGCAAACAAAAAAAAAGGTAGTAAAACCATCTTAGTTCGGCCCGGAAGGTATTACCATCACACTTACATATTCCTAGAGTGAAGCTGTTCTTATGCTTCGATGGAAGGGTATGGTTTCTGGCACACTTTATATGAGGCGACCATGCTAATGCTCACGAGTAGCAACGCGTCTGTGATTGATTTCAGGTAGAACCCATGTTGTTTATGAAGTTGCTTACAGATGTCCTTGGGCGTCAGTGACCAGTTACATTCAGGTGGACTGTATGCTTATTTGGAACTTCAATCTTATGCAAAATAACCTAATTAAACACAAAAAGTATTGTCTCGTTGTAATAACGGCACCGTGTGATAACAGATATGTTGTGACGTTAAATAAACATGACATAAATACGCGTACGTACGTGACGTATTTGCTACTAAATAATGAAAGCTGTAATAACTTCTAACATTAGGAATATGAAGACATAAGATCTGTTTCTGTCAACGCTTGTATATTAAAATTATTTTAGTAGGTAGGTAATTTTTTTTATCTGACTGAAGTAACAAACGAGCAGTCCACTTGATGGTAAGTGGTTACTGCCGCTCATGGACATCTGTAATCAACTTCATACAGAACATGGGTTCGATCTGAAGTTAATAACAGATGCGTTGCTACTTCCGAGGATTAGGATGGTCGCCTCATGTAAAAGAGTGCCGACAACCACACCCTTCCATTGAAACACAAGAAATTCTTCACGGTAGAAATAGGCGTGGCGGTGGTTTTTCCCCGGTCGAACTACACTGGTTTTACTTGAATTAGATTTCAATTCGAGAACCTATAGTTGCGTTTAAAATTTTGCAACGACGCCGTTTAATTCGGCGACTCCGAATTTATGTTCAATCTTTGCTGTCCAATTTAGTCAGATAAGTAAATATTGATAAAGTTTCCTGTCCCAGTTACATTCAGTTGCCCGACCCGCCGTTCGGGTTCAACGATAAATTCGATAATAATTGTTCTAGCAAACTTCGTTCAAAGCGTCACCGATCCCTCAATCTAATTGGGATTTATGACGTAATCATTTTAATTAACGTCACACTAATTTGCTTCAAATGAAAGGTTAATATTATAACACTCGAGAGATTTCAACGCCTCCGATCTGATTGTATTAAAATTATTTAATCATACAAACTTGGTCGCCTGATAGTATCTTAGTAAATGTTTAATTAATTCGGATTGTCTTATAGCCAATATATTCCTCGAATCCCATTGTATGTTTACAAATTTATAAGCAAAACCAAGTATGGCAAATGCGTAGTATATTGTGTTGTAAGCATCCCCACCTAACTTTTATTAGCAAACACGCATAAATCAAAATAAATGTAGGCTAATATGCATCTATTAGCTTCGTATCATGCTAATGTTCCTTAGGTCAGTGATTCTCAACATTTAAGGTGAGTGAGTGAGTATTCTTAAAAGTGATAGAGCCGCTGTTGGTTGAGACTGGAGAAACCGTTGCCATACAATTTTACCTACCACAATTTATCGAGGAGAATGTCGTTGTTTTCTGTTTTAAAGGAATTGATAAAGAAAGTGTTTGATGGTCGAACGAGTGTTGTTCAACCGGGGAAGTACCACCCCACACCTATTTCTAGCGTAACAGTTCTTGCATTTCATTGGAAGGCTGTGGTTGCCGGCACACTTCTGTATGAGGCGACCATCTTAGCCTTCGGGAGTAGCAACGCATCTGTGACTCTCTGTGTCCATGGGCGAAAGTGACCACTTAACACTAAGTGGACTTCATGATCGTTTGCTACTTCAATTAGATAATAAAAAAGAAAAAAAAACGATACAAGACATTCTAATTAAGTTTTCGGGTTATTAATACATTTATGGCCGATCTGAGAAAAGTTAATTCAATTTTCTAATCGCTACAAATGTCTGTTAATGACAGTGACTCGTTATCAAATATTTTGCCTCTTTGCTGGTTTATCTAGACAGAGTCGCTTATATAGGTATATCAACCGACAAGTTTTAGAACCACTGACCTAGGCGTTTGCACCCATAATATGGGTTACGTAAACGTGATACTGAATTAATTTCTGTAAAACAAGGCACATGTTACGCTTTGATGAAAAGAAATCGATGTTATAACGTTGCATAAAACAAGGTACCATCTCGTCTATGGTCGCTTGAGACTCGAGTCAGATGACGTCACAGCGTAATGTTTCTATAATATGAGAGTAAAAACTATTAACATATATTTTTTCTTTCGTAAACTTAGTATATGGTTAGCAGAATCAAGATTGCAATAGTATAGCATAGTTTAAATCAAATGATGTTTGATGTTTATTAAAATAACTATATATAAGATCCTGCGTGCACAAAATCTCAAATTTCACTCACGTCCAAAATTATCGTTTCATGTCTCGTATTATTATTCGAAAAAAAAATGTTACAATAAAAGTAGCAAAGTAATCTATATTGATCACTGGTGATCGATAAAATTCAGGATAAGATTCCCCAGGGACTCAGTGAAATACATCGGACCTGCATCACCTTACATAATGCTCCGAAAACAGAGACATGTAGAAAGAAAATCTAAAGAAAAGTGACATATATATTACACATTCTGACCAATGAGAAAGGCGAAGTAAGTAGGAGTAAGTAGGAGTAGTAGCTACTATACTACGCTACTAAGATAATTATGATTATAAATTAGATATATGAGTAAATTTTGTTTCATCTTTTGCTTCTAAAATTAAGCATCTACCCTTTTAAATATTTCTTTTTATCTACCATAATATTTTATTCTGCTGAGGCAATTTCACGAGTATATTGACAGAACATCTAAAATTCTGAATGTTTTAACATTTTATTTCAATGCTAGACCAAAAATTTTTATTGCTTAGGCCTTAGATCAAAAAAAAATAGAAAATGCTGTTAAAATATTAGAGTACTACATCGTAGCGATTTTTGTGTGTACATAAATCATATTATACTACACAAATACATTTACGACACAAAAAATGATCTCAAATGAGTAGTACTTATAATATCGGCGCTGTAAACTTTGGGGCCAAGACGGCAGTGAAGAAAACTATTGTGTACAATTTTGAAGATATAATCCGAAATTATTATAAAAACATATACAATAAGGCAAGCGGCGGGCGCGAGACAAAGCGATTTTCAAACAGATTTCAAACCGAATGTTTTCTTTTTACTTTTCAATTTAGTTTCTCGCGTCCGTCGCACGCTGACATAGGCTATACCTTCAGAAACCACCATAATTACGTGAGCGAATAAGCGAAGACATGAACTTAAAATACACACTTATCACCAAAACATATTAAATGCGTCTTTTAACATTACCATGTCATAACAACCCAAAAACATGATTGTACCCTAATGAAAACGAAATAATCGATCGTTTGGACACACCAATGAATTAATAAAATTCCAGCGATTCAGTACGTGTAAATGCATCGTTCTGTAGTTCTGAGATCAGAATAGCGCTACGGTATCCCCTGCCTGTCGTAAGAGGCGACTAAAAGGGGCTTCCGGGGACGCAGACGGCTAGAGTGGGAGCTCGAACCGTTTGGTCAGACGACCCTGAGAAGCACGGCGGCATGCGTAGTCCTATACTATCGTAAAGACCAGATGGAGTCGTGGGTCCAGCCACTTACCAGGGACGAGCCCGATGGGGAAACGCGTTCAGAGGATTTCGGTTGCGTTCCTTTGGAGATCTCGGCGTCCTCTTTGTAGCGCTGAGGACGGCCACCCTTATGTTAGTGTAGTTAACCTTTCGTCGCTCACGGCGTCGGTATCTTTTAAAGGGTTCACCCTGTAGAGAAAAAAAAGAGTACATGTATAAATGTAGTATCACAAAAAGTTCTTATATGATATCTACAGTGTTCCTGGAGGCGTCGTCGTACTTTTTTGATCTAAAGCCCTAGATATAATCATTTCGTCCGAGGCCGAGTACGCACGTGAGCAAGTAAAGTGCGATCAAAATATAAAAATATATATAAAAACGCCAATTGTCTTTCGACGACATAGAGTTTTTATTAAGAGCCTATTCAAGATCTCACGGTACAGTTGTAAAAAATTTACGTGAACTGGCAATTTTGCCGTGCGAGAATTTTATATAGGAACATTCACGCCTATATTGTCATAAAGCGTGAAATTTGCGCTTATGTTATACATACGGCCGGTTGGGATGACGAACTTTTTCAATATAAATTGAATATTTTTTTTCATCTGTATGTTGAACATTTTTATATATTTTCTATGAACTCTTATTTACTCAAAAAGTGGCTAATTTAAACATATCATAAATTTTAATCCGTATTGGATCGATGATAAACGGTTTCTATTTCTATCCATTTCTTTCAGTCGACAAACGATTTTTATTTATTTAGGACCAACTAGTCACCCGTCGCAACGGTCGAAATTCGACCGTAATTTAAATTAAAATACTAAACTTCATATTGTCCAAAGTAGCACCAATATTTCTCTGATTTAAATAAACTGTAATAATTTTCAAGTTAATTTGAACGCCCCGTTATAGTTAAAGAGAGGTTTATTAACTAATCTGCATTTAAAAGCAGTAGCGGGTATTTTAACATAGACATCTGACATTTTTGACGTTATGTAAACGCTTTCATAGAAGAGATTAAATGTTTTATTTCGCTTATTATGTATGTGTTTGTGTCAAATGCAGGGTAGTGAGTGTCATGGGTTTTTATGCATATTTTATGCATTATTTGAAAAAAAATAGCATTGCACAATCTTTCTCTACATCAACTATTATTCGTCAATCCATGATTGTCCCACTGGGCACGCGTCTTCTCTCTGAATGAGATAGTTTTGGGCCATAGTCCACCACACTGGCCAAGTGCGAATTGGTGGACACTACAACTATAACCGTGCGTAATTTCCCACCCCTCAGCCGGCGGCAAGTATCTTAAAAACTAATCACAAGTTTTTGCTTCACGTATTAATGTATAGAATATTTCTAACAAACATTTCAAACATAGCAGAAGAAGGGGATGAAGTGCTAAAAGTAAATGATATATTATTAGCTTTTTATTAGCTTCACCTGTATGTTTGTTTGTAACCGACTTCTTTGGGCGCGATTTTGACCCACTTTAAACGGTCAGATTTCGTTCAAACTTTGTAGATTTATTGAGGACCGATGACAATACACTAATTTGATAAAATTATTCCATTCTTTAATTTGACTAAAAAATAGAAAATAAATAATAGTTTAAAAAAACTAAAAAACACGCTTTTTATAGAAAACCGAACTAAAAATAGAAAATAAATTTAAATGAATTTAAATTAAGAAAATAGTGTTAAAAATTTCAATGAATATAAATTAATAATAATGTGAATAAAAAAAAAGTTATTTTATTAAAAAAGAAGCGTGGGGTGCTTTTTAAGATATTATCGAAATGATAATCACTCTCCTCATATCTGTCAATAAAATATCTATAACCATTGACACCATGCACCCCACGCTTTTTTTTAAATAAAATATTTTTTTTTATTCACACTATTATTAATTTATATTCATTGAAATTTTTAACAGTATTTTCTTAATTTAAATTCATTTAAATTTATTTTCTATTTTTAGTTCGGTTTTCTATAAAAAGCGTGTTTTTTAGTTTTTTTTAAACTATTATTTATTTTTTAATGTAACAAAATACGTGCGTAAGATTTCTCAGTGAGTTTTCTCAGAAATAATGATTCTTAAACCGTATTCCTATCACGAGTACTTGCAGTTTGCTCGGGTGCAATTCTGATTGCATTCGTTCCACTCGTGTCCTACCGTTTTATATACTTTTCCTGTCATGTAACCAAGCGTACGTAGGGCATGAAGACTGCAAGGGGCTAACTCACACGATTAAAACACATGCAGGTATAAACCGTGACAAAAGTCCCAAAGATAAAAGTGTACGCTTGTCTGTTTTGAATTAAATCAACTATTTTAAAAGCTTTCATTTAACTTACAATGTTTGTGGGTAGGTATGTAAATATCGCCCTGTAGTTCCGGGATCAGAATAGGGCTATGGCATCCCCTGCCTGTCGTAAGAGGCGGCTAGAGTGGGAGCTCGAACCGTTCGGTCAGACAATCCCAGGAAGGACGGTGGTATGTGTGGTCGCATACCATCGTAAAGACTAGACGGAGCGGTGGGCCCAGCCGCCCATCTGGGAGGAGCCCGATGGGGCAACGCGCTCGGAGGATTCCGGTTGAAGTCGTTTCGAGATCCCGGAATACTCCTTTTCAGCGCCGAGGACGGTCACGGCGGGGGTTTTAGTGCGGTAAAAATCCCACATAGCCCAGCGTCGCTCCCACGGCGTCGGGTACATTTTGAAGGTTTCCCCCTCGAAAACAAAAAAAAAAGGTATGTGTGTTTAGGTCACATCTTGCAACCTTAATTTAACCGACTTCCCAGTGTCCGGAGGAGCAGAAATTTGAAATACACGTATAGTTCAGATGACACAACTCAAAACATGGTTCAAGCTATAAATAAGGCGGCAGCACCTCCTCAGTGGAATTACACTGATTCTACCATCTGGTCTACATTTTAATTTTATTCATAACAATCCTTTCGACCCATGTTACACGAAGCCCATAGGTATAGTGTTGCCAGCTTTTATCTAAAGTCCACTTTAACACTTATTTTTACGGCAACAAAATTGTGTTCAAGCTGAGGTATATCGACGTTGAAATAAAAAAATATAAGTTATAAATCATGTAGCCCTTATAATATTTTACAATTTCTCTTTTATACTCCATAATTGTAGTGGCGATCACCTCATTACTAGTCCCACTGCTGGGGACGGATGTTCTCTCAGAATGAGAGAGTTATAGGCATATAGTTATAGTCTACTGCACTGGTCAATTGCAAATTGGTGTACCTCATATACCTTTGAACTTTTTCTCAGAGAATTCCGGTGTGTAGGTTTTCTTGTTTTTCTCCACCGTAAAGTAGTGATAATTAATTTCTAATATGCACAGAATTTACGAAAAATCTGTGGTGCGGAGATTTAAACCTCGGACCTCCATGGTCCAGAAAGCAAGTTTTTTCAATCAATCTTCATGATTGCAGCACCTTTCTCTTACCAGTTTAAGCAGTCGGGGATTTCGTTTTTATCCAATTGATATTTTTTTGGAAAATTTACTCCAATTGTTTTAAAATCCAGAAAATGTCAAAGCGATAAGTATCCATTGGATCTAAAACATTGTTGATATATGACTTCGCAAAACATCCGTAGTTTCGAAGATACACTAGCTGAACCGCGCAGCTTCGCCCGCGTTAAAATGAATCGATGTATCGATTGTCTTATGGGAATAAGATATTTTACCATAGTAAAAATAGGCTATTTGTTAATACAGAGTGTGAGTTAACTCCCTACCAAATTTCACGAAAATCGGTCCAGCCGCTTAGACGTTAAGAAGTAACAAACATACACATTCACAAACTTTTTTCACATTCACGCCTTTATAATATTAGTGTGATAGTATGATTCCGTCAGAAAAAAATGGATAATAAAAACGCAACAAACAAGTAAATATTTAATTAAAATTGCGTTCTGATATTATATCCCCTATTTGAATGAAAGTAGGTCGGGGTAAATTAATTAGGTCTCTTAGGATCCGTTGGGGTAAAGCCCGTTATTTTGCTCAAGAATGTCCCAAGACACATAATTTTAATGTCAGCTTAGGATTTAGTACTTCAGTTTACGTAACGTTTAGAATTATACTAAAGGTTACGTAAAGGTTTTTGTAGCATCATAATAACAAGTAATTTGTAGTAGTAGTATTAGATGATTTGACAACTTTTTTAATAAAATTAGAATAGCAAACGTATAGTCTGCATTGCACGTTTAAATGTTTATTTCCAGCCAAAGCTTGCAATGAATGTTGCAATGATGGACGAAAAAGTAATTATATTTTTAAGAAAGTGGTAGAGGTAAAGTTCTTCAATTACAAATACTTCTACGAAATTTCTTTTTAAAATCAATAAAAAAGAACGAAATTTTCTTTATAAGTGTAGAAACAACGCAGCTACGGCTGTTTGGACAGAACTAAAAATAATACATCTTACATCATCTTACATAGAATTCTTTTCAAACCATTCCCAAAGCGCAGATGTTGCTTCATTATCAAAGTTAGTGGTACAGACCTTTGTTAATTGTATTTTTGGTAGCTGACTTCCTCGTTAAGTGAAGTTAAGGCGAATAGAAAACTTTCTGACTGAGGCTTCAGTAACTTTGCTGATACACAATTTGCAAATAACTGTGCTGTTCGAAATTCGAGATTTAAATAATCTGATTACGTAATTTACTGAAGAAGTCAGTGCTGACTTCATTAATATTCATTAGGTTAGCCACATAGATATTTAACGAAAATAATTAAAACATTGTTAGTTTCCATGCGTTTTTTTGGTATTTGCAGTATCCATTTCAATTTGTTACATTAAAGTAGAGAACAGGTATTTTTTTGTCTGACTGAAGTAGCAAACGAGCATGCAGTCCACCTGATAGTAAGTGATCACTGCCTGACATGGACATCTGTAATCAACTTCATACAGAACATGGGTTCTAACTGAAGTCAATCACAGATGCGTTGGCACTCCTGAGGATCATGATAGTCGCCTCATATAAAAGTTTTCCGGTAACACACCTCCATCGCAAGAAATAGGTGTGGCGGTGGTACTTCCCCGGTCGAACTACACTGGTTTACCACCTTCACAAGGGTATCAGGTATCCTATCGTAAGTCATTTACAATACTAGCCTAATATAAGCTATTTTTGATAATTAAAACCTGTTATAAATTGATTATGACTGTCATATGTTAACATAGGAAATATCATTTAAAACTTTACATGTCTCAAAGTTCTCTAAAGTTTACAAGGATACGAAGTTTATCAGTTTAAACTTAGTTAACGTAGTGACCTCAATCTTCTTTATTCTCAAGACCCGTGGTCTGTATGGGACAGTAATATAATTAGGTATTTCTTTGAACTAGCTCAAATGTAAAGATAGAATTAGATATCATGTTGCAGATCAATTGCAAATTAAACAGCTCATGGTTTAAATATATTTCTTTCAAACCAATTTTTGTTTGCTTTAGTTGTCAACGAGACATTCTATAAATTGAGCTAATCTGTAAAGTAGGTCAGACATATTTATTAAGCTTAAACTAAAAATACAATCAACGTTTTCAAATCATACAACTCCGCTTATAAGCTCCTGAAATGTATGTATTAAGAGATGTCAAAAATTGATTTGCTGTATACTAAATCACAAATACTTATAAATGTGCATAATTATGTCTAAATAATGATGATCTCTCACAGCATTTTCTTTTCAGTAAACTACAATCGAATGCTATCGATAGGCTATACAAATTATGTACGTGTTTACAAAAATTGAGCTGATCTGTGAGCTGGTATACAGCTCGCATATTCATTAAAGTAGCTCCGTATAAATATATTAATGATTGCTATTGAAACTTTACAATTCAGGTTTAAATGTGGTACATAGCTTTGCTAAACTCATTGGTATTCGAACAGCCATCGAGTGTAGCAAATTTATGGTCTCCGCATCTGCCGTGCACCCATATCTCAGAATGCCACTCTCACATACTGATTAGCAAGTTGCATTAGATTTGTAGCTCAGAATATTATCTACTACTAGAGATAATATTCCACCTAAGATTATTACGTGGAATATGTTTGTGACACGCTTAACGTCTTTAAACAATCCGTTTGAAGATTATAGCTAAGCTTAAGTCTCTGACATCTGAAGCAGGCCTTAAATATACTCCAAACACTGTTTTAATGCAATTAGTATGGGAAATTATAGGTTAGGAGCGTCCCAAGTAGCATGCATTCAGACTGTCCACAAAGACGCAATTTTAAAACAGTAATGGTAAACACTGATCAAGGCCTTGAGCTCTCTCCGAATCACAGAGGCGCACATGAAATTTACTGACTAGAAGTCACCCATCCGAAACCTAAGTGAATGCGTATTATTTTAGCTTTAAAAATTTTTACAGTGTGCACTATAAACCTAAGAATACTTTTATGACATATTTTTATCATTCCCTTACCAAGTATATGTAATTTAATAAACTCTGCCTACTCAGAACTTTTCTTGCTAACCCTGCGTAGAACTCCAGTGATCCATATAAGTGATGAAAATGCAAAGATTTAATATAAGGTGTAAAGTTTTTGGATTTAATAAAAAAATCGAATATGTACCAATGATATAAAGATTATTTCGACGTAGACGAATGTGGTTAAATATTTATCGTTAAAGGTTGCAATGAAGATAAGTACCCATATCCTGTTTTTTATCAGGTTTAAGTTATCCTTTTTAATTTTTTGTTTACTTTTATTATCAAAAACGTAATAACTTGTCTTTAAAAAGTTCTTCTTTATTTTAATATTTTGTTTTCGACATACGAAAAGTTTGTGTGACATACGACTTACGAAAACATGAGTAGGTTTCATTTGTAAATGTACTTCCTATAATTTTGTGATATGATATATGGTGAACTAAATAACGTTAATAAATACTGAAGCAAAGTTAACGAGCAACATCAATATGTGCGATCATTAATGCTGCACCCGTTCATTTGCGCCACTCAAAGGAAACAGGTGGATACTTTGAAACTGGGTTAACACTCATCTCCGATCAATAGACATAGATGTATAGAGATGTATGGAGGCAGGCGTACGATGCGTTACATTCATATCGTTGATATCAGAAATAAAATAGAAAACGAGATTTTCCTACCTAAGTTTTGATATTGAAAATATTAATACGTGATGCAAAAATTTCCGTCATCCGTTTTTAAGATACTAGCCGCAGACGGAGTATGAAATTACGCACGGTTATAGTTGATGTAGATAATGATTACGCAATGCTAATATTTTTTTCAAATTATGCATAAAACATACATAAAATCAACATTAAACATTACATTGTACTACCTTGCATGTGAACCTTGCATACCTCAATGTCTTACTATGAAAACACATAAAATTAAAAAATGTCAGATGTCTTTGTCAAAATACCTGCTATTGCTTTTATATGCAGCTTAGTTAATTAAACCTATTTTATCTTTAACGGGTGCGTTCAAAATAACTTGAAAAATAATTCAATTTATTTGAATTTAAGAAATATTCGTGCTACTTTGGACAATTTGAAGCTTAATTTTTTTATTTTAAATTAATCTAATTTCGACCGTTGCAATAAATGACTAGTTGAAATGAAATGTCTTCATTTAGTATTAGGTATTCTAATATGGAATGAAGTCATTTGAGAAGATCCGGTAAAAAACTTAGGTCTATCGTTTTATTTCTATATTTTAACTTTTTTGTTTCCTTTGCATTCGTTTAATACCTAAAATAAACTAGGTCCGACCTAAAAAAGGGTATTAAAATTTTAAAAGTCACACGAAACTTTAAAACTTTATTCGTCTATAATAATAAACTTAATTTACGGGGGGCCGCTCGGCTGGATGGTTCGAGTTCCCACTCTAACCGTCCGCAAACCCGGAAGCATCTTCTAGTAGCCTCTTACGACAGGCAGGGAATACCGTAGCCCTATTCTGGTCCCGGAACTACAGGGATAAGCAAACGAGCCTGTATTACATACATTAAATGGTATGTGCTCACTGCCACCCATGTACATTTGTGAGCATCTTCATATAGAATAACATTTCTATCAATATCAAATGAAGACAATCATATTCCTAGTTGCGTTGCAGCTTAAAGTAGTCTAGTTTAAGTGTGTATTTAAACGTATTGCTAATAATTTCCACGCACGAAATGCAATCAACAACCATATGCAAACGCAAATGATACGTTGATTGGCCAAAACCCGTCTGATTTGAATGAAATTCGGTATTTGATTATTTGGTTTGTTTGACGCGTAACTTCGAAAACATTGGATTCATGTCTAAATATACATGTATATTATATATCATAGTGCATAATCAAATAAAACAAATGATAGTATAGTCCTAATACGAGCACAGGTCTTCTGTAAGAATAAGAGAGTTTTAGGCCATAGTCCACCGCGCTGGCCAAGTTCTAATTGGTAGACTTCAAACACTTTCGAGAGCTTTTTTTAATAAACTCAGGTGTGACGGTCTGGAGACTACATTGACGTTAAAAATATATTTAAATTATTTTATGAGATCCAACTCAGTCAACAGTCAGTTGTAATTGCATCGACGTAAATGTACCGTAGGGGGTGTCCATAAGTTACGTGAGGTGTTTTTTCGAATTTTTTGTTCCTCCCCCCCCCCCCTTGGGAGATTTCGTGAGATTTTCTTCAACCCCCTCCCCCTGTCCACAATCTCACGTGACTTTTTCGAAATGTGGGTTTCTTATGTAAACGAGTTGGTTTATTGTAAAAAGAAAAAAATAAATTGCTTAAAAAAATTACGTAATATTTGCCGCTGCCCCCCCCCCTCTCCAACGTGAGATTAGATGAGATTTGACTCGACCCCCTCTCCCCCTTAAATATCCACGTAATTTATGGACGCCCCCTTATTGACCTCAGTCAGTTCTTCTGAATAAGCTAATCGGCAAAAATGAGTAAAACTTAAAATCATTAAAACAATAACAGTTGTAACTGCAATTGATTATACTGATACGGATTGCGTGTCCGATAAAAAATATTCGTTACCTTTATGCTAAAATAAAGGGCTCCCGTGGGACTACTGAAAACGCCAAAGCCAAACCAAAATAGGTACCCGGAAGTCATTAAAATTGAGCCAACCGTCAACTGAAAGCGAGACAGGTGTAAGCTACCAAACGATTCTTCTTATTTTTTTTTTCTATGTTCAAATAAGATATTTATACTTTTTTACAAATGCAAAAAAGTAGGATTGTTGAAATGAATTGATGACTCTTGAACAATTATGAAATATTTTTTAAGAATTTCTCCTATATTTCAAAATATATAGGAAAGATTCTTAAAAAAATATGTCAATGTGTTTTAATAAAAGCTTCATGTTAATTAAAACTAGTTTTCAATAAAAGTTCTTTAAACGTGGCAAATTAGCATAGATCGATCAGGGATGTAGAGTTTCCCATTGAATTTTAGCATGAAACAATTCTTATCTTTCGGTGGAATGGTATGAATCCCAACCTTCTAACAATCCTAAAAAAAGTTCGTTAGATATATTTTTAGCTATATTCTTAGTTAATACCTAAGTATCAAATAAGCATATAGTAACTAAGAAATAATTTTATAGCAATAAAATCTTGTCACACCATGTATCGCCGCATATCGTTAAGCTATAAGTATGCTAGAGGTTTTACCCCCTTTTCCAGTATTTAGCTACATCAATTATCTAAAGTTTCGTAAAATTACTTCGGTCAGACCCTCTGTTCCCAAGAGACAGACAAAACAATTTTACGTTTTGTGCATAAATTTAAAATTTTGGTAACGTGGCACGGAAGTTATAATTGAGGCCAAATATTACTATAACTCTTTGATATAGATTATTGGGTGTAACTCGATATTAACTTACTATTTATTAAGAAGTTTACACATTATGTTTGAATTAGTGATGTAACGATAACTTTCATTATCGTTAATTGTAATTTATAATTTCTTTGAAGCGAATGTTGTTTTTTTCTATTTTTGGTGTAGGGTGCCGGAGGATATAAATTTTAACATTTTTTGTCGATAAACTTTAGCCGAATTACATGTGCATAAATAGGGCGACCGTTTTTGCAAAACACTGTACGGCGACCTCCCGCAACTCATCAAGAGATGGCGCTACTAGTATTCTGAAACACGCTTTCGAAGTATTTTCAATACCCCGCATAAATACAAGTTCCGAACAACGACTGTCGGAGCACGGCCGCTCTCCAGGTATGATAACCTCGCCTGGCGGGAGATCTCCCTTTACCAAAACTGCAATTCAATATTCCCAAAATATTCGCACAATTTTTGCGAATGCGAATATCTAGAAACATACAAATATTCGCCAATTGTAGTTTGAAGCAACGTTATGTAAGTAACAAAGGTTATGTAATGGTTTTCGAAGGGCACAGCGAAGATCAATCAACTATTAATCTAAGGTAACTGAACAAGAAAAACTCTTTCTTGATATAATAATGAAAGTGACTGTAGCAGTGTAAGCTTATAAGTCATTAGGGTTTGTTTTTATGCCACTTTCTACGTTGTTAATTAAGAGCCTTATTCGTGTGAAGGAGATATAGAAAGACAGATATTAACATTTTAATATGTGACGGGTACGCCAAATAAGTATTTTTTTTTTAATTAGGAATTTAAATAATTGCAAATGGGGATTGCTTTAACGTACTTTTACGTGAGTAAATTAGGATTTCAAAAAATCAAGAAATTCAAGACATGACTTAAACAAAAAAACCTTAATTCGTCAGTAACCGATACTTAATAAATTGTATTGAATAGACGATTATATAGTCCAAAATCGACTGTACCTACTCACAGACCCAAAGCACGGATCTACATTCATTATTTATACGACTGATCGACACCTGTACACGTAACTGCTTATCGGTCGAGTATAGAAATCCATCGATGATAAATTTAATTAATATTTTAGAATTTGCCACCTTTGCAGTTTAAATTTCGAGACACATGAGTACCTAAACTTCAGACATATCATAGCTGTACTTTTTCATCCGATTAAACCGAACGAGCATGCATTTCATGTTTATGCCCATGGATATCTGTAATTAATTTCATATACAACAGCGGTTCTATCTGAATTCAATCACAGATTTGTTGCTACACTCGAACATTGAGATGGTTGCCCCATACAAAACTGTTCATATAAATATAGCTACTACTTATTTCTGCCTTGTTACTAGAAGGTAGCATTGATTTTGTGGTTCAAAGGACACTTACACGAAGCGTTACAACTTAGTCTTTGACTCCTATCGCTTTTATTATAATATTGATATATGACAGTAATCAAACATGCATTTTATCTGATAGTAAGTAGCTACTGTCGCCGATAGACATCTTTAAACGCGTCCCTGTAATTCCTGCCCGTCGTAAGAGGCGACTAACAGGGGCTTCCGGGGTTGCAGGCGGCTAGAGTGGGAGCTCGAATAGTTCAGTCAGGCGACCCCGGAAGAATGGCGGTATGTGTGGTCAAATACCGTCGTAAAGACTAGACGGAGCGGTGGGCCCATCTGCACACCTGGGAGGAGCCCGATGGGGCAACACGCTCAGAGGACTCCAGTTGTGTTCCTTTGAAAAAAGACAACTTTAATCAACCCATACGTAAGATCCTCAAGTGGCGACCACGTTTAGGCAAATGGAGCACAGGTTGTTCCCCCCCCCCCCCACCAGGTGGACCGATGACCTGAAGAAGACAGCAGGAAACCGTTGGATACAGAAGGCACAGGACTGGTTGGAGCGGCGTCATTTAGGGGATGCCTATGTCCAGCAGTGGACGTCAAAGTGCTGATGGATGGGTGGATAGAAGTAAGATTAAAGTCTTATCTGAGGTTAGCCACAGATGCATTAGCTATGAGGACTATGTAAGACTTAAGTATGTTTTCCTTAGAACGCCTTTCAAACCACATCGTAGTGTTGCAAAACACTGCTGTCATTAGATAGAAAAAATGTGGCAGTGATGCGTCGGAAGTCGAACCTTAAGGAATTCTACCACCATCAGAACATTTGCAGTTACAAATTAGACATTTGTAATCAAATCATCTGTTATCAGCGCTATAATGACTTTCGCGCACGAATTGCATGCTCGTTTACTTCTATCATAAAAAATAGGTAAGCCATTATGTGCCACGCCTTTGCATCGCCAAAAAATACAAAAGCTGCAACTGGCCGAGTGCCCTGAAAGTGCCTTGCGAACAAAAATGGAGCAAAATACCAAAATACAAAATTTAACTTTATAAAATCGAGCACGCCGGCGTAGTTTAAGCTTGAATAAGTTGCTGTAATGGAAAATATGGTAATATGTTGTATGCAAGACGGCACAATTTGTGTCTTTTTGACTAAATATGACGATAAATGTACATGTAAAGAAGTTTTTGACGGTTAAAAATATTTTTTACCCAAATGCTTAACAAGGAGTGTAATGTTTTGTATGTATGCCCATTTCTTTGGTATGCGCTTTAACCCAAACGACTGACAGAATTGGAAAAATGACATAATATTACAATCGACTTAGTTTGCATAGTGACATAGGTTGTATAATTCATAACGAAATATTAAATAATGCCTGTGATTAGCTAAAAAAGAGAAACAGTTTTTTATCATACCAATACTTCGATCTTTAAAACTACGCTACGGATTTTAATGCAGGTTTTTACGTATAGTACATGTATAATATAATAGAAAAACTCTGATAATTTTAGATTTTTGACTTTTAGGCGGAACGAATTTCGCCGGGTCAACTAGTCTAATATATAAAATTCTCGTGTCACAGTTTTTGTTGTCATACTTCTCCGAAACGGCTTGACCGATTTTTACCAAATTTTATATGCTTATTCAGTAGGTCTCTTAGAATCGGCCAACATCTATTTTTCATACCCCTTAAGGGTTGTCCACCCTTAACTTTTTTTTTTTATTTTTTATATGGCAAAACAACGTTTGTCGGGACGGCTAGTTTAAAATAAAATCCAGTAAAGTAGTAGGAATAATCATATTAAAGATATACAAATGAAATTGAGTAAACAATGAACAAACCTAAGTGAGTATAAATTATAAAATAAACCTTTACCTACAAGTTAAAGTATCTATAAAATATTAGGTAAAAGACTATTAAACGTAAAATAAAACAAACAATACGATGCAACTGAAGTTGGCCGCCAGTTTCAATCTATCTTTATTCAAAGCATAAGCCGCTAAAGTTTAATTCTGTTTCCGCTTTGAGGCGAAATTTATGTAAAACAGACGTCTGCAACGATAAACTAAGCTTCGCTCACACGTATTACAAAATAAAGGGGAGATTAGGCTACCTATATATCGTCCTTGTAGCTCCGGGATCAGAATAGGTCTACGGCATCCCCTGCCTGTCGTAAGAGGCGACTAAAAGGGGCTTCTGGGGTTGCAGACGGCTAGAGTGGGAGCTCGAACCGTTCGATCAGGCAATCCCGGGAAGGACGGCGGTATGTGGTCGCATACCGTCGTAAAGACTAGATGGAGCGGTGGGCCCAGCCGCCAGGGGCAGCGCGCTCGGAGGACTCCGGTTGAAGTCGTTTCGAGATCCCGGAGTCCTCCTTTTCAGCGCCGAGGACGACCACCGGGGGGGCTTTAGTGCGGTAAAATTCCCACATAACCCTACGTCGCTCCCACGGCGTTGGGTACCTTTTGAAGGTTTCCCCCTCATAAACAAAAAAAAGGCTACCTATATATAACTTAAGTGATATAACTGATCATATTGGTCGTAACTGTTATCCACATGCACTCATACATTTGAAAAGATATGTAGTTTTCCAGATACATTTCTATCTGGAAAACTATAAACTTACACTTCCAATGTATGGCTCTCGACAGTCACTTTTTGTTCCTTGTGTTATTCCGTAGTAGCATGTGTGAGTTGGTGCTAATAGTTGAACGGAATCTCCACTAATGTTCAGCTAAAATTGCTTTCATGAATTATTTGACAACTGTTTTTAATTGAGTCAACAGTGTATACACGTTATGTCAAGGTGGTAGAACCAGTGTAGTTCAACAAATTAAGTACCACCGCCTCACCGATTTCTAGCGTGAAGCATTTCTTGCGTTTCGGTGGAAGGATGTGGTTGCCGGCACACTTTCACATGAGCCGAACATCATAGTCCTCAAGAGTAGCAACGGATCTGTGATTGACTTCAGATGGAACCCATGCTCTGTATGTAGTTGATTACAGATGTCCATGGGCGGCAGTGACCACTTACCATCAGGTGGACTGCATACTCGTTTACTACCCTAAGTCCGATAAAAAAATGATAATTAAAAAATGTATAAAAATGATAATATATTTTAATGGTTGAAACCAATTTTGCAATTTCCTTACCTGCCTGTTTTTTCGAGGATATCATCATTATTTACTCGTACAACCTAATAAACTTGACGGCTTTGACAAATATGAGATATCTCAAACCTAATTCCTATTTGCATGTTCTATCATATTAATACATTCCGTCAGATTTCGAAAAACACATTTAAACAGTTTGTCTTTCACGTCGATTATAAGTTGATTGATGGCAGATTCTTCATCGTACCCATATTCCCGTGTTAGTTTGTGAGCAAAATAATTGATAATTTAAAGCAATAAAGGAGGCATAGTCTTAAGGCGCAGCAAACATACTTAAAATATAGATTTACAACGAATAACGATCACTACACTCTTGATTGGCATTTCCCATGGTCACACATTTGATAAAACCAGAGTAGTTCGACCGGAGAAGTAGCACCACCACACCTATTTCTAGCTTGAAGCATTTCTTAGGTTTCGATGAAAGGGTTTGTTTGCCGGCATACCTTGAGGCGACCATCTTAGTACTCGGGAGTAGCAAGGCATGTGTGATTGACTTCAGATAGACCTGTGTTCTGTATGAAGTTGATTACAGTTGTCCATGGGCGGCAGTGACCACTTACCATCGATGGACTGCATGTTTTTTGCTACTTCAATCAGATTAAAAAAAAAAACACACTTATGACGAATACAGAAACAACCCGACCCAAAAAAACACCTAAATCTATCATTCATATTTGTCTTGAAAGAATGTTGTACACCATGAAAATATTCCGTGGAATCCCACCATTATTACATTAAATATAGTACCATAGTACATCGTAGATACATATAATTCCAAATATCCAGGTGCGATATATCTGAGCGCGGTGTCTCGCGTCCGACACAAAATGGAGTGTGGGGGCAATATCAACATTCATGAAATAAGTCCACACGAGACTTGTGCAGACTCAATCTGTTATTTAATATTGCTTTGGTATACATTCTCGGAACTATATATCTGCGATAGTCTTGAGAGACGAATTTTAGTACCTTATAAAGCTAAGTTAACTCCGATTTTGGAATTTGATTTCTAGTCTCGTATCTTTAGTTTGTCAAAATTATTTCAGTACTAGCTCTTACCCGCGGCTTCGCCCGCACGGTCAAAGGGAATTAACATTAGCATTGGATAGCGTGATTCTGAACTTGCAGGTGAATTTTACTAACCCCATTTATAAACAATGTCTGGAACTACTAAATATGTATCAACTAACAAAACATCGACATTCTCATGTGAATGAAAGAACGCGATAAAATGTAAGTAGCCACGTCACTCTCCGTCCTCCTACCTATCTCTAAACGATGTCATATAATAACTATGTGGCGACGTGAAAGAGGAACAAACAAACACACTTTACATTTAAAATATTAGTATGGATTACATGCGTGTTAATGATACTTCTGTCACAGTGAAATAAATTATTGACCATTTTATTATCAAAGGTGGGTGAAGACTTGGTTTACCTTCACTTGACTTGCGTAATGGACCACAGTCTTACTCATTAAAAGATGACGCACTTGGCATTCATAACTTTCTAATAATGTCCGAGCAGTGATAGCCTAATGGTTGAAACTTGCCCTCTCGATCGCGAGGACCGAGGTTCAAACCCAAGCACGCACTATTGATTTATGAGCATATTAGAAATTAATTACCACTCCTTTCGGTGCAGGAAAACATCGTGAGGAAACCAACACACTCCAGAGTTTCTTAAAAACAGTTCCCAGAGGTGTGTAAAATCCAATTTGAAAGCCCGTGCCCAGTAGTGGGACAATAATGGGTTGACGATATATAAAACAAAGGTATGTTTTACTATGATCGTCTTTTATTTATTGTTTATGTTGTAACTTCCCAAGACATCAACTGGTGCCACTAGTACTCTCAATCGCGCTATTATCGTGTTCTCAATATTTTCCATACACAATCTCCAAAATGAGACGGTCAGAGCAAGTTCTCAAGGATCACCTAGCGTGGCTGAGGATCTTTTGCAGTTTTATATATAGAATGTACATGTTTATTGAAATATTCACAATATCTTGTCATTGACGTGGTCAGAATAGAGTCAATGTTTAATGCAATAAAGCAAAATATGACGAGAACAGAAATGGATAGATTGGGTGAGAGCATAATCTCTCTAAGATTAATACGTTTAAATTCTAACAGATATTTTTTATGAGGAATAGAATCATATGATTTTAGACTAATATTATCGCGGAATTGACACATTTTAATACTTAACGGATACTGTCGTGATATGGAGCCTAAAAAAGAAACACGAACTAGACGTAGGGTAGATAGGTTAATCTATCACTAGTGCTTGTCAACGGTTTCTCCCCGCCACCGCAGTTTCGCCGTGACCACGATCCATGCTACTGGGTCTAAATATCGGCAAAAAGACTTCGAAAAGAATTCAAAAACCGCATATCATGAGTACCCGTTAAGTATTAAAATTAATAGAGTCATTTTACGCGTAACAAACAATCCAGCAAACAGTAAACTTTTTAATTTAGCTGCATTTTAAAACACATTATTTCTCGAGCTAAGTAAACGTGATAATACGTTGATTAAGATCCTATTCCTGTGCTTAGGGGGACAAGTTAAGAAAATTAGGTTAAGAGGAAAACCAGAAAATTGTAATTAACATGCCGTAAGGAAGTAGGGAACACGTAACGCTTACGTAATAAAGGGTAGCCTGTCGTATTACAAACTTTCATGGGGGTGCAAATTTATATGAAAAATTGGAAACGCATATTTTTTTTTTATCTAACGGAAATAGCAAACAGCAAATATGCAGCCCACCAGATGGTAAGTGGTCACTGCCGTCCATGGAAGTCTGTAATCAACTTCATACAGAGCATGGGTTCCATCTGAAGTCAAACACAGATGCGTTGCTACTCCCGAGGACTATGATGGTCGCCTCATGTGAAAGTGTGCCAGCAACCACACCCTTCTATCGAAACGCAAGAAGTGCTTTACGGTAGAAATAGGTGTGGCGGTGGTACTTCCCCGGTCGAACTACACTAGTTCTACCACCTCCAAAATAATATTGTTTGTACGAGTATAAATCACATTTTGACATCAAAATCCACAATGCTGACGAAACTAGAATTTAAATCTTGATTAAATGTCGAAGTTGGTTGAAATAAAGACCTTATACCTTGATTTTAACTAACTTCGACATTATTAAATTAGGCATACCTAAATGAAACGTAAAGTCATATTACGTTCAAAATCATTTTACAGCCATTTTCGCTTCAATATCGTCGATAATTGCAAAACCTTATTATCTTCCTAACTAGCTACCTAACCTAAGGTTTTATATATATCATGAATTCTACGGACATGCACCAAAACTTCACATATACCTCAACCACCAGCAGAACATATTCATGTTTTAAATCCGGCTAGGTCCCAGAAATAAAATCTAAGACTTTCTGCATGTTAGATGGGTTAAACTACAACTTAACAGAACATACGAGTATATTATAGTTTGATGATCAAATTTCATACAACTTAAATGGCATTTTGTGCTAAAACGAAATCTTTTTCATATATAATATCTACAAAAAGAAATTCAATACAATAATCGTACCAAAAAGTTCTTGGCCCTTTTATATATAGATTCTAAAGCCCATACACTTAAGTATGTACAATGTATAATTTGGAACTCATAAGGGACGCCACCCTAAAATGCATTCGCTGTGAAACAAATTTCGGGTAGGTAAACAGCCTTTGAACCCCAACTAGCCCTGAGGGGCTTGGCTTATGTTAAATTTTCACAACATACTTACACAAGTCTTATGTGGGTGTACGTTAATTTTACGGTACATTAATTAAATATGTATGTACAGTGAGAGGAATTCAAAATATTTGTGGCTATATGATGAATTTGAATAAAGCAAACTAGAAGCAGACATTGGTTTACAGAAGTCCATAGGCGACAGTGACTATTTACCAGGTGGACTGCAAGCTCTCCTGCCTTAAATTCTGAAAAAATATATCTATGCGCGTCCAGTATCTCATCTTCTCTATATATTAATACGTGAAGCAAAAACTTGTGGTGCATTTTTAAGTAATATACCGCAAACGAATTACTATGAAATTTTGCACGGTTGTAGTGGACGTAGAGAAGGAGTGCAGAATGTTAATAATACTTTTACAAATAATGCATATAACATACTTAAAATCAACTAAAAACACATTACCACATACTACCGTGAATTGTCACAAAGACGTACATAATAAATGAAGTAGAACATTCAATGTCTTACTATGAAAACACATAACGTGAAAAATGTCCGATATCTTTGTCAAAACACCCGCTATTGCTTTTAAATGCAGCTTAATTTAATAAACCTCTTTTTACCTTTAACGGGTGCGTTAAAAATAACTTTAAAATTATTATAATTCATTTAAATTAGAGAAAATATTGGTACTACTTTGGACAGTTTAGTTTTATATTCAAATAACGGTAAAATAAAAAAGCCAACAACATACGTAAACTTCACACACACGCTTCGGCACACTTTCACATGAGGCGACCGTCATAGTCCTCGGGAGTAGCAACGCATCTGTGAGTTACTTCAGACGGAATCCATGTTCTGTATGTAGTTGATTACAGATGTCCACGGGCGGCAGTGACCACTTACCATCAGGTAGACTGCATGCTCGTTTGCTACTTCAGTCAGATAAAAAAAGAAACCTTTTAAGACTCCCAGGCAAAAGTTTCTTATCGTGGAAATAATAGAATTTTAAAATTCTATAAGTCCCGTAAGAACGAATACCCAATTCAAACGCCGTTTTTACAAGAATATAATACTTTTTGAAGTAAAATAACATTTTATGTTATCGCAATGGACTCATTTAATCGGAAGAGTATTTTTAACCTTTTCTGTTGAAGGGGTTCGGAATAATAAGGTCTGTTCACGTACGTAGCGAATCGAAGAAGGGTGAAGCGATTTTCATTCAAATGAAAATAATATGAAATATCGCTTAAATTGTGCGCCTTGTACACACAGCAATTAAATTGGATACAAATTCCATTTTTTTTTAAGTAAGAGCAAAAGAAATTGATTTAAGATAAAAAGTTCATCATATGTTTCGTAATAATAAGTAAATAGTAATTTCAAAGAGATTGCGTAAAAGATATTTCATATAATATTCTTTCTTCTCTTTCTTATTTTTACCAAAAATGTATGTCTGTATGTTCTTTATAGAATCGTAAACTATTCATTTGATCATGTGATGATCTTTAGCAAAGTTGTTATTCATGAGCTTGCGAAGGTTTCTGGTTTATTTTTTATGATGTCGTAGCAACGCGCGCGGAGTACAGCTAGTTATAAGTAAAAACGATTTCCTTATGTTATTATCGAAAAGAGGTAAACTATAAACGCTTTCTATGCTCATAGCCCAACACTAGGATTTTTTCCTGGACATACATACAAAAAGATGAACATACAAAAAGACGAATACACAAATACCCAGACTCAAAACAATGACCTAAATTCATTCAGATACCTGTCTGGCTGGACATCGAACCCGGAAGACACGTGTCGTAATCGTCGTCGCACCGCCACGCGGGTCGTCGAAGATGACTTTGTAGTTTCATTAATATAGTTTTTAGAAGTGTGCGATCGTCATTATAACTTATTAAACAGAGAAAACGATCATTTCCATCGACTTCGTCTCAACGAGTGTCGAGAGTCGTTTCGAGTTCGTTATCAGTTAACACAAGCCTTTATATTTCACTAATGACTCGTTATTGAAGGGAAATGTCCCTTTAAACAGGAACATCCAAATTACCAAATTACAACGTACATTATAGTGATGGTGGCTTTGGCATTTCGCGAATATTAGCTTGTAGATATTTGCATTCGCAAGAATTATGCGAATATTGAATTGCAGTGTTTTGCAAAAAAGTCGTTAAATCTGTACACGTTTAGGTCGAACTGCAGTTTTTCGACAAAAAAAAATATACCAATCTAATGTTCCTGCCCATGATATACACCAAAAACTAAAAAAAATCTTTCAAATATTAACATCCGTTACATCCATAGTACATTGTCGTCAACCCATTATTGTCCCACTGCTGGGCACGGGTCTTCTCTCAGAATGAAAGAGTTTAGGCCATAGTCCACCGCGCTGGCCAAGTGCGAATTGGTGGACTTCACACACCTCCGAGAACTTTTTTTTTTTATGAAGAACTCTCGGGTGTGTAGGTTTTCTCACGATGTTTTCCTTCACCGAAAAGCAGTGATCATTAATGTATAATACACACATAAATCAGTGGTGCGTGCCTAAGTTTGAACCTCGGACCTCCCGATTGAGAGGGCAAGTTTCAACCATTAGTTAGGCTATCACTGCGCACTGCTACTCCCTAGTACATTGGTAGAAATTAATCCGGAAAACATTCGAGTGTACATTACACTAAGGCTAAAATTACACGAGAAAATTAAGACGATTATGAAGTAACATCTGTTTTTGTATTTCCTTATCCTTGGGGTATCGAAATATGATTTTACGGGATCCACTAATGTTTACTAAGCGAGTATCATTCTCACATTTTTGCAAAAATAATGAAAATTTTGTTGTCATCGATTGCCATCAGAATCATTCTTAACAATTTTATAAAATTCAACTGTTCTTGTTTTAAGAAAAGAAGCAAGACGATGACACGTTGTTCGTGGTTACAAATAATAATAACATTAAGACATTCTACACTCCTAACATTAAGATTTTCGCCTGTGAGGGGAGTGCCATATATACGAAGCTGAATGCAGAAACACTTAGACCTATGACAGAAAACTATATTTACCTTTCAGATCCTCGTCTTGCCAGGGATGAACCTGGTTTCAGGCCGGTATAATGACCGCTCCGTTACGTAGTTCACGTACGATCCATGTGATTGAAAAAGTAAGCAACCTACCTTTTTATCTAATTGAAGTAGTAAACGGGCATGCAGAGCACCTGATGGTAAGTAGTCACTGCCACCCATGGGCATCTGCAAGCAACTTCAATTGGAACATGAGTTCTATCTGAAGAATAACAGATGCGTTACTACTCCCGAGGACTATGATGGTCGCCTCATATAAAAGTGCGCTGGCAACCACACGCTTCCATCGAAACGCAAGAAATGCTTCACACTAGAAATAAATATGGGAGCACAGCAGTGCCCCCGCCAAGTCTTGTAGTGACCATATCAATATTAAAATCTTTAACGTTTTTAAATAAGTAGATTGACTTGGCAATCGCATTAAACAATCTAATTAATATATGTATTACTCGTGAGATACAATACATTGTGTTCCCATGCGATTGCCGAGTCAACCTTTTTATTTAAAACGTTAAAGATTTTAATATTGATATGGTCACTATAAGATGTTGTTAGGTTAGAATATTACGTAACAAGACAGAAAGTCCCTTAAGCAGGGACTGAATAAATTAATAATCGACTTGGTATTACAAGGATCTCACAACTTTTTTCGGTAGGAAAACTGACTTGCGAGACTTGGATTTTTTTAAGTATTGATTTTTATTGCATAACAATTACCTTAAATCATACGTAAATTACCATCAAGCAAGGTTATCATAAAACTCAGGCCGATGTTAAAAAGAAAAAGGGTTTATTTAACAATTACAGTGACTTCATTCCCGTATAAGTTTGTTCAAATATATACGCGACAAGCGCAGACCGCGTAAATATTTGTCCACCAAATATTAGCTGGATCGGAAAATTGACTGGATATCAATATTTCATTTATTACTTGACTGATTGTAGCCTCATGGCGGTATGATTGTGCAATGCGATAAAATTATTACGTTAATACGAGATGTATTTGTGTTTGTTTAAATATATTGACTGTGTTGTAGTTAGGAAATGTTGGTTCTGCTTACAAATTGCAATTAATACTTAGCCTTTTCGATAAAGTGGACGATTCTAATCAGGGGCAGTAAGAACTTTTTGTTTTCGAGGGGAAAACCTTCAAAAGGTGCCCGACGCCGTGGGAGCGACGCAGGGTTATGTGGGATTTTTACCGCACTAAAATCCCCCCCAGTGGTCGTCCTCGGCGCTAAAAAGAGGACTCCGGGATCTCCAAGGGAACACAACCGGAATTCTCTGAGTGCGTTGTCCCATCGGGCTTCTCCTGATGGGCGGTTGGGCCCACCGCTCTTTACGACGGTATGCGACCACACATACCGCCGTCCTTCCTGGGATAGCCTATCTGGACGGTTCGAGCTCCCACTCTAGGCGCCCACTATCCCGGAAGCTCCTTTAAGTCGCCTCTTATGATAGACGAGGGATACCGTAGCCCTATTCTGATCGTGGAACTACAGGAACGAACCATTACACGCTCTAAGGGTACCAAATGTAATAGAGTCTGTCAATAAACTGGAGGTATTTTTACTACCCCACTGCAGTGTTCTAGTTTAAAAAATACTAGTATATACATTAAAGAAATTAATACATTAATACATCAATACCGAGTCATTTTAGCGTAATCTTTGATAGTAGATTTCAAATTTGTAGCCTAATTCAGGCAGAGCTTGTTGAAGACGGATAAAGAATGTCTATGGTAAGCAGTGACCACTTATCACTAAATAGAATATGTCTTC
Organism: Spicauda simplicius; assembly: GCA_949699795.1. NCBI lineage: Eukaryota > Metazoa > Arthropoda > Insecta > Lepidoptera > Hesperiidae > Spicauda > Spicauda simplicius. The sequence continues at coordinate 19,501,561 of OX453057.1, forward strand.
TATTTTATATATACATTCAACTTATGTCTCCATCCAGCCATCAGTCCTTTAAAGTTCACTTCTGAACATAGGCCACTTTATGTACACAATTTAAGAATATCACCTCTTTACGTAATGACGGATGGCGTAAATGATTACCACTGTTTGATTACTTCTCTTGGGTCATGATAGAGCTGTCCCATCAAATTATTCATTATTATTATTATTATTATTTATTTATTTATTTATAGTTAGCTAGAATGGCCATCAAGACCAATTACACTAACTCAGATACATTACAAATCAAAAGAAAAAATACACAATCGTAAATTGAAAACATCAGAGAAATAATTATAACTTAGGACTTGTCAATAAGAAACATAATTTAGAGTCAATTACATTGAATCAATGACTAAAAAAAAATACAATCTGTAAATAACTATTATAATAAATAAACAAAATAAAGAGTCTGTAATTAAATAATAATTATAATTAATCAAGAATGTTCTGTTCTTTATAAGTTTAAGTTTAGTTTAGTTTTTAGTTTTAGTTTAGTTGTTTTTTTTTTTAAGTTTTTTATAGTTCTTTCTTTTTAAGTTTGTTTATTCATGAAGTTGGATCCCTATCACTCTACGGAGGAAGTCTTTATTCAATATTATTGCAGATAAATACCAATTCTAATCACCCACTAAACGAGAGGCTCCAATCATACTTCCGACCGAAGATTTTACTACCAAAATAGTTTCGATAGTTTCGTACTACATCTCAAGATTCTCTATTCAGTTGGACAGTTGTTCAAAGTACGAGTATAAATTATGCATATCGCGCGAAACTAATAATTGCAAGCATACACCAAGTTTGTGAATACTATTGTGTCTTGATGATATATGAGCATTGCAGGTGCACTGTATTCTCGTATAGACTTACCTTGCTTGATTTAAACTTTAACGCAATAATTATATCAATTGATTTCGCTGTCAACGTTTTATTAAGTAACTAGCCTTACCTTGCGCGTTTCTACGCCATCACAAAAAAAACAGAAACCTTCGCAAGTTCATAAATAACAAATGTTACCAACCAACACGTAGCTTGCCTGGGGACACCACTGTTAAACCACGACCACATTATTTAGAAACATTAATAAGAATCTATATTATGATTGTATTTAAATTGATCGTGCCATGTTATTATAAATATCATAAATCAATAGTAGTCACAATATAAATAAATATAAATGATTATATAAATAATATTATAAATGCACATATTTAATTTTTATGTAATGTAATAGATTATTAGTCATTTAGATTAGTAGATAATAGAATAGTTTTTGTCTCTGTGACAGTTTCTTTAACGCCTGCCATATTTAGTATAAAAAGGAGGGTATAACCGTAATACGGATCATTCTAATAATTCACAAGTGTAAGACGTTACTCTGTCCGAATGTATTCTGAAATTGTATAAGTGTGAAATCGTGAAAATATAACTGTTATTACACATTATGATGTATCGTTTACTTTGGCCATCCAATCCAATTCTGTGACACAACTTTGCCAAAGATCATCCCATGATCAAATATATAGTTTACGATTATATAGGAGACATGCAGACATACATTCATTTTTATAAAGAAGAAGATTTATAGGTCACATATAAATAGGCTATGATCAAGCCACAACGCTAAAAACCTACAAACTGATGACTCTATTATATTGAACTAGCGAACCGTACGTTTATAGCGCGGTTCAGTTCAGCTATTTTGAACATTTTTTAAAACATTTTATAGCAAACGAGCACGCAGTCCATCTGAAAGTACATTACTATTGCCGCGCTGAGATCAAGCCCCAATAACATCAGTCTTATGTGAGCTACTTCATTCTTATAAAACTAAAATGTAATTTACCTAGTAAATGCCAGGTTTGTCAGTTACACTTTGATCTTAGACAAAAGACCGAGAAGCGATCCCTGTAGCTCCGGTAAGATGCAAGGGCGCACACCTCTGTATGTAATACAGCACTTTGTGAGGAGTCTGAGGGAAGGAGACCTCTAACAAACAGCGATGCATACGGATTACGGAGTCAGCTCGCGCTATGTAACTGTAAAGAGCGTTTAACACAATAATGGGCAATGCCGCTCAAACACGTTATTTTTTATAATGTGTTTTTGTTGTCGAATTTTTGATTACTCGAAGATTACACATTTTTTACTTATGTTAATTTAAAATTATGATAAATAATTTAAAAATTACACCAATCTTTTCCTTAACATTATTTATTAGTAAAACATTTTGAAAAACTATATGGAATAATATTGACGTTTTTCATTATTATATTTCACGCCTAAAAGGCAAAATATGAGGACGTTAAAATAAAATAATAATAACATAATAAAATAATATAATATAATAATACGACGTTATAATCTTTTCGAGCACTAACTAACCTACACAAAAAACCTTATCTTAGCAAACAAAAAATTATGAATATTATGATTATGTTTAAAATCTATCGCAGTCACATTTTCCACGTACACAGGCACCGCCGTATAAGCCAATATTGCGACACCACCGGTCACAAGCCCAGTAGTCGCAGTCCGCACGCCATGCTCGTTGCAGAATTTCTGATTCTTCATCTGGAAATTAAATATATTGGTTTTATTTATAGAAAAACGTGCGGCACTCGGGGACTGTCACGGTAAAGCTGTTATATATCGTCAACCCATTATTGTCCCACTGCTGGGCACTGGACTACTCTCGGAATGAGATACTTTGAGGCCTTAGTCCGCCGCGCTGGCCAGGCGCGAATTGGTGAATTAGTGAGAAAAAGCTATTGCTATGTTTGTGATAAAGCTATTGCATAGCTTTTTTTTTTCTTTGATACTATATTATACTATAGTATAATATACTTTCTCACAAAGCCCAGCCGCCCATCTGGGATCTAGAACCATGAACTTAGGGCAGATTTGCACATGACAATGATAAGCACAAAATAAATTTAATACCTGCGATGACTATGCGAGGTGACAGTCATAATTCAAAATTAACTGGAGTGAGCCAACTTTCTTTTAATAGGAGATATAACAATTATATTAGAATTTCGTATAAAACCAGTAATATACACTAATAATCCAGTATTTTTGTTTGAAGCAGCAAACCTGATAAAACTAAAATTTAAAAGAGTTCTGAAAAAAATCTAAGTTTTTTTTTTTATCTGATTGAAGTGTCAAACGAGCATGCAGTCCACCTGATGGTAAGTGGTCACTGCCACTCATGGACATCTGTAATCAACTTCATACAGAACATGGGTTCCATCTGAAGTCAATCTCAGATGCGTTGCTACTCCCGAGGACTACGTTGGTCGCCTCATATAAAAGTGTGCCGGCAACCACACCCTTTATCGAAACGCAGGAAATGCTTCACGCTAGAAATAGGTGTGGCGGTGGTACTTCCCTGGTAGAACTACACTGGTTCTACCACTTGCAATATATGCAAGAAATATCAAATTTAAAATAAATAAATGGCAAGTTATACCTTCAATGGGATCCACTGCGCTTGATAAAGCGAAGAACGCCATAATAACAACGAGAAGTAAGAAATATCCCTTCATTTTTAGTGTTTTCACAATGTGGTCTTGCGGTCTACAATATAGCTTTAACTAATGATATTAATTTCGAAAACAACACTTATATAGTGAAACTCTTTCCTTATTATTGCTTAATTATGTACCTAAAGACATATTTACCCTACAAATATTCAATGATTGCAAATTAAGTTGATATATTCCGGTGAAGTACCTGATAAGGGGAATATACAAATGCGATAAATACAAATAACTTAATGATCCGATGACCATTGACGTATTAATTCGTATTGGTTGCAAAACAAAACACCCATTAATAAGACCGCGAAATATATTTAACGACATGAAAGCTGTTATAAAACTTTACGACATAGATTAGATAAACACATAAAATAGGAATTTAAATAATTGTAGGTATATATTATTTTAAAATAATTATATTGTAACAACACATGTAAATCACAATTATATTAAAATCTTTACTCAATATAATGGGGTTCGTGATAGAAATAGAGATACATAGTGAGGAATGACGTAATTAGAACAGGGTATTTTTTATACAATAATATTTTTTTCGAAATATACGTATATTATAGTTATTTCAAAAATTAAATAAAATGGTACACAGGATATTACACATTACTATTTCAATTTAATTATTTGCAATTAATTAATTTAGATAACATTAAGAATACAACTAACAACATTAAGAAATAATTGCCTACTTTGTTTAAAATTTTCTAAGCACCTACAACGCCCCGATAATCTTTAACAGTAAGCAATAACAAAAAATAGCAATCTAGACCGACGGCATAAGAATCCCTCCGAATCACAAACATACTCATACTAACCACGAGCGAGAACCCATCACGCCTCTAACTGCACACCACGTTGCTTAATTTTATAGATCACTTACGTTTTACTCCAATCACTGAGTTTTGCACTTTCCATGGATCCATTAGAATGGAAATTAAATGTATTCGGAAATAATGAGGAAGAAATAACCCATCATTCAAGAATGAAGGCCTGTAACGACCTCCTTCTACCTTCATCAAATCAAATTATTTCTATTTTGTACCACCTAAACAGCTCGCCATTGTAACGCGGATACTCTATAGCAATTTACATAAACCGTATACATAGAGCCTTACGGTTATGATACGCTGGAAGAGACGTTTGCTCGATAATATATTTATTTAGTCTTATTTACTTTTGTATTTATCAGAACAAATAATCTTAAGTGTTTGTTAAGTTGATTGCGAATAATTCGTATATAGTTGTGTATAATAATATTGTTTTCGTCTTTAAAATAAACCCATGGAAGATAAATTATATTTTGACTGAGATTTGCAATACTTTGTATAGCTCACAATATGCTTGTCCCTGTAGTTCCGGGATGAGAATTGGGCTACGGTATCCCCTGTCTGTCGTAAGCCCTATATGACATAAGCAATCTTCATAATAATTATTTCGTGGCTCCATAGATAATTGTTAAAATAAATATTTAAGTACACCACTTCTAGTATTTCTCTATATCTGTGGCCGCAGTAGAATAATAAATCCCTGCCCACCTGCCTGCAAGGGTCGGTTTTCCTTAAAGAACAAAAGTTTTTCAAAAACGCACCATTGTGCTCTCTTCTTGAATTAATGCTACAGCTATAAACGATAACGGTATGGAATATTCCGTGAGTAATTTTATATATTAAATACTAAGCGTGGCCTGCGGTTTTATCCACATTGAAAAAAAAATAAGATAAGCTTAGGTAATAAAAAAAATGGAAGTGTGTTTTAATTAAGTAAATAATAATGTTACTTACGATGCGAACTATAAATATGTATTTATTTCATTAATTTTTAATTTGTATTTACAGTTAGATACAATTGATCAGATTTCAATTTCACGCAAACAAGCAAACTTAAATTTGAAAAATAAAATAGTGTCCGCTTAACTATTTTTCTTACGTACGTGGAACTTACATTTTCTATTTTTCATTAGATTTTTATTACATTATGGATTACCTAAACTTCATTGTTTTGCGTCGACTATAAGGTGCGGACGATAACGGAGTTAACTGATATAAAACAAGAAAAATTCAATATCAATGTGATATCAATTATTACATATCCAGATATTTAATAGCATCTACATTTTTACTGTATACTGTTATTTTATGGTGATTAAAATATTAACGTCATATTTAATAAGTAGTAATCGACATTCGTATAAAATATAAAATAAATACATAATTATATTAAACATTAAAAAAACTTACATTTATATACTTGTTTTTTATGATTCAGATAGTAAAATAGTTTAACTGGAATTCTAAATATTGAAATAACTGCAAAATACTAAGGTCGTCGTAAATAATTTTACTATGTTTTACATCACTTTATATAGGTGCACATAAGGTCAATAAATGTGAAGACAATAATAAGTAGTGATAATAGGAATTAAAATTGCAATCAAATATTAAGGTTAACGTGATATTTCAAATTGCTGTGTAAAATTTGTGTTACATAAATAGAAATATCACAATTCTCAAAGGGGTGAATAAATTCAAAAAGAAGCTATATAGATTAGCTATATTTATATTGTGAATATCCATCAATATTTTTTTATAATTTTTATGATGCCTCTTTCAAAAAAAATTACCATTCAACCCACCCCAGCAAGGTTTAAACGCTGTAATGCAGAAATAGGTGTCCAATTGTACACCTATTCAACAGTTTAATTGAACCACGTGACGTCAACCCATTACTGACCCTCTGTTGGGAACGAGACTTCTCTCAAAATGAGAGAGTTTTAAGCCATGGTTTACTGCGCTGCCCAAGTGCGAAATAGTCTTCACACACCTTCGAAACCTTTTTTTTAAAGAACTCTTAGATGTGTAGGTTATCTAGCGATATTTTCCTTCACCGTATAGCAGTGATCATTTTAGAACAATCAATGGTGGCGCTGATGTGTTCTTTAATCCGAGATAAATGTGAGATGGCTCGTTTTGTTTATCCTATCTACGAGCTGCCACAGCTGACGTAGACGTAGGGTAGATAGGTAAATCTATCACTAGTACTAGTCAACGGTTTCTCGCCGCAATTTCGCCGTGGCCACATTCCATGTAACTGGGTTGAAATATCGGTGAAAAGAATTCTTAAGGAATTCAAAAATAGCATATCGTGAGTACCTGTTAATTATTAAAATGTATCAATGGTGCATGCCTGATATTTGAACCTCGAACAGCTCGATCGAAAGGGCAAGTTTCAACCATTAGGCCACTGCTAAAAACATACCAATATATAATTTAACCAAAGATATGTCATAAGGTTAATTTAGCTGAGTGCTACACGAATTGTGTCTACGAGTAAATCAAACTTTGACAAAGACAGACATTTAGTTATTTCATTCAGAAAGTCATTTTCAGAGACGGACTCGACCCGAATCGTAGCTTTTTGTATGTTATTGTGGAATGTGATATAATTACTAAGGACAACGATTATGGATACGATTTGCAAAGTAAAGACTTCCTCTCGTCAACCCATTATTGTCCCACTGCTGGGCACGGGTCTTCTCTCAGAATGAGAGAGTTCAGGCCATCGTCCAACGCGCTGGCAAAGTGTGAATTGGTGGACTTCACACACCCTCGAGACCTTTCGAGAACTCTCGGGTGTGTAGGTTTCCTCAAGATGTTTTCCTTCACCGAAAAGCAGTGATGTTATTTTCTAATACGCACATCATTTTAGAAAAATCATCAGTCCGTGCCTGGGTTTGAATCTCGGACCTCCCGATCGAGAAAACAAGTTTCAACCATTAGGCTATCACTGCTCTTCCACCGGCAACATAATCGCTTACTAGTAGACTACCAAGGAGAAACCAAAAAATGCTGATACTAGAATCAGTATTTGTGTTCACTATTGAAACCACATTATTATTCATACTGCTAAATTTAACAAACCATAAACTACAAGTAGCTGCAACAGACGTTTAATATTCATTTCTTACTTTACTAACTTTACTTGTTTGGTGAGAAACTTAAACCGCGTGTTGGTAAAAGTGCTCACGCTGAAGTCACAAAATCGTCAGTATAAAATGCACAAAGTTGGAAGTGCTAAGTTTAGATGAAACTTGTGTCGTTATATAAAAATGTTTTCAACCCCGGGGTTTGGTACGTTTAAGAGTCATAACGTTAAATTTATCGTATTTCAGACGATTTAAATGCTAACTTGGGTTTCCTATTTTGTTTCATATTTCATTATAATCCTTACTGTAATCATTCTGCTAAAATTAGACACGAATTGTTATTTGTTTTAGAAGTTACGAATAAACTCGTAACTTCTAAAACAAATATGTATTTCATCACTTATGTCCCGGCCAGAACCGGACATCGAACCCGGTACCATCGGATTAACGATACTTAAGCCGGCGACTGGCTTTTCATGTCTATTTGTTGGTCGTTGTTTTCTTCCTACAGCTGAAGGTGCTAGTAGGTAGCTGAAATATATCTAATTCACTATACTGACAAAAGGCAACTTTGTTTTCAATTCTATGAGAGTGGATACCGACAACGGAACTATAGTTGGCTTTCCCCTCCGAAACACTGAAGTGCGTGTTAAGTTACTAACGGTCACCCATCTACCTAAAAGTACCTTTTTTTTTGTTCTCGAGAGGGAAACCTTCAAAAGGTACCCAACGTCGTAGAAGCGACGCCAGTTATTGGGATTCTTACCGCACAAATCAAGTGGTCGACTCCGGGATCTCTAACGGAACACAGCCGGAGTTCTCCAAGCGCGATTCCCCTTTCGGGCTCTTTTCTGGTGGGTGCGAAATGCTCATCGCACCTTCTGGTCGTTACAGCAGCATGCGACCACATATGCCGCCGTCCATCCCGGAGTCGCTTGGCCGGACGGTTCGAGCTCCCACTCTTCCCGCCCGCAAGCCCGGAAGCGTCTTTTAGTCGCCTCTTACGACAGGCAGAGGGTACCGTAGCAATATTCTGGTCACGGAACAACAGGGACAACCTAATTTTTTTTTTTGTTTTTGAGGGGGAAACTTTCAAAAGGTACCCGACGCCGTGGGAGCGACGCAGGGTTATGTGGGATTTTTACCGCAATAAAACCCCCCCGGTGGCCGTCCTCGAAGCTAAAAGTACCTAGGGCACTCGATATTGCTTAACCTTATAGATCAGTTCTACGCAAGTCTCAATACATCACTTAAGGTCAATGTCACTCAAATTTCAAGTAACCCTAATATTATGACACTCTTACCCATACACCACTTTCGTTTTTGCCGCAATATCGACATGTATTCATATCATGTCAACTCGCTGACCCTTTGAGCGTCCGTTCAGTGTCGAGAATGGATGATCTCATTTACAACGTTATATTAGACGACATTTTATATATTCCCAGTTTTTGCCAAACACACAAATAAGAAATGAGATATTGGGCATGTCTCATATAAATGTTAGGTTTCGGTCCATGTGAGTTCTGATTTTATTATTAGCTATAGCCTTTTATGTACACTTGTTTTCACCCAAGTTTGGTCAAAAGTAATACGGCTTTCTCGCTGTAAGGCAAAAATTAGTATAGCAGTCGTATCTTGCTACTCTCGTCAACCCATTATTGTCCCACTGCTGAGCACGGGTCTTCTCTCAGAATAAGAGAGTTTAGGCCATAGTCCACTGGCGCTGGCCAAGTGCGAATTGGTGGACTTCACACACCTCCGAGAACTTTTTTTTTTATAGAACTCTCGGGTGTGCAGGTTTCCTCACGATGTTTTCCTTCACCGAAAAGCAGTGACAATTAATTTCTAATACGCACATGAATCAGTGGTGCGTGCCTGGGTTTGAACCTCGGACCTCCCGATCGAGAGGGCAAGTTTCAACCATTAGACTATCACTGCTCTATCTTGCTACTACTATCAACAAAATTAAACAGGAAAAAATATCAGAAAATCATATTATTCAATAATTACTATTACATAAGAAATATTTTCCTATTTTGTAAGAGAAATTCTGCCAGTATCTCGGAAAAATTGCATCGAGACATCTATGATAATATTTTTATGGTGGTGATTTTAGTTTTTATATTTTTGTCTCTCATTTTATATATAATTATGTTCGTCTTTTAAAAACCAGTATGTCTTATAAATATCTCTTTCAATTAATATATGGTCAGTTAAATTAGAATAGTCATCAGTATTATATGAGCAAAGTAGAGATTTTCCAGAAAACAAAAAAAAATAAACATAGAAATGATATAACATGAATTCTACGTTTCTGCAACACGTGATAATAACACTAGTATTATTAATAGTACCCGTAATTGTTAAGAGTTAATCCTTTTAAAATATATGTTAAAAGCAGGTCAGCAATTATTAAAACATTCCATCATCGAAAATATTATCAGAACTTTATCTCCATTTTAAATAAACAATATTTCATAATACTTACGCATTAATACTATTAATTTATTTCACTAATTTCATTGGTTCCAATTAACCTACCATATATTCATACTTTATTTGGGAATTTCGTGCGGATATTATAAAATTTGCAATTAAACCCCGTATTTCGACGGCCAATTATCGACAGTTTTAACTTCGCTAACGGAATTAAATTCGAGTTTGGAGGCAGGTGATTGGCGTCGATAATTGACAGACGGACGAACACGAGCTTACTTATTTATCCTTAAATTGAGTGTATTTCTAACGGGTCCTATTACCATTTATTCATTTTGAGAAGTTTTGTTTTTACTTAATTAAATAAGGACAAACTCAGAAAAATCTAAAAGACAAGATATGATATAAATTAACTGAATAACACACGCTTTCTACACTCATAGCTCCACACTTGGATTTTCTCCTGTGTCGTGGGTACCATGGACACACAAGACGAATACGTAAACACCCAGACCTAGAACATGAATCAAAACTCATCATTCAGATAAATGTTTGACTGGGAATCGAACCCGGGACCCATCGCGCGTTAGTCCGGCATGATAACCGCTCCGGCACGCGGGTCGTCACAATAAGTTAAGTAAGTTTCTAAACACAATAATGGATTAATAGAAATATCAGGTACTAGCAATAATAATAAAAGTAAATATGATAAAAAAGAACTATAGGTTATAAAAATAGAGTCATTTTATGTAATGAGAGTGCAAACATATGAGTACATGTTTGACGTTGTTATGTATCTATTTTATTCAACTTTGTTATGAGGCGTAAACATGACTGTACTCAAATTTAAAATATACAATTACTATGACTTAATTTAAACACCCTGTAGGCCAGAGAATATACAAGTATATACTGTAAATGTATAAGACTTAAAACACAACATAATAATAAAACTCTCTATTATTTAAGTTTCAACAAGAGACTTTTGTCGAAACTCAAATAATAGTTAAAATGTGACTACGACAATCAAATACGAATGCAAACACCTCTAAGTGTATTGAAATTGAACATGACTCAAACTCAGTGAAGATTCTTGTTTAAAACTCAAATAATTCCTAAAAATACAATGCATTCCCTAGAAATACAACAATATTAGCAAAGTGGTTGCTACAACTAATATCCAAACTCTGCATAGTGTACTTTTATAAGAAACTAATAAGAACACTGACTTTACGATGCAAGGATAGTGTATTGGAAAAATGTAAAATAGGCTGCTCTTACACGCATAAACGAACCAACTGCTGGAAACTGTTGAAACAGTTAAAATTGTTATGCATAGCATTCAATATTTAGTCGATATCAGTCATAGCCTAAAAGTAAAAGTGTTACAAAACAAGTTGACTTCCAATCAGTTATTTTAGCAGCCATTTCTATTTTGATTAAAATTTATCGATTGAGATAAACAAAATCGTAAAATTTACTTAAAAAAACACTCTTAATAAAGCTACATATAAATTTTCCGCTTCGTAATAAAGTCAAGTCAATGTTGTTGGCAAATTAAAAGTTGGAAAGTATATAAATTACAATTAATAATAAATAAAACGATGTATCTTCTAAGATATTTTGTCAGATGTACTACAAGATACGATACAAAACAAACACTTGATTTTCCAGATGATAGGAGTATAACCAGTGTAGTTTGATCAAGGAGGTACCACATTTATTTCTAGCGTAAAACATTTATTGTGTTTCAATGACAGCGTGTGATTGCCGGCACACTTTTATATGAGGCGACAATCTTAGTCCTCGGGAATAGCAACGCATCTGTCATTGGCTTCAGATAGAAACCATTTTCTATACGAAGTTGATTACAAATGTCCATGGGCGGCAGTGACCACTTACCATCAGGTGTACCGCATGCTTGTTTACTACTTCAGTCAGATAAGAAAAATATCAAATCAGCAATCGAACATAACCATCAAGTGGACTGCATGTTCGATTGCTGATTAAATCTTTTTTTTTATCTGACTGAAATAGTAAACGAGCATGCAATGCAATTGATGGTAAGTGGTCACTATCGCCCATGGACATCTGTAATCAATTACATACAGAACATGGGTTCCATCTGAAGTCAAACACAGATGCGTTGCAACTCCCGAGGACTATTATGGTAACCTCATGTGAAAGTATGCCGGCAACCACAACCTTCTACCGAAACGCAAGAAATGCTTCACGCTAGAAATAGGTGTGGCGGTGGTACTTCCTCGGTCGAACTACACTGGTTCTACCACCTTTACTTTTTTTATCTGGTAAAAAAATAATAAAGAAACATGACTAAGTGTAGGAAGCGACATACCGAGGTTTCGTATTGCACGTGTATAGTTTACCTAAGACATTTACAATTGACAACTATGTAAACAGAAGCAAACGGAAGGATGGATTTTTATTGACAATGTTTATCGCAATTTTACGACTTAGTCCAAGAATCGAATCCGTTTACGAGGCTAAAGTTATAAACGAAGTTAAACGAGCTTGCTTATAGCAGTTCTAAAGTGTTTTAAAATGGCTTGTAATGTTTTTCTTTATTATTTGCTGTTTTATTTTCGCAACTTTTGACAATTGATTTAATACAAACATACTTTTAAGAAATAAGTCAATATATTCATGTTTTTGATCTATTAATACCACTGATACGAGCAGCGAAAGATTCATTGATTCTCAATCATTCGCTAATTAAACGTGAGGAAAACCACAAACTTCAGCTTTTTTTTATTTGACTACAAACGAGCACGCAGTCCACCTAATGGTAAGTGGTCACTGCCGCCCTTGGACACCTGTAAGCAACTTCATACAGAACATAGGTTCTATCTGAAGTCAAACACAGATGCGTTGCTACTCCCCAGGACTTAGATGGTCGCCTCATGTAAACGTTTGCCGACAACCACACCCTTCTATCGAAACGCGAGAAATACTTAACGCTAGAAATATACCTAGATGTGGTGGTGGTATTTCTCAGGTTGAACTACTCAACTTATTCTACCACCTATAAAACGAAAGATTCGTTGATCAATCATTAGCTAATTAATCGTGGGGAAACCCACAAATTTCAGATTTCATTGAATAACATCTCAAAAGGTAAGCAGGGATACGTAATCCACGTTAGAACGTGGACCATAGTTCTAACCGTTCTTACTCTTATAAAAGACCCTTTTTTTCGAGGGGGAAACCTTCTAAAGGTACCCGACGCCGTGGGAGCGACGCAGGGTTATGTGGAATTTTTACCGCACTAAAACCCCCCTGGTGGCCCTCCTCGGCGCTATAACGAGGACTCCGGGACCTTCAAGCTCCCACTCTAGTCGCCCGCAACCCCGGAAGCCCCTTATAGTCGCCTCTTACGACTAGCAGGGGATACCGTAGCCCTATTCTAATCCCGGAACTACAGGGACGTTTATAAAAGACCCTAAGAACACAAATGAGCTAATGATAGTAGAAGTGGATTAGATAACGTCGGTTTTAATAGCCACTGTTATTATCAAATCTGAAGGTCAGGATCTTCGTTGAATTGCTACAATTAAGTAGATATCATACCTAAAAATATGGTCAAGATAAGAAAAGCAAGTGATTAAAAGATTACGTTAACAAGAACAAAGTTTATGTCCCACAAACTAACACAGGGACAAGCTTAATAATTACGTTTATGTAAAGATACAACACAGCAGATGAAGTTTGAACGGTAGTTGGTCTAACTAAATAGTAACTTGTAATAGTCGACTATAATTAGTTGCAACTGACCTCAGGTGCGTTTGGGAACACTGAGTGAGTTGCAAAGCCCCTGGCTTCAATATCCTATAACACTTGTGTAGTTTGTTCGCTTGATGTAATCATCAAGTAATTTATGCTGTAAAAGCTAGTAACAAAAAGCTGTAGTAAATTATGATGAGCTGAACCCCGCAGCTTCGCCAGCGTATAAAAATCGATGTATTGATTTTCCCATGGGAATAAGATATTTTCCCATAGCAAAAAGAAGCCTATAGATTAATCCAGAGTGTCAGCGAACTCCCTGCAAAATTTTATGGAAATCGCCCCAGCCGTTTAGAAGTGAAGAAGTAACACACATACACACTCACAAACTTTTGCCTTTATAATATTAGTATGAAGTATATGATATTAGTATGATAATATTACTATGAAATATGATGTTTATGTGTCGTTATGTGTCGTATATTACTCGTGTATAGTATATTATTCACCCACTGCTGGTTTTAAGCCTTAGCTGCTCTGCACAAAACTACCTCAAAGAACTCTTAAATGTGAAGGTTTCCTCACGATGATTTCCTTTACCATAGAGCAGTGATACATGCATATTTTTTAGAACAGTTAGTGGTAGGTATTCAAACTTCGGTCCCTCGATCGAAAGGCAGAGTTTCAACCATTATATTATCACTGCTCTACTCTCACATATTGTCGTCAACCCATTATTGTCCCGCTGTTGGGCACGGGTCTTCTCTCAGAATGAGAGAGTTATAGGCCATAGCTCACCGCGCTGGCGAAGTGCGAATCAGTGGACTTACAAACTGACAGTATTCTGCTGTAATAAATGAAACTTAATTTATAATTTTAAAACATTGTAACACAGAAAATAAGGATCTGACTTTAGCAACGTTTGCGTCCTTTTAATATTCTTTCGCGTTTCCCACAAAAATTAAAGTGCAAAACTTACCTTAGCGGTTTTGACTGAACTTTAAGAAAACTTTGATATAGTTGTAGAAAAAATACATAGGAATGGTAATTTAGGCTTCACCGACCGACGTGAACTTTGTCTAAGTTTCGTTAAAAACAGATTTTCGTTCATCTTTTCATTGTTACTTGTTCGTTCGAGCCGAGTTGGGTTAATGCCTAAACTATTAAGTAGCCATGCTTAAACATTCAGCGAACAATATCTTAAGGGCATATTATTCCAGTCTAATGTCAGTTCCATTTAGTTGGCAGTTTAGTGGAGCAAGTTTCATACGTCGGACGGAGTTGAGCGGAGTTTAACGCCGGTCCATTCGACGGGCGAAAGTTGCCAACCCTGTTATTGAGACAAATTTGAGACTCTCAAATTATTGGCACAATATTTGGAGTAAGTTTATGTGATATCGTATTCCCGTATATGTAAAGCCGAGTCCTTTATACTTCCGATTAACAAACGGTAAGTTTTATAATTTTGTACTTGCTATACAATATTTTATTACATCATACTTAAATGTACGAATGGGAATTCTAAAAATGAATGAATGAATGAATGAATATTTATTTGCATAAATTGTGGTTACATGAGATCTTAATTTATATTTATATTTTCTGTGCAGCTCACAATGTACCATGTCAATGGCGTGCAAATTTTTTGTTAGTATAAGTTAGTTACTAAATTTTCTTACCATGTATGTTAATATTATTATTATTATTATACATTATTATCATTACAATTACATCTATACATCACATTATTAATATTGTACGTCATAATTCATTGTCTTTTCAGTTATGCATGTCAAGTTAAAATGAATCAATTAAAATTAAAATACTACATGTAATTGAATCGAATGCAGCATTTATATCGGTGACTATAGTTGCTATAGCTTTACCCACTCGGATGATCCACGACCTGAAAGACGGACATGCTTGATTTTGTTTTATTAATTGCAACATTCGTTGAACTTTCATAAGTACTTTAATAATCGAGAAGAACAAAAAGGTAAAGAAACCTACAGGCACTTGACCAGTTAGTCAGATAAACCTAAATCTAGCTTTGGACCTAACCTCCACTCAACTGACAATAATATATAATTAAAGGCCTTATTTATTTATTTATTTATTCGTTTTATACCTTACAATCTTTGTACTAACACTACAAAGCTGGACTTAATGATATAAGCATGCTCTGCCAGTCAACCATCACGAAGTCAGAGACACATCGAAGGCGGTATAACAAAAAAGAATAATAATATAATATATAAAACATATTATTGTCCTTATAATCCTTATAAGGTCTTACTGTCCTAATAAAAGTTATTTAACCAAATTAGGAAACCTCAGTGATTACTATAATAGCGACCTACCCTTTGTTGTGCACAGCATACCCAAATTTGAGTAATAAATAAACCAACCAAAATTGCCCGGTATTACATCGAAATTAATGTTCCGCGTCCGATATTTAGCTCAAATGTTACCTATCATTTGCATGCATAAACGAATAAGTACCAAAGTAGAGAAAGGCAGGGAAAACAAATCAAGGGTAGGTTGTAATCGGCTTAATTTACTCGTGTTTCGTAATTAATAGCCTCGGCGTAATATTGCCATGAGTGATACCAGCTCGTATGTCACAGGTTAATTCTGATATACGCTGCAAAGGTTATGTCGTAATGCGGGATTTTTGTAGACCTGCGAGTTGGGGAGATATTTGACAGGTTTATTCTGCTTGGAATTTAAATGATTAATTTGTTTGTGAGAATTACAAAAGCAATATAAGCACAAATACTTTTCATTAAGTTGGTAGGTTAGGTGGTAATACGAAAAGCAGCATTATTAAGACGATAAAATGTGTTCATAGCTTAAAAATAAGATGCTGATGCAAAAAATAAATGAGATAAAGTGCTACAGACGGAGACGAACAGAAGGTAGTAATAAAAAAATACCTAAATAATTAAAAAAAAATGCCGCGTTGATCAATTGTTTTTTTTTTCATCAAATATTTTATGGGGTGGGATTTTTTATAGGTATATATTTTTTTTTCAATATAAGACTTTTAAGCGGTTCAAAATAATCACACAGAAAAATATAATATAAAGATTATAAAAAAATAATGGTCTATTTACTTGCTTTTATTAAAAATATACTATTATGATAATAAGAATTCGCAAAATTTTATTGTTCTGTCTGCTAAACATCATATTTAAAAATGATAATTATGTTATGATGTATGACAATAATACGTTACTTCCTCAATTCAGGTGTGTCCAACGTCACTTCATATTTTAAAATCACAAAAGCCATTTGGGCTGAAATGCATGCCGATGAAATGGACAAACATTAAAGCTTGAAAAACGTTATCCTTCATCAGACGCAGTCGAGAAAATATCAAAAAATAACAACAGCATGATAAAAAAATGCAAATAACTGTAAATTTGATATTCTAAACTCAGGAGTTTAGAAAACCATTTTTTTATCTGACTGAAGTTGCAAACGAGCATGCAGTCCACTTGATGGTAAGTGGTCACTGCCGCTCATGGACATCTGTAATCAACTTCATACAGAACATGGGTTCTATCTGAAGTCAATCACAGATGTGTTGCCACTCCCGAGGACTATGATGGTCTCCTCATATAAAAGTGTGCCACACCCTTCCATCAAACTGCTTCGCGCTAGAAATAGGTGTGGCGGTGGTACTTCCCCGGTCGAACTACACCTTCAAAAAATTTTCAGTTAATATGATAACATTTATGTTAATATCAAACCAACCGACGTTAAAGTGATCTTAACATATTTTATATACAGAAAACAATAATAATAATTATAATAAATTTACTTTATTGACATATTTTACAATAACTTCGAAAAACATAACATAAACTTCCAAAGGCGAAATGCCGAAGAATGAGCAGTAAACTATTTTTGAATTGTCTCAAAACTCCTGAATTGATGGAATTGAAACCGAGCGAGTCTTGAAAGGAGAATATCATAATGCATAAAATTTTCGACTCTCGTTCGGAGCTTTAACGGCGGATGTTCAGGGAAATCCAACGCGAATCGTCAGAAAATATGTCACCTTGGAGATCATCTTCGAGTTCCTCTTGCATTGTTCTCTGGGAATACGATTTTAAAGTAGGTCAAACTGTGGCGCGTTTTGAAGGGTTGACGTTAGTCTTTTACTATCTAGCAAAGATGCCGTGTTTGGGAAGTGCTGAACTACGTATTTGTTCTAGTTATTAGAAAGTTATGGCCTCCCATAAAAATAATCTTTGATAAAAACATGGCTTTGTTCTGCATATTAACTGCTACTGCTCGTTTCCTGAATTTAAACTTTTAATCACCTACTAACATATTCATGAAAAGGAAAGAAGTTCTAGGTGTATTGTACAGTATAATGTCAATCTCGAGCCGTTCCGAATCAATGCCAATTCTTATAATAGGACTTTCATCCTGTTTCGGGTTAATTACAAATGTTCATGGCCAGCAGTAACCACTTCTAGCATCATCATCAGCCCGTCTTAGTTCACTGGCCTCTCCCAAGGCGCGGCACTGAGCCCGATCTTCGGCTCTCCTCATCCAGATACTTCCTGCCGCTCGACGCAGATCGTCGCGCCAACAAGCAGGAGGGCGTTCTATGCTACGTTTACTCAGACGCGGTCTCCATTCTAATAACCGCTTACTCCAACGATTGTCGGTTGTATGGCAGATGTGACTGGCCCATTGCCACTTCAGCTTGCTGGCTTTTTTAGCTATGAGTTATAGCATCAAGTTGACAAAATGCTCGTTTCCTATTTCAATCTTGTAAAAAATAAACGACAGCATGATCCTTCAATTTTATAAAATGCAATTAATCTGCACTGAGGAAGCATTGCGATGTTTGCTGTCAAATTTCATTCAGCGAAAAGAGCTATCCAGTAATATACAACATTAATGAGTTGAAGCCAAATAAAATATGTTCTATTGAAAACGGAGCATTCGCAATTTTGCTGCGGAAGTAATAAATTTATTTTCATTTACAATTGTAGGTCGACGCTTCGATAATATTAATTCCTTAATGAAGCTCACGAATTGGTTTGATTAATTTTCGTTTGTGTGAGAATTATTGCTAATTGAAATCACAAAATCGATCTCTCGAAATATGTTTGCTTATAACCGTACCACACTTATATTCTATGTTGAAGCAAATCCTTAGTAGTTACGCATTTTATTACAAAAAAAACATGCGTGCGTACAAAGTACACATGTCAGAAGTGAAACTTCTTTGGCGAACTAATTTATAAATCTTGTTTATATTTATACAAATCTAAAACTTTAAATTTCCAAGATTAAGAGGAAGGGAAAAAGGCGTATTACGACGTTCGCTCTGTCTCACTTTTTCTCTCAATCTTTCTCACTCGCTTGCTCCCTACTCTCACTCCACGGTTAGTTGCTCATGCTACGTTCGCCCTGTCTTACTCTCTCTCAATCGGTCTCGATCACTCTCTCTCTCTTTTCCGACACTTCCGTTGCATACCGGCGTGACGTTTCATCTGTAAAAATTTTACCCTCATGCGCCTAAAGAAGTTTCACTTCAAAAATGAAGAGTATCTTAATGTGTATTGACTGCAGAAAAACATCGATATTGGAGAACACTACTAGACTTTTACATTCTGATTCCGGGATTAGAATAGGGCTACAGCATCCCCTGCCTGTCGTACGAGGCGACTAAAAGGGGCTTCCGGGGTTACGGGTGCCTAGAGTTGGAGCTCGAACCGTTCGGTCAGGCGACTCCTTGAAGGATGGCGGTATGTGTGGTCGCATACCGTCATAAAGACTAGACGGAGCGGTGGGTCCAGCCGCCTATCTGGGAGGAGCCCGATGGGGCAACGCGCACAAAGTACTCTGGTTGCGTTCCTTTGGAGATCCCTGAGTCCTCTGTGTAGCGCCGAGGACGGCTACGGGAGGGGTTTTAGTGCGGTAAAAATCCCACATAACCCCGCGTCGCTCCCACGATGTCTGGTATCTTTAAAGTTATCCACCTTCGACGACAAAAAAAATACATTCTAAAATATCAGAGATCATCTCATAGGGCTGTCTTTAAGACTATTTTAGAATACCAAATACGCCCCTGAGTGACATTAGGTGGAATGCATGTTTTTATTAAACATAGAATTACTGACCTTCGTAGGAAACTTTGTAATGTAGAGATTGCCTTATAATATGATTATTTATTCATACTTCATCTCTTCATCCGTGAACGGTTGTGATACCTCATAAAAAATAAATGTAACAACATTAATTTTTATGATGCCATGAAGAAATAGATCAAACATACGTATTAATAGGATTGATCGCGTCACTTTGTCGACGTAATATATCAGGATCAACCTGAGATCGTGTACTTTGGCGCCTAATACTAGTAAGTTGAGATTTATGTTAGTAATTCTGCCTAGAAATTAACCCGTTAAATCACAATAGTTTAATAGTTTGACATTAGTTTTACTAGTTAGTGTCTATTGCCGCAAACGCACTCTCTCTTAACTCTTACCACCAGCACCACCTAATCTAGTCTTTATGGCGGTATGCGACCACACATATCGCCGTCCTTCCCGGGATCGCCTAGGTGGACGATTCTAGCTCCCATTCTAGCCGCCCGCAACCCCGGAAGCCCCTTTTAGTTGCCTTTTACGACAGGCAGGGGATACCGTAGCCCTATTCTGATCCCGGAACTACTGGAACTGATGAAATAGGCCTAATGACTTCCGCGAACATCATAGATGAGTCAAGAGTCCTGGTGATTACTGACAGAGAACTTCGCTTCGCTTGCTAAGAGGTCACTGTCGACTTTCGAATGTCATCTTAGGTGTAGGTAAATACATCTATAGCAACTGATGGTAAGTTGTTCATTGGTAGCGACCGTGTCACTCTTAGATTCTTCAGATTTTAGATACGCAAATGTATCCAGAGAATGTCGTGTATGGAAATATTAAACAAATTGCGTAGACATCCCACAGCACGTTTATTTCATGAATGTTGATATTGCTATTTCCGCAATCCGTACCGTGTCGGTCGCCGCCAACTACACTTTTCATCTATGTATATCACTGTTACGCACGACGAATACTTATAGTACCGAATATTTGTGAAATATATTTACATCACTCATAAAATTGTAAAAATTGTTATTTAATTAAAATATGTCTGCATATATTTGTACCAAAATATTATGGAGGAGCGAGGTCCTCCAACACAAGCCATTAAACGCTCAACCACTACTTGTTTGTACCCAATTTGAAGACAAATATAATATTTTTGATATTTTTTTTGACCACTAGAATTAGCTACATCATATATGTAAGGAAATTTCGAAGTTGCTGTTTTAAATCTATTTTCTCTTGAAGATTTTTTCAGCATTCGAATTTGCGACAACAGACGACTCACAAGTATGTTTTGTATAGCCTGATTACATCAAATAAATTGATAACTTTAGATGTTATATATAAAAAGAAACATTCAGAAAAATATTACTTTACTGTAAAATTATTCGCATAAAATTAACCTGTTGAGAATTTTCAAAATATTGCTAAAACACAAGTATCTTTATGACAGGGTTATCTCAAAAACATTATGTCTCTAATTAACAACATCTTTAGGCTTGGCGAAAATGTTTTCTTTTGTGAGATTTAAGGTAAATTATGTCAAAATTTTAGTTAACAATGATTTCAATCAACAAATAATACCACGTTCTTAGGCGTGGTTCTTTTAAAAGATGTTTTGCTATCGACAAAAGAAAAACTACTATTTCCCTAACTCACAACATATTTAGGCTTAACGAATTTCGAAAATTATGATAGAATGTTATTCAACGGTCATCTAAAACAACACTTAACATTACGTTCATATGTCATCACTTTGAATCCACCCAGGTTCCGAATCAGCTGTTTACAATACGCGTAAATGTTCAAGTTCGTATCTACGTACGTAACAATTGTATTCTGGTTTATCTCTTTGAAACATGTAGAAGACAAAAATGAAAATTTTAGAGATAAAATTAAACAATATAAAAATATCGCCTAATAAAATTTAGCTGTTTCAAAAATCGAGGGAGTACTTCCAAAATATTGTTAAAACTCAAGTATTGTTAATTACAACATAATTAGACTTGACGTATTTCGAAAATTATGATAATATGTTATTCAAGTCATATAAAACAACACATTACATTACGTTCGTATGACTTCGCTTTATAACATTGTATCCGCAAAAGTTACGAATCAGCTCTGTCAAACAATGGCGTCTATGAACACGCAAACATGAACTCTCATCATAAAACAACCCCAAACCTACCGATATTCAAATTCCGCACATATCGATGCTCCATTCGTTGCGGTTTGTGGATGTATGCAATATTCATGAGCGGAATAGAGCCGGCGGTAGCAGGTGCGTCCGGAGAACAGGTGATGCGCCGCTAGCGACATCTACGTGACTGCTGTTTACAATACGCGTATATGTTCAAGTTCGTATTTACAATACAATACAAAATTTCTTTATTGTACACCAATATACATATATGGACAAAAACCAAAGATATAAATGTTAGGTACAAAAGGCGGTCTTATCACTTATATAGCGATCTCTTCCAGACAACCTGTGTGGCTACGTAACTACCCATGTTGACAATAGTGTTCTCGTTTATCTGTTTGAAACATGTAGAAGCCAAAAATTAAAATTTTAGAGATAAAATTAAACATAATAAAAGTATCGCCTAACTAATAAAAATTAGCTGTTTCAAAAATGGAGAGAGTACTTCCAAAATATTTTTAAAACTCAAGTATTGTTAATTGGCAAAATAATTAGA
This sequence comes from Spicauda simplicius, assembly GCA_949699795.1. NCBI lineage: Eukaryota > Metazoa > Arthropoda > Insecta > Lepidoptera > Hesperiidae > Spicauda > Spicauda simplicius. Next base: position 19,524,083 of record OX453057.1, read on the forward strand.
CTTGACGTTCTTTGAAAATTATGATAATATGTTATTCAACACTCATATAAAACAACACAGTACATTACGTTCATATGACTTCGCTTTATAACATTGTATTCACAAAAGTTACAAATCAGCTCTGTCAAACAATGGCGTCTATGGACACGCAAACATGAACTCTCATCATAAAACAACCCCAAACCTACCGATATTCAAATTCCGCACATATCGATGCTCCATTCGTTGCGGTTTGTGGATGTATGCAATATTCATGAGCGGAATAGAGCCGGCGGTAGCAGGTGCGTCCGGAGAACAGGTGATGCGCCGCTAGCGACATCTACGTGACTGCTGTTTGCGGTACGCGTATATGTTCAAGTTCGTATCTACGTATGTAACAATTGTACTTTGGTTTATCTGTTTGAAACATGTAGAAGACAAAAATGTAAATTTTAGAGATAAAATTAAACATAATAAAAGTATCGCCTAACTAATAAAAATTAGCTGTTTCAAAAATGGAGAGAGTACTTCCAAAATATTTTTAAAACTCAAGTATTGTTAATTGGCAAAATAATTAGACTTGACGTTCTTTGAAAATTATGATAATATGTTATTCAACACTCATATAAAACAACACAGTACATTACGTTCATATGAATTCGCTTTATAACATTGTATTCACAAAAGTTACAAATCAGCTCTGTCAAACAATGGCGTCTATGAACACGCAAACATGAACTCTCATCATAAAACAACCCCAAACCTACCGATATTCAAATTCCGCACATATCGATGCTCCATTCGTTGCGGTTTGTGGATGTATGCAATATTCATGAGCGGAATAGAGCCGGCGGTAGCAGGTGCGTCCGGAGAACAGGTGATGCGCCGCTAGCGACATCTACGTGACTGCTGTTTGCAATACGCGTATATGTTCAAGTTCGTATTGACGTACGTAACAATTGTATTCTGGTTTATTTGTTTGAAATATGTAGAAGACAATAATATAAAGATAATATAAGATGTTTAGAGATAATATGAAACATTCTGAAAAATATCGCCTAACTCATAAACTTTAGCTGTTTCAAAAATGGATGAAACTTCCAAAATATTGTTAAAACTCAAAAATTGTTAATTCATAACTTAATTAGACGTAACGTATTTTCAAAATTATGGTATGTTATTCAACACTCATATGAAACAACACATTACATTACATTAATATGACTTCAATTTATAACATTGTATCCATAAAAGTTTCGAATCAGCTCTGTCAAACAATGGCGTCAATGAACACGCAAACATGAACTCTCATCATAAAACAACCCCAAACCTACCGATATTCAAATTCCGCACATATCGATGCTCCATTCGTTGCGGTTTGTGGATGTATGCAATATTCATGAGCGGAATAGAGCCGGCGGTAGCAGGTGCGTCCGGAGAACAGGTGATGCGCCGCTAGCGACATCTACGTGACTGCTGTTTGCAATACGCGTATATGTTCAAGTTCGTATCTATGTATGTAACAATAGTATTCTCTTTTATCTGTATGAAACGTGTCGTTGTCAACCCATTATTGTCCCACTGCTGGGCACGGGTCTTCTCTCAGAATGAGAGAGTTTAGGCCATAGTCCACCGCGCTGGCCAAGTGCGAATTGGTGGACTTCACACACCTCCTAGAACTTTTTTTTTTTTATAAAGAACTCTCGGGTGTGTAGGTTTTCACGATGTTTTCCTTCACCGAAAAGCAGTGATAATTAATGTATAATACGCACATAAATCAGTGGTGCGTGCCTGGGATTGAACCTCGGACCTCCTGATTGAGAGGGCAAGTTTCAACCATTAGGCTATCACTATGTATGAAACGTGTAGAAAATAAGTATCTATGAGAGATAAGAATACGATATATCGATATATGTTAAAGGTAACAACGAATCTTTGATGTCCTAATAACGTTAGAACTTCTGTCCTAGGTTAGGGTGAACACATAATATTAAACCTGTTTTTAAATTACTAAAAGTATTACAAAAAAAAGTGGTATCTAACAGCTCAATTAATAAGGACCTAACGCAAAATAACATTTCGATGACATTAAACATGGTTTCGTTTTTTTTTTTGAGTTTCTTAAAGCTCGCTGTTATTAAAGAAATTGTCCCTTTCTAGCAAGAAATCTTTACTATTTAATTCGCTAGACGATACTTTACGATATTGGGAATGCAAATATTGAACTTAATTTGCAAACAATTAATCAAATTCATTTTGTTCTCGCTGAGTGATATATCTACCTAGATAAAACTATAGACTTTGAATCTAATTAATATAATCTGCTCAAAAATTAAAATTATTATGATACAATAATCATTCTGATTAAAACTAACTAAAAACTCAAGACGAGGTCACATTCGGTTTTTACAGTTGGTAGAACCAGTGTAGTTCGACCGGGGAAGTACCACCGCCACAGCTATTTCTAGCGTGAAACATTTTTTTTCGTTTCGATGGAAGGGTGTGTTTGCCGGCACACTTTTATATGAGGCGACTGTGGGTGTATCTGTGATTGATTTCAGATAGAACCCGTGTTCTATTTGAAGTTACTTACAGGTGGCCATGGGCCGCAGTGACCACTAACCATCAGGTGGACTGCATGCTCGTTTGCTACTTCAATTAAAAAAAGTTTTTGAAAAATATAACCTCGCAATATCTCGTTATATTTGAATTGGTACTTTAAAATATATATAATTTATTAAAATTCATTCTTTGTTATACTATTTATTAATTGGCACCTTTTATTTGACTAGATGAGGCTAATAGCATTACTTAAATAAATTAAATCGAATTGTACTCACTGCACTGTTAACTATTTCAATCTCAGCAAAGTTGAATCATTTGAACGAGTGACTCGCGTCTAGACGAATATATGTACATAATTTTCAAACTTAATAATACATTTTCAACTCCTCTTTACTTCGAAAATGTCAATGTATTTACAGAGAATAGTTTTACAGACTTGTTTCATGTTTAAATTAAAATATTTTCTACATAACCTTAAAAGACATCGACAAAGAACACACGATCATAGCGGTCACTTGTTTCATAAAACGGTTTTAGTTGAAATTAAAACTACATTTGTTTTATTAATAGTGTTTCATCTCAAAGAGAGCTCCAGACTTATATTCAACTGGTTTTACTTCGTATAAAGGGATTAATTCGCCGAAAATTACTGGCTCTTGGTAATATTTGCTTTAAAATTAGATCGTTTGATGTAAGAAGTGCGTAAGATAACTTTATCTCATCTACATTGAGATTAAATATTTTAATTATCTTCGTAGTTCAACTGGTAATAGTGCAAGTAGGTTTTGACCATGGACGTACAATCGCCTAACCTAACCTAACCAATCTTAAGAGTAAAGCAGTTTTTGCATTTCATTGGAAGAGTGTGATTGCCGGTTCACTTTCATACGAGTATGACGCGATCATTTTAGTCAGAGGTAAGAAAATTGTATCCCTCCTTGGCACTACTATTTCACCCATCATTGTTTTACAACACTAGTACTTAGCGCAGCTATGTTACAATTTAAGGAGTCTTGATCTAAGGTGTAACATCTGGAACCAACCTTATATAAGACTCCAAAGCTATCTGAGTTTTATTTTTATTTGATATTTATGGACTAGCTGCACCCTGCTGTTACATCTGCATTACATCTAAAAATAAACGTGACTGACTACTTACAGAGCTGGAAGATCCAAAATTTTCAATTTAGGCAAGGGCCTCAATTTAACAAATGAAGCCGTCGAAAAAGCTTTTTAAAGGAAGTCTATAAGAATGCCGTCATCACAGTTTGGTTAAACTTTTGTAAAAAGGCCCTCCTGTTTCGAGTTTTGACCCCGATTTCGACTTGATTTTGAGGAGCTTAGGTCTTAGTATTCCTGATATGTCTATGGGTACTGCCACTTGCCTCTGGTAGACCAGTCGTATGTATACATATGTGTCATTCATATATAGTATATCTTTTTTGTTTACGAGGATTACCCCCTCGTAAGGAACTCGACGCCGTTGGAGCGACGCGGCTTATGTGGGATTCTTACCGCACTAAAACCTCCGGTGGCCCTCCTCAGCGCTGCGTGGAGAGCTCTGAGATCTCCAACGGAACACAACCAGAGTCCTCCGAGCGCGATGCCCCTTTCGGGCCCTTCCTTGGTGGGTAAATGCTCACCACACTTTCTGTTCATTACGGCGACCACACATGCCGCCATCCTTCTCGGAGTCGTTTGGTTCGAGCTCAAACTCTTCCCGCCCGCTACCCCGAAAGCCCCTTTTAATCGCCTCTTACGTCAGGCAGAGACTACCGTAGCCCTATTCTGGTCCCGGAAAATACGAGTATAGTATATCTAATATATATAGTATACCTATTACTAGCTACATACCTATTAAGAGCAGTGATAGCCTAATGGTTGAAACTTGCCCTCTCGATTGGGAGGTCCGAGGTTCAAACCCACCACTGATTTATGTGCGTATTAGAAATTAATTATCACTGCTTTTCGGCGAAGGAAAACATTGTGAGGAAACCTATACACCCGAGAGTTCTTAAGAAAAAAAAAAGTTCTCGGAGGTGTGTGAAGTCCACCAATTCGCACTTGGCCAGCGCGATGGACTATGGCCTAAACTCTCTCATTCTGAGAGAAAACCCGTGTCCAGCAGTGGGACAATAATGGGTTGACGAGACCTATTAATAGTAGCTATTCTATTTTAGTAACTGTAGTATTTTAGTAACTAATCTGAGCACGACTTAACTAATATCTAACAGTGATAAATAAAAAACTACTATAATACTCGTGAAGTAACGGAATGAGTAGAAACTACACTTTCGTACTTTCATTCTCTCAAGCTATATTCCACTTTTACCTTTGTTCGTATGATTCGTAGCACTTTCTCCATTTTCTTTGAAACTTGATCTTCGATTGATCACGTTCTATTGCTTTAGTATATACACTTGAACGACAAAGAAAATCGGGGTTTAAATAAAATAGTATTATATTAAAGTTCTTTTGCTCAGAAATATTACTTTGATCAGTTTTCTTTGAGTAAGACATAGTTCGGACGACAGGCACTTACATGTTATACCGATATAGATTTCTATTATGTTCCTACAAGAATATTGTCAGATCACATAACATACAATTACCTATATCAAATACTGTACAAAGATTGAAAGAAAACAGTAGAAAATAGATTTGAAATGAGACTAACGTAAAAAAAGATCAGAACGAAGTATGGAAATTACGTAAAAATGTAATACGCTGACAGAAATCACAATCTTTTATTCCATTCCTTATTATACGTAAGTATTAATCAGTTGTAGAGCAGTGATAGCCTAATGGTTGAAACTTGCCCTCTCAATCGGGAGGTCGGAGGTTCAAACCCAGGCACGCACCTCTGATTTTTCTAAAATTATGTGCGCCTTAGAAATTAATTATCACTGCTTTTCGGTGAAGGAAAACATCGTGAAGAAACTTACTCAACCGACAGTTCTTTAAAAAAATAAAAGTTCTCGGAGGTGTGTGAAGTCGACCAATTCGCCGCCACTTGGCCAGCGCGGTGGACTATGGCCTAAACTCTCTCATTCTGAGAGAAGACCCGTGCCTAGCAGTGGGACAATAATGCGTTGACGAGAAACCAATCAGGGCCATCAAGTGTAGAACCTGTACCTAATTGTTCAAAAAACGGATGTTCTCCTGTTATATGATTAATAACGGTTAAAACGCTTTCTCCACATATAGCCCCCAACAGAATTTTCTCCTTGCTGGTGGGTACCGTAAACACAGCCAGTTATCTCTGTAGCTCGAAACTAGGAACCTTACGTGCCAGACGCGTATGCTGCCCTCTTCGTCACGAGATTCATCAAATGAATGTCCTACTCATACCAAAATTTTCCCTCATAGCATTGAATAAAGTTCAAATAATGATTAAAGAGGCAGGCGTCCGAAGCAATGAAGTGAGTAGCGGTAATCGGTAGTCCTTCACGCAACTTTGAGGAGGCCAGGGAGGTATTAATGCGATAAAAATCCAACATAAACGGTGATGCTACCACAGCGTCTGATAACTTTTGAAGGGGAAGCTAGAAAATAAAACAAAAGGTGTGGTTACCACCAAGTTCAAACCATAAAGGGTTCTACTACAATAGACGTGACCTAAACCCATTCGACTACCAAGAAGAAATATACGAACACTACTTTGATGGAGCAAGATCAAATTGGATAACTTTTAGTCCCTTATAAACTGTTCGCAATAGAAAAGCATTTATCTAGTCATCACGCTTTTAAAGTATGTCCTAACTTGTTCCAGGCCTTTGTCTAAGAAAATATTTTCGGGAGGCAGCCTCCGTCTATATAGTTTGAATAACAAAAAACTTAAGACTTTTATTAACAAGAAGTTGTACCTACCACATTTATATTCTTATTAAAAACTTTATAGAAAAAATAGCAAAGGTTTTTTTTTATAAGATTAAAGTAACAATCGAGCATGCAGAGCACCTGATGGTAAGTGATCACTACCGCCCATGAACACCCGTAAGCAACTTCACATAGAATATGGGTTCTATCCGAAGTCAATCACAGATGCGTTGTTACTCCCGAGGACTAAGATGGTCGCCTCATATGAAAGAGTGCCGGCAACCACACCCTTTCAGCGAAACGCATGAACTGCTTCACGCTAGAAATAGGTGTCGGTGGTACTTCCCCTGTCGAACGATTGTTCTAACATCTTCAAAAGGGAAATACGTAATTAAAATTATTCTAAAATTAGTGCAAATTTCGTGTTAAAAACGTACTACTTCATTATAAAAGAGTATTTTTGGTAGTCTTAACAATAGTTATATATATACATGTACTACGTTCCTTTCGAAAGGTGAGACAATAATTAAAATATTTAGGTGTTTTACAAATAAAAACAGTAATCACTATAATTATGGAACCTTTGAAATAAAATATCTTAGTTAAAACTAAGTGCCTGTAAATTGTAAATTGTAGAGGCGTGAAACCGGAACCCTTCACTTGGCTGGCAAATACGCTAAAAGGGTTGTCTGAAACATAAATAATACTGCAAGTGAATTAAGGCTGGATCGAACTTGATTCCTAAAGTAGACTCACTCAGTATCTAAATATGCAATTATTAACGTGAAAACTGATGTGTTGCTTTAGTAATACTTGTAAATGAAGCCATTAATAATGTGCATTTACTTATATATGTCGGAAATGGCGGTATTGTGGCAACACCAGAACGCCAGCGCCATCTAGTGGCGTTCGATGAAGTTAGGGTTGTACCAGTTTAATGGCCGATACCTCAATCTATCGTTGACGGTCGGCCGAAGCAGACAACTCTAAAATCATCCCGCGTTCTTAGTGCTACGATTACTTGCCTACTTAATTTAGTTTGATTAATTCAGTCATTGTAACAAGTTTAATTCGGCAATATACTGTGTGTTAAAATCAAGTCTGCAATTTATTCTCGTGCTAACATTCCCTATCAGAGTCCACAGTAGGTTATCCTGATACGATGAGTGAAAAAGAACCACCCCCTCCGTCATATATTATTATCTTTTGTTCATTCCTGCACTATTGTAACAAAAATGTTTCTTTCAGCCACTAAGATTGTCTGGAAGATATGACTATTTGAATAGTAAGACCGCCTGTAACACCTTACATTGTGTGTTTCTTGTTCTTGTTGTCTATGTTATAGATATGTGTATTGTACATGCTATAATGAATACACAATACAAAATATATTCTTATCTTAGGTAGTTATTAATTACTTTTTTTTTCTCAGTGGAAATCCTTCAAAAGGTACTCGACGCCGTGGGAGCGACGTGTGGGATTTTTACCGCACTAAAATCCTCCCGGTGGCCGTCCTGGAGCTACAAAGAGGACTCCGGGATCTCCAAATGAATCGCAACCGGAATCCTCTGAGCGCGTTGCCCCATCGGGCTCCTCCCAGATGGGCGGCTGAGCCCACCGCTCCGTCTAGTCTTTACGGCGGTAAGCGACCATACGTATTACCGTCCTCCCCGGGATCGCCTGGCTGGACGGTTTAAGCTCCCACTCTAGCCGCCCGCAATCCCGGAAACCCCTTTAAGTCGCCTTTTACGACATGCAGGGGATACCGTAGCGCTATTCTGAACCCGGAACTACAGGGCGAGCTATATACTAGAAAAAGTCTTGGGACTATCACAGACTTTCTAAATAAAATATAAGGAAAGCAAAGAAAACTTTGAGGTTCCACTCCAGAAAGATCACCACACCAATATCTGCTAATAACAGCAATGTTATTCATTGCTGAGTTCTGGTCTGAAGAGCTTGGTAAGAGAGCTTCGGCATAGCAATGAAGAGTCTTAAATAAGGTAGTTCATAGGTGCACGATCTTATTTAAGACTCTTCATTTTATCTAGTCGATTTCCCATAGACTAGACTAGATAGACGATAACCACTTACATTCAGGTGGACTGCATGCTTGTTTGTTTCCTCAGTAGCAAGGGCGTCGTCAAGGGGGGGCAGGGAGGGGCAGCTGCCCCCCCCTAGCGATTCTAAAAAAGTTGCCAAATATAATGCAACCAAAGTCCTAAGTATTTGAGTTGATTTGCTTGAAGTTCAAGCCTTGAACAATCAATCATTCCCGTGCGTCGAAACTCGAATGAATTCACCAATTCCACTCTTAATATTCCGTATTTTATATTATTATATTATTCTGGCCGTGTGGTGTCGGTCTTGTGAATAGCACCACTCCCTCTCTTCCCGTGGATGTCGTAAGAGGCGACTAAGGGACCTTAATCCAGGTGATGGGCAGCAGCATCACCCTGAGAACTTTTAAACATACTGCGGTCACCAACACGCACAGCCAGGCGCGGTGACTATGGCAAAACCCCCTAATCTTAGGGGAGGCCTATGTCCAGCAGTGGACTTTCAAAGGCTGATGGATGGATGGATGGATGGATATTATTCTTTATTTTAACAATAAAGTGGTCGAGAAGTTTACAATGAATCCCCGAAAATTATATTTTAATTAACCTAATATAAACAAACAACGACCATTATAATATTAAAATCTGATTGATAATTAAAAAAAATACGCTGTACGCTGTACACTTATTCAAATTCAAACTCCTTTTTATTCTATTTTTCTAATAAATGTTTTTATAACTTATTTACATGTTTTTTATTGCATAGTCAAGAGCTCGTGCTCGTGTAGTTTTACACATTGGACTCTATACTGTCACAGAATACCTACAACTCTTATTCATAGAGAATGAGAAAAGTATGAATTGTAGTATGTAAAGTCAACTTGCCCCCCCCCTGCGCCATCGGCTGGCGACGCCCTTGCTCAGTAGTGTAAAAATAATGTCATACATCCCGCTATCAATATTTCAAAGAATGCTCATATACAAAAAACGAATATAGTACATTGTCGTTGTTATTCAAGAGATAACACGAGTACGAAATCTTCATAATTTGTGCAAGTTGCGAATAAACAAAGGAACGCCATATGTAACGTGGTCACTGGTGCGCGTAATATGAAGTGACAGCGCGAGACGTTGGTAAACATCAAACATGTTTATTGCTATAATATATCTTTGTGTCGTTAATCCGTAGGCAGATGTATGTTAAGACGTCATGACAGTAGTAGATAAGTTTTATATTGTTTAATATTACGAAATACTTATATATACGGGCAGCTGTGTAAATTATGTCTTTATAAAACTGTTCGGCCAAACCTTTCCATGTACTTTGCAAGGATAGGTGATAACGAAAACAAAGATTGTTCTAAAGCAACCTACCAAACTCTTATCCTACCATATTACTTCATTTAGAGATGGTAGAACCAGTGTAGTTTGACCGGGGCAGTACCACTGCTACACCTATTTCTAGCGTGTGGTTGCCGGCACACTTTTATATGAGGCGACCATCATAGTCCTCGGGAGTGGCAACACATCTGTGATTGACTTTAGATAGAACCAATGTTCATTTTGAAGTTGCTTACAGATGTCCATAAGCGGCAGTGACCACTTACCATCAGGTGGACTGCATGCTCGTTTGCTACTTTAAAAAATACTGATTGGAAAATATCCGATACATGCTAATATATGTTTCGTCGATCAATCGCAATGAGAGACGCTTTGTGAAATATACTCCAGATGTACTATCGACCAAATTGAATCATGACCCACCTTGCTGACAGTTCGTTTGTAATTTTGGCAAAGACAAATTCGTTTTCTTGTCGGGCGGGGCGTTGCACTTATGACGTTTTTAATATTAATAAACAACAGAAACATCAGTCAGAATGACTTTTTAAGAAAATTAAGGCGCTCCCTCACCGGGAGCATTCACGTGTAATGTAACATTATAGATTCCACTTTGAGCATTACATTACACTGCTACCTCCTTGACCGTATCAAAACTAGCGCATTGATGTTACAAGTTGTATCAAGATACTACATATTGTAACATTACAGTGTTCGGTTCTGCTCGTTCATTGATGTATAACGTTACAATCTGTATAACGTTACATTCCATGCGAATGCTCCCTATGAGTTAGCGCCTTTAGAGTACGGATATTTATTTAATTTTTGAAGGCAAGGTTAGCGACAAACCCGGCATAAGACATTTCAGGAAATTACCAAAATTTTGTAAATATTATCAATGTAAATATTATTATTAATACATTACGGCAAAATATGATTAGTGGGATGAATAACGAAAATTACGGATATTTCACAATTGAAAATGACTTGGGAAATCTTCCCAACAGTAAGTTACATATTTATAAAGATAATTATTATTGGGTATTGGCAATGTTAACTAATTTTTCATTTTAACGGTGTCATATAAGACAATAAAAATATTTATAAAGAAAGCACGGTCAGTGAAATCAGTAACTGTCAGTGTCATATGAAATAATAACAAGTCGGTTTCCAAGACAACAAATGTTGACGCAAATTTCGACCTAACTGCGTTTGAATGGCTGGAGGAAAATAAACATATGGTGGGTCATGAATCAATTTGTTCGATAATAACTTAGTTGTAGGAAGAGATGTGCACTAAAACGATCTAACATAAATACATTTAAGTAGTACATTTAAAATGGAATTTTTGACGAATACTAAAATAAAACAGAATCAAAAATAATTGTGGAAATGACGGCTACGCAATTAAAATGAGAACTTTTCCACCTTTAAGTAATTAATGTATTACATAAAAGGCTATTCAAATTGAACGAAGAAAATTTCATACACTAATAACACAAGCTTTACCACTTTATCGCAAAAACTTAACGCATCGACAACAAATCCGGCGATTCATCTCCGATTTTCATAAACCACAAACTTGGGACAAAGCATATTGTCATTCAACGAACGAATTGATTAATGACGGCGCGAGATGCCACAAAACAGGAAAAGTTTGCGCAAACTCCACGAAGTTTTAAGTGAACTATCACCGCCATGTGCGCCATAATTCATTAAACTGAATAAAAGTGTCACTTGAAAGTGTGGCCAGAGGTTCGCGCGGGTCTTATACAAATGCAGACAGGGGTGAAATTGAAAATTTATTATTTGTTGTTGTTGCAAAGTTTTTTTTTTTATTTGACTGAAGTAGCAAACGAGCATGCAGTCAACCTGATGGTAAGTGGTCACTGCCGCCCATGGACATCTGTAATCAACTTCATACAGAACATGGGTTCCATCTGAAGTCAATCACAGATGCGTTGCTACTCCTGAGGACTATGATGGTCCCCTCATTTAAAATGTGCCGGCAACCACACCCTTCCATCGAAGCGCAACAAATGCTTCACGCTAATAGGTGTGGCGGTGGTACTTCCCCGGTCGAACTACACTGGTTCTACCACCTTCAAAATGAAGTAAAATCCACACATAAGTACATCTTCAAACGTTTACAATCATAATACATATTAATAAGATTAACTTCCGTCAACGTGTTCTCCGAACCTTGGAAACCACGTGAAACTTCACTGATTTTCCTTTAAATATCAGCTATACAATATTCGTCAACAAACACGCATCAAGTCAACCGACCTCACCGTTGACGTTGTTTAAATAAGGCTTTCAATATTACCGTCAGGAAACTATAACATAATATTTGAAGCATCACAAATTTATCCGCGCATGTTAAGTTACCCATGCTTGAACAACCCCGAAACGGCGTAACGTAAACACGAAGAGACTGCTCTGAATTAAGAACATTTACATAATTCAAGCAGCACAGGTGTTGCGCCGTTGCTCTAAAAGGGTAAAAAAGCCGTCCGCTTCATCGCACCGTCGATTTTAATTCAAATATTCTATCCTGTGAAACAAAGTTATGAAGCCTTGTACAGGTACAGCTACTATGGATATAGTAGAGAAATTTGGTGTTTCATTTTACCGAAGCAATAGACATTTTTTTTTATTGACTGTAGAATTCTCCGTACTTTTTAGTAGTCATTACAGACGAGCGTACAGTCCATCTGGCCCATCTGGTCACTGCTATCCATGGTGTGTTATTTAGGTCATTGAAAGTTTCCCTTGCAATCCCTGAAGATTGATTTGAAATGCCTCAAATAATTATGTGTGAGTACACATCAACATAACACAGTTATAAGTAGAAAATGATGTTGATGTTTTGGCAAAGGGAGATCTCCTGCCAGGCTAGGTGATCATGCCTGGGGAGCGGCCGTACTCCGACAGTCGTTGTTCGGAACTTGTGTATATGCGGGATATTGAAAATACTTCGATAGCGTGTTTCAGAATACTAGTAGGGCTATCTGTTAATGAGTCGCGAGAGGTCACCACATCACACCCTGCTCAGACCGGAGTTCGATAGGTCCGCAAGTCTTCGCGTGCAAGCACCAGTAGTTCACCCTCTATCTGCGGTGAGTCGAGATGTAAGGGCGAATAGAGGCCTTGGGATGCCCTCTATCCACGGTGAGTGAGTGAGGGATGTGAGGGTGGAGCGAAGTGTGGAGGCGAGCAATGGCTGCTCAAGCCGTCCATGATGTCTCGAAGAGCAGCTGGACCGAGCACAGGAATCGTTTCATGATGCGCTGCGATGCACCTGATGAGCTGCTGATCAGATATTCTGATGCTGCAGTCCGGCCCGGGAGTGAGGTGAGCCACCATTGAGAAGGGACGTGTTCTTCGTCTGGGGTCACCACTTGGGCAAAGGGAGATCTCCCGCAAGGCTAGGTGATCATGCCTGGGGAGCGGCCGTTCTGACAGTCGTTGTTCGGAACTTGTATACATGCGGGAATTGAAAATACTTCGATAGCGTGTTTCAGAATACTGGTAGGGCCATCTCTTGATGAGTCGCTGGTGGTCGCCACAATGTTTTTCCTGACTCAAACTAACTAACCAGTGATGTAACTCGAAAACCTCTACCTTTCATATCAGCATAATTCTCTGCACTTCATCTTGTCATGTCGCTTAATATTAAGCAGTACGTACAATTTACGTACACTACACTATATTACATAGTTCAACGCTTCCGTATTACGTCTCCCGCTCCACTTAGAGCAAAAATGTCATATTGTGGCAGGAATTTGGAATTTGTTAATATCGTAGTCAGAATACAGCATTTCCTACACGTTTTATAAACACTCCTATATTCGCTATTCGCAGGCATGGAATCGAAATATAATATTTCATGGAGTAAGGTAGCAGCTGAATTGCGACAGTCGATTTCGTCAATAGTTTGACGTTTCGATGGGTTTGGAATAGAACGCTTCGACAAAAGTGTTCGATTGAAACTATGCGGGCTTTATCACGATTTTGTAACAGAAATATTGCGTGCGTGCCTTCACACCGCATAATGTTGGTTTAGAACATTGAGTATTGGAATAATGTTCAAGGGAGCAGTGATAGCCTAATGGTTAAAACTTGCCCTCTCGATCAAGAGTGCCGAGGTTCAAATCTCAGGCATGCACCGCTAAAATTGTGTGCGTATCAGAAAATTGATTATTACTGCTTTACAGTGAAGGAAAACTTTGTGAGGAAACCCACGAACCCGAGAGTTCATAAAAAAATAATTTCCAGGGGCGTGTGAGAGAGTTTAGGCCATAGTCCACCACGCTGGCCAAGTGTGAATTGGTGGACTTCACACATCTCCGAGAACTTTCTTTTAAAAACTCTCGGGTGTGTAGGTTTGATAAAAGCAGTGATAATTAATTTCTAATACGCACATACATCAGTGATATGTGCCTAAGTTTCAACCTCGGACCTCCCGATCGAGAGGGCAAGTTTCGACCATTAGGCTAACACTGCATAAATAAATCTATCCATTTCTCTACGTCCTACCCCGCTGTGAAGTATAATCTTAGGTACTAAATCACCTACACAATACCTACATACTAGTACTCTTTAGCACCATACTACGATATTGAAAAATTTGATAAAACAACCGAAACATAAAACTAACGGTGAAAACGTGCGAAATCTCACCAAACGATATTATGCAATATTCGTGACACCGTGTGAAAACCGGTCTAAGCATCAAGCCGGGCTTATCCGGTCAGAAGCGAGCGTCCGCTCATCCGGCTGGAATATACACGCTCTGGATATATTATTATTTATGCTCCTGACAACCCTTTTAGCGTGTTTGCTAGCCAGATGATGGGTTCCGATTTCATGCGTCATATAAACGAGCCCATTTTTGCGTTATGTTAGTTTTGACTAACAATGAATCGTTGATTTATGCTCTGGTTAACGGTTTGGTGTAGGGTTATATATTAGAAATTGAGAGCAACGTTTGGCTATCGATCGTAGAGTTATTTTATACTGTTACTACATAATTTTTAACAAATAAATCCTCTGAATACATTTTTTTTTATCTAACTGAAGTAGCAAACGAAAATGCACTCCACCTGATGGTAAGTGGTCAATGCCGCCCATGGACATCTCTAAGCAACTTCATATAGAACATAGGTTCTATCTGAAGTCAATAACAGATTCGTTGCTACTCTCGAGGACTATGATGGTCGCTTCATGTGAAAGTGTACCGGCAACCACACCCTTCAATCGAACCGCAAAAAATGCTTAACGCTAGAAATAGGTGTGGCAGTGGTACTTCTCCGGTCAAACTACACTGGTTCTGCCACCTTGAAACATAAATTTTCTGATTTGTGCTTATTTAAATATTCGCCGCAAAAAAGTGTTAATGACATAATTGTTACTATTATTTCTAACTTGAGAGAGAGGGTAATGTATTCTATCAGCTTATAGGTGGTACCGGTACCAGTAAATGGGACGCTGAACATTTCCTTAATATAATAAAGCGTCATAATCACTCCATTTAAAGTGTAATTGCATTAATATTGCACTTTTATAAATTGAAACATACATATATATCGTCAACCCATTATTGTCCCACAGCTGGGCACGGATCTTCTCTCGAAATGAGAGAGTTTTAGGTCATAGTCCACCGCGCTGGCCAAGTGCGAATTGGTGGACGAAACATATATACCATAATACAAATAGAAACAGTTTAACATTACATGCTGTACCATATTAAAATTAAAATCGAAGGTAAGATGACAGGACTTATTACCTTCATAGAGTAACGCTTCGTCATAATTGCCGCTGAATTATGTAAATATCCTTCATATTCCTCATTTAGAGACACATTTTCTTCGTGTGTGCTTTATACCATTTGTCGTAACTAATGCGATCCATCCGCTTCATAATTACAACATTTATTCTAAAGTGGTTTAAAGACTTTGTGATTTTATTCTTCACTTATCTACTAAGCATTTCTATTTAAAATATGTAGTTCGTGTCTGTACTAAAAAGTTTCATACTTATCCTTTTTTATATGTATAATGATCAATAGAAATAGCATTATTTTATTAAAATAAACTAAAA
Organism: Spicauda simplicius; assembly: GCA_949699795.1. NCBI lineage: Eukaryota > Metazoa > Arthropoda > Insecta > Lepidoptera > Hesperiidae > Spicauda > Spicauda simplicius. Next base: position 19,539,949 of record OX453057.1, read on the forward strand.
TGTAAGAGTTACACTTTTAAAGCAATGGTGAAACAGCTGCGACTAGGGTTGCCACCCGTACTTTATTATGAAGTATTGTACTTTATTTGGAGTAATTGTACTTTATACTTTATGAGAAAAATAAAGTACGCGAAAATAGTTTATTTTCTAAGTTTAAAAAAGTTTGATTATAAGCAGTTTTGTGTGAAACAATAATTTTATCATTTCTACGTTTCATAGCTACCTTATTTAGAAAATATTAGAATATGTATATTTGGTGACCTTTTTTTTTGCTCGTCAAATTTTATGTATATTTAACCTTTTTTTCGCCGACTACCACCACGTACCATTTTAGGTTCTCAACCATCTAAAGGTTTCTGGAGCTAAAAAACACGGGGATAAAATAAATTGTACTTTATTTTGGGGCTATGTACTTTTTTCTTTATACCTTTTATAGCCAAAGTACTTTAATCGTTGAAAAAAAAGGTGGCAACCCTAGCTGCGACATTTGAATTATGTAAATGTAAAAATTCAAGAGCTACGATCTTTTTGTATTTGCGATACGTAATTTTGGTAATACTTAATAAAATGCCTTTTTTCTATCTTTGATCCTTACTATTGCGATGATTTAGGGTATGGTTTTAGTTTGTAGAATCAGGAGGTAATATCATGTTGTTTGTTGGTCATTTAAAATAATAAGAAACGGAATAATTGTTCACCTTATAATTGTAAAACTAATTGTAAAGCTCTTATTGCAGTTCACTGAAAAGAAAAAAATAAGTTTTGTCGTAGTCAAGCCCGTCATTTTACTACATCGTACAATTTTCTATCATATAAAAGCTTGTCGCTAGATTGTCACTATAAATTTTGCACAGATCTAGGTCTGTGGTTTCCTGAACTACCTATTATCTATTTCTATATTACTTTTTACGCTTAGCCACACAGCACAGTTTATATGAGGCGACCATCTTAGTCCTCATCCGGAGCATCTTAGTCCTCATCAGGCCTATACAAAATAAAGATATTTCATTTCATCTCAGGAGTAGCAACGCATCTGTGATTGACTTCACATAGAACCTATGTTCTATATGAAGTTTCTTACAGATGTTCATGGGCGGCAGTGACCACTTACCATCAGGTGGACTGCGTGCTCCATTGCTATTTCAATCATAAAAAAATCAATTTACCCAATTACGGCACAGTTTATATAAGGCGATCATCTTAATCCTCAAGAGTAGCAATGCATCTGTGATTGAATTCAGATGTATCTATGTTCTATATGAAGTTTCTTACAGACGTTCATAGCCCGCAGTGACCACTTACGATATGGTGGACCGTATGCTCGTTTGCTATTTCAATCATAAAAAATCCAATTTACCCAATAAAATTGATAAATATAACCAAGAACCTAAAACTGCTTTATTCAATTACAATCTTCTTAAAAACTCATAGTAACTTTCGTCGTCATAAAACAGTTCCCATCTCAGTACGCTGACTAGTAAGAAAAATGGGAGCACAACAAACAACGCTAATATCCCTCGCCACATCTCATCTCGCATATTTGTGTAACCCGCCATAATTCTAAGCTTAGAATAATACAACGCTGTACGGAGCTCAACAAAATTGAAACCGCAGTAGACGCCCGCTGGCTGTGTATAAATGTCAGCGCCCTCTATATCTCAGAGATATAACTTAGGTTTGAGCGATCTTATAATATCGATATCTTAGTGGTGATATTACGATATTATTGATCTTAAGTATCTTTTAACAGTGCCAATTATTTTCAATATTTTTCTTAGAAATAGAAAAAAGTTTGAAATGGTAGTTTGTCAAAAAAATGACAACTGTCTTTTACGAGTATGTTTAATCAACGTCTAACTGTAAGCTAACCAAGTTATTTCAAACTAAAACTACCCTTCCGTCGGGTTGAATGAAGGAATAAATATATAAATTAAGAAATGAAAGATGTATTTTGTATAGACATTACGTTCTAAATTTAAAGCTCAAAATTATTATGTATAGATATTATTTGGATATTTTCTTGTTTTGTTTTAATAGACAACTAACAAAATAATACGGATAACATTATTATATTTTTTAAAGCAATAAAAAATATTTGAATATTTATATTTTGCCTACTGAGATACGAATTGTATAATGATATTGTGGGCACGAATATCGATATTTTGCTAATATCGATAAATGCCGCTCATTCCTACTGTAACTAGAAATAAACAATCGCTGTTTAGATAAAAGATAGGGATGAAACTTGTAAGCTGGTTGTTTGGTCGCGATAAGATTTTACGCGAAGCCTTCTAAGGCCAATATAAGTTCCTTGTCCTATCTGCGTGGCCTTCTGCCCCATTCTTAAGTCACTCGATAATCCCGTTACGGTTAGGTATATTAACTGTTTGAATGGCTTGTAATTTGCCGATAAGATGTTTATGTCTTCACTGAACTCTATTGGAAAACTCAACGATTATGTAATCTTAGAACATTTGTAACTCAATTATTATTAATCGCATATTTACGTTGAAAAATTTGTACTATATCTAAAAAAATCAATAATAAGGGAATATAGAAATATATGTATTTGAAACTTAACTAACCCTAGACCCCTATTGGCAAAGTCATTCTAATTTGTAATTTACTATTAAACTTAAACAGAGATCGACCTTGCAGTCCACCGGATCGCAAGCAGCATCTGCCGGGAGTTCTATATAAACCCACAGATGCATGGCCACTTAAATGGCCATCTCATACGAATGTCCAGGGACGAAACAAATGAACTGTTTCACGCTGGACAAAGGCATAACTTCCCTGGTTACACCATACTAGTTCTACCACTGTTATACTTAAGTATGTTAATATGACACGCTACACAATTATCGTATATGTAATCATATGATACATAACGGACTAATCTCGTATACGACATTTATCGAACGATACATTATTCATACCCCTTGTGTTTATCCGAACATACTACACATGTTTACGCTCCTTACATATGGTTATACATGCCTCTTTGTTCCAAAGACGATATTTTCTCTGACCCTGTGAGTATGACAAGAATAAACGCCTGTAAACTAATCCTTGTTTGTCTAGGCTTGATATTTGGATTAACTTCATACAAAACCTTCACTGGATCGAGTTAAGCCCCTAATTTGTCAAACAAACGTACTAAAGTTTTTAGCTCTGAAATTTATACAAATTATTTTGAGTAAAATATGTCCATCTGTTTTCCAAATTTAAATTAAGGGTAAATAGGAATGGAACATGTAGCGCCATCTGTTGAGGAATACAAAGAAATATGACAACCATTGAGAAAAGTTTACGCTGGACATCGTTCAACGATTTTCGTAAGGCATGCACCACTGATTAATGTGCGTATTAGAAATTAATTGTCACTGGCTTTCGGTTAAGGAAAACATCGTGAGAAAAACTACACACCCGAGAGTTCTTTTAAAAAAAAGTTCTCGGAGGTGTGTTATGTCCACCAATTTGCACTTGGCCAGCGCAGTGGACTATGGCCTAAATTTTTCACTCATTCTGAAAGAAGACCCGCGCCCTGCAGTGGGACAATAATGAGTTGTCACTCAGGTGTTGTCGAGGTCCCCCAGATTCAAACCACAGAACATTCTACCTTCAAATATCAATATGTATTTGTGACCACATAAGGCACTGTTGCTAGTTGGATTTAATCCCTAAATCCCTCCACGTGTACGGTAAAAGAATCTGTTAGTACATCTATCTATAAAATATGTTTATCAATAATGTCTACTCTTTTATTTTACGTCAAACAACACATGATTCCCAAAGGTTTAACGTACGGGTTTTGGTTTCAATATCGGCAAGTAATTTATTAAAATCCGTAGAATACCGAAAAATATTAATATAACAACTCTTATTTTCTGGTTTTTATTAACGGCGGCTTTTAGACATTCTGCATGACTATGATTATGTTTGGAATGAATATGTTCTTTGAAAATGTTGGAAACTTTTAGATGGGTTGAATGATTATTGTTATACAAATTTTATAAAAACGAAAATTTGTCAGAAATACATCCTTGTTTGTTGTTGTTCTCTCTTTTCTCTCTCTCTCTCTCTCTCTCTTATCTGTTTCTCTCTTTTTTTTGATTCTGTTGTAAAAACGACTGATCCAATTTACTTGAAATCAGACACACGTATAGTTTACTAGCGAGATTAACACATAATCCTATACATGGAATTCGATAGAGTATCCACTCTTTATCGTTATAAATGATCCAAGCGGGTGGAGCAGTGTGTAAAAGCAAGTAATACATAGAAAGACTACGACATAACCACCGTCTATAAGCCTTATTCAACATAGTGTAGGTGAAAGAGATATTTACATGAGACATTTAAACTTAGTCCTCGGGGTTCGCAACGCAAATGTGTCCAGCCTTAGTTAGGCCTCTAATGATACATATTTGTAGTAATTAATATAGTTCATTACTAAAGCTAATAATTATTAATGTTACTAATTTATAGTCGGTAGAATGAAACATCTACTTCATGTTTCATTTGACCGAGGTGGTTCCACCGTCCCACCTATTTCTCATAATATATGAGCATTTCATATGTTTCGTTGGAAGGGTGACGATTATTCATTGGGTGATTGGTGTTAATTGTAAAGAGTAGTAACACATCTTTAATTGACTTTTGTATACTATTTGAAGTGGTTACGGATTATTTACAAGTGCTTATGGTTGGCAGTGACTTCTTACAATCCAGTTGTTTGCGGTCACTGGTACAATAATTCTATAAAAAGTATTTGGTTGGTGGTTTGCTATAGCGTATTTGTAATAAAGAACTCAAAAAAGTTTTTACATTAATTGCATCAAAAGAATGCTATCTTTACGTAGGTAAAAAAGGGGTGTTTTTATTCGAATTTAGTCATTTTTTTACTGCATTAGGTACTTGTGATAAATGGTCATTGGTGGTTATAGACAGATTCCTACGTGATTACTGACAACATCCGAAGTAAACCAGATTTGTAATACAAAACAAAATATATCGGTTATCAAACCAGATAGATTTTACGGAAATACGAATACAGTGAAGTAGACTTGAAAAAATATTTAAACGCGTTTATATCAAAAAATTTTTTTTTGCAATCACTGCATTTTCATCACAACAGTGCACTCTGGTTGAGAGTTCTAGTTTTATCTGTACTCCAAATCTGGTATTTACCTTTATGCAAAATTTACACCTAAATTTCCAAATACAAATCCGTGCTTTCAAAACTGAGTACCGAGCGCACCGATAAGCCACCTGCCATTTTACAATAGCAAAAGTTCCAAATTGAAAAGCCTTGTTCACCATTTGGCTTAAAACAGATTCGAATGCAGCTTCAGTTGGCTTTATCGATGTCTTTTTTGCTTACCTAATGCATTTTTGATAGCTGGTTTCTCAGACATGAGACTTACAATACGTGTTGTCAGAATTTTGATATGAAATGCATTAACAATCATCTATTTTGGTCCGAGATTTAATCGGTTGTTGATCAACTGGGATGATACTAGTACATCGATTTCATCACCGTATATAAGTCATTTTCTGTCTTATAACAGTGGTGCTAAGTTTGTATGTAAATGTTATTAATGTAAGATTTTAAGCCCAATGACCTGTAATTGAACTTTGTAATTCAGTTCTTAGGTAAAACTAAAGAAAGCTTCAGTTTCAAAGATAAGACGAAGATTCAAAAGAATAAGAACAGTATAAGAAAATTTCCCGAATACGTGCTAATCCGTGTCTCTTCAATTTAGAGGATACTGATTTACAAGGAAATTCCCACTCACTAAACAGTGGTAGGTACACATGAGCAACTCAAAGATTATACAAACCGGAATTTGCCAACCCGTCAAGTAAATAGTTGATGTGCTCTCCACTTCACAAGTTTGGAGCAATTGCGAACTGTCCAACTTGGTCTAGCTCGAACAACACTGTTGTACGCTTGGATAAACATCGACTTTAGACTATACAAAACATTCGTTAGCCACGCAGAAGTCACTTACGACGTGGACAAACCCTCACTTGTTTAGATCCCCGCTCGGCCACGAAGTATCCGCTTAGCACTGTAAATGTGTTGTTTTGATGCAAGCACTTATTTTTGAAGCTCAAGGCTATCTCTTGCAATCCACATTGAATGACGGTTGAAGTAAGCTTCAAATGTTTAGTGACCCTTTGGTCAACCTCATCACCGCTGCACGTGTTGCGTTGCTTCTGTTTGTATTTAAGCCAACGTAACGGGCACAGCGTTTGCGCCCTGATCAAAATATGAGGCTAAAAGATATGACCTAGCAAGGCGATTGGAAAAAACTTTCACAGACGCCAACTATTCTGCATTTATGGAAAACGACGGCTGCAGAAGTCCCTTCATGAACTACGCTCTGGAAGTACTAAAAATAGTTAATGTAAAAACAACAGCAAAGTAGTAAAATGAAAAAAAAATCATGATACAGAATAAAGGGTGCTGGAAAATAAAAACCAGCAGGCAATGAAAGAAAGAAAAAAGGTTATGGGCACAGCGTTTGCGCCCTGACCATGCCTAACGTCGCTTCTATCTTACCCGCGTCTTGGAGTAGAATATGTGTTGTTTATATTGAAGTTTCCAGAGATGAGTTCTCTTACTAAATACAACAATTAAACAAGTTGATCTCGAAAATAGTACCGTAGTTAAGAGCGCTGAAAGCGAGATTTTATTTGTCGCCCCTAATCTAGGAAGCAACCTTGATTTTTAAATTATTTTAAATGATATTATCGAATTAATAAACTTGCAGTATATTAAATTTATGTCTTATCTTTTTGGTCGTATTTTTTTTATAACTGAAGTAGCAAACGAACATGCAGTCCACCTGATGGTAAGTGATGACTGTCGCTCATAGACACCTGTAAGCAACTTCATATAGAACATTGTTTCTATCTGAAGTCAATCACAGAGGCGTCGCTACTCCCGAGGACTATGATGGTCGCCTCACTTAAACGTGTGCCGGCAACCACACCCTTCCATCGAAACGCAAGAAATGCTTCATGCTAATCGTATTTTTTACATACCCCTTTTTTTTGTTTTCGAGGGAGACACCTTCAAAAGGTACCCGACGCCGTGGGAGCGACGCAGGGTTATGTGGGATTTTTACCGCACTAAAACCCCCCGGTGGCCGTTCTCGGCACTGAAAAGGAGGACTCCGGGATCTCGAAACGACTTCAACCGGAATCCTCCGAGCGCGCTGCCCCATCGGGCTCCTCCCAGATGGGCGGCTGGGCCCACCGCTCCGTCTAGTCTTTACGACGGTATGCGACCACACATACCGCCTTCCTTCCCGGGATTGCCTGACCGAACGGTTCGAGCTCCCACTCTAGCCGTCTGCAACCCCGGAAGCCCCTTTTAGTCGCCTCTTACGACAGGCAGAGGATAGCGCCATATTCTGACCCCGAGGCTGCAGCGACGATTTAGGAGTATTTAAAAAATACGGCACTAGCCCTCCAAGACCAGTCTCTGTGTGCAGTCCTAGTGGGATTTAACATCAGTGGCAGTTATTTATTTCTACGTTAATTATTTATTTGTAATCAATGATGTTATTACTTTTCACATTAATTGGATTTCAAAAATATTGGATCTAGATAAGGTCAATAACTTAATGTTTGTGTTAAAAATAAGTGTTAATTAAGAATGAGACGGTATTAATACTTGAAACTTTTGCATCATTAAAGTTCGCGTAGATACTTTTTCAATATTTTTCTACAGAAAATAAAATCGCAGATTGTTTCAAAATTTTAATTTCATTATTCTTAAGTAAATTGATTGTTACTTTAAAATTATTTTCTGTCATGTAATCAAAAAATAATGATGATGACACCCTTAGTAGTCGACTGCGGTGGAACTAAAGACACACTTGTATTTATTTCGTAGTAGTAGTAGTACAATGATAGAGCAGGATCAAGTGATTATGTGATCTGGTGTGTTCTGGTTTGAAGAGTGTGAAACCGACGATGAATTGGCGACTGCTCTGGTGTTGCAAATGTCCATATGCGACGGTGGCTGCTTTCCATCAGGTGGCCCGTCTGCCTTATCGTTAGGTCCAACTATAAAAAAGTGTGGTATTAATAAGTTCAATCTACTCGTTAGCTTCTTGAAGTCCTCTGTAGATATAGGTTTATCATAATGAGGAATTTTGCCTACGCTGCGCCTCGCAAGTGACCGCATTGAGTGTTGATGTCCATATCTTGGATTTTGCCACTTAGGCGCCCCTAAAACGAGTAGAGAGGGATGACGCTATCTAATACCGATACTACACTGGACACTGTATAACATACAGTACATTAGGCATTCTACCTTAGTCCTGGAGGTAGTAACTCGTTTGTGGCAAAATTCAACAACGCTCTAATCTGATATGAAGTTAATTCTAGGTGTTCATGGACTCTCCATAAAATGCTGGTTTGCTACCTATTATAAATAATATACATAATCGCAGTCATTTGCCTATAAATATAATCAATATTATTGTAACCCAAAAATTGACTACATAAAGATCTTACTTTCTTTATTTCTTTCTTTCTATATAGCAAAATAATACCAAATATTTTTTTCATTTATGAACTTTATTTATTTATTTATCTAAATTTTGAAACACGTTAACCTACGGGTTACAAGGGTAAAACTTAATGCCTACTGGCATTGTCCGCCAATTAACCCTGGGCGATAGCGATAATTTGTGGTAGGTATATAAAAGTAACTACAAACTTTGTTTTGTCTTTTTTCGATCTGTTTTCTAGACATACTTATTCCCAGAGTTAAATATGAAAACAGTCCCAAATCGGTTCAAAGCTAAAGCTTACAAACCAGCCGACAAAGATATGCAAGCAAATAGTTCCCAAGTGCACTTTAGCTCATGTAATTGCTAAGTTTAGAGCAATCTGGAACTGTCCAAGTCCAAATGAGACTTGTAGTTAGGAGTTTAAGACTGGGACAGTCCAAACATTGGGTTTGATCTACAGCGTCATTAACAAACTTGTTGAAGAGTTTTTAATGTATTTATTTGTGACCATTTTAGTATAACGGTATTATATCAAAGTATGAACATATTTTTATATGATATTTTTTTAGTTTGAAGTAGAGGAATAACGCAATCATCAAACATCAAATTCATGAGATTATTCAGCTGTCCATCAACTTCCTGGGTCTAACTTAGATACCTATTTCTTCCACCTTTTAACGGTCTAAAGTAAAACTACAATGGATGGATGGATGGTTGAATTATAAAAAGAGGCCCCTTTAATTTATTTTAAACAAATTTTAAGAGAGTTGTTTATAATTAAAAGAGATGGACGAACGTTTAAGCTTAAATTATAAATATGGATCATAATAATATGGAAAGTATTTTTTTATTTTCTTTCGTTTAAAATTATTCGTCTAACATACCCTCTGAATGCTGACTACTTTAGGTAACTTATATTTTCAAAATTACAAATTCTCCGCTAAAATAAACCTTAGCACTTTTCTCCCTATTTCTACGTCCTTAATCAATTCAAAGTATGATCCGTGAGCGGTAAGCGAATTCTGGATAGCGATGCAAGTTGGTGACTCGACAGACGAGTCCTGTGTCAGCACTTTTCAGTTTCGGTCGGAAAGTATCGTAAATGACCTCATTAGCAGATTAGACACCAGTTTGGATAGATAATATGACCCTAAAGTCCTTGCTTCAGTTATAGTGGAGTAAGCTGAATTAAGTTTGAAAATCTTTTTTTTGGTTACTGTGTTTTGTCTAGTAGAAAATCTACTCTTGGTTATAGAAGACGCCAAAAAGAAACCTCTAATTATTAGTAATATCATATTTTCACACAAATAACTTATATTTAACACAAACTTTTTAACCGACTTTTATTCTGTTTTCTGTCCAATTCATTTTCCATTTATGCAACTCAGCTCTGGAATTCTCTCCCAGAAGACTTCGCAAAACTAGCATCATAGTTTCAAAATTAGCGTTAAATCATCTTTTAAAATTATGCAATTTTCACTAATTAGTATAATGTACATATCGCTCTACAATATATATATATGAATAGATGTAATTTATATTTTCTATTTATGTTCCGATTTATTTTAAATATACATATATAACGAAGCGAATGCGTGAAATGTGGCGTCATTAAGGCCTGGGGGTCTTTATAACTGGTCATTCTTGAATATTTCAAGTAAAACACAGGAGTAAACTTCTTCGATTTATTCACAATTGAGGAGGTCCGATCGCTTCAACGGTTAAATAAGAATCCTTTCCTACCGACAGGCGCTCGTCTTTTTATAACAATGTTTGGTGAGGTGACTATAACAAATTTATGGAGGGTAAACTAAATTACAAATCTAAAAATCACTAAATATTGCTTATTTAATAAACAAACAATTTTCGATCTTTAAACTAACTAAAATAATTATTTTCGGCGATGTGTTTTTCATAAATACGCGATGTCGTTTATTGGTGTTATATTTATTTTCTCCAATAACCCATAATTTCATTAAATTATTAACATAACGCCGGCTTGCATATTTTATATTGAACCTAAGGGTTGATTGATAGATATTGCTTTTAGCTATTAAGTAATAAATTTTAAGCTATTATAAATTTATTAAAAAAAAGTAAATTTAAAAAAGTTTCTGAAATCGCACTTTCGTAAATATACCTAATAGTGATATAACGAATGTTATTATTTGATCATTCGCGAACGCGAATGCGGATATCATGCGAACACCTGCTTTTTTGGCCGACAAAATGCAGTTTGACTAAGATTTGTATAGATTTGGCGACCTATTTTCGCAAAACACCGCAATTCAGTATTCGCAAATGCGAATACGGATGCGAATATTCGCGAATGCAAATATTATGTTACTTTTATAGGTCAATATACACGCTTTTAAAATAAACTTCCTGTTGAAATCAGAAATTAGTCAATGAATAAGTTCAAAGCATTGATTAAGATTAAACTCTTTTCTAAAGCGTATTATAAAATTTCTGATTAAATAGAAGACAAAACAGCTTGGGACTGAGCAATAATATACATTACTATATTGTATTTAATAAATGTCAAAGTGTAGCGTATCTTGCCAAACAAGGCTCTTTTTTACTGAACTGTAAGGCAAGATACTGGAGCTAACTTTCATTGCCATGTAAAAAAACATTATTGTAATTATATTAAAAAATATATAAATAACAAAAAATACAAACCCGCTGAGTTTCTTGCCGGATCTTCTCAGTTGAGGTCGTGTTCCGATCCGGTGGTAGTGTAAGAAAAAAAATGTAACTATTTGTAAGTGCCCCCGTATGCCTATACATAAAGACATTTTATTTCATTAAATTTCATTTCATTTATTCGTTACATCACTAATGTATAATGAAATTATCAGCCAAGCATATAGATCACCTGATGTCTCAAATTAATCGTACCTCGTTTATCAAACGGATGCGTTACTGCTATTGCTCTTGAAGACTGAATTGGATAAGGAGATTGCATTAAATATAGCAATTTTTATACAGGTGAATTTTTCAAGCAAATGAACTTATGAGAATATTTTTCCATCATCAGCCTTTTGATGTCCACTGCTGAACATAGGCCTAAATGGCGCCACTCCAACCGGTCCTGTGCCCTCTGAATCCAACGGTTTCCCGCTGTCTTCTTCAGGTCATCGGTCCATCTGGTAGGGGGTGATCTGTGCTCCTTTTGCCTAAACGTGGTCGCCACTCGAGGACCTTTCTTCCCCATCGATTATCGGTCCTACGAGCGATGTGGCCGGCCCATTGCCACTTCAGCCTGCTAATTTTGATACTTTTACTGAAACAGATTTTAAGAAACAACATACTCATCGAAACCAAGCCTCAGGTATCCATCCATCCATCCATCCATCAGCCCTTTGATGTCCACTGCTGGACATAGGCCTCCCCTAAATGGCGCCACTCCAACCGGTCCTGTGCCCTCTGAATCCAACGGTTTCCCGCTGTCTTCTTCAGGTCATCGGTCCACCTGGTAGGGGGGCGACCTGTACTCCTTTTGCCTAAACGTGGTCGCCACTCGAGGACCTTTCGTCCCCATCGGTTATCCGTCCTTCGAGCGATATGGCCGGCCCACTGCCACTTCAGCTTGCTGATTTTGAGAGCTATGTCGGTAACCTTCGTTCGTCTACGGATTTCATCGTTACGAATCATGTCTCGTAGCGAAATTCCGAGCATAGCCCTCTCCATAGCACGCTGAGCGACTCTGAGCCTTCGAATGAGGCCTTTAGTGAAGGACCACGTTTCGGCGCCATAGGTCATCACTGGCAACACACATTGCTCGAACAATTTCGACTTCAGGCACTGAGGAATTGTGGACGAAAAGATACTACGAAATTTCCCGAACGCAGCCCAGCCGAGTTGGATTCTTCGAGTGACCTCCCTCTCAAAGTTGGACTTACCCATCCGGATCGTTTGTCCCAGGTAAATGTACTCGTCGACAACTTCGAGAGGAGTGCCGTCAACAACTACCGGTACGGGTGTGACATGGACATTAGACATGATTTTCGTCTTGTCCATGTTCATCTTAAGACCCACCCGTTGTGAGGCACTGTTGAGGTCGCCTAGCATTGTGCTGAGGTCCGTCAGCGAACCTGCCAAGATGACTATATCGTCGGCAAATCGAAGGTGTGTGACGTGTTCGCCATTGATGTTGATGCCAAGACCTTTCCACTCCATCAGCTTGAACACATCTTCCAACGCAGCGGTGAACAGTTTCGGCGATATGACATCGCCTTGCCTGACTCCCCGCTGCAATTGGATGGGGTTCGTGCTTTGGTCATGTACTCGGACTGACATGGTGGCGGCTGTGTATACACACTTCAACACCTCGATGTACCTATAGTCAATCTGGCATCGCTGAAGGGACTCCAGCACCGCCCAGTGCTCGATAGAATCGAAGGCTTTCTCATAGTCCACATAAGCAACACATAACGGCAGATTATACTCCTCGGTCTTCTGTATAATCTGCCGAAGCGTGTGTATGTGGTCCATGGTGCTGTAGCCTTTTCGGAATCCGGCTTGTTCGGGAGGCTGGAAGTCGTCAAGCCTGCGTGCAATACGGTTAGTGAGGACTCTCGAAAACAACTTATACACGTGGCTCAGAAGCGCAATGGGCCTGTAGTTCTTCAGGAGGGTTTTATCGCCCTTTTTGAAGAACAGCACCACTACGCTTCTGCTCCACGCTTCCGGGGTTGTCCCGCTAGTAATGACGGAATCGAACAACTTTTGGAGCGCCACTAGTACGGGTTTACCGCCAGCTTTTAGCAGCTCTGTTGTGATTCCGTCATCCCCCGGTGCCTTGTGGTTTTTCAGCTGTTTGAGAGCCTCTCTAATCTCGTACAGGCTGACGTCCGGGAGGTCCTCAGTATAGTGTCGGGTCAGTTTGGCACGTTTGTCGTCCGCCTTGTTACGGGCGGGAGCTCGTGCGGAAGCATACAACTGTCCGTAGTATTTCTCAATTTCTCTCAGAACATCGGGCTGAGACGAAACTACGGTGCCCGATTCGGTCTTCAACCTCGTCAGCAGGCTCTGCCCAATGCACAGATCCCTGGCGAACACTCTTGAGCCCCGGTTTCGCTCAATAGCGTCTTTTACGCGTCGGGTGTTGTGAGCACGCCAATCGCGTCGCCTACTCTGAGAGATCTGTTTATTGAGCAGTCTGTATCTCGACATTGAGGTTGGAGACTGCACACATAGTTCTCGCCTCTCCCTCATAAGACCGAGAGTATGCTCTGAGAGAACCTGAGAGCCACCACTGGAGTGGGTCTTAAAATACTTAGACCCCACGTCGTGGACAGTTGTTACTACCTTGGTGTTAATTTCGTCCACAGAAACGCAAGAATCGAGACACGCGAAACGGTTTCGGAGCTGTAGCTGGAACTCTTCGGAGCCCTGGATTTGGACAGGTGTTGGTCGGAGCGTAGACTTCATCAGGCGTGACCGTTCCAGCTTTACATTGATATTTAATGTGCCTCTTACCATCCGGTGATCACTTCCGGTTTTCACCCTGTTGATCACAGAGACATCATTAAATATGTGCCGTTTGTCTGCCAAAATGAAGTCTATCTCGTTCTTAGTGGAACCATCAGGACTTATCCAAGTCCACTTTCGCTGTGCCTTCTTCTTGAAGAAAGAGTTCATCATAAAGAAGTCTTCCCTCTCCAAGAAGTTGGCAAGCAAGTGACCTCGGTGGTTCCGTTGTCCAATTCCAAAGGGCCCCACCCTCCGTTCGTCACCATTTCGCACGCCTAGTCTTGCATTAAAATCCCCCATGACAACGGTAAAATGGGTTTTTGAGGTATGTATGGCTCTACTTATGTCCTCATACATAACCTCAACCTCATCGTCTGGGTGTGTCGAAGTCGGCGCATATACCTGTATGACCTTCAGCGAATACCGTTTAGATATTCTGAGTATAAGGTACGCTACCCTTGACGACACACTGTCGACTGTTACAACGTTGTTCACGAGGGATTTGTGGACGAGGAACCCGACACCACCCTGGGACAGGTGATCGCCCTCCCGGTGATAGAGCAAGTTTCCAGATTTGAGGATTATCGTGTCCTCCCCCTGTCTTCGGACTTCAGACAATCCCAAAACACTCCAGTTTAACTTGTCTATTTCTTCTTCCAGCTCCTGTATCTTCTCGTCGGTCCTCAGTGTCCTGGTGTTGTATGTTGCCAGGTGCAGAAGTCGTCGGTTGTGGTAGCCGGATCTCTTCCGGAGATTCTTAGCACCCCCTGCCCCGCCGTTACCTTGGCCGCTACCATAGCCCGGAATAGCGGGGCCGCCGGGGACTGGGGGCCGTGGCTTTTCTGCACCTGTCATAAGGGGGTTTTGCCAGTAGTCACCGCGCCTGGCAAGCGTGTTGGTGACCGCAGTAAATGTTGGAATTTCACAGGAGATGCTGCTGCCCATCTCCTGGATGTTTTATCCCTTAGTCGCCTCGTACGACATCCACGGGAAGAGAGGGAGTGGTGCTATTCTAAAAGGCCGACACCACATAGCCTCAGGTATACAAAATATAAAAAGACATTTTTTTACTAAATACAGTTTATTACCAAAATAGAAAAAATCTTAAGTAGGTACACATTAATATCTAAATTGAGCAGTTTATTTACAAATATTTACAATTTACGAGTATATACTAACATACATAATATATGTTACATATGATATTAAATAGTACTATATTATATTCAGAAGCTCATTTGTTTGGTATATTAAATATTTAAAAAGTAAATATAAAACCTAAATGCCATTTTAATAAAAAAATAAGAAATTACTGAAATTTGAGCAACTAAACGTTTCACATGAGCAATAGATTTGTATCAATACAAATATTTAATAATGGACGGGTTCTACCGCCAACAAACGATGATAAGCGATTTAATCTTTTTCAAAACCAAATCGCATCTGGAGTAATATAATTTAAATATTCAACTTATTAACCTATTCATTTGGTAGTCCTGTAATACCGGATGTGTTTATTTTTAAAGTTTGGTTAGATTATATGTATTTTTATAAAAACACGCATTACATTATTAAATAATGTTATACGTGTTTTTATAAAAATACATATAATCTAAAAAACAAAAAAAAATTAATACTGATGGTACTATTTTGTGGAGGCATTTTGTATTTTTAATGAAATACCTTGTTATTTTATTAATATTCTACTTACTCGTTTTTTTTTTTTATAATTTAACCTAACGATAAGGCAAACGGGCTCCCTGATAGAAAGTAGTCACCGTCGCCTATGGACATTTGCAAAACCAGAGGAGTCGCCAATGCATTGCCGGCTTTGGAGGAGAGAACCCCATGTCGTAGCGCCCCGAGAATACCTCAGGAGGAAGCTCATTCCTCATCTTGCACGTCCGCGGCAGGAACGAGCGCGCAAACCCAACCGTTATTTTATTAATGTTCTACTTCCTCATTTATCTTTTCTCGCTTGTCGACATTAGTGTTACAAGGCTAAATTTTTTCAAACATTTATTCATGCTTTATTTATGTACCGTCTAAATTTACGATGCATACAAATTATCTCAAGCAAATTGTTTATTCGCTAAATTGAAGCTTAAAATTTATTCTGTTTACGATTGCTAGGAGCAATGTCAACAATAATTAACTTCAGTATATGTTTACTCTTATAACAAGTTATATTAAACTTATATTAATATTAGGTTACAAAGCCGCTAAGAACCATATGAGGCTTGTGAAGAGTTTGTTTCCATTGGTACTACAACTTTCTTATACATTTCTTAAACAAATTTATTGATACAACATATAATGTGATAACTAAATGTTCATTTTGATGATTAAAGTCATATCAGTCTATATGCCAAATTTCGCAAATTTTGCAAAATTGTAGTACGTGTATTAGGGCTACAGTATCTTGGATAAGTTAGGTTTTCAAATATTAGAAAATATTTTGGGGAATTTTCGGGCATGTAAATTTCCTCACAGTATATAAAAAGTATATGTATTGTCAAAATAAATGATAATTAATTTTTAATGCGTGCAAAATTTTAAAAATGTGGAAAAGACAGGGATTTGAGTCTTGAGCTGTGTCATGACGCTATCGCTGCACGACATCTTATTTTAATATCGTAACGTATCTACCTATGGAAACAAGATCTTAACGGGCTAGAAACACGGCTACCTCACGCGTCTAGCCGCCATAAACATTTAATTTTAACTGCTTGCTTAGGGCCCGTTTAATATGCTGGTGAGCCGCTCTAACGACATATAGGCTCAAAGGTTCATATTTCATTTTATATAAGGTACGTAATTTTCTTCCTCTTTTGATAAACGCAGGAGCAAGAATAATGCTCACGGAAGGATCACGTAAAACTCGTTACAAGCATCATTTCAAATTTAATGCTAATTTCGGCCAATATCACTACAGCTTGCAGCGAACTTAAGTAACCTCAGGATCAGACAATTGATCGCAACTCTTTTTATTTTATGTTCACTCCTTGGTACTTGAACTGCAATAGGCCTGGAGGCCTCTACCATACTTCTTTAAGGGGAAGAGTGACGAGAACTTCAGTAAGCGGCCCACCGTGTCCGAGCAGCGCCAGCCTAACGGTTGAAACACCCTCTCTCGGGAGGTCCGTGGTTTAAATCCCGGGTACGCACTTTCTATTTTTTTTAAAGTGATGAGCCAGTGAAGGTGTGCCGGCAACCACACCCTTCCATCGGAACGCATGAAATGCTTTATGCTAGAAATAGGTGTGGCGGTGGTACTTCCCCGGTCGAACTACACTCACTCTACCACCTCGAATTTATTTCTAAAACGATAAATATACAAATAAAAAAGTACATATGTAAATATAAAGTTCAGTTTTCAAAATATATTAGGTAAAATATGCTTTTATTAAAAATACTTAACTACTTAAAAATACTTATACTAAAATAATCTCATTTTCACAATCCCACGCAAATAAATCCTTAAACCGCAATTAACTACCATGCATACTGAACTTAACAAACGGTTTTGTAAGTTAAAATTTAACTAAATACAACTAAGAAAAACCCTCATGGTTGAATGTTTACTACTAGAGACAACTATTTTGTAAACACATTATTTGTAATGTAAACTTGATATTGCACGTTTCTAACGCGGAGCATGAAGATAGGTCTACTCTTGCCTTAAATTTTTTTATAATATTTTCATTGTACTGAAATATTTGATGATTGATATTGTATTTTTTTCAACTTGTTTTGTTCTTTTTGTTAATTTGTCATATCTATTACAATATCATCTTTCTATTAATATTTTTCTTCCATATCATTGTGATATTTTTTCTGCTTTTATTTTTCAGCAACAATTAACAGCGGAACCTGTATTTATTCATAAGAATAATCCATATGAAGTATTTTCTCTATTTAGCGTAAATTCTTTATCGACCAAAAAAATAAAAAAATATCGATTATATCCACAATCTAAAAATGTAACATTATTTATAAGTTACATTAGACAATCGTGTATGACTCTTACACCGTCATAATCAGCACCTCTATAAACGGCCCTAATTTTCACAAAACATCTGTGAACTGGTACTACGCTGCGCTAATTGAATCAGGTCGCTCCGCAGTCCCCTTAACTGTACAGGATCTAAATTAAATAACTAACTAATGCTACGTTTCCAATTTAGACTGACTAGTATTCCTTGAGGACTCACAAGATTGGTCCTTCCTCGCGTTATCGCTTAACACTGGTCGAGCTGAAAAATAAAAAAGAACACGTGAAAAAATATAATGCTATAAAAACAAGAAACGTCACTAAACTTACACCCGTATTGTTGTAATAATTAAATAATCATCTTTGTTCACCAATTGTCTACCAATTCGCACTTGGCCAGCGCGGTGGACTGGCCCAAAACTCTTTCATTCCGAGAGACAACCCGTGCCCAGCAGAAGAACAATAATGGGTTGCCGATAATCATCTTTGCTCCCATACCTCCCTTTTTAATTCCAACGCCATTTTGGAATTGACGTTATATCATATG
This sequence comes from Spicauda simplicius, assembly GCA_949699795.1. NCBI lineage: Eukaryota > Metazoa > Arthropoda > Insecta > Lepidoptera > Hesperiidae > Spicauda > Spicauda simplicius. The sequence goes on from OX453057.1 coordinate 19,558,508, forward strand.
TTACAATTCGTCTAGTGGTTTAGGCTGTAGCGATTGCCAAACAAATAGACGTATATACAAACGCTCTAAATATATACAAACGCTCGAAAAATATTACTTTTTTTTTACTTCTAATTCTCTTTCAATTTAATAAATGTGTCATTGTCGCATAATCGCTCAACATATTTATTACATTTTTTTTATATTTTATGTTATTTATGTCACTTTATTTATCATATTAAACTAATCGTAGTCACCCTTTCATTTGATACTCATATTGGGTGCTTTGTACAAAAATATGTTTCCGCCATTTTGTTGCGATAGCCATGTAAGATTGTTTACAGTATTGATTATTTATAACTGCATGTTCATCAGAACCACAGTTACTTTACTGTCACATTTCAAATTGCATCAGAATTGGACACTGAAAAGTGAATCAAATTCAACTTAAAACATTTGAAATAAATGCTGCAAGCATCCTAACTTATCACAAACATTGCAAATTAATAAAAGTTTTATAATAATTGAGCCCAACTTGATTCATCATAGATTATAGGGGTTTACTCATACACACGTGTAGCGTATCCTGCCAAACGTGCTCCTTGTTAGGCCAAATGTAGGGCAGGATACTGGAGCTAACTATTGTTACCCATGTAAAAACAAGATGGCAAATAAAAAAAAAATAAAAAAAGATATACAAAGAAAAAAGACAAACCCACTGAGTTTCTTGCCGGATCTTCTCAGTTGAGGTCGTGTTCCGATCCGGTGGTAGTGTAAAAAAATATATATAAATGTAACTGACAATTTGTAAGCGCCCCCGAAGGCCTATGCAAAATAAAGACATTTCATTTCATTTCATTTCATTTCACACGATACGACATCGCATCGTGACGTCACATGCGATATCGTGTAATTTAAATCTCCGACGTGCATCGAAAAAAATTGACATAAAATTGCATCGTTGTACTCTAGTTGTGTACTCACGCCAATTCGGACGATGGCTATGGCTATGACTATGGTCGACAATGGCCTAAAACTCTCTCATTCTGAGAGAAGACCCGTACCCAGCAGTGGGACAATAATGCGTCGACGATACTCTAGTTGTGTAATGAAAACTGATTTAATCCTATGAAATCGTCAAGGAATGGAATCGTATTTTTTTCGTTTTTATCCTTTCTTCAAGACATTAATTGTAACCGACTTCCCTTTTATTCGTCACTTTTACACGGCACGATATCGTAACATGGCATAATGCTACGTCGTATAGTATGTATGCGTCTTTGTATGTTCGCACGATTTAATCATATGAACGTAGATGTACAAAAAAGTACACGAGCTAATATTTTCGATTACATTCTCTATTGTTATTTTAGTAGTTATACATAACTAGTTGAATCCCGCAGCTTCGCCCGCGTTAACATAAAACGACTGTTCCGTGGGAATAACATATTTTCCTACTGTAAAAAGTAGTCTATATGTTATCCAGAGTAGCAGCTAACTCCCTACCAAATTTTATGAAAATCGCTCCAGCCGTTTAGACGTGAAGAAGTAACAAACATACACACTCACAAACTTTCGCATTTATAATATTAGTGTCTGATCGCGAATCTAAGCCAGAGGCAAAAGAGAGTTAATTTTTTTAACTTGTTAGCCGAAAGGTATAATAAAAGCCTATATTTCTTATTGTAATATTCTTCATTGAAATAAGTTAAATGTTATTTTTAATCATGAAACTAAATGAAAGCTTATAAGTCAAAGAAGGGATTTCCTTACTTCTTAGCTTTTAAAAATATTGTAAACGGATTATAAACCTATTCCCCCCAACTTGAGGGTTTGAATTCATATATTTCTTTTATAATAAACAGAACCCTGTAACTGACAATGCACATTTTAATCTGGTAAGTCTATAAGAGAGGACGGTTTGAAGTAAATTACTGGTTTTTAGTTTTGTTTAGATCATTAAGGACCTTACCGACCATCCTAAGTAAGAGTTTTTCGATTCCGTGCAATGGTGATTCGAAAATAATGCACAGAATGAAGGCAAGAAAGAAGGTAAGGGACAGGTGAGCTATTGCATTCGCCATCTGAAAGAAGAAATGAATTCGTTATTTACGATTATGATTATTAGGTATATATGTTGTATGTAAAACTCGTCTCCTCATTCTTATGATACCATGCTTGTTACAGTACGTATTGCGATGAAACATTCGACAAATCGGCGTCGTAATATTAAACATGTACGGAACACTAAAAACGTACGACAAAAAGCTCTAATGATATACAGATTAAAGCGCTGCTTGATTTGCAACAATATTCTGTAATGTTTTTTTTTTATCTTTTTGAAGTAGCAAACGAGCATGCAGTCTACCTGATGGTAAGTGGTCACTGCCGCCCATGGAAATTTGTACATCTGCAAGCAACTCCAAATAGAACATGGGTTTTATCTGAAGCCATGAGTTGATACTCCCGAGGTCTATAATGGTCGCCTCATATAAAAGTGTACCAGCAACCACACCCTCCCGTCGAAACGCAAGAAATGCTTCACGCTAGAAATGTGTGGCGGTGGTACTTCCCCGGTCTAAATACACTGGTTCTATAAGCTCTAAAAATGTATCGTTCGATGCGATCTTGGTACAATACTTCAACGCGTAAATACGATGAACGCTCATATCAAATCCATGACACAATATATATATTCATACTCCCGCTATATTGATACTCCAAATTGCAGACATAAAGATTGCGTATATATTTGCCATGTCATATGATTTTGTCAATTTATTTCATTTTAGTAACAAAGTAAATCCATATAAGAAACAAAAATAGTATAATAAATATGGATAATTCATACAAATTAAGAGCTTTCTCATCAGTAAGTATTGTTTCGTAATGCTCTTAATAAATTCGAAACAAAACCCGGAGATTTCTGCACTGACATAATTCTCGACTAGTGACATATTAATTCATAACCAGTTATTTGCCATCATCACTATTAAAACATGTTTTATAATGTAATAATGGTTTCCTACAATCTCTAACGGTATTAAACGAATCCAATGGAAGAGAATTTCGTCCCTCGAGACGAGATATATAAACCTCTTCATAATATCGTTGAACAATACTTACCACTGTAAAGAAAGTGATGTGCAAAGGATGTCTCAATTGTCCCACGTAGTACAATTCCACGATTCCGTTCACCAAATAGGCACAAAACGTTAACCTCGATAGCGGCACCAAGAACTTCCAAGTCAAAAGTTTGCCTAAGACACCTGAAATGATTGGAAAGTTACAAACATTACTCTAGAAAAAAATATAGTCTAAGAATAGAAAATTATATTACTTATCAATACAATCTATTAGTGATCATTATAATTAGGCATATCCATAGATTAAAATCTATTATTTAAGGTTTTTTACATAATCAGAAAGGTATAAAGCTATTTTATAAACGTTTTTGACTACTTTTTATTCAAAACAAGAAATGGAAAAAACGAAATAAACACTAACTGTAGTATGTATGGACATATATTTTCAACACTTTAAAATAAAAACTATAAAATTAATGCAATATATTAAGAAAAAAACTTAAGTTAAGTTTTTCGATTTAATTGATGTCGATTAATTATAACAATAACATAAAACATGAAAAAAAAAAATGTGTGAGTGTACTAGCGTACACTCGTAAGAAGTGAAACTTCTTTATGACGTTATTTTTCAAAAAATAATTTACTATATGCAACTTTACAGAAAATGATTAAATAAAGTTAAATTAGATAAAGTTTAATAAAAGGCTTTTATTAAACTTTATCTAATAATCTAATCTATAATAATCTATCTAATATCACGCGTGGTAGGGATAAGAAAAAGATGGCGCGTAACGGAATAAAAAAGATGGCGCGTAACGTAACATAACGTAAAAATGTTACACTATTTTTTTTCCAACCCCGATAAAGAAGTTTCACTTCAAAAATATTACTTCATATTTTTAAGAAGTCGGTCTATTTATAACTAATTTGCAATAAGCGTTATACTCGTATGTACTTAGCAGCACGTATTTCATATGTTACATAGTACACAATAAACTTTACCGATCGCGCTAGCTTGTTTTAAGGTGTCCAATTACTAGTTTACCTAGCACTTGTGTAAAAGCCATTAATTTCAATTGTAAAACGATAAAACGGTACTTAAAATCGATTTTCCGATACCCACCGCCATTACCAATGGCGCTATCTATAATGAGCCATTTGCGATGCTTTACGCGAACTTGTAGAGCGCTTGAAAACAACCTCTAAAGTACGGGGCACGGCCAAAATGGCTTTAAGAACCTTAGAACCTTCGAACATTTGAGGACCCTTTTCAAAGTATAGGTATCTTAAATGTGACATATATAATGTTCACATTTTGCACGTAAACTTCGCCCTTCGTCAAAACAAATGTATGAATAGTCAACATTGTTTACCATTTATGCTCAAGTCACATGTCATATATTATTTGCATGAAAATACACAAGAATAGATACACAAAATACCCAATATACATATGATTTTATTATTGAACTTTCGTTTTCACATAAATAGACCCAATTTTGATATATATCGCTGTCAAAAAATATAAAAATTGTGTCGATAAATAACATTTTTTATAATATTGAAGTAGCAAACGAGCATGCAGTCCATCTGATGGTAAGTGGTCACTGCCGCCCATGGACATATGTAAGCAACTTCATATAGAACATAAGTTTTATCTGAAGTCAATCACAGATGCGTTGGTACTCCCGAGGACTATGATGGTCGCCTCATACAAAAGTGTGCCGGCAACCACACCCTTCCGTGGAAACGCAAGAAATGCTTCACGCTAGAAATAGGTGTGGCGGTGGTACCTTCCCGGGAGAACTACACTGGTTGTACCACCTTTTATACTTTTTATGCCACCACCTTTTATACCACCACCTTTTATACCACCACCTAAAATAAGTTCACTACTTACCACCATTGCCAGTTGCACAGGCAATGATAAGCCACCCATTAGCGATGCTCCATGCAAACTTGTGCAGCGATATGTAGGCAGCTGCTTCAATGACGCTATACTGATACCAGTCCTGATAAAACAAGCTAACGGAGAAAGTGGTCACAACTCCGAGGATAACGCTGGTGATCCAACCGAAAGTCTTCAAGAGATTCGAGAATTGATAACTAAAAAAGAAGAATGTTAAATAAACTTATTATATTTTAATGTGTAAACATATAGACATATTGAAAAGTATAAGACCATAAAAGATAATTTATTAGCTTACTTTTCTGTTTGAATTCTATGCAATATATAGCCAGTCAGTAGTCCCATGAAGTATGGCGTCATTTTCATATGAGTTTTAACGTAAGCTTCCGTAAAGTAGGTGTTGGTGGCAAAATCTGTGAACTCTCTGAAACGAAAGAATATATATTATTACCAGCAACCTATTGCATAGATAGTCGACAGCAAATATTGAGTAATCAAAGAATTATAACTAACTTTGCATAGAACAGCAGAGTTGGGTCAAGGCGATCTTTGTAAGTGATGAACGCTGGTATAAGAAGAGAGACGAATGTGCCAATGCCGGTTATAATCAATCCTAACCGTCTCCAGTGCCAGAGACTGTAGATGAAGATTGGGGCTATGAAGAACATCTGAGTATCCACCGCGAGGTACCAAGATTGGAACATACACTGTAATAGAAAACCTTCATCAATGCAGAAAACACAGATTTATACCAAATTTAATAATTATTGTGCAGCCGTTAAATTTAATTTAGGAAAAAAATATAAAAGCGGATAAAGTCTAAAAGTACTTGAAGCAACGTTTAATTGCAGGTAATCTCATTCCGTCACTATGGGTCAAAATGTCATATGTGCGTTTTGCTTGCTCATTTGATAAGGGTCACCACTTTAGTAACCTTTGTCTCTAGCGACTTGACTGACGTATACGCTAGCTTCAGCCGAGGTTGCTGTGCAAATGTAAAGCTAACACTTTCTTGAACCGTGAAAATTTTGACATCTATAAGAATAGTCAGGGTCCACGATTTCATTGCAGAGCAAAACGAGTCTAACCCTTTCTGCTCTCCGGTCAAGGAGGCAATCGAAATGTCTACGCGTTCAAAAATAACTATCAATACTCAAACTATGCTCAATTGCTACATAAAATATCAGGAATACATACCATTTGATCAGTATTTACATAGTTGTTGACGTACAAGATATTAGCCCACCAAGAGGCCATGCATCTCTCTTGCTCCACCATTATTTTGTTCTCCCACAAGGGACCCTCTCCAATCTTGGGAAACCAGGTCATGTAGAACAGAATCACTACCACGTAAGCTGGTGTTACCCTGATAACAAAAACGTATCGATTAAGAAAGATATAGGTCTGCTAGGCCAAGAACGTAATGGTAGATTTCTTACACCCTTAAGAACTTTTCTTATCAAATAATTGTCACATGTGTTACTTTTCGGACGAAGTCTTTCCTTTTCCTTCACCCCAAAGTAAGTGGCACCTAATTAATTACTAATACGTAGATAAAAAAGACGAGAACATAATCACCCAAACCAATAACAGGAAACTTAATTCATCATTAAGATGTACGCTTCGCCGAGGATTGCTCCGTGTGTCAGATCGGTACCGACACCGCTCCGCTACGCGAACGAAAGAATTACCATGATAAAAGAATTAATATCTTTTATGATACAGAAGTACCACCGCCATACCTATTTATAGCGTAAAACAGTTCTTGCGTTTCGTTGAAGGGGTGTGGTTGCCGGCACACTTTTATAAGAGCCGACCATCATAGTTCTCGAGAGTAGCAACGCATTGGTGATAAACTTCAGATGGAACCCATGTACTATATAAAGTTGTTTACAGATGTCCATGGGCGGCAGTGACCACTTACCATCAAGTGGACTGCAAGTTCGTTTGTTCATTCAATTAGATGAAAAAAATGTTTTTCATGATGATAGAACGATTATCACTCTACCGGGGAGGGACTACCTCCACAGCTACTAAAGTAAAGCAGTTCGGTTTACTTTAGTAGCTGTGGAGGTAGTGTTTTTGGAGACCTGACATTTGAGGTGACCATTAACTTTAGATAGAATACCTGTTCTATATAAGTTTGCTTACAAAACGTTCATTGATGATAACGACTACTTCCCACCCGACGGACTGACTGCGTACTGATTCGCTATTTTAATTGTTTAAAAAAACGTGACTTAACGACGTATTTTCAGTACGTAACGCTTGGAAACTTTCCGAAATTATGAAAGCTAATCTTATTAACAGAAAATATTCAAATTTCGAGACCTGAGACTTATTTTGCAAGGATTTATCGACAGACTTATATAATTATATACCTTATAATTACCCCAAAAAGTAGCCATCTATATTCAACATGACGCAATACGAGCACGGAAAACTCCAAGCCTCCAAAACTTCCATTACACCGTGACTCATACGTATAATTAACCCTTTGAACGCGCCTTTAAATTAACGACACACAGCGGCCCAATCACATTAATCAGCAAACCCAAATCAATCAGATTGCTTTGATGTTTAGCTACTTCTAAGGGAAATACACGTGTTACTCAGTTTATTCACGTATACTCATGTAAGGCTAGCAAAATGTATGTATTCAATATAAAGGTATCAGATATCGGGAGCTGTGCTCTATACTCGGGGCAAATTCGATATGGAATGTTTAATAACAATGCGTTGCCTAGCAACCACTGACAGGCAGGGGAATGCAACTTTTTGTTGTTTTATCAGCCATCTTTTACCTATTATTAACATTAACGTGTAACTTATAATAGGTTGCAAATCCCTTCATGGAAATAGGGTTGTAACATCATTAGTTATACAATGACGATAATGGTAAATAAATTTTGTTTGTCTGGTTTTAGTTATTATCTTGCCGTTGGTAGTTATTAATTAATTAACTCTCCTTAACTAAATCACTTCGCGAAAATTTTATACATACTTTGGTTGAATATAAAGTGCATTTGTGTAAAAATTCGTGTTGGTGTTGGTGTAAGTTGGTGATAACCCTACTTAGGAATTTTTATGGTTTGTTTACATTTATTCCAGATCGAATTTGCCCCGAGTATAGAGTCTAGACAAACATCACTGAATTGAAGCTTTTCGTTAAAAGATACATAACACATGATTCTTAGTTTTTAGTTAAGTTATCGGCTGTAGATAGTTGGTTATCTATTTATACACATTGATATAAAATCGCAGTTTTTATACCACAATAAGGCAAACTTATCTATATAATGATAAAAAAGAAATCAAATAAAAAATATTTTTCTATTTAAAACGGCTTATTTAGTTAAAGTATTTTTTCTTACATAGCACCTGATCAAAACGAGCATGATTCAAGAGATGTTACGGGTGTTAAAAATGACTAGTAAAGCATTTATAATCAACGTAAAAATGTAACGAAACAATCAACATTTTTTAACACCTACTATTTTATGTTCCTGATAAAATAACAACCGTGTATCGAATCACATAAACCATATTGCACGACTCTTAGCTATTGCGTTCTAACAGAATATATAATAAATATGTATATTACTCGTAAATGAATAAATACCTATGGAAAATCTAAAGAACTCTTTAATTCTTCTCAAGGCGAACATGATGAATTTTATTCATCTTCTTGGAATAAAATCCATGTACATTATAAACAGAAAGTGGAAAACTATACGCGCTTTCTACACTCACAGCCCCACGCTAGGATTTTCTTCTGTATCGTGGGTACCATGGACACACACAAAGACGAATACACAAACACCTAGAACAGGAATTTAACTAATCATTAAGATACCTATTTAGCCGGTAATCGAACCTGGAACCCATTGCGCGTCAGTCAACCTATATTATTATTCATTGATATGATGTAACAAAATATCAAAAATCGATCTTTTAAGATGATTTCAATATTATGAATATGTGTCTAACTGTACACTCAAATATAATAAGGAATCGGAAGAAAATTACTTCATCGGTTATTACAATTAAGTCTCGTTTTCATATTGCTCGAAACACAATTATGACGTGTCAATAACAGCGGCCCTAATTATTTTGCAAACAAGAAAATGTTTTTTGATGTTTTTCGGGACCGTTCCTTTGTTCGTGATAATTTGGGTCGGTCTCAAATTGTTTGGCAAATGAATTGCGATTTTTATTAATTTTCATACTGGATCTAGTGAATAAATCTCATTTCACTTTTTATCAGATACAATAGCAATTTTATATTTTTCTATTGTTGTAATTTCATAGACTTTTATCTGATTCTTGTTTGGTAGTAAATTAGGTATTCTGTTTTGTATTCTAGCTAATTCGGAGCGAATGGAGCAAAATGGACCTAAAACGATTAATCACTCTGGACAACGTTTTTTATTTCGTTTAAATTGTTTATGTCCGTAATTCTACTTTATGTTACCTTTTACAACAACATAATTACGTAACGCAGTAAATGTTGTCAAATATTTTAAAGAAATTTAACAATGCTGATAAAGTATACCGTAAAATAGTATTGAAGTATGGTATACTTTATTAAAATAGTATTGAGTTATTGATGTTACTCAGTATTATTTCATATAGTATACAAAAATGTTTGGCATTTTTTTGTTTGTTATGCCCCTAAAGGGTTAACAGTGTCCGAATACATCCTTATATCCTTATATCCTGATATTGATCATTGAAATTATAGAGGGTTAGAGCGGACCAACATGTATCTACACCCAATGAGAGGAGCATTGTCCGTGATAGAGTGGACGAAATGGCTTTGAATTTGTATACTGACAGATGGACATACGCCGGTTGAAAGGCCTTGGTATGATCGTGACTGTTATGATTGTCCGCCAAAAATACATATATTCATCGTTTTAGGGATCCTGTGCCAGCCGGTCACATGCCTCAAAGGACCGATAATCGAAGAGGAGAAAGGAATTCGAGTGGCAATCAAGTTTGGGCAATAGGAGCACAGGCGAAACCAGGTGGACCAATAACCAGTAGAAGATAGCGGAAAACCGTTGAATTGAAAAGACACAGGACCGGTTGCAGTGGTGTCATTTAAAGAAGGCCTTTGCCCAACAGTGGACCAGATAAGGCTTATGAATGGATCAATAGATAATGTTCCTAATTGTTATACATAAGAAAAATTACGTATAAACTCGTACTAACTCAGTTAACGAGCTGTTTACAAGGTGGCAAGAAATATCCGAAATATCAATATTTCTATGAAAATATTTCATAAGGTTTGACGTGAATGAATTGAATATAAAAGGGTATGTAGACAAAGGCTTCGTGTCTGTACGGATTACTGTACTGATCCCTTACAGCACTTCAACCACTCTGGCATTTTGGAAAAGCCTTTTAGGTTCTTTATTTAGTAGATGTTTTACATATATCTATACTTTTAAAAGCGACAGGATACTTAATGTATCTAATCTTTACAAACCCTAAACTATCAAAGATAAATCATTGAATCTAGTCAATAGGCAGTGATATAATGTGAGGCACATTTAGGGGGAGGTAGAATATTATTAATTAGATTTAGATCTGGCGCCCTTTTTTTTAGTTATTAAATTACAACGACATAGTTGTGTAAAACTATTAAATTGTTCTCTTTTTTATCCGCTTGAAGTAGAAAACATGCATGAAGGTTGCATGCATCAAGGTGGTAGAACCAGTGTAGTTCGACCAAGGAAGTTGACGGAAATTAATCTTATTAATATGTATTATGATTGTAAACGTTTGTGAAGATGTATGTGTGGTTTTTACTTCATTTTGAATGTGGTTCTAGCGTGAAGCATTTCTTGTGTTTCGATAGAAGGGTGTGGTTGTCGGCACACTTTCACATGAGGCTACGATCATAGACCTCGGGAGTAGCAACGCATCTGTGATTGACTTTAGGTACCCATGTTCTGTATATAGTTGATTACAGACCTGGCATCATACTGCTACAAGTATTAGGTAATGTAAGATAGTGTACAGGTGTTGGGTATTAGTGTGTAGAGTCTACGTTATCGTACAGTTCAACTTAGCACCTGTATCACTATTGTTAGGAGATAGATAGTGAAACTGCCGTGGTAATTTACGTAAGCCGCGTTTATTCAGGACAAGGTATTAGAGACGACTGACTGCCTGCGAGGGGTAAGCGCGGGGGCAGCCAAGTGTTGCTTACTCAAGCACTATGGTCGCTACAGTAGTAACAACGATAACAATGACATGTAGATTTAGCGATTGTTGTATTAGTTAACATACTAATATCATACAACGCAGCACTAGTCCGCCATCTTTCATTACTAGCTAAGATGAAAGTTGGCGCACGTCCAAAGGTTATTCTAGATGTTTCTGTTACAAATATTATGTTATCTTGCATTCGCCCTTCAGTGAAAAAAACATAAATATTCTTTATGTTACATTGATTTATTTCATTGTAGTCTTGAATATTTTATATTAAACGATATTTTGATTTTATGTTGATTCCGGGCACATATCCCTCGATAACTTTGGCAAGTCTACTTACTTGCGGGTGTTTATTACCTCGACCTTGATCTCAAAACTAGAACTAACAGTTCCTGTCAGCTTCTATTGTCAGCCAGATGTGGGCAGTCCCTGTAGTTCCGGGATCAGAATGTTGCTACGGTATCATTTGCCTGTCGTAAGATGCGACCAAAAGGGGCTTCCGGGGTTTCGGGCAGCTAGAGTGGGAGCTTGAACCGTTCGGTCAGGCGATCCCGGAAAGGACGGCGTTATATGCGGCCCAGCCTTCCACCTGGGAGAAGCCCGATGGGGCACCGCGCTCAGAGGATTCCGGTTGCGTTCCTTTGGATATCCCGGAGTCCTCTTTGTAGCGCCGAAGATGGAATCCCACATAACCCTGCGTCGCTCCCATGGCGTCAGGTACCTTTTGAAGGTTTTCCTCTCGAGAACAAAAAAAGGCAGATGTGGCTGGTAGTGATGGCACCAGAACCGGATCATAAAAGATTGTATTTTGGGTAAAGTCATCGTTGATCCTTTACTGTCTCACTTCTAAAGTATGGCTGCTCATAAATTGTATCATTTGTGTTTTACATACCTGATATAACGGAAGATGAGTATCGGTATAACATTAAGCCTGCCGCGTCTCTTATCCAGCTCAATAAGAAGCAATCTGCAGAACAGGAATGCACTCAGGAATAAGAACGTATCAACTAATAGAGTGTTGTTCAACATGAACGCGTTCGCTGGTTGGCGTATTAACTGAAAAAAAAAACACAAATTTAGTAATACAGCAAATGCACAACTAGGACTTTTTATCGACTTAAGGGATACGCAAATAAGCAAAGTCAGAATTTAAATCGAAATTTATTACTTGGTTGTCTACGAAGAATTAAACCTGCAAGACTACGAGAGGCACATAGATCGATATAGTACCTTCTTTACAATAGAGGTCACTAAACTTAATATTAGAAGGATACTATATGAACGATCTGGATATAGGCATCTTACGGGTCCTTCATTTTTCTTTTTCACAAAATATTTCAAATGTAAACTTAAACTGCTATACAGCTGACGTAACTTTAAGGGCACTTAGTATCTGCACCTACAAAATTCAATAATAAAATGCTATAAATATTCCTATAAGACCCATCTGAGAAGGCCAATTAATTAAGTGGAGACAATCAATAAAGCTTTTAATAAGCGCTCATATTGTGATTGGAATCATATTTCATACAAGTGCAGTATCGAAATTTTCGTCCAAAATTGAATTATGAAATTATTGTTTCTCTCAGTAAAGTATATTCATTCATTGATTCAGTAATAAGCCTCCTAGAGATGGAAGTGGAAAATTACTAAAATGTTGGAAAATATGTATTATGTATTTATAATTACAATAGTTATAATATCAGCAAATTTTATAATAATATCCTGTACCACGTTGCTTCAATGCGGATAGGTGCTCTCACATTAAAGTGAACCACATACCTTCAAAAGTTCTAAAAGATACGTGTAATATAAAATTCCGTACTCGACTCACGTATGACCTTAACGTTTCTCGTAGGAAAATCATACACTGATAGTAATAGGTGTCAATGCAGTTCCTCAAGAAATTTTAGTGAATAGTAATTAAAATAAATAGTCCCACACTGGGATTTTTTCCTGTGTCATGGGTACCATGGACATATACAAAATGAATACACAAACACCCAGACCCAGAACATGAATCTAAACACATCACTCAGAGACCTGTCTGGCCGAGAATCGAACCCGGGACCCTTTGCGTGTCACACTGGTATGGTAACCGCTCCGCCACGCGGGTCGTCAATTTCATTTTAGAATTGATTTAATCAGTACTACTCACCCTATCCCACGCCTCAGCATCCATCACAGGTCCACTGCCAATAAACAGACAGGCATGACCCCCGATTATAAAGATCATAGCCAAAGCCTTAATGCCAGTGATACATTCTAAACCAAGGCTGTTATTCTGCTTCGTGGAAAGAATCTTCTTGACGTTGTTGATTAATGAGAAAGAGACGATAAGGTCATGAGTGATGGTGTTCTTGTTGCTGCCCCATTTCATAGAGTATATCTCGTAGATGGTGGTCAAAAACATTATACCAGCGATGAACAACAGGAACGCTCTGAAATATAAAGTCAAAATATTATTACTTAAATAATATTTCTCACTTGTGTTCTATAGAATCCTGAATATGGAAAAGTGAAAATAATTAAAAAACGGTAGAAGTAATGAGACATGTATCATGAGAAGTATCACAAACGAAACATAAAAACATATTTCGGATATGTATCATAATTTCCCAAAAACACTGAGATATATGTATTTTTTTTTATCTGACTGAAGTAGCAAACGAGCATGCAGTCCACCTGATGGTAAGTGGTCACTGCCGCCCATGGACACCTGTAACCAACTTCATACAGAACATGGGTTCTATCTGAAGTCAATCACAGATGCGTAGCTACTCCCGAGGACTATGATGGTCTATCATATAAAAGTGTGCCGGCAACCACACCCTTCCATCGAAACGCAAGAAATGCTTCACGCTAGAAATAGGTGTGGTGGTGGTACTTCCCCGTCGAACTACACTGGTTCTACCACCTAAAAACTATTATTGATGAGCAATTGAAATGTATCTTGTGATCATAAGCAAACATTTTGCTAAATACTTCAATATTTTGAGAAACATTTCAGGATGAATACATTTCGACGCAAATTTAGAAGGAACAGAAAATGTTACGTAAACATGAAGAATACGTACTGTATGTATCAATCATTGAATTATTTACGGTGGAGTCACACGACGTGGAAGGTAATGAAAAGGGGAAAATATTATCTTCCAATATGTGATCAATCCTAATACGTCAAATGTTACCGATAGGTCTAACCGTCTCCGGTGTTATTTATAAGAATTTCTCTATACGTGAACATTACCACTTTCGCTATTAAAAGTAAAGGATGTAACAGACTGACATACAATCACATAATATTGCATTGAAATGCATTTATATGCAAATTCACCGCTCTTTAGATTTTCAGAATTTTCGGCTCAATTTAAGTTGAGGCGACCATCTTTGTCCTTAGAAACACAGCTGTGCTTGACTTTTAATAGATCCCTTGTTCTATTTGAAGTAACATATATCCATGGGCGGCAGTACCATCAGGTAGATGACATGCTCGTTACGTCGTGGTACCTCAACCTTATACAAAAAAAAAAACAAACGCATCCGTAATCAACTTCAAACTTCATTGGGTTAGTTAAAGATACATTACTATTTTTAGGAATAAGTTGGAATACTTCCTATTACATGTTCATTTAGAGCAGTGATAGCGTAATGGTAGAAACTTGGCCTCTCAATCGGGAGGTCCGAGGTTGAAATCCAGGCACGCACCACTGAATTACGAGCGTATTAGAAATTAGTTATTACTGCTTTTCGGTGAAGGAAAACATCGTGAGGAGACCTACACACCCGAGAGTTCATACAAAAAAAGTTCTCGGAGGTGTGTGAAGTCCACCAATACGCACTTGGCCAGCACGGTGGACTATGGCCCAAAACTCTCTCACTCTGAGAGAAGACCCAGCAGTGGAACAAAAATGGGTTGTAAACCCCATATTATTATGTTTATTTTGCCATACATCACAGAGAAAATATTTACTACTTTTATAAACCTCCGCCATACTCAAAGTATCTTCTACTACATACTTCCTAATTTAACTAACTCACTTCTTCTTAATGACTTAGAAAGTAAAATCGTGCACACTATATAATTAAGTTTAGTGACGAGAAACGCGCGAATTTAAGTAAACCTAAATCTTCAGAGAATATAACAACCTCTTTGATGTTAAACATGGCGATTATGACCTATTTCACATGTCATCTTGTAACTCCAACGCAATAATTCTGCAAAATGTATATTTTGAGACACGTTTGCGTAATATTGTGTATTCTACAAGTGTATGAAAACATTTTTTGTAAAAATAACAACATTACTTTATGCCACTATTTTGCATGTTTATAATTTATTGTACGTATTTTTGTAATAATCGCTAGCATTGTATATAGGACTAGTCGACCCAGCGAACTTCGTACCGCCTAAAAGTCAAAAATCTAAAATTATCAGTGCTCCACCACTATATTATGCACGTATTATACATAAGAACCTTCCTTTTGAGTCAGTCTATCTATTAAAAAAACTTCATTACAATCCGTAGCGTAGTTTTAAAGATCTAAGCATACATAGAGACAGACAGCGAGAAGCGACTTTGTTCTTTACGTAGTGAATAGGTTATTCCTCCGGTTCGCTAGCTTCAGTTTCGTCTACCAAATAAACTTTTGCGCGAAAAACCAACAAACATACACGCATCCTCATAAAATTTGCATTTATAATATTAATACACTTTACCTTACTGAGTTCTAACAGTAATACACAAATTAGTGTTATATAAATAAAAATAATGAGTCCCCTTCTATAGTTAAAAAAAGTATTCAGTATACTACAACTATTTCTCTGTTCTCTAATGTATAATTGTATAATAATTCTAACGTGAAGCATTTTTTGCATTTCTATGGAAGGGTGTAGTTGCCGCCACACTTTAATATGAGGCGAGCATCTTAGTCCTCGGCAACCAACGCATCTGTGATTGACTTCAGATAGAACCTACGTTCTATATGACTACAGATTGCCAACAGATATTTATGGGCGACAGTGACCATATACCATCAGGTGGACTGCTTGCTTATCTGATAAAAAAAATATAAAAAATAGACAAAAAATAGCCTTACAAGTAGCCAATGTCCAAATTGGTGACGGTGATAGGTCGTCGAGTGTAGCAGTCTTTGCCGGCCACCTCAACCGCGGTGGTGTTGCCAACAGTGTGGGCAAGCACGTCGCCAACGAATCCCGCGACGGCTCTCGCGTCGCAAGCGCTTGGCACGCACACCGCCCATCGTAATGTTTCTCCTCGGCCGGTTCGAACCTGGAATACAAGGTGTTTTTGTGACCTTCTGAATTCAATCAGACATCTACCATCTTCATGTTAATTCAAATTTAGTTAACTTAACCAGCAATAAGAGAATATACAGCAATTAAAAGCCAAGTGTGCTATTAAATCAGACTGGTTCAACCAACTTTATATTAATTCATTTTTTTATCCTAAGAAATATATTGTACTTAATACGTTCTAGTGGTTTTTATTTATGTTATTTATTTGTGGGCAATGAAGTTGTTCTGTATTGTTTTGTATTGTATATTTGGCATTTACAGTAAAAGTGCATACAATTATACTATTCCACATGGGTCATATAATTAGATGATATGGTAGTCCACAAAGAAGGTAACATTATTTACGCCTATCAATAATGTTAGAAATCACATTATGTACCTAGTAGTTAATATGACACCACTACACTAATATACTACCATTATGCCACTAGACGGCGTTAGTATGTCATAGGATGCTGACAATACAATAAAATAGATGCTGTCAATATGCCACTAAATGTCACCTGTCAAACGCTATATTTTGAGCAAGTTAATTCAAACATTCGCTAACTACAAGTCCAACTGAAAAGAAGCAAGAAACAAATCCATGCTTCCAATCTACAAAACTTCTATTCCCAATGGACCATATCAAAGCTGGACAGAAATTTCGGAGAAGTTATAAAGAAAGCGTTAAGGCCAACAACAATTATATGCCTTTAATAAAGTGTATTAGAGCTTTGACTGAATACTGCTGAGAGCTTAAATTAAATTTTACTTGCCTAGTTACCAAACATAATTTATCCCCTATTAGATCCTTTCCATTTCGAATGGAAACCACGCCACTTATTCTTACTAAATCGTCTTTGGTTTGGCACAATCCATTGTGTGTGGAACAGAATGCCTTGACCTATTTGCGGAGTCTCCGCGGCCCGTATTAACGTCACTGGCGCTCGCGAACACCGATAATAGGCTAATAACGTGAGCGGTTACCGAATAGACTCCAAGTATAAAGACATTTGCGAGGCGTTCGCAACGCAACTGTGACCAAGCGTAGTTAAAATCGATCTGTACTGGGGTTGATCACAGGTGACACCTGGGTGGCAGTGGAACTATCTAGTAGTGAATCTATCTAGTAGACTGCGTTCTCTTTCGCTATTTTCATATAAGTTATATAAAAGCAGGCATGACTGATATAATCACTGGTATCTGATCTGAAGTTGATCTCTGGTAACATATGAGCGATAATGAAATCTACTATCAGATAGACTGCATGCTCTTTCACTTTTTTCATATAAGTTATGTGGCGACCTACCGAAACTTTGCAAGATATAGCGCTACTAATATTCTGAAACACGGTATCGAAGTATTCTCAATACCCTGCCATATATACAAGTTTCGAACAACGACTGTCGGAGCACGGCCGCTCTCCAGGCATGATCACCTAGCCTGACGGGAGATCTTCCTTTGCCAAAAGTTACATAAAAAAATAGTTGTAAAAATTCCTCGAATTCGACGAATTCAACAATCGCGGTCCTCACTAGAATTGGTCATGCGGATGTCATCGTTATTAACCCACTTTTTTATTTTAAAAACAAGAACAACAAGAACTGACAAGAAATAAGAATTTATCAATCATGAATCTTATGAGGTCGAACTCGGAATCTTCTAGCTGTCACACTATTGAGGAAACCGATTTGTCACGTGGTTTGCGTATGCTATGGCATGTGGAAGCGGAGTAATGTTTTTTGAGTGGGCAAGACAAGAGGAATATGTAATATTATGTAACATAATGACGAATATTCTAAAAAAAGACGCTTTTTTACTCTCATATCCTCACAGTGGGATTTTTTCCTTTGTCGTGGGTGCCATGGACACATACAAAAAATAATACACAAACATCCAGACCCTGAACAAGAATCTAAAATTATCATTCAAATACCTGTCTGGCCGGGAACCGGTCTTGAACCCGGAACTCACAGCGTGTCAGATCGCTATGGTAACCGCACAGACGCGGGTCGTCATAAAAAGTGTTTATCTTGCTTTAAGAGTCTATTTGCTTAGTTAATCTACGGTTAATAGTCTTACTGACAGGGCGGTTAAATCCTAGGAGAATTACAGCGAAATCCAACGTCACGTTATATTTTACTGCCCAAAAATATTCGATTCCAAGTATAAAAGGTACACATTATAATTACACAGTATAATTACACATTTACAACTTCTACTTTATGCATAACATTTACATTTTTAAGTGGTAGATCTTTTTTGGAAGTAGTTTGTTATATCTGACTTTATTTTAAACATTTATATGATGGTAAGTTTTCCGGTTCTTCCTGAGACTAATCACAATTGCGTTGCCACTCCAAAGAACTAAGATATAACTATATACATAGGTGGTAAAACCAGTGTAGTTCACTCGGGGAAGTACCAACGTCACACCTATTTCTAGCGTGAAGCAGTTCTTGATCGATCGATGGAAGGGTGTGGTTGCCAACATACTTTTATAGGAGGCGAGCATCTTAGTCTTCGGGAATGGCGACGCATCTGTGATTGGCTTAAGATAGAACCCCATGTTCTGTATGAAGTTGCTTACAGATGTCCATGGGCGGCAGTGAGCACTTACCATCAGGTGGACTGTATACTCGTTTGCTACTTCAATCAGATAAAAAATAATACCTAAAAATGTACCTAAGTGTCACCCATAAACATGTGTAACCAAGTCCATATAAAACAAAGTTTGACTATTATGTTGATCACAGATGCATTGATTCTCTTTACGACTAAGATGGTCGCACGAATGGTAGACGTACCTTTTTTGCCTTTTCACCCTGACTCCACTTGATCGTAGCCAGGCAGTACCGGCCTTCGACCGCCACACCCTCACCAGGTTCGCCTATTCCCACACACTCGTCGAAATTCCCGAGATGGTAGGAGGACCCGAAGAGAAGTCCTTGCGGCGACTTCGCTGAGGCGTCGAACACTGTAACAAATAGAACTATAAGTAATCTGGCAATACTTAAGTAAACCTGAATGGAGCAGCGTGGTGTAGTATTGTCGAAGGCTTGTTCTATAGAAAGACTCGTGACAACAGCCAGGCATAAAAATAGTAGCTGCCAAAATTTTCAGGATCTGTATTGACGGCTAACAGCTTATCTTCCTTTATGTCCTTCAAAGGTAGGACGTATTTCTTACAGATGTCCAAAGATGACCACAGTGACCATTTACCATCGGGTGGACTATATGTTTATTTGCAACACCAATCTCATAAAAAACAAACGAGACATAGGAAAAACTTATGTGATAGAAAATATTTTTATTTTTATAAATTTAAAATAGCATACGGACTCAATCTATATTACTTGTGTAAATATCTCTTATGTAGAAACTTCGATTAGAAATGCCCGCCTAGGAACAAAGATGTATTTCTCAAAACGAATGAAATAATTGAATTATTTGATCACGTATTCATTAGTACTGATAATTTTTGAATTGACCGCAAAACTTGTTTGCTTTATAAAATCCGCATTCGACCATAATCTATGCTTTTTTAAATTTAAAAGATTTTATGACATTCTGTCACTATGCAAATTTGCTGCAAAAAAATCTTTATATTGCAAAATTTTAGAATGTAGTTGTAATAATACTATACGTAGAAGCAGTACGTAGTAGACGTAAAGGTTGTAGGAAATCGTCGTTATATAAATAGACTTCCCCTATTAAAGACGTTGCCAATAGTCACCGCGCCTGGCATAAGTATGTTGAGGCAGAAGATGTTGATATTACACAAAAAGACGCTCCTTAATGTTGTCCCTGAATCACCTCCTACGATATCGACAGGAAAAGAGAAGATGATGTTATTCAGGGCCAATACCCGACATCTCTATATATTAATACGTGAAGCAAAAACTTGTGATTCGTTTTTAAGATACTTGCCGCAGACGGAGAGTATGAATTTACGCACGGTTATAGTTGATGTAGAGGAGGATTACGCAATGCTAATATTTTTTTCAAATAATGCATAAAACATACATATCATCAACTAAAAACAAATTACACACACTACCTTGCATACATACTAAACGAAATAGAACATTCAATGTCTTACTACAAAAACACGTAACCTTTTTGAAGTGAAACTTCTTTAGGCGCATGAGGGTAAAATTTTTACAGATGAAACTTCACGCCGGTATGCAACGGAAGTGTCGGAAAAGAAAGAGAGAGTTATCGAGACCGATTGAGAGAGAGTAAGACAGGGCGAACGTAGCATGAGCAACTAGCCGTGGAGTGAGAGTAGGGAGCAAGCGAGTGAGAAAGATTGAGAGAAAAAGTGAGACAGAGCGAACGTCGTATCACGCCTTTTTCCCTTCCTCTTAATCTTGGAAATTTAAAGTTTTAGATTTGTATAAATATAAACAAGATTTATAAATTAGTTCGCCAAAGAAGTTTCACTTCTGACATGTGTACTTTGTACGCACGCATGTTTTTTACCTTTAACAGGTGCGTTCAAACTACTTGGAAATTGATTATTACAATATATTTGTATTTCAAAAATTAATTAATAAATCGAGAAATATTCGTGCTACTTTGGACAATATAAAGTTTAGTTTTTTTTATTTAAATTACGGTCGAATTTCGACCGTTGCGACGGCTGTCTAGTAATAGAAAATAGATAGAAATAAAGAGTGGGAAATAGCACTTAGCCAAATTTATATATTATAACCTTTAATAATGCAAATAACTCCCACCTTTTCTTTTCTTTTTATAAACAATACAAGTAATTTTGTCAGAGAATCACTCGATCAACGCTCATTGACATTTAGTAATTAGATATTGCTTGTATCCGTTATGAAAATGAGCGACATCTAAGTCGAGAAAATTTAAATAATTTTCCTTTCCGCTACCCACGTCTTAGTTGAATATGTTTATACTGTTTTGTGTTTTAGTGAAGTTAGGAATAACATGTCTTCTTAAATCTTCAAATGAAGCTCATAATGACCATGATGACCATGATGACCTTGGAATATTCACCAATTTTGTTTTTTAAACTCTAAATTGTAATTTAATGGAAATAATTAATTAATGATACACGGGTTCTGTCTCTAATTTACATTTAATGGGTTTGACAAATTTGCTTTAAGACATAGAAAAATAGACGTGCAATAATTCTGAGACGTATCAACATAAAAAATTGCATTTTACCTCTAGCCAAAAACGAAGACTGGGTCGCAAAATATTTGTACATTTGCGATTGCAGTTCGAGGTTTGCGAATGTAAACATTTTATATCAGACTAGCTGTTGCCAACGAAATTGTCAACGAAATTCAAAAAATAATTGTAGCATTAAGGCATAATATGAACCTATTGTCATAATTTCATTGTGCTAGCTTTAATATGTAGTTTTTCAAGGTGGTAGAACCAGCGTAGTTCGACCGGGGAGGTACCACCGCCACACCTATTTCTAGCGTGAAGCATTTCTTGCGTTTCATTGGAAGGGTGTGGTTGCCGCCACACTTACACGTGAGGCGACCATTATAGTCCTCCGGAGTAGCAACGCATCTGTGATTAACTTCAGATTGAACCCCTGTTCTGTATGAAGTTTATTACAGATGTCCATGGGCAGCAGTGACCACTAACCACCATGTGGACTGCATGCTCGTTTGTTATTTCAGTCAGTACATAAAATAGTCCCCGTGATGTGAAAGTATGTACCTACCCCATTGCTTGCTAGGTTAACTGTATTTGCGTCATTGAACGAAACTCTACCACGTTTTAATTTTTTTCCTAGTCTGAAAAAATGTTCAACAAAATAATACAGTTTATCCACAATATGTATGTGAAATTCATAAAAACAACGCAATCCGGCAGATTTTCTGTTGTAATTAAAAATGGTTGTACCGGTATTGTTCGACCAGTGAGGTATCATGACGTGATGCAGTTCTTGCGTTTTTGAAGCATCTTCACACTAGTATATCGGTTGACTTACATATGAGGTGACTAACTTAATCTTTAGGACATGCAAATCATCTGTAATTGACTTAATCTAAAATTCCTGTTCTATATAAAATAGGATGCAGGATCCATATTGTTAAGCCAAATATAAGGCAAGATACTGGAGCTAACTTTTATCGTCTATTTAAAAACAAAATTGCAAAATTGTAAATACAAAGAAAAAACCCACTGAGTTTCTTGCCGGATGTTCTCAGTTAAGGTCCGAACCGGTGGTAGTGTAGGAAAAAAAATATGGTACTGACAATTTGTGAGAACCCTCGTTGGCCTATGCAAAAAATAAAGTCGTTTCATTTCATAGACAGTAGTGATTGATTTTCCACCAATTCGCACTTGGCCAGCGCGGTGCACTATGGCCTAAACTCTCTCATTCTGAGAGAAGACTCATGCCCAGCAGTGGGACAATAATGAGTTGACGAGAGAGAGTGATTGATTACTATTAGGAGAAGTGTACGTTCGTGAAAATAAAAAAAATTGAAAGTCTAGCATTTTTTATCTGAGACTAGTACATAGCATCAGTCCATTTCAACTCAACATTACATTAATTCTATATAACAGCAAACATTACACATGGACAGATAATTAATTTTATCATTTCAATTTGCATCCGCGTTTGAAACACAGTTAGTTTCGGCGTTGGAAAACTAGGCCGCCATAAAATTAGACATTAATCGATTCACACGACCAATGGATTGGTTAATTGTGTGGAATGTCGCCTGATTTATAAAGCGAATTTTGCTTATTACTGTAATTTCAAAGATAGAAATTGTAGCAAATTTCGGTTTGGTCCGGCGTCGTTATTACCTGATTGACTCAGAATTTTTCGATTTTCGAGCGTATATATGTATGAATGTTTGTCCATTTTCTTGGGTATGGGCATATATTATGTATGTTCAATATCTTTAAGTCAGGCTTTATCGCTACATAGTTCTTCGTCAACCCATTATTGTCCCACTGCTGGGCACAGGTATTCTCTCGGAATGAGATAGTTTTAGGCCATAGTGCACCGCGCTGGCCAAGTACGAATTGGTGGACTATGATATCGGTACATAGTACAAAACAAAGTCGCTTCGCGCTGTCTGTCCCTATGTATGCTTAGATCTTTAAAACTACACTACGGAGTTTAATGCAGTTTTTTTGATAGATAGAGCGTCTCAAGAAGAAGGTTTTTATGTATAATACGTGTATAATATAGTGGAGGAGCACTGATAATTTTAGATTTTTCGAAGTTCGCCGGGTCAACTAACTAGTAGTAGTAACTAACATATAATGGGGATAGGTATTCATTAATTGTATGATAAGAAAACTGCGAAAATTGTCTCTTCCTTTCCCTTTTTAATTTGTCCCTTCCTGTTATGGCTAATCTTAGAACCATCTTAACATTTTGACTGAACTTTACTACAAAGTTAGATGACGTTTTGAAAGTTACATAAACTTTTTGCCGCAAGGGTAGCTGATATAAGAAAAGGCGAAGTTAAAAACACAACCAGATATTTATAATTTGTTTCTAAAAAGTCATTTTTAGGTTGGTATTTCTGAAACAATAAATACGATCATTATATATTACTACAATTTACGTGTTTAACGTAGATACACAAAAAGACAAACAAACAAACACCTGAATACAGAACAGAAATCTAACTTCACCATTTAGATATTTTTCTTACTAGGAATCGAACCGGAGACCTATTGCTCGACTAAGCGGTATGGTGACCGCTCAGCCACGCGGATAATAAAACCATAATAGAAGTAATAACGAAATCGTAACCTCAGTATCTGCCTACGAAGAAATGACGCCAATCGTCGTTCAGTCGAAAACTCGCCAGACCATGTTCATGAGAAGACAAACAAAATTGAGAAAATTTAATGAACAAGTTCTGCGTGGGTAACCAAGCCTATTTCACTCATAATTGCGATACACTGCTTAATGAGAACATTGTTACTCGTCACTATAATGTTATATTACATATTAAACGTACATTTTTTACAAACTTTAATTTGTGTTGCTGGTTCATTATTGCAGAAGCCTAAGGTGGCAAACTAAATATTTTTTTAGCACAAAACAAGAGTATCAAATAAAAAGTTATCCCAGAAAAATGAATAAATGGATATTAAAAAAACTTATAGTATAATAAAAATAAAACATAACATTCTATTTACCAACAACCTGTCGTAAGAGGCGACTAAAATGGGCTTCCGGGGTTGCAGACGGCTAGAGTAGGAGCTCGAACCGTTCGGTCTGGCAATCCCGGGAAGGACGGCGGTATGTGTAGTCGTATACCGTCGTAAAGACCAGACGGGGCGGTGGGCCTGGCCGCCCACCTGGGAAGAGCCCGATGGGGCTACGCGCTCAGAGGATTCCGGTTGCGTTCCTTTGTAGATCTCGGGGTCCTCTTTGTAGCGCCGAGGACGGCCACCGGGGAGTTTTCAGGGTGGTAAAAATCCCTCATAGCCCAGTGTTCGGTACTTTTTAAAGGTTTGCCCCTCAAGAAGAATAAAAAAAACCCCTGTACTATATGAAATTTCTGACAGAAACCATTAGTTGGCGGTGACCACTGACCATCTGGTGGACATACATGTTACATGGTCGATTAATCATAAACTTATTATATTACTAGCTCATGCCCGCGGCTTCGCCCGCACGGTCAAAGAGAATTAACAATAGCATTTGTTAGCGTGATTCAGAAATTGCAAATAAATTTTACTAACGCCATCTATTAACAACATCTGGAACTACTAAATATGTATCAACTTATAAAACATCGATATTCTCATGAGCGCGGTAAAAAGTAGCCTATGTCACTCTCCGCCCTATCTTCCAGCATATAAACCATATCATATAATAGCTATGTGGCGACGTGAAAGAGGAACAAACAAACACACTTCCACATTTATAATATTAGTATGGATATGTACCCTGTACGATTCCTCGCGTCAATGTCAGAACGCCAATAGGAAAAAGGACCATTAGGAGTGGGACCATTAAGAAGTTTCCGCAATTGTGATCCGAGGCGATTTTATCTTTGTTTTTAACAAAGGAGCACATTGATGAATGTATTCTGAAATTGACGGCTCGAGTGTCACAAACTCACAATGCTAATCTTAGGTTTGCTTCTTCCGAAATACTTATGGCAATTTCTTTTTACCCGACTGCGTTAGAGGGAGTCTAATTTTTTTTCGAGCTTTTGTATGTATGTATGGGTGTATGTCGATTTCTTTGGAACGCGCCCTACCACAACAGCTCGACTGATTGTAACATGTGACATATCATTGGTATCGAGTCAGTTTGCAGAGCGACGTTTTTTGTACTCGAGGAGGAAACCTTCAAAAGGTACCCGACGCCGTGGGAGCGACGCAGGCTTATATGGGATTTTTACCGCACTGAAACCCCCCCAGTGGCCATCCTCGGCGCTACGAAGAGGACTCCGGGATCTCCAAAGGAACCGGAATCCTCTGAGCGCGTTGCCCCACCGGGCTCCTCCCAGATGGGTGGCTGGGCCCACCGCTCCGCCTAGTCTTTACGACGATAACAGGCAGGGGATGCTGTAGCCCTATTCTACAGTGACGTTGCAGAGCGACCTAGGCTATATATTTTTTAAATATGGCGTCTGGAATCAGAGAGAAAAGGGGGCGAGGGATATTTTTATATTATTATAACAACGTGGTATTAAATGAAATCTAGTAAATAAAGTATTACAATAACGTCTATATTATAGCACCTTAATGTCGCTATTTAAAAAAAAACTCCTATAAAGATCCAATTATATTAAATTAGAAAAAAGAGATGCATTTACATTTTTTTATTTTAGCAATAGAGTATTTGTTTTTGCAGTAATTTCTTGTTTACATCATACTAATATTATAAAGGCGAAAGTTTGTGAATATGTATGTTTGTTACTTCTTCGCGTCTAAACGGCTGAATCGATTTTGAACGAAGCTGCGGGGTTCAACTAGTATCTCATATGCAACAGCTATTTATAAATTATTTTGGTAATTTTACACAGAAAACGTAGGACATATCTACGTTTTCAAATTAATTATAATTAATCAGAACATTTCCGTAAAATCTTGTCAAAATTGAACTGTTGGCCGTTATCAATTTTAGATTTACACTGTTATTAATAGGCTTATGGACTTATGAAATAATAATTAATTTTGAAATGAAAGACAGACATTTGATTAATAATGATATGAAATGATTTATTGGACAATTATGTTAATTATAATGACAACATAGCCTAAGGCCTTGACGGTATAACAATATTTAATTATTAGTCGATAGTATTTGTAAATTTACTAGTAAATTATACATATTCTTTCAATGTTTAAAGCCTTTTTTATACTTAATATAATGTAGAATATGGATAAGTTATTTAATCTCTTTTCTTATAACATTGAAATAGTAAACAAGCGTGCAATTCATCTGCTGGTACCTTCATACCAAGGTTCTATCTAAAGTATGTATCATAAATTGGAACACCTCGGATAATAACTGTTTAACTTCAGACCAGAACACCGCAGCGTTTAAAACAGCTGTAACTTTTTTTTATCTAATTGAAGTAGCAAACGAGCATGCAGTCCACCTTATGGTAAGTGGTCACTGCCGCCCATGGACATATGTAAGCAGCTTCATGTGGAACATGAGTTCTATCTGAAATCAATCACAGATGCGTTGCCACTCCTTAAGACTAAGATGGTCGCCTCTTATTAAAGTGACGGCCTCCACGCCCTTCCGCCGAAACGCAAAACCATTTCCCCAACCATTTCCCGGTTGAACCATATTATACGTTCTACCACCTTGCAAACTCATTACTTCTTACTAATATTATAATCACGAAAGTTTGTAAGGGTGGATGTTTGTAAGGTAGTATGCGTTCCTTTAGAGATCCCGGAGTCCTCTTTGTAGCGCTAAGGACGGCCATGGGGGGTTTTAATGCGGTAATAATCCCACATAACTCTTCGTCGCTCCCACGGCGTTGGGTACCTCTTGAAAGTTTCCCTCTCGAAACACAAGAAGGGTTTATGTTTGTTTGTTACTTATTTAAGCAAAAAATACTGATCGAAATTCGTTAATAATTACCATGCAGATAATGTAGGACCGTATGTTAACATGACTAGCATGCGATGTTTTTAATATTCATAATTCAAATGTGTAAAAGGCTTTTATCACTTTATGGTTGAATTTTAGTGGCAGCACTGCTAGACTTATTTTAACTTATAACAATAGTGTTAAGCACAATGTTTTAGTTTCAAGAGGATATTAATGGAGAGGTTTAGGCGTTTCAAATTAATCCTCAGAAGCAGCAAGATATGGATATCGATAGTGCAAGAGATTTCTGGTAGGACATCTTGTCTTTGTCATAGTTTGAACCCATAGGTTCCATCGCCACATTAACTCCAGCGTGAAGCAGTTCTTGCGTTTCGGTGGAAGGGTTTGGTTGCCGGCACACTTTCATTTAAGGCGACCATTTTAGTCCTCGGCAGTAGCAACGCATCTGTGATTGACTTCAGATGGAAATCTTGTTCTTTAAGGAATTGATTATAGATATCCATGAGCAATGACCACTTACCATCAGATAGACTGCATGCTCGTTTACTACATCAATTTTATAAGAAAATATTCATCATGAGGTTCTCCGTGAGCAAGAATGACAATTTATCAGGAAATCCACCTGTTCATTTTCCACTTTCTACTTCTGAATCGGAATGTCCCGGAAAAGTCTATTCATCTGGCAACACTACACTCGTCCGCGCATCAATGTCACAATGTCTGTAGGAAACCATTACTGCGGACGACGGACTTTTCCGCAATTGTGGCTCGAATCGATTTGTACCTTTGTTTTATAACAAAGAGACGATTGATGAACTGTTCTAAAATGGTAATATTCGGAGATCGTAATGCTAGTTTTGGAGATCTAAGTAACTAGAATATCAGAGCAGTGATAGCCTAATGGTTGAAACTTGCCACTGAATCGGCAGGTCTGAGGTTCAAATCACACGCCACTGAATTTTCTAAAATTACTTGGCCGGCGCGGTGAACTATAGCCTTAAACTCTTATACCCGTGCCTAGCAGTGAGACAACAATGGGTTGACGATTGAGAACTAACTGGAATCAGAGCGAACTATTAATCTATGGGATTATTCACATGGCATAAGGAATAACATTACACTGCGAGAGAAGTACAGCATTAAGGATCTAGCTATATTAAAATCCGATGATGTTGAATGCCAGAAGCGTAAACCTTAAACATATTACATGATAATTTCCAGGAAAGTTTTTTTACGCATTATAATTTTCCAATTATGTAAAAAAATATTGCAAAAAACCATACAACCTCTCAGAGAGCACCTGACGACCCCTACGGAGAAGGGGCCACTATACCGATCTCAATTTAGTAATATCAGTAGTGGAATCAATCCCCGGCCAGAATTTATATTTCTGGGTCTGAATATTTGTCACCCCTTTACAAGAACAACGTGTTATCTTGAAAACTACAAATTTTATTGGAGGCCAATTGTTGAATTACACCACTACTTCTAGCGTGAAACATTTCTTGCGTTTCGATAGAAGGGTGTGGTTGCCGGCACACTTTCACATAAGGCGACCATCATAGTCCTCGGGAGTAGCAACGCATCTGTGATTGACTTCAGATGGAACCCATGTTTTGTATGAAGTTGATTACTGATGTCCATGGGCAGCAGTGACCACTTACCATCAGGTGAACTACATGCCCGTTAGCTAATTGAGTCAGGTAAACAAAACCAATGGCACCTATGATACAGGAGAAAATCCTAGTGCCCTATACTAGGATTTCTCCTGTATCATGTATATGTGGAAAGCGTTATTTATCTCTTACTAATCTGATTCTATATACAAAGTGTGTTTGAGCGTAGCGATAACAAATTAAACTTTAAACTATTTGAGACGCAGATGGATCACGCCTCTTGTTGACTTTGACGTTTAAACGACTCGTGTATTCGAGTTCCATATCAAATGACTCCATCGCGATATTTATTCATTGATCTTGACTACATTTGAATTAGATGACTGATTTGATTGGATTTAATGCGGTAAAACCTTTGTGGTCTGTTGTCCACCACTATGTCTTATTTTTGCCTACTTTACACGTGGTAGAACTAGTGTAGTTCAACCGGGGAAGTACCACCGCCACACCTATTTCTAGCCTTAAACATTTCTTGCATGGAAGGGTGAGGTTGCCGGCACACTTTTATATGAGGCGACCATCATAGTCCTCGGGAGTGACAACGCGACAACGCATCTGTGATTGACTTCAGATAGTCCCATGTTCCATATAAAGCTGCTTGCAGATCTCCATGGGTGGCAGAGACCACTTACCATCTCATGGCTGCATGTTCGTTTGCTACTTCAGTTAGATAAAAAAAAAACTTACAGCTTTTTAAACGCTGCGGTGTTCTGGTCTGAAGTTAAATTACTACTACTAACTAATCTACTCTGAGGTTGACTATAAATGCCCATGGCAGCAGCCACCACTTACCATCAGGTGGATTGCATACTCGTTCACTACTTCACTAGTATGTAAAAAAAATAAAACAAAGCAACTGACTGGAGTATACCACAAAAGAATTTCACTGTTATACTTCCGATATAGAATTTCTGGACGTTGACAAAGTTTCAAATTTTTCGGAAATAAAAATCGTGGCATCTGGAAATATGTTATTAATAACACTGTGTTCTTGGTACGAGTTAATTATTTTTCTCTAAAACAATCCTTTTATGATATACAGTGTACGTTTCCGTTTTTGTTTTTTTTTTATGGTACAATGCATTTTATCCATTATTATTTTCGGAAACGTGTTAAATTCATATTATGGGAGCTATTCATTACACGTGAAGCACCCGCAAAGCAGTATGTAGTCCGACAAAAAATTTTTAATCGGGTGATACACCTGATATCCTAATTAAATATATACCTTCAAATACCCATTTAAATGGCACTACCGATTTTCCGTATGGATATTAGGCTTTTATTCTCAGTCGCTCAGTCTCAGTAAGAAAATATCATGTAAATAAACATAGATTGCTAATAAATAAACGATTCCGTAGGTACACTCGAATTACTCGACCATATTACTTTTATCCATTAGCGAAAAAGCTGCTTTTACTCAAAACAGACGCATTTCGAAAACAATGTCGACTTCGCATAAAAGAAATCATTTTTCAGGCTAAAGATTTGAACGTGCCCAATTTGATGTTCCTGATAAAACCGTGTCACGCAAAAAATCCCTTTGTCCATAGTCACAGCTTCAATTAGCGGAACAGTCCTGTGGATCTCAGCTGAATGACTGAACGGCCTTTGTGTGGTTCAGTATTGACTAAAACTAGAATTATGTTTCAATGTACAAAAATGTTCTTTGAATACGCGTCATATTTTGTTGATCCATCGATATGTCTTCGATGTTGATTCTTTACTACTTTATAGCTTTAACTTCCTTCACTGAAGTTATTAGACTATGTGTAGAACCATAGAAAAAAACCTAATTTCTAATTATCAAAGCTATAGCATGAAAAACACTTATTGTTTTGTTTACTTAGACACTTACTCCTTTCTCCGCTAAGCATGAATATTCATGAGTGACCTCAGAGGAGAGGCCATGATAATAAACTTAAAATTACTTAGACTGGAATGGTGTTTCAATGTACAAAAAATGTTTTTTGAAATATATATTCATATTTTGTTAATGCATGTTAATGCATGTCTTCGATGTTGATTCTTTACTACTGAATACTTACTTCACTGAAGTTTTTTTTATATACTATTACTGAAGAAGCAAACGAGCATGTAGTCCACCTTATGGTAAGTGATCATTGCCGCCCATGGACATCTGTAATCAAATACATACAGAACATGGGTTCCATCTGAAGTCAATCACAGATGCGTTGCTACTCTCGAGGACTATGATGGTCGCCTCATGTGAAAGTGTGAAAGTGTGAGTACGTGAAGTAATTAGACTATTCGCAGGACCTTAAAAAAAATATCTAATTTTCATTGTCAAAGTTATAGCTTCAATAACACTTATTTTTGTGTTTACTTAGATTACTCCTTTCTCCGCTAAGCATAAATATTCATGAGTGACCTCACAGGAGAGGCCATGATAAGAAATTTAAAATGACTAAAACTGGAATTGTGTTTCAATGTACAAAAAATGATTTTTAAAATATATACTCATATCTTGTTGATGCGTCATTATGTCTTTGATATTGATTCTTAACTACTTTATAACTCACTTCACTGAAGTATTATGACTATCGACAGGACCCTATAAAAATATCTAATTTCCATTGTCCAAGCTATAGCTTGAATAACACTTTCTTATTGTTGTGTTTATTTTGACACTCCTTTCTCCGCTAAGCATGAGCATTCATGAGTGAATAACTAAAGTGACCTCACAGGAGAGGTCATGTTAATAAATTTTAAATTTAAGAACATCTATAAAGTATAGACAAAAACCATCACTTTAACTGATGAATTAAACGTTTATCAAAATAAAAATACTCTACCATACAATGTAGTTCATAGATTACATCATTAAAGTTATTACAAGAGATTGCAGTTCTCATCGTTAATTTTAATAATTATTATGTTTTATCTGACAAGCATAATATTGTTACATCCTTGGCCTCGTTAAGTTATATAATTAAAAATAGTTTCCTCATTATTATTACCTGGTTATTTACTGTCGTTTACTCAGAGATGTTAGTAGGATTATATTCAGGGTGATTTATAATATCTTTAATAAATCGTTGTTTTTTGCTTTATTTTATTGTAGTGAAAACTTCTTGAGGCGGTTTGAACGTTTTTTGATAAATGGAAAAGTTAGAGGTCGTCATCACCGACATGCTGTAACGAAGTCATAAGTATGCGATATTTATCCGTGATTGTGTATTGTTGAAAACATTTAGAGATTAATGTCCAACAATTGTATTCAAATCTATGTTACAACATTTTATAAGTTTAGACTCCAATTATTTTTTCTAATTTTACACTTTTTTATTTTGATGAGAATAAGGATTACGTCGCATTAAACCGCATCGCATTAAAACGTCGCATTAAAAATATTCTAATTATGTAAAGTATGAATAATTATCGATTACTTTTTAAGTACCTATTTGTCTATTCCAAATAATAAATTTTCGAGCGGTTTTACGTAGTTGAGAAAGTACCTATTCTATTCATCTTATTAATTATTATCCTGTTAATACGCAATAAAAAAGCAAAAAAAAATATACGTGACAATTAGATAACCTCTTTCCTTTGGGAAGTTGGTTAAAAAAAGTAAGTCGTCAAGCTTGAATATTTTATTGAATTTTGGGGCTATGACTTTTTAACTTATTGACGAAAACAAGTTGTCATAATTATATAGACCTTCACACTAGCATTTCTACAATTTTAAGATGGAAAAAAATGCGGCAAATTTTTTGACATTTGTATCTATATGTTCCCCTGCTACGATCGACCGGACTAAAAGCTATGACTTTTCAACTTATTGACGAACAAGTGGTCATAATTAAATAGTCCTACACACTAGCATTTCTACAATTTTGTCCAGAAAAATATGCAGCATTTTTTTCGCAGAGGCGAACCCTTGCTACGACCGACTAAAGCTGCAGTCAATTGCCGGTTTCCGGCACACTTTTACATGAGGCGACCATCATAGTCTTCGGGAGTAGCAACGCATCTGTTTTTGACTTCAGATAAAACCCATGTTCTGTATGAATTTGATTACAGGTGTCCATGAGCGGCAGTGACCACTTACCATCAGGTGGATTGCATGCTCGTTTGCTACTTCAGTCAAATAAAAAAAAAATTGCCCGCGATCTACTGTTTGTCTACCTCTGCTCTAGAGTTTATACATATATCACTTACCTGTTAGCGATGCAGTCACAATGTTCAAGCCAAGCAATGGGATGTAAATAGACTATACAATTCCAAGCAACCTAACATCAAAACAAGCCTCGTGTGCAGTAAGCAATATTCGAGTAAACTGACGACGCAATCCATTTTATGCATCTTTAGGCATGTGTCACACTGTCAGCCAGGCGATCTGATAGCGAAAACTATTCACTTTGTACGCAATGCCATACGTCTGAGTGTATTTGTTATTTGTGTATATTTAAACTGTAAGTATCAGATATTTAAATAAAAATTAAAACTCTTAAGCTAAGCCTATACAGGAATAAAGCTCAGATTCTGCATTACAAGCTTAAACAAATCACTGACAGATATTCTTACATGCCAAGGTAACAAAAAAAAGGTTATTGGCAAAGGGAGATCCTACACCAGGCTAGGTGATACTAGACGATCGGCCATGCACCGTCAATCGGATATATGCATTGCCGTTTCCGAAAACCAATAGCCCCATGCCTTGATATTTTGCAGAAAAGTTGCCACAAGATTGCTTTGAATTAATCGATTTTTATACATCATTGGACAATACAGAAAACCTTGGCGACCCACCTTGCATTATGCAGTATAGTAAAGCTTTAATGAATAAATGAAAATGTTTTTTTTGCATATGAAATAACGAACCCATCAATAAAGATTATCGTTTCTTACAACTTCATTTTAAAGGATAATTATGTTTTACAACTTAATTTTTAAAGCTTTAGAAACATTAATGTCACAAAAAATGTCTAAAAAATATACCTAAAGAAAAACAAGGGCAACGATGCTTATTTTTTCAATACCAAGATTCGCTTTAGCTTCGCTTCCTTTGGTCTAGTTGCTTTATGAACTAATTCCGCCCATTCAGTCGACTCAGCATCTAACTGTGAATGTAACCGTTAAACAAAAGTGCAGTTTAATCGAAAGGGAAAATTTCTATTGTGTCTCACCCACACATCGATATAAGATGCATTTAAATAGTGCCCTTGTGTTTAATTAAATTTCAGTAATACAATCTCAATTCCGTATAATTTTTCTTATACCTTTTTGCTTTCTGTTTGAATTTTTAGGTGGATTCATAAAAAAAAGGTTTGATATTTTACGCATAATCATAAACTTAAGCCTTAATAGTAGCATTCACCTTTGGGCCCAAAAAGGAATGAGCAGAAAGTGCAAAACAAAATAAAAAGTGTGGACCAGTTTTTATTTCTTCGTCCGAAATTTTCCACCAAAACACCGATCAAGCCTTATGAGAAATGCAAACAGAATACCACTCTCATTACGATTTTGTACAACACACTATGGCTGGGCACGGGTCTCCTCTAAGAGTGAGAGAGTTTTAGGCCATAGTCCACCACGCTGACCAAGTGCGAATTGGTGGACTTCACAAACCTCTGAGAATTATTTTTAAAGAACTCTCGGGTATGTAGGTTACGATTACTAAACACAATTTCAATGAATTCCGTAGTGATTTAAAAGATTAAAACTTAACATTTCTCGTTAATATAACGAACCATTTTTCACACAGTACTTAAATAAACAATTTAAGCCAAGACTTGCTTCGTTTAAGCGCAGTTAAGGCGTTAATGACTCGAATTTATTTTGTGCAATTCGTAGATTAGGTTCTTAACGGTCCGGACCTTAAATTCCGGTTGCGAAGATAAGGCCCAGATTACAATGACAAATAACCCAAACACGGTGTTCGTGTGAAACGGGACTTAATAATTTTGTGTTATTTTTTTAAATAAGTTATGTTTTCAAAAAACTTAAAAACTAATGCTTATATAAGTTGCATATATGTAGTACAGGAAAAAAATACGAAAAAGACGTTAACCTAATGGCGATCTTAGTAATAAGGCGAATCTAATTCCGCACTGCACTCTGCATTGGCAAGTCTGCACATTTCTCCTGTGTCGTGGGTGCCATGGACACACACAATGACGAATACACAAACACCCAGATCCAGAACAAGAATCTAAACTCATCTATCAGATACCTGTCTGGCCGGGAATCGAACCCGCAACCCACTGGACCGTCATGCGTTAAAAAAAATGTACAAACTCAAGTAAATAACTGTTTTTTTTTATTCAAACATCTAGTATTTGCAAAAATGCAATATTTGTAAGAGAAGTAACATAAAATGAAGTTGAGAATATACTATATAGACTGTAAATTCATAGGCGAAACCGGACAATGTAATTTAATTACGATAATCACAACGCATCGTATATTGCAACTGTCAGCACCAATTATGCAAGATTCATTATTATGGACGTCTTGTTGATCGAACAATTAACGGCCTCGACATATTCGCGATACGATCGATATGTGGCCGAAATTACATTATGTTTTGGCGAGTTCCAAAAGTTAGTTATAATCAACATTATCAACATTGTTATTTCGGCAAGTTCTAAAAGCAAATTATAATCAACATTATTATTTTGGCGAGTTCTAAAAGCAAATTATAATCAACATTATTATTTTGGCGAGTTCTAAAAGTAAATTATAATCAACATTATTATTTTGGCGAGTTCTAAAAGTAAATTATATTCACCATTATTATTTTGGCGAGTTTTTAGAGTAAATTGTAATCAACATTATTATTTTGGCGAGTTCCAAAAGTAAATTATAATCAAAATTATTTATTTTGGCGAGTTCCAAAAGTAAATTATAATCAAAATTATTTATTTTAGCGAGTTGTAAAAGCAAATTATAATCAACATTATTCTTTTGGCGAGTTCTAAAAGTAAATTATAATCAACATTATTATTTTGGCGAGTTCTAAAAGTAAATTATATTCAAAATTATTATTTTGGCGAGTTCTTAGAGTCAATTATAATCAACATTATTATTTTGGCGAGTTGTAAAAATTTGTTATAATTAACATTGTTATTTTTGCAAGGTCTAAAACTCTTGGGAGCTTGAACCGTCCAGCCAGGCGATCCCGGGAAGGCTGGCCGCATGTGTGGTCGCATACCGTCATAAAGACTAAACGGAGCGGTGGGCCTAGCCACCCATCTGGGAGGAGCCCCATGGGGCAATGCACTCAGAGGATTCCGGTTGCGTTAACTTCATACAGAACAAGGTTTCAATCTGAAGTCAATCACAGATGGGTAGCTACTCCCGAGGGCTGAGATGTTCGCCTCAAACAAAAGTGTGCCGGCAACCACACTCTTCCATCGAACTCACAAAAACTCCTTCACTCTAGAAATAGGTGTAGCGGTGGTACCTTCCCGGTCGTACCTTTCTTTTACCGCCTTCTAAGTTAGATGGATTTTCGTAAGATAAAAACTAAATGTTACATCAAGATATGGACTATGATATTAAATATATCTATATTTGCAATCAATCGTCTGTGCATAATTTCCATTCGTCAATTTCGTTCTCAGATTTTAGACTAGTATTATCTCGGAATTGATACATTTTAATACTTAACGGGTACTCACGATATGCGGTTTTTGATATGTTCTTTTTGCCGATATTTCGACCCAGTTCCATGGATCATGGTCACGGCAAAAAATCTCTAAGAATTGAAAAACCGTAAATCGTGAGTATATCGTGAGCAAAGTATTAAAATTTCATTCTAAGTTTAATAATTGTACTACTTCATTACCTCAATTTCTGTTACTTTGAGACTTTACACATATTCAGACAATGCAACAACAGACATAGCAAAATATAAGCAGTAGATATAGCGACACGATCCCTAATATAACTTTTTATTACTATTTTAAGTCATTTAACCTAACCTATTACCTTGCTTCAAAGGGTAAACACCATTTAATTATGATGCCAAGTGAATTCCTATAAATATTTATTCTTCGGCTAATATAAACAGTGTGTCGCTTTGTTTATACAATTGGATATTCTTACGTAGTAGTAAATACATGTATGTACTCAAACTCGTTCTGAATTCACACTATATATCACGTTACTCAACTTTTCTATTTAAGTTAATATATTATAGGAAAAATTCAGAGATACGGATTAGGAGTGTTTAGTAAAAATCCATGTCGGTTACTCTGCCTGTATAGCAATACAACCATAAATAAGAAAATAATAGCAGTTTTGTTTCCTGTTTTTGTTGACCACTTGACGACTTGACCACTGACTTGAGTCAGGAAATATAAGTCACCAAATATATTTATACATCTTATTTTAAATTAACATTTCCTTTTTTATCATCAAAATTCATGTAGTCAATCAAAAGTTTGCTACATTTTCAATGCAGAAGATCCGCAGGAGATAACTAGTTAAAAATAAGAATAATGAAGTTCTAAATTCATTCACTACAGTACCGATCCAATGACGTCGGAAATTGCAAGGAACCTTCCAAGTCATTTAAATTCGTTCGATTTAATGCATTTCTTTTCCTCATTCGTCTTGAATAGCCATTCATCTGTTCATCTCGATCTAGATTTCAGAGACTGTATCTAAAGTAGTGATGCGAGTCGTGTTTTTACTCGAGTTACTCGAGAAAATTTGTCAAACTCGTATTTGATTGAAAAATTGATTGAAAAAATGTTTTTTTTTTTTTTTCGAGGGGGAAACCTTCAAAAGGTACCCGACGCCGTGGGAGCGACGCAGGGTTATGTGGGATTTTTACCGCACTAAAGCCCCCCCGGTGGCCGTCCTCGGCGCTAAAAAGGAGGACTCCAGGATCTCGAAACGACTTCAACCGGAATCCTCCGAGCGCGTTGCCCGCTCCGTCTAGTCTTTACGACGGTATGCGACCACACATACCACCGTCCTTCCCGGGATTGCCTGACCGAACGGTTTGAGCTCCCACTCTAGCCGTCTGCAACCCCGGAAGCCCCTTTTAGTCGCCTCTTACGACAGGCATAGGATGCCGTATCACTCGCTTGTCTATGCACTCGAGTTACCGAGCCAATTCGGATCACTGGGTCGAGTTGCCGATTCAACCCCGAGCACTGGGTTGATTTTTTTGTTTGCCCTACATGTCCCTTGACTAACTTAACGGCCGTTTTTATAAACCAAAATACGCGTAAAATTACTTTTGTCGTTTGTTGATATGCTACTATTGGCATATATTAATAAACGTGCTACCAAAAATCTCACTCGAATAGAACTCGTAGCTCGAGTGGAATTTCACTCGAGTTTGCAACTTTTGTTTACTTCGAGTCGCATCACTAATCTAAAGACATCAATAGGAACTGAATGGTATTTTAATAAATTTCAGTAACAATCGAGAATGCAGTCACTGGTGACTGGATACTGCTAAAATTGAGGTCATTAGTAATCGACCCTCAAATAGGATTAAAATTAATCGAGGTCCTGACAATTGTTGTTGTTCTACTTCTTAGAGTAATGTTCATGTGCTACACATTTTTCTATAATGCTACAATTAAAATGCATCAATGTATTTTGTTCTCAAAGTCGAATTCATTTTTAATGTTAACATACACAAATGAAATAATTTAACAGTCAAAACGATTTAACATCAAAAAGAAATAAAATGTATTTTTTGTTTTAAATACATTGATTGCAATTTTTAATTATTTTTACATGTATTTTATTTTGTTACAGCTTGCCAAGTGTATCAGAGATGTTAGTGCTTCACTCGGAATACAAGCAATATTACGATATATCGTATCACTACATAGTATAAAACAAAGTCGCTTTTCGCTGTCTGTCCCTATGTATACTTAGATCTTTAAAATTACGCTATGGATTTTAATGCAGTCTTTTTTTATAAACAGATTGATTCAAAAGGAAAGTTTACATGTATATACTATACATGTATTATACATGTACAATATAGGAGAAATACACTGACAGTTTTAGCTTTTCACTTTTAGGCCTAACGAAGTTCGCCGGGCCAACTAGTCTATAATAATTTCCAATTAAGATAAAGTATTTTTTATACTTGAACCTGACAATAAGACACTACTTACTTACTTTTTTTTTATAATTTAACCTAACGATAAGGCAGACGGGCTACCTGATGGAAAGTAGTCACCGTCGCCTATGGACATTCGCAACACTAGAGAAGTCGCCAATGCATCGCCAGCTGTGAAGGAGAGCTCTTTTCGCACCTTTCTTGAAGAACCCCATGTCATAGCGCTCCGGGAATACTTCAGGAGGAAGTTCATTCCACAACTTGCACGTCCGTGGCAAAAACGAGCGTGCAAACCGAACCGTGGAGGACCGCCACGAGTCCAGTTAGTGTGAATGGAACTTCATCCTTCGGCGAGTGGCGAGTTTACTACCTGATAGGAAGATGTCATCTTCGCTTATGGATATTTGCAACAGCTGAGGAGCCGCCAATGCATGTGCCAACGCAATGCCATTCTTACGTCACAAACGCACGGCCGTCAACTAAGTAAATTGCTTGCCACTATAATTTCATTAAAAATATCCGACAACACCAAGTGAATCACCATCACAGGAAGCCATGACTCATAAAATAAGACTCACGCGATCTTCCGTTTCTGCATGCCCTTCGATGCCTTCTCAAAGAAATTTATCTTGCGGAAAAGGAAAATGCAAAGTCGATATGGTCGTTAAGTCTTCATTCTCGAGATAATTACTGCATGTTTTTGATTTATTATCCAATGCAAATAATCTTGTTTGTTATTTTTTCACACAACAAACACAATTTTTGATTAATAGTGTTTCAATCCACGAATAAATTAAGTAAATGATTAATTGTTTATCACTTTGACAACTTGTCGGTATAGCAATATCAGTACGATCTTATCTTAATATATAAATCTGTGCCTCAAATAAATACTTCAGACTTATACAAGGCTCAGGTGGTAGAACCAGAGTAGTTGGACCGAGGAAGTACCACCGCCACAAGCATTTCTAGCGTAAAGCATTTCTTGCGTTTTGATGGAAGGGTGTGGTTGCCGGCAAACTTTTATCTGAGGCGACCATCATAATCCTCGGGAGTAGCAACGCATCTGTGATTGACTTCAGATAGAAGCCCTGTTCTATTTGAAATTGCTCACCGATGGCTATGGGCGGTGATCACTTACCATCAGGTGGATTGCATGCTCATTTGCTACTTCAATCAGATAAAAAAAAATAGAAGTAGCAAAAATCTCAATTTTTTACTAATATAAACTAGTTTAATAATGTAGGTACACTAGTTTAATAATCAGAATAGTTTAATAATGTAGGTTTTAATTGTTATCTTTTCTATATTTTATTTATTATCACTATTATTTTGTGTTTCAATACTTATACTGTCACTTCTAGTTTCGTTCTTCTCTTATTTAATTTTTCTATTTTATCTTTTACTTTATTTTCTTCTTTTTTTTCTATTTTCTTTCTTTTACTGGTACCGCCTTCGATTTTTCTGCACTTCCCAAAGGTTACCTGGTAGAGAATGCTTTTTAGCATTAAGCCCGCCTATTGTACTACAATTTTTTATTGGTGCAATAAAGTGTAAATAAATAAATAAAATAAACCAATAATTTTAAATTTTTGCTAGCACTTCATTCACGTGAACATATTGACACACGTACATTTTTTATCTAAGCACGTAACAACATCGCTAATGGTATATGGACTCAAGGCTTGAAGGAAATCTTACATACTATGAGCACAGATACTTCGAAATACACACGATGTGAATCCTAATTTCTTATCCATTTCACTACGTGGCCTTGGCAGTGTGTTTATTTACTGGACCATATCACGATGTTATGAAAATATTGCGAGAGCTAAGGCCTCGTGCGTTGTTAAGCGACGCGATTTTTAAGTCTTGTGCGAATCGGACTTGACTAAAGAAATAGTGACGAGACTCGTGTAAGAATTTGAAAATTTGATACTTTAAGTTTCCGAATGGTGTGGTGATTTTTATATTCCATGTCGATTAGATATTTTTTTCTTAATTTTGGATGATTACTTTATTGCATTTACGGAAAACCTACGATAACAGGATATAGTCTTAAACCAATTTACTTCATTATATTAATATATTCACCACTCATTCTGTTTAGACTCTAATAGACTCTAGTCTCCAAAATTAGAATTACTTTGCGTAAGAAAGTTAATTGGTATAGGACGATTTTTTTTTCATTACATATATTTAAGTTACAAAGAGGGAGACAATCCTGATACTAAGTAGCTACTCATGGATTTGGAATCAACCCCAATTAAAATTTCTTATTGAGGAAGTCTACTGAGATCGACTCTCTGGCCATCTCAAGTACCTGAGAGTTAAGTTGGAAATCTAAATATGTTTCCTTTTACCAAACCTTGCAACTCAATACAAAGCAATGCTTAAAATTCCATTTTAAAAACCCTTTATAAGTTCTGATTCCTTATCTTAATCAATATTTATGACACACTTGCCCACTACATGAACTGAAAATTAAAATGGTATCCTTATGTTTAATAATCACAGCGTAATTAAACATAAACAAAACTTTTCTCAATAAACAGATATTTTTGGAAATTAACATTTTCTTAGAAGCAAGTACATCATCGGTATAATATTAGTATAGCCACTACTTATTTTATAAAAGATTAGTCACAAAAACATGTCATCGACATATAAATTCGTTACAAATAAAGGAAACGTAATATAATATTCTTCGTCTGTTGAACACTTAGTCTTTATCACCTGTTAAATATTCATTAGATCCGAAATATGTACCGTACGTACCTACGGTTGCAGGAAAATTACTGAATAAATAAAACATTAGGAACACGATGGAAATACGCATTTTGTTTCATGTTTTATTTTAATTATGGCAGTAAGTAGGAAGAGTAAATTTATTGCAACAAGGATATGAAAACAAAATATTATAAAACCAAAAACCCGAATACTTAAATTAAGGAGAGAAAAT
This sequence comes from Spicauda simplicius, assembly GCA_949699795.1. Lineage (NCBI taxonomy): Eukaryota > Metazoa > Arthropoda > Insecta > Lepidoptera > Hesperiidae > Spicauda > Spicauda simplicius. The sequence continues at coordinate 19,600,760 of OX453057.1, forward strand.
TTAGCACCTTATTATATACTATGTTATTGTAATGGCTTTGTCCGTTTTGATCACGTCTACTAATAGTAATTAGTATCCTACGTGTTAATGAAGTTCATAAACTATATACAATATAATCCCAGAAGTAGTTTTTGCGTGAAATATAATATTTCAAGCAAAACTACTGGTGGGATTATATTATATATATATTATTTTATTATTTCAGAAGATGTCTGTAGCTGTTAACCTACACACATCCTGAGGATTTCTCCGCGAAAATAATAAAAAAAAAAAACACATCCTCTCATAAACTTTTGGATTAATAATACTGATAAGATTCTAATTTTTATTTTATTTATCATAGTTGTAGTACATTTTTTCCCTTCTCAGATGAAATAGTCAGGTATTTTTTAAATAATTTATTAAATTACACACTTTTTAGAATTTTGCATTAAAATAGGACCATAAAATAATTGTAATATATACATTTGTAATGGTTTATTTACTAGCTTTCATTTCATACTCTTATTGTTACGATCGTAAAAAATACCTGGTAGTTCTCCCCAAAAAAAAAAAAAACTTCATAAAGTAGGGTTTGTATATAGTCCTTTAAAGTTTTATATCTTGTTATATAAAATCCACATCTAGATTAGCTTATACAATAGATGGACACTATATTTAAAATCATATATCCTTTAAGTAACTATATTTACGTATATCAAATTACTTAGGAAGTAGGCGGTTAAAAAACAAACAACTGTATAAAATATAATTTATATAATTATGTATGCACGTTGGAGGTTAATCTTTAGCGCGTGTAAAAACTTAAATTTATTATAATAATAAAACAATTTAACATATCATGAAAATTTTTAAATTTTATGTACAACATTCTTCGTCATTAAAGTGTCATAAATCTTTAATATAAGGGTCTGTAATATAAATGTTATCGTAATGTTCCTTGTATTTTTGTACCTAGTAAATTCGGAGAATGGTCCGTTGACTCGAAATTTCATTTAACGTTGCATTTTTTCTTTTTTAATTTTATGTGCATATCATTAAAAATCCGAAGGAAATCCCAGAATTCATTTTAGATCGTCTGGGCCAAGGAGAATATTTTCTTTAATATTATTACATAACCTAAACGATACTTAGGCCTCAATTTTTGAAGTGAAACTTCTTTATCGGGGTTGGAAAAAAATTTAGTGTAACATTTTTTCGTTACGCGCCATCTTTTTCTATTACGCGCCATCTTTTTTTTATTGTTCAGACTGGCTCAGCAATCATATCAGTACTTTGCTGTTATGCCTGTGCATCTCGTGACACACTAGATCTCAAGTGATATAAGATCTCATGTTATTATTATTATTATTATTTATTTTATAATTATGTCGGCATTAACGACTATAATTATTAAATATAATACCTAACAGTTATTGAGTTGTTAACACTGTACTATTCTTTTAAAAGTTATTATTATTTTTACTATCATGAAATACATGATTTAATTTGTTATTAAGTGTAATTGGTGTATAACAGTTCTTTGCAACAGTAAATAAATAAATGTGTCATAACATTACCTATAGATTTGAGTTGTTATATATCAAATTGCGGTACTAGGAAGCTCAAACTACACTCGCAGAGAAATAAAAACCAGGGTTAATATAATAACCTGTAAATCAATTAACTTACGAATAAAAAAACAATTTAAATTATTTATCTAAGTGTTTTTGTCTAAATACACGTGTCACATTACCATAAGCGGTTCAACACGCTCCGCTCTACTCAGCCACAGGCCGTCTCATTAGGCAGTCGATACTCGCGCGACCTTGGCGCTCCCCGCGAATGCCTAAGTAGACATTTGGGAGTATCGCCCTGACTCACAAGATCGCATTCAAATCGCGAGTCGCGACTCTGTTATTGACCTAAATTGTGTAATGTAGAACTAAGGCACGCGTATTAATTGTTGCTTTTGAAGCACTGTTACTATCAAAAGACTTGTAAACAGAAATATCCGTTGATTTAGTTGTTTTTACTTTAACCTTGAACATTTGATGTGTATAATATATGTGTATAATATAGATATGTGTATAACATAAAGTACATTTGTTTATCTTTTTTTACATGATGATTAAAGTAGCAAACGAGCATGCAGCCCATTTAATGGTAAGTGGTCACTGCCACCCATGGACATCTATAAGCAACTTCATAAAAAACATAGGTTCTATCACAGATGCGTTGCTACTTCCGAGGACTGAGATGGTCGCCTCATTTAAAATTATGCCGGCAATCACACCCTTCCATCGAAACGCAAGAGATGCTTCACGATAGAAATAAGTGTGGTAATTATATTATATGTATAATACTTCCTACGAGTTTTCGTTTTTAATCGCACAGTATGCACAGTGACGACCCGCGTGGCGCAGGGGTTACCATACCGGTCTGACACGCTGTGAGTCCCGGGCTCGATTCCTGGCCAGGCAGGTATCTGAATGATGGGTTTAGATTCTGTTCTGTTCTGGGTCTGGGTGTTCGTGTAGTCGTCTTTGTGTGTGTCCATGGCACCCACGACACAGGATAAATCCTACTGTGGGGCTATGAATGTAGAAAGCGTTTTAAGTTTTCAGTTTTTTAAGTATGGCGCAGTTATCATCGCACAAATAATTGAACATATTTAGGTATCGATTCCTGGCCGAGCATGCTGATTTAAATTTACGTTACTAATCTTATGTCTATGTCCGAATCGTATGTTTATGTCCGACAAAAATCTATTCATAAACATAAGTCTGCAACATATAACATTAGTAAATTTGAATTTCTTATATCTTACCTATGACCTAGTCACTGTTGCTTGCCTACTAATCAAGTAATTACACTCCTATCAGTTATTATGTCCATGGATACATAACACCAATCTGAAATGTGAATTAATTATTGTATTATGGATATCATCAAAACAATGCCTATTGCATACAACCGCTTTTATCAACCTAATTATCAGATAATTTGATTCGGTTAAATTAGCCGCTGAGCTAATTAATATATGCTGACTGTGACATCTAGTCGTGATGCATCACAAATATATAAATGCAAATTAAAATTCAATTTGGTTCGACATAATAGTTGGTATTCCATGAATTTGCGTATTTGTGACAAGTATCGTGTTTTCTAATTGAAAAAGCTGACTTAATAAACTGTTATAAAACATATAAAACCGGTCAAGTGCGAGTCGGACTCACGCACGAATTTTTCATACCACTATATATAAAAAAGACAAAATTATCATGTGTGTTATATGAGAGCCCCCCTTAAATATTTATTTCATTTGTCGTTGTAGCGGCAGCGGAAATAAAACGTCGTCAACCCGTTATTGTCCCACTGCTGGGCACGGGTCTTCTCTCGGAATGACAGAGTTATAGGCCATAGTCCACGGCGCTGGCCAAATGCGAATTGGTGGCGACTTGCGTAAATTTCAATTGTCTAGCTATCACGGTTCATAAGATACAGTCTGGTGACAGACAGACAGACGGACGGACGGACAGACAGACAGCGGGGTCTTCGGGTACAGGATCTTAAAAACCATATCGTTTAAACCTAAAGGAGAAAAAAATACCTACTACGATTGTAAAATCTATGGAAGTAGTGTGTGTTTTTGTGGTAAAGAAGAAAGTGGCAGAAGAAACTGCATAATAACACTTATTTCTAAGCATATTTAATACGATAATGATTTAATACGATTTGAGTTACTAGTACATTACGGTTTTATGTTGATTGACTGAAAAATAAGTCAAATTATTATGTCAATTAAACAAAAATAAATCATATTAATATGATTCACTAATGTCTCCGTAGTTCCGGGATTAGAATAGGGCTATGGTTCCGTGCTAATGGGCTTCCGTGGTTGCGCGCGGCTAGAAGGTATACGACCACGCATACCTTCGTAAAGACTAGACGGAGCGGTGGGCACAGCCACCCATCCAGTGGGAGGAGCCACGCACGGTAACACGCTCAGAGGACTCCGGTTGCGTTTCTTTGGTGATCCCGAAGTTCTGTTGGTAGCGTCGAGGACGGCCACCGGGGGGTTTTAGTGCGGTAAAAATCCCACATAACTCTACGTCACTCCCACGGCGTCGGGTACCTTTTGAAGTTTTTCCCCTCGAGAAAAAAAAGTTTAATTCACTAAAAGATGCCGCCTAATTACTAAAAATTCTGTGCAATTCTTTCATCAACTGTTATTCGCACATGCAGTGGCAACCCTATCAAACTTCCTATATTATCAACATTACATAACATGAAATGGCAGGTCATGTAAATTTAGACGGCCTTTGAGAATTGAAAGTTTGTCATTGTACCTCTCCTAATACAGCTGGCTCGAACGCACTAAAACTAGAATTCCGGTATTTGCATAAATAAATATTTTGAAGCTATTTTTTATCTTATCTCATTGTAATGAACTTGAAATCTTTATACAGCGTGCGCGATAACTTAATAACAAAATAATAAAATGTTGAGAATAACAAGATGATAAATTAAATGTTTGGTATGAAATAGCTGTTTGTACTTTGACTTTAAAAAAACAGTGCAGTTTATGCTTTGCTAATAAATATATGAAAAAACCGTATCTAATGAATAACTTCGCTTTTTTTTAATGCCTTTTAATTTTATCATTTGACTGAATAAAAATACGAGATTTTAATGGGTAATTAAATATAAATTTTGAGCCTACCGGTTTAATAACTTAGCAGATGTTCATTTAAAAACCAGAAAGACTACTTAAATAAGTAGTATTATGAAATTAATACATTTTATTTTAATTTTTCCAGTATGTTATTCTATTTGCGTAAACATACTCGTATTACATGTTTTTTTTAATAACAATTACTCATATTTTATCTTACTAGTCACCCTTGGCAACGGTCGAAATTCGACTGTAATTTAAATTTAAAAAATTAACTTCATATTGTCCAAAGTAGCACGAATATATCTCAAATTCAAATAGTTTGTAATAATTTTGACGAAGACATCTGACATTTTTAACGCTATGTGTTTTCATAGTAAGACATTGAATGTTCTATTTCGTTTATTATGTATATGTGCTTGTGTCAAATGAAGGTAGTGTCTGTAATGTGTTTTAGTAATGTAGTTCAGTTAATATATAGATTATTTAATATTATATATGTAAAAGTATATGAGGTCGTAGACGTCACCAAAGTGGGTGAAGTAGCGCGAATAACCTAGTATATATTAACAATAAACTAAGAGACACTCTTTTAGCGATGTCTCTTAGTTAGAGCATTTTTCATCTTTATGTTAGTTGTATGTTCTTTTTCGTAACCTAAATGTATTAAACAACCCCATATTTCTATGCAAAGCATTTTGACGACTTAATTTAAATTAAGCGGATGTATGACAGAATACACCTTCATATGTATATGCTAACGCTACACGTTTAGCAAGCAAATAATATGGGGCATTCCACTGAAGCGTTACAACGATCAACCATGGATCTCTCGTTCTTTGCTCAATAAATAAGTGAGCAAGCAATAGACCATCGATTTTATCATCAAGTGCAGTGGTTCCCAACCTTTTGGTGGCGAAGGACCATTTGGCAAAATATCTGTCGACCCATGGACCACCGGTATGAGGGTGTAATTAAACATAAAAAAAAATCTGAAAATTAATATGTACATTATTGAAGTGAAACTTCTTTATCGGGGTTGTTGAAGTGAATGAAACTTCTTTATCGGGGTTGGAAAAAAATTTAGTGTAACATTTTTTCGTTACGCGCCATCTTTTTCTTATCCCTACCACGCGTGATATTAGATAGATTATTATAGATTAGATTATTAGATAAAGTTTAATAAATTTATTAAACTTTATCTAATTTAACTTTATGTAACCAATTTCTGTAAAGTTGCATACAGTAAATTATTTTTTGAAAAATAACGTCATAAAGAAGTTTCACTTCTTACGAGTGTACGCTAGTACACGCACACATTTTTTTTGTTCAAAGCAAACAATACTTAATGCGCTTTCTGTATACTCTTTACTAATTCCTGATCCTTGGTTCAGGCACGGCTGTCCGCTACTTGACTGTCATTGTAAAATTTCTTATATTACAATATTTTTGATAACTTCTCGGACCACTTCAGGTCCTTCAAGGGACCATCAGTGGTCCGCGGACCACCGGTTAGGAACCACTGATCAAGTGGAACGCTGGAATGGTATGTGCAGTTCAGTTGATATGCAAAGCGCGTAACGTCATTGTTTTCCAGCGGATAGTTCGAGAATATGACGCGACAAGAACTCAGTTCGGTATAGAAGCGCCATATTGATCTTTACGCTAGTTTGGTCAACTCCAATTAAACCATTTTGCACAATATAGTATGTTTTACTCGCCATACATCGCGTTAAAATGGAACAAAGTACATTAGCTTAAGCTATTGACAGTAAAAATATGTTAATTCATAAAATTAAATTCTTTTCAATACTTTTGTACAGCTGACAAAAAATATTCTCAAAATTAGAAATGAAATAAATATTATAGAAAAGTTATTACCTACTTATTTTCAGTCTTCCATAGCAAATATGAGCGATAGACAGACACATGACACTTTCATTTGAATTTTATGGATGGACTTTAATTAAATAATGATTAAAAACGATTCACGTTGTTTACTCATGTAAAACTGTATAAATATTCTCCACACATGTATTGTGTCTATGAGTCATCTGTCTGAGAATATTTTCTCTTATAGAATACAGATCATCTAAGTTCTATTTGATCTCTACAGCATATATGTTACACTTTATTTGTAATTTCTTGTTTACCGGAATGTTTTATAACACATTTTTTTCATTTTTATAACTTTTAGGATGCTTTAACGGACCAGTTTTATGGGTTTTATCGTCACCGAGTCTCTTCTCAGAATCCACATAAATTTCCAATCAAGTGTTCCCTTTAGGCTATTTTCTTAATTGTTATAACAAGGTATAATTAATTTAAAAGGCTAAAATAAAAAAAAAAACAGAATAGAGTACGATAAAAAATATAACTGACTAGATTAATCCCCCATCAGCTGCTATCACTACAGTTATGAATCTATTTCATACCATAAACTACGTTGGTGGCAAATTTTAGCGAAATTTTACCGGTATTTTTTTCGAAAAAGAGTCTTCACCGGTAGAACCAGTGTAGTTCGCCCGGGGAACTATCACCACTACACCTATTTATAGCGTGAAGCAGTTTTTGCGTTTCGATGGAAGCGTGTGGTTGCCGGCACACTTTCACACGAGGCGATCATCATAGTCCTCAGGATGCATCAATGCATCTGTAATTGACTTTAGGTAGAACTTCATATTATATATGAAGTTGCTTACAGGAGTCCATAGGCGACAGTGACCACTTATCATCAGGTGCATGCATGCTCTTTCGCTACTTCAATCATGTAAAAAAAACAAACATGCGACCCACCGGTCCAGGGTATACGCAGACATCACACGAGGATCGGGGGAAAAAGTAAAAAGAACAAAAAAGGTGCGAAAAGAGCTCTCCTTCAAAGCCGGCGATAAATTGGCAACGCCTCTGATGATGCAAATGTCCATAGGCGACGGTGACTACTTTTCATCAGGTAGCCCGTCTGCCTTTTCGCCAGGTTCAATTATAAAAAAAAACTATCATACACACTCTTACGAACTTTCGATTTATAATAATAAGTTTAAGCGCCAACCCTGTCTGACTTTATCACACATGCGAAAAAGGTTAATTTCATACAAACGAAGACCTTGTTTTCGTAAGAGAGGCAAAACCTCGATATTCAGTGTTCATTCTTATTCAATTATACGTCCATTTCAAGTTGTTTGATTCCGCGCTAGATTAATTAGATAATCAATGCCAACAATATTTTTTACAGCTCTCATCTTTTAGCGGGTTTTTTGTATGAGATAATTTATTTATTATGCTTTAATTATTAATATGCGTGTGTATAATTTATTGATATATTTAATAGCTGTGATGGCCCGATTACTAACATCACACCTTTTAATAACTGGAGTATAATTTCATTTAGGATTGACTATTATATATTGACTAGAAGTAACTTTATCCTTAGTAGTAACACTTCTGTGACTGATATCTTATTTTTTTTTATCTGACTGAAGTAGCAAACGAGCATGCAGTTCACCTGATGGTAAGTGGTCAATGCCGCTCATGGACATCTGTAACCAATTTCATACAAAACATGAGTTCTATCTGAAGTCAATCACAGATGCGTTGCTAATCCCGAGGACTATGATGGTCATATAGAAATGTGCCGCCAACCACTCTTAAATCGAAACGCAAATGATATGCCTCCTATGTAGGGTTAGCAGCCGATGTTCATAGGTGGCAGGTTTGCAAGGTGCTAGAACGTAAATGGTAGGTAAATCTCCCCGAGATATCACCGTCACCTATTTCCAGCATGAAGCGGTCTTTTGTGTTTAGGTGTAAGGAGGACTTGCTAGCTCATATGAGGCGACCTTTTTCTCGGGAGTAGAAATGCATCTGTGATTGACTTCAGATAGAACCTCTGTTCTGTAAAAAGTTGCTTACAAGCTGTATCCAGTCATATTAGACTGGATACAGTTACGGTTTCCCTGTAACCAGTCATATTTTGTTCCGATATCCGTATTTCATGTCTGTAATATTTTTAATTACGCTAGTCTTTAGCACTGGCCCCATGGCAGATTGGACAGCATAATTAGCATGACACAGAAACAAACAAAAGACTCAGAATATATTAATACTTATCATTCGTTTTATTACATAATATTAATGTTTAATTTATGCTAATACATTATTGATCTATTAATATTAATAATTAATATTTTAATATTATCATTAACGTTTTAATATTAGGTGTAAGTGTGACAATTTGTGAGGACGTGTATGTGTTTTTATTCTTTCATGCAAAACTTGCTAATGTAGTTTCACTGTGGCACAAAGTTTAAGTCCTAAAAAAACATATGTATACGTATACGATTTTCTATTAACGTGATCAAAGAGAGCAAAGTTGCGAAAAATGCTAGTAATTAATATATTTTCGTAAATTTTTAGGTCTATATTATACGGACTTATGTAAGGAATGAACTGTCGCGTATTTCGACACATGAAAGTTCATTTCCACAAAGTACATATGTGTATGGCATGTGTTATCAAATGAATTTTAATCGATAGTGGAGGGGATAACACAAGTGAACAGGAACTAAATTCAAACAGTAGCTAATCTAAAGGAGAGTACGAAGCTTAAGCTCCCCAAAATCGAAATGAAATTTTATCTGACACAAAAAAAAACTGAAAGAGGTCCTGAAAATGGGCCCGTCTAAAACACAGCTAACGATATAGGGATATATTTTTGCCATCTAATTTATAAAGGATTTCCAGTATGAATATAAATTATAATTTAATTAATTACTTAGAGATAAATAAATCTCTTCATGGCACATAAAAAATCAGATTATTACCTACTTACTACAATAAAAATTAATTAATGAATACTATTGTTAAAAAGTTAAAACCGTAAAGAAACAACAGTGTTGTTAATTAAATAAAGCCATTTTTTTATTACCACAATGATTTGCAGATATACAGATAAATACTGTTGATAAAAATTAATTAAATTATTATGATACATTTTGTACGGGTATTTATATGAATTTTTTAATTAAATTATTAGTCAGGTTCTCATTTCCATAATGATTTGCATACATTTCAAAACCTTTATAATAAATTATAAATGTACAATATCAGTAATCGTAGCAATACATTATTTTCCTACTGCTGGGCACGGATATTCTTTTAGGGTGGGAGAGTTTTAGACCTTAATCCACCGCGTGGGGCACCTGCGGATGGGTAGACTTAAAACACTTTTGGATTTTTTTTCAGGGAACCCTTAGGTCCTTTAGTCACATCATTCAAAAAGAGTCATTGGTACGTGCCCTTCATTGATCGGTCGATTTTTCACCATTAGACTATCACGCTGCTCAAAAGTATTACTAAACCCACTTAATTAATTGATATCACAAAATTAGATAATTTGACCCTTAGAAAGAAAAACAAACATAATGATAGATTCTTACAGTGAGTTGGGGTAATATCGGATATGCCGTAAAACCGTACCATAAATATTTTAGACTTAAGTCAGGCATTTATTTTTTATGGGTAGCATCTCATGAAAATGAAGTACGTGGTTGACGTTATCAATTTAATAAGCAATGGTTATATTAGCCTACAATTTCCATTTTAAAATTTTACCCCAGGTCCGATATAACCCCAACCTACCTTACAAAGTTTCACGTGGATAATATTAAAAAGAAGTAACATAATTAAAACAAAATAATGACATTATTTCGTACTTGAAATCTATATTTATATATTTAATCATGCCACATGTGTAGTAAGCATGCAGTGTTGACAAACAATTATACAAACAGGAAGTGTGTTACGCGTACAAGAATGTGGAGTTAAGTCGCTAAAGAATTTTACTACGAAGGATTTTCTGCACTATTTATAAATAAGAACCTTCATGTCTTCAGTTAATTCTAAATACAATTCGTAACAGGGCTCAAAATTATGAAGTAATTGATTTCGACAATAATGATGATGATAAATATAGGACGATTATGGAAATATTATTATCAAATTAATTATTGTCCATATTTTTCTATAAAAGTGTTGTTATGTATATGAAGTTGCTTAGAGATATCTAGGAACAACAGTGACCGCTTACCATTAAGTGGATTGCACGCTTGTTTGCCACTTCAGTCGCATAAGAAAAGTTTAATCTCAACTCTTTCGCGGACGGTACCGCTTGAGCCTGTATTCTAGAATGACAGAGTATCTCCATACATGACTTATAAATATGTAGAGTCAATGATATCACACGTTTTAAAGACGTCATAACAAACCTTGGGATCTCCAACGGAACACAGCCGGGGTCCTCCGAGCGCGATGAAACGCTGTGAAACGCTCACCGCACCTTCTGGTCTTAACGGCGGCATGCGACCACACATGCCGCCGTTCTTCCCGGGGTCGTTTGGCCGGACGGTTCGAGCACCCACTAATCCCGCCGCAACCCCGGAAGCCCCTTTTAGTCGCCTCTTACGACAGGCAGAGGGTACCGTAGCCTTATTCTAGTCCCGGAACTACAGGGACAACGGTAGTTACCTAACGACAGTTTAATAAGTCGTGTTGAACATGAAAGTATTTGCAATAATAAACCATTTTCTATATTTTTTACAACCTAAATATTTACTAATAAACACGGCGAACTATTCAATTACATAACCAACTTGAAACGAAAAAAGTTCATTTACCGATTTTAATGATTACCGCAATCTATGTTCTCGTACGCAGGCGCCATAGAAAAACAACTTTTTTGTCTTAGATCTATATGAAAATGCTTTTGTATTGATGCGTGACCAGTGTCATTAATATGACCTGCATTGAGAATATATTAACTTAACTATTGCATATATTAACTAGGTAAACCTCTTCACTCCGCTGTAGCTAAGTCTAGTCTAAACATCTTCATTTCCATTCCTGCAGAAACTTCTCATTAAAAGGTATAAAATAAGGTCTTCTCATAAAAGCACGTCAACCTATGAAAATGCAATGTTGTTAAAACATTTTAAGTTAAAATTGTTACTTAGATTACGAGTTTTGCAACACAATTATAGAGAACTAGGATTTTCCCGCGATTTCGCCAGATTTTGTCAAGTTTACATTAGCAAGGGACACCCTTATTTGTTCAGGTAGGTCATACTAAGATTGTGCCTTATTTTATCAAAATCCGACTGGTAGTTTGTGCATGGCAGAGAGAAACAAGCATACATCCGTATATACTGTCTCATTAATAATATTTTACATTTAGGTATATTAATTAATATTTATTCATCATCATCATCATCATCATCAGCCTTTATCATTCCACTGCTGGACATAGGCCTCCCCCATGCTGTGCCACAATGCTCGGTCATCAGCTACTCTCATCCAAGCACTGCCTCCAACCCTCTTAAGGTCATCAGTCCAGCGAGCCGGAGGGCGTCCCACACTACGTCTACCGGATCGTGGTCTCCATTCGAGAACTCGTCTGCCCCATCGGCCATCGGTTCTGCGACATATGTGGCCAGCCCACTGCCACTTCAGCTTGCTAATTCGTACGGCTATATTTATTAATATTTATTTATTAATATTTAATATTTAATAACAATACGCAGATTTTTTGTTAATTTAGTAACGAAACAAAAAAATAAGTATCGTTAATTTTTTAAGCCCTTTTCACGCAACACCAAATAATTACTAAAAAAAAGGAGCATATCGCTCTGCTTGAAAAAGAAATAAAACAATACAAAAAAAGATAATTTTACAACACAGCCGGGTAAAAAACAGGATTTTTGTGTTTATCGTTTTACTGAATGAAGTTAAAATAATAAAATAAATTAAAAGGCCATTAACCACGATGTAACTAAAGTACCAAGTTTTGATTTCTAGGGCCTTTTTGGATAAAACCTTATCCTTGACTTAAAGCTGACGAAATTTGAATCGTGCAAAACAGCGATATTACGACGACCCGCGTGGCGGTGTTGTTACCATACCGGTCTGACACGCAGTGGGTCCTGGTTTCGAATCCCGGCCGGACAGCTGAATGATGAGTGTAGATTCTTGTTCTGGGTCTGGGTGTTTGTGTATTCGTCTTTGTGTATCCATGGTACCCACGACACCGGAGATAATCCTACTGTGGGGCTATGAGTGTAGAAACCGTTTCCATCCTTAGAATGTTAACTATATTCATATAAAATTTCACAAAATTTCATTAAAATGTTTACACGTGAAAGCGTGACAAACAAACAGATTTAATACTAAAATCTTTTTAAGCTGATAGCAATTTTCCATTCTCTTTTCAGCTACTAGGTATGCTAAAGGTACATTATACTTCACACGAATAGCCAAATATTTTAATGAGTCAATAAATTACTAAGCCGTTGGTATTTATGTAGATATTTTTTTAAATCAATTTCTTAACTTAAGTTATAATAATTAATTTTAATTCGCTTTTTAAAGGTCACTTGACCAAAATATTCCTTTTTTTTCATGCTTTTATTGTTTTCGAGTATGAAATAATAAATGATAGTGAACTGAATGAAAGTTGTTGGCATTTACAACGAACTATAGATATATATTGCTTGTACATTTACGCTATTTTATTTACCAAAACGTTATATATTTTTATAAGATTTAAGTAGCAAACCAGTACCTTCCATGAGTCCATCTATAAATAACTTCATATAGAACATAGGTTCTACCTAAAGACAATCACAGCCCATCTGGGAGGAGCCCGATGTGTCAACGCGCTTAGAGGATTCCAGTTGCTTTCTTTTGGAGATCCCGTAGTCCTCTTTATAGCGCCGAGGACGGCCACCAGGGGAGTTATAGGGCGGTAAAAATCCCACATAATCCTGCGTCGCTCCCACGACGACGGGAACCTTTTGAAGGTTTCCCCGTCGAGAACAAAAAAAAGAAGTGTTACCACTCCCGAGGACCAAGATGGCCGCCTCATTTAACAGTGACCCGACAACCAAACCCATCAGTATGGCAGCACTGATATTGTACCAAGGTCTTGAAAGATCTAGATATAAGCTCATGATATCGACTGCCGTAAGATCAAAGATATGAAATACTCAAGATCACATTTAAACTATCTGAAAATCTAGTTTGCACTGAACTGTGAACAGCATTTCTCAATTTTGGGACACCTGCTATTTCATTTGTTACAATAAAAAAAAACGCTTTCTACACTCATAGCCCCACAGTAGGATTTTTTCCTGTGTCGTGGGTGCTATGGACACACACAAAGACGAATACATAAACACCCAGACCCAGAACGAGAATCTAAACTCATCATTCAGATACCTGTCTGGCCGGGAATCGAACCCGGGACCCACTGCGTGTCAGACCGGTATGTTACCGCTGCGCCACGCGGGTCGTTATGCTACGGTCGGTCGTCAACTATAAATGTTGATACGATTATTATTATAACTGTTTTGTTTTGTATATTTTATGTTACTATAAATAACTAAACTAACAATGAGCTTAAGGGTCAATGCATCGTTCTTAAGCAAAGCTCTTTTACACCTATTTTGAGTAGCCTATTGCCATGCCGATTTTGTCTCTTGACATTACACACAAAATTGCATTCAATAATGTTAGCACTATTTCTATTTCAAGTCCACATGAAACTACATTTTAGAGGTCTATTTTCGCTGACGTCAAGGTTACCATAGGCCATTCACGAATACTCAAAAATAGCTCCATTTTTATACGTTTTGGATACATAAAGCATATTATTTCTTTTTTTATCAGACCTTGTACTGCTTTTAAAAATAGGATTGCTAATTCATTCTTTAATTGCTGTTAAAATGTAAAGCAGCTATTTTAAATTGAGTTGCAATCAACAACACATTAACATTTTTATAGTGCACTTTGAACAGGATGTTTTAGGAAAATAATCTAACATTTATATCCCACTGATAAACATTCATACATTGAATGTTGCAATTCTCCCTCTCTAATGCAATATTCAACCTTCTTAAGGCATACTTTTTAGTATACTTTTTAGCTGACTGTGTCAGAAAGAGATTAATGTTTTTCGAGCGTTTGACGTTTTTTTTTATCTGACTGAAGTAGCAAACGAGCATGCAGACCACCTGATGGTAAGTGGTCACTGCCGCCCATGGATATCTATAATCAACTTCATTCAGAACATAGGTTCCATCTGAAGTCAATCACAAATACGTTGCTGCTCCCGAGGACTATAATGGTCGCCTCATGTGAAAGTGTGCCGGTAACCACACCCTTTTATTGAAACGCAAGAAATGCTTCACGCTAGAAATAGTTGTGACAGTGGTACTTCCCTGGTCGAACTACACTGGTTCTACCACCTTTAACGTTTGAGTGTATAGGAGTACAACCCATTAGTGTTCTACTGGTGGGCTCGGGTCTTCTCTCAGAATAAGAGAGTTTTAGGCCATAGTCCACAGCGCTGGCCAAGTGCGAATTGTTGGACTGCATGTTCGCTTGTTACTTTAACGCTTTAAGACAAAGTAAAAAGCTAGAGAGATGTTATATCTGAATAACAGTTGCAGACAGGTAAACAGATCGATCAATACTTATAATGGTAGTCATTAAAAAACACGATGTTTACCTTGTTTAGCTACTCCATTATTTTAACTTCCTTTAATAACAACAATTCAGTTCTCTTAATAAGAGCGAGTATAAGTCTGATTTTGTCAATTTTTCTTCTTACAACGAATATGTTAGATAAACGAAGATAATTACCAAAAATTATCATTTTACCAAAATCCGAAATATATTCGTTTTTCCCAAAAAATGTTCTAAAACAAGATCAATGCATATAGCTCAATATTTTCCTCAACTGCTTAACAATTTTGTTAGAACAATTAAATTTGTGAAAAATCTGACATAACCGTTCTACTAAGGGCAAAGAACTTACTTCACTAGGACTAGATTCCAACGTTTACTATCTATTTGAACCGGTCCTACTGCAATTTAGAGCAGCTAACAGCCTAATATTATATAATATATCTTATACCTATTGCTTTTGCAATGGGCTTTAAGCGCAATACACACTGAGTCAGCCGGGCCGCCGATACAGCCCGCCGACACAACCTGGCGGCCTATAATATAAGAACCATGTCGGCAACATGCGCCCGCGCGTGTTGCCCGCCGACATGTTGGCGGCTTGCGTTGCTCGGTTCAGTTGCCCGGCGACGTTCGACCCGTATTGATGTGCTAGTATTTTTAGCATCCGCCGACAATATGCCGCCGACAAAATTTTCCGACTTGCAATAAATGAAGCCGCCAACTAACCCGACGACAAAAAGTTGCTGACATAGGTCGGGGCCCCGGTGAGCTCAATGTGTATTGCGCTTTATGGTTAAAATATATACATAACTTATTAACTTATCACTACATAGTATAAAACAAAGTCGCTTGGCGTCTTAGATCTTTAAAACTACGCTACGGATTTTAATGCAGTTTTTGAAGTGAAACTTCTTTAGGCGCATGAGGGTAAAATTTTTACAGATGAAACGTCACGCCGGTATGCAACGGAAGTGTCGGAAAAGAGAGAGAGAGTGATCGAGACCGATTGAGAGAGAGTAAGACAGGGCGAACGTAGCATGAGCAACTAGCCGTGGAGTGAGAGTAGGGAGCAAGCGAGTGAGAAAGATTGAGAGAAAAAGTGAGACAGAGCGAACGTCGTATCACGCCTTTTTCCCTTCCTCTTAATCTTGGAAATTTAAAGTTTTAGATTTGTATAAATATAAACAAGATTTATAAATTAGTTCGCCAAAGAAGTTTCACTTCTGACATGTGTACTTTGTACGCACGCATGGTTTTTTATAGATAAAGAGATTTAAGAGGAAGGTTTTTATGTATAATACATACATGATATAGTGGAGGAACACTGATAATTTTATATTTTTGACTTTGAGGTGGAACAAAGTTCGCCGGGTCAGCTAGTTTACGTATAAAACAAAGTAGCTCTCTAGTGTTACTGCATCGCCTTATTATTCATTGGATTTTAATATAGTTTTTACTAATGGAATGAGCAATAAACGAGAAAGCTTTTTATGCATAAATTGCTATATAAATAATAATTATACATAGGTACTTATTTCTTATGCACCAGAGAGTAGGTTTTTTCAATTTTTAAGTTAAAAATGTTGTTACCTATTGTTTTATTTTTATTTCATAGCTATCATAGAATAACTACGAACGGAAGTACAGAATTGATTGCATTCTATGTTACTTTATAAATCATATAAGATCAAGTAAAGCTATTATTACTTATAAACGTGTCTACCGTATTACATTGTAAATAAAATCATTCGCTTTTGTATCAGTCATCTTGTCCTCGGGAGTGGTAACGCAGTGATTAACTTCAGATACAACTCGTGTTCTATGTGAAGATCCTTATAGGTATCTTTCTTTTTTATTTTTGTTTTCGAGGGGGGAATCTTTCAAAAAGTACCCGACGTCGTGGGAGCGACGCGGGTTATGTGGGATTCTTACCGCACTAAAACCCCCCCGTTGGCCGACCTCGACGCTGCGAAGAGGACTCCGGGAACTCCAATTGACCGCTGCCGGTGTCCTCAGCGTGTGCCCCATCGGGCTCTTCTCTGGTGGGCGTGAACTGCTCACCGCACCTTCTGGTTTTTACGGCAGCATGCAACCACACATGCCACCGTCCTTCCCGGGGTCACTTGACCGGACGGTTCGAGCTCCCACTCTTCCCGCCCGCAACCCCGGAAGCCTCTTTTAGTCGCCTCTTACGACTGGCAGAGGGTACCGTAGTCCTATTCTGGTCCCGGAACTACAGGGACACCTTATAGGTATCTATGGACGCCAATGGCCATTTACTCTCAGGTGGATTGCATATTTGTTTGCTACTTCAATCATATACAAATGCATCACACTAGAGGTGTGGCGGTGGTACCTCCCCAATCGAGCTACACTGGTTCTACCACCCGTTTAACATAAAAATGAATTTAGCTTCGGCCAAGCGTACATCCAAGCTAAATTAAGATTTGTATCTGGATAATTATGCGCCGTTGTGATTGATAAAAAACATTTTGACCTCCGTGGCGTAGCGGTTACTATACCGGTCTGACCCGCAATGGGTCCCGGGTTCGATTCCCGGCCAGACAGGAATCTGAATGATGAGTTTAGATTCATGTTCTGAGTTGGGTGTTTGTGTATTCGTCTTGTCTGTGTCCATGGTATCTACGATACGGGAAAAAATCCTAGTGTGGGGATATGAGTGTAAAAAGCGTAAAGCGTAGCGTATTTTGAAAACTTTTATAAAGTATTTTTTTAAAGTAATAACATATTTTTGCAATATGTTTTAATTACTATTTTTTAATATATTTATTATTTAATTATTAGTCATTAAATTTTTTCATTGTCTTTGGACTTTTATTTTAGTTTTATTTTGTTGTCATTTTAATTAAATTTTATGAATATTATTTTTTATGAATAGCTGTTTTACATTTCACTTCTACGTTTAACACCATTTTACATTAATTATTTATTTCCAATTTTCCCATAGATTTCAAGTACGATATAATATTTTTTTGTGAATAATTATCCTGTAACTCTTTATTTCATGTTAATTTAGTAATGCAATTTATTTTACTTGAAATTTCGTTCATAATTATTGTATAATTATAAAATTACTGATTAATTTTCCCCATTACAGTGCGAATGTAGTTTGTACCTTTAAATGAGATAACAATGTAATGATGTTTACTTTGTAGCTACAAATATTGAATAAATAAGTAAAATAAATACAGCCTATTACTTTTTGGATACCTACAACCTTGTATTTCTAGCACTCCCATACTGGCCTAAATTAGATCGATCTAGGCTCGTTATTTTTTGACTAGACTGTAATTGCTTCGCATGCAATTGTTTACAAGGTTTATAACTTCCAATAGATAAAAGTATGATCGAATATCAATGAGCGTACAAGGTCTTTCCTTAGCTCATAACAAATTGAGTAATTAATAATATCTAGTTTAATGTACAACAGTCATACAAGCACCCGAAGAGCCGTGTGGCTTAACGGTCACCATACCAGTACGACACGCAGATTCATGCGATGGATTCCAGGTTCGATCCCCGTTCGGACAGATATATAGATAATGAATAAAAAATCTATTCTGGTTCTGGATCATCATGGTTCTGTGTATTAGTCTCCAAATTAAATTATAATAGGATGATATTTTTATATAACACTAGCCTTTGCCCGCGGCTTCGCTCGCGTGGAATTTAGTCTGCCACATGAAGTTTGCAAGGTGGTAGAACAATGGTTCAACCAGGGAGGCATCACTGCCGCACCTATTTCTACCGTGAAGCAGTTCTTGTGTTTCATTAGAAGGGTGTGTCTGCCGGCTCACTTTTATATGAGGCGATCATCATAGTCCTCGGGAGTAGCAAGGCATCTGTGATTGACTTCAGATTGAACCCTTGCCCTACTTCCTAAGGCGATTAACATACGGTACCGCTCACTGCTGCGGTAGGCGGTGAAGCGGATCTCATGTTGTATTGGGGTCTAATAAATCCGTTGATGCCTCACACATGTACACCGACCGACCGCGCGGTCCAGAGGTGTTCTCATCACCACCGTGTCTCCGCGCGAACGACAGTGCGGAGGGTCGGCGCCTCACACACGGGCCGGCGCCTAACCGCGCGGATCATAGTTGATGCAGGCCGTGTTGCAATTTAATAAAATGAATTTCGATGTCGAAAAGTTATTTTGATGATCGGTCGATCCGCGCGTACAGGTGCGTAAACCGCCTTACCGCGCGGGGCACCGCTATTCACGACGGTGCGCGGTGCCGTGTGTTAATCGCCTAAATCAGTGTGTTCAAATTTCAAATCACAGGCACGTATATTAATTTGAATTTGTTTTGTCGGCAACAGATATTAATGCTTACTCTGAAATTAAAAGTTTTAAGAAAGGGTCTCAAAACGCGTGACGGTTACCAACGCGCAGTTGGCTAGCGTGGTCAACTACGACCTATACTACTGCTAATCTGACATATGTGCCGAGTTGTGTAACATTAAAAGGTCGATGACGATTGAATAACATATTTAACCTTTCCACTGTTTCATTCTCATTGACCCTTTTTTTCTTTTTTGTCGAGGGAGAAACCTTCAAAAGGTACCATACGCCGTGGGAGCGACGCAGGGTTATCTGGGATTCTTATAGCACCAGGACTCCGGGATCTTCAAAGGAACGCAACTGGAGTCCTCTGAGTGTGCCCCATCGGGCTCCTCCCAAGTGAGCGCCTGGGCCCACCCCTCCACCTGGTCTTTACCACGATATGCGACCACACGTATACCACCACACATGCTGACATCTTTCCCGAAGTTGCTGACTGGGTGTTTGGAGCTCCCAGTCTAGCCGCCCGCAACCCCGAAAGCCCCCTTTTAGTTGCCTCTTACCACAGACAGGGGATACCGTAGCCTTATTCCCGGAACTACAGGGACGTCATTGACCTTGACATTTTGCTCCGTGTTTTATAACCATTCAAATATTAATATCATACAACTTCGTTGTATACGGCGGCGGCGCACGGCGCGTACTGCCGGTCAATCAATTGACTACGTAATATGTTATACTCGTAATATCTTCTAAACTACTTATCCAATTTACATGGTGTAAAAGGCAGATTCAATCTTTATTACATGCTTGATTTTTTGAAATCTTTTATTTTGATAAGGATTAATATTTAGTTTGTATAAAACACATGGAAACATCAACTTCATATTTTTTAAATTTTCAAAGTATAAAAAGAGTTATTGTGGGTTATACATAAAATATAGACATATGCTGTCGTGGACTTTTATTTAGATCTATGTGAGCCAAACAATCCCACGGTACATTATATTTGGATATCTCCAACGGTTTAGGCAGCGTACGCGAAGATAGCTCTCAGAGGACAAGTTTTTTGCGACTAACCTGATATTTCTCGTTATTTTACAACCTAATTACAAAAAAATCGGTATAAATTATAGCCCGTGTGTTATTCTGATGTATAACCTATAGTACTGTAAAGTTTCAACCAAATCCGTTGAGTAGTTTTTGCGTGAAAGAATAACAAATACACATACATCCATCCTCACAAACTTTCGCATTTATAATATTAGTAGGATTTGCAAACGAGTATGCCCTCTACTTGATGGTAAGTAGCCACTCCCGCCCATGAACAGCTGTAATCATCCGCAAAAAAATCTGAGTCTTATCTAATAGTCACAGATGCATTGTTATTCCTGAGGACTAAAGAATTCTTCGAATATGTATATCTCCACCAGAATACAGTGTCACATAACAAAAAAAAAGCTTTCTACACTCATAGCCCCACAGTAGGATTTTATTCTGTGTCGTGGGTGCCATGGACACACACAAAACGAATACACAAACACCCAGACCCAGAACCAGAATCTGAACTCATTATTCAGATACCTGGGCAGGAATCGAACCCGTGACCCACTGCGTGTCAGACCGGTATGGTAACCGCTGCACCACGCAGGTCGTCCAATAACACTGCTGTTATTAAGCAGATGTAGGTATAGTATTGGTGCTTACGGAGTTGAACCACAAAGAGGCTACCATCTTTATTATTTATTTTTGCTAAGATCGTAACATAACGGTAACCACGGAAATGGTAAATTTTAAAGGTGGTAGAACATTATATTTCGACCGGAATAGAACCACCGCCACACCTATTTCTAGCGTGAAGCATTCCTTGCGTTTCGATGGAAGGGTGTGGTTGCCGGCACACTTTTATATGAGGCGACCATTCTAGTCCTCGGGAGTAGCAACGCATCTGTGATTGAATTTAGATAGATCCTATGTTCTATATGAAGTTGCTTACAGATGTCCATGGGCGGCAGTGACCGCTTACCATCGGATGTACTGCGTGCCCGTTTGCTGCTTCATTATTATAAAAAAAACCGGATGTGATAAAACCTAATAATTTCAGATAGGTGCGAAACAGGATTCGTCTTATATAGAATTCAACCCAAACAACTCTTGCAAGTGTTAAACAAAAAATCAATAAGTGTTTCGAAAAGCTGATTTAATTCATTAACAAGTTAGATTATTACGTCAACACATCCATCATTTATGCGAGTCAGGTAGTCCGCTTTGATTCGATAATACAGTACAATACAATAGATCACTGATTAGGTTTTTCTACTTACTTATTAAGTTACCTCTAGCGACTGAGACTTAAGCGCAGACTATTATGTAATTAGTTAGCCAATACCTAACCCCTTATTTAGAAAATAATTAGCTGTACCGGCGAACTTCATTCCACCTAAAAGTCAAAATCCAAAATTGACAATGTTTCTCTACTATATTATACATAAAAACCTTCATTTTGAATCATTCTATCTATTTTTAAAAAACTGCATTAAAATTTGCAGCGTAGTTTTAGAGATCGAAACATACAAGGACAGACCGCGAGAAGCGACTTTGTTGAGAAAATATTTATCACTGCTTTACTGTGAGAGAAATCAAGAAACAACTTATACACCTGAGAGTCCATAAAAAAGGTTCACAAATGTGTGTGTAGAACTCTCTCATTCTAAGTAAAAACCCGTGCCCAGCAGTTGGACAATAATGGGTAGTCGACATTTAACCTCTTAGGTTGGCCCCTATCAATAAAATTCTTCCATAGTGGAATTAAGGAGCTTAATTTAATAATATTAAATTAACTGTAAATGACGACTGTCTGAAATTTTTTATTCACACATAACGAATAAAGTGAAAGAGCGAACGCAAAAAATGCTGTCAATTTTCATGCATCCATTCATCAGTCTTTGAAAGTCCACTGCTGGACATAGGCCTTCCCTAATCTGCGCCACTTCGACCGGTCCTGAGCCATCTGAATCCAGCAATTACCCGCGATCAACTTACATTACAATAATTACGGAAACAAGTTATTTATGCATATGCCCTTGTGTAAACATATCATATCAATCATAAATCAACCTACGAATCCCACTGAATACACATTTCTTGTCAAAATGAAGATGTTACACGCCATCCACTAAGGTGACCAAGTACAATTAGGATCACCAAATCACATTAAAACCAAAAGATTACCAAATAGTTTCGAAAACGTTTGATATATAAATTCGCTTGTAAAAGCCTACAACAGGCACCAGGCTCTCACTATGGAAGGTTACTGTATTGCCCTAAAATATAAGCCTAGTTGTAGCCTAGTACATAAGACCTTCTGTGAGAGCAAATAAACGTTATTATTATTATTATATATTACTATCAGGCATGTACTTTCGTACTACTCCAAAACCTCTTTTTTGGTGGTAGCTACAATTTTTACCTATTGCATGCTTTTATCCCATTGAGCGCGGCGACCGAATCAAGAAATTCCGTAACGAAAAGAACCTAACACCCCCACTCCATGTAGCGCGACCGAGCGTTCGCTTAGCGGATCGAGAAGAACTGCTCAGCTGTTTACGAGAAAGTATGTATATACAATCTAAGATAAAAAACTTGAATTAATAATAATTATAATTGCATCAGTTGATAAAAAATGCTATGCAATACCGTGGCAGTCCCCGAGCGCCGCGTGGTTTTTTATTCTAAATTTTAAGGATTTATTTTAACAAGTCTAAGTTAAGCACACCTAGCCTCGTAGCTTGTTCAGTACGCTCGGAAAATGGACAGGTAACCGCTAACAGTAATTTCATGCGCGATTCTAAAAGAGCTCAGAAGAGTTCCGCGCAACTGTTATTCATATAAATTCTTTAAGTGATATTATATTCACTGCCAATGTTACATATTTTAGTGACGTCATTATTACGGACATACACATAACACTCATGTCTCATACAACTGGTTATTCTGGTACGTATCGCGAGAAGTGGTTGTAATAATTGTATTTACCTATAAACAAGTATAACAGGTAGGCAAATAATACGCACCCAAGCGATGATAGCTTGACATAGCTGCATACAAACAATGCAGCTATGTACATCCCATCCACACAAATACATTAATTGTATGTAAACAATCTGAATTTTAAGATAATTGTTTTTTTGTCATTTATTTAGTTTGAATAACACATGAAACATAGGTACCTTTTTTTGTAACAGGAAGAAAACCTTGAAAAAGTGTACCGAAGCCTTGGGAGAGACTCTGGGTTATGTGGGAATTTCACTCACTAAAACCTCCTCGGCGACCATCCTCAACGCTTGTAGGGGACTCCGGGATCTCCAATGGTACGCACCGGTGTCCCCTAGCGCCGCTATATGTATAAGTCGTCAAACGATTACTGTCTTACAGCATGGCACGGGTCTTCCTCAGGATAAAAAAATGTGTACTAGCGTACACTCGTAAGAAGTGAAACTTCTTTATTTATATTATTTTACTTTATTTAATTTTAAATAAATTTAAATAAAGTTTAAATGAAGTTAAATTAGATAAAGTTTAATAAAAGGCTTTTATTAAACTTTATCTGATAATCTAATCTATAATAATCTATCTAATATCACGCGTGGTAGGGATAAGAAAAAGATGGCGCGTAACGGAAAAAAAAGATGGCGCGTAACAGAAAAAGATGGCGCGTAACGAAAAACTGTTACACTAAATTTTTTTCCAACCCCGATAAAGAAGTTTCACTTCAAAAAAGTTATAGTCAGAAGTCCACCAATTCGCACTTGGCCAGCGCGGTGGACTATGGCCTAAACTCTCTCATTCTGGGAGAAGACCCGTGCCCAGCAGTGGGCCAATAATGGGGTGATGCGATGCGATGCGATGCGATTTGTTATTTTAAATTATATGTGGAAAAACATGTAAGTGAACTAGCCCTGTCCGCGGGTTTACCCGCGTTAATTCTACGCCACGGTAACTGTAGGTATGTATTTCCAGGATACAAAGAAGTCTATGTGCCCGTGCTTATGTTTTTCAAGCGATGACCTATGGTGGGAATTTTTTTTTCCAGTTCCATTTAGCGTGATTGAGTGGCAAACATTCATAGAAACATACTAATCATATAAAATTAAAAAGTGGTTAATATTAATAAATACTTTTATTAATGTTATGTTTTGTATATCTATTTTGTGTTGTGTCATTACTTAAATGAAATAAATGTTTTATCTATCTATCTATCTATTATCTAGGACATTTTCAGTTTTAATCGTTTTCAAAAACAATAAATAAACTAAACGAAAATCTGTTTCATTTTCTTGTAATCCCATCTCTGGGCGTGGTTTTCCACGGTTAACTACGTGGTTAATTAACAGAAAAGGCTGAGTCACTAAAGATAGGACACTAAAGCTGGGACACTAATAGTAATCTTATATATAAAATTCTCGTGTCACAATGTTAGTCTCCATACTCCTCCGAAACGGCTTGACCGATTCCTCTGAAATTTGGTAAGCATATTGGGCAGGTCTGAGAATCGGCTAACATCTATTTTTCATACCCCCTTAAGGGTTGTCCACCCTTAATTTTTTTTAATTTTTTATATGGCAAAACAACGTTTGTCGGGACAGCTAGTAGTTTATAAAATTTCCATCTGTCACTTACAATCACACGTTAAAACGCAATAAAATCTTAGTAACAATATATTATGTACAACGAGAACACGCGATGTGCGCTCTTCATCACTTTCCATCGTCATAACGCTCCAAAATCATTTGGACAACCTTCTTACTATTCGGTGACACTTGTTTACGACTGTTCTAAAAGATCATTAGAAAAATAAACCATAGGTAATCTAGCCAATTCTTAATAATCTGGTCCACGTCCTCAATTAAACATTACACGTCATAACAGACAAATTTCTACTACCACTCTCTAATTAAATAAACAAATCCATAAATGCGTTACAAAACTGCAAAATTTATAATTCAAACAATACAAACCCCACTTTTGTGGCACTTCCTTTTGCAAATGTGTCATGTTTACAGTGAAGTCACGTATATTTGTTCAATGCTACCCATTGACTGACGTCCGATGAAAAGTAAACAGATATTATGGAAATAATCGAGTGATCGGCGATTTATGAGATTTACAACTGCATTAATGTATATCAACCATACAATGATATTATGAGGCGAAGGGATATGTTCACTTTTTATGTTTATGTAAATGATGAATATGTCTTACTGCAGAAAGAGCAGATTCTACAAAAAAAAATCTTAGATATGTTTTTTGTGACTAAAGTAGCAATCGAGCATGCAGTCCACCTGATGATAAGTGCTCACTGCCACCCATTGACATCTGTAACCAACTGCATACAGAACATGGGTTCCATCTGTAGTCAATCGCAGATGCGTTGCTACTCCCGAGGACTATGATGGTCGCCTCATGTATAAGTGTGTCTCATGTGAAATTCTACATACGTAAAGGATAAAATACACTAATTAATCAAAATTTCTAAAAGTTTTGTTACAGAAGTTCCACCGCTATAACTATTTTCTCTAACAAAAGTAGTGTTAAGCGCTTCTGAAAGTCTGTATGGTATGATAAAACAATTTATACTTGGCGTGCTAATTCAGTCCTTAGAGATAGCATCTGTGGCTAGCCTCAGGTAGAGTTACAATCCTATCCTAAACATATGTAATCTATATAATAATACGTGAAGCAAAAACTTGTGATTCGTTTATAAGATACTTGCCGCAGGCGGAGGGGTATGGAATTAGGCACGGTTATAGTTAATGTAGAGAAGAATTGCGCAATGCTAATATTTTTTTCAAATATTACATAAAACATACCTAAAATCAACTTAAAATACATTCACACACTATCTTGCGTGTGATACAAACACAAACATAATAAACGAAATAGAACATTCAATGTCTTACTGTAAAAACACATAACGTCAAAAATGTCAGATGTCTTTGTCATAATACCCGCTATTGCTTTTAAATGCAGCTTAATAAATAAACCTCTTTTTACCTTTAACGGGTGCGTTCAAAATAACTTGAAACTTATAACAATTTATTTAAATTAGAGAAATATTGGTGCTACTTTGGACAATATGAAGCTTAGTTTTTTTTATTTAAATTTTGGCCGAATTTCGACCATTGCGACCGGTGACTAGTCAAAATAGATGTCTAAACGTCAGTTACCACTTACAATCAGATAAACTGCTTGCTTTTAAATGTTAAAAAAGTTTAAATATAAAAGAAATAAAAACTAAACGTAAACTCTATGGATTATAAATATATTATCAATTCGTTGAATTCAATTCAGCAGATTTAACATAATGCAATTTTAAACACACCAACAAGCATTCTTTATTACATCTAATTATTACTTAGTGTTTCTCGAAATTACAGATAAACAAGCATTATGTTAATCACATAAGCATAATGACCATTAATCTGAGGAAGCATGACGAGTATTGTCGAACGTTTTTATCAAAAGTTTTTCTTCAGAAGATAAAATCGTATCAAATTTCCATATAGTTGCATAAATGAAATGTAATATAATAAAATTGTTTGATTATACTGTATGTTCGTAAAAATATCATCAATTATTGTAATTAGTCGAAGAACACGAAGTCTACAAATAATAACCAGTATCGAAGTTATTATTTTGTGGACTAAGATGACGTTCCCCCTGAGGTATTTTCAGGGCGCTATGACGTGGGGCTCTTCAACAAAGGTGTAAAAAGAGTTCTTCTTCAAAGCCGGCGATGCATTGGCTACTCTCGTGTTGCAAATGTCCACTTACCATCTGGTGGACTGCATTCTCGTTTACTATCTCAAATTTATAAAAAAAGTCGACGATTTCTGTTAACTAAATACACAAAGTACATCTTTTTGAAAGTTATGTACACTTGAGGACTTTTTTAGAAAGTCCAATCACACTTTTGTGTTATTTTTATACCAGAAATTAATGTGAATTTTCTTTTTCACTGAGTTTAATTTTGCAGACTCGATTCATGCTTGGCTTTTTTTGCTACACAATTCCTTTTGGTGTGTAAACTATAATTGCGCTAATTAATCGTAATAAACCTCATTACCATTTTTTACTATATATCATAAACAAGGAATCATATACCCAAGTCTCTTGTACTTTAAACCCAAGATTTTTTGTTTTCCTGTATGTTTTTATTATAACTAAATACCGGTGCATTAATAAATAAGCATAATTTTCTTTGTTTTGTATAAAATGACACAAAAAATATTTTAGTACCTACCTATTTAATTAAAATATAGGTAACCAATTAATGGAGAGTGGTTGCTTTATCGTGGGTCTTAGATGCTAATCCAAGATAGATTAGAAATTAAATATCAATTTGCAGTGAAGGAAAAGCATCGTAAAGGTACCTACAAAACTGAAATATCTCTAAAAAAGTTTTAAAAGGTGTGTGAAGTTTATCAATTCTATGACCCAGCCAGCGCAATGGGCTGACACCGAAATCTTTTATATTCAGAGAAGACCTGGGCCCAGCAATGGGAATGTAATGGGTTGAAAACGAAAAAAAACTGGTGTCTGTGGTCTAGCCACCAGTATCTCCTCCTCAGAATGCACAACAAACAAGTAAGCATACACTTAAAACGCTTTCTACACTCATAGGCCCACAGTAGGATTTTCTCATGTGTCGTGGGTGCCATGGACACACACAAAGACGAATACACAAACACCCAGACCCAAAACAAGAATCTAAACTCATCATTCAGATACCTGTCTGGTCAGGAATCGAACCCGGGACCTACTGCGTGTCAGACCGGTACGGTAACCGCTGTCCACGCGGGTCGTCACTGAACTTAACTCGTACAATAACACTGAACTTAAATCATGAAAACAACATAAAGAGGACACGAAGGAATCTGAAATATTATATTTATATATAACATTTACATATATACACCTTTCGCTAATTACTTAAAGTTCATGGTAAATTAATTCATTGTAGTAGGCATAACTGAATTCAGACCTTTCTAATGATTGCATTTTATTAGGAAAACATGTCCGATTTTGATATGGCTCTTACTTTTATTATGAACTGGTTTTCAACTTATTTTAAGAACGATTCTTAATGTTTTTGTTCGTAAAATGCTGTATCATTGAACCACGATTCAATAAGCCACTACTACTTAAATATTTCCAAATCTTCTTCCTGCTTGAAATACCAAAGGATATAAAAAGTAATAGCAAAATTTATGAATTCCAGCTAAACCATTCATAAATAATTAAGAACACGTCCTATTTAACTTATACGAGCTCATTATAGTTAACACTTTCGCGGACGGTACTGCTTGAGTCTTCGTTCTAGAATAACACAGTAAGTCGCCATACATGACGTATAAATACGTAGAGTCAATGATATCATACGTTTTAAAGACGTCATGAAGAATCGTGACAGTAAAGTTTTTAGTATTTTACATGGTGTGACACAAGGTACATCCAATAAGATTCTAACTTAAAATTTCGTCAGGCATAAACGTTCTGTCGTAAATAATATTTTATATTTGAACGTCATCGTACGTTGTGCCATAACAAAATGTTAAATTACGACGTACAATCACGTTCTGTCCGTGAAAGTGTTAAATATTTGATAAAGTGAAATAAAATTATCGTAAGAAAACCTTCTTGTTGCAGTTGTTATGTTACAGGATTCATACCCAACAATAGTAATGGATAATAATGAATTGACACAGCAGTTATATTAGTGTCTCTTAACACTAGTTGATCTAATATTAAACTTATAAGATTTTTGCCAGGAAATCCACAAACCAAATATATAACAGTACATAAAACGCCCTTGGTATATATATTTGTCAACATAGTTAACGAGAATATGTTAATATGTTACTATTTTTAATGTATTTGTTTTGAATTGGTACCTACTATTTTGTGGAAACTTGTTAATCTAATTTATTCACACATGCCGGACGTCTGCAAGTAGATACATATTACCTATTATATAAGAATACTTATCGCTTCTAAATTTATCACCTCGTGTAAGAATCGCTTAGTTCCAAAACACATTTTACTGCTACTATTTAGATAAATAGTATAATTGGCCGTGTGGTGTCGGCCTTTTAGAATAGCACCACTCCCTCTCTTCCCGTGGATGTCGTACGAGGCGACTAAGGGACATAAATCCAAGAGATGGGCAGCAGCATCTCCTTGTGTAATTTACATCTACTGCGGTCACCAACACGCTTGCCAGGCGCGGTGACCATCGGCAAAAACCCCCAATGAAAGGTGCAGAAGAACCCCGGCCCCCAGTCCCCGGCAGCCCCGCTATTCCAGGCTTCGGTAGCGGCCTAGGTAACGGCGGGGCAGGGGGTGCTAAGAATCTCCGGCAGAGATCCGGCTACCGCAACCGACGACTTCTGCACCTGGCAACATACAACACCAGGACACTGAGGACCGACGAGAAGGTACAGGAGCTGGAAGAAGAGATAGACAAGTTGAACTGGAGTGTTTTGGGATTGTCTGAAGTCCGAAGACAGGGTGAGGACACGATAATCCTCAAATCGGGCAACTTGTTCTATCACCGGGAGGGCGACCACCTGTCTCAGGGTGGTGTCGGGTTCCTCGTCCACAAATCCCTCGTCAACAACGTGATAACAGTCGACAGTGTGTCGTCAAGGGTAGCGTACCTTATACTCAGAATATCTAAACGGTATTCGCTGAAGGTCATACAGGTATATGCGCCGACTTCGACACACCCAGACGATGAGGTCGAGGTTATGTATGAGGACGTAAGTAGAGCCATACATACCTCAAAGACCCACTTTACCGTTGTTATGGGGGATTTTAACGCAAGACTAGGCGCGCGGAACGATGGCGAGCGGAGGCAGGGGCCCTTTGGAATTGAACAACGGAACCACCGAGGCCACTTGCTTGCCAACTTCTTGGAGAGGGAGGGCGATGATGATGATTATGATGAACTCTTTCTTCAAGAAGAAGGCACAGCGAAAGTGGACTTGGATAAGTCCTGATGGTTCATCTAAAAACGAGATAGACTTCATTTTGGCAGACAAACGGCACATATTTAATGATGTCTCTGTGATCAACAGGGTGAAAACCGGAAGTGATCACCGGAAAGTAAGAGGCACATTAAATATCAACGTAAAGCTGGAACAGTCACGCCTAATGAAGTCTACGCTCCGACCAACACCTGTCCAAATCCAGGGCTCTGAAGAGTTTCAACTTCAGCTACGAAATCGTTTCGCGTGTCTCGATTCTTGCGTTTCTGTGGAAGAAATTAACACCAAGGTAGTAACAACTGTCCACGAGGTGGGGTCTAAGTACTTTAAGACCCACTCCAGTGGTAGGTCTCGAGTTCTCTCAGAGCATACTCTCGGTCTTATGAGGGAGAGGCGAGAACTATGTGTGCAGTCTCCAACCTCAATGTCGAAATACAGACTGCTCAATAAACAGATCTCTCAGAGTAGGCGACGCAATTGGCGTGCTCATAACACCCATCGCGTAAAAGACGCTATTGAGCGAAACCAGGGCTCGAGAGTGTTCGCCAGGGATCTGTGCGTTGGGCAGAGCCTGCTGACGAGGTTGAAGACCGAACCGGGCACCATGGTTTCGTCTAACCCCGATGTTCTGAGAGAAATTGAGAAATACTACGGACAGTTGTATGCTTCCGCACGAGTTCCCGCCCGCAACAAGGCAGACGACAAACGTGCCAAACTGACCCGACACTATACTGAGGACCTCCCGGACGTCAGTCTGTACGAGATTAGAGAGGCTCTCAAACAGCTGAAAAACAACAAGGCACCGGGCGATGACGGAATCACAACAGAGCTGCTAAAAGCTGGCGGTAAACCCGTACTAGTGGCGCTCCAAAAGTTGTTCGATTCCGTCATTACTAGCGGGACAACCCCGGAAGCGTGGAGCAGAAGCGTAGTGGTGCTGTTCTTCAAAAAGGGCGACAAAACTCTTGAAGAACTACAGGCCCATTGCGCTTCTGAGCCACGTGTATAAGCTGTTTTCGAGAGTCCTCACTAACCGCATTGCGCGCAGGCTAGACGACTTCCAGCCTCCCGAACAAGCCGGTTTCCGAAAAGGCTACAGCACCATGGACCACATTCACACGCTGCGGCAGATTATACAGAAGACCGAGGAGTATAATCTGCCGTTATGTGTTGCTTATGTGAACTATGAGAAAGCCTTCGATTCTATCGAGCACTGGGCGGTGCTGGAGTCCCTTCAGCGATGCCAGATCGACTATAGGTACATCGAGGTGCTGAAGTGTGTATACACAGCCGCCACCATGTCAGTCCGAGTACACGACAGAAGCACAAATCCAATCCAACTGCAGCGGGGAGTCAGACAAGGCGATGTTATATCGCCGAAACTGTTCACCGCTGCGTTGGAAGATTTGTTCAAGCTGATGGAGTGGAAAGGTCTTGGCATTAACATCAATGGCGCACACGTCACGCACCTTCGATTTGCCGATGATATAGTCATCTTGGCAGATTCGCTGACGGACCTCAGCACAATGCTAGGCGACCTCAACAGTGCCTCACAACGGGTGGGTCTTAAGATGAACATGGACAAGACGAAAATCATGTCTAATGTCCATGTCACACCCGTACCGGTAGTTGTTGACGGCACTCCTCTCGAAGTTGTCGACGAGTACATTTACCTGGGACAAACGATCCGGATGGGTAAGTCCAACTTTGAGAGGGAGGTCACTCGTAGAATCCAACTCGGCTGGGCTGCGTTCGGGAAATTACGTAGTATCTTCTCGTCCAAAATTCCTCAGTGCCTGAAGTCGAAATTATTCGAGCAATGTGTGTTGCCAGTGATGACCTACGGCGCCGAAACGTGGTCCTTCACGGTAGGCCTCATTCAGAGGCTCAGGGTCGCTCAGCGTGCTATGGAGAGGGTTATGCTCGGAATTTCGCTACGAGACATGATTCGCAACGATGAAATCCGTAGACGAACGAAGCTTACAGACATAGCTCTCAAAATTAGCAGGCTGAAGTGGCAGTGGGCCGGCCACATCGCTCGTAGGACCGATAACCGATGGGGAAGAAAGGTCCTCGAGTGGCGACCACGTTTAGGCAAAAGGAGTACAGGTCGCCCCCCTACCAGATGGACCGATGACCTGAAGAAGACAGCGGGAAACCGTTGGATTCAGAGGGCACAGGACCGGTTGGAGTGGCGCCATTTAGGGGAGGCCTATGTTCAGCAGTGGACATCAAAAGGCTGATGGATGGATGGATGGATGGATGGATGATTTAAATAAAATACCGAATACCAATAACCGATGGGAAAGGAAGGTCCTCGAGGTCCCCCCCCCCCAGGTGGGCATATGATCTGAAGGCGACAAAGGGAAACCAATGGATTCAGAGGCCACAGAACCGGCTGGAGTGACGTCATTTACTGAAGACCTATGTCCAGCTGTGGACCTCAAAGGGCTGATGGATGGACGGATTTAAATAAATACTGTCAAAAATGTTTCAATGTCAAATTCGGTCGGAAGTTAGAGTGACCAAATGTGGCTTTAATATACTGCCGTGCTTCAGAGAGGACGGGAAGCTTACTTTCTTCTTTGCTATTACTGAACAACAGCGGTTAAACTCTGTCAGATGTATACTGGGTAGTTTAGAGGCATCTAAAAGAGGCTACGCAGATCACTAATCCCATTATTTAGCAAGTAGCTGTTGGAATAAGACACATTTTTGACCGACTTCCAAAAAGGAAGTGGTTCTGAATTCGATGCATTTTTATCTCATATTATGTTTATAGACAAGATTATATAAATCTTTAAATGATAAGAAGTTAATATATATAACGAAGTGAGCGTGATATCAGGATGGTCGAGGTGTCTTCATTACTGTCCACTCTTGAAGATTTCAAGTAAAAGACAGAAGTTATTCTTCTTCGATTTATTCACAGTTTAGAAGGTGCGATCGCTTCGACGGTTAAACAAGAATCTTTTTCTACCGACAGGCGCTCGCTTTTTTATAACAATGTTTGGTGAGGTGACAATAACAAATTTATGGAGAGTAAACTAAATTACAATTCTAAAAATCCCTAAATATTGCTAATTTAATGAACAAACAATTTTCGATCTTTAAACTAACTAAAATAATTATTTTCGGCGACGTGTTTTTCATAAATACGCGGTGTCGCGCCGACATAAGACGTAGTAATAGGTACAAAAGCAACTATGACAGTAGGACCGCCTCAAAAATGTGATTTCGACGCAAATTTGATTACATTTTATGACGATAAGGATAATGTAGCTAAACGTTAAGTATATCAGTATACAGTATCATTAACGCGAGTATATTCTG
Organism: Spicauda simplicius; assembly: GCA_949699795.1. Classification (NCBI taxonomy): domain Eukaryota; kingdom Metazoa; phylum Arthropoda; class Insecta; order Lepidoptera; family Hesperiidae; genus Spicauda; species Spicauda simplicius. The sequence continues at coordinate 19,634,625 of OX453057.1, forward strand.
CTTAAATTAATTCCATATCATACATTTAGCCGGACTACTCAGATTAATGTCTTAATTTTAACAAAAACCAGGGAAGTAGTTAACAGGATAACAAAGTTAGGTACATACTTATATAAGTAGCAAACCTTATAATTGTTGTAAGATACCGTCCTAAAGAACAGATGGAGCGGGGGGGCTAGCCGCTCACCTGGGTGGAGGCCGATTCCCGAAAACAAAAAGAGTCATATAACTTTGAAGTCGTTTCTATTCCCATTCGTGCAAACGTTCATGCTTTCATTAAGCATTATAATACTGTTGAGTTACTTAGTTAGTATACCAATCCACACTTACCCAGGGTAGAAGACTATGATCTGAATCCGGTATGAAAAATGCTTTTAAAGATGCGGGCCAAATGTTATTGTATAAAATGTTATTGAAGTTGCGGCCCTATGCACTTTGTAGTAAGTAGCAACGGACCGTAAAGCACACAATGAAAATATGTAACGTCAAAACTGTTTTTTTAAATGGGTCAACACCGGTAAGACTCTGTCGAAACTCTCAAATGCCCTTTGAATGACTTCTTAATTGTAAACGTAATATCTGATCGGATATGCAAATGTAAAGCAAATAATTTAAGTGGATTGTTTGGGTTTTTGGTAGTAAAATTAATGATTTCTCATTATACTGGATTCAAGCATCTGCAAACGTCTGTTGATATTGCAGAATATGAAAGTACATTTTTAACCTTTTAGCATACTTTCATTATTATTAATAACTACATATAGTAAAAATAAGTCTTCCGCGTATTTGTACTTATTTGTAAAACAAACTAGTTTGAAGGAATGAGGACAATAATTTGTAATAAAGGAGTTACAGATTTTTTTTGTCTTTTTGTTTAAAATCGAACTAAACTCAAACTATTGCATTAAATTTAAAAGATTGAGAATATATTTGTAGTCCATATCTCGAGATAATGTTTAGTTTTTACTATACTATACTTTACGTTTTGAAACTTTACAACAATTTAGTTATATGTATTTTTTAAACACGGACAAAACTGAAGGGCACAGCTAGCGTTGCGAATGCTATGTGCCGTTGTATATTCTATATGGCTATGGGAGATATAAAAATATAAATAAAGAAAATCGTTATATTTATGTCAGTCCTGTGGAAGTAAATCCAAAACGCTTTCAATTTTAATGAAAAATGGACCGTCACACACATGACCACTGGACATGAATCTTTGGAACACTTTCAACACCAGCCATTAATCTTGTATGGTGTTGTTGTGATGGTTTAAAACTTTTTAATGTGCAAAAGCATTGTTTAAGACTTTACGATAAATAGGTCAAACCATAGATCTTAACAGAAAAGTCTAAAGAAACGAAATGTATTGAAACTCGTGGCGTCAATTTATAATTGTAGTAGAATTTATTTACGTGCTATTTTTTTGGATTATATAACTACTAGCCCGACGATAATTAAGCCACATTTCTAGCATTCTCTCAGTCAAATAGAGCTATACATATAAATGCTATTAATCTAATTAAATTGACTTTTTATGAACCGATCCGCGTATTCTTAAACGACATCGTAAAAAGCAAGCTGCGTAGATTTCATTTAGCCTATAAAATTAAAAATCTATTGGGATATTTTGTTATTGGTCATACTATCCTTATCTAATATTATACTTGCAAATTACTTAATTTGACGACCCAAGAAGTATTAATAACTGACGCCAAAATAGAGTAACTTATAAATACGACTTACTTTTCAAGGCCCATCTCTTGTTCAGCAACAGTCCATCCAGAAACTTGTAACCGTGTTCCCTGCAGGCCTTCTCCTTCACATTAGCTATAGCACTAGTGAGTGACAACAGATCGCTAGCAAGCACAACTGAGGATGCATAATCTGGAGACTCATCAACAGGAGTCAATTTGGCAGGATCTAGTTTTGCCAAATCTTCTTCGTACGTATTATACCCTGAATTCGAATCCGGTCTTTGTAGGTTCCTATCATTTTTAACACTAGCTGCTGCATTTTTAACTGTATCTGATAATTTTGCTATGAGTTCATCCCCTAGACTAATCGTTTTGTTTAAAGCCGGTATGCTAACATCTAAAGTTCTATTTGCTACGATGGATGTAAGATTAACTTGTTTGTCAATATTAGTACTGTTTTCAGACGTGCTTTGTCCGAGAGCGGACGCTGCACAAATCGTGAGTAGAGCGCCAATCGCGATCATATCGGAGGCGTGCGCGCGCGCCGATTCTCTAAACAGACTAACACAACCTTCAAGGCTCGATCGATAAAACTGACTGACCGGTGGCCACCCGGCACTCGATGTCCTGCGATCGTTACAGTAATCACTTCATTGTTCGAATGTTATAATCATAACGTCATTTCTAGGACGTCGAACTATGAAGGCATTTGGGGAATTGAATAGTTCTTGGAATGTCTATTTTTAAATATAGTTACTTAGTAAAAGTACTTATATGTACGGTTTTACTTTTCATAAATATTTTTGATTACTTCTACTTTTTCTAAAAATATTGGATGCAAATAATATTAGCATATTTTTATTGTACGAGGTTAACTCGCGTTCCTATAATTTCGTACCACTACTCAAATTATCTGTGATGGACATATATTTAACAAATTAGTTATGTATCCTTGCTGCAAATTTATTATTATTTGTTGTATTCGTTATCCAACCTGCCAAGACTTATACTAACCTTATACTGCTCAAACTTATACTAACTTTATTGCCGTAAAATATTTTTGTTTAAAACAACAAAGTCACTGTTGTCCTTTTTAAAGTTCCGTAAGTTTTAATCTTTGGGTTAAAAATAGGACCCTATTACTAGGACCTAGCTGTCCGTCTGTCGGACGCCAAGCTGTATCCCATGAACAGTGATATCTAGGCAATTTAAATTTGCATAGACAATATAATTATGTTGCCGCTATCACATGAAGTACTAAAAACAAAAAGAATAGGTAAATATTTAAAGAAGTCTTCCATACAAAAATTATTATTATTTATTTATTATTTACTTTTTGCTCAAATTTGATAACGGCAACAGGTCGCTTCTTGAATATTTAGTTATATATTCTCTTGAAAAATATTTATTAATTTAAATATTTAAGATAAACATTATATTTTCCATTTTTATAGATAACTAGTTGACCCGGCGAACTACGTTCCGCCTAAAAGTCATAAGTCTAAAATTATCAGTGTTCCTTCACTATGTTATACGTGTAATATACACAAAAACCTTACTCTTGAATCTATTGAAAAAATTGCATTAAAATCCGTAGCATAGTTTTAAAGATCTAAGCATACATATGGCCAGACAGTGGGAAACGACTTTGTTTTATACTATGTAGTGATGGTGCGTACCCTTTAGTGCGCGATTCGGTCTCATACTTAGGCGATTTTTGTAATTATTTCTTAAATACTCCATATTCTGTGAATTACAACCCACAGCGGTTCTAAAAATATAAGCAGCTAAAAGAAACGTAAGTACATTATGATAATTTTCATCTTCGCCAATGTTTTTTTAGTGAACTCTCAGGTGTGTAGGTTTCCTCACGATGTTTTCATTCACCAGTGATAATACATTAAAAAATACATCGCCTAGTACTTTCAAATTCATAACGATAATTACGCGCAGTTTTTTTTTTAATCTTGTCTGGAACTTATTTTTATTTTTTGTTAAAGGAGCAGTGACCAGACGGAGTGTAGAGCGGGGATTATTTAAATGTTCCTAATAGCTTACCACTTTTAGTGTATTTCACATTTTTCATAGAGGGTGCTAAGTTTTCCAGACTGATTCATTTCGCCATTAGCAAATTAGCACTGCTTGTTTCTTTAATAATTGTGTGTGAAACAGTCACTTTATATAAGTGGATATTTATTTTAGTTTGTAGTGTCTAAAGTTAATATATTTAATACTGACCACAATTACGTTTCATTGTATTCATTTTTACGTACATTGGTTTGAGGATTAATTGTGTTCATAAATAAATAAGAGACGTAAATTCGGAAGGATTTTAATTTAACAATAATTTAAAACATCGCTATCTGCTATAACGATAGTGTTGAGCGCCGTTTCGTCCTTGACCGTTCGCCGTTAAGTCCCACTCATCGAGATCATCAGAATTCCTTGAATACGATCTTCTTGGGATATACTCTCTTCTATCAGCCCAGTAATCATCTTCGCCGCCTGGTTCCTGTTCTGGTTCTTGTTCTTCTTCTATAATTTCTAAATCATCTTCTAGATGATCTCGTAGGGATTCATCTTCTTCTTCCTCCAGAATCTCTTCCAGACCATCATTAGATTCTCTTTGCATTTCATATTCAACTTCCGCCTCTGGTATCTCTTCAAGAACTTCTCTGTGAGCTAAGAACGATTGCCGTCTAACTGGTTGCTCTTCCACTTCTTCTTCTTCACCCTTATTATCAGATTCTGTTTCTTCTTTGCCATTACTTGATTCAACATTTTCATCATCATCTCCCTTTGAATGTCCAGAAGATTCTCTGTATAACGACTGCATCGGCGTTACAAATGTTATTGTAAGAATAACTGCTGATACTATTATAATAGAAATTTCTTGAACGTCAACCTGGAACCAAAATATAAATTTTAGATATTCTCAGTTTTCTTGATATTCCCCTAAATAAACATTCTTTCTAAAAGCAGAACGCTATATTTTTTATAATGATTCTTGTTTCTTCTTGTTTTTTTTTTTAACGCTTTCTACACTCATAGCCCCACAGTAGGATTTTCTCCTGTGTGGTGGGTGCCATGAACACACACAAAGACGAATACTCAAACACCCAGACCCAGAACAAGAATTTAAACTCATCATTCAGATACCTGTCTGGCCGGGAATCGAACCCGGGACCCACTGCGTGTCAGACTGGTATGGTAACCGCTGCGCCAGGCGGGTCGTCAAATTGATTGAATGGATTTTATTAAATAGTCTTAGTAGTAACTGTGATATACTGAAATAAATTTAATAAGAATCTTTTTATTTATAAATGTATAAACATGCGTAATAATCTATGCTAATGTTATAAAGTTTAAGAGATTTTATATAATTTTTGTTTGCACGTGTCAATCTCTAGAAATACCTGGCAGATTTCAATATTCCACAACCTTGACTTCTATATAATGTAGTCAATTGACTATAAAATGGTTATTTTATTTTGAAAAAGTGGCATAAATACAATAGTGAACATTGTGCTGTAAATAAATCCTGTAATCCTACCATTGACAAAAGAGTGAATTCACTTGAAGTCTTCACTGTGGCAGCGTTTGTGAAGAAAACTAGGAATTGGATAAGGTAAATTGCATAAGATATCCGGCTTATGAAGAGTAAGGGACGACAGCATAATATTCTCGCCAGAAAACCTGTAAATTAAAAAGGATTAGTGCATAAAAACAGATTTATGTCTTATATATACATACACTTTTTATTTATTTCAATTCCATTTACTTAATATTTATAATTTAATAAATAAATAAAATAAATTAAGCATATATTCACTAAAAATACTATTTTTCTAAAATAAATAATTATAAATAAAACAAATGTGCCAAATCGCTGCCTCATGTAATTGTACCCAAGACGCTAGCAGCATTACCTCGTTGAATTGCCAAACTTATTTGTTGGCCGAGGTAAGCTCCAGCTCTCGGATCACCGGAGGTTTCAATCAGGCGCGAAGACATTTCATACATATCTTATACATCCATACAAATTCACACTTTTTACTCATAATCTATCTTATACGTTCTCTGTGTCAGATGTCATGAACCTACACATAGAGAACAAACCCACAAACATCCACACCCAGAATAGATACCTAACTTAATATTTTTTTTTTCCTATATGATGATTCAACCCGGATCTAGTGCGTATCAAACCGGATCAATGGAATATCAATAAGAATAAATTTTTCCATTAAAAAATATCATTCCATGATTTAATTGCGGAATACAAAAAAAAATAATAACATTTGCATAACAATTCATATGACATAGTGCCGACAATTAAGAAGGGGAGAGTGAAGGAATTTGAAGTATTGTAAAAAACTCAAAATTTAATCTACACGTATTAATTTTAACACTAATCAGTTTAAAAGTTACCCGGCTGCAAATAATTATTTAAATATCTAACTTTTAGGTACATACATCTATATATACGAGTATAAACCTCTTATAAAATAACAAATAAAAATGTTTTTATTATCATAGTTATTTATTATCTTTAATAAGCCTTGTCTATTCTATTTTTTTTATTTAGTCTAACAGTCAGATTTATTCGCAATAAAATACTTCTACTTAAAATGACTTAAAATGTGCTGCCATTCCTGAGGACTAAAATATTGGCCTCGTTTCACGGATTCACACATATACAAAAATATTTATACTATTCTACATTATCTCCTACTTTCTACATACCACAATAACCTCCATGGACCACGTATATCAGCCAAGCCAAGGCCATTGCAGTGGCTATTGGAGCCAACGCCGCGTATTGAGCAGCAAATGTAATGTTGTACTTGTAGTCCGTTGAGCCCGCGTCATAGCCCGCCCAGAATACCAGGCTCCATAGCGTAGAACTGAACAACCAGCCCAGGGTAAGGAAAAACTGTAAAAGAAATTGTCCATATATTTTTTTTTTTATCTGACTAAAGTAGCAAACGAGCATGTAATCCACCTAATGGTAAATGGTTACTGCCGTCCATGGACATTTGTAAGCAACTCCATACATAACACAGGTTTTATCCGAAGTCAATCACAGATGCGTTGCTACTCTCGAGGACTAGGATGGTCCCCTCATATAAAAATGTGCCGGCAACCACACCCTTCCATCGAAACGTAAGAAATGCTTCACGCTAGAAATAGGTGTGGCGGTGGTACTTCCGCGGATGAACTATACTAATTCTACCACCTATAAAAATATATAATCGTTAAATGCAGTTCATTATATCATAAGATGACGGTGACATACATGAACATTAGTAGTTCACATTAGAATCTCACATTAAATGAAAGTCGATAATTACACATAAGTAGACAATGCCCGCCAGGAGTTTTATAATTTTTAAATAAAAAAAAAAACACTAGTATTTGTAGTATTGTGATAGACTTCAGATGGAACCAATGTTCTGTATGTAGTTGATTACAGATGTCCATGAGCGGCAGCGACCACTTACAATCAGGTGGACTGCATGCTCGTTTGCTATTTTGATCAGATAAAATATAGTGACAATTCATACTTTTTAGCGTTCCGGATTTTGATATTATAATAAACTTATTAAGGTAACTACCTATATTAAATGTTAACGTAATAGTCTATTCGCATAAAATCCAGCGAATGGAGCAACGAAGAACAGCCATTTAAGCATACATTTTACAAACCTTGCCATGCCGCCCGGGATTCCGCAGAGCATGTCCCAAACTCAGTCCAATTAGGTACGGCGAACACCGATGGAAAACTGACATGTACGACAAACGCGCCGTCCGATAAATCTGACTCACTCTGAAATTTGAAAATGGAACACGGAATACATTTTTAAAGGTAAAATAGTTAACAGTATTTCGTTATTGTTGTTCTGTTGTGTTTAAACACTTCAAAGGAACTTAGACCCAATGCGTATTCAAAAATTCTTGTTACACAACTATTTCAAATAAATAATTTTAATCTTTTCGTGTATAAAAGTCATCAAAATAGTCAACGTCTTACTATCATATCATACTAATATTATAAAGGCTAAAGTTAGTGAGTGTGTATGTTTGTTACTTCTTCACGTGTAAACGGCTGGAGCGATTTTCATAAAGTTTGGTAGAGTTCGCTGACACTTTGGATTAACATATAGGGTACTTTTTATTGTGGAAAATATTTTATTGCCACGGGACAATCGATACATCGATTTTTAACATGGACGAAGCTGCGGGGTTCAGCTAGTATTGCAATATATCGAAACCAAAAGTAACCTATAAACTGACTAGTTGAATAAGTCAGTAATAATATAAGTAAGTAATAAGAATAATCTATGCAAAGTTTGGTGTAAATCGGACCAGTGTTTCTAACGTGATTACCTAACAAACAGACACAGACACCAACTCATTTTTAATATGAGTATAGAAAATTTGATTTTACGATAAAAAGAACGCTTTGTAAACTCAAAGCTACACTAGGATTTTCTCCTGTATCGTGGGTACCATGGACAGACACAAGACGAATATACAACCACCGAGACCTAGAACATGAATTTAAACTCATCATTCAGATACCTGTGTGGCCGGGAATCGAACCCGGGACCCATTGCGCGTCAGACCGGTATGGTAACCGACACGCGGGTCGTCCGTGGTTAAAATATTTCGTCAATAAAGTATTTCGGAATGTATGCAAACAACCAACAAAGTAATTGTTGAACTAAAAGATCAAAAAAACATCGATCGCGTTTTAATAATTGGTTGTACAAACTATCGCTAACTCCATAAATGTATATTGCCTTGAGCCTTGACGAAACAAGAGGTCCGCGACTATTCACTGACAATCGATAAATAACACGCTTACGCGTTTTACACTCTTACCCCCATACTAGGATTTTCTCCTGTGTCGTGGGTACCACACACAAAGACGAATACACAAACACCCAGGCCCAGAACGGGAATCTAAACTCATCATTCAGATAGGATAAAAAGAAAGATACGATAAAAAGAACGCTTTTACACTCATAGCTACACTAAGATTTTCTCCAGTATCGTGGGTACTATGGACAGGCACAAGACGAATATACAACCACCGAGACCCAGGACATGAATCTAAACTCATCATTCTGATACCTGTCTGGCCGTTAATCGAACCCGGGATTCATTGCGCGTCATACTGGTAACCGCTACGCGGGTCGTCCGTGGTTAAAATATTTCGTAGTTAAAGTATTTCGGAATGTATGCAAACAACCAACAAGGTGATTGTTGAACTAAAAATCAAAAAAACATCGATCGCGTTTTAATAATTGGTTGTACAAACTATCGTTAACTCCATAAATGTTTATTGCCTTGAGCCTTGACGAAACAAGCGATCCGCGACTATTCATTGACAATCGATAAATAACACGCTTTCGCGTTCCACACTCATAGCCCCATACTAGGATTTTCTCCTGTGTCGTGGGTACCATGGACACACAAGACGAATACACAAACACCCAGACCCAGAACAGGAATCTAAACTCATCATTCAGATAGGATAAAAAGAAAGATACGATAAAAAGAACGCTTTCTACACTCATAGCTACACTAGGATTTTCTCCTGTATCGTGGGTACGATGGACAGGAACAAGACGAATATACAACCACCGACACACAGAACATGAATCTTTGACGACCCGCGTGGTGCAGCGGTTACCGTACCGGTTTGATACGCAGTGGATCCCGGGTTCGATTCCCGGACAGACGGGTATCTGAATGATGAGTTTAGATTCTTATTCTGGGTCTGGGTGTTTGTGTGTGTCCATGGCAACCACGACACAGGAGAAAATCCTAGTGTGGGGCTATGAGTGTAGAAAGCGTTTTTTTTTAAAACTCATCATTCAGATACCTGTCTAGCCGGGAACCGAACACGGAACGCATTGCGCGCCAGACCGGTTGTTGACCGCTCCGCCACGCGGGTCGTAAATAGGCACAAATTAATCCATAACGATCGATTTAAGAATTGTATTACAACTAAATACATGTACGAGTAAAGTACATAGTCAACTTTTGTATGGCGCTCTGCCTAGCATCTCAAATTTATGTGCACGTAGATTTTTTATAGATTTAAGGCATCCTTAATACAATAATTAAACAATTTCAAAGTCCACGAACTAGAAGTTTTTTGTAGGTATGAGGATTATAGCTCATATGCAACATTGTTACATTTAGTTTTTGCTAATAAATAAGAATAATAAAAGTGGAAAATATTATTAGTGTGCTATATAATAACTATTATAGTATGATTTTATGATTTAATATTACAATTAAAACAAATAATCCTTATTTTAGAGTATAATTGTGTGCAAATATGTATTTCCTGAATGGCGAAAACTGATTAATAAACCGGTCGCAAATAAATTATTTTATAGACTTAAAATGTTTCTACCTAGTTAAACATAGAGTAAAATATACGGTAATATATGTATATACTTTAGATTCATTATCATTAGACTCCCTTACGTATACATCTCATCGACAACTAGGCAGAAACTGGCCACGTCCTTTCTCCTCACGCACCTTACTTCAATGTACTGAAGCTGTGATGTTTAAAAATATCATACATTTTTCCAACTGAAGTAGCAAACAAGCATGCAGTCCACCTTTTCAGGATTGTCCAGACAGGATTTTTTGATGGTAAGTGGTCACTGCCGCCCATGGTCATCTGTAATCAACTGTGTTCATACAGAACATGGGTTCTATCTGATGTCAAATACAGATGTGTTGCTACTTCCATGGACTATGATCGTCGCCTTATATAAAAGTGTTCTGGCAACCACACCCTTCCATCGAAACACAAGAAATGCTTCACGCTAAAAATACGTATGGCGGTGGTACTTCCCCGGTCAAACTACACTGGTTCATAAATCCTTCATCATCGAATCATAAGTCCTAAATTGTGCTTTAAGTAATCTCTCGTTACTCTACGATATTTAATAACTCTATCATCGACAGATTATTTCGTATTAATTTTATAAAACAAGTTCCTTTAACAAAGTATTTAAAAAATCCATTAGCTAAATAGACTATTATATCACATGTAAGTTCAAAAAACCGATCCATGTTTTTGAGGCAATTCGTGTGATATGTTAATAATCTTGTTACACAGGATTTTTTATAGGATGCATAAACTTAAATGTGTATTTAAAAACATATTTTCTACCTTATAATAATAATTCACATGCTTTATATTTTGTATAACATAAAAAATATAATTAAATAACTGAATATGTAAATAGATAAAAATGCAAATATTTAATTCATTATTTATTTACAAATGCATCATCCTATAATGCTAACTTGAATAGAGTAAATGAGCATGTAGTCCACTTTTTTAATTCTCGGAAATATAGGTACACCTGCCCGTGAACTAAGCAGACCCTAGTTAATAGGTATCCGCGACTCTTTTATTATCACAGATTGCAGTGTTAAATTATAGTTAGATCGAATACAGTTCGACCAAAAGGTTACCGCTACACATATTTCTAGCATTATATACATAGTTTTATCGTTTCGATGAAATCTGTGTGTTTTGATTCACTTTTTAACCGACTTCCAAAAAGGAGGAGGTTATCAATTCGTCTGTATTTTTTTTATTTTTTTTTAAATTTGTTACCTCATTTTTCCGGACTGGGTGAACCGATTTGGATAATTTTTTTTTAATTGAAAGGTAGTGCGTGTCATGGGGTCCCATTTATTTTTAGTTCACTTTTGCAACGCGTCTTCGATGGACTTGAGACAGGACATAGGTTCAAAATATATAAGTTCTGTCTTTGAACGTTAGCAAAGAACAACCACTGTTGAAAGTGTCCACACGTTTGCATAATTTGCATATTATATATAAGCAATAAAATATCATTTTTGTATACATAGAACAAATTAGTTTGTGCAACATTTTAATCAGATTTTATTGAAAAATAACCTTAAGTTATACAGTATACAAAATTTTGACAAATATAGCTTTTTCTCAAATCTGTCGTTGTGTGGGTTGATTCTGTTTTGCATAAGTAGGGCCAATTAATCGTAGTGGAGCTAAAGTTACATCACCCGATAAATATTTTCCCTCTAAATAATCGTTTACAATTTAAGCTTTTTCCTTAAAAGTTTTAAAAAATACTGATTCGAAATATACATCAGAAAGTTTACAAATTGTGTCTGATTTTTAATTGTAAAAGCTGAATGTTTCCCATATGAGTTAGAAATCAGCTTAATTTAAATTTGGTATTGCTAATGTATTCTAATTTCTAGTACCTATACACAATTAAATATTATTATTATGTAGCAAATAATAGTTATTCTTGTGTAGTATATTAAATTTGAGTAGAGACTATAATATCCATGGATAGAGCCTTATATTACCAGATTCTCCCCAATAGTGATATTAAAATAATTTAGTCTATTTTCATTTCACGTAGTCGTTTTACGCTAATTTCATGTATTTTATTCAATGTTTAGAATAAATAATATAATACCAACTTAATTCTATTTTTAATATGTGCCATTAAATCACGGCGACTAAAAAAATATACCTATCGTTACATAGTATAAAACAAAGTCGCTTGCCGCTGTCTTTCCCTATGTATGCTTAGATCTTTAAAACTACACTACGGATTTTAATAAACTTTTTTAAATAGATACAGTGATTCAATATGAAGGTTTTTATGTATAATAAACCTATAATACAGTGGAGAAACACTGGTATTTTTTTACATTAAGGCGGAACGAAGTTTGCTGGGTCTAGTATCATTTAAATTCATATCCGCATGGTTCTAAGAATCTTCTCAATGCTGTTTTTACACTAACCCTAAAAGGCTATAAAAACAATCCGTTAATGTATATTTCATGGTAATTCTAAAAACCCAATCAAAATATTAACCACATGAACGGAAAAACTCGTCCTAAATAAATTTATTCACTAATTTGGTTTCGATTATTTATCAATAATTGTTAAAGTGTCGTTAATTTCAAGGTTTATGGTACCATTTTCCCGGTAGAGGAACACAGTGTGACCAACCTTTTTTAAAATTTAGATGAAATATTTTGAACTCATATGTTTGATTAAATGATTCTTTTAAATATACCTGATACCAACGTTTAATAAAAAATATTTTTTCAAACAATTAACATACATCGTAAGGAAATTTTATGCACGAAATTATCTACTATGCTTGTTAGCACCATAGACCATGGTTTTGTAGGAGTTCATGAAATTTAAACACAAAACGTCATACATATATTTTCAATTTAATAATATTATTGTCTTTTCAACGACATTGACAGATTTTTTTAAATATTTTTTTGCAGATATAAACCCAGACACGGGCAATTTGGATATGGATTGCGAGGTCATTTGGTATTTCACTCTTAAAAAAAATAATTACAGGAAAATCGCATGTGGCTTGATGTATCAATAAAATTTGATACCAAAGAATCGTCTCTATTTTTGAATTAAAATAATGACACATACCTGAGTCATACGTTATCTTTGCTAAAATTGCTGAAACGAGTATAGTTTGACCGCAGAATTACTACCGCCACACCTAATTCTAGCATGAAGCAGTTCTTGCGTTTCTGTGGAGGAGTGTGATTCCATCCATCGGGCGGGCGACCTGGGCTCCTTTTGCCTAAACGTGGTCGCCACTCAAGGACCTTCCTTCCCCATCGGTTATCGATCCTACAAGCGACGAGGCCGGCTCATCGCCACTTCAGCTTGCTAATTTTGAGAGCTTTTTGGTAAGCCGGAGGAGTGTGATTGCCGACTTTCATATGAAGCGACTTTCTAAGTCCTCGGGACAAGCATGGCATCTGCGATAGACTTCAGATAGAACTCTTGTTCTATATAAAGTTGATTACAAATGTCCATGAGCGGCAGTAACCGCTTATCATGCATTTCACAACCTCCTGTACAACTTCACTTATGAAAAAAATAGTAGGTATACATATAACAGAAACAGAGTATATAACAGAACAAAAGGTGGGTTTCTTGTGATTTTCTTGCATTACAATCCTGACACATCCCTAAGCCATACGTTATCTGAGCTTAGACTACATTACAAGCCAATGATCTTTGCACAGGGCTTACAAACAGGCTCGAATAAACCCATCCTAAACAAATGTATACGAAAAGGATCTTGTCCAGCAATAAGCCACGTCAGATTTTCATAATTATGATTGATTTATCGTTTTATGTACTAACCTCGTACTTCACACAAGTTCACAAGACAAGCTTATTCACGCGGCCCTGTCCGCTTTGATCACAATTATCATGGTTATGAGTATCCTTTGTATATATCTTTTTTTTTGTTTTCAAGGGGTAACTTTCAAAAGGTAACCGACGCCGAGGAGCTGACACCTAGTTATGTGGGATTCTTACCGCACTAAAACCCCTCGGTGGCGTTCTCAGTGCTACATAGAAGAACGCAATCGGAGTCCCTTTAAACGCGTTGCCCCATCGCTCTCGTCCCAGGTGAGAGAGAGAGTTAGTGAGAGAGAGTTTTAGGAGACTTTACACACCTTTGGGTACTTCTTGAAAAATAGGTGTGTAGGTTTCCTCATTATGCATTTCTTCACCGTAAAGCAGGGATAATTAATAAATTTTAAAAAGACAACTAATGGTGATTATGATCATTATCGATTATTATGGTCATAAAAATAAGCTCTCACAGGTATATGAAGTCTACCAATTCGCGCTTGGCCAACGCGGTGGACTGAGGCCTAAAACTCTTTCATTCTGAGAGATGATTCGTGCCCAGCAGTGGGCCAGGAATGGGTCGACACGATCATAAAGATATCAGAATAATGTACAGTAGGTACAGAAATTCAATGTATATGTAAGAATAACATATTCTAACATGTTTTTCCGAAACATTTTGTAACACTTAGCTAAGTTCAGCAAGGCAAAGGTACCAAGCAAAAAAGAGAAAATCGTTTGTAGCACAAAAACGAAAAAGATATAGTTGCGTGTTTTTGTAGTTCCTTGTACATAATGAGGGTTATGATACCTCATTTTGTTTAATGAGGTATCATAACCCTCATTAAACAAAATAAGATATTTTTTTACTTGTTCCATAGAACGTAATATATAACACTTATTTCAATTTTTCATATTATCGTTATCTAAGTCGTACAGGAAACGGCACATGATATTGTGTTTTTGTTATATTTTGTTACTTTTGAAAAACTACCACATATTAAAAATTCAAATACAGTTAATTCCGTACTCGTACAATATGTTTCAACATTTTTTTTTTCTTTAAATGGCAGTTTTTATCTGTCGGTCAAATATTATAGTTATAGAACGTCATTGTAAATGTTATCCCACTAATGGGCACCCGTCTGCCCTTAAAGGGAGAAAGCATTAAAGTATAAAGTCATAGTCTACGACCGGTCTCCTTTACCGTTAAGCTAAGTAATAATTAATATCTAATATGCAATAGGTACGTTTGTTCCTCATTCACGCAAATACTGTCGGTAAAGTACTGGTCGGAGTTCATTAAAATTTGGCACACTTCTTACGACCTGGACATAGTAGTGATTTTTTTTATCTGACTGAAGTAGCAAACGAACATGCAGTCCACCTGATGGTAAGTAGCCACTGCCGCCCTGCGACATCTGTAATCAACAGAACATGGGTTCCATCTGAAGTCAATCACAGATGCGTTGCTACTCCCGAGGACTATGATGGTCGCCTCACGTGAAAGTGTACCAGTAACCACACCCTTCTGTCTCGCGCAAGAAATGCTTCACGCTAGAAATAGGTGTGGCAGTGGTACTTCCCCGGTCGAACCACACTGGTTCTACCACCTTGTAGAGAATGTTACTATTTAAACATTCACAAATGCGAATGACGCTTACCGACATTCGCGAATACAAATGTTGGTTCAGTTTTTGGTGTAGAGGGCCGGAGGTTTTAGATTTAGCTTAAAAAAGAAAGGTCTTTTTTAAGCTATTACATAGCATAGGCTTTGAACGCGGCGACCCAATACAAAAATACCACACATCCATATCCACTCCACCTACCATGTAGCGGTCGAGCGTTCGAGACGAGCTGCTCGGAAATTGGACGAATATGTAAACAGCTGTTTGTGAGAAAGTATATAGCATCAAAGAAAAAAATACTGTATAAATAAATAAATAATTATAATTGCATAACTTGATAAAAAAATGCTTTACCGCGGTAGTCCCAGAGTGTTTTTTTTTGTTTGACAAACTGCTCTTCGAGTACACTGGATTTGGCTACCTTTTTTTGCAAAGCTCTGCAATATATCTAAAAACATTCGAATATTCGCGAATGGGAAAGCGAATATTCGTAACATCACCAACAAATAGCATACACATTACTGTGGCAAACGTTACCGAAGTGGGCAAACCGCGGATAAGGTTATCCGCGGTTTTGCCCACTTCGGTAACCTTATGTATAACTAGCTAGTTATACATAAGGTTGAAGAATTTGATACGGAAGTACAAACTCCTCGTAGGCTCTACCGGTTTAAAACTTGATACGTTATTGTCGTTTACTAAAATAGATCAAATTACCTCTAACCGGCCTAACAACGTCGTCAAGATAACGTAAACTGAATAATTTACGAATATTATCCGAACAGTCTTTGTCAAAAAATTTTACTATTCGAAAGCTTTCAACAAATCGTTATGTTACATAATATGTGTACCATATGTGTAATATTATTTATGTTAAATATCTGTCCTATTGACAACCCGCGTGGCGCAGCAGTTACCGTACCGGTCTGAAGCGCCATGGGTCCGGGTTCGATTCTTGGCAAGACAGTATCTGAACGATGACTTTAGATTTATGTTCTGGGTGTTTGTGTATTTGTCTTGTGTGTGTCCATGGTGACCACGACACAGGAGAAAATCCTATTGTGGAGCTAAGAGTGTAGAAAGTATGTGTAAAAGCTTGTATAGTATATAAAATATAATATATAAAATATATATTTTTTATTCCTTATACTATAGTATAGTATTCCTAGGCCCAGGAAGGCGCTGTCTCGTGACATCTTTTAGATATTGACACATACGCCATCTGTAAAATCAAAAAAATATCCCACAGATAAGCTAAAGCCCCACAATTTAATAGAGCCCCATATATTAATGGACGACTCTTGGAGCGATTACTCTCATTGCATCAACAGAATTTTATTCCGGGTGAAACTAAACATATAAACGAATAATTTGAGTATCTATTCCGATTTATAGTGTATGTTTCAACCTGGGAGGTACCACAACCACATTTATTTCTCTTTTTTATATAAATTTGAAGTAGCAAACGAGCATGCAGTCCACCTGATGGTAAGTAAGTAGGGTTTTCAAGGTGGTAGCACTAGTGTATTTCGACCGGGGAAGTACCACCGCCACACCTATTTCTAGCGTGAAGCATTTCTTGCATTTCGATGGAAGGATGTGGTTGCCGGCACACTTTCACATGAGGCGACCATCATAGTCCTCGGGAGTAGCAACGCATCTTTGATTGACTTCACATGGAACCCATGTTCTGTATGTAGTTGATTACAGATGTCCAAGGACGCCAGTGACCACTTACCATCAGGTGGACTGCATGCTCGTTTGCTACTTCAGTCAGATAAGAAAGGGTATGAGTGTAATGCTATTTGTTTAAACTGTTAAATTCATAACACGATTTAAGTATGTTGCAAAATCTGGGAATTTTGTTTGATCGTGACCCAGTCGATAATGATAGTTTTTTTAAATAATTTGATAACGACAAAAAAGGCCCCTGAAGATAGACTGACGTACTTAACTACATTAATTTAGATTTAAGGGACTTAGGTCATCTTTTTTTTTGCCGCTCCCACCAAAGTAACGGGCAGACATAATTATATGATTTAAAATTTTATGAAGACCTTGAGACCACCAGTTATTATACAATGCTTATGAAAATACAATCTATACTTAAAAAATTAAAAGTTCCGTGTTCTTGTATAGGTATGCAAAAAAGATAGGTTGGAGGACATAAAAAATAATAATAGACATTTCTATATTTTTTATCATTTTTGCGTAAACCATATAGATAAATCCAAAACTACTGAATTAACTTTAACAGATTAAATTATTTCAGGTATAAATATTTATATCGCGTATGTTGAGGTTACATTTAGTTTTTCATTCAAATCCATTAACTTGACTAGTTAATTACAATTAGAAAAAAAAAATAAACGCGAGTCTAACTAAAGAAAAAAGAACTAAAAAAGAAAAAACTAAATCAAAATAACTAAAACGTATTAGAACCAAAGTAATTCGAACAAGTAGGTACCACCGTCACACATATTTCTAGCTTGAAACAAGTTGAGTTACGGTGGAAAAGTGTGGTTTCTCACTTTTATACGAGGCGATCATCTAAGTCCTCGGTAGTAGCAACGCATCTGTGATTGACTTCAAGTAGAACCACTGTCCTATTCATATAGAACAGTGATTCTACTTGAGGTGCTTTCAGATATCCAAGGAAGGCAGTAATCACTCACCATCAGGTAGACTACATGTTTGTTTCCTACTTCAAATTCAAATTCTTTATTGGTATAACAAGTTGTACACAAACAAATTGTTGTTGGGACATCCTTTTAAGTAAGAAAAATACTTGTACCAGGTAAGAGAGAAAAATACGTGTAACTCTTGTGCCAGGATGCCCCGCTCTTCCGTATCTTAAATAAACTAGTACAATTTGCTTAATAACATTGAAAATATATTAATGTAGTATTGAGTGAGAGTGCATGTGAATGAGTGTGTGTGTGTGTGTGTGTGTGTGAAACTACTTCAATCAGATACCAAAAAAAAAACTCACGTCATTCCATGGTACGCTATCATGGACAGTCGGTGGTCGCGGACCGTGGAGTATCTGAGGTACGCAGATACTAGATGAACGCTCGGTACTAGAGTCCTGGACAGTATTGACTCAGACTTAGTAAGCACCAAGATTAACCACCCGAAGATAGACAGCTGCATGTCCAACGCCAGCTGGTGGGTTTGTGGCGCGCACTGAAATTAAAACGTTAATGATAGATATGGGCTCCGTAGCTATAGCATTATATCTATAATATCTATAAAACAAGATCAGCTTGTCTATGATTTTTCTTCTCACCTATACTAAGAGGGGGCGGGGATAAGTAGAATTATCAAAACATTTCTTTTCTCGCCACTGATAAAGGCTTTCCTGTTCTAGTATAGAATGTGTTGTAAGTACACCTTAGCGATGCGAGCAACCAACTTTAATAATAACCTATATCCTTTGTCTAAGTTAGGTGTAGATAAAAGACGGTAGCAACCATTAAATTAATTGTTACGTGCGTATTTGCTCATCGCATAAGATTTTGCCGTAAAGAGGAATAAACCAGAACAACTTATATAGAATTATTAAAATGATTACCCTATTAATATTCCGTTACCCTTCGCTCTTTAACTTTTCAGAATGCTATATGTGCTATATAGCTTTCAGTTGCAATATTTGCATTTACTACGTTAAAGAAATGATAAAAGTAATTTTCAATACATCCGAACTTCAAAATGAATGTGGCCAAGATCAAAAATCTAAAATGCTAACTGAAGTATCCTTACAATAAACGAAAATATTTCTTTCTGCACATTAATAACACCCATTAAATAAAAATGCTTAAGTTCATGAAATCATCTGTTGTAATGAATTGCTTATAAGTAAGTAATGTAATGTATGTATTTCATATTCAAATGAAACCTACTCTTCTGTTAGGTCTGTTGTGTCTTATGATAGTATATGTTTTAATTTAGTCTACTATAGTTGTACGGATTATGTGTTTTAATTATCACGAATAAATTTATTTTCTTTCTAAGTTGATAATATTCACCATTTCCTCCATCTTGAAGTAGTTTTGTACAAACAGCATGTTCCACCACCAACTCTCCTGGCAAATCTCGGCGTTTTTCGTCACGAGAGTCCCCCACATGGGTCCTTCGGATATATTGTCCCATATGAAGGCGTAGAACAGTGTCACAGCCAGTAATGCTGGCGCTAACCTGAAATCATCACCATAAACCTCATCTTCATAATAACATCATTATCTTTTCTAAGTTATTATGAAAAAATCTGAATATGAGCAGCGGTTCGGTGGTAGAAATATCCAGTGTATGTTCTATTTTATTGACATTGGATTGATTACAATTTGTCCCTGATTCGAAAATTTAGCAAAGAATCTGTGCGGTGTAACACGTCTCATTACCAAATTTCCATCTAAGGCAAGGTTGCCGAGATTTATTTTTATTAAACACTTACGTGTCTTAAAATAAAATTTTACACTAAATTACAAAATAATTCGTAAAAATTGCAATAATCACAGCGCTTTAACGTAACATGAATTATTTTTTCAAGTATTTAAATAATTTAATAATAACAGCAATAACAAATAATAACAATAACAATAATAAATAATAACTGCAATAAAAACATATAAATAATTCCAGTGTGCATTTATTATACTCAACTTTACAAAAATACATCAAACAAGATATATTCCAAAGCGCCTGTTGATAAAAAATAGCAACACGTATTTCGATGACAAAACGCTAAAAAAATGTTTTTTGAATAAAAGGAATTTTATGCAAGTTCAGACTGACAATATGCAAATTTACAGCCGGTATTCGGCATCGTTTTTGTCAATGAAATTGTGTTAATGAAATTTAGTACTAACTGGAGATTTAACAGGTGAATAAAATCAAAGTTATACATAAAAAGGCGTTGCCAAATGCGAAACCTTTTTCATCTAATCATGGCCATGAGCCATTACCTATAGTAAGGATGTAAATTGGTATCACCAATAATTACATATCGCTGAATGTCCTTCTTTTCTAGCAGTAAATGGTATGTGCTTTTAAGTAGACAGGTTTTATATTTTATAGAATTCTTGCGTTTCGGTGGAAAGGAGTGTGGTTGCCGGCTCACTTTTATATGAGACGACCATCTCAGTCGTCGGGAGTTGCATCACATCTATGATTTGATTTATTTTAGATAAAACCTTCGTTTTGTATTAAGTTGCTTACAGAGGCCAATGAGCGGCAGTAGCTATATCAGATGGGTACTCCTATGCTAGTATAAAAAATAATAGTACAAAAGTAGAAAATCCTCCCTAGTCTTTGACATAATTAGTTGCTTAAATTATCAAGTATGAAATTAAACAGATAAAATAACGTACCGAATATACCGAGACACGACGATGTCAATAAGAGAAACTCGGTGCGACTTCAGAGCCCCGCTGAGGAGTAAGAAGCTATCTGTAAATATCCATCCAACTCGAGACCAGGACCAGATCGGATGACTCACTGTCTGCAAACATAAGTTAAGTATAGTTTAAAGGTGGTAGAACCAGTGTAGTTCGACCGGGGAAGTACCACCGCCACACCTATTTCTAGCGTGAAGCAGTTCTTGCGTTTCGATAGAAGGGTGTGGTTGCCGGCACACTTTCACATGAGGCGACCATCATTGTCCTCGGGAGTAGCGACGCATCTGTGATTGACTTCAGATGGAACCCATGTTCTGTATGAAGTTGATTACAGATGTCCATGGGCGGCAGTGACCACTTACCATCAGGTGGACTGCATGCTCGTTTGCTACTTCAGTCAAATAAAAAAAAAAAAAAAACGGTAGAACTCATTTTGACTGTCATAGCCAGTGGTCGTACTAGTACTTTGTCTACATATAAGATATGGTAAAAAACTATGCAAAAAAATAGGTTCTTAAAGATTGTTAAATTCAATCTAGGCCAGGGACACTAACTGCGTCATAACTACTATCATTTTGGTACTTATAAATCCTGGCACAAATTCTTATTGTATGTCATTTTAGCACTAAATCATTAGATTGCTATTTTATTTACATAGGCGTTTTAATTACTTAAAATACAAATTCAATATTTGTAAAATTGGACACCTAAACAAAATAATTATTTATTATTTATATTTATTATTTATCTCTTCATATACTTTAAAAACATACTTTTAAGAATCTAAATGAATACATACAAACTTTCTTGGAAATTCTACGTAAATTTCGTGGTCTCTTTTATTAACAATGTTAGTGCTGTGTTTATTTTATTTCAGATCATATTTTACTTAGAAGTTGGCATAAATATTCCTTTCAATTATCATCAGTGAATGCTTTTCATAAACACCTCAAATCACGCAGTCAGCTACAAGGTGCCATGGCAATTAGACATTACATTACTCCAATGTTTTGTTTACATAAGCATTCGTTTCAACGTTGCAGATCTAGTTGGACTGTTGCCAGTGGCAATAAACTCTAGACAATTCGTTTTACTCCGCCTTGACGACTATCAATCACAAACGATGCTATTTGCCGAATCGCCCGGGACTTAGCTTCTTTTCTTATACATTCTGTACATACTTTAGTATGTACAACTTTAAGCAATTTTCACAATTGGCTCCAATTCTTGTAATTTCGTTTATTTATTTTAGATAAAAACTTATCTGAGTTAAACTCTCGACGAGCTTTGCTTTACATGTTAACTTTGTCATAAAGAAAATTTAAAGAAAGTCACTATTATGCCGGCGCCAGACATGTGCTCACTGTGATCAAATAAGTGTTCACATGTATGGCACGGGCATTTGATGCTGTTGTCACCTATTTGACCACTGAAGTGCGCTTTGCCATTTCGTGTCGGTTTTTAACGCACATCAATGGGATAAAACTTTAAAGGTTTATAACTACACTAGCAATGCCATCTGCTGTGACATAATGTACAAATTCAAGGTTTTGACACTTTCGACTGTCAACAACATACTGGTACATCGATGTCTACCAGATGGCGGTAGTTAACAGAAAAAAGCTAAGTTCAATCAAAATAATTATAACCGTTTCGAAAAACCCATTAGATAAGTACTTCTAAAGTAACATAAAAGATAACGCAAATTTATTAAATTCACCAAACTAATTAAGTTCCTTTATATATTTACTTATATGTTTCGGTAAGAACACCCGTTAAATATAGCTACATAATATACATTTGTTTATTTAACTAAACAAAAGTTATTTACTGTAATTTAAAATAGCTTTCAGACTTTTTAATTGCAATGACATTATCACCTAATTGTATTGTCATCAGGCGTTCTGCCAATATTTTAATGGTTGATCTTAAAATAATGCTGTTATTTCGATACTAACCTCTGTGAGATCCAATCTGTTGGTGAACGGCATGAACGCTGCTGGTAGGAACTTGTGGGCGACTAGCAGACCAACAGTGCTTAAGGCTCTGACCCCATGAATGCAGGATATCTCGTCGCTCTTAGCCGGTCCTATCAGCTTCCCGATGGTACGATAGAGTGAAAAGGAGCTGAGTATTCCATCTGGAAGGATAACATTTTAAATAAGTGATGATTTTTTAATGATACCGGTCTGACGCGCAATGGGTCCTGGGTTCGATTCCCGGCCAGAATCTGAATGATGAGTTTAGATTCTGGCCGGCCTTAGTTTTCTGGGTCTGGGTGTTTGTGTATTCGTCTTATGTGTGTCCATAGTACCCACGATATAGAAGAAACTCCTACTGTGGGGCAATGATTGTAGAAAGCGTGATATTGAAGAATTAATCGGCATTCAGTCTACTTGATAGTAAATTTATATATATGAGGCGACCATCCTAGTCTTCGGGAGTAGCAACGCATCTGTGATTGACTTCAGATAAAACCTATGTTCTATATGACGTTGCTTACGAATGTCCATGGGCGGCAGTGATCACTTACCATCTGCATGCTCGTTTGCTACTTCATTATTATAAATAAATATCTCTGTCACCTAAGGACTTCTATTAGCAACTTTATATAGAACAGGTGTTCTATCTGAAGTCTATGATAGATGTCTCTTCCAAAGACTAAGATAGCCGATCATAGTTATAGCGGTGGTCCTCTCCGGTCGAGCTATGCTAGTTCTATCAATTTGCAAAATTATATTGAATGAGCTTGAAAAATTAAATTGTATGAAATAACTGAAACTATAAGGATTATTTCGGTACACTACATATATATCGATGGGCACCATCTTGTTGTAAAATGCGATCATGTTGTATAACGAAAAATTTAATATTACACTAGAGCCCAAAAAGTATAAAAAGTAATTGACTTAGGAACCCTAAAGTTAAATGATTATTATTATTATATTAATACGTGAAGCAAAAATTTGTGACGGATTTTTAAGTAATATGCTGCGGACGGATTAGTATGAAATTTTGCACGGTTATAGTGGACGTAGAGAAGGAGTGCAGAATGTTAATATTTTTTTCAAATAATGCATTTTTCATACATAAAATCAACTAAAAACACATTACACACACTGCCTTGCATTTGTCACAAACACATATGTACTTAGTAAATGAAATAGAACATTCAATGTCTTACTATGAAAAGACACAACGTCAAGAATGTCAGATGACATTTGATTTGAATTATAGAAATATTCGTTCTAATTTGGACAATATGAAGTTTAGTTTTTTAATTTAAATTACGGTCGAATTTCGGCCGATGCGACGGGCGACTAGTAGGTATTATTATTTGTATTACATCTTATTCTGCAAAAATGCTTTTAAGTCCAAAGTTTGTATGTTATAATGTTAGCGCGTCAGCTTTCTTAAAGTTGTCTGCGCGTTCCGTGGCGACTTTTCCGGACCGTTCCTTATTCACGATATCTATATTTGTGGCATATGCGCGTAACCCCCGCGAATAAGGAGATAAATAGTTGTGACCATTTTTTTGCTTTCGCGGCAATAAAATCATTATCCGCGAATAAGAAGACAAAAAGTTGTGACCAATTTCTTGCTTTCGCAGAAAAAAATCTTCATTCGCAGTTGTAGTCATCATAAGCAAACTGACACGTGCTTTCTTTGCGCGTTAGCTTTCATTGAGCATTGCTTTTCAAGGTTGTTATTTTCAGGGTTTCTGTATTCACGGCTTATTAGCGGAACATAGCCCCCGCGAAATCTTACTCGCAGTATAGTATAGTAAAAGCTCCTTATTTTTACTGTATTCGAAAACCATGCTCAAGTGAAGTTAACGTCAGCGCCGTAGGCGTTGCATAATAAACCAGTTCACGTGAATAATGACCTAGTTTAAGTGTTATCCCGGATATATCCAACGGGATATAAGCAGAGCACGAGCAAACAAACTGCAGATGAACTTACGTGTATACAAGCATAATGTTATGTCGAGACGAAGTTCGTCTGCATGAATATGCTTGCGAGAAACACTTTAATATTCATTCTTAGTTCATTAATTGTATATCGTACGATAAGAAGCTAAGAATGAAAATGGAAGTATCATGTTTTCTTGTTTTATACTTTTTATTTATTTATGCTGAACCTAATAAACTCCTCCTCATTTTTTCTATAAAACATCCAAAGTCTAGGCTTGTGTAGGTCGATTAAAGTTCACTAACGTATCACGTAGGGCGTTTGCGTAGACTGCTTTATTTTTCTCGAGGGGAAAACCTTCAAAACGTAAGGTCCAATGCCGTGTTAGCGATGCAGGGTTATATGGGATTTTTACCGCACTAAAACCCCCGGTGACCGTCCTCGGCGCTACAAAAAGGGCTCCGGGATCTCCTACGGAATGCAACCGGAGTCCTCTGAACGCGTTGCCCCATCGGGCTCCTCACAGATGGGCGGCTGGCCCCACCGCTCCGTCTGGTCTTTACGACGGTATGCGACCACACCGCTGTCCTTCCCGGGGTCGACCGACCGAACGGTTCGGAGCTTCCACTCTAACCGCTCGCAACCCCGGAAGCCCCGGAAGCCTCTTACGACAGGCAGGAGATACCGTAGCCCTATTATAATCCAGAAACTACAGAGACTGATAGTTGACTGCTAGTGGCTCAAGTTCAGGTGTTGTATTGGTTGATAACATTTAAGAGTAGTTGTTAAATCTTACTGTACACATCACGGATGGTCAGAAATTGCTTCCCCTATAAATCCACATTAGAGATTAATGCTAACGATAACCTAATGGGTAAATCTGAGCCTATCACTACGTTTGAAGTAAGTCCTAGGCAAGCACTGATATTTCAGCTGCATCTTATATCACACCTAAGGTAGAGAGAATAATCCTCGTGGCTACCCAATAAGCCACCGAGAAAAACAAGTAAAACGGTCGAAACATATGACATAGTCACCACTGTGGTGTTCTTTACCCAGAACCACCCACCGGGTTGAGGTCAGATAACCTTTTGGAAAGTAAAAGTTCAAAGACAACATTTATTCCGTTTTAAGCGGCCACTGAAAAGGGATGGCTCTATAAATAAATTTGTAACCCAAAAACCGTAATTCCAGTTTCAAACTTGATCCACGGTGTTCTTTCTGACTCGATGAACGAAATAATTTATTATGTAAATTGCTCTCGACGACAGTTATTTTACGTCACGACGAATTTTACGCTAGAATTTTTTTAGCGTTTTTTTTATTGTTAAGTGGTTTACGCATGTGCCTATTCATTTATTCATATTAGAATAATCAATTTGATTAAATTGGTACATGCGTCTTCGATACATATAGAATATATAAAAAAATCTCGAGGTTGTAAAATGAATATAATTGCACGTGAGAGATACCACTTATTACTACCTAGAAGCAGACCTATACGTTCTTACGTTTTAGCTGAAGGGTCTAGTCACCGGCTAACTTTAATTGGAGGTTACCATTTTAGATCTCAATAATAGCAACGAATCTGAGATTAACTTTAGATAAATCTCTGGTACTTAAAGGTCTATAAGTGTAAGTGACTTTAGTTAAAATTCCTGTCTATTAGCTAGCTCGTTTTGCTAATTTATTAGTATAAAAGAGAATTGATTTCAAAGACAACG
This sequence comes from Spicauda simplicius, assembly GCA_949699795.1. Taxonomy (NCBI): domain Eukaryota; kingdom Metazoa; phylum Arthropoda; class Insecta; order Lepidoptera; family Hesperiidae; genus Spicauda; species Spicauda simplicius. The sequence continues at coordinate 19,661,220 of OX453057.1, forward strand.
ATGTGTCCGACTTTGTTTAGATTTTATCAAGTAACTTACTTATAAGATAAGCCTCGTTGCCAAATTCGTTTGTGCATTTCTTGACGCTAACTTACACTTTAATTATTATGTTATTCAGAATAATTTCATAATAAATTCAGAATAAACGACGGACCTAGTGAGAAGACTCAAACGGACTAAGCCCTTTGAGTTAGTGACATAACATAGTGTAGTATTAGTGAAATAGTGACTTAATTAAATCATAGAACACAAGAACAATGTGTCTACCCCTTTATGTTAGAACAAAGAAGTGCAGTGTCAATGGACGCCTCCTTCAATAAACAATTATTTAGCAGTTTAAGTTAGAGTAGTATTGCTCATTAGCCTTATATAAGGCTAGATTGTAATAAATATGAAGTACCCTATTATTCGGTACTTTATATATAATATAAAAAAAAATTCAGAATAATTAACAAAATAAAGCATATCTCATTAAACCATACCTTACATTTATACCATCGGTTTTAGTACGAGTTTATCATTTTTAGTCAAAATGATCACTTTTACATTTTTGCCTGAACTTTGCGATGTACTTACAACAAATTTAAACGCGCTACATTCCAATGCAGGATAACGAAAACGTAACCTCGTACTAATTGCTCAGACAGTGTCACGGATAGTGTACAACGCGCCTTAGAAGACGCTACAGAGTTGTTTCAGCAAATTGCGTGGGCATTGCCGAATGAGGCCGCCTAGACTTCATCTTGCTTCTTTAACTTAACAAGAAATTGTTTTCCATCGCAGATCTCCCTGTCTGTCAAGTTTTCTTTGTTACTTTTCTCGGTATTTCTATTTAGGTATGTAAATTGTATCACCAGAAATTTCTCGGAAATTCTCAGGGGCAAAGGTGAGATAAAATTTCGTAATATACCTATTACGTATCTTTTGTTTATTTACTACTGAATAAGGTAAAGGCGGTTTAATTTAATTTCCTACTTTTCTGCAACCTTTTTAAGCAAAACTTTCTTACCGATACTGCAAGAAGATTGGTCCTTAATCCAGCATATATAATGTATAATGCTCTTATAAGGACTTTTAAAGCAAGTTCATGTTGGTAATGGCCAACATAAGTTCTAACTACCCATAAGGTGTCTGACAATGTTGATACATTCGTAGGAAACAAAAAACGACGACTTAGATGCGTGACAGGAATTTTTTTCCTGTCTGTCCCGTAACTGTCTTATGCATGAACAATATCGTGAGATGCATGTGGCATGAATTCACATGTGAAAAGTTACGTTTAATGGAAAAAAAGGCCTCAGGTACAACCCATTATTGTCCCACTGCTAGGCACGGGCCTTCACTCAGAATGAGAGTTTTAGGCCGTAGTCCACCGCGCTGGCCAAGTGCGAATTGGTGGGCTTTGCACACCTCCGAGAACTTTTTTTTAAAGAACTCTCGGGTGTGTAGGTTTCCTCACGATGTTTTCCTTCACCGAAAAGCAGTGATAATTAATTTCTGATACGCACATAAACCAGTGATGCGTGCCTGGGTTTGAACCTCGGACCTCCCGATTGAGAGGGCAAGTTTCAACCATTAGGCCATCACTGCTCTACGGCCTGCCTTATGCAAAATGTACATCTCTTTTGCTAGATACGAGTACCTATAATTTATTGGACACCCGATTCTAGCAAGGTGTTCATGCGTTTCGGTGGAAAGGCACGTTTGCGAGCTAACTTTCATATATGGCGAACATCTTAGTCTTCCGCAACTAGTAACGCATAGAACCCCTATATTATGCAAAAGCAACCACCTATCAAGTGGACTGTATGTTTTTACGTTTTAAATCACAAATACTAGAAATACTTAATTATAACCAAATAATTGATAGGTTGCAGTAATCAGAATGCGACAGGCGCAGTTAATTCGGAAATATTGTCGCACATGCGATAAATCGGGCTGCATTTTCGGTATACGATAAATAAGTGTGTAATGACATTTATCGCTCGATAATTACATTGTGGTCGTAAATCAATGGGCCGATCACGTAGTGTTGTACAATATGTCTGTCCATTGATTTCAGACAATTAGTTGACGTGACTGGAGATAGTTGAGTGGCTATTATAAACTGACCTTTGGTGATGATTTTCCTTAAATTGTTAGTTTTGTTTTGTATCTGACCTGATTTATGAACAGTTTCCATACTTATAATAAGGCTTTGGTTGTCTATAAATAGCATATAATATATGTACTTATTATTTGCATTTCCCGAAAAACTGTTAAGAGGATTGAACAGTGATTGAAAGTGGTAGAAACCAGTATGTTCCACCACCTATTTCTAGCGTGAAACAATTCTTGCGTTTCGATCGAAGGGTGTGGTTGCCAGCACACTTTTATATGAGACGACCATCATAGTCCTCAGGAGTATCAACGCATCTGTGATTGATTTCAGATAGAACCCATGTTCTGTATGAAGTTGATTACAGATGTCCATGAGCGGCAGTGACCACTTACCATCAGGTGGACTGCATGCTCGTTTGCTACTCCAATCAGATAAAAAACCGAAGAAATTTATAATAATAATAATAATAATGTTTTTTTTCAGAAATATGTGTCATAAATATCACTTTACTCATTGAAAGTACAATACAACAAATCATTTTTTAAATATAAAACAACCATTCTGAAATTATTTTCACTTCTCTCTTTCAGCTTCGTTCAAAGGTCAAAATTTGTTATAGTTTGTCTTAATGGTGCTTTACGCAAACAACTAAAATTTCTAACTTTCAATCTACCTAACAGAACGGCCTCTAAATATACGCACAAATAAGAGTCATACGTTAATTGCACAAAGTGGTCCGATCGGAATCACAATCGAGTTGACCGGGCGAGGATTAGGGCTGCCACTTTAATTTTGAAAAAAAAAAAACACTTTGTCAAAATGTATTGCAATTCAAAAGAATTGCGCTTGGAAAATGCAATGAATTACCTTCGATTTATTGTTATATGTAAAAAGCAATATATTAGGTTTGAAAAGACAATGCAATACATTCTCTTCCAATCACCTTTTTATTTTAATATAAAAAACTCACTGTCTATATGGCTACAGGCTACATTCTTTAATTTTAAGCAGTAAAACAAATTTATCATAATGTGATGTCGGACAGGATAATATGAAATATCGACGTAAATTAACATTAAAACGTGTATGATATTATGTTTCTTATCATTTCCACGGCGTCACCCGCTCTCATCTCGTTTATTATGGCAATGTTCCCTTGTGTTAATCCAGGTCACATAACTATCTGTGTGCCACATTTCGGTAAAATGCGATTTTTAGCGTTTACGTGCAAAAGTAACAAACACACATTCATTTTCACAAACTCGCGCTTTTAGTAATAATAAAATTGACTTAAATATAATATCATACTATATATATACATTACGATACGGTATTTCTATTTATTTATTTATTTTATTTTTGACGCTATACAGTACGCGTGGCAACCCTAGCGCAAATTGGGTTAAGGTCGCCGTTCGGAGGTCCGCAGCGATGCGAGAAATCCTTCGCCTCTGCCAAAAAATTATGTCACTCACAGACAGACAGGTCTAATTGGAGTGATCGTTCTATCTGCGATTCGTACAGATCGGTCAACTGCTGGCTAGCGCATGAATAATTTTATCGGGCGCTTAGACCAGAAATACTCTACGTTGTGTTCCTCCGTTTTGTTGTTGACTAAAAGAAAAGAGTATTAATACATATATTTACAACAAATACATACGATAAAAATATAAGACCCTCATGTCCGTATATTGCGAATATTTGCAGAAACAAAATAGTGAAGAGGAATAAGTCAAAACTATTTTTTTTTTAATTTATGTTTATTCGTCTGTTTGGTTGTCAGCATACAAACACAAACTGAAAACATAGTTAAAAGTAACATATACATATACATATTTCACGTATTAAAGTAGCGTGCAGTCTTTATTTTATTGCAATTTATTAAATCATTAAAAGTTATTGCAATTTAAAATCATATTACATTTTCAACGCGGATTGAATTGCAAGATACAGCTAGTTTGCAATATAATCCTGTAGATTGCATTCGAAATGTACTGATTAGCTTATAAATAGTTATTTATTTTTCTTTTTAGTTATCATATCTATTTTAAATCCAGTTATAAAACAATTTTTTACATTGCACTGGATGTATTCAGTCCAGTGCTGCCACTGCCAGACGTCCAAATTTTGGCGGGACGTTGCGTCAATATTAAATGTCCCGCGCGTGACAGAATCAGTCCCGCCTTTCGAGAAGGACTGGACTTTTACAAAAAACAAACCAAATCGTAAGTCTATAAATCTGTTCAAGTCGATGTGCAGTTTGTCGACCAAAAAAAAAGGTTGCCAAATCTAGATCGTCCGCCCCCCTACACCAAGTTTAGAGAAAAGGCGGAGGCTCATACCGCCCTTGCCTTACGACGTACGTACTTCTGATGTCCCGCATTTGTCTTTTTTCACTCAAAAAGTTTGTAAATACCGACTTGATAAAACAAAATCTGGTTTCAATGTAACTGACTTTAAATGCCCATATTTTGTAAATATGGAGACTTTATCACACTTATAACGGTATACTCGTATGTACTCGTATGTACTCTTATGAACCTCATCCACATAAATTTAAGTAATACAAGATATAAACACACGATAACATTTATTCCAAAAAATTGAAAATTGGGTGCAATGTTTCATCCGAAATTCTTCGTAATGAACGCAAAGAATAAGAATTTGTTAGCTTTAATATTTTATTTCGAGAGGTCGTCTGTCTTTTTTTGTCCGAGTCAAGTGTATAAAAAATTATGTGCGGCACTATTTATACTACGGAAATAGATTTTTATTTATGAAGCTGTTCCTTCCTAGCTCATTATAAACGTATGAGAGTGGAATTAAAAGATATTTAACACATCAAATAACGTCAGGTGAAGTCTGATACTAATATTTTGGAAAGTAGATAAAAACGCCTTCTGTATGAAAAAATAGTCAAATAGTAGAAATGTTATATTATGTGAAAATTATGAGACTCTTCAAGTTTGACAAATACGGACATTAACTATATTTTATACTGGTAGATACTAATTAGTTCCCCAATTTAATTCCAAAATTAAATCCCAATTTAAAAACCCAATTAATTCTGTAGTTTTGGTTTGATTCGATTTTAGAACATAATTTTAAAACACAAACTAAAATTATAGAATATTATCTTATTATTTATTTACAATTCCCTTTCTTGTAAATAGAAATACGAATATACGCGATACTTAAAGAAAAAAAATAACGACTATCATTCTATTTTAAAAGCCTTTGATACGTAAGATAATTTTATTTTTGTTGTGATGTACAATTACTGTAGTATTGTAGATATTATATCCTGGATTGTCCACCAATTCGAATTGGCCAGCGCGGTGGACTATGGCCTAAAAACTCTCTCATTCCGAGAGAAGATCCGTGCCCAGCATTGGGACAATAATGGGTTGACGAGATATCCTAGATTCAGGCATATGTATCCCGCTAGCAGCCCTGCTGCCGATCTCTAAATACAGTCGAATTGAGAACCTCCTTTTTTGTTAAAAAGATACAGAACCCCCAAAATATTATCAGATATATTACGTTAATAACAATATGATAACCGGTTCTAAACGAGTGGGCGCACGTGTAGCAACTCCTCCGAAACGGAAACACGTATCGTTGCCGATAACCGGTTACTGAACGGTACCATATGCTGGTCGAAAACACGAAAGGTGACTACATCTTTTCACTTTCAAGGTATTGTATTAGACTAAGAATTTCACGACGCTAATTAAAATTCTAGAATGTCCGAAATATGTAGCATTTTTGAAATAGAACGACAGGTTATTAAGCATTTTAAACACACGCTTTAAACTCATTCTTTCTACACTCATAGCCCCCACACTGTGTCGTGGGGCTATGCGCTGCGCCACGCGGGACGTCGAACCTAAAGTAGATAACGAGCTCGCAGTCCACCTAATCCTGACCTAACAATTTTTTTTCCAGAGGGAAACCTTCAAAAGGTACCCGACGCCGTGGGAGCGACGCAGGGTTATGTGGGATTTTTACCGCACTAAAACCACCCCGCTGTCGTCGTCGGCCGTCCTCGGCGCTAAAAAGAAGACTCCGAGATTTCCAAAGGAACGCAACCGGGGTCGTCTAAACGCGTTGTCCCGTCGGGCTCCTCCCATTTGAGCACTGGGCTCACCTCTCCGTCTGGTCTTTACGACCAGACGGAGCGGTGAGCCGGTGATACGGCCACGCGTACCGCCGTCCTGCCCGGGGTCGTCTGATCGAACGGTTCAAGCTCCCACTCTAGCTGCTCGCAACCCCGGTAGCCCCTTTTAGTCGCCTCTTACGACAGGCAGAGATACAATAGCTCTATTCTGATCCTGGAACTACAGGGAGGAATCCTAACCTTACCTAGTCCCACCTTAAGTTATTGATTGTTGCCCTATAGGACTTAATTGGAACTTGATGATGATGATGACTCCTGGGACCAATAGTGCAAATTTAAACTAACTTTCGAAGCGCACATACTTGTAACTATCGGTCACCAATGTATCTTCCGACAGCTATATAACACGCATAACATTCCCGATCCATTACGATCCAGGAACCGTGCATGATAATACCCGTTTGCTAATTCATAGCACAAAAAATATGCCAGAAATGTCTCATCTCAAAGAATAACATGTCATTACATATGCAAAAGTAGAAAAAACATTTCTGAGCATCGTACGAGGAACACGCTCCTATTATAAAAAAAACCGGCTAAGTGCGAGTCGGACTCGAACGAAGGGTTCCGTATAAATCTATAAAAAACGTCATAAACTCACGCTGGTTGTATGTGAACCCCCCTTAATTTTTTTTCGTATTTGCTGTTATAGCGCCAACAGAAATGCATCATCTGTGAAAATTTTAACTGCCTAGCTATCACAGTTCATACGATACAGCCTAGTGACGGACAGCCAGAAGGAGGGTTAAACGGACAGACGGCGAGGCGGTGAACAGAAACTTCGTAATAAGTTCCGTTTTTCCCCTTTGGGTATGGAACCCTAAAAAAAATCACATTACATCGCGAAGAACGTTGCCCCTCGTAATATCATTTAATGGACTTGTTATCGGGCTGACAGTGGGAAGTATAATTATTTCTCGCTCCTTGAGACGTGATGTGACGTCGGTGCCGCGCTTTCCTGTCACGTATTTTATTGCCCCAGAAACAACTTCGATATTTTGAAAGACCAGGCACGACATAAAAGTGATATTAGGAGCATAGAACAGCGATAGAATTTCCGTCCCACTCATAAATTCCTACATACTCATAATAAAATTCCGACGTACCCAGAACACGGTAATGTGAAGAATCTGAACACTCAGTTATTTCATATGTAACTGTGGATGTCTATGTATTTATATGCGAAAGGGTACTTTTGATAATTCCTTGCAGTAGCTAAACTGCTAAAATTAGAACGATCAGTGTTAAGGTATAGACTAACTCAGAAAGACTTTCAAGCTAAAATTTTTAGCATTGCGTGATTTTCGGCAGGGAGTAAACCCAATGTCGTAACTGAAATGAAATAAAATGTCTTTATTTTGTATAGGCCTGCGGGGGCACTTACAAATTGTCAGTTACATTTTTTTTCTTACACTACCACCGGATCGGAATACGACCTCAACTGAGAAGATCCGGCAAGAAACTCAGCGGGTTTGTCTTTTTTTCTTATTTATATTCATTTTTTTAATATTATTACAATCATGTTTTTTTACATGGTAATGAAAGTTAGCTCCAGTATCTTGCCTTACAGTTCAGTAAAAGAGAGCCCTGTTTGGCAAGATACGCTACACTTTGACATTTATTAAATATACTATAGTAATGCATATTATTATTTATAACTACCGCCGTAACAACGATACGGGACCCCCAGACCCTTGGACGGCACGTTTGGAGGGCGGCGAGACATCCTCAATTTGTAGAGACATAGGTTCAGCGTAGTTAGCGAACCTTTTTTTCGACTGGTAAATTTTTTTTCGCCAAAAACTTTCCAACTCGGTTTGTAAAATATACACATATTTGTGATTAGTGTTTTTTTGGGACAAATCATAACTCTTAATTTTGACCCCAACTTATTTTGATACAAGAGTGGTCCAAGACACGCTATGCCACTGTGAAACCTTTAGATTCGTGACGTTCACGGTATAATGCGTATACATTTTTTAAGTGTAACGAGTATTGTCGATATGTGGTTTTTGAATTCACGGCGGCCGTGACCACGATCCATGTATCTGGGTCAAAATATCCGCAAAAAGAATCAAAAGCAATTTAAAAATCGCCTAGTGTATACATACATATATAGTTACCCGTTATAATACACCGTACCAATTAAAATATATCAATTCTGCGATAATACTAGTCTAAAATCAAATTATTTTTTTCTTCCTATACTCATACCTGTAGATATGTTTTAAATCTTACAGGTATATATTCAATGGGCGTAAGTTTTTAAGTTTAAATGTATGGTCGATTGGTTGTAATTCAATCACCCCTTAACGGTGGTCGTTTTAGTGTAGAGCTATGTTTGTGTTAGCCTATGCGTACGTAACTTTCAATATATCAATTATAAAATAAATATTCTATTGTAAATGTCCATTTTACCCTGTATGAGTTTAACTGATGTATGCATTTCAAGATGATTTTCAAGGTGGTAGAACCAGTGTAGTTCGACCGGGGAAGTACCACACCTATTTCTAGCGTGAAGCATTTCTTGCGTTTCGGTAGAAGGGTGTGGTTGCCGGCACACTTTCACATGAGGCGACCATCATAGTCCTCGGGAGTAGCAACGCATCTGTGATCGACTTCACATGGAACCCATGTTCTGTATGTAGTTGATTACAATGTCCAAGGACGGCAGTGACATAACATGACAAAAATACGTATGTTTATTGTATGAGTTTAGTTTAATGACTTTTGAATATTTATGATTTAATATGCTCGTGTGTGGATAGATGTTTACTGCATTTCAATTACAATTGTTATAATTTTTTTATTTATATTTAATACTTCGTTTTTGTTTGCCTGTAAAATCATATAATTGAAAATAATTAAAACTACAATTACTCCTCGTAGTTTTTCAGCTGTATTTTGATTAAAATAGTAAAAGGAGCTTCTGAAAATATTTGTGAAAATCTAGTTACGTAGTTAAAGATAAATATCAACCGTTTATTTGCATTGCGCACTCGAGCTAAGGTTTTATAAAACATATTTTAAATACAACAGACTGCTCTGTTATTAAAGCCAGAACTATTATCTGTAGTACATTTTATTTTATCTATGCTAAGGCTTAAAAACTATGATGTTATTACTGCGTAAACATTTTTAAAATAATCACTATAGTATTATAATGGTTGATGCGTATTGTCTCTCGACAACCCTAAAACTATTTCAAAAAAATCTTTAAAATAATATTTGATAAGTCTCTACCTACCACATATAAAATGAAATCTTACCTAAGGAGTTTTGAAGGTGGTAGAACTAGTGTAGTTCGACTGGAGAAGTACCACTGTTACATCTATTTCTAGCGTGAAGCATTTCTTTCTTTGTATGAGAATCTTCTCCGCCTTATAACTGTCAAATACTAATATGGATGCTCATATAAAAGTGTGCCAGCAACCACAACTTTCCATCGAAACGCAAGAACTGATTTATACTAGAAGCAAGTGTGGCGGTCATACTATACGCATTCTAATTTCTACCTCGCAACCTTCGCTAACATAACTATTGTTTAGAAACTTACCAGATTTTTTCGTACTATCCCCACCGTCCTCTTTAGGTTCATCAGAACTTCCTTCGGGTTCATCAGATTCCTCCTTATCACCTCCCTCCTCTGAGGTACCTCTATTCGAATAATCCAGTATGGTAGCCACGATCACCAACAAGACGACAACACCGTAGAACCCTCTGCAATAAACATTCCGTTAAGTCATTGACGAACTTCAAATAGACGCCTAAAGTTTTTTCCCTTTATGTAAGAAGTATGTATGTAAATATTTCTTTGACACACTACAGCCCAAGGGACTTAGCGTGTCGTAATAAAAGTGAACTCGGCTATACACGTAGTTGTTAAAACTGGGAAATGCAAATTGAAAACAAGTATATTATCAGGACGATTTTTTTCGTATGAATATAGGGCAAATGTGACTTTTCAATCCACTTCCTTTTTCGTTACAAGAGCGAACTTAGTACAGTTAAAGCTCCTTATTTATAATTTTAGCATTCGCCATTTCAGTTTTCATGGGTAAAGAAATTGTGACCATTTTCTAGTACCTATTTGCGAAAAAAAAATATGGTGGATGTAATAATTACATATATTAAATAATAAGATTTAGCACGACATATCAGTTTTATTTGAGTACTGCTAGTCATTCTCGGTTTCTGTTGTCGCAGCATATGTGCTAAACTTAACTTCCCGAATAAAGATCTATTACTTTTATACGAAAAATAGACAAGTATCCTAGCAAATAATCTTTCCGTTTTTGGCGTCTATATTATTAATACCTCTGTAATATCGGAACCGTGAACCATAAAATTTTATACCGTTTTTTATGACATCAATAATTCCGTAAGTGTTTAAAATTATCGAATGGTGCAATCTTCCAATACGTAAATAAACACGTCAGTTTTATTTTTGGGAGCATAAAATGAATATTAATCCATAAATGTTTGTCGGATTTCTCTTTGGATACACTGGTCTTTGAAATTTGCTAAATTTTCAAATTCAAATCTTCACCACATTTTAAAGGTGGTAGAACCAATGTAGTTCGACCGGGGAAGTACCACCGCCAAACCTATTACTATCGTAAAACATTTCTTGCGTTTGGATGGAAGGTTTTGGTTGCCGGGACACTTTCACAGAGGTGTCCTCGGGAGTAGCAACGCATCTGTGATTGAATTCAGATGCAACCCATATTCTGTATGAAATTGTTTACAGATGTTCATGGGCGGCTGTGGCCACCTACCAACAGGTGGACTGCATTCTCGTTTGCTACTTCAGTCAGATAAAAAAAACATTGCTTAATTCATTCAGATTAGATATAACTTGGTGAGTTTAACACTATAAAATCAACTAAACGTGTACTTATGCCTAGCCTGAAGCAATTCTTATATAGCGATGGTGCGGTTTTATTTTCATTTGAGGCGACCAACCTAGTTCTCGAGAGTAGCAACACATTCGTGACGGACTTCAGAAGCTCTATTCTATAAAAAATATTTGCAGATATCCATCGACTGCAATGACCTTCATCATTTAAATAGCAAATGCAGTCCGCATTTGCTATTTCTAGATTATAAAGATGTAGATTTTCTTACAATGGTCTCTCTTAGCTTTTAAACTAATGGGATTATTATAAACTAATTATCCTCTGTAGTCCTAAATGATCGGAAAATTTACTATGCCTAGGATTCAAAACCATTCCATCAAGGTGAAAATTCATGTCAAAAAAAGCTCTAATATAGGTAAATCACTTATAAAAGCCCCATAAACAAGAATCGATTACTTACAATGTCACAAGAGTCGGCACTTCCATCCATTTCTCCCACCATTTGCCACTCTGCCGCGTGTGGCAGTCAACATCGTCCACTTTGACCCTGACCGCCACTCCGATCTTATGTTGGTAGTGCTTGATCGCATCCTTGAGGATGGCCTCCACGTCCTCCCCATGGCAGGGTGCCGGTACACACACCCCCCAGCTCAGCGTGGAAAAGCGTGGCACGAAGTGACCTGGCTGAACCAATAACATACGGCTTAGCGTCTTATGGGAAATACACTTCTTCTTCACCTCCACACTTATTTAACCCTGGAGGACCCAGGGTTTTGCCTATAGGCGCACTTGGTTTAAAGAGACTTCAATGCCAGAAGAAAAGTCTTCCTAAGAGGAGTGATATAAAGAAAACAGAGTTCCTGTAGGACTTATGTACTTATATCAATTTCGATTTTTAAGGGGATCATCATATTTTTATAGTTTGCCTCTCCCTCCCTCCCTCTTGCGTCACGGATTAAAGTCTGAACCTCTAAAATGAATCTCTGCGTACCTTGTATTAAAAAGTGTCATAGTAGGACGACCAATATAAAATAGAATGTTGGAGTAAATTCCTGATTTAATTAAGATAACTATTTAAATATCATTTCCTACACATTCCTATTTTAACAAGGAGCCCCTATATGAATTTTAAACGTCCTACAAGGGTTGACCCTACATGATCAAGAACCTCTGTTTGCAGAGCACATACAATCAATATAGGTCAGTCAAAATACTCATTAATAACAATTTTACTAATATATTCATTGATTAAATAAGCTGCAATAACATCATGTTATCCATTATCATATGAAAATACATGCATTTTATTAATCCTAATATTCATAAAATATTTACTTTGAAGGCTGAAATCGGTAATAGCTATAAACGTATCCGGTAATAGCTTTAGCAAGCTCAGCTAAAAGCTTATCGATGTATGAATTAGTATCCCACTTACTTATGTCCATGCGCTAAGTAATAGAACCAATTTTCGCTATAAAATTATATATAGCACCACTATCCATTAGCTATTTTGAAAGATATTATAATTAATTACGTTCTTACTACAGAAGAAATTGAAAGAAATTGTAGATTAACGATTCCATTGTTACGTGTTACGTAAAATTTTTGTGGCCGGCTTAATTTATGAAGTATTGTATGAGGCGATCATCTTATTCCTCAGGATTAATAAAGCATCAGCAACTGACTTCTCGTAGAACCTCTATCCTACACGAAGTGTCTATCCGCGGTAGTGACTGCTTACCATAAGGTGGACTGCATGCTCGTTTGCTATTTGATATACAGGGTCGATCATAGGGTCGATAACAGAATTTCACCTTTTTCCGTGAATGTTGTAAGAGAAAACTGAAGAACTAATTGTAGAATGTAGATAACAGCGTCTTTCTGTATTACTGTGTTGCCACCAACCAACATGCGAGCCAAGTGCGGTGACTATTGGCAAAATCGTCCATTAGGGGATGCTTATGGCCAACAAAATTCTTTAAGGAGCTGGATAAACCCTCGTCAACCTATTATTGCCCCACTGCTAGGCACGAGTCTTCTCTCAGAATGAGAAAGTTTCAGGCCATAGTCCACCGCGCTGGCCAAGTGGATAAACGCGTGTGTTCATAAACAGTTTTTGTAATTAAACTACATTTTTATTCAATCTACATAATTTTTGTTATATTTTGTATAGAGCAGACTTAATGCCTATTGGCATTTTCTACCAGGTACCACATTCAATTAATGTTTACCAACATATCTATTACATAAATTAACTATCAAACTAATTACTTATGAATCAATAACTTACTGTGACCTAATTTTATAGAAATAGACCAGTACAAAAGTGTATGATATGGCCCATTTTTAGCTCGTTCCATTTTATTTACAATAATTATATTGTATTAAACTTGCGAATATAAAATTATGTGAAATTAAAAAAATCTAATGTTTTGATTGACGTCACATGAAATTCATCGAACACGACGTTACTAGTGCCAGAGCTAACAATAAATTGAGTCAGTTCTTTAATTACAGATACCTCATAATCGTTCTACGTCCTCTTTAATTTCAATAATATTTCTATGGTTTTATCCGGGTATATTTATTTTAATAATTATTGATGCGGAAAAATATGTCACGCTGTTTTTGCGTAGTTGGAAAAATCATACAATAAATATATTAATAACAATCCAAATCAGAAATGTTCAAGACCAAGTCAGAAATTACAACTACACCATTTTTTGCAAATTCATTTAACTGTGTTTACGTGATCAAATAACAATATCCAAACGTACAAATATTCGCATTGACAATATTATTAATAATGTTCATAATAGGATTGAGTAAAGGCTGTACTCACATCATCGATCCGGCTGTTAAACAAGTTTTTGGCTTGCGCCAAATGCACTGGCGCCTCCAGTTCTGGATGTTCAGCTTTTACTTCGAATCTCGCAAGACAGTACTTCCCCTGGACCTTCACCACGCTTCCCGTATCGAGCTGGACTCGCGCCCTGCTTTCCAAGCACTGGTCGAAGTCTCCCAACTGTATTCCATTACCCTGCAGGATCCCCGAGGGAATCTTCGCTGTAGCGTCGAGCACTGTAATGATAATGAAAATTCCACTTTCGTACGCCCGTTGGGAATTCGTGTTCACGCGAACGGATCACGCATGGTCTGAAGGACATCGTGTTTATATGGTTGGCTTGGAATATAATTTCTAAAAGATTTAAGCTTTCACTAAAGATTGGTTAACGAGTTAGCCTTAAAAGTTTCAAAATAAATATATATTTGACTCGTGTATTGCTTCAACCCGTTTAACAAGAAGGTTGATCCGCATCGAATGTTTCCCAGGCCGTCGTAAGTACTCCAGGTGAATAATGTTCAAAGATACCAAGCCTGAACACTTAACGTATATAGAAGCACACGTGAAAATTCCCAAACCGCACGATGTTACTTAATCGTTGATACCTGTTTTGATTTGCAAAATTCTCGGGCTATGATTAATATTATTTGTTCATACAATAATGTAATACCAATGTAGTCAACGGATATTTGCAAGACGTGTTTTTTGTGAGAACTTTTTGAAAAAAAACCGTATGCCGCTTATTTCACTTTACCGAAGTGTGATAGAAATGATCCTTTCATTTTTAAGTATAAATAATAAATACCAACATAATAAAAGGAATCCTCGATTAAATAAATGTACGGGATTATTTATATATTTTTATGCGTAGTAACTGTTGCTGAAATCTCTGAAACTTTGCCAGAACCAATAGGTATCGTACAGAAGAGAGCAATTAACTCATATAAAATGTTATTATTTTTGCTAGTAAAAATATGCTATTATGAAAACATCTATCAAAGAAGAAATCTTCGTTTAAGTAACAGTATTTTTACATACAGTTTCTATAAAATCCATTTTCATGAAATAATTCTATAAGAAATAGAAAAGCCACTTTACTCACTATTTAGAGCCCATAATTTGGTCCCACGTAATTGCCGCAACAGAATTTGTCCGTGACGCCTGCATTCCGGATTAGCAATACGTGAAAAATTCGGTGCAAACGTTGGGAAAAATGCGTAAAAGTCTTCAAACTCGCTTTGCAGTAAATTCTTCCTCTGCAAAACTTCCGAAACTTGTTTTATGTAAGTTTCCGTTTTGACCAGTTGCTGTTTAACAACGTCGACTACTTTTTTACCAACATCTTTCTTTCTGTCCTTATCAACTAGTCTCTTTTTATCGGTGTCAATTTTGGTATCTTTTTTCGGAGCCTCTTTCTTTGGTGGCACTTTGGGAGTACTTTTTTTGACCTTATCCTCTTTTTTGTCCGTTCCACTAACTTTAGACTTCTTCGGAGGCTCTTTTATTAAATCTTCGCCTTCAAAAAATGATTCGATTTCCTTTTTTACAACTACACTTACTTTTATTTCAGGTTTTGCATGTGTTTTCGATTTTAACTTAGCTGAACTATCATCTTTTGTGACTATCTTATCTATAGGTTTTTTTATTTCGTCTTTTGCAGGTTTCTTAGCATCTTTTATTTGTGTTTCTTTCTTAGATGATATCTCTGCTCTTTGTTTGCTATCAGGAACTTTTTTCGATGACAAATCCTTTCCTTTAACTTCACCGTCATCGTCGTCGTCATCGTCATCTTCGTCGTCGTCATCATCATCATCATCGTCGTCATCATCGTCATCATCATTCTTCTTTTTATCTATGACTCCTGACTTTAATGGAATAGCTTTAGAAACTGGCTTTTTATCTACAACTTTCGGTGGTTCCTTTTTATGAAATTTAATATCTTTGTCATCTTTTTTATCATCGTCATCATCATCATCATCATCGTCGTCGTCATCATCATCTTCGTCATCCTTTTTTTTAGCTATGGCTTCTGGTTTTATTGGTACAGTTTTAGAAATTGGCTTTTTGTCCGAAACTTTTAGTAGTTCTTTTTTATGAGATTTAATGTCTTTATCATCTTTTTTATCATCATCATCGTCGTCATCATCATCATCATCATCGTCGTCGTCGTCGTCATCATCGTCGTTATTATCATCATCGTCATCTTTGCCTGACTTTTTGTCTCCATCTGTTTTTCCTGATTTTAACAGCGTTCCTTTTAATTTTGATTTAGTATCCATTTCTACTTTTTTCTTAACATCAATTTTAGTCAAAATATCTTTCTTAGCATCTTTACTGATTTTTTTAGTTTTGTCGTCATCGTCGTCATCGTCGTCATCATCATCATCATCATCGTCGTCATCATCGTCATCGTCATCATCGTCATCATCAACACTACTCTTAATTGATTTGGAGGATATAGGTTTAGTAACTGGTTTTGCATCCAATTTTGGTTTAATTTGAACAGGTTTTTCTTTTACAATTTCCTTTGAGCTAAATTTCAATTTATTTTTCTTGTCATCGTCATCATCACTATCTACACTTCCATCTTTGTCCTTGTCATTATCATCCTCATCATCGTCGTCATCATCTTCGTCATCATCATCATCGTCGTCATCGTCGTCATCATCGTCATCGTTATCTTTACTTTTTAGTGTTTTCTTATCCGCAAACTTGTCACCTTTGGCATAATCTTTTTTTATGCTGTCTTGAGATTTTAAACCACCACTTTTCAACAATTTCAATTTACTGTCAATTTCATCGTCGTCATCGTCATCATCATCATCATCGTCGTCGTCTTCACTTAGTTTCGTTACCGTTTTCTCATTAATTAACGTTTGCTTATCGCGGGCACTCTTCAAATCATCGTGACGTTTAGCACTTTCGATTTTAAAACTATGCAAAGTTTGGTCAAGGTTAGGTTCATTCACACCACAATTTTCACATTTATATTGTTTTTTGGACACTGGCTTCGAGCCTTCGGAACTTCTAGGGAGATCACGCACACGAAATGCCGTTATCACTGTTGCTAGGATAGGAACGCTGATTAAAATTAGAGCGAACGTCCATCTATGCCGCACCATGGCCGACGCGTGAAACGATCACCCCGCCATCACATTCGATTGACAATTCACAGGCACGATCCCTGATCTCACACGCGCGAACCGTCCATTGAGAAGCTGGGCTTCATTGATGCTGGATCTTAGGGCAGCATTTGTACAGCTGTTAAACAGAGTTTAGTGAAAAATGAACGTTTCCCAGCCCGAGTTAATTCGAGTGTACTGACGCGAGGGCACGCTCTATGGCATACATCCAAGAGTAGGGTAAAAATAGTGTAGCAGAGGCGATTGTCCGGCCCACGAGTCGAATTGATGACTATGGGATTGATTGCGAACTAAACGTTTTTATTTGTACGACAAGTAGTGTTACTATATGCGAAAATACTGACCTACATTTAGTTTAATGATTGGGTTAGCTTTATTTTTGGATTTATTATTTTTTGAGATGGTAAAGGTAAAATTTGTAATGTTTATAATTTAAAATGAAGAACTATCTTACTGAAATGTTGCTCTGATTTGTCTCGAACAGTTTTTTTTGTATTTAAACAATACGGTGAACACGAATTATTTATAAGGCAGTATTGAAATATTTATATAAAATAGAACTCGCTGTAAATAAACATATTTTCGCTTTTAAATGAAATAATATTTTGCTCAGAATAGCAAATTATATAAATTTCATTATATATATAATTTTAATCATGAAGTTTTCTTTTCAAGATGATGCTATATCTGTTTTAAGTAGAAATAAATAGAATCGATTTTAAAATAATAATAGCAAAACACAAAAACCTAATGACCTTTTTTTAAAACTCTGGTTATCTACAGTGTAATTATAATAGTATGTAAGTAGAGTACCAAATTTTTCAATTGTAGTTATATTTTTCAAATAAATCTTTTAAAATCGATGAATATTGAACTGTGCCTTTATTCATGCAAATCAGGGATATGTCGGCCTGAGGTATCATCAGTCTTATATTTTTACGCAGGACACTTTTTTGATGCTATTTGCATCAAAAAAGTTCTGTTTTCTAAACAATGAGCCAATGTTTAAACATCGCTGCCAGTTCTTCAGAAACAAACATTCAGCGTATAACTGAACTTGACCTTCTTAACTGTAACTACAAGACCAAAATATCTTCATACTCGCACTATTCCTTTAAATAGACGTATATTTCTATTACATGCATACTTCAATACAAATGAATAAAGGTATCAAAGTACATAGTTCTCAAGTTGGTTAACGTGTATGGTTCGACCGGGGATATCACCTCTACGTCTATTTCTAGCGAGACGCAAATCTTGCGTTTTGGTTGAAGTATGTGGTTGCCGGCATACTTTTACGCGAGGCAACCATCTTAGTCCTCGGGATTGACAGATAGAACCCATGTTCTGTATTAGGTTGCTTACTGATGTCCTTGGGCGGCAGTGACCACTTAGCGTCAGGTGGACTGCATGCTCATTTGTTACTTCAATCTTATAAAAAAAATACTAATTATAATGTAGGCATCTCGTACATCTTTAGAAGCAAAAGACTATAAGGGAATGAAGTTTGGCACAAGTTTTTTTAAAAGTGTCGAATAAGCATTAGTAATTAATTGTTCTATTATCAACTCTACGGACTAAGGTGCAGTATTACTCATGTAATTAAAACGCAGTAGTCGTATATTTTAATGAAACTATTGAGTTAATTGCACCAGAGCAATGTTATCTACACGTTATGAATAAAAGATTTTTCTTCGGTGGAAGTCGGTCAGAAAAAAGTAGTATTTCAACAAAGAAGGTAGTATTCCTGCTAGATTAGGTGATCGTTAAGTGATTAGGTGATTGTTGCTAGCTGATATTCAGTAAGTCTCAGTTATAAGAATAAAACGCACCATTTACGTCTTTTTACAAAAATATATATATTTGGTTATGGAACCAGTTATATTTTTACAGCAAAATAAGTGAGATAAAGTAGAAATTTGAAAAAACACTTAAGCTTATTTATCTAAAAGTCTAAAACTATGATTTTGTAAATACTGCATTTTCCATTACGATGATAATATAGTCCATTCCATCTCTAAACAAAACCTCAATGTCAAATACGTCTCAGATCAAGTTATTCATTAATACATATTGTTTTATAAACGCTTGGAAAACAATTGTCAGTGGTCAAAGGTTTGGTCCATTGTTTGGTAACTTATGGAACCTTGACGCAATGTCGCAATGCATCTCAATTAGCATTTACAGACAAACAGAATATTGTATTGTAATTGCTGTATAATCGGTTCAGATTGAGCATAAATTGTGTCTTCAATGTCAGACGAAATTGGGAATATGATTCGGTACTAACGGAAATTCTTTTCGTGAAGAGAAAGATTGATGATTATAATTACGATAATGAATTTAAAGGTGGTAGTACCAGTGTAGTTCGACCGGGGGAGTACCACCGCCACACCTATTTCCAGCGTGAAGCAGTTCTTGCGTTTCGATGGAAGGGTGTGGTTGCCAGCACACTTTTACATGAGGCGACCATCATAGTCCTCAGGAGTAGCAACGCATCCGTGATTGACTTCATGCGGAACCCATGATCTGTTGTAGTTGATTACAGATGTCCATGAGCGGCAGTGACCCCTTACCATCAGGCGGTCTGCATACTCGTTTGCTACTTCAGTCAGACAAAAATAATAATATAAATAAATGTCGCATATGAACTTGAAATTTTATTACAGCTACAATTTTAAATCTCTAACAAGATCCTTTAATTTTATGATCTTACGTAGGTACATATTGATAATTATGTATGTCGTAAGAAACCCCTGTTCTCTAAAAAAGGTCGAAATGATTTATATCAGCGTGGTGGATTGAGGCTTGAGTGAGACAATAAATAATTTATTGATCGTGGATTTTCAAAAACCTGCAATCAATACAGCACACGGAGAATATATAAGATTTACGATTTAATTATATGTCAACTTATAGATATGTCAACTTATAGATCTGCAGTTACGTTCCTTACTATCAAATATGTATATAAAAATCGTCAAAAATCATGTTTCTAGTATGGGAGTTTCAACTTTTAAAAAACTTGGTAATACACTTCCCCGTGTTTGATTTGAGCAAAAAAAAACAATTTGTATTGACTGCACGACGCGTTCCGTGTCATTATCTATAAAATATATCAAAAATTGTTTTTGCTTTATGGGAGCCCCCTTAAATATTTATTTTATTCTGTTTTTAATTTTTTATTGTATTTGATGTTATAGCGGCAAAAGAAATACATCTGTGCAAAACTTCAATTTTCTAGCTATCGCGGTTGATGAAGTATAGCCTGGTGATAGACAGTCCGACAGACGGACAGATAGACAGACGGAAAAGGGTTCCGTGTTTACTTTTTACTCTTCCGTGTTGTACGTAACCCTAAAAACGATGCAACTAAGTATTATTATTATAATAGTTGAAGCCCAGAAGTATAATTTTGTTTCTCACACTAAGTGTCAGTTGTAGCTAATAACCGTCCCTAATTCTGGCTTAATTAATGGTTACTATGGCTTCTAATTATCATACACACTTTTGAGGCGACCATCATAGTCCTCGGGAGTAGCAACGCATCTGTGATTGACTTCAGATAGAACCAATGTTCTATTGTTCTATGTGAACCAATGTGAAGTTGCTTATAATGTCCATGGGTGGCAGTGACCACTTACCATCTGGTGGACATGCTCGTTTGCTACATCAATCAGATAAAGAAAAAACTTGCAAGGAATTCCTCATTATGTTATTCATCAACTAGAACACAAAAATATTCGTGGCAGTAGTACCGTCGATCGCGCCGCACTGGTTCTGCGACTTTCTTCGTGACCTCTTAAAAAAACAAACCGCTAGCTTGTTGCTCAGACGAAAATATTATTAAAGCTACCTGTTATTAGTATTGCAAAAAGTCGTGAAATCAAATAATGCATTTAGCCATGAAACATTTTTAACGGCTCAAAATTCTAAACGCCTTTCGCGTATTACTACAAGGTCGACAAAAGCTATAAATTTTTAACATGCTTTAACACATGAGAAGAACATTTATTCATATGAGAAGCGATTTTAATGGAGTGTAATTAAATCTCATAAAAAACAGACAAATAAATGGCGCTATTATCATACCTTTCGTATAAGGTTTATTTTACGAGTTATCGACGTTTTAATTTAATTTTGGTGTTTTTAAAAGGAAGCTGTACAACGATCGATAAATTTAATACTACTATAGTATTAAGGAATTCTTATGTGACATTACTGTTAAATTTATTTATTAGGTGATGGGGATAATATAAAAAGAATTAATTATTACAAAAAAATATAATTACGGAAAAGACTTTCTAATATAGTTTTGTCATCGCCCGTATTAATATTTTTTTTGAACCGCCAGATTATTCGTCATCGGAATAAAGTATTTGTCGGATTTTTAACCATTTGTCCATAACCTTTGTCTATAGCCAACTAAGAAATTACATTTAAAGTACGTCAATATAAAGCTGTTGATGTGAAATATTATAATAATTGGTAAATGTTCCCTTAAATACTACATGAAAACCCGGCTTCGCTCGAGTGAAATGAGACTCTAGAGGAGTGTAATTCAGCTCTGAGCCGGTTCAATATTCAAATCACATGGCTATTATATGAACCGGACTTTTACTAAATCAACATTAGGGTACCTTCTACCAAATCAATTCAAAATTAGGGTATTAAATGACGTTCATTCATTATCTAATTTACAGAAAATACTTCGTAGTTGTTTCGTACAGTCATGGCAATTTAACATTATCGTGATAGATGGCGCTTGATTATTATTTAACTCATAGAGAACTCCTCGTACCTTTCGTATTTATTACACCCATATATTGTTGGTAGATTGATATCTTTATATTACATATATTTGTATGAAAATTAATGGTTACACATTTACATAACAGTTTGTGACCAAGCTCTATGACGACTGTAATTAGCACCATTATAATTTAACAACATACTCGACAATCCAAATTTTGCAGATATGTTATCGGCTCGAAGCTCATATTTTTTATGTTTTATTATACAAGTAAGGTTTCAATCGAGTTTATCGTTATTATTTTTAAATACTGAGAATATTGAATACCATATCTTTATACATGGTAATTAAAAGTCGGAACACGCTTTTTACACTCATAACTCCACAGCAGGATTTTCTCCTGTGTCGTGGGTACACACACAACACGAATAGCACCCAGACCCATAACATGAATTTAAACTCACCATTCATATACCTGTCTGGCCGGGAATCGAACCCAGAACCCATTGCGCGTTAGACCGGTTACGCTGAGCCACGCGAATCGTCAACATATTACGGTATTCTATTCTTATGTCAAACACATAAAAATGGGATGAAATTTTTTGATAGCTTAATCTATTAAATGGGCGCCGTGCGGACTTAAAACCTAATGCAAAAGATTGCAAAAAGTTATCTGAATCCTTAGTGCGAGTTTATTACTTGCAATTTACTTTACAAATAATATCAAAAACGTATAACAGCAGTGATAGCCTAGTGGTTTAAACTTGCCCTCTCAATCGGGAGGTCCGAGGTTCAAACCCAGGCACACACCACTGATTTATGTGCATATTAGAAATCAATTATCACTGCTTTTCGGTGAAGGAAAACATCGAAAGGATACCTACACACCCAAGAATTCTTTAAAAAAAAATGTTCTCGGAGGTGTGTGAAGTCCACCAATTCGCACTTGGCCAGCGTGGTGGACTATGGCCTAAAACTCTCATTCCGAGAGAAGACCCCTGCCTAACAGGACGACAATGATGGATTGACGATATATCAAAAACGTAAACAATTACCGTTTTGAGTAAATGTAATAAAATCGTTCTGATACTATGGCGAAACAACTAAATCTAGCCTAAAAACAAATGCCGCACATGATGAAATAGTTGACTAACAGTATAATCACATGCAAAAAATCATAAATTATCGAGCTATAATACTGTATCATTAATATGCTTATTTTTATAAGATTTATAATATTTTGCGACTTTTTAATTAGTTTTATGTTGTTATTACCTCTTACAAATAAATGAAATTAAGTAAAATGTCTTTATTTTGCATAGGCCTACGAAGGCTCTTACAAATTGTCAGTTACATATTTTTACACTACCACCGGATCGGAAGACGACCTCAACTGAGAAGATCCTGCAAGAAACTCAGTGGGTTTGTCTTTTTTCTTTGTATGTCTTTTTTGCCATATTGTTTTTACATTGGTTATAAAAGTTAATTAATATCTTGCCTTATATTTGGCTGAACAAGAAGCATATCTGGCAGGATACGCTACACTTTGACATTCAATTAATTACGGAAACGTATTGTTCAGTCCCAAGCTGTTTTATCTTCTATATAGTCAGAATTTTTATAACATGCTTTACGACTAATCTTAATAAATGATTTAAATTTGTTGATTGACAAATATCTGATTTTAATTGGAAGTTTAATATAAAAGCGTATACGTTGACCCATATATTACAAAACTACAACCAACAATACGGTTGGCGCAGTCTCTTTTTTTATCTAACTGAAATAGTAAACGAGCATGCAGCCCACCTGATGGTAAGTGATCACTGCCGCCCATGGACGTCTGTAATCAACTTCATACGGACCATAGGTTCAATCTGAAGTCAATCACAGCTGCGTTGCTACTCCCGAGGACTATGGTGGTCGCCTCATGTGAAAGAGTGCCGGCAACCACACCCTTCTATCGTAAAGCAAGAAATAGGTACTTCACGCTAGAAATAGGTGTGGCGGTGGTACTTCTTCGGTCGAACTACACTGGTGCTACCACCCTTGCGACTTCACTACTTCTTAGGGCGCATTACCAGTTGTAGTAGCGTCTGCTAGAGAAGGCCCAAGTTCCCAAGACTATAAATAATTGCTGTATTGAAGACTTAAAGCCAAAATTTAAATACCTTATTGTTTCCTTGACACTATAGTACTATAAACCTAACACTGCTACTAAGGAAAGTATTAGTGCAAACTCTTCATTTAACAGTCTTTCTAAATTATAAAATACCTAATTTAAATGGCTTTACTTTTTTCTAGAATAAAGCTCAATAGATCAATGCCCACCTTATTTTTTTACTCATTAATCAAGTTTAATAGGTACTATTTATAGGTATAAATTTTATTAGTTACAGACAGTGTCTGTAACTAATAATTTATGCTATTTCCTAAGCTTATGAGAGTATACACAATGCCTAAACTCAGAAACCAGTTTTGATTTTATTATTTAATTTTATTATTGATGTTATTATCTCTATTATATGATATGTTCTCTCGAAATGAGAGAGTTTTAGGTCATAGTCTACCGCGCTGCCAAGTGTGAATTGGTGGCGGTTGTGTTATCATTTACATACATCTTACTAAAATATGAACATTTCTATATAACTAAGTAGCAAACGAGCATGCAGTCCACCTGGTGGTAAGTGGTCACTGCCGCGCATGGGCATCTGTAATCAACTACATACAGAACATGGGTTCTTTGTGAAGTCAATCACAGAAACGTTGCTACTCCCGAGGACTATGATTGTCGCCTCATGTGCAAGTGTGCCGGCATATGTTTAGCTGGCGGAGTCTGCAATAGAGTTCCGTATTTACCTTTTGGGTATGGAACCTGAAAAAATTGTAACAAAAGCGAACAAAATAAAAAAACACAATACAACAACAACAACAATAACAACGATACAACTAACTTATCGTTATCATTATTTAGGAAGACCGGCACCGTTGGCGTAATATAGTCTGGAACAAGGTGATCTGTGGAGGGTGTCACGACCCTCAGCATTGAAGAAATCGACGCAAGGAGGAGGATTTAGGAAGAGGTTTACCCAACAATTCTTCCCACAGCCGATCGGAACATGTTGCAATCATTGCGGATCTTTCTGGTCGTGCATAGTTGCATATTAAACTCTATTCTAATTGATCAGTAAATATTGCAAAACGATTGCTATTCACTTTCAACACGTCCGACCTTCAGACCACGTGCATTTCAACTATCGCTGCTAGAAAAAGTTTTCGAAAAGTCCGAATGTGTAACGCCGACAGCCGATAAAAGTTGTATCTGCCTTAAACGCATTGCAACATTAATTGGGGCAAAAACGTTTTTAATAATCCCACGGTTATAAGTGCTTGTTGTAATATATCAATTTTATCATAATACATTTTTATATGCCTACTTTTATATTTTATTTACTTGAGCAGTGATAGCCTAATGGTTGAAACTTACCCTCTCGATCAGGAGGTCCGAGGTTCAGACCCAGGCACGCACCACACATTTTTCTAAAATTATGTGCGTTTAAGAAATTAATTTTTAATTGTCACTGCCTTTCGGTGACGGAAAACATCTTGAGGAAACCTACGCACCCGAGTTCTTTAAAAAAAAAGTTCTCGGAGGTGCGTGAAGTCCACCAATTCGCACTTGGCCAGCGCGGTGGACTATGGCCTGTAACTCTTTCATTCTGAGAGAACACCCGTGCCCACCAGTGGGACTTTAATGGGTTGACGACACTTTTATATGGGCGCTTGATTCTCCTTAAATCAAGATGGTATGTCAATAGCCCTTAATTTATCCTTGGATAACTTTATGGTTATAAGAACAGTAAGAAATTACACCTTAGTTTCTAGTCACCTTAATTACGTCGTCGATAAATATACCTACACAAAAACTGAACAGTATACCAAACCATAAAAAAAGAATAAAATACATCCAGTGGATCAATTTATAAACGTTGAAACAGACAGACCAAAATCGAATTTTACTATATGCGAGGAAATGAGTCGTATCGTATCGTCAATGTTAAAGCAACACTTGCGATTCATTTCAATTGATTGTGTTTTAACACGGAAGTCGTAACCGTTCTTATATGTCAAGAGATGCGCTTAACATAAAACATTATGTACGACCGAACGACACATACCAACAATCAATTTCGTATCATAAACCGAGCAATCGAGGTTCAAGGTTTCAAAATAAGTATCGAAAGACCGTTTCTTTTCGAAACAAAAAATGACTTATTATACCTGGCTCTCAAAATTTGTTTGTATGGTTCATCGTCAACACATTATTGTCCCACTGCTGGGCACGGGTCTTCTCTCGAAATGAGAGAGTTTTAGGCCATAGTCCACCGCGCTGGCCAAGTACGAATTGGTGGACTTCACACACCTCCGAGAGGTTTTTTTTTGAAGAACTCTCGGGTGTGTAGGTTTCCTCACGATTTTTTCCTTCACCGAAAAGCAGTCATAATTAATTTCTAATACGCACATAAATCAGTGCTGCGTGCTTGGGTTTGAACCTCGGACCTCCCGATTGAGAGGGCAAGTTTCAACCATTAGGCTATCACTGCTCTTGTGTGGTTAACGGAAAGTAATAAAGTAAATTTTATCAGTAATCAAAAAATCGAGTAAAACGAGTAATTTCAACATACGTTCTGGGGCCAACGATTACTTAAGCTCTGTAATTAATTTTAATAAAATTATTTATATTGATATACTGGTGCAACAAGTTTCATAACGGAACAGTTATGGTATTATCTTAACAGTAATATAAAATAATGTTTAATATGCAACTTATAAATTCCAAAATCAGCTGATTTGACAAAGCTCATTTCCAAGGACACCTTCAGACGTGTGGGTCAAAGATTTCAATACCTTTTGGTGAGTGGTAGAAGGACCTGAGAGTATAATAATCACCAAATATTAAGGTTATCTGTGCTCCCCTTTAAAATATATTTAAGACCAAAGTTGCATAGGAAATTAATGTGGGTATACTAGATTGTTAGGTTGTCAACAAAAGTTATCAGGTTTCGACGCCGAGCCAATTAGTGATTGTATCTCTCGGCCCTTCGACCATCCTACCAAAAACTGTAAAAAATACTCTGACCCAAACGCCGGAGAGTCGCCTTGCTAATATGCCAATGTTGTGCGAGCTTTTTTATGCTATCCGTTTGATTATCTGCAATCTACGTGTGATGATAATCTGCCTGATGTTAAGAGGTCACCGTCCATGGAAATATGTAGAATTAAATAAAAATAAAATATTAGGTCCACCGCAAATTTGTTGCAACTCGTATGAATTATATCTGTCGTAACTGATCAACAGTTAAGCAACGTTGGACGCGATTGAGAATTGGATGGATGAGTTATTGGCTAAATTACGCACGATTTCGACCTTCAGAAAGCACATAAACCATTGCCTGTCATCTTTGAAACAGTAAAAACTTTTCACAAACAGTAGGATGTTTGTGAAAAGCTAGGTTCCAACAGACAAGTAGCTTCCACCGCAAATTCGCGATGGAACAGCATAATTGATTCTTCTGATCTCGTGGCAGTGGTGATCCCACCATAACCAATATTTAAAGAATTGTGCTATTTCTACTATCCTGGAATCGCATTTGCCAATTCACATAACTCTCACCAGACTTATAGTGCAGCAACCCTGACCTACTTTTACTAGTTTTTTCATAATCTTCGCAAACTCGATAGTGATCTCTATATGCAAATAACAGGTAATCTAAGTCTCAAACTAGATCCTTTCTATTATAACAATATCTGCATCACTATTCCAATTACAGAGTCATTGAACCAACGTAGTGGAAGATAAACTTTCACAAACTATGGATGCTCCTCTCAGAAGACTTCCATGGATTCCGATAAGCTGATGACAGCCACCGATTGCATAGCCGGGATTTTCTTGGGCCATAATCCCTAATATCTCGATGATGCATCGACAGTAGCAGATGCAGGAGGAATTTCCCCCCTCCTGACAGCCATGTAGCAGCAACCAAAATATTTAATTATTGCTATTTCTGTGTATAACACATAGACATTTTAGATGGCTTATTAGCAATAGTATCCTCGTTACCACTTTTGCCTGTAAAGTAGCTGCTATGATTTGAAAAACAAGGTAATACTTAGCAACAGGCGACATATTAAGAAAGTACTCAGATGTGTTTACTTTGTTACGAAATTACTATCATATACCTCGGAAGTAGTAACGCATCGCTGATTGGCTTCAGAAAGAAACTCTGATATTTATGAAGTTGATTACAGATGTCAATGGGTGGCAATGGACCTTACCATCAAGTGGGCTGCATTCTCGTTCCCTACTTCGATAGTATAAAAAAACTACAAATCCTATAGCAACTTCAAATATAATGTAAATCTATCTCGATCAGGCAATTGGCAACTTTTTGAGATTAGGTTGTGTAAAATCTACACGGGGCTACAAACACGCTGCTGTATTATGATTTAAAGGATATGGTAAGGGAAACATACGTATTTAGACATTCCAAAGTAGTTCTCTTAAGAGCAGCATATGTGATTGGGTAGAACCAGCGTAGTTCGACCGGGGAAGTACCACCGCCACGTCTATTTTTAGCGTAAAGGATTTCTCGCGTTTCGATGGAAGGGTGTGGTTGCCGGCACACTTTGTTTAGAGGCGATCATCTTAGTCCTCCGGAATAGCAACGCAACGGAGTAGCAATCTGCGATTGACTTCAGAATAAACCCATGTTCTGTATGAAGTTGCTCACAGATATCTATGGGCGGTGGTGACCACTTACCATCAGGTGGACTGCATGCTCGTTTGCTATTTCATTCGGATAAAAAAATGTAATTAACCCATAGGATATAGGAGCCAGTTGCAAGATACCATCGGGTCGACTGCACGTCCGTTTGCTACTTCCACGCTATAAAATAATACTCTTAGATACTGATCCAATGTCTAATATCTTGCAATATCCATCGTATTAACATATATATGACTGTTACCATCTCAAATTGTAACCTTCATTACAGTTGTTAAAAAATGTATTTTTTATTTAAAATCAGTTCAAAACATACTCTTGACATTGAGTCTGGGACTCCCCATATATATCAACACTCGATCGGAGAGTGCTTTATTTTACTAATGAGTAAAAATGCCATCATTTGTATCAGTTTTGTGCGAAGCAACACGGCTTGCACGACGTCACTCATACCCTCTCAAATTGTAATAATATAGATACCTATAACTCGTTTCGATAAAGAATGTAATTCAAAATAGTGGCGGCAGGATATATTTCACGTTCGTGTAAGAAACTCTATCGAGAGCGATAAGACTGTATAAACTGCATAAGTGTTATGTATTTCGCTAGAGCTTAATTAAATCTGTTACGTCTTTTTAAACTGTGTTAAATGTTGGAAAGGTGGGTAGAACACTTTGCTGTTTGACCACTAAGGCATCACCGCCATATTTATGCCTAATAACAGCAATGTTAAATGCTGGTGTATTGTAGTGGTTTTCAGTGGTAGCAACATCTATATGGCCAACCAAAAGTAAGTCTCCAATCTTACCTAGAGTTGATTAAAAATGCCCATGCGTGGCAGTTACAACTTCTATCAGGTAGACTAAACGCTCATCGCTACTTCTGTTATAAAAAGACTTCAACCAATATCACGTCGATGTATATAGTGATCCTCTATCAGTAAACCAGCCTGTCCTTGACCGTAAATGAAGGAAAAATGCGGTCACTACAAATTAACCTACATTTGTTCTCGTTGTTTTACCGTGAAGTTACTCGTTTAAAGGTTTCATTAAGTGAATAATTTAAATTAATAGCTGTTTAAATGCCAAGAAGTTAAACCAAATTCAATAAAAAGTGCTACGGACCTTTATTTCCGCAAAAATATTTTTTTCGGCATTATTTATTATTTCATTAATTTGTCATGTACAATTTACACATCCCTAGAGACTTTACCTTTATTTACGATGCGTACACTTTTATTCAGTTCTATATTAACGCATCTCCTAAAAAGATATGTTTTATAATCCATACAAGGAATTAAATTTAATTCTATTGTCTAGTCACCCGTCAAACGGACGAAATTCGACCGTAATTTAACTCAAAAACTAAACTTCATATTGCCCAAAGTAGCACGAATATTTCTCAAATTCAATCAAATTGATTTTCCAGTTTTTTTAAATATATCCTTTAAAGGTAAAAAGAGGTTTAATTAACTAAGCTGCATTTAAAAGCAATAGCAAGTATTTTGTCAAAGTCATCTTATATTTTTGACGTTATGTGTTTATTTCGTTTATTATTTATGTGTTTGTGACAAATGCAAGGTAGTGTGTGTAATGTATTTTTAGTTAATTTTAGGTATATTTTATGCATTATTTGAAAAACATATTAGCATATCGTAATCCTTTTCCACATCAACTATAACCGTACGTAATTTCATACTCATCCATCGGCGGCAAGTATCTTAAAAACAGATTACAAGTTTTTCACGTATATACTCGTAGTATATAGAGATTACCAAGCCATTTGTTCCGTAATTTTTATTCCGTTATTTTAATATTTATTCAACCTGAACTAAAATGAGACCAATTAACAAAAATGCTAAAATATGTACAAATATTCAGCGTATATTTAACGTTAACAAACTTTTAAACCTTCCACAAAAGGCCTTAACTATTACGCGCCTTAGAACAATAAGTAAGCCTTAAAATAATAAGTATAAAATATAAATCTAACATTTTATTTAAAAGAGAACGAGCGCTCGCTTGTAAATGCAATTAAATGATGCAGTTTCCTCTCTTGAGATATCGAGCCACCGCAGATATATCGCTAGTCTGGAACATAACTAACCTACAGGCATCGGTTAAGAAAATATATGTATAATCTACTTAAATGGACGACTCGCGTGGCTAAGTGGTAGTGTTGCCAGAAGTACTTTAGTACGAGTCTATTACGTTTCGACAAAACAATCATTATTTAAGTTTTGCTTTACATTACAATGCACATTGCATTTACGTTTTCGCTTTTGACCATAACTTACAATGTACTTTGAAATAATAGGTATAACGTAAACAATTATAGTTTTGAGGAAACATAATAAACTCATACTAAGGGCACTGTCGTCCAAATGTTGGCGGATGTCCCGACATTTTTTTCGAAAAATATCTGAGTGAGGCAGGCAATGTTTTTGTTGCGCGGCTATTATTTTACGTGTTCTCATTAAAAATCTAAATTCGACTATAATAACATTACTTAAGGATTAAGTTGTCTCTTACCCTTCAAATTAAACGCCTGTTGTAAAGCACCTGACCTATTTGGTCATAATTATTAAGTTGCCATTAAATTATAAGCTTACGTGTTCAGCCAAAATATCGCATCCGGTGCGGAAATAGAGCGGTACGTGAGACGCTGCACGAAGCTGCGGCGGATTTCCCGCTGCCGACGTACAAACTATACGTAAATCACGGTTAAATCAATTTCCTTTACATATACATAAATAATCTTCACTACATGTGTGTATTTACTTGGTAGTTGTAGACGAAGCACGCATCGCTTCTATGTAGAGGAGTAAAGAAGTTTAAAGACCAATATTAGCGCGGAATACATACATTTTAATGTGGGATGGGTATTCATGCAGTATTTTTATTCGGAAAGCGATTTACAGAATACGATTACCTACCAAGTTTCAACTTTGTAGTCTTTATAGTTTCTGAATAAAGTTTCTGTAATTGACGGACAGACGGTCGGATAGACGGACAGACATGACGAATCTATAAGACTTCCAATTTTCGTCATTCGGCTACGGAACCCTAAAAATCTGAATTTAACAATTACAACACTCCAAAGGACTAATTTGCCTCTTACCCTTCAAACTAATCCGCAATATTAAGATAACTTACCCGTTGTAAGGTTAAAATAGGTCATCATTATTAATTTGCCATTAAATCCTAAGCTCACGTGTTCAGCCAAAATATCGTATCCGGTGCGGAAATAGAGCGGTACGTAAGGCGCTGCACGAAGCTGCGGCGGATTTCCCGCTGCCGACGTACAAACTATACGTAAATCACGGTTAAATCAATTTCCTTTACATATACATAAATAGTCTTCACTGCATGTGTATTTAGTAAATAATTAAAGACGAAACACGCATCGCTTCTAGGTAGAAGAGGAAAGAAGTTTAAAGACTAATATTACCGCGGAATAGATACATTTAAAAATGGAATTGGTTTTCATGCGGTATTTTAATTCGGAAAGCGGTTTACAGAATAAAATTACCTACCAAGTTTCAACTCTGTAGTCTTAATAATTTCTGAATAAAGTAGCTGTGGCATACATACAGATAGACAGACAGATATGACAAATCTATAAGAATTCAGATCTTTTGCCATTCGGCTACGGAAACCAAAAAAATCTGTATTTGCAGCAGCCTTAAGAATACTTGCCTGTTCTAAAGCAGAAATAGGTCATAATTATTAATTTGCCATTAAATCCTAAGCTTACGTGTTCAGCCAAAACATCGTATCCGGTGCGGAAATAGAGCGGTACGTGAGGCGCTGCACGAAGCTGCGGCGGATTTCCCGCTGCCGACGTACAAACTATACGTAAATCACGGTTAAATCAATTTCCTTTACATATACATAAATAATCTTCACTGAATGTGGGTTTTCAGTAAACAATTAAAGGCGAAGCACGCATCGCTTCTATGTAGGAGTAAAGAAGTTTAAAGACTAATATTAGCGCGGAATTAACACATTTTAATATGGGATGGATATTCATGCGGTATACAAATTCGGAAAGCGATTTACAAAATACACTTACCTACCAAGTTTCAACTTTGTAGTCTTTATAGTTTCCGAATAAAGTTTCTGTGATAGACGGACAGACGGTCGGATAGACGGACAGACATGACGAATCTATAAGAGTTCCAATTTTCAAAATTCGGCTACGGAACCCTAAAAATCTGAATTTAACAATTACAACATTCCAAAAGAACTAATTTACCTCTTGCCCTTCAAACTAAGCAGCAACATTAAGATAACTTACACGTTGTAAGGTTAAAATAGGTCAACATTATTAATTTGCCATTAAATCCTAAGCTTACGTGTTCAGCCAAAATATCGTATCCGGTGCGGAAATAGAGCGGTACGTGAGACGCTGCACGAAGCTGCGGCGGATTTCCCGCTGCCGACGTACAAACTATACGTAAATCACGGTTAAATCAATTTCCTTTGCATATACATAAATAATCTTCACTGCATGTGGGTGTTTAGTAAATAATTAAAGACGAAGCACGTATCGCTTGTATGTAGAGAAGTAAAGAAGTTTAAATAATATTATTAGAGCGGAATAAATATGTAGGTACATTTTAATGTGTGATGGGTATTCATGCGGTATATTAATTCAGAAAGCGATTCACAAAATACACTTACATGCCAAGTTTCAACTTTGTAGTCTTTATAGTTTCCGAATAAAGTTTCTGTGATAGACGGACAGACGGTCGGACAGACAGATAAACATGATGAATCTATAAGAGTTCCGATTTTTGCCATTCGGTTACGGTACCCTAAAAATCTGAATTTAACAATTACAACATTCCAAAAGGACTAATTTGGCTCTTGCCCTTCAAACTAAGCAGCAACATTAAGATAACTTACCCGTTGTAAGGTTAAAATAGGTCATCATTATTAATTTGCTATTATATCCTAAGCTTACGCGTTCAGCCAAAATATCGTATCCGGTGCGGAAATAGAGCGGTACGTGGGGCGCTGCACGAAGCTGCGGCGGATTTCCCGCTGCCGACGTACAAACTATACGTAAATCACGGTTAAATCTATTTCCTTTACATATACATAAATAAACTTCACTGCATGTGGGTATTTAGTAAATAATTAAAGGCGAAGCACGCATCGCTTCTAGGTAGAGGAGTATTGATGGTTTTAGACTGATATTAATGCGGTATTGATACATTTTTATATGCAACGGGTACTAATATGCGATTTTTTAGTTTATGGCGAATTTTTGATCAATATAACTGCGAAACTGCCGTGGCGGGAAAAGCCACCGATATATTAGGCACTATGAGATAATTTAACTAATCTTAGAAATCAAAATCCCGTATCGTACACAACTCAAATATACGTCACATATTAGAAGCAAAATAGATACTTAAGCAGAACTTATAAGTATACTTATTTTATGCCATAATATTGTACATCCTTTACGGAAATAAAATAGTCCGTTAGAACTGAATACCAAAGCTGCGGCGGATTTCCCTCAAACTACTTCGTTACGTGATGTAAAGTACGGTTGTATTCATTTACATGTTTTACGTGACAAAAAGTTTTATTTACTGGTTTACTATTTGTTACGGACGACGGCGTCAATACATAAAATAAGTTAGAATAAGTTAGAATAAGATAGGCATGTATTGTTATCCCACTCTAAATATACGCAATGTCAATAGATGTAAGAAAGAGACAGCGCTATAGGAAAGAAAGAGATGCAGATTGGTGCCGTGTGCAAAAGTGGCTCGCACGTGATTGGTGGAGAGGCCGGTACCGCTGACTACCATACCCTGCTAATGTAAGAATCTTAATAGTACTTAAGCACGCCTAATGCATTGTTGATCATGTTGGGTATTTGGCATACATCAATAAATAAGATTGAAGAGCGAACTACGAAGTTTTTATTGAGACGCTACAATCTACACTCTACAATTTGGTCCTTCGAACGTCGGATTCTGAAGATTTGGCATTCCACGACGGATTCAGAAGCGAATCTGTACTGCGGGCGATTCAGAAGCGAATCTACTCTACGGCAGATTCAGAGGCGAATCTGCGCTACTCGAGTAAGGACTGCAGCGCGTCGGATTGGATACGCCGGTCGCTATGAACACGAGAAGCCGTGTTCGCTCCGAATCTGGATACAGCGAGCCGGAGTTACCAGTAGGCACTAAGAGTGTGCTTGCACCGTCACTGCACTGCATTTATGAAGACTCGCCGCAATCGCCGTCAACTGTAGCAGGAAGTATTCCCCAAGGGAGAAGATTGGAGTACTCTCCGCCACGAGCAGCGAGAGAGACCGCGCCAGAGGCGTCAATAGGGACGTCCATTATGGGGCCGCCTGCACAACCAGTTAGCACTCCAATGAGACGTGAAGCCGCATCACCAATACGAAGACCTACGTCACCGGCGTTGAGCATTCACACTAACACGTCGAGAAAAAGCGCTGATGCAAGAATGAAGATGGCGCAATACGAGGCAGAAAAGGAACTCGCGGAGCTAGAAGAAAAGCGACTGCGCATCAGAGAGATGCTCATCAAGACACGACTAGCCGCCGAAGTGACAGCGATAGAAGCCGAATCAGAGTACAAATCCAGCATATGCAATGAAAGAGTACGGGACTGGGTCGATAGAAGCATAGAAGAACAACGACCATCAGCACCGAAATTCAGGGAAGAGCCACAAGAGGCTCACCCCCCCGTTAAAGAGCAACGGGGGGAGAACGCCAAGTACCAGGGCATTCAACGACTAGCCGACGCATTGGAAAAAATGATTACGTCTAGGCCTCTGCCGCGTCAGACAGCAGAACTACCCATCTTTACGGGAGCCGTCGCAGAGTGGCTACCATACAAAGCCGCTATGGAAGATTCTACGAGACTCTTCAAATTCTCTCCGACGGAAAATCTTCTGCGTCTACGAAACAGCCTACGAGGGGAAGCACGAGAAACTGTACTTTCGCAGTTATTCACCGCCTCCAGTCCAGAAGTAATTATGCGAACGCTAGAAATGAAGTATGGAAGGCCAGAATTTATAATTGATCGAGCAATGGAAGAACTCAAGAAGCTCCCTAAGCTAGGAAGTGCGAGTACTGATCTATACGAGTTCGCAGTCAAGATTCAGAACATAGTCTACACAATCAAGAGTATAGACAGAAGAGGCTACCTACAGAGTCCGCTTCTTGTTCGGGACGTCATGGACAAATTGAGTCCGCATCTCGTCAGCAAATGGGCGGAGTACGCAGCCAATAATGAAGCTCGTATTATAGAAGAAAACGAAATGATCGTCCTCTCAGAGTTCTTGATGGCCGAAGCGGATCTGATGATCAGATATACCCACACAACCAGACGAGGTGTTCCAGTACCAGTAAAAAAAGAAGTGGCTCCAAAACGGGCAGCTACTAGAGGCGTATACACTGCAGAAGGCATCACATATGAAGATGAAAGAAGATGCTTTATGTGCCAGTCCGAGGGACATTACACTCCCGATTGCG
Organism: Spicauda simplicius; assembly: GCA_949699795.1. Taxonomy (NCBI): domain Eukaryota; kingdom Metazoa; phylum Arthropoda; class Insecta; order Lepidoptera; family Hesperiidae; genus Spicauda; species Spicauda simplicius. Next base: position 19,697,413 of record OX453057.1, read on the forward strand.
CCAAACTCAAGGCACTCGACACCAACGATCGCTGGAAATGGGCCAAGGATAACAGAATGTGTTTCAAATGTATGAAACGGAAGCACAACCGATTCTCCTGCAAAGCTAAAGCCTGCGGAGTTCACGGATGTACCTACCGACATCATGCGCTTCTACACAAGGAAAAGGCAACGGAATCGGCTCCTACGGTCAGCACTCTGAACGAATGCAAAACAGCCGACTCAACCGCACTAGTAATGAGCGTTACAGCAAAGAAGACATCTGCGGTATTGCTCAAGACCTGCAAGGTGAAGCTCAGCGGTCCACGGGGGGAGATAATTACGCACGCCCTCTTGGACGAAGGGTCCACGGTGACACTAATAGATGAAGTATTAGCTAACCAACTCACCGATGGCGGATCGAAGCAGCCTTTGAACATTAGAGGTATCAACGAGCAAAAAAGAATAGAGAGCAAGGCGATCGAGATCCGAGTGAGAGGTCTAAGAGAACAAGAAACATACACCGTCAAAGCCCGCACCGTACGAGGGCTACAGTTACATCAACAACGTATACCGCATAATTTAGAGCGGTATCCGTACCTGCGCAGTATACGAGAGAAGATCTGCACAGGAGAAGCCAAGCCTCGCATACTAATAGGGGCTGACAACTGGCACTTAATAGTATCGCGACAGCTACGCGCTGGCAAGAAAACAGAACCTGCCGCATCTTGGACAAAGCTGGGTTGGGTGTTGCATGGATCGGCACCAGGAAGAGCGATTTATCAAGACCAAGCAGCCGTACTTCACATCTCCACAAGTGACACACAATTACAAAAGCTCGTCGAATATTATTTCGACGTAGATTCCCTTGGTGTGTCGACCAAAGAGAGGGTTAACAAGTACGAGAAGAGGGCCAACGATATTTTCGAAGCAACTGCCAAAAGGAAGGAGGGTTATTTCGAAGTAGGCCTTCCTTGGAAGACCGACAACACCACACTCCCCGATAGCTACGAGTCAGCTTTAAGAAGACTACACACGTTAGAGAAGAGGATGACTAAGGAGCCCGCCTTTAAGGAAGTATATACGGCTCAAGTCACGAACCTTGTACAGAAGGGCTACGCGACCGAGTGCGATGGCAGCGAAATGAATAGCAATCGCAAATGGTTCTTACCTCACTTCGCCGTCACGAACCACAACAAGCCAGGGAAAGTGAGAATGGTCTTTGACGCAGCGGCCAAGGTGAAAGGAGTCTGCCTTAACGACTTCCTGCTAGAAGGGCCAGACTTATTGACTTCACTCACAAGAATACTGTTCAGGTTCAGAGAAAAAAGAATTGCCGTAACCGCAGACATCGAAGAAATGTTTCTCAGGATTAAAATAAGATCTGAGGACCAGCCAGCACAAATGTTTTTATGGCGGGACAAGCCCACCGATCCCCCAAGAAAAATGAAGATGGTATCGATGATATTCGGAGCAAGCAGCTCACCGTACCTCGCTCATAGCGTGAGGAATCGTAACGCCACAGACTTTGAGCAAGAATTCCCAGAGGCAGCTTTAGCAATTAAGGAGCGTCACTATATGGATGATTACTTAGACAGCTTCCAATCAGAAGACGAAGCTATTAAGATGGTCAAAGAAGTAATGTACATCCATCAGCGGGCCGACTTCAACTTGAGGGGGTGGAACTCAAACAATAAGAAGGTTCTTGCTAGCATTCCAGAAGAAAAGAGATCCCAGAACGTCGACGTACAGCTAGTGGCACATCACAAGGAGAAAACGTTAGGACTTCGATGGGACCCAGACTCCGACACTCTTACATTCAACACGGATATTAAGAGAGTTCCCGATGAAGTCAGGCTGCGACTAAGAGCTCCTACTAAGCGCGAAACCTTAAGCGCAGTTATGTCAGTGTACGATCCGCTGGGGCTCATCAGTCAGTACACCATCGTCGGCAGGATAATATTGCAACAATTATGGCTTAAGAAGGTGGACTGGGACCAAGAACTACCGCAAGAGGAAGCCTATCTTTTCGACGAATGGATAAAACGACTCCCAGATGTCTCAGCGCTAGCTATACCAAGGTGCTACAGTATGAAGTTAACGCCGCAAGCCCGTATAGAGCTTCATATTTTCGTCGACGCGAGCGAACAGGCGTATGCAACGGTGGCCTATTGGAGGATCGTATACAAAGACTTAACAGAAACCATCCAAGTAATGGCCAAGGCAAAGGTAGCTCCGCTAAAGATGCTCACCATTCCAAGACTGGAGCTTCAAGCGGCGTTGATTGGGGCGCGACTCGGAAACACGATAATAAAGGAACATACTTGGAAGCCCAGACGAGTAACCTATTGGAGTGATTCTAGAACAGTTCTGTGTTGGATAAGAAACGAGAAAAAGAAATACACTCCATTTGTCGCACACCGCCTAGCAGAGATCGCCGAACTCACACAAGCGGCTGACTGGCGGTGGGTGCCTACCACGCTCAACGTGGCAGACGACGCCACCAGATTTCAGAGCAATAAGATCGACAGTCACGATAGGTGGTTCACGGGGCCCCCATTCCTTAGGGCACCGGCAAACCAGTGGCCACAGGAGAGCGAGGATAACGAGACCGAGGAAGTGGCATGCTACGCCTATTCAGAAGATGACACTTACCCAGAGGACTCACTGCCCGATATCCGAAGGTTCTCCAGTTACTTAAAATTAATAAGAACTACTGCGCTAACACAACTCTTCATTGAGAAGCTGAAAGCCAAAAGGAAAAATAATATACATCTAGAAGTCGCACACCTGAGAGCGGCTGAACGACGTTGGCTTCAGAGAGCGCAGAGAGACTCCTTTAAAGAAGAGTTAATAAGGCTAAAACAGAATCAGCCGCTACCACGACGTAGTAGATTAAAGAAGTTGGACGCCGTATTAGACGACGACATAATAAAGGCGAGAGGCAGAATAGGTGCTCTAAATAGTACAACGCACTCGAACCAGCCAGCGATACTCGACGGACGGCACCCGTTCACTCGTCTGCTCATCGAGAATTATCATCGCCGGGCGGGTCACGCGAATAACGAACGAGTCGTCAATGAACTCCGACAGCAATACATGATTCTACATCTGAGGCCTACAGTCAAGAAGATAGCTAGAGAATGTCAGTATTGCCGCGTATACAAGGCGGCTCCAAAAACGCCACCGAAGGGAGACCTGCCTAAAGTGAGGCTGGAACCGGGTCACCGCGCCTTCACCTACTGTGGGGTCGATTATTTTGGACCTATGATGGTGACCATCGGACGAAGACATGAAAAAAGGTGGTGTGCATTATTCACTTGCCTTACAACGAGGGCAATTCACTTAGAAATCGTCCAATCACTCTCCACGGACTCTGCTATTATGGCACTAAGAAGGATGGCCGCCAGGAGAGGCTGGCCACGCGTCATATACTCTGACAACGCCACCAACTTCAGGGGAGCAGACGTTGAATTAAGAAATGTTTACGAGTCCTGGATTACGGTGCTACGAGATTTCAGTCTGCAATATAACACCGACTGGCGTTTTATACCACCGGGCGCGCCGCACATGGGGGGAGCTTGGGAGCGCTTAGTGCGTTCAGTAAAAGTAGCACTTAGCACTACGCTTAAAGAAAAGGCGCCCAAAGAAGAGGTACTGCAGACATTAATCACTGAGGCAGAATACAGCGTGAATGCACGACCACTCACGTACGTCTCCATAGAACCCGACGATGAAGAAGCCCTGACGCCAAATCACTTCCTTATCGGCTCATCTACAGGACTACCACGGACGGGGCCTTGCACCGAGGCGGACCACAGCACCTGGCGAAGAGCGCAAGCGCTAGCGGACCAGTTCTGGCAGCGATGGCTTCGAGAGTACTTGCCAACACTCATCCCGCGGGGGCAAGCGAGCACTGTAGTTCCGCAACTTCGAGAAGGCGATCTCGTCATGGTGGTCGACAGCACGCTGCCCCGCAACACTTGGCCGAGAGGAGTCATCGAGCGAGTGCACCCGGGATCAGACGGCATCATCCGGTCTGCAGATGTCCGCACTCAAGGAGGCGTATTTAAGAGACCTGCGACTAAGCTCGTCGTCCTACGGATGAAAGAGGCTACGACGTGTCTGCGCCGGGGGGAGAATGTTACGGACGACGGCGTCAATACATAAAATAAGTTAGAATAAGTTAGAATAAGATAGGCATGTATTGTTATCCCACTCTAAATATACGCAATGTCAATAGATGTAAGAAAGAGACAGCGCTATAGGAAAGAAAGAGATGCAGATTGGTGCCGTGTGCAAAAGTGGCTCGCACGTGATTGGTGGAGAGGCCGGTACCGCTGACTACCATACCCTGCTAATGTAAGAATCTTAATAGTACTTAAGCACGCCTAATGCATTGTTGATCATGTTGGGTATTTGGCATACATCAATAAATAAGATTGAAGAGCGAACTACGAAGTTTTTATTGAGACGCTACAATCTACACTCTACACTATTTGTAAAGTTATTTATTCGTGTATACTTAATTACATTTAGTATCACACACAAATAATGGGCATCTGTTTATTGTAGAAAAAGATAATTCAAATTGTGGTAAGGAAAATATGCTCATATTTATCCTTTTTTTGTTCTCAAGCGGGAAACCTTCAAAAGGTACGGTACGCCGTGCGAGTGACGCAGGGCTATGTGGGATTTTACCGCATTCAAATCTGGTGGCTGTTCTCAGCGCTTAAACTCCGGAATCTCCAAAGGAACGCAACCGGAGTCCTCTGCACGCGTTGCCCCAACGGGCTCTTCCCAGGTGAGCTTCACGGCTCATCGCTCCATTTTGTTGTAACGCAGGATTTTCTTCTAGGAACATCATACTATGTTTAAACATTACTTAAAATAGAATTATGTATATGTATTTATATATATGTATTGTAAACTAGTGTGATGATTTGGAAATCAACTACAAATTCTGATGCATAAAATATTTTTGACAATATGTTTTTTATTGTTATTTATGTAAATAGTAGGTGTATATTTGTATATTAAAAAATGTTGTACCTAAATATAGTTTTTGTTTTATAATAATGAAGTAGCAAACGAGCATGCAGTCCACCTGATGGTAAGTGGTCACCGCTGCCCATGGACATCTGTAAGCAACTTCATATAAAACATAGGTTCTATCTAAAGTCAATAACAGATGTGTTGCTACTCCCGAGGATTATGATAGTTCCTGACATGATGCGTTTTTTAAATGAAGTCATGTAGTTTTAAAGTTAGTTATTTTAAGTAATTTAGAAGATCATTAATTGATTCATTTACTAATTTGAAAATTGTGCACAAGTGCTCTTTTTTTACTAATACAATATCTTTTGTATTTCTGTATACTCGGACACCCGAGTTGTAGCAAATGCAACAAGCCATACGCAAGGATCTTTGTATTATAACTTATTTACTAATACAATATCTTCTGTACTTCTGTATACCCGGACACCCAAGCAAATACAACAAGCCATACGCAAGGATATTTGTATTATAACTTATTTACTAATACAATATCTTCTGTACTTCTTTATACCCGGACACCCATACAAATGCAACAAGCCATAGGCAAGGATCTTTGCGTTCGGAAATGAAGCAGCGCTACGTTCCTTGCAATCTACCTACAATATCGCTCAATACATCGAGTGGGAGTATCTGCGGATTTCCGAAGCTCTGTCGGATATAACGTACACCTCACTACGCTTGAACATGGTATTAAATCAATATACATATTTACCTCCAGAGCAAATAGAAGCTTTAGTTTGTTAGGTATCTTTAATTGAATTATGGTAAGATACTAAATAGACTTAATAACATAGTCAACAATTAAATACGCGATAATTAAATGGCGAGAATATCATTTAAAAATAGGACTATGTATTACTTAAGCAAAATTATGTACCTATTAATAAAATGGTTTTGTGATAACTAATACTAAAAAGTCATTTATAACTTTTATAACCCGTAGTTATACTCTAACTAGGCAGTTACCACCGCCACATCTTTTTTGGACTGATGCATATGGTTTTATATTATGTGACTTTATTAGTTTTGCAAGAGTTGTATTTGTAATGTATTGTGTATGTCGTTTTGAACTTTATTTTTAACATAATATTACATCAGATCTAAGTAAGATAAACAAAGTTACCTTTAATGGGAGACCAGCAAGGCTCATAAGGGCTCATGGATGGTCCAATTTATTTCCTTAAGTAGGTGACCCGGCGAGCTTCGTTCCGCTTAAAAACCAAAAATCTAAAATTATCAGTTTCCCTCCACTATATCGTACGTAAAAACCTTCCTCTTGAATCACTCTATCTATTAAAAAAACTGCATTAAAATCCTTAGCGTTGTTTTAAAGATCTAAGCATACATAGGGACAGAGCGCGAAGCGACTTTGTCTTGTACTATATATTGATAATTTTCCCTATTTTCTTAGCCAAAGCTTAATTAAATCAGTATGACCTACTATTAACAAAACATTATTTAAAAGTCGTTCAAAACTTGTCCACGTATTGATTTAATAAACAAAATTACATTATAAAGAATTTCGCAAGCTCTACCAATTTCTAGTATTTAAATACATGTTGAGTTCAAAGTACGCAAACCTTGATCTACATGAGAAATAAGAGCATATGCTAAATAAATATTATTTTACACATTTAAACGGGTCTTACAACTAATAGAGCAGTGATAGCCTAATGGTTGAAACTTGCCCTCTCAATCGGGAGGTCCGAGGTTCAAACCCAGGCAAGCAACACTGATTTATGTACGCATTAGAAATTAATTATCACTGCTTTTCGGTGAAGGAAAATATCATAAGAAAACGTACACACCCGAGAGTTCTTTATAAAAAAAAATCTCAGAGGTGTGTGAAATCCACCTTCGCACTTGGCCATCGCGGTGGACTATGGCCTAAAACTCTCATTCCGAGAGGAGACCCGTGCCCAGCAGTGGGACAATAATGGGTTGACGATAATACCACTAATACTCCTTACAAGCACGAACAATATCGTTCTTAACACTGAAGCGTTTGCGGATTTCCGAAACTGGCGGATGTATCGTGCACTTCAGTAACTTCGCTGCACTATAGGTATTATGTTATGAGCTTGAGAATATATTGGTTTTTAGTATTATGTCGTACAGCGAAAACGAAAGGCACCAAACTCAAAATGTTGACAATTTCAGTTAAATACGCTCACTAAATAACTAAATTAATTACTCCCAATAACATAATTTTGTATATTACCTAACCGAACAAAATTGGGAGAAATTCTACTTACTTAAGGGAATAGAATCGCAAATTGACAATTACATCAAAATTGCAACGGAGCGTAATATAAAGACAAAAAAAAATGCAGATGCGTTTGTTTCCTGAATCCGTCAATATAAAAAAAAAACACGCTTTCTACACTCATAGCCCCACACTAGGATTTTCTCCTGTGTCGTGGGTACTATGGACACACACAAGACGAATACACAAACACCCAGACCCAGAACACGAATCTAAACTCATCATTCAGATACCTGTCTGGCCGGGAATCGAACCCGGGACCCATTGCGCGTCAGACCGGTACGTTAACCCCTCCGCCACGCGGGTCGTCAAATACAAATACAAATATATACAAAATTTTTAAAAAGTGCAGATGACCATAGGCGACAGTAACTACCTCATACCGGGCTGCATTCCCGTTAACAACAGTCAATACATAAGTTCAAAATCCACTTAACATTCTAACAAAAAGCATTTAGCCACTGATTGTCAATGAAGGTTAAACAGTATTAAGACCTTTTACTAATTATGTGAACCTACAGTTATTCTGCTAAGTCCCCTCTACCAAGGACTTCTGATTTGCAGACGTGATAAAAAGTATTAAAAGATCAGTGTCTCACAGCGGCGCACTAAGCGAAGAGCGATGAAAATCATATTTACAAAAATAAAAATTCTTTAGTTGGTTCTTCACAGACCCAGTTTAATGTGAACATGTAAATACATACAAAGTCCATAGTATATTCCAAGTCTCCGGCAGTCGCCATTATACATGTGTGTTTTATTTATGCTGGTGAAGAATAAACGGACTATACTAAGTCGTACGTAAAATAGCGGAATACTTTTGAAGTAATTTAAACGACGTCGATGAACATAGTCTTTTGAAATTAATCGTCTTACAACAAACGAGTGCGATAGCCCCGAAATAACGCCTATGCGATTTATAAATAATAATGGTTTCGTTTATTACTTTAAATTAATGTAAAAATTATAATTATAATTCCGATACCAGATTGCCGATGATTATTCAATACATAATTTTTATTCATAAAATAACGTGAATACATGAAATAAAAGGTGATGATTGTACTAATAAAACTTCTTTAAGATATCTGTCAAGTTAGCTAAGAAAAACAACAATCGTATTACCGTGACACATATGAAAAATACACAATAATATACATTTTACGTTTACTACTCGTATCTCTTGAACATCGCTGTTCGCCTCTCTTCAGTAATAAAACACCCGTCGAAAACAAGCCCGTTAGGTCTAAAACCTTGAACGCACTGCCTTTCTTTGTAAGTTGGGATCTCAAAGCCTGTATTAGTAAGATAACGTTATTCTAGCCTAATCTGATTACATCTAAAATGTAGGCCGCTTTAGTCAGCTATATCAACATGAATTAAAATATACCTACATATGCAATATTGACTACACATACCGATATTCACATATATGTAAAAATATTTATAGCTAATCCATCAGCTCATGATCGGTAGATGGGCATGGCCGTCCTTCAATTGATATAAGTCATTTATATCAAACTTTAATGGAGGATTACCTTAAAGAACCTTACTCAGTACTTAGTACATAGTTCTGAAGTCGGCGCTCATACCTATAAGACAAAGATTCATCACCATCATCCAGCAAAATATGTTGAGCGCCGACTTCGGAACTATGCACTAAGTACTGAGTATGTTCTAAACCAAAATTAAAAATTATTTTCTACTTTTTTGTGACATGGAAGTCGGTAGATATTTTTTGTTAAAAAGTTTTTATTATAAAGAAGACAAGTAATCAACATATGCGTTTTATGAATGTTTTTGTTTCGTAACTTTAACTTACTTTCATGGATCGTCACGGCGAAGCATTAATTCTTTCGATGAATATTTGTAGAACAATTTAACGAAATGCAATCAATTTTTTTTAATTAGTCGAACCACTTATTAATATGCAAGCAATAATATATTGCAACGTACATCTAAACAGTTGTTTAAAAAGTTGTATACATGCACCTACTCAAAATATTACCTACTCATGTGGAGCCCACATGAGTAGGTAATATTTTGTGCATCGCTCACGTAAGTACAGCGAAAAACTTAACGGCGCTCGTCGATTATGCGTGAACTCATTACCATACTTCGAGACTTTGTCAGGTACTTGTACAGAGATCTAGGCAATATAGGTAGGCGAAGGGGTGCGATGACATTTTATAGATAAAGCTATTAATAGCCTTCAACTTCGTCTGCTTTTTTTTAAAGCCCCCTCTTTATACTTTGGCTGAATTATTTATTCTATGAATTGACCTAAGGTGACTGCTGACTAAAATACTGCGCTGATATCGGTATATTCAATGCTTTCAAGATACTAATATAGAGTATTCTATCTTAGGCCTCCCGCAGAACCATTCGTTTCTCTTTTTATTCGATTGAAATAGCAAATGACTATCCCCGAAAACTAAGATGATCGTCCTGTGTAATCGTGAGCCAGCAACCACACCCTTCTAACAAAACTTTTCAAGTTAGAAATAAGTGTGCCGATGGTACCAGTCGAGCTGTACTGGTTCTACCACAAAGTTTACCTAAAACAAGCTCTATCGACACATAATCGAGATAGGAAACCGATAACTATCAATAAGCAAAAATTAGACATATTATATCCGTTTTTATCAAGTAGAATTATCAATTTATTCAAGAACATTGTTTGTATAGGTCGCTAAACTTTTATTTAAAAGGCTTATTCTGACACTGAGTAGCAATGTGATATTAATTTAAATTATAAAATTTATTGATCCCTCTAACATTACATTACATACAAGTACCAAGTTACTGTATAGTGGGTTTCTTACGACACCTAAAACATGATATTCAATATTCCCAAGTGTGCCCATTAGCAATTAATAAGGTTTCATTTTAAATTAACCTTTAGGATAATTCGATCCATCAAATTATTCCCTGAAAATCACATTAATGGAAATTTCGACAGCGATTCGACAAGCTGGTTACAATCGCTTATGAACTGTGATTTCATTCCAATTACAGTTTTGATAAATGCCGTGCATCTTCGTAAAGACATCACTTTTTGCGTCGAAAATGTTGAAAGTAATGATTAACCGTAAACACGGCACCATTTATATAACGTGGATAATTTGGACATATCCAAAAGTCCAAAAGTCAAAAACTCCAAGGTGTTTAGAAGGTTCTGGCTTAGCCGAAGATTTAATGGCGAAAAAAGATCTTCTTAGCACCCGGAAAAGAGGTCTTATGTTTTTATATGTGGTTGCATTAGTACTTATTACGTATATATTAGTACTATTATTTCAAGTCACACGCTTTCTACACTCATAGCCCCACTGTAGGATTTTCTCCTGTGTCGTGGGTACCATGGACACACACAAGACAAATACACAAACACCCAGACCCAGAACAGGAATCTAAACTCATCATTCAGATACCTGTCTGGCCGGGAATCGAACCCGGGACCCATTGCGCGTTAAACCGGTATGGTAACCGCTGCGCCACGCGGGTCGTCAACGACAATTGTTTACCTTTTCACCTTTACACTAGAATGTAGATCGGACGCCTCAGTTTTTAGCCATAACTTTATTGATTGACTATGACTCTCATACATATATTGTTTTAAGGACCGCTAATAAACTCGTAAGATACAGCTGCATCCATTTCTATCATGATATATAAAATGATTCATGCGTTTTATTGGAATAGTGTGGATACCCTCTGACCTAAAATACCAGGGCACAATATTAGTCCTGTAATTGACTTCAGACAAAACCTTTTTGGAGTCAGGTACAAATATCTATATCCGCATTAGCTGAAACTACATACTCCTTTACTGCTTCCATTTTATAAAATTACCTAACAATAAGAAAAAAAGCAAATAAAGTAGAAAAAGTGATATTTTCGTTCGGACACAAAACAAGTACCTACTTAGCGCGACAAACATTTTGACAAATTTCGCTATAACTTGCAGTATTAATTCGAGACTTTATAAAATGTGTATTTATAGTATTTAGTAGGCTTTTTAAACAATTATTCTTTACGTTTCGCACAATAACATCATTTTGTATGAACGAAAACACACACGTACAATTTTCATTGCAAGAAACATAAACAATGTTTGTTATTAAAAATGAAATAATTTCGTACTAAGGTAGTATATATATGTCGGAATGGAACTTAAAAAAAACACGCTTTCTACACTCATAGCCCCACAGTAGGATTTTCTCCTGTATCGTGGGTACCATGGACACACACAAGACGAACACACAAACACCCAGACTCAGAACAGGAATCTAAACTCATCATTCAGATACCTGTCTGGCAGGGAATTGAAGCCGAAACCTATTGCGCGTCAGACCGGTATGGTAACCACTGCGCCACGCAGGTCGTCTAAATACTAAATGTTGAAAACAGATGACGTCGTGCTGGCCCCACGTGCACCGGCCGATATAGAACGATCGACCCATCTCAATGTTTTATTAACTGCTACTCTTATAAAAAAATCAGTTACTACTAATTCAGGCGAGTATTTGATTTGGATGTGTCGCAGCGCGCGGACCGCTGTCTGTTTCAACAGGCTCCTTCAAGTCCTCACATTTAGCGACGATATTCATTGATTTCGGATATCTGTGACTTACTAGTCAATCTAATTGACTTTAACTAAAGTAATCCCTTTGTTATCCCTTTCTTATGTCTGAATCGGCTATCTCAGACTTAAAGTAATCCCTTTGTACCATTTCTGATGTCCACGATTGGCGGCTGTTCTCCGACCTAAGTCAGCTGTCCTGTTCTGTTTTCCGACATATATAATTGTTTGGTGCTAGCAGCATAGATGAATTAAATTGGTATTTGATGTAAATGTTTGGTGACCCTCAAGTCTGCTAAGTCTTTCCAACTTTTGATGTTCAAAAATTTTCATATTCCAAGATGCAAATCTTTTCAATGCATGCAAAACTCTAGAGCTCTTAAAGTAGTCGATAATTTAAATATTTTCACGGCACTAATTCTGTTTATGAGTGTTCCTGGTTATGTTAAACACCATTTTGTGCAGTGGTGAAAGCTAAGTATTAACTAATAAGTATATTCATAACACTTGCATTAGAAATTCAAAAACCTCTAAATTATTCGCATGTATTTATTTATAAGTTTTGTACAAAGTGACATTACAGAAATCATACATTTACAAAATACTTAGTACAAAGGGCTACTTATTCCAAAATGAAATTTCTCCCAGAAGCCTTGTGATCGGAATAGGTATATGAGAAGCAAATCTAGCGTGCACAAAATAAAGTAAATATAAATAAATACAAGAAATATAATTGTAATGTTAATTATTACCATAAGTAATTTCTAACTCGTATCTACACTCTAACAAATCTAAAATGGATTTTAACGCATGGATGTTAATGAAATAGAAATAAAATATTACTTTACGATTCGTACTATAAAATATTTGTGAATGAATTAAATTCTGTTATATTGGTTTGATGCGATTATAAACACGCAGACAGTCAGATAAATACATGTATTAAATATGCTCGTAATAAAAACGGGCGAACATTTTTAAATGACTGTATAGATATTCTGACAACAACTCAGAACCAGGTGATTATACCAAGTGATAGAACCAGTGTAGTTCATCACCACTTAGCGTTCTTGCATTGCAGTGAAACGGTGTGGCTGCCGGAGTAATTTTATATGAGGCGACTATAATATATACCTACTCCCGAGGTATAATATATACCTCGGGAGTAGCAACGCTTTTGTGATTGACTTCAGAATGACAATGAGCCTGTTCAAACTAAGTGCCACTTAGTCTGACGTCAATGACGACCAATTTTCTCGACATAAATAGCTTTTACCACATGTGTTTTATTTACCAGGTGGTAGAATAGTGTGGTTTGACCAGGTGTAGTGGTATCTAACTACTGCCACATTTATTTCTAGCGTGAAGCAATTCTTGCGATTCGTTGGGAGGGTGTGGTTGCTGGCACACTTTTATATGATATGCGACCATCTTAGTTCTCTGGAGTAGCAACGCATATGTGACTGATAGAATCCATGTTCTATATAAAGTAGTCGCATCTTCTTTCTTCTTCTTTATAAAAATGAATGTTTGTCTGTATGTCCTCTTTAGAATCGTAAACTATTCATTTGATCATGTGATGATCTTTAGCGAAGTTGTTTCTGGTGTATTTTTTTGTGATGGTGTAGCAACGCGCCCAGGCTACAGCTAGTAACTTACATAAAGAAGAAGAGAAGAACACTTTTCTAAATAAACAATAAACAGACAGGTACTTTCATTTTCGTTATATATATGGATAAAAAGATGACACAATAAACGGAGAATTTAATGCAAACCCATCCTGGTATTATATAACATAATGAGTTACACTTCTGCTTGTTAAGTAAAAAAGGGATTGAATCGGTGATTTATGAAGCAAATGCAATAAATCACTTACGTGTGCTAAGTGTTATGATGTTATTTAGCCGTATTTCCATGTTGTGAAACTGTACAATATTTAACCGACTTCAAAAAGGAGAAGGTTCTCAATTCGGCCGGTATATATTTTTTATTTATGTATGTACAAGGATTACTCCGCCGTTATTGGACCGATTTTAATTATTCTTTTTTTATTTTCGCTATACAGTTAAAACCGCACTGTTCCGAGCGTATGCTCTTTTAAAGGTGGTAGAACCAATGAACCCCGGTCGAACTACCGGGGAAGTACCACCGCCACACTTATTCCTAGCGTGAAGCATTTCTTTCGTTTCGATGGAAGGTTGCCGGCACACTTTTGTATGAGGCGATCATCTTAGTCCTCGGATGTAGCGACGTTTGTGATTGACTTCAGATAGAACCACCTGTTCTGTATGAAGTTGTTTACAGATGTGCATGGGCGGCATTGACCACTTGCCATCAGGTGGACTGCATGCTCGTTTGCTACTTCAATCTTATAAAAAAAAATAAACAAGAAACGGTAAATATTCAAGCACAGGGCAGAAATTTTGATTGATTATCTACTAGTTGACCTGGCGAACTTCGCCTAAAGTAAAAAATCTAAGCGTACATAGGAACTGACAGCGAGAAGCGACTTTGTTTTATACTACTAGTGATGATGATATGTGTGCTGAACAGAGATCGAACCCGAGACACAGTGCGTATTACATTAAGTTACACACAAAACTAAAATGAAGCTTAGCCAAAGAAACTGCTTGCTTTTTACTAACTGTAAAAGAGATGATTAATTTGATATTACAGATCCGAAAATGATTATTTATTTTGATTAAATAAAATCCCGAAAGAGAGAAAGATGAAATTATGGAGAGCTAATCAAATTTTACGCTAATAAACCTTTCATTAGTAAGTTAAATTATAATTACGAGTATTTTATTAACAGCTAACATGCCGTTTTGAAATCTAAACGCCTTTCAAAAACCCTTCATAATTATTCGTATATGCGCATACTTTACATTTTTTAAAACGTAATGAGGCACGGTATCCACCAAAGCGGAGAGAAGAGGAGACGAAAGGAGGCGTATTTGAATAAAATAATCCGATTTGATTTTTTCTACACCTCTTTTCTGCTTAGCTCGAGTGGAAATGGATCAAGCGGAGAGTAGAGGAGATGTCTCATTTTTCTACAATTTTTTTTGTTTTGAGCAAGCAAGCGGCGCGGCAGAGCGGAGAAGTGTCTAGTCGGGTGGTATTTTTTAATAATATGATGCTGTCTTTCTGGTTAGTGTCACTACAGTGCGACTTGTGAATTACACTTTACTTTTTGTAATTTACAACTTATCTGCTGGTCACGCCTATTAAGATATTTTATTTCCAACTAGCTGTACAGTGCGCGCGTTGCTACGCCATCACAAAGAAATACACCAGAAACCGTCGCGAGCTCATGAATAACAACTTTGCTAAAGATCATCACATGATCAAATGAATAGTTTACGATTCTATAGTGGACATACAGACCAACATTCATTTTTTGAAGAAGAAAAAAAAAGATGATTATGAAGAAAATAACATATCAGTGATACCTTTTTTTTAGGAACGTCTAACACTCATATGTTCATGCATTAAGACAATAATAATTAATAAATACAAGTTAAACAGGAAACCTCAAGTTAGTTAAACAAAGTTTAAGTTGATACTGATATTTTTGTATGCGAATGCAAAGTAGCGTGGCAGATTCATCTCAATAAACATCTCACGTTTGTTCAAGTAGTTAGTTGTTTGCTAGTAAGGATTTTGAGACTTGTTATGGTAAAAATTGTAATAACCGTGAAGTTTTATGTCCTTGGAATGAAATACTAGCTCATAGATTATTTTTATAACATGACCAAAATATAAAGCAAGTGAGTCGAGCCGCCTGCAAAACGTAAAAAGTTTGCAAGAATGTAACTCGACTGGCCACGATTTAACCGTAAAAAAAACGTAAAAAGCTTTCTACACTCGTAGCTCCGTAACGTAGTAGTAGGATTTACTTCTTTGTCATGGGTACCACGGACACACACAAAAACGAAGACACAAACACCCAGACCCAGAATAAGAATCTAAACTCATCATGCAGGTACCTGTCTGGCCGGGAATCGAACCCGGGACCCACTGCATGTCAGACGGGTATCGTAACCGCACCACCTTTGCCTAATAAGAAGCGGTTCTTGTATTTGACATACGCGGCTATCAACTTAGCCTTCAGGAGTAGAATCGGTGATACATTTCCGTTCTCCGTTCCATATGCAGTTACTTAATTACAAAGAGAGCCGAAAATGAGGGAGTTAAATTGGGATTTACTTTCACAAAACGTCGAAATATTTTTGGCGACTTTCAGCAACTCATCAAGAGATGGCGCCACTGGTATTTTAAAATATAGTATCTAAGTTTTTTAATAAGGCGAAAGTTTGTGAGGATGGTTGGATGTTTGTTGCTCTTTCACATAAAAGTACTGGTCCTCTGTGACTGAAATAGTCTTCCCCATGTACAATCTTGAAATTAAGTTTTACAGTCGAAGCACGGCCACTTCTCAGCCACGAACCTAGCCTGGCGTGAGAACACTCTTTCCTAAATTTTCGAAATAATAATCCATACTAATATTATAAATGTGAAAGTTTATTTGTTTGTTCCTCTTTCACGTCGCCACATAGCTATTATATAATATGGTTTATATGTTGGGAGATGGTTAGGAGGGCGGAGAGAGACGTAGGCTACTTTTTACCGCGCTCTGTCATTCCTATGAGAATATAGATGTTTTGTTAGTTGATACATATTTAGTAGTTCCAGACGTTGTTAATAGATGGCGTTAGTAATTTTCTTTTTTAAGTTTTGAATCACGCTAACAAATGCTAATGTTAATTTCCTTTGATTGTGCGACCGAAGCCGCGGGTAAGAGCTAGTTCACAATAATTCGAATAATAATTACCCATACAACTTATCGTAACATCAGTGTGACCACTGACTATCTGCTAGCCATATTCAACTTAACTTTTTTACTTTATGATGGGTGGTGCTTTTCACGACCGCACGGCACACTATTGCCATGTGGTCGTGAAAAGAACCATTCATTTTTTGTTATATTTATCTTAAAAACGATTAAGGGAGAATATGGGAATCCAGAAGATGGGAAGCAGCGTCTTCTTATGTGATTTCAATACCTACTGCGGTCAACCTGACCTGCGGTCAATTAGCTGGAACCCCATTAAGAGCGTCTAATTACTAGTGTCTGATTTCGAACTTGGTAGAACCAGTGTAGTTCGACCGGGGAAGTACCACCGCCACACCTATTTCTAGCGTGAAGAATTTCTTGCGTTTCGATAGAAGGGTGCGGTTGCCGGCACACTTTCACATGAGGCGACCATCATAATCCTCGGGAGTGGCAACGCATCTGTGATTTACTTCACTTTAGGTGGAACCCATGTTCTGTATGTATTTGATTACAGATGTCCATGGGCGGCATTGACCACTTACCATCAGGTGGATTGCATGCTCGTTTGCTACTTCAGTCAGATAAAAAAAAGCATTTGACATAAAAAGGCTGTTGGATAGATTATAACAATATGTGAAATACACTAAAACGTAGACAATGAATGGAGGTATGTTTAACACAATTACATCAAGGAGTTATTAGCTAATGATTTTTGGAGTAACTATCCAATTAATGATTCATAAATTGATCATAATCGATTATAGTAAAGGCAACTTAATTGATTCTATTCGCTACACTAACGACGTATGCTTAATCTTTTCCTGTCTAATAATGGCGCTAATATTTAAACTGATTAGCAAGTCATCTCCCTCTAATTACCTATTTGTTAATTAATATCGGTTAAAGTTCAATTGGTTACACGTGACAAAGAATACGTAAATATAAACTTTTCACGGCCATTAACTTAAATACATATTTTTAAGTATGTACAATATGCAGAGAAGTATCTGGTCACAAATGAGCTTGTTTATTTTTATTTTTTATAAGATTGAAGTAGCAAACAAGCATGCAGTTCACCTGATGGTAAGTGGTCACTGCCAGCCATGACATCTTTAAGCAACTTCATACAGAACATGCGGTTCAATCTGAAGTCAATCACAGATGCGTCGCTACTCCCGAGGACTATGATGGTCGCCTCATACAAAAGTGTGTCGGCAAATTCCATTTGACCCACCACCCTCCTATTGAAACGCAAAAACTGCTTCACACTAGAAATAGGTGTGGTGGAGGTACTTCTCCGGGCGAACTACACTGGTTCTACCACCTGAAAATTTTATGTTGTAATTTTGTCTATCGCAACAATGTATTCTTATAAACAAGACAAGCGAGAAGGGTAGACAGCAATACAAGGAAGTTAGGTTATATTTTGTTTGATAGAAATTATAGAAATAGCACAATAGTACATTCAAAAGGTGGTAGAACGGTAGAAAGATTCGACCGGAGAGATACCTATTTCTAGCGTGAACCACTTCTTGCGTTTCGGTGGAAGGGTGTGGTTGCCGGCACACTTTCATTTGTGGCGACCATCTTAGTCCTCGGGACTAGCAACACATTTGTTATTGACTTGAGATTGAACCCTTGTACTGTATGATTATTTACAGATGTCCATGGGCGGCAGTGGCCACTTACCACCAGGTGGACAGCATACCCGTTTACTACTTCAAACTTCAAACAAAATACAGTATAGGTCGCAATGACCACTTGAGATATAAACACGTTGCGTTGCAGGTTCGACGGTATCCACTGCGTAGAAAGAGTCGTGAGCAATACCCGCGTTTCTGTACATAGCTAAGAAGATAATTTGAAAAACTGAAAATATATATAAATATATAATCAATGAATGACATTTATATAGATTTTGACTGTGTGCTTATTGTTATTAAATCAAAACTGCTTAAGGAGGTGCGCAGATGAAGGCCTCGCTCTTTATATAATTTTTAGCATTTGAACCACTAAACAAAATAATCATACTTGTATATACGCATACAATGCGTAGAATCCCTGAGATTCAAAGTACACTTAATGGAACGCTCTGTAAAAAGAAATTCAAAGATTATAAAGCCACAGAAATGTGCAAAAAAGCTATACACTCTCTCATTGGCAAAAAATATTTTTAACTTACGTCTTTGTCTTTGTTCAATTTTTATGTATAGGCCTACAAATTGTCAGTTACCTTTTTTTTCTTACACTACCACCGGATCAAAACACGATCTCAACTGAGAAGATCCGGCAAGAAACTCAACTGGATTGTTCTTTTTTGTTATGTATACCTATCTTTTTTTAATATAATCACAATCATGTTTTTTTACTTAGTAATGAAAAATAGCTCCAGTATCTAGCATGAAAAACATTACCCTCCTTCTGATGCAATTAGGCAAAAAAAAACACCCAGCTATGTGTAAACTAATGGAGTTCCATAGTTTCGTGTTAAATAATATTATTTACTATATAAAAATAAAAAAATATGTTTATCGTTTTTATGGTCTAAAGGCTACCTATGTATATAAAATGACTTTCTTTGACGCAGTCCGATCTTTTATTCAAATGACTTTTTGATTTCATTTTAATTAGAACACCATATTATATTACTTCTCCAAAGATAAGTCAAAGCGATTAATATTTTTTCCAAATTTCAAAAAGTCCAATAATACGAGTGAAACCGTTCTTAACATAATATTTTATTATTAATTAACTTCCAAAAAGAGGTACGTAACGTTATATATCTATAGGTTTATTGTACCTTTTTTATGTCGATAAAAAAAACTTTTTTTGAATATATGACTAACTACTATAACTATAACCAGTGAGCATAATTGTGTATACAAATAGGCCAGTTTTATTTTCTTGATCTTTTGATTTTAGGCACCCACGTGTAAAAAAATTGAAAAAATCAAGAAAAAATAAAAAAAATCAAATAAAATTATGTTTAATTTGGCATTTTGTTTCTTTTTAAATTTAAGTTATTATTTTGTATATACATATAATTATGTTAATTTGTATTATATTAATTTAATTTTTAATTATTTCATATTTTGTCATATTCAAATTAATAAACATTCTATATTCGGAAAAAAAATGTTAATGTCGTACAAGTATTATTTAAATGTATATTAATTCATAAAACTATGTAATACCTTATTGGTATTAACATAATGAGAATTAGTAAATGAGAGCAATTCGTATCGTGTCAGATTACCCTGACCTGTCATTTGAACCATACGTTCAGTATTGCAAGTTAATACTTAAAACATTCAGCTAAACTCGTAGTCATTGAGGTGATAATAAAATTGAAGTCCTTAACCAATCCGAAAAATTAAGTCATGTATGACCTCTGATTGGTCGAAATCACTTTCACTGGACAATCGTACCCTCAGAACATTTCGATACGTATTTTTCATCCGCCCGTCCTTAGCGTACGTCGTATGAAATATCAAACTGAATATGTCTGTGTGTGATAGTAAAAAACAAACGTTAAACGCGTAAAATGTGCAAATTACATGTCGATTCGAAGTGGTACGCAGGTAAAATAGTATGAATTTCACAACACCATTGTCCGAAGACGTGCAAGGCGGTGGCATAGGGTTATCGTTCAAGTGTAAGTTTGCTTCATTGCGGGTCTACGTTAATACCGGTGGTGCGAGCGGACGGAATCATTGCGAGTGACAACATGGCGACGCGCGCTTGCGTGCTCCTCTTACTCATCGGCGCCTGCGCTGCCCGCGATTGCATCGAACTCACCCTCTCTGACAAGAGCATTTTGAGTGAAGGCATCTTTAATGACACCGTTTTGAAAATCGCCGCGAATAATGACAGTTATGTTGAAAGTGAGAGAGTTAGTATATTGGACTTGTGGGATCGCTTCCCTAGGATCGTTGTGCCGTCCAACGGAACCAGTGAGCAGTGCCGTCGGGAGAGCAGGATGTTCCTGGACAGCCTCGACCGCCTCGACATGTGGGCGCTAAAAAGTAAATATTTTTTATCTTAACATGATAAAGTATTTTTAGGTCATAAAGCTTTTATATGTACACTGCAAATAAAAAGTTAAAAGTTAAAAAAAATACGGTCAAAAATAAATACACTATTTTTTTACGATAACTTTAATATTAAAAATATTTTTGTAAAATTATTTTACCGTGTTTTAACACTAATATTAAAATATGCAATCAAGGATACATTAATTAAATATAAAAAATTAAACATTAATTATAAACACTTAAAAAACTTCTTAACTGTATTAAAATTGCAAAGGGTCTTTAATTTTCATGTATATAATATTTTTAACGAGTTATTTTTTTAAAACAATTGATAATAAGTAAACTACGGATCAAAGCGAAGTGGTAGATTTAGTTTCAAGGCCCTAATTATGCAAAATTATATAATAACAATGATCTAATTGTACCTTCAGATAATCTCGCGAGGTTCATCTTGATACTGCATTAAACACCGGCCGGTTAGTCAAGGAAATAACAAACGCTGTTTTTTCTAAACAAGCTATGCCTGCGGTTTGACCTGCGTTACGAACAATAAAAAACAATTTGAAATTGTAATATGTATTGTTACAAAACATTACTTTTTTATAAAAAAAGGGAGGAATTGATAACCTCCTCCCGTTTGGAGGTCGGTTAATAATAGACTTTATTTGGTAACATTTAATAACATCTCTAGGTGACAAGATGGGGTCAAAAAGATTAAAAAAAAACATTTTCTGTGTTTTGAGATTTTCAGCATAAATTAATCAATATTAAGTACACTATTATTTACATATATATTGCTAATAGTAACCCACATATATTCCTAGATAAACTAGAAAAACGTTTTATCAGTCTTCGTCCTAAAATAAACCAAATAATAATTATAACAGGCGATTTTAGGTTTAAAGAAATTTATTTTTCATAAAAAAACTGTATTCTGTTCCACTTATAATGAGATACAAGATTTATAATTATGTACTTACCGTACTATTGCCTCTGGGCTGCTTTAACAATATATATTTTTCTAAATAACATTACTGATTAATTATTTTATAAGTTCCCCTTTACACCCACTTAGGGTTTCACTTTCATTCATGTAATTTGGTAACTTGTTGAGTAGCTGTACTCCTTCAAACAAAACAGATTTACTTCCATACGATGTTCTCACTTTTGGTAGTTGGATTTTATATTTACTTCTTAATTTGTGACTTGTAACTTTATATGTCATTGTATATTGATTTTATTGAGGTAGTGGTTATATTTCTAATAGCTGTGCAAGTGAAGTATGTATAAAGATTTCGGAAATTTAATAATTTTTTATTTATATAATTGCAATGTTGGAGTAAGATTTGGATAATGAAATAATACTTTAATAATTTTGTTTTGAGTTCGTTGTAATTTTTGTTGTTGCGATTTTAATGACACGTTAAAAATTACCAACATTAGCTCAGAATTAATTACATTGACCTATAACATGGTTCTTATAAATGCTACAAGAGGCTATGCTTGCCTCGATCAAATAATAAGTAATGTTCCCAAAGCAGCAAGTAAACTCTTGTTCCCTTCATTCATCTGACCATAATACTGGATAACTATTAGTCGCACCAATACATGGGAAAAAAATTGACGAAAAGTCCGATTTATTACATGAGATTTCGCTAAAGATAACATTATAAAATTTTTAACTGCATCAATAAGATATCGTGGTCAGAAGTATATGGCGAAACGAGCACATATAATCTCTGCTTTTTTTAATCTCTGCTTCCCTATTTGCGTATAAAGATAAAAAACCTTACAAAACCTCTTGGATTACCAAAGGTATAAAAATCTCAGCAAAACATAAGCGCAGATTACGATTTCTGTGTTACAAAAATAAATACAAAAAGTATGGTAAAACTTTATAAAATTTGCATATTAGTGTCGCATAAAATAAACAATCAAAAATATATAGACAGTGCAAATAAAGTAGTATTAAAAATATTTAAAAAAAAAAACAGTATTTTATTTCAATGCACTGAAAATAATAAAATAATATTTGTAGTACTCAATTCCATCAGTTTGTCGCAATGTACAATATTATATGATGTAAAAGCTTGTCGCGAGACTTTTCAGATTAGTTTAACACAGATGTCGGTCTGTCGTTTCTTAAGTTTTTTTTTTATAATTTAACCTAACGATAAGGCAGACGGGCTACCTGATGGAAAGTAGTCACCGTCGCCTGTGGACATTCGCAACACCAGAGGAGTCGCCAATGCATCGCCGGCTTTGTAGGAGAGCTCTTTTCGCACCTTTCTTGAAGAACCCCATGTCATAGCGCTCCGGGAATACCTCAGGAGGAAGCTCATTCCACAACTTGCACGTTCGTGGCAAAAACGAGCGTGCAAACCGAACCGTGGAGGACCGCCACGAGTCCAGTTGGTGTGGATGGAACTTCATCCTTCGGCGAGTGGTGCGGTGAAGAAAAGGTGACGAAGGCACCAGGTCAAAAAGTTCCTCGGAACACTCGCCATTGTAAAGCCGGTAGAACGGTAGAAGTTAAGCTCGCGACAAGCTACATATTACATCATATAATATTGTACATTGCGACAAACTGATACGTTTGAGTACTACAAATTTTATTTTATTCTTTTCAGCGCATTGAATTAAAAGCTGGTTTTTAAAAATATTTTTTAATATTATTTTATCTCTTAATTCTAGTTGTGCCTTGACATAATCCTCTTTCATTTCTACCTAATTTTATAATAGGTGGGTTGTAATAAAATATGTAATCTTCCATTTTTTGAGGGTGGCCATCTTGGGCTTGATTTTTTTCCAAGTGTATTGTATTCTACAAACTAAGGCCTCGCATGTGATGCACATATTGGGCTTGTTGTACAGAAATGTCTGATGTTACAGTTTTTTAAAGGCAGCCATATTGCATTTGTGTTTTTGTAGTGTATTGTATTTTACATATTAAGTCCTTCGATTTGATACTCATATTGGGTAGGTAGTACAAAAAATGCAAATTTTTGTCATTTTGAAGAATTTCTGATTGATTGTCTG
Source organism: Spicauda simplicius (assembly GCA_949699795.1). NCBI lineage: Eukaryota > Metazoa > Arthropoda > Insecta > Lepidoptera > Hesperiidae > Spicauda > Spicauda simplicius. The sequence goes on from OX453057.1 coordinate 19,721,210, forward strand.
ATGTTTATTTTTCCACAAAGTAAGCCCTTTCATTTAATACTCATATTACGTGGGTTGCGCAAAAGTATGCCATCTTCTTTTTTTTAAGGCCGCCATTTTGGATTTGACTTTTTTTGTAACGTTTATTTTTCCACAAAGTAAGCCCTTCCATTTGATACCCATATTACGTGGGTTGCACAAAAGTATGTAATCTTCGATATTTTTGATCGCCGCCATCTTGGATTTATCTTTTTTAATCTACAAACTGAGCCCTTTAATTATTTGATGTGGTCACCTAGACAAACCCATATTGGGTTAGTCCAGATGAAGTAACTAGTCCGCCATCTTGGATCATCCGCCATATTGGAATTACAATGACGTCATATAGCTAAAAATGCATTGTCATGCAAACTAAGCGTGTATACCAAACAGCTCAATCGGTTAATGATAACTGTTTCAAAATTCAGTTGCAAGATTCCACCCTGACAAACATACTTTTTTTTTTTGTTTACGAGGGGGAAACCTTCCAAAGGTACCCGACGCCGTGGGAAGCGACGCAGGGTTATGTGGGATTTTTACCGCACTAAAACCCCACCGGTGGCCGTCCTCGGCGCTGAAAAGGAGGACTCCGGGATCTCGAAACGACATCAACCGGAATCCTCCAAGCGCACTGCCCCATCGAGCTCCTCCCAGATGGGCGGCTGGGCCCACCGCTCCGTCTAGTCTTTTACGACGGTATGCGACCACACATACCGCCGTCCTTCCCGTGATTGCCTAACCGAACGGTTCGAGCTCCCACTCTAGCCGTCTGCAACCCCGGAAGCCCCTTTTAGTCGCCTCTTACGACAGGCAGAGGATACCGTAGCCCTATTTTGACCTCGAGGCTACAGGGACGAAACAAGTGCCTGGCACAATGGAGCATTATCAAAAATAATTCAATTGAATATAATAATAATGACAAATATATAAATAAAATTAATTATAATATTGTATGTATTAGTAATCCGATTGACATCGCAAATAAATTTAATGAATATTTTATTAATTTGACATCTAAATATACCATTACAAGTGACAAGAAACTGTGCAAACATCAACAGTCTTTATAACCCACTAGACACTAGTTGCAAGCCTCTTTTTAAAAAACTAAAATTGTCAACACTAACTGGTTATATATTTATGAGGTCTGATTATTTGTAAGAAATCATAATTATGTAGTTATTTCAACAAAAAAAAGATAATTGATATTTTTCTAGCCGATATCAAAACAAACTATGTATACCATCTGCCAGAATAGTGTTACGATCGAAAAACTCAGCTGCGGTGTCTATAAAAATAAATAATCACCTACCCAATGTTATCAGAAACTAACATAAATTATATTTAATAAAATACTTAAAATATTATAATAAATCTGTAGAGAGGTCAATTCTGTACATGAAATATATGTCCAAAATAATTATCAGGGGGTCATCAGGAATCGATACTAATACCAAAAGTGCAATCAGTAAAATTTTTGTCTGTCTGTCTGTCTGTATAACCGTTATAGAAACAAAAACTACTCGACGGATTTTAATGAAACTTGGTACAATTATTTTTCATACTCCTGAGCTGGTTATAGTATACTTTTCATCACACTACAATCAATAGGAGCAGAGCAGTGAAAGGAAATGTTGGGAAAACGGGAGAAATTACTCCATTTTTAAACTACCGTCGCATATGCAACCTTAATGATTAAAGCTACACAGAAATCATGTATGTCAGAAATGCTCGCCTGAAAATTATATTAAAAATTTCCCACGACAGCGTATGCCTATCTTTTATAGTTGACTCACAATAACACGTATAACTCCCGATAACTTAGCAGTTCGACAAAGGTTTCTGATTATATTTGTCTACTGTTATGTTCATAACACTCTCAGTCATCCCTAATTAAAAAGGTAACATTATTTAGGCGGAACGAAGTTCTCCGGGACAACTAGTTCAAAATAAAACTCTACGAATAGCTCATTGATAAATGTTTTTTATGTCGTCAACCCATTACTATACCAATGCTGGGCACGGGTCTCCTCTCAGAATAAGAGAGTTATAGTCCACCGCGCTACCCAAGTGCGTATTAGTGGATAGTGCGTATTGATGGATCTTCTTATGCAAATGACGAATTTATAATTTAGATAAAGTTTAGATGATAGTAAAAAGAATAGTCTTAGTTCTGAAAATTATACTTAAAACTAAAAAAAAAATGTTTTTAGTAAAATGTTTTATAACATTTTGATTGTAATATTAAATTGACTTTTATAGATAATAATGTGATAATGTTATAATGGAATATAACTGAAAATATTTAGCAGAATATAATTAATATTTATTGACATTTATAATTAATTAATGATGTGATAATTGAATACCTATAACTAAATAAAAAATAATGTTTCATAATTAGTACAATACAATGTGGCAAATGTGAGGTCCATTAACACTGTATTAATTAACATCTAATTGTTAACCACTTTGCAACATATAAAAGATATATTAAAAGTATACAGAACATACAATAATCGAACATGCGATGTGTAAACACCAGTAGCCTCGGGGTCAGAATAGGGCTACGGTATCCCCTGCCTGTCGTAAGAGGCGACTAAAAGGGGCTTCCGGGGTTGCAGACGGCTAGAGTGGGAGCTCGAACCGTTCGGTCAGGCAATCCCGGGAAGGACGGCGGTATGTGTGGTCGCATACCGTCGTAAAGACTAGACGGAGCGGTGGGCCCAGCCGCCCATCTGGGAGGAGCCCGATGGGGCAGCGCGCTCGGAGGATTCCGGTTGAAGTCGTTTCGAGATCCCGGAGTCCTCCTTTTCAGCGCCGAGGACGGCCACCGGGGGGGTTTTAGTGCGGTAAAAATCCCACATAACCCTGCGTCGCTCCCACGGCGTCGGGTACCTTTGGAAGGTTTCCCCCTCGAAAACAAAAAAAAAAAAAAAACACGTTGAAGTTTCATAATTATTTGTATTATTTTATTACAAATTTTATCAGCTGTAAAACACAAATATGTTACGATTCTCTTAATTGCATTGCACTATCTTGGATTGTACGTACTATCTTTGACCTGGCGTGACCTAACCATCCGGGTCCTTCGGAAGACCAGCGCTGGCTGAGAACAATCAACCAGCATAATGCTGAGAAGGACCCGTTTCGTGATGTATACCACTCACGCATCTAATGGTAGTTGTTAATATATTATTATTCTATCCTTAACTGTGTGGGTGTGTATGCATTATGAATAAACTATTTCTTTCTTTTTTTCTTTCTTTCTTTCTTTCAAATAATAATTTAACGTGCGTTATAAGTTCATTGCATAGTGAGAATAGTAAGAACTTAACACAAAATTCACATTTTGTGAAATAATAAAAATGTGTTCTCATTTTGACGAGTTCCTCAATTCAATCCCAATGACCTTCCAAATATTAAACTTATTTTGTCTATAAGTTGAATATTTTTTTCTCACTGTGCGCTATGATACAAAAAATAATACGACATTACCACAAGTAAATAAAGTTTATTTAAATGATATTTTAAAGAATTATCAACTTTAATTAACATAATCTTAATTAATGACATAATATTTATACAAAACATATTTCAAATTAAAAAAGTATTGAATTAAAAAACACTAATATTCAAAATGCAATAAAAATACCACGTCATACTATTTAGTAAAAGAATGCATATTTAATATCATTTTTCTTTAATATATATAACATAGTATAGTAACTTACCATTGCCATGGCAGTTGCCATTAATGCCACCTAATGGCAACTGCCGGCCATGAACATCTGTAATCAACCCGGGATAACATGCGAATCAACATTGCTGTCAAAACGACTATAATTTTTCATAATTTTATTTCATAATTCTTCATAATATGATACTCCTGAGCTGGTTATAGTATACTTTTCATCACACTGCAATCAAGTGGAGCAGAGCAGCGAAAGGAAATGTTGGATAAACGGGAGAAGTTACTCCATTTTTTAAGCTACCGTCCAATATGCAACCTTAATGATTAAAGCTACACAGGAATCATGTATGTCAGAAATGCTCGCCTGAAAATTATATAAAAAATATCCAACGACAGCGTATGCCTATCTTTTATAGTTGACTCACAATAACACGTATAACTCCCGATAACTTAGCAGTTCGACGAAGGTTTCTGATTATATTTGTCTACTGTTATGTTCATAACACTCTCAGTCATCCCTAATTAAAAAGGTAACATTATTTAGGCGGAACGAAGTTCTCCGGGGCAACTAGTTCAAAATAAAACTCTACGAATAGCTCATTGATAAATGTTTTTTATGTCGTCAACCCATTACTGTACCAATGCTGGGCACGGGTCTCCTCTCAGAATAAGAGAGTTATAGTCCACCGCGCTACCCAAGTGCGTATTATTGGACAGTGCGTATTGATGGATCTTCTTATGCAAATGACGAATTTATAATTTAGATAAAGTTTAGATGATAGTAAAAAACAATAGTCTTAGATCTGAAAATTATACTTAAAACTAAAAAAAAAATGTTTTTAGTAAAATGTTTTATAACATTTTGATTGTAATATTAAATTGACTTTTATAGATAATAATGTGATAATGTTATAATGGAATATAACTGAAAATATTTAGCAGAATATAATTAATATTTATTGACATTTATAATTAATTAATAATGTGATAATTGAATATAACTAAATAAAAATTAATGTTTCATAATTAGTACGCTACAATGTGGCAAATGTGAGGTCCATTAACACTGTATTAATTAACATCTAATTGTTAACTACTTTGCAACAAATAAAAGATATATTAAAAGTATGCAGAACAGAGAATAATCGAACATGCGATGTGTAAACACGTTAAAGTTTCATAATTATTTGTATTATTTTATTACAAATTTTATCAGCTGTAACACAAATATGTTACGATTATCTTAATTGTATTGACAATTAAGATAATCGTAACATATTTGTGTTTATCCAAGATAGTGCAATCACTATCTTGGATTATACGTACTATCTTTGACGGCGTGACCTCACCATCCGGGTCCTTCGGAAGACCAGCGCTGGCTGAGAACAATCAACCAGCATAATGCTGAGAAGGACCCGTTTCGTGATGTATACCACTCACGCATCTAATGGTAGTTGTTAATATATTATTATTGTGTCCTTAACTGTGTGGGTGTGTATGCATTATGAATAAACTATTGCTTTCTTTTTTCTTTCTTTCTTTCTTTCAAATAATAATTTAACGTGCGTTCTAATATTGCATATTGAGAATAGTAAGAACTTAACAAAATTCGCATTTTGTGAAATAATAAAAATGTGTTCTCATTTTGACGAGATCCTCCAAGTTCAATCCCAATGACCTTTATAATAAACTTATTTTTTCTATAAGTTGAATCTTTTTTTCTCACTGTGCGCCATGATACAAAAAATAAAACGAAATATTTTTTTAGATAAAAAAAAATATTTACCACATGTAAATAAAGTTTATTTAAATGATATTTGAAAGAATTACCAACTTTAATTAACATAATCTTAATTAATGACATAATATTTATACAAAACATATTTCAAACGCATTACGCATTTCATAGCAAACTAGTATAGTAACTTACCATTGCTATGGCAGTTGCCATTAATGCCACCTAATGGCAACTGCCGGCCATGAACATCTGTAATCAACCCGGGATAAAATCAAAGTCAACATTACTGCCAAAACGACTATATTTTTTCATAATTTTAATTCATAATTTTTCATAATATATTGTAAAAAAGATTTAAATAACATTGAGGGAAATAAAATGTTTAACAAAATTTATTATTTTATGTTTAATATTTAATATTAAAAATTTAAATTGAATAGTTTAAATAAAGTCGAGCGAAATAAGTTGGTAATAGAATTATTTTTTTATTTTACTGTTACAAAATATAATGCTAAAGACCCTATCCATAAAGACAAAAACAGAAGAACAGATATTCTTTCTACTTTCTATCTTCTTCTAAAAGGTATCCCACCAATATCGTAATACTGCTACTACAAATAATAGTCTTGTGGCTTTTGGGGATGATCACACATTTTAATTAGGTTTTATGTGTTTTAATCACCCATTCGCTACTTCGGTTGCTTAACAAAAAAGTAATAAATCGCCATAACTCAAATCGTGACTTATATGAAATAATCTTAAAACATTAAAACTAGTTTCTTAACGTTGATATTTCGAGCGTTTGACAAACTACATCAGATTGCGATTGCAAAAGTTACATTTAATTTGCGTATATGCAAATAAATATTGGCAAATGACTTAAACACTGGACATTAGCCGGCGAGGACAATAGTATAAGATTTTTTTTTCTAGAATGCTGCTATTCAAACTGCACTCTCTTTTATTTTTATCCAACTGCGTAAGGAGGGTAATGCTTTTCGAGCGTATGTTTTTTTATATAAGATTGAAGTGATGGTAAGTGGCCTCTGCTGCCCATGGACATCTGTAAGCAACTTCATACAGAACATGAGGTTCTATCTGAAGTCAATGCGTCGCTACTCCCGAGGTCTAAGATGATCGCCTCATACAAAAATGTGCTGGCAACAACACCCTTAAGTAAAGCCAAACTCGAGTTAAGTGTAGTTGACCATCACTACCACGACTTCTGGTCATAACGATGATTCGAGCCCCCACTCTTCCCGCCCGCATTCCCGGAAGCCCCTTTTAGTCGCCTCTTACGACAGGCAAGGGATGCCGAAGCCCTATTCTGATCCCGAAACTACAGGGACGGTGGCAGCAGTGCTTATTGAACCATGAACAATTATACCTTTTGTATGTTACACAAATCGTTCAAATTAGGTAAGCTTTAATACTTAGCTGCAAATATTTTGCATCTTTTTGGTCTGAAAGACAACATACACAGTAATTTTAACAATAAATGTTGCGAGAATACTAAAATGTTTTGACTGAAATTAGCATAATTGTACGTAAGCGAACTATTGTTATTAATGTGATGCAAGTTATGTGAATAAAACTGGCTTTTACTAAATGTGAAGTAAACATTTCATTGCTTTCAATAATACATTGTTTTGTTATGAAATGAAATGTGCATTTGCATAGGCTTTAATTTAAATTTTAAATTAAATTGTCAGTTACATTTTTTTTTCTTGCACTACCACCGGATCGGAACCTTAACTGAGAAGATCCGGCAAGAAACAGCGGGTTTGTCTTTTTTGTTATATATACATCCATTTTTTTAAATATACTTACAATCATGTTTTTTTACATGGTAATGAAAGTTAGCTGCAAAATCTTGCCTTATATTCTTGAAGCGATGATAACCTTTTTGAGAACTTAACAGTTTCAGAACTAAACTCGAGGTTTGTATCTTAGTTACTTGTAATTCACTCTATGTGGATGTTAAAAAGAAATAAGTTATCACTTGCTGAAATAAATAAGTAGTAATGTGTAAAACATCGTATGCAAATCTTCACTCCTAACATTCCTTTAAAAATCTTAAAGGTGCCTATCTATAAATTAACATTTGGCCTATGAGGTGGACTAGTGAAGACCCATAATCAACAGAAGGACAAAAATAATTTGACAAAAAATTGTTATTTTATTGTTGTTATCTTTTAATAAATTACCTGTTGCTTTATCGGAAAAATATGTATTTTAATCAACTTCTTCACCATTCAAACCGCTTAAAGATCATACTATCAAACTTATATTTAAACTATTAAATATAATGATTATGTATTTACAAAAAAATATTGATGTTGTTATTTAATGCTATTTTATATAGTGATGGTTTAAATAACGGATGGTAAAGATAAATATACGAGGTATTGCCGACCCGCGTGGCGGAGTGGTTACCATACCGATCTGATGCGCAATAAGTTCCGGGTTCGATTCTCGGCCAGACAGGTATCTAAATGATGAGTTTAGATTCATGTTCTGGGTCTGGGTGTTTGTGTATTCGTCTTGTGTGCCCATGGTACCCACGACACAGGAGAAAATCCTAGTTTGGGGCTATGAGTGTGGAAAGCGTGTTTTAAAGAAAAAAAAAATACTATAACAGATATGTTGCTACCGCCGAGGACTAAAATTTAGTCCAACCGAGGACTAAGTGGACTAAGTCCATGGATATGCGTAATAGTCCCAGATCCTGGGATCGATTCAGGGCGACTATTCTTTAAGCCAGGTGGGTCGCGTGGTTATTTCCTGTTTATTCCTACGTCTTTGTTAAAAAGTATACATATATATAGCCTCCCAACCGATCTTCCTTTGGGTTCATTAACCGAAGGATCATTCTTTTTTCGTAGGTAGCAACTCAAATTTTAACAAAAAGAGTCGAGTAAGTAAAATATAAATGACCACGCTACATTTCCTTATGAGTGACAATAACCTTTGTAATGCGCTGATTTTGTAATTCTTATGGTACGGCCAGACTTGATAGCGAAGATTCGTGTTCGCGTTGTCACGATAAAAGTTCGTGTTCGATCTATGACGAACTGCTTGGCCACATTAAAAAATAAACTTCACCGCGTCGCGATAGTCAAGAACGTCGCGATAATTAATTCATTCATAATTTTGTATGAATTCTAATGCTCGCGACGTGTAGCCAACTGCACGGACTTTGTCGCGACAAAACTCTTTGATGTGTTGCAATTTACCGACAGCGGCGCGAAGGGCATTCGTATTCGCGAAGATGATTCGCGATAGGGCGAAAACTTTGGCCAGACGTGTCGCGACAACGCAAAACTTCGCGTTATCACGATAGTGTGGCCCCAGCATTAGAATGCTTATATAAAATTATATTATAAGTAGTTTTTTTGTATCTAATGAATAAATTACTGTTAGACAACACAAGGCTTCTACCAATAGGTCTAGATTTTACGAATGAATTTTGAGTAGGAATTTGAATATACATGAGCATTAAGCAACCTATTAGTTTTTTAGTAACCAGGCGATGGAAAATGTGTCTAACGCATGTTTTTTACGCAAGATTGACTTACAAATGATGATGCAGTCCTGATGGTAAGTGGTCACTGCCTATGGACATCTGTAAACTAGTTCGTAACGGAATGGTTTCCACCTGATGTCAATCCCACAATCCTTGCGAGTTGGTAGTCCTTGGGAGAGGCTTTCTCTCCCAAGGACTACCTAGTATACCGACTAGCATAACTAACTCATCTTGCCTTATCAATCGCAAGGTCCGAGGTTCAAACCCAGGCACGCAACACTAATTTATGTGCGTATTAAAAAATAATTATCACTGCATTCGGTGAAGGAAAACATCGTGAGAAAACCTACACACCCGAGATTTCTCAAAGGTGTGTGAAGTCCACCAATTCTCACTTGGCCAGCGCGGTGGACTATGGTCTAAAAGTTTCTCATTCCGAGAGAAGACCCGTGCCCCACAGTGGGACAATATTAAATTGATGATATATGATATAACTACCTCATATTAAAGTAAGCCTCAACCAAACCCTTCAACCAGACCTGTTTAAAATAGGACAGTGGTCGCCATTCGAACCATACTCCTTTACTGGACAAGCTGGCTGCCAAACAAAATAACTTTCTACATGCTATTTAAACTACAATTTACATAAAACCTTGATTATTAAAATTTCATAATGTTTAGTAAACTTGTCGTAAAAAAATCGTTACATTTAACCTTTCATTTAAATAATAATTAAACATCGTAGAGCGATTACAAAAACACTTTAAAATAAATATTCGACATACGTAGAATAAGCTAGATACATAATTAATACGTAAAATTACTTAGCATAGTAAAGATTATTATTAACATTTAAAGATGACAATAATTATGGTCGTTGACCTTACATACTGCTGACTGTTTCGCGTGTCGTATTACACATAAACGTATGTAGTTAAAATTGTTGATAAGATCGTTTCGTTATTACGCGATTGAAGCATTAGCATATAAACTTCCCCCGTAGCTCGGACTCTGATTCATACCTTAATTTTATTATATTCTATTCTTAGTTTCCTAAGATATTATGACCGTCTTTGGATATATCAAAACTTGTGATTCCGAAAGCACAACTAAACCTTTTGTTGGTTTCGAACCTCCGAACTACATTCGGAGACTAAGTAATAATATAAATATCTATCATTTTTAGAATTATTTTCTTATTGTTTATCTTTGCATTTTAAATATCATCGATTTTAAACTACTTTAATTAAACGTATTATTCTAATTCTAACACTTATAGTCCACTAGTTGATCCGGCGATCTTCGTTACGCCCAAAATTCAAAAATCTAAAATTATTAGTGTTCCTCCACTATATTAAGCATGTACTCATAACCTTCCTCTTAAATTACTCTATCTATTAAAAAAACTGCATTAAAATCAGTAGCGTAGTTTTAAAGATCTAAGCATACATAGGGACAGACAGCGGGAAGCAACTATGTAGTGATAAATTGAGGCAACATTTAGTCTTCATTACATTGACATTCATGTACTGTCAAAGTTTTCTTCTTTATCTGCTTGAACTAGCAAACGATCATGCAGTCCGCTTGATAGTAAGTGGTCACTACCGCCCATGGACTGTAAGCAAGTTCATATAGAACGGATTTTCTTTCTGAAGTCAATCATATAAAATTGAGCCATCAACCACACTTGTCCACCAATTCGCACTTGGCCAGCGCGGTGGACTATGGCCGAAAACTCTCTCATTCTGAGATAAGACCCGTGCCCAACAGTGGGAACAATAATGGGTTGGCGAGAAAACCGCACTTGATGGAACTGTTATTGAAAAAGTGGTTTTAAAAGCGTATTGTTTTTACAAAAGGCTTGTAAAACTGAGGGCTGCGGAAGAACCTTTCTCATTTAATGGATCTCAGTCTCATTAATTACAAAAGTTACAATTTTAATCCAACTTCAACATTTAATCTGGCATGTAATTTTAGTTATGTTAATTAAAAGCTATTTTTACTCCGGCGAGGGCTTTGATTTCTTGCTAAATACAGAAGTCGATTGATGGGTCGTCTTTTTATTTAGGGATATAGACGAATTTACAACAAAAAAATGCGTCACATATTTTTTATGCATTATCGACCTGTTTTTTTTTTCGAGGCGGAAACTTTCAAAAAGTACCCGACGTCGTGAGAGCGACGCGGGTTATGTGGGATTCTTACCGCACTAAAACCCCTTCGGTGACCGACCTCGGCGCTGCGAAGAGAACTCCGGGTACTCCACCGGACCGCCGCCGGTGTCCTCTCAGCGTGTTGCCCCATCGGGCTCTTCCCTGATGGGCGTGCACCGCTCACCGCACCTTCTGGTCTTTACGGCAGCATGCACGACACATGCCGTCGTCCTTCCCGGGGTCGCTTGGCCGGACGGTCGAGCTCCCACTCTTCCCGCCCGCAACCCCAGAAGCCCCTTTTAGTCGCCTCTTACGACAGGCAGAGGGTACCGTAGCTCTATTCTGGTCCCGGATGTATTATAGACCTGTCTTGTGTTTTATTTCTGGGCACAAATCTCTTCTCATAATGAAGAGTGTCTTGAAACTTACTACAGTATATTGTCCGATACTGATGTCGGCAAAAACAAGTTAGTGATCAGTGTCGAACTGTTTGGAGTATGAGATAGGGAACCGCAGGCATAATACGTCGCCCATCTGGGAGGAGCCCGATGGGGCAGCGCGCTCGGAGGATTCCGGTTGAAGTCGTTTCGAGATCCCGGAGTCCTCCTTTTCAGCGCCGAGGACGGCCACCGGGGGGTTTTAGTGCGGTAAAAATCCCACATAACCCTGCGTCGCTCCCACGGCGCCGGGTACCTTTGGAAGGTTTCCCCCTCGAAATAAAAAAAAAGGCATAATACGTGTTCCGATGCACAAAAGCGAGTGTAGGCACCGATTAGTCACCGATGACGGACCAAGTGGCGGAGCGGTTACCATGCCAGTCCGACGCGTGATGGGTCCCTGGTTCGATTCCCGGCCAGAGAGGTCTCTAAATGATGAGTTTAGATTCATGTTCTGGGTCTGGGTGTTTGTGTATTCGTCTTGTGTGTGTCCATGGTACCCTCGACACAAGAGAAAATCCTAGTGTGGGGCTATCAGTGTAGAAAGCGTGTTATCCAACTCCGGTCCGCTCTTGACATTTCCAAAATATTTATACTACAAAATCTACTTCAGTAAAATTCTTTCCAGAAAGTATGTACCTACTATATATAAGTTATAAATTTCCTAGCTATTATTAAAAATATATCGACCTTTACGCATTGGGTATAAACCTCTACCTAAAACGATCTGCGTTGCAATCCATCCTTCCATCATATTCATTCTTTCATCCTTCCATCTTTTGAAGGTGGTAGAACCAGTGTAGTTCGACCGGGGAAGTACCACCGCCACACCTATTTTTAGCGTAAAGCAGTTCTTGCGTTTCGATGGAAACGTGTGGTTGCCGGCACACCTTCACGCGAGGCGACCATCATAGTCCTCGGGAGTAGCAACGCATCTGTGATTGACTTCTCCATCTGAACCTACCCATGTTCTGTATGAAGTTGATTACAGATGTCCATGGGCGGCAGTGGCCACTTACCATCAGATGGACTGCATGCATAATTTTATTTACGTTTAAAAATTTCATAGAAATAACCGCTTTTATTGAATCACGAAAGGCTAGCTTCATACATAAGATTCCCAGTATATCAATTTTCTTAGTAAATCATAGCAAATATACGTGCTCGGTTTCTATAATGTTAAGGCAAAAGAACAATAAATCTCCAAGTTTTCCTGTTACACAATAACTGTTAGACTAATTACTATTCAAAATGTGGTACGTATCTTTCTCTAATACGATGTACTTGACCCTCTAATGTATAAAATCCATTATGAATTCAACACTGTCCCGTTGTTAACATCGAGTTAATAACATTTTACATATTATGTTTATTGTTTTAATCATACTAATTTACGTTTTATGATACGTTAAAATTAAAAATATAACACTTGAAGGTTAAATGTGTCTGTCTATGCATTTTACGCTGCTACATCGTAACCAATGAAGTAAAAATATACACGTGAAATTCTGCAAATTTAACATGGAATTGTAACATAAATTAATAAGAAAAGACAGCTTAATTTTAAAAGTAAATGAAAGCTATTTAAATTGGTTGTACTATGTGACATATGAAATGAAAGGTCTTGTTGTGGAACGTGTACTGATAAAACTGATCAAATATATTGAAAATCCGGAAATACCTACTATTGTACACATAACTACAAATTAATATTATTTGAAGTAGCAAATTGTCAGTGACTTCATGATTAGGGAACGCATGAACGAAAAATCTTCATAAATATTTGACTAATGGGAAAAACAATTATCATGATTGTTGTATTGATATAATTTTAAACAAATATAAGTCAAAAGATATTATTGTTTTGTATATTGTATTATGCACTGACCTTTATATACGAGAATCAACCATAATAAGTTTTATTAGCAATCTACGAATTCATTATGATAGAAAATATTGATTGTTAATTAATGTAAGAATTTACAACTAGGCGTAAGGACACAGTATTTGGCTTATGTGCCAAATGATCAATGTCATATTACGCAACTAGGCCTTCTAAAGATTTAGATCGTTGTATTTACGTTACGTCTTTAAAACAAAATTATTGAGAATTTGTCTACTTACTAACAGATGGACTACATCAATAGTGAGCAGCCACAACCGCAATGGACAAACATCAACTCCAGGTAGAATTAGAGCCATGCCTAGAGTCGGCCACACATACGTTTGTAATAACTAGGGTAAACTTCCTCAGACAAGTCTCCCGAAAGATCATTTTAGTTTGTTTTATTTGTAGTGTTGTTTTTAACTTTCACGAATAGAAGAACAAGGGTAAGCCCTCTAGAATAATCTAAGGGTGCTAAGTCCGTCTAAAATAGATTACATTTAAGTTAAAGAATTGAACTCTTTTTCTAAATAAGATAATACATAGATTTTAGATAACATTAATGCATATGTGTTGCACACATGTACCTACGTTCTTAAGATAGAGACATATTTTACTACCTATGCTAAAAACCAGTACAAACAGTAGAATATTCCACAAACGAATACCGCCTATTATCAAAACGTCCAATAATGACGCATAGCGAAGTCCCAGTCCATCTCAAAGTGTATTGAGATTCAACGCACAGCGCTGAGCGCTGAGTGCTGCAGGATTCCAGTCACGCCAATGTCAACCCCGTACGCGGGCGCATTCGCATTCCCCACTCACTGTCATTTCGCCAGACTTTTGACATAACAAGGTTCAATGGAAGCAAATGACATTAAATCTCACCGTGAACTAGTACCGAATTTGGCCCCAACCTTTGTAGCAATTATTTTATGAATATTGTGCTTAATTAAACCTGTATAGGTCATGAGGGAAGGAAAGATCATTTCTTTTCTACTCGTTATCTGATAGCAAAAGACGGAAGTTTCCAGTTTGCTATATGTTTCTCATTAATCAAACTAAGTACTCGAAAACATTCTTCCTTTGTATAATACTACCATTTATCTAATGTTATCTAAATGACAATAAATCACAGTGTTCCCTCAAACTACTTCATTAATATACAATGAATGTAACGAAAATCCTTTTTCCCTTAAGACATTTTAGTAAATTAATTTTACGACAGCGCTAAAAATATTATTCATTTTCCGTAAGCTAACTTTTATGTTCTCCATTTGTTCCGTACATAAATCACACCACGGAACTTTGCCGTCGTCTGTAGTTCGTAAACAAGATTGACCTGTAATCTGCTGAAAGCGCTTTTGTTACGTCATTCGGTATTGTACTACGAGACAATAAAGCAACTTTGGATTAAATTGGTCCAAACTCACTCATAAACCCAGTTTGTTAGTCATATTGCAAATATTTGTTATGTTTGTTCCAGTGTTCGATGCAACGGCCAAGCCACCTGCAGGCATACTCAGCGGTAACGCGAATCAATATGGTGACTTCGACGAATGTTTGGGAATCGATGGCGCGGTTAGAGGAAAGTACTGCTTGGCGTCACTCCAAATAAATCTTGGCGATGTTGGATTCGAACATTTGGACTACTTGATACACAGCGGGCACTACATTAGAAGCAATGTCACTGATGTAAGTGGAATCTTAGAATTTATTTTGCAATAGATCTACATCGTTTCGCGTGGATTTGAAATATATTTTATGTGCATCAAAAGTGTTAATGTGCAGTTTTATGTCTATTCCAAGGTTGCGATGTTACTTCATATTGCAAACTTACCAATTTCTTGTCAATGTTAAATCTGTCCTTGGTTTAAAGGAAATATGAATGCAGTCATTAAATGGTAATGTAATAACGTTGTAATCTTAACTCTAATTAAGTAGTAACTTGCCTTATAACAGCAGTGCAGTGTTGCTGTTCTGGTTTAGAGCGTATCTGGGGCATGTACTGGCATAAGAAGTCGCAAAGGGGTTGCGGCGCGGGAAGCCAGTTCATAATAACTTCTAAACTTGGCACATTTCAATAGAAAATGTTGTAATCCATACTGATATTATAAATATGAAAGTGTGTTTGTTTGTTCCTCTTTCACGTCGCCACATAGCTATTATATGATATGGTTTATATGCTGGGAAATAGGAGGGCGGAGGGTGACGTAGGCTACTTTTTACCGCGCTCTATCATTCCCATGAGAATATCGATGTTTTGTTAGTTGATACATATTTAATAGTTCCAGACTTTTTTAATGGAGGGCGTTAGTAATGTACATTTGCAAGTTCTGAATCACGCTATCAAATGCTAATGTTAATTCCCTTTGACCGTGCGGGGAAAGCCGCGAGTAAGAGCTAGTATATAATAAATTATTGATCTAGGTAAACGGTAAGGGAAAAGTAGAATAAACGATTGATAATAACTAAAATTATTATATCTTCCAAAATCTCTACCATTTAATAGTCCCTATTATCCAATCATAAATCTTTATCATCCAGTCATCAACGTCAATAACCATGCGTATATTTATTTTAAAAGACTTTCAAGGTGGTAGAACCAGTGTAGTTCGACCGGGGAAGTACCACCGCCACACCTATTTCTAGCGTGAAGCATTTCTTGCGTTTCGATAGAAGGGTGTGTTTGCCGGCACACTTTCACATAAGGCGACCATTATAGTCCTCGGGAGTAGCAACGCATCTGTGATTGACTTCAGGTGGAACCCATGTTCTGTATGAAGTTGATTACAGATGTCCATGAGCGGCAGTGACCACTTACCATCAGGTGAACTGCATGCTCGTTTACTACTTCAGTCAAATAAAAAAAAAAAAAAAAACATGCGTGCGTACAAAGTACACATGTCAGAAGTGAAACTTCTTTGGCGAACTAATTTATAAATCTTGTTTATATTTATACAAATCTAAAACTTTAAATTTCCAAGATTAAGAGGAAGGGAAAAAGGCGTGATACGACGTTCGCTCTGTCTCACTTTTTCTCTCAATCTTTCTCACTCGCTTGCTCCCTACTCTCACTCCACGGCTAGTTGCTCATCCTACGTTCGCCCTGTCTTACTCTCTCTCAATCGGTCTCGATCACTCTCTCTCTCTCTTTTCCGACACTTCCGTTGCATACCGGCGTGACGTTTCATCTGTAAAAATTTTACCCTCATGCGCCTAAAGAAGTTTCACTTCAAAAATATCAACAATCACTTTTGACTATGTTCCCACAAATTTTGTAAAATACAAAACGAACGTAAAATGAAAATCTTAATAATTTTCCATAATCATATATTCCATATCATAAATTCCGTATCGTAATCTGTTTATAAGCATGAGAAGGGTTTCCTATTTTTCCTTGTCCTACAAATATCATTATTGTTTGTTCGTGATTCTTTACGAATTACTTTTTTCTCTTCCAAAAATACTTGTTCCTTAATCCAGGATATTACGTGATTTAATATTTTATTTTTTGTTAGGCAAGAAAATTATGTACGTTTTTACTTGTACATCTGGATAATTTTATTAATTTCACATGAATAAGATGATACGGCCTTTGGTAATTCGACTTCTCAACCAATACCTACTGCCAAATAACTAGGATATATCGATGAACGGTCTGGTGAAGGGCAAAGCAAATACTTGTTTCTAGCGTGAAGCGTTTCGATGGAGGGGTGTTGTTACCGGCACACTTTTATATGAGGCGACCGTCTTAGTCCTCGGGAGTAGCAACGCATCTGTTATTAACTTCAGATAGAATCCCATGTTCTGTACGAAGTTGCTTACAGATGTCCTTGGGTGGCAGTGACCACTTAGCATCAGGTGGACTGCATACTCGTATGCTACTTCAATCTTATAAAAAAAATCACTTATAAGTTTTTGTACACAGTAACATTTTTTTATTTTTTATTATAAGTTAAATTTTAAGTAAAATTTTCTAGATAAGAACCATTAAAAATACATAGTACAAAGGGCTTCTTATTCCAAAATTACGGATTATTAGAGGTGTTTCAACTTAGTCATCAGGGGTAGCAAGATATTTGTGCCAAATGTCTTGACGACGTGGCGGAGCGGTTACCATACCGGTCTGACGCGCAATGGTTTTCGGGTTCGATTCCCGGCCAAACAGGTATCTGAATGATGAGTTTAGATTCATGTTCTGGGTCTGGGTGTTTGTGTATTCGTCTTGTGTGTGTCCATGGTACCCACGACACAGGAGAAAATCATAGTGTGGGGCTATGAGTGTAGAAAGCATGTGTTTTTAAGGTTTCATTCTCAAAAAGTAAAAACGGAACCCTATGACTAAGACACCTCTATTCGTCTATCCGTCTTTATGTCACGACTGTATTTCATGAAATGTTATAGCTAGACGTGTGGAAATTTCACTAATGATATATTTCTGTTGCCGCTGTATAAAAATAGAATGAAATTAATAATTAGGAAAGGCTCTCTTACAAAAAACATGTTTTTTGATCGATCAAAACATGCGACGGCAAATTGTCAAGTTCAAGGTGTTATCAAGATCTCTAAGAAGGATAAATCCCATTCAGAAAGAGTTTTTTTGACATTTTTATAGAAAATGGTACGGAACCATTGGTGCGCGACTATGACATTAACCGGTTTTTTTTATCTATTACTAGTTGTATCCTGCGCACGTCGCTACGCCACCACAAAAAATAGAAACCTTGGTGAGCTAACGTACAACAACCTTACGACTCTATAAAGGACATACAGACAAACATTCATTTTTATATTAGATAATTTCTATCTTAATGTGATAGATGAGCAAGTTCAAATTTCGACAAAGTGACCGTGAAGATTCAAAAACAACATCTTTTTCACTTCGAAAGTGCATTTCGGAATGCATGTCGTATCGACACGGTGATGCAAGCGTGTATCATGCATTAACGCAGGTCAGGAATCCGGCCATGACCTATGTTTAAGATTTCTGCAGTTAATACGTGTACATTACCATTACGGGGTGTAACTGTCCTACTATGCAGATGTAAATGACGCTTTCAATGTAAGTAATATCTCAGTAATAATAATAAAGTCCCCATATCGGGCAGTAGTGGGATAGTGGCTGGAAATAGGCGCGCCGTATCAGCCTGACCAATATAATCAGACCCGTTTCATTGTCCACCAATTCGCACTTGGCCAGCGCGGTGGACTATGGCCTAAACTCTCTCATTTTGAAAGAAGAACTGTGCCCAGCAGAGGGCCAAAAATGGGTTGAAGTCAAGACAATATCTCAATTAGGGTTATGAGTTGATTATGAGTGCCTTGTGTTGGGGATTGACACAAAAAAGCAGGAATAGGATCTAGGATTGGAACTAAAAAAAAACTAAATTCATTATTTAGTACAAAGACCATGGGAAAACAAGCATACAAATAATCTATCATAAAGATATATAAATAAAATATAAGCATACAGAAATGAGTATAATATTATGGTCGTTGAACTCTTTGTGGTTTGACTCCGGAAGCACTACCGCCATACCAATTTTGCCTTATGAAGTTATTATAAAAGCAGCTTATAAGCCACTGCTCGCAGGCGTTGCAACCTAGTCCTTAGGGATAGCAACAAATCAATAATCTAACCTTTTTTTAAGTGGGTAATCCTCATGATAATCAGCCGCCCGGGGCAGCAGCTGGGTTATGCTTTACTCTTACCGGTTGAACCTCCACTGTGTTTTCTCCTCACATCGTACGGCGGGAACACGGATATGCTTTCGCATTCAACCGCGAACCCATCGGTGCCTGAGCGCTCCCGCAGCCCCCCCCCCCCCCCCCCCACGTGGAGCAACTACCCTCCAACGGTAAGACGTGCCAGAAAGGCGATCAATAATCTAACCTAACCTAACCTCAAATAGCACTCTGATTTAGTGTAGTATAATGAAATGCGCATAAAGTATTTAAAAATATATATTCTGTATTTTGTAAGTATTTTTCAATACTATGTCAACAAAAATCAAGTTGACGTTTTTGGAAATTTTGTTAAAAACCTGTGCAGTAAGTTACAACTTGATCTGTAATTAATCCACTAGTATCGTGATTACGTTATTTCATGTTTTAAACAAAGTCTAGTTAGTTAAAATCCATACTAATATCATAAATGTGAAGGTGTGTTTGTTTGTTCCTCTTTCACGTCGCCACATAGCTATTATATGATACGGTTTATATGCTGCGAGATAGTTAGGAGGGCGGAGAGTGACGTAGGCTACTTTTTACCGCGCTCTCTCATTCCCATGAGAATAGTTTGTTTTGTTAGTTGTTACATATTTAGTAGTTCCGGAAGTTGTTAATAGATGGCGTTAGTAAAATTCATTGGCAAGTTCTGAATCACGCTATCAAATGCTAATGTTAATTCCCTTTGACCGTGCGAGCGAAGCCGCGGGTAAGAGCTAGTCATTAATACTTGTTCGTATGTGTTTATATCAAAGAGCAGCAATTGTCTTTGTTGTAACGATAAACGTTTGATAAATTGTTCCTGCTCCTTATATAATAATACTAACCAAAAAATAATTAAATGAAAATAATATTGAATTCCAGCCCCTTTTCATGTCACGCAGGTATAAGCTCGCACGCATAACCCACACACATTCATGATTTGACTAGTCAGCCTAATCGCAATTCGAGCGTAAACACGCGTGATAAGTGATTGGTGTGCGTATAAAGGGATAGGTTGAACCCTACACGCGTGCGAATGAGACATGCGTGTGAACATAAATGCGTGAAACAGAATGATACCCTTAAGATAAACAGAAATGACTCAACTTACAGCTGTAAGTTTTAATTTTTGTAGCATTTTCATTCCATTATACATCGAATGCCTATTTTTCTTATTATTTAAAGACATACGCGTAATATTTTACGTAACAATATATTAACCCGTCGTTACCGTTAATTATACCCACTTCGTCTTTTGAATATAAATATGTGATTATCTGTTAAATCACAATAATTTATTGTACTATTATGATAATAAAAGATCCATGATTTAAGGAAACGGCAACACATAATTATGACATCGTTGTAACATACTTATTCACATGCCTTATTAGAATGTATGACATTACATAGGGTGACAGATTTACTGATTGTAAATTGCATGTAACATTAGTAATGATATTAGTTCTTTAGTAGGATACTCAGTCCTCGCGACTGCGTCAGAAGGACGGTTTTGTTTTTCGAGCGTATGTTTGTATGTTTGACCATTTCTTTGGCGCGCGCCACAGATGACATAGCTTGTCGGATTGTGACATTTGACATATTAGAATTGATGCAGTTTGCAAAGTAAAATAGGCTATATTTTTTGGCGGCTGCAGTTAGAGAAAAAGTGAGGAGTGGGACGAGTTTTTGTATATTAACAACATGGATATAAAATGAAAGCTAGTAAATAGACCATTACAAAAATATGTATGTTATTAAACTTTTATATTCGCATATTGATACAAACTTCTAAGACGGGTTAAATTAAATAAGTAAAAAAATAAATAAAAAAATAAAAATGTTTTTATTGATTAAGTATTATTCACAAAACAATTCGCTAGGGCCCCTGTACTGGGTTTACAGCCCGTATTACTGGGTGCCCCGCTCATCACCAGGAAGAAATTATTTAATCAAAAAAAAAAACACAACGTGCTGTTAAGGTAATTATACAACTAACAATTATTATAAAACAACGAACTTTTATAAGTGTGTGAATGGGTAGCGTGTCTCATGTGAATATGTGTATAGTGTAAGTGTAGTTAGTGTTTGTGTTGTTAGTGTAATAAAGTGCGAGTGTTTATTTACTTTCTTGGCCCAAGTAACTATTATAAAGTAGTTAATTTTATAACTGATTCTCACAATACATCATATTAGTTATTAACTCTTAGTAATAACTTTTCAGTTTCATTATAGTTATGTTGCAACAAAAAAAATGTAACAATTTCTTTTAATTTTAATGTAGTTAACGGATAAATGTTCAACTTGCTATCAATGGTGTTGTATAAGTCTTGAAGAAACTAAATATACGACTGCAATTTTTAGTATAAATCAGTCGGGTTTGAAGTTATCATATTAAAATGAAGTTATACGTCTCGTCAACCCATTATTTTCCTGCTGCTGGGTGGGTCTTCTCTCAGAATGAGAGAGTTTTAGGCCATAGTCCACCGTGCTGGCCAAGTGGTAATTGGTGGACCTAGTTATACGTATGAAATATTATTTTTTGACATTTAATATTGTTACTCGTATGTCGACCCGCGTTACGCAGCGGCCGCTTTACAGTTCTACCGCGCGGGTAAATTAGATTTCGGATCTCGGCTAGGGAGACATCTAAATAATGAATGAATGAATATTAATTTCTGTATTCTTTTCATTTCTCAAACATGTAAATGTCATCAAAAAATTTAAACAATATTTAAATAGCACACACAAATCATTTCAATCAAAATCAGTATTATTCTAAAGACCAAATTACCTTATCCTAATTATTATTAATGTTATGTCATAACTTTTTTTTTTATTCCTTTCCTGTATTGCAATCTGTCTCTTATGGACATTCAGCAATATGTTAAATGTGGATTATAAAATTCGTTTGTGATCCAAGTCCAGTGACTTGGCCACTTCAGAAAAGTAGACAGGCATCGATTCATGCCTGGCTATATTCATCAGTCATCATTGACATAAGTCTAGGGGGATTTTCCGTTTCAATCTTGAGGACATGACTCTTGGTTGCATCAGCTCGACTGCAAGCTCGTTTGAATGATTCAGGATACGGTCCCTGTACTTTGGTATTATTAATGTTATGATAGAGAAAGTTTGTGATTATGTGAGATTTCTCTTTCGCAAAAAGTACCGGTCAGTTTTCGCTGAAATTGCGCTCACATTTAGTTTATGACCTCATAAATCTGAAACAAATTAACGTAGTAGACGAGACCGAACCAAAGCCGCGGAAAAAGCCTAATCAAACATAAAACGTCATATTAAAATTCGAACAATATTTACAATAGTTGGCAAAAACGTATCTTAAAACCAAATTACGAGTATCACTACATAGTATAAAACAAAGTCGCCACGCGCTGTCTGTTCCTATGTACGCTTAGATCTTTAAAACTATGCTACGGATTTTATTGTAGTTTCTTTTAATCGATACAGTGTTTCAAGAGAAAGGTTTCTATGTATAATACATGCATAACATAGTGGAGGAACACTGATAAAATTTTAGATTTTTGACTTTTAGGCGGTACGTTCGCCGGGTCAGCTAGTTCTAAATAATTTCCAAATTTGGTCAGGAGATTTTTTCCCTATGTTTATGTTAACAAGCTTCCTAATTTTAAGAACAAAGTGTAAACAATTCATTACATGACCTTCTCATCCTATATAATGTTAACCAGCTTCCGATATCATAACAAGTGTGTAAACAGTTCTTTACACGACCTTGCGACCTCCGCACACCAGACAGGTATTGCATCTGGTTGCCCCAGATTTACATCAGGTTTACTATCACAATCGAATGCAAGCTTTTACTCAAGATTTCGTAGGCATACCATAAAAATTGTAGAAAGGATATTTGTAAATGCACCTAATTGATTAAGTAATTATTGGTAATAGTCATAAATCACTTTCTTGTTTTATTGGCGTATGAATGTTATTGTATGGGCAATTTATTTTTCGAGTAACTATGTTTATTAACAATGTTTATAAATCAAGCTCAATTTCAAGGTGGTAGACCCAGTGTAGTTCGACCAGGAAAGTACCACAGCTACACCTATTTCTAGCGTGAAGCATTTCTTGCGTTTCGATAGAAGGGTGTATACCGGCATACTTTCACATGAGGCGACCATCAACGTCCTCGGGAGTAGCAACGCATCTGTTATTGACTTCAGATGGAAGCCATGTTCTGTATGATGTTGATTACAGATGTCCATGAGCGGCAGTGGCCACTTATTAGGTGGACTGCATGTTTGTTTGCTACTTCAGTCAAATAAAAAAAAAGAAAAAAAAATTGCGCTAGGAAATATTTATTAAGAATAAAAAAAAAAGTAAACGAAATATTGTTTATTCTCTGTAAATATATTACAATAATTAAAATAGCAAATAAAAAAATGAAGATAGCAGTAGTTTAGTGCTGTGGTATTTTTATTTAGGAAATGTTATTAGGAATGTTAAAAATCCAGAGATATAAGAATAAGATTCAATTACGGATTTAAAAATCTAAAGTAATCGATCGGTACTTTAAAATTTTAGAATGTAAGATCTAAGATTTTAACTTCTGACTTCAGATCGAGTGTTAAGTGGAGTTTCTAGATAACCATATAACATGAGCTGTATATTCTGGTACGACCCATTATTATCCCACTGCTGGGCACGGGTCTTCTCACTCTTCTCTCGGAATGAGAGAGTTTTAAGGCCGTAGTCCACCGCGCTGGCCAAGTGCGAATTGTATTTAATTGAATCGAGCATTACATTAATTTACTACTAACTTTACAAAAGTGTCTAACGCGTTAATAGAACATCGAAATAACTGATCATATTATACTAATAATTGAAAAACACTGATAAAGACATTGGACACTATGTGTGTCAAGTAAACCATACGTTTTTTGAAAGAGCAAAAGGTCGGATATCGTAAAAATGCCACACCGACTTTTAAACAGAGGTTAATCGTTGAAACCTTACAGAATTGCCAACACATGATTGTTGTAAGGCTTGTTAAAGTAACAATTATCTTAGGCCCTGTTTCTACCGGAGCTTATAAAAAAAGTGATTTTCAATCATCGGATCTTAAATTAAAACAAGTTTTCTTGTGCAATATACATTTTTTAAAGTTGTCAAATGTTACAATTCTCCTAAAATATCACTATGAAATGAAATAACTTTATTTTGCATACGAGGGCTATCCCTGTAGTTCCGGGATCAGAATAGGGCTACGGTATCCCTTGCGGGCGGTAAGACTGGGAGGACGAACCGTCCTGCCAAGCGACTCCGTGTAGAACAACGGCATATGTGGCCACATGCTATCGTAAATACCGGGGAGGCGCACTGAGTACAATGCTCACTGGGAAGAGCCCGAAAAGGGCATCGCGCTCGGAGGACACCGGCAGCGGTCCGATGGAGATCCCGGTGTCCTCCATACAGAGCCGAGGATGGCCACCGGGGGGGTTTTAGTGAGGTAAAAATCCCACTTAACTCGGCGTTGCTCCCACGGCGTCGGGTACCTTTCGAAGGTTTCCCCCTCTATATCAAAAAAAAGGCCTACGAGGGCGCCTACAAATTGTCAGTTACATATAATACATACTTTTTTTACACTACCACCGGATCGGCACACGACCTCAACAGAGAAGATCCGGCAAGAAACTCAGTGGGTTTATCTTTTTTCTTTACCATCTTGTAACATGGGTAGTAAAAGTTAGCTCCAGTATCTTGCCTTACTATATCTTATTAATATTATACAGACTAGTTACTTACGCAATCACGCTGGAATGGCTGACAGATTCTGGATGAAATTTGCCACAGAGGTAGATTATAGTCTGGAATACCAATAGGCTATTTATTGATGTACGAAATGTACGGTCCCCGTGGGACACATTTGTTTTTCACAGAACAAGGGTTCGACTTGATTTTTGGGACAAAGGTAGCTTATGGGCTTGAGAATGGCATAGGATCCTTGTTTATTTCAGAAAAAAATACAGTTTCTATGGAATAACGCGTAAATATCCAAAAGGAATGTGTATTTGAAATGAGTATCTTTGCAGTTTATTAAACTTTTAACGAAATGCGAAACTATTAACAAAAAAAGTTTTAACACAATTTCTTGAAGATCACTTAAATATATCACAGTAACTTATAACTTCAGAATAGAATAAAAAATCAAAACAAAATTTTGAAAAATAAAACTACAATTTTACTGTCAATTATGTGATTCTAAGAAATATTGTAGCTATGAAAATTTATGAGGATGGATGAATGCTTGTTCCTCTTATATACATAACTAGTTGACCCGGCGAACTTCGTTCCGCCCTTAAGTAAAAAATCTAAAATTATTAGTATTTCTTTACTATATTATACTTGTATTATCATAAAAACGTTCCTCATGAATCACTTTAAGAATCATCAATTATTTGATTTACCGCGAAATCTCTCGCAATATAAGGTCGCGGTGCTGCGTAGGAAGAGTCATACAAAATTAGTCTAAGTCCCACTACAAGAATATAAGTTATAAGGTCTAACCCATCAGAGGGTCGATAATGATTCCAATTGCGCATGTCTCAACGTAGTCAAGTGGGTTAAGTTGGTATTGGTAATGTCGTCCAAAGATGATCATTACTCCAAGTACATCTGTGCCTTATGAAGCAAGTGCAGATGCCCCCAGAGACAAAGTGCCTCTATTCAGGATTCTAAAGTTTAACTAAGGATTATATATTGCAAATTGTAATAATTGCAATTTTGCGTTATACAAATTTACGTAATGTTTGTGTTTTGTATGTCTCAATGGGTAGAATATAAAGAGACTAAAATTTGTAATATTATACATACATGCGAGAGCTTTGTACCTTTATTCGTGCAAATAAGCGATTGTTTGATTAATATATTTTGCTCAATTTGTTTTGAATATCCTTAATTCAGCCGATACGTTAGTCAAAAAGAGCTAACTAAAAACTAGCGCTCTGTTTTTAACCGACTTCCCAAAGGAAAGAGGTTATCTATTCGTCACGTATATTTTTTTTTTTTTTTTTTTTTTTTTTTTTTTTTTTTTTTTTTTTTTTTTTTTTTTTTTTTTTTTATGTATGTTCGGGCGAAATGGCTAGAAATCGTCGACCTACCGACACGATTCATACGACATTGTATGCGACTAGTTTCACAGGCAGTCCCGTATTGAGGAAAATGAAAACCTTCCGGCGGTTTTCCCGGAAAATTGGAAAATGTCGGTTTCTTAAAATCTCGAATAACTTGGGTGTTTATAAACCGATTTCCATTTTCTTTCTTTCATTTGATAGGAAATTTCGTCACGCAACTTTTTCTCTTGGACATGGGTATGCTGTGATGCTTAACTCTTTGAGTTATGGGGTGGAAACCACCACCACTCCTCAAGTTTTTTAGATAATTTGAGATAACTCGGCTTCTGCCGAATCGATTCTTATGAAACTTGGAATATGTATTATATATCTATGCTTATATAGGTTGACGAAAAATTTGACCTTCAACTCTTCGATCCTGATGATGCAGGGTTACAGCTATCCTAAACTATAACATTAGCTATTTGGTGCTTACATATATGTAACAAGACTACTAAGCAGAGACACGTGATGAAAAATTTGACCTTCAACTCCTCAATCCTGATGATGCAGGGGTGCCTCAAGCCTAAACCATTGGGGTTGACCATTTGGTGCTTATGGGTATGTTATAACAATACTAAGCAAAGACATATTATAAAAAAAATGACCTTCAACTCCTCAACCCTGATGATGCAGGGTGCTGTAAGCCCAAGCCGTAAGTGATGGCCATTTAGTGCTTACGGATATATAATAAGATAGCAAGGCAAAGATGTACGATGACAAATTTGACCTTCAACTCCTCAACCCTGATGATGCAGGGGTACTGCAGGCTTAAACCATAAACGTTAGACATTTGTTGCTCACGGATTTGTAATAACATTGCTAAGCAAAGGAATACGACGAAAAATTGGACCTTCAACTCCTCAATCCTGATGATGCAGGGGTATTGAATGCCTAAACCATAAAACTTAGCTATTTCAATCTTACGCATTCAAAATGATATTTAAAAAAATGTAAGGTAAAACATTAGAAAAATGGTTGTATACGGTGGAAAATTGGACCTTCAACTCCTCAATCCTGATGATGCTGGGGTGCTTCAAGCTTAAACTATAGGCGTTAGCTACATGATCGCTACGTATATCTGATAAGATTACCAAGCAAAGATATAAGATGAAAAATTTGACCTTCAACTTCTCAACTCTGATGATGCAGGGGCACTTCAGGCTTAAACTATAGGCGTTGGCCATTTGATGCTTATGGGTATGTAATATATTTACAAAGCGAAGACGTATGATAAAAAAGTTGACCTTCAACTCCTCAACCCTGATGATGCAGGGTACTGTAAGCCCAAGCCATAGAAGTTGGGGATCTGTTGCTTACGTGCATGCGATGAGATTACATAGAAAAGATATGACATGATAATTTTGACCTTCAACTCTTCGGCCCTGATGGTGCAGGGGTACTTCAGGCTTAAACCATAGGCGTTGGCCATTTGATACTTATGGATATGTAATATATTTACAAAGCAAAGACGTATGATAAGAAAATTAACCTTCAACTCCTCAACCCTGATGATGCAAGTTTAAACCATAAGCATCGGCCATATGGTGCTTACGTATATGTAATGAGATTACTAAGCAAAGATATGACATGATAATTTTGACCTTCAACTCCTCAACCCTGATAATGCTGAGGTCCATCAAGTTTAAACCGTAGGCATCGGCCATATTATGCTTACGTATACATAATGTTGTTGTTCACAATACCAACAATGAGTTTCGGAGAGGATATAATTATGATCAAAAATTCCACTTTGAATACAATTACCTGAAAGATGCAAGAGTACTACCAACCTTTTTAAATTGGATGGGTTATTTTTATCAGTATCAGTTGAATTATACTCTTAGTTATAAGGTTTATATTACTTTTTCTACTTTAAATATTGATAATTATAGGTCTATTCTTTAAATAAATGTTTACTCAGAAAAAGTTGTTTTATTCGGTTAGGTTAGGTTCGAACAGATTTTTCCAATTCAGAATCTAAGGGAGGGGGCGCGGTAGCGCCCCCGACCGGTTGTGTCAAAGAAGTCTATTTTTATATGATGACGTCAGCACATAATTTTATTCATCCGAAAATCGGACGAATAATTAATTTTATTCATCCGGTTAGCGGACGACTAGCAACAGCCATAACTGATTTTATCGTGACTGAAAAGCGTGAAAAAAAAAATTTTAAACAAAAAATACAACCGACTTCCATGCCACATAAAAGTAAAAAATAATTTAAATACATGTTGGTTTAGAGCAAACACAGTTCTTAGTACATAGTCCCGAAGTCGGCGCTCATATAAGATACATATAGTTTCGTCATGATCCAGCAAAATATGGTAAGCGCCGACTTCGGGACTATGTACTAAGAACTGTGTTTGCTCTAAACCAACATGTATTTAAATTATTTTTTACTTTTATGTGGCATGGAAGTCGGTTGTATTTTTTGTTTAAAATTTTTTTTAATAGTTACGCTCAGAAAAGCAAGCACATTCTTCTCTTTTAATTTATTTGTATTCTTGTCTTTGCTTTATACTTATTTCCTTATAAAAAATACAAATATAATTAATAAAAAATACTGTTTCTTTAATAGGTTAAAGAAACAGTATTTTTTATTAATTATATTTGTATTTTTTGTGGTAGGTCACTAGGCAAATACTAAAATTGGTAAGCATTTTTGAACGAGATCAGGATTTGACCGTCATAAAAAATTGCCAGGGGTGTGTTCAGTGTTTAAAAGCAGTGTTAAAAAAATCGGTGTTAAAAAATTTGAAAACCCCTGAATTATGAAATACTGAGTGATACGAATATGTGAATATGGATATCATTTTATAACGCCAAGAAAAGATATTTAATTGTAAAGTAAATATCACAGGATAGGAACGCACTTCTAAGAACCAAACAAAAAGTAAATGTATTTAATTATAACGAATACTACCTAGAAACATCAACAACACATTAAGTGAAATATATTTTTATTTTTAAATTTTGGATGTAAAATATGAGGTGTACATATTTTTTGTCAGAAATACTACAAATTTAATTTTAAGATTAACTGGTCAATACCTCTGCCAGGTAATTTATAAACTATTAACAAATTTACCTAAAATAACGAAATAAAATATAAAACGTCTGTTCTATACACAACCAGGAAATTAAAAAACCACCGAAAAAACATCTACAGATATTTTTAAATACTAATTACAGAAGGAATAAGTAACGCATAAACTATGATTTATATTTTATCTATGAGTTCATAATTTTAAAAATAAAATATATATTTTTAAATATCTACAAATTAATATCAATAATTTATGTACTCGTATATGAACGAAGCGTAAAATCTAACAAACCACTCTTATTTTTTTTTTTTTATTTGACTGAAGTAGCAAACAAGCATGCAGTCCACCTGATGGTAAGTGGTCACTGCCGCTCATGGACATCTGTAATCAACTTCATACAGAACATGGGTTTTATCTGAAGTCAAACACAGATGCGTTGCTACTCCCGAGGACTATGATGGTCGCCTCATATAAAAGTGTGCCGGCAACCACCCTTCTATCGAAACGCAAGAAATGCTTCACGCTAGAAATAGGTGTGGCGGTGGTTCTTCCCCGGTCGAACTACACTGGTTCTACCACCTTCAAAATTAATAAATTAATATAGACCTTTTCGTATCACGCGTGTATGTACATGCAAAGTTGATGAATTAAGATATACCAATTGACACAAGTTATTAACTTGTGGATATTACGTAATAATGCCTAGAAAAGATAAGAACATTTACTTATATCCTGAATTTCAGATGATGAGGTTTAAATCACTTAGAACCTAGAGCAAAGTTCTGTACATCGAACATAAAGCATAAATATACCTAAGGTGTACATATTTTTAATAAACATTACATTTTTCATCTTAAATCAAGAGGTTATAATGTTTGTTCTGACAGACAATTTATAAAATATTACCAAATTACCTAAAAAACGAAGTAAAATATTAAATGTCCATTCTTAAAGATACAGGAAATTAGAAAAGCACAAAAAACATGTACATGTATTTTTTAAATTCTAATATAATTACAGAAGTAATAAGTAATGATTTATGTATGATATTATATGAATAGTTTTGAAAATAACATAATTTATAGTTTAAATATCAATAAATTATGGAATATTTATATTTTAACGTCAACACATTAAATTAAACTGTACTGATATTATATAATATCCACAATTAATATCAGATTACGTTATAATTAGGTCCATTTAAATATGACATATAATTATTTTTAAACTTATATATAATTTTATAAACTAATTTCCTAAACAAAATATTTAAATAAATAATAAATATGACAAAGTTTATAGCAATATTAACAATTTCTTAAGTATAGTTATGTGAAGGAAACACAATTGCACAAATATTATTTGAAATAATTAGGCATATAGGTACTCTTATAAAATATTTATTTATAATTACTAATATATTTTAAGTAACAATATCTGCTATTACCACTTATTTCCGAAGATATTCAATTTCTCATGCACACAAGCCTTTTTTTAACTTGCTTTGTGAGTTTGTGTGTCTTACAACTGAATTTCATATCAGTTAGCCACAACTAATTAAAGTGAAATTTAATATACACATTTATTTTGATTGAATGTGATGATTAGTGATATTATTCTATACCCAAAATGGCCGCCGACTCAATATGGTTGTTTTCAAATGGAAGGACTTTCTGAAAATTATACGTGAACACCAATTCACACTTGGCCAGCCCGGTGGACTATGGCCTAAACTCTCTCATTCCAAGAGAAGACCTCTGCCCAGGAGTGGGACAATAATGGGTTGACGAGATACGTCTTAAAAACACGCTTTTTACACTCATAGCCCCACAGTAGGATTTTTTCCTGTGTCGTGGGTACCATGGACACACACAAGACGAACACCCAGACCCAGAACGTGAATCCAAACTCATCATTCAGATACTTGTCTGGCCGGGAATCGAATCCAGGACCCATTGCGCATTGTTAGACCGGTATGGTAACTGCTCCGCCACGCGGGTCGTCATAACTACGTAAACAAAAATACGTAAACAATGAGAACGTTATTTTTATAATGTTTTTTAACAAAAAAATATTACACACGCTAAATTCTACCTTTTATAATATATTACTAATGATGTATGAGCAAGATATATTTGTTTGGGTATGATTTATTGAATGGACTCAGTACCTAGCAACGTTGAGTTATGGTCACAGGTACTAAAGTTGACGTGTCAAAACCTTCTTTGGGCATCTGAAGTTGTTATAATGTACAATTAATTCTATTGATAGTTCCAACTAGCATAAATGTCATGTAATATTTTATTTACGATGACGTCAAAGCAACTGAATGAAATTTGGTTGCGCAGTCTTTGAAAGATTCCTCTTAGAGGATTCCCTTAAATAATTCCTTCTTAATCTACCTATCTTTAGAGAAAGATCTATCATTAGATAAAGATAGATTAGGAGGAAATTTTATCGGAGGTCGAGAAAATTTACAAAATAGCCATGAAACATTCATGGATTGAATTTTGGAAACCTTAGAGTGACGAACGTAAGAAGTAGGAAAAATAGGCACCACTACCCCATAACTTCATATAATAAAACCTTAATATATTATATTGTAGATAGGTTGCATAGGGCTACGGTATCCTCTGCCAGTCGTAACACGCGACTAAAAGGGGCGTCCGGGGTT
Source organism: Spicauda simplicius (assembly GCA_949699795.1). Classification (NCBI taxonomy): domain Eukaryota; kingdom Metazoa; phylum Arthropoda; class Insecta; order Lepidoptera; family Hesperiidae; genus Spicauda; species Spicauda simplicius. The sequence continues at coordinate 19,753,254 of OX453057.1, forward strand.
GCGGGTGGCTAGAGTGGGAGCTTGAACCGTCCAGCCAGGCGATCCCGGGAAGGACGGCAGTAGACGAAGCGGTGGGCCCCGCCGCCCACCTGGGAGGAGCCCGAAAAGGCAACGCGCTCAGAGGATTCCGGGTGCGTCCTTTGGAGATCCCGGGGTCCTCTTTGTGACGCCGAGGTTGGCCACCGAGGGGTTTTAGTGCGGTAAAAATCCCACATAACCCTGCGTCGCTCCCACGGCGTCGGGTACTTTTTGAAGGTGCCCCCTCGAAAACAAAAAAAGACAGGTTGTTGCAGGAAATCAAATATAAAGGTCTTTTTTTTTTTTTTTTTTGTTTTCGAGGGGGAAACCTTCAAAAGGTACCCGACGCCGTGGGAGCGACGAAGGGTTATGTGGGATTTTTACCGCACTAAAACCCCCCCGGTGGCCACCCTCGGCGCTAAAAAGAGGACTCCGGGATCTCCAACAAACACCACCGGAATCCTCTAAGCGTGTTGCCCCATCGGGCTCCTCCCAGATGGGCGGCTGGGCCCACCGCTCCGTCTAGTCTATACGACGATATGCGACCACACATACCGCCGTCCTTCCCGGGATCGCCTGGCTGGACGGTTCAAGCTCCCACTCTAGCCGCCCGCAACCCCGGAAGCCCCTTTTAGTCGCCTCTTACGACAGGCAGAGGATACCGTAGCCCTATTCTGATCCCGGAACTACAGGGACGAAATATAAAGGTCTAACTAATAATAAATTAATAGTCCACGTTTCGTCTAACAAATTAGTAGGTACTTCTTCATATTTATTAATGTCAATAAAATCCATATTTTTCTTCGATATGCAAATACTTACCCGACAAAAGTTTATTCAACTCTTCTATAAAGCCGTAATAAATTGCATGACATTCAAATAAGATCGTATTACAAATATGCACTCAAGTTTATTACGTAATTTTGTTCACTACCTTGCCTTTGTAATTGAATATTCGTTAATGTTTTCCACAATAACATTATTGATATCAAAAATGCAAAATTTGTTTGTTTCTTACTCTTTCGTGCAAAAACTACCAGTCGGATTTCACTGATATTTGGTAAACACATAATTAATGAGTAGTTAACGTGAACAAAGTGGAAAAAACAGCGACAATTGCCTATTTTTTTTTTTATCTCACTGAAGTAGCAAACGAGCATGCAGCCCACCTGATGTTAACTGGCCTCTGCCGCTCATGGACATCTGCAATCAACTTCATACAGAATATGGGTTCTATTTGAAGCCAATCACAGACGCGTTGCTACTCCCGAGGACTATAATGGTCGCCTCATATAAAAGTGTGCCAGCAACCACACCCTTCATCAAAACGCAAGAAATGCTTCACGCTAGAAATACTTAGGTGTGGCGGTGGTACTTCCCCGGTCAAACTACGTTGGTTTTTATACCACCTTCAATTTAAATGAATTGAAGGTTGTTTAAAAATAAATTGGTGGTTTCAAATAAATCGTCAATGAAATGTAAATACATTTTCATTTACAATTTCATTTACAAGTCACTAACGTTTACCAGCGGCTTCACTTGTATTTAATCGTATCAGTTCCTTGGCTACCATGCAAGGAACATTATATAAAACTAGCTGTCTCGACAAACGTTGTTTTGCCATATAAAAATTTAAAAAATGTTAAGGGTGGACAGCCCTTAAGGGGTATGAAAAATAGATGTTGGCCGATTCTCAGACCTACTGAATAAGCATATAAAATTTGGTAAAAATCGATCTAGCCGTATCGGAGGAGTTTGGCAACAAAAACTGTGACACGAGAATTTTATATATTATATAATACGAAAGAAAAAATCATGCGTAACAAAAATATAACTGTTTTCTTTGTGAGCTCCTATTTCATATTTCATCGGGCTCCTCCCAGATGGGCGGCTGGGCCCACCGCTCCGTCTAGTCTTTACGACGGTATGCGACCACACATACCGCCGTCCTTCCCGGGATTGCCTGACCGAACGGTTCGAGCTCCCACTCTAGCCGTCTGCAACCCCGGAAGCCCCTTTTAGTCGCCTCTTACGACAGGCAGGGGATACCATAGCCCTATTCTGACCCCGAGGCTACAGGGACGTTCATAAGTAATCCTAGAGTGCACTCTATGAGTTTAGAAATACTGAGAAATCGACATTAAATTCTCAAAGACATATGACGTCTACTAACCTCTTCTACTCTCGACGTCATAGATGTTCATTGTCAATTAATTCTAAAAGACGAACTTTATCTAGCAATCATAAAACGATGAAGACGGAATTCACATAAAACCTTTTAGCTATAGAAAAATAACTAGATTCTAACACATTACATAATATTATTTATGAATACTTGTAACGTGATCGCTGACAACTTATGCATTATAATAGAAACCAAATACACTTACAAATGAGTATTTAATTTCGATACAATGAATGAGTCATTAATCAAATATTATTTTATTTAATACTTCTGTCTGGATGTAAGTAGATTTTAAATTCCTATATCAGTATTTACCGGGCCTTTAAAATATTAACAATTCGTTTTTTTGACACGTCGTGGGCTTAAACTTTATCAGTAATTTTTGCTTCAAGTCCTATTAAACCTTCTAGCTAAAACCTGATTAAAGATTTTTAAGACCGGTATGTAGGTAAGGTAAGATTATTAAAAGCTTGGGCATGAGATATTATCTTCTGTAAGGAAATTGAATTGAATAAAAGTTCGAAGAGCATGCCAAATTCTTCTGGAAACTCATCAGTTTTAATTTACACATAGAATCCAATACTTGGGAAAGGCATTTTTGTTTATAATTTTGACCATTTTTTATACATCAGTTTTTGGTGGATTTAAAATTTTACTTAAATTAAATGCAACTTCTGTGTACGATGCATCATCTTTGGATAATTGTAGCAACCTCAAATATGTTAAGTTTCTTCTTTAAAGCTTTGATGCTAAACTGGAAAGTTCCTTGTCAGAAAAACCAATTAGTTCAAAGCAAACTTAGAAAAACAAAGAGTTCGTATGCAACAACCATTCTGTTTAAATCGGTTAAAACGCGCTCGCATTGCTGACAGAATCCAAACAGGGGTAGATGACCTCACCGAATGTCCAGCTAAACCATTTCTTGACAAGACCCATGCAATCTTGAACCTACGTGAGCAGCTTCTCAAATTCGAGGAAAATTGGATTGTGAGAGAGCGACACTAAAGTAAGCAACATACAATTAATTCAAAAATACAAATTGAACAACGAATCTCATTTAAAGTTAATTAAACTGACTAACGCTAATGTGTCTAGAGTTACAAGTTTTTATTTTATTTGATTGAAGTAGCAAACGAGCATGCAGTCCACCTGATGGTAAGTGGTCACTGCTGTCCATGGACATCTGTAAGCAACTTCGTATAGAACATGAGTTCTAGCTGAAGTCAATCACAGATGCGTTGCTACTCCTGAGGACTATGATGATCGCCTCATATAAAAGTGTGCCGGCAACCACACCCTTCCATCGAAACGCAAAAAAATGCTGCACGCTAGAAATAGGTGTGGCGGTGGTACTTCCCCGGTCGAACTACACTGATTCTACCACCTGCAAACTTAGTTACTTATTATAAGTGTATGCGTATGGGTATTTTATTTTAGTTACTTATTATAGTTTCATTTATAATATGGTTGTGACAAAAGAGAACGCAGTGCACCTGATAGTAACAGCCACTGCCGCTCATGAATATTTGTCAATGTCACAATAAACCCTTAAAAATGACCTTGTTACCTAAGGTTGGTCACAGATAGGTTACTACCCCTTGTCTTCACTATCACACTTTTTAGACCAGACAACAACACCTAGACACTGCTTATATACGGAAGAAATAGGTGTGACGCTGTGCCTTAGGAGTCAAACGACATACAATACTTTCACGTTCAAAAATAATATGATTTTTATTTACATTACATTTATTAAATAATAACAAAAACAAACAAAACAAGGATTTCTGTTAAATCATAATAGATTCCTTACTCGTTTATAATAGAATTCAATTAACCATTAACTTTTTGAAGGCGGTAGTACCTACCAGTGTAGTTCGATCGGGAAAGTACCACCGCCACATCTATTTCTAGCGTGAAGCATTTCTTGCGTTTCGATGGAAGGGTGTTGTTGCCGGCACACTTTTATATGAGGCGACCATTATAGTCCTTGGGAGTAACAGCACATCTGTGATTGACTTCAAATAGAACCTAAAACTCCCCCGGTGGCCGTCCTCGGCGTTATAAAGAGGACCTATGTTCTGTATGAAGTTGATTACTGTTGTCCATGAGCGGCAGTGACCACTTACCATCAGGTGGACTGCATGCTCGTTTGCTACTTCAGTCAGATAAAAAAAAACTTAATTTTAAACTTAGATGTTTCATTTAACTTACAAGCTTGGTCCATATTTTTATATTCTGCGACTTTAGGCCAATTGTCTAGGGCCTCGCTTCGAATTTCTTGGGATGAATGGTCTACAAAATGAATCCAATTTTCCTTTGTAGCAAGCAACGAAAGGTCAAGCTTAGGTAGAATGGTCGAAGAAAAACGTGATCGATGTGTATAAAAACAACGGATTAATTTTGGTTCATAGTTACTGAAGAACCCTTAACTCATTCAAATGCGTATTCAATATGATTTATTAATTCTATTATGTATTTTGTGTCGTATGCTATTCTGTAAGAATTTCTCAAAATCTGCATTAACTTATCAAATAAAACATCGTAGGCCACATTTTCCAATGTAAAAATGAGATGAATTTTTCAAACGCTAAATTTCATTTTTTTGACACGAATGAACTTGTTATTAAAGTTAAATCGAGATCAGAATAATTAACACCTATAAACACGAGATTAAAATTTCTATCAGTAGGTATAGATAGATTTAAGTTGCTAGAACCTTTGATTGTTTATTTCTGAAGATACTAGTACCACACCTATTTCGGCTTAAGCCTTTTTTTTGTTGTCGAGGGGGAAATGTGGGAGCGACGCAGCTTTATGTAGGATTTTTAACGCACTAAAACGCCAAGGACGGCCACGGAGGGGCCGTGGCCGTCCTTGGCGCTATAAAGAGATGATGAGATAATGATGAGACTCCGGGATCTCCAAAGGAACACAACCGGAATCCTCTGAGTACGTTGCCCCATCGGGATCCTCCCAGATGGGCGGCTGGGCCCACCGCTCCGTCTAGTCTTTACGACGGTGTGCGACCACACATAGCGCCGTTCTTCCTGGGATCGCCTGACCGAACGGTTCGAGCTCCCACTTTAGCCCCCGCGGACCCCGGAAGTCCCTTTTAGTCGCCTTTTACGACAGGCAGGGGATGCCGTAGCCCTATTCTGATCCCGGAACTACAGGGACGATTTCGGCCTAAGCTGCGTTGTTCTGGTTTGTAGGGTGTGTTTAGACACGTAAGCCTAACCTAGGCATGCCAATTTAATCTTCCGAGGTAGCAAACGCAAACATAGCCAAGCCCAGGCGGGAATTTCATGTTATCTTAAGCTAATAACAGATGTCCATGACCATTTACCATCAGGTTCATAGCATGTTTGTTTGCTACTCCTATATTATAACACACGCACAGGCTTTCTACACTCATAGCCCCACACTAGGATTTTCTCCTGTGTCGTGTGTACCATGGACACACACAAGACGAATACACAAACACCCAGACCCAGTACATTAATCTAAACTCATCATTCAGATACCTGTCTGTCCGGGAATCGAACCCGGGACCCATTACGCGTCAGACCGGTATGATAACCGCTCCGCCACACGGGTCGTCATAAAAAATACATCATAACACTACGTGACTCGCATATATTAAACCTCCGTAAATACCCAGAAACAAATGACAATTAAATACGACGGAACAGCCCAACATTCACGAAAGAACAAAGCAGCAAAATTACTAATAACAAGATTAAATAATAAAACATCGTATCATCTAGATCTCGCTCACGCAAATCCCAAGGCTGCTTCCTTAGTTAATATTCCGTGTGAATCCGCGTGCTATACTCCGTCAACTTATTTGGTCTCTGGGCTGATTTTGAATCACAATTGTTATTGTGCAATACAATAGCCCTTGACCAAGACGGTCACAATTTACTCCGGGCGCAAAGAATTGGTATCGCCGGACATACGACGAGACAATGGTACGCGACTATTCCAGATTCGTTTCGAAAAAGGATCGGATAGGGTTGTCGAACTCTGATGACGATTTTGGTACACCTACCAAATGTAATAGTACTAAGAATGCTTTAAGAAGTCTTTACTCTTATACCTTACAACTATTGGAATACTTCCATTTCACTTTGATGTTCTGAACATTAGTTTGATTCTCTGACTGTACCACAGAACGGGACAACTGTCCCATCCTTACTTAATGTAGTACATGAAATAAATCCTTAGAAACCTATTTAAATAATAAGATTTTTAAAAGGTTTCTAACTAAATATTAAAAAATACAATAATATATATTGTAAATCGAATAAAATAATACAAATTACGTTTGCTTTAAGTATAAAGTTTCTGACGACCTGTATGGAGGAGTGATTACCATTTTGTTCTAACATGTAGATTTCGGGTTAAATTTTTAGACCAGACCGGTATCTTAAATTTCTGTTCTGTATTTGGGTGTTTGTGTATGCGTCATTGTGTGCATGGCACCCACGACATATTATATAATCCTATGGGACAGTGACAGTGTTAAAACTTGAAGCATTTATCGCATAACCTATGTATGCCTGAATCAACAAATTGTATACAAATGTCAAGTAAAATAAAAATAATATTTCGATTGTTCCGATATTCAAATAAGATATAAAGAACCGTCCCCTTTCTGGGACAGTTGACAGCCCTACAACGTTATCTGTAGAAACAAAAACGTGCCTATGTAGATTTCTGGAAGGTTCAATCGCCCGCAGCCACCTTTGTCATTATTGTCAAGAATTCCCGCTGTAATTTAGGTCGACATGTTTTCTTTCAATACAACGTTGAATCAAGTTTACTGAATTCTAAGGGACTTTTGAGTATTTTTCCAATTCTATCTTATATATAAAATATTAACTGACAACTAGGGATTGCAATCCGGCCTCATTTTCAATCCGGCTCCGGATCCGGCCATTTTTTTCTCAATCCGGTCGGATCTGACCGGATCCGGCCGGATTAATCGAACGGTTAAAACAGTGTAAAAAAGGATCGATTTCTAACGGCAATTATTTTTGTAATGTGAAATCTTTGTCAAAATATACAATCACCGGATCCGGTGGATGTCCAATTCCGGTTGTGAATTGGTACCGGATCCGGTTTGTGTAAATTGGTGCCGGATCAGCCGGATTTCCGGATCCGGTTTTCTGGATTGCAATCCCTACTGACAACTATATAATAAATGAATAGTTTGTACCAATACAATTTTAATATTATTGATACAACAATTGACATACACATACCATAAGTAGAAGCTACTTTCGTGCATGAAAATATTTAACGACTAGCTGTGCCCGCGACTTCGTCCGCGTGGAATAGTTATTTTGGGCATAATTTATTTTTGCAAACAACCTCCTCAGCTTTATAAATTATAGCTGTTACCCACGACTTTGTCCGTTTCATTTTCTATTATTATTTTAGACAATTTAGTTTTGAAAAGAACATAGCTAACTCATATAGCTCATATATAAAAAAATGAAATTATTAGAACATAAAACAAAATATCCTTAAAACAAAATCAAATAGTATTTAAAAAGTATTTTTACACGACGATAAAACGACGCAAGATCTCTAAGATATCAATATCTTCTAAGATGTTCATTGAAATTAAGTGATGTCAAAGACAATTTTGTTCACAATTAAATACTCTTAATCAACAACACATTTATTTGGACAAAGATTAATATTATTACGTTTATACAACTCTTAACTAATTTCGACCGAATTTGATTACCATGAAAACGGTTCTAGTGAGTTAATCTTAAAAGATAGACATATACTGTCGCGGACATTTTTTGAGATCATTTCAAGAGAAATATTTCTTTCATACATATATTTTTGGTATCTTGTACCGTTTTTGCAGTGCACGCAACGGAAGCCCTCAAGGATGAATAATTTTCCCCGTTTTTTTTTCACATTTTCCATTATTTCTTCGCTCCTAATAGTTGCAGCGTGATGTTATATAACCTAAAGCCTCGTTCCTCGATAAATGGTCTATTCAATACAAAAAGAATTTTTAAATTCGAACCAGTAGTTCCAAGGATTAGCGCGTTCAAACAAACAAACAAACTCTTCAGCTTTATATATTAGTATAGAAGTATAGATATCGGGATATACTTTTCAACCAACTCCTCCACATTTAAACGAAGACGTATCGATATAAAGATTGATTTTAACTTTTCCGGATAACAAAGAAATCATTAGAAAATTGGAATATCACTGAACAGCGACATATATTCTAAGTTCATATTTTCTTGCATGTGGTCAAAGATAAGATCTTTTAAGAGGTGCATCGAGCTATTTGTGCGTGTAAATTGTTCTTTGTTTTCTTTTATGTTCCAACCTAACCTAACCCATCCTGTTTAAAAAGCTACAGCTAAATCCAACTCTTAATAATAACATGACAATATTCCTGCATTTTTAGGATTTAGGTATTCAAAGTGACACTTTTCATCATAATGTTCTCTCAGGAACGGGTCGTAATGTATTGTAATCAATAAGTACCAAACTCATACGGCTTAAGTAGGTTGTGTACTTAGACTTATCAGGGTTGATGAATTGAAGTTTAATTTATTAATCACATTTCAGTTTAATGAGCTGTCATTAAACTCATGATATATACTGAAAACAACCGTAAGCATTATGTGACTACCTTTTATAATTTAGGCTTGCACTATCCCGCATCATCAGGGAGGAGTTGAAGGTAAAAAAATATCCCGTGTCTTTGCTTAGTATTCTTATTACTTATACGTAAGCACTTGCGAGCCAACTTCTATAGCTTGGGCGTGCAGTACCCTGCATCATCAGGGCTGAGGAGCTTAAGGTCGAAATTGTCATCATGTGTCTTTGCTTACTAATTATATTACATACCCGAAAGCATTAAATGGCCAACTCCTATGGCTTAGGCTTGCAGTACCCTGCATCATCAGGCTTGAGGAGTTGAAGATCGAAATTTTCATCTTGTGTCTTTGCTTAGTAATTATATTACATACCCGAAAGCACTAAATAGCTAACTTCTATGGCTTAGGGTTGAAGCACCCCTGTATCATCAGGATTGAGGAGATGATGGTCAAAATTTTCATCTTGTGTCTTTGCTTAGTAATTATATTACATACCCGAAAGCACTAAATAGCTAAATTCTATGGCTTAGGCTTGAACCACCCCTGCATCATCAGGGTTGAGGAGTTAAAGGTCAAAATTGTCATCATTTGTCTTTGCTTAGTAATGATATTAAATACCTGAAAGCACCAAATGCCCATCTCGTATAGTTTAGGCTAGCAGTATCCTGCATCATCAGGGGTGAGGAGTTGAAGGTCGAAATTTTCATTTTGTGTCTTTGCTTAGTAATCATATTACATACCCGAAAGCACCAAATGGCCATCTCCTATGGCTTAGGCTTGAAGTAACCCTGCATCATCAGGGTTGAGGAGTTGAAGGTCAAAATTTTTACCGTTCATCTTTGCTTGGTATTTTTATTACATAACCGTAAGTACCAAATAGCCAACTCTTACGGTTTAGTCTTGAAATACCCTTACATCATCAGGGTTGAGGAGTTGAAGATAAAATCTTTGTCCCACAAATTTGTTTATCAATCTTATTATATATCCATAAAAACAAATTGACTTACTTCTACGGTTCAGGCTAGCAGTGCCCCTGCATCATCAGGATTGAAGAGTTGAAGGTCAATTTTTTTAGGAAATATCTGCTTAGTAATCTCATTCTACATTCAACCCAATTGGACTCCTACAGCTTAGGTTTGGCCGAGTATCGCTAATTTCGTTAATTTGCTTCAAGGAAATGGATCCTATGATCAAAACCGTATCAAACTCATCAGAGTTCTCTTGAAGTAGGTACATTCTTTCAAATAAAAGAATAATCATCAAAATCGGTTGGCGGGAAATTGAGTTATTCATCTATTTATCGCGCACATCGTTAATGCAAATATCAGACTTATGCGCTTTTCTTATGGATGCCATTGTCAAAAGTGAACTAAAAATAAATGGGACCCCATGACACGCACTACCTTTCAAATGAAAAAAAAATCATCCAAATCCGTTCACCCAGTGCGGAGAAATCGAGTAATAAATATAAAATTTAAAAAAAAATACAGACGAATTGATAACCTCCTCCTTTTTGGAAGTCGGTTTAAAACTATGTTTTGACATAAAAATCAAAGCGAAATACTAAATTTTATTGAGGTAGCCTCCAAATTGACGGACTTTCATACAAACTTACATCTCCTATTTGGGTTAAATTGGGGGGGGGGATCAGAAAATTCATTCTTAACTGACGTCTACGTCATAAAAGGAACCCCTAGTAAAAATCATATTCGTATCTTTAGCAGTTTATGCTCTACGATGTTTATTCAATAGATGAGTGAGAGAGCATCCTTTCGTTTTTATATAAGTATATATAGATATAGAGATATAGATTTGTATAGTATCAAATAACATAGGTACACACATAACCAATAAAAATACATAACAAAGGAATACATTTTACAGACCATAACATGTTTAGTTTCAACCAATTCAACTATGCAGTTACATATCTTGTTGACACTTATCGAACACAGAATAAATACTGTGTAGTTTTCAATTGACATAACTTTTTTATTTATAAACCGATTTACATAAAATAAACACTAAATGTTAAGTGAAGTTTCCCACAACACATTGGTGAAAATTATATTCAAATTGGATAAACCGTTTCTGAGATTAGCGTTTTCAAACACACAGACAAACAGACAAACAGAAAAGATTTCTAAAAACCATTATTTTGGGTTCTATATCGTATTAAAGACCCCTAGAAATGGTTTTCACCTAAATTTATTCCATGTACAGACTAGTGTTGCCCAAATTCAGTCTTGGTCTTGCAGTCTTGGTCTTGTTCTTGCGTTTTTGCAAGACCAAGACCAAGAACAAGACCGCGTATTTTTAGCAAGACCAAGACCAAGACTGACCGTGCAAGACTTGAGCAAGAACAAGACATAGCCTGCAAGACTCTTGCGTCTTGCAGCTAGGACTTAGCGCTATTTCACTGAGTAGTTAGGTGTAACAGTTCGGTGTATAGGTAGGTACGCTTAGGAATTCTATGAGACGCAAAAAACTGTATCAAAGAATATGAAAAACTGGACCTATGCGCATTACGACTAATACCATAAACATAGCGAATAAAAAAATATATTTATAATATAAATCATAAATGTTTATTAAGAAACAGTTACTTCCATGGAAAACGACATATAGGTCTATAACGACATATAGTTGATTTTTCGAATTTTTTATCAAATCTTCAGTTATTTATTAATCTGCTTGATCTTTACTATGGCTATGTTAATTCAAGCTCACAATGTTCCAATTCTAATACGTTTTTCTAAGATTTAAAGTAAACTTTAATAAATAGTAATAGACTAATAGGTAATTGCAAGACTTGCAAGACTCTTGCTGCAAGACCAAGACCAAGACCAAGACTGGGAGCGCAAGACCAAGACCAAGACCAAGATCAGGTGTATTGGCGCAAGACCAAGACCAAGACTGGCTAAGTCTCGTCTTGTTCTTGCATTTGGGCAACACTAGTACAGACAGCGACCTCTTACAGATTTATTATAGTATAGATTATTTTCCCAGGTGGTAGAACCAGTGTAGTTCAACCGGGGAGGTACCACAGCCACGCCTATTTATAGCGTTAAGCATCTCTTGCGTTTCGATAGAAGGATGTGGTTGCCGGCATACTTTATATGAGACGACCGTCTTAGTCCTCGAGAGTAGCAACACATCTGTGAGTGACTTTAGATAGAACCCATGTTCTATATAAAGTTGCTTACGGATGTTCATGGGCGGATGTGATGTTCCATATAAAGTTGTAGTGACCACTTACCATCAGGTGGACTACATGCTTGTCGTCGTATGTTGACACGATTGCAGGAGGCGAACCCGCGGGGAGTGACCTCGTAAACTATAAACTTTTACCTCTATTAAAATTGGTCGAAGAAATAACATGCAATTTCTGCACTTATAAAGGAAGCCTGAAAAATCATTCTAGATTTTAATTAATGTAGGACAAAAGAGCGGAGTAATTACGTACGGGCACAGCGCTACGCTATTATTGCGGGGAACTATGGATATTCACTTTTATAACCTGAAAGAAAAAGGCAAAACAACATTAATGTAGGTACTTAATGAAGCTGGTGCAAGAGTGCTGGGAACTTCATATTACTTCGTTAAGTTTGAAGCTTAACCTAAACTTCCGTACTGATTCTTAAACGAGGTTCCGGATATAAAAGTTTTAATTACAATTTTTGTTATATGTAAGAAGTTTCTAAAGGTAGTCGGCAGTTCAACTACTTAAGAATGTAACTCAAGAATGCTATAGGCAGTTTATATATTGTACTAAATCAAAGTAGTAGGGTGCGGGTCCACCAATTCGCACTTAGCCAGCGCGGTGGACTATGGCCTAAAACTATCTCATTCCGAGAGAAGACCCGTGCCCAGCAGTGGGACAATAATGGGTTGACGATGAGTAGGGTACCAAATAATTACAAAAATATCAATTAGTGCAAGGTCTTCATCAAGGGGTTTACTACTTAAAAATATGTTATTGTTTTTGACGTTTATTTTTGAGTATCTTTCGTTAGCATTTATTTTCCCGAGGAAAAGTCCATTACCAAGAAAGAAGCCATTCGTAAATACGGATCTGCACTATTTAGCACGCAAGTTGTATTTTCAAGCAAAACTGTTGTAGCATTTTGTTATTCACAAACAAAGATTCCACTAAGTTTAAAATTAACGTAATGCGAAAGTTTCACATGTTTTCACAGACTTTGACTTTGACGCATTATGTCAAAACTGCACAGGATGTAACTAAAGTCCGACTTTTAATTCGATGCAGTAAACTGACAGTTCCAGTGTTGCAGGTTATTGCTAATAAATAAATAGAGATGTGACAAGTGAATGAATGATATAATCAATTTTAGTTCAATATTTTTTTAGCAAAAAAAATCAATATCCCACTTTGTTATCCTAACGTGAATAAATGTGATAAATATAACCTGATTATTAAGGGGATAAGAAAAAAAACTATAATAATTATGTGAAAATGATTATTTATTCACTATCGCTTTCCGTATCGGTTACATTTATTATAAATTTGTCTGTCAAATTATCAATTAATGGATCAAGCCCACTCATTTTCTGTTCCTCTTTTATTGCATGTGATACGCAGTTACTCCATCTTTCGGGTGTAACAGTATTTACACCTTCTATAAATAAGTTTTTTACGTCTTCTAATTTATACGTAGTATTATTTTTTGCAACATGCCCCTTTACCTGCGCCCACACCAATTCAATGGGGTTAAGCTCGCAGTGGTAAGGGGGCAATCTTAGTACAGTAACTCCGTGTCGTGCGGCCATCTCATTGACCGCATATTTATTATAACATTGATTACTAGGAACAAGTTCCAAAAGAGTGGCTTTCACCATATTTTCTTCAAAAGGAATTTTGTTTTTTGAGAGCCAGTCTATTATTACTGATTTTTTCCAAGACATGTTTGGCGCCGTTTCTAATTTCCTGGAGTGGTATGGGGCGTTGTCCATGACTACCACAGAATTAGGTTTCAATCTTGGTAAAATCCTCTCAAACCATTCCTCGAAACAAGCTGCATTCATTTCGTCATGGTAGTCTTCTTTACCTTTCTTTGCTTCAAATATTAATAAACCATCTTCAACAAAGCCCTCTTCACCGCCTATATGACTTATTATGAGTCGTTTTCCTTTACCTGTTGGATTTTTCAAACCCGTGGTCATTCCGTCTAAAAAGGCCTGCCTGGATGTTGTAATAGTTTTATCAACCCAGGTTTTATTTGTAGTATGACCTGAAAAATATATATATAAATATTTAGCATAACAAATTTTAAATTCTTATTAATTTATTGCAAATATGGGTAAGTATTACATACTTACTCATTTATGGGATGGGATTTTATTAATTCTTGATGCTATTTAGCAGTTATTCGGTATAAGTAATAATAATTACTAACCTGCGTTAACCCAAGTTTCATCTTGATAGTAAACATATCTTCCTTGCCTTCGATATTCCCTAATCTGTTGTAGGTAACGTTGACGCCATGTTACAATATCTTGCCTGTCAATAAGTACACTTCTGCGAGAACGTGAAGTGTATGCAAAATTTAGGTGCTTCATGACTTTTCTCAATGTCTCTTTTGACATCTTGGGTAAGTCCGGATCATCGTTAATAATATTCAGTACCTAAAACAATGTAATTTGTATTTAATGTAACCTTGAAATCATTACATGGATAATAAAAACAAGATTAAATATTGCAATGTCAAAGATAATATCTACCGACTGACCTTTGCGATGGTTGGAGGTTCATTTCTATAAAAGAACTGGTGCACACATCGTCTAATGGTGGAAAACGTGAATTCATCAAATTTTTCCTTGAATGACAGCTTTGGGCCAGGTTTTTTGGGAGGCTTGGGGGGTGCATCTTTGTTTTCTTTATGTTCCTTTAGGACATCATAAACAGTGCGTTTTGCTATTCCTAATATTTCAGCTACTTTATTTACGCATTCATCTTTCTTGGAAACTTCAAATTCCGTCAATTGCTGATAATTTTCGTGATACACGTACTTGTAGGCGTTGCTGATCATCACTTTTTCTGAGACAGTTAAAGCCTTACGTGGACGTTTTTTTGTCGGAGACAAACTTAACGTCTCTGTATCTTCACGCGATGTGCTTGGCTGAGGATCCATTTTTGGCGAAAACCAACAAATATGGTCAAAGATAACAAAAACGTAACAACAAAACAAAAACGTAACAATAAAACAAAACTTAACAACAAACTCAACAATATAACGAATTGCGGGGAGAAAACAAAACATGCGTGCGCTCAGACTATAAGAATGAAGTCGAATGAAAAGCGAACCAAAATGACACTTTCTGCGCGCGCGTGCCATAAACAAAAAAAACGGACCACAAATATCAGGATACCGTCAGGGGCTATTTGCAATTGACGAGGCTATTTGGAATTTTCAAATAAAAAGTGTTGATCGTATATATTTTTATATTTAAGAGTTACAGGAATTAAAATAGACGCTCTGGTAATACATTGACAATATGGGTCAACGTCGCAGGGAAATTTTAACGATTAGCTTCCTTATTTATTGCACGGTTCGTAATTTTAAAAGTGACATTTCAAGTGTGTTTTTAATGTCAAAAACTTTCGTTTGGTAGACACGATATAAACAGGTACATGAAAAGTGAAGTAAAATAAAACAGAGTATTTTCTGCGCATTTCGGTGATATTGCTTGTAATTTTCCCAAATGTATCATTCTTAGTTTCTTTAGACACAGCTTCAAAAAACACGATAAGCCAAACCAAAAAAGTGTGATTCTAAATAACCCCATTCATGCGATATTTGAGGACATTAAAAAATATATATCTTAATATTTATTGACCTAAGCTTAACAGTTATGAGTATTTAGTATATCGTAAAAGCTAATGAAAAAAAAAAACATTAATTTACAGTACCTAGAATTTTTAAAACTCTTTAAACTTTAAAACAAAAAGTGTTCCAATTAGCCCCACTTTACGGTAGTTATTTATTTGTACCAGAAGGAGGATTATGTTTTTGTAATCTTTAATATAGTATTATAAAAATATTAAAAGGCGAACGGCAGAAATTGGTACCGCATGTTATTTTGTTATTGTTTTGTTAAATAATTTGTACTACTTATTGAGGCAACTAAGCCATTTATTTTCATGTAAGTGTCCCATTATTAAAAGTTTGGATTGATAACACCAATAAAAAAGATTTTATTAATACTAAACGTAATTATTTTTAGAATGTGAACTATATTAAAAACCGTTCATTCAATTTTTGAATGAACGAGCTCATGACTATTAAGAAAAATGTGGTATCATTATTTTGTTAAGTGACATTAGCTTACGTCAGTTTACTGCATCGAATTAAAAGTCGGACTTTAGGTGTTTCAACTTTATTTTAGAAGAAATAAGATTTTTTAATAGCTTCATAGGCTTCATGACGGTCTAAACTAAAATTAAAATGGAAAAGGAGCGCCTCACTTTTATTAAATTTGTTGAAGCTCTATTAAGAAATATTAGGCATTTTCAGCATCTGAAAAAAGTATTATGTATACTTTAATTTCAATAATAAAATGTATAACGTAGCAAAATAACTGTAATATGATTTAATAATACTGTTAGTAAGAAGTTAGTAGTATTCTACGTAACGAAAAGTAACGTAACGTAAACCATAAACGTATCCGAGATTCTTGCCTGAAATACCGAACCAATTTGCAAGGTAGAACGCAGATGTTTCGACAGGGGAGGTACCACCTTACTGTAGTTCCGGGATTAGAATAGGGCTACGGCATCCCCTGCCTGTCGTAAGAGGCGACTAAAAGGGGGCTTCTGGGGTTGCGGGCGGCAAGAGCGGGAGCTCGAACCGTCCAGCCAGGCGATCTCGGAAAGGACAGCGGTATACTTGGTCGCTTATCACCGTAAAGACCAGAGGAGGAGCCTGATGGTACAACCCGCTTAGAGAACTCCGGTTGCGTTCCTTTGGAGGTCCCGGAGTCCTTATTGTAACGCCGAGGATGGCCACCGGTTTTAGTGCGGTAAGAATCCCTTATAACCCTGCATCGCTCCCACGACGTAGGGTACCTTTTGAAGGTTTCCGCCTCGACAAAAAAAAAGGACGCATATGGTTCGACAGGGATGGTATCACCGCCAATTACTTGCTTGAAGCGGTTCTTGCGGTAGGATGTGGTAGCTGCTACACTTTTATATTTATGATGTGACTTCAGCTAGAACACTAGTTCTGTGCTTACAGATTTTAATAAGTAGCAATATGCGATTTTTAATTTCTTTTTGCCGATATTTTGACCCAGTTGCGTGGATCGTGGTCACCGCGAAATTTGTAAACACATAAATAGTAAAAAAATATGAATTCCGCAATAATGTTTGTCTAAAACATATATTACTTTCTGATGTCCATGAGCGGTAGTTATCACTTACTATCAGGTGGACTGCATGCTCCATATTCTATTGAAAAAAATAAGAAAACTACCAATTCAATCTATTTGTTCCAGATGGGTCATCGCGTCCCCAGGTACTCCAGCTTACTTTGGGGCGTCTGCATTCCGAGCTCCTGCAGCAGTTTCGACCTGGAAGAGGAGCTCTCGCAAAAGCTATCAGGACTCGGCATTTCTGTACGGGTACAGAACACAATGTGCACTGTGAAGAACTTTAAACGACCTTACTCCTTTGGAAAAACATTGTCTACGTGAGTACTAACGATCTGTTAATTATGGTTAGTAAAATAGATTTTTGTACTTTTTGTTACTCTGCCCTCTGTTGTACTTTGTTATACTCCATTTTACGGGATTCAGAGTATTTTGCAGTAATATCATGCATTGCTTTGAAATCAGCATAATTTAACACGAATCAACGCCCACATTTAAGATACGCCTACCTTTAATCTCTCTATCCTTCCCGTGAGCGTAACGTATACAGGTAGAGAACCCCCCCCCCCCCCGTCCCTGTAGTTCAGGGATCAGAATAGGGCTACGACATCCCTTGCCTGTCGTAAGAGGCGACTAAAAGGGGCTTCCGGAGTTGCGGGCGGCTAAAGTGGGAGCTCGAACCGGAGCGGAGGGCTCAGCCACCAATCTAGGAGGAGCCCGATGGAGCAACGCGCTCAGAGGATTCCGGTTGCGTTCGTTTGGAGATCCCGGAATCCTCTTTATAGCGCCGAGGACGCGCCGGTAGTTCAACCAGGGAAGTACCACCGCCACACTTTCACATGAGGCGACCATCATAGTCCTCGAGAGTAGCAACACATCTGTGAATGATTTCATATGGAACCCAGGATTCTATATGAAGTTGATTACAGACGTCCATGGTCCAGTGACCACTTACCATCAGGTGGACTGCATGCTCGTTTGCTACTTCAGATAGAAAAAAAAATACCATACTTATTCTCCTTATTCATATATATACGTTTCTATAAACCTAAACTTATTTGGGTGGGATATACACATACCCTAGATGATCATTTTTAATTTAAATGCAGAAAACTAATTTGTATGAATAAAATGGAATTACGTATTTCGGTCAAAAAATATCAATCAAATAAATACAGATTTGCAAAAACTCTTCAACGCGTTTATCTCAAATCTATCATTTTGAAAAATCCCGTAGTATTTTTATTATGACGCCTCCCATTATTTCTCATGAGTAATTTATTCTTTATACTTCAGAATAAAATTGCTTAAAACATAACACGAGTATTTTAATATAACGAGGGTAAGAATTTTTCTTCGTTAAAGCGATGTAAAGTAACCTAGTAATAATTAATATGTGAAAATAATAACTGTAGCGCATTTTAATACAGTTTTAATAATACATTATCAAGAATGTTGTTGTAATGTTGAGGGTTGTAATACTAAAAGATTTAGTGTACGTAATGAAATATACCGTAAGATTCTTGTCTGAAATACGGAACCAATGCGCAAGGTAGAACGCATATCATCAGTGGAAAGGAGATAATGCTAAAACGCCAAAATAGCATTTGAGTAGTATGAACTCCCAGCAACAAAATCCCACAAAAAATAAAGGTGACATGATTTTTTTCTTATAAAAAAGACTTCAAACCTTATCTCCCACAAATGCTATTTTGTAAAAAAGACGTCAAACCTCATTTCCCACAAATGCTATTTTGTCAGAAAGACGTCAAACCTCATTTCCCACAAATGCTATTTTGTAAAAAAGACGTCAAACCTCATTTCCCACAAATGCTATTTTGTCAGAAAGACGTCAAACCTCATTTCCCACAAATGCTATTTTGTAAAAAAGACGTCAAACCTCATTTCCCACAAATGCTTTTTTGTAAAAAAGACGTCAAACCTCATTTCCCACAAATGCTTTTTTGTAAAAAAGACGTCAAACTTTATTTCCCACAAATGTTATTTGTAAAAAAGTCGTCAAACCTCATTTCCCACAAATACTATTTTGTAAAAAAGACGTCAAACCTCATTTCCCACAAATGCTATTTTGTAAAAAAGACGTCAAACCTCATTTCCCACAAATGCTATTTTTTAAAAAAAAACGTCAAACCTCATTTCCCACAAATGCTTTTTTGGCGCTTTAGCATTATTTCCTTTCCACTGAGGATATAACTGATGGTTTCTTGCGGAACAGTGTGGTTGCTGGGTCACTAATAGGTATGAGGCGACTTCCTTTGTGAAGTTGCTTACTTAAAATTCAATATCAAGAAAGTCCATATATCATCAGGTAGACTGCATGCTCATTTGCTATTTATAGGTATAAAAAAATGTTAAAGGAATATCCAACATTCAATCGAAGTAAGACCTATTTTAGATCAAATTACGATATCAATAAAATGTCTTTTATACCACCCCGATTTCTAAAAAATATTTACAAATATGTATGCAAAATTTAATCTTGTTCATTTCATTATAAGCAACTTTAATCCCTCACTACAGTGGATTATATCTATTTATATCTACGAACAAATAATCTAGCTAGGCTTTTGTAAAAAATATTAACTGGGAGAAACTTTTTCGTAAATTGGGCGCTCTTTAAATTTTTAACGTGAAATTTTTAATGGTTTACTTGTACAAAGGCCTCGTTGCCTAGAGGTATATTTTATTCGTAACCATCTTAATTCCAAGCTTATTAAATGTAAACAAGTTTGATTAAGTTTTCATTTTATTAACCACGTAAGAAGTTAATTAATTGTCTTAAAATTACATTTTATGAATAAAATTGACTAATTAATATTGCCATATTAATTAGTCAATTAGTGATACAACGTAGTAATTTAGTTGTAATAGTTTCAAATAAAATATAAATAAATAAAATGGTATTGACAACTTTTCAAGTCTCAGACATAATGTTTATTTCTTAATGTAGATATACCTCTTGGACAAAAACGCGCTTTGTACACTCATAGCCCCACACTAGGATTTTCTCCTGTGTCGCGGATACCATGGATGCACACGAGACGAATACGCAAACACCCAGACCCAGAACAGGACTCTAAACACATCATTCAGATACCAGTCTCCCGGGAATCGAACCCGGGACCCATTGCGCGTCAGACCGGTATGGTTACCGCTCCGCCACGCGGGTCGTCACACAATCTGACACTTAGAACGTATTTTCTAAAATAGATCCCAAATCCATGGAAATTAGTTGGGTAAAGCAACCTAACCGCATCATTTTAACCTAAACACAACACAATTACTGCTATGGCATCTTTGATAAAACTTTTTCTTCCGTAATAAGCTTGGTGATTGGGGAGCCCACTCTAGTCTCATTTCTCCCGCACAAGAACTCAGGGAGAAGGGAATGACTGAAAAACAGCGCTCTATGAGATAGAAATCTTATAGCAGCATAAGCTGAGTCATTTCCTTTTGCCTTATATCTAATATACATTTAAATTTGAAATTATTGTTATGTATTTATATTGTAATTCCCTTATGTTTTTTGTTTTACCTGTTGTCATTACTATTTTTTGAAGGCAATAAACGAGTTTATTATTATTATTATTATTATTAATAAAAAGCACTAATCCCCTCAAAGACACGAAGGGTAGATAATTTAACTCGTTTTTATTTCCAGAACGTTTTTCCTAGCGATCATTCTGTTATTGAGTTTGGGAACGATAATGGACGACGGGAAGGAAGGCGCTACGAACTTTGAGAAACTTCTGAACGCTTTCTCGTTAAAACGCAACGTGAGGAAGATCATCGACATATCCGACTCAGCCTCGAACGTCAAAGGAGTTGATGCTATTAGAGGTGTGAATGCCTTCGCGTTGTTACTGGCACATAAATCAATGGCGATGGCACATAGCCCCTACATAAACAAAACTAGCTTTTCAGAGGTATGTATTATTGCGATATTTTTTTAAGGTGATAGGAACCTTTATAGGTTTCTCGTCAACCCATTTTTGTCCCACTGCTGGGCACGGGTCTTCTCTCAGAATGAGAGAGTTTAGGCCATAGTCCACCGCGCTGGCCAAGTGCGAATTGGTGGACTTCACACACCTCCGAGATATTTTTTTTAAGAACTCTCGGGTGTATAGGTTTCCCTCACGATGTTTTCTTTCACCGAAAAGCAGTGATAATTAATTTCTAATACGCACATAAATCAGTGGTGCGTGCCTGGGTTTGAACCTCGAACCTCCCAATCGAGAGGACAAGTTTCAACCATTAGGCTATCACTGCTCTTTATAGGTTTAGTTATTTTGTGATATAGAAACCATAGGGTTTAATATTATTGTTTCAATTTGAAGGCCGCTCTCACATACTTCGTATTTTTTTTCTTGTGTCTCATTCTAATGAAATACATATATCTCATTATTAAATTTAAACACAATTACTTTGGTATGCAGATAAGTACTTACCAAAGTGTAGGTATTTGTTTTACCATTATTTATCGAGTATGCTCCACTTTATAAAATCATCCCTCGCATAAATCACGCGTCTATTTTGTTTTTGTTTTCAATTATTCTAAAATTGTTTTAATAAAAAAAATATATACCGGCCGAATTGAGAAACTTCTCGTTTTTGAAGTCGGTTAAAAAATAATAATTCTTAAAGTTTTTGCCACGGACGTGTAAGTTGTGGAATGAGCTTCCTACTGAGGTATTCCCGGAGCGCTATGTCATGGGGTTCTTCAAGAAAGGTGCGAAAAGAGCTCTCCTACAAAGCCGACGATGCATTGGCGACTCCTCTGGTGTTGCGAATGTCCACAGGCGACGGTGACTACTCCATCAGGTAGCCCGTCTGCCTTATCGCCAGGTTAAAGTATAAAAAAAAAGTTAGCTCTCGTATAGATATTATTTTGTGATCCATAACATAATAATCGTCATATATTATATATATTTCATTATTAGATTTACATATTTCAAACAATAAATTCCGTAAATTCAGGCAATTAAAGCTAATTAACGACGAGTTTGGGAATAAGGTGGCACGAAATGCCGCATCATTATTGGAACGAACTAAAGTTGCTAATTAATTTAATTTATTATAAACTTGTTAATTAATTTAACGCGAAAACATTTTTATTCCCTTAACCCAATTAAAAGGTTTACTTCGCTCAAAGCTGGAAGTTTAACAATTAACTATTGATTTATGAAGGAACTTCGTTTCGTTATTTATGTCCATAAAATCTTGTTTAGAGCGGCAACTTTAATAACATGGCCAATTTGAAAAGTTCGTGAGCTTACTACAACATACTATGCCTGAGTATCGTCTTGAAGTTGGTAGTTTTTAGGCTGATATATTGACCTGTAATGTTTTAGAGTAAAATCTCTCTTACTTAATTAATAATAATAATAATAATATTTATTTCTCAAAGCAGTTGTACATTTGATAGGTACTCAAAATAGGAAACACAGTTATATAAACCTTAAATACTGATTTTTGATCCCTGGTATCCATTTTAAGATTAAACTTGTGTTATGTTATGGATACCAGTTTTCGACAAATACATTTGAACGGTTGCACTGTATTAGAACAGTTAAAACAATTGTTCTGAGCGTTTAAAATGTAATATATCATGCTGCACCTTAATATAAAATATATTTATGTTAAGTGAAAAACAAGTAATTATATAGCTATGTTTAGAGTGTGTGTGTGTGTGTGATTGTGTGTGTGTGTGTACGTTTGTCGATAAATTTCGATCCTTTTAGAGTAGAGCTTACGGACTAACTGAGGATAATAAGGATAATCATTATTACTATTTTGAGTGTAACCATGTGTTCAGAATGGTCAAAGAGATCTAGAAATCGAACTTAGTCTTTTAAAAAGAACTGTGTCCATTGTTACTTACGTTTAGGTAAACCGTATGAGACCCCCTATTCCACATGAAGTTACTTTCTGATGTCCATTGGTGGTAGAACCAGTGTAGTTCGCCAGGGAAGGTACCTCCGCCACACCTATTTCAGCGTGAAGCAGTTTTTGCGTTTCGATGGAAGGGTGTGGTTGCCGGCACACTTTTATATGAGGCGACCATCTTAGTCCTTGGGAGGAGCGACGCATCTGTGATTGACTTCAGATAGAACCAATGTTATATATGAAGTTGATTACAAATGTCTGGCAGTGACCACTTACCATCAGGTGGATTGCGTGCTCGTTTGCTACTTCAATCTTATAAAAAAAATGGGAAGCAGTTACCACTTACAATTTGCTACTGCAAAAAAATGCCGTCAGTCGTCTGCAATCTTAATTAAAATAGATCCTGCTGGGTCAGTGATGCTGGTCCTCTGAGTAAGTTGGAATGACATGATTTAGTTATACATTTATACAAACCGATGACATAAACAACTATAATAGGAACACTGTATCGCAGTCGCTTATGCCCATCTTGAGACATGGAGTAAGATCTTAATCTTAAGTACAAGTATATTAATGATGCGTAGTAGTATACTATATTATGCGCGGAACTCACTTTTTTGTACCAGTATCTTTTAAAGATAAAAATAGCAAAATACTTGGACGGGAAATCTAAGATTTTCGTTTGATTTTCGGTTTGGTCGACAGTGATTCATCAACCGATGAGAGGCGTTTCAAAAATCATGGTAACAAAAAGAAAAATCTTCCAATAACAAGTGTTAGTTTATTAAGTCATTAGTGTGAACGACATTTACGTATTAAGGGGTACTTAGGGCCTTCTATTTCTTAGCTTTGGCGCCCGTTAAAAGTAACAAAAGGACTTAAATACTTATATTTCTCTCTTTCCTTGAGAATGTGTGTCCACTATTATATTTCTGTATATATCAGAGTTCTGTATATATCATTGCAGGTATATATAATCATATTCTTATAGTTTCTTCTACCTTCAGGTCTTCGGCATGCCCTGGGCGGTGCTCGGGCGCTCTGCAATAGTGTACACCGACAGCTTCCTCTACCTCAGCGGTTTTCTGAACGCGAACAACCTTCTCCAAGAGCTGGAGAGGAAAGGCACGATCGACTTGAAGAACAAACTTATAGCGAGATGGTTCAGGTTGGTTCAAAACTCTTTATTCTGCATAGATTATGTAAATATAGAGGATTATGACTATTTATCATGATATTGCTTGTTTACGGATTAAAATGTAATAACAAAGAAATGTAAATATATAAAAATGAATGTTCCTCTGTATGTCCTTTGCAGAATCAAGCAGCAAGTGTGCATAAGCCCAAGAAGGTTTATATTTTTTGTGGTTCGTAGCAAGGGCGCAGGGTACATTTTAAATATATGCATTTACTAAACATACGCCTGTCTATAAGAAAATAAAATAGAGTTTCAAGAGGCGACTATCTTAGTCTCCGGGAATAACAACGCACGTTGTTGTTGACTTCAGATAGAACCTCTTTTCTTTATAAAGTAGCTACATTTTACCATTACCGGCAGAGATCACTTACTACCATGACTATTTAGTCCTCATATGCATGTCATAAAAAGTGGACTCCCGAGACTTAACTAAACTTTGTAAGGAAATGCATATATGTGCTTATTACTCTTTACGCAAAAACTACCAGGATTTCACACACAAATTCAGCACATACAGTCTATTACATGGATTAAAAAATGGGATTAAAACATATTAAAATAGTACAATTGATCAGCTAGCAGAACCTTGTGAACAAGACATTTTTACATAAAGCGAGTTTATCAAAAGTATACTTATGCAATCGCTACTTACTTTGTTATTATCTATAATGTTGTTGATTAGTATGTCCATTTACTTTGCTCGTTTTCATGTTTAAACTTGACTAATTTTCTTCTCCATTAATAATTAATTGTAACGAGATCAATTTTATTGGGATTCATTCATTTCCGTTATTAAAGTGAGAAATAATTCGTTTATTAATTGTACTATTTAATGGAAATTTGATGAGAATCTATTTATGAATGTGTCACAGAAACCCTCTTTCAAATTATAATAAATATTGCATTTAAATCAAATTAAAACAAATTAGTAATACGGATACATCCATTATAAGTAATTAATCCATGAAACTATTAAAAGAGTACTTACCTATTTAATTGCCCTACACCGGTATATTTTTTTTTTATAATTGAACCTGGCGATAAGGCAGACGGGCTACCTGACGTAAAGTAGTCACCGTCGCCTATGGACATTTGCATCATCAGAGGAGTTGCCAATGCATCGCCGGCTTTTAAGGAGAGCTCTTTTCGCACCTTTTTTGAAGAGCCTCATGTCATAACTCTCCGAGAATACCTCATGCCTCATATTTTAGTTCATCTGCAATTTTAAGAAACGAAACCCTGTTTGGTGTTAAGTCGTTGCTCGTGGAAATTTATAACAATGTTAAACTAAGCTGGGTCACAGACAGTACTTTAGGCGCGTGGCGTGGCTGAGCAGTTATCTATCGCGCAGAGAGGTATCTGAATGATGAGTTTAAATTCATGTTCTTGTAGTTCCGGGACCAGAATAGGACTACGGTACCCTCTGCCTGTCGTAAAAGGCGACTAAAAGAGGCTTCCGGGGTTGCGGGCGGGAAGAGTGGGAGCTCGAACCGTCCGGTCAAGCGACCCCGGGAAGGACGGCGGCATGTGTGGTTGCATGTAGCCGTAAAAACCAGAAGGTGCGGTGAGCAGTTCACGCCCACCAGAGAAGAGCCCGATGGGGCACACGCTGAGGACACCGGCGGCGGTCAAGTGGAGTTCCCGGAGTCCTCTTCGCAGCGTCGACGTCGGCCACCGGGGGGGTTTTAGTGCGGTAAGAATCCCACATAACCCGCGTCGCTCCCACGACGTCGGGTACTTTTTGAAAGTTTCCCCCTCGAAAACAAAAAAAAAGGTCTAGGTGTTTGTGTATTTCGTCCCTGTAGGCTCTGGGTCAGAATAGGGCTACGTTATCCCCTGCCTGTCGTAAGAGGCGACTAAAAGGGGCTTCCGGGGTTGCAGACGGCTAGAGTGGGAGCTCGAACCGTTCGTTCAGGAAATCCCGGGAAGGACGGCGGTATGTGTGGTCGCATACCGTCGTAAAGACTAGACGGAGCGGTGGGCCCAGCCGCCCATCTGGGAGGAGCCCGATGGGGCAGCGCGCTCGGAGGATTCCGGTTGAAGTCGTTTCGAGAACCCGGAGTCCTCCTTTTCAGCGCCGACGACGGCTACCGGGGGGGTGCGAAATCCCACATAACCCTGCGTCGCTCCCGCGGCGTCGGGTACCTTTTGAAGGTTTCCCCCTCGAAAACAAAAAAAATGTGTTTGTGTATTTGTCTAGTGTTTCCATGGTACCCACGACACAGAAAAAAATCCTAGTGTGGAGCTATGAGTGTAGAAAGCGTAAAAAAGGCGTAAAGCGCAATTTTGTACATTTTTGTACATTTTGCTTAATATTAGACATCTTAAACGGAAGTTGGTATCGATATTTGTTCATAAGGTCAAAGTAGCATACTAGCATGCAGTCCACCTGATTTCAAATGGTTATTGCCAATCTGTAGCCGATTGTATATAGAAAAGTTCTAACTGAAGCCAATCACAAACGCTTTACTGTTCCCAAGAACCAAGATGGTCATGTCATTTTATATGAGAGTTATATTGAAGGTGATAGAACCAGTGTAGTCTGACCGGGGAAGTACCACCGCCACACCTATTTCTAGTAAGAAGCATTTCTTGCGTTTCGATGAAAAGGTGTGGCTGCCGGCACACTTGAGGCGACCATCATAGTTCTCAGGAGTTGCAACGCATCTGTGATTGACTTCAGATAGAACCCATGTACTGTATGAAGTTGATTGCAGATGTCCATGAGCGGCAGTGACCACTTACCATCAGATAGACTGCATGCTCGTTTGCTACTTCAGTCAGATATAAAAAAAAGAGTAAGTCGACAGTTACATCCTCCGAAGTCCATAATTAGTGTAGCGATTTAACTTGCCTTCAACAATCGTGCTGACTCTATGCAGAGGCTCCTAAATAAATCCCTTGTTCATCTAAGGAGTGAAAAAAAACGGAAAAAAGCGAGTCTCATTAACAACATTGTTTATTTCTAGGCTATTTCCGTTATTCCTGAGCCTGATGCTATTCTGTACCTACATTCTGCCTGACATCAGCAATGGACCGCAGTGGAACTTAGTGGTGGAGGAGCATAGCAGAGTTTGTGAGAAGAATATGTGGAAAAGCTTCCTTTTCATCCATAACTACTTCGGATTTGAGGAAATGGTGAGTTCAAGTGTGCATTTTTGTAAGCTTGCTCTGTTTATTTTTGCAGAAAAAGATAGATAGTTCTGAAACAATATTGGTTATACTACCAACACCAATAAATATCAACACTGTTTTCATCCATCCATCACCCTTTGAAAGTCCACTGCTGGACATAGGCCTCCCCTAATCAGCGACACTTCGACCGGTCCTGAGCCATCTGAATCCAGCGGTTACCCGCCGTCTTCTTCAGGTCCACCTGGTGGGCGGCCTACACTCCTTTTACCGAGACGTGGTCTCCATTCGATGACTCTTCTATCCCATCGGTTATCTGTCCAACGAACGATGTGGCCTGCCCATCGCCACTTCAGCCTACTCATTTAACACTGTTTTAAAGTTATATAAGTCAGGGATTACATGCAGAATTGTCAATCTGGTTATTAATTTAGTTCATGGTTTTATTTCAAGTTTGGTTAAATAGTTTTATGAGTGACGATAAAATACCTATAAAAAATTATGATATCTATTTATTTATTTTAAGTGAGATCTAATCCTTTTATCTCAATAGATATCTGTTGAACCACTCAATGCAAACAATTTGATTCAACCCATTCCTGTTATGAAACGTCTCATGTGATGCCAATAAACGAACTTTTTATAACATTAAAAATTGTGGTTAAATAATTGTTCTATCTTGTGAAGTCTACGATTACAGGTATGCACCACGTATCACGTACAATAGTATTAAATCACACGTGGGTGATACAATATTATATAAGCCCCTTGGGAACCGGGGCGCAGAATGCGGCCATTGTTCACTATCGTGCGTATTATATCGATCGTACTATCAGATTTGTTTCAGTTATGGTTTTTACTTCTATATACATAGAGGAACTAAAATAAAATGACACGATGTTTCGAACTAAACAGCAGAAGTGAGATCAATTTTATTCATAAAACAAAATAACATTTAAATAGACAATACATTAAAGAACACAGGAAATACGTATAGATTATTAAAAGCATAGACATTTTGATACAGGCCAATAACAGGAACTAAGCCCCATCTATTGTAAAATTTTACTTTTTAAGTACTTCTTACACTCATAGCCACTCACGCTTACCGACATAGCTCTCAAAATTAGCAAGCTGAAGTGGCAATAGGCCGGCCACATCACTTATAGGACCGATAACCGACGGGGAAGACAGGTCCTCGAGTGGCGACCACGTTTAGGCAAAAGGAGCACAGGTCGCCCCTTCACCAAGTGGACAGATGACCTGAAGAAGACTGGGAAACCGTTGTATGCAGGAGGAACAGGACTTGGAGTGTCATTTAGGGGAGGCCTATGTCCAGCAGTGGATCTCTAAGGGTTGACGGATGGATGGAGCCACTCACGGTATAGGAAGGATAGGTTTCTTCCTATACTATAGACACACACAAAAACTGATAGACAAGCATCCAGATCTAGAATAGAAGTCTGAATTCTGATCCAACCGAAGATGTAACTCAGAATAAACTATCTACTACTACGCGGGTACCAGGTACAAGATTAAATTGAATTAATTGGATTAATGAAATAAAATAAAATAAAATTATTAGTTAATTGAAAATGAGTGCCATTCTAAGGACATGCTTATTTATAATGTCTTCTGATCATATTTTAATGTTCAAAACATGTTTTTCACGTATATTTGTCGAAGGTATTATAAAAGATTTGAAAGTTTCCTACAGATGTAATGTTACATTAGCGACTAATAGATGTTACTGCCCGCCTAAAGCGAAAATAAATCGTAAAGCGGCCGCAATCAAATGTTTTGTACTATTTTCAATTCCTTGAAATACTTTTACGGACCTTAGCAAAATATGCCCGATGTTCTATACTTCAATTCAATTAGCTAACTCAATAACATGAAACAAACGTAGTCTCTTTTAAGTCAAGTACTCTCGAAACATTAACGAAAATTCAAGTATTCTATTTCAAAATACAAAGTAATATACTTCGTAGCTACGCGTATTTTAAGCCAAGAACAATAAAATTGTAGAAATAATATTTTATATAAACACTGCGAGAAGTCGGGGGTCAAACAAAGGCGGGCCCCGAACCCGGGCTATTATGGAGGCATTTCACTAGATCGAACGGACCCTAGCTCTTGACCCGTAATATTTCATTCCAATATTATTTTAGGACCGAAATATTATTTATTATTTACGAATACTAGCTCTTCACTCGTAGGGTCGGAGAAGTTTAACTATTTCTGTTCGCCCGTTGCAATTCCAGTGAAATAAATATGTACAGAGAGCAGTGATGACGTTGCATGAGATTTGAACCTAGGCTAGGGTCAAATATCAGGCAGGGATCACTGATAATGTTTGTGTCGTCAACCCATTATTGTCCACTGCTGGGCACGGGTCTTCTCGCAGAATGAGAGAGTCATAGTCCACTGCGCTGTCCAAGTGCGAATTGGTGGACTTCACACACCTCCGAGAACTTTTTTTTAAAGAACTCTCTAGTGTGTAGGTTTCCTCACGATCGGAGAAAGATCCGCCGCGGCCGCCGGCAACTGCGCCTCGTCCCTGTATTTTCGGGATCAGAATAGGGCTACGGCATCCCCTGCCTGCCGTAAGAAGCGACTAAAAGGGAGCTTCCGGGGTTGAAGACGACTAGAGTGGGAACTCGAACCATTCGGTCAGGCGATCCCGGGAAGGACGGCGGTATATGTGCCGTCGTAAAGACTAGACGGAGCGGTGGGCCCAGCCGCCCATCTGGAAGGAGCCCGATGGGGCAAAGCGCTCAGAGGATTCCGGTTGCGGTCGGACCGAGTTCCCGGAGTCCTCTTTATAGCGCCGAGGACGGCCACCGTGGGGGTTTTAGTGCGGTAAAAATCCCCTACGTCGCTCCTACGGCGTCGGATACCTTTTAAAGGTTTCCCCTCGAAAACAAAAAACGTTTCCTCACGATGTTTTCCTTCACCGAAAAACAGTGATAATTAATTTCTAATACTGAAATTATGTGCGTATTAGAAATTAATTATCACCGCTTTACGGCGAAGGAATGACATCATCAGGAAATCTATACACCTGAGAGTTCTTAAAAAAATGAAAAATACAGTAATAGGTTGATAACCGTGAATTGTAATATTAATACTTTACGTAGGTAATTTGTTTCTGTTTAATAAAATTAATTGCCTTTCATTTGATGTATTTCAAAAACAAAACCCTACAAAGCTTCAAAAAAATATAGATTTATTACTCAACCTTAGGCCATACTTAGTAAAACAATAACTTTATTAAAATATTTTATATTTTTTCGTAATAACATGCAAACTAAACAAGTAATAAAAGAAAATAGTTACTTTTGGAATAGATTTCTTATCAGAATTTAATCAAAATGTACCCTTCTTAAACATACACAAAATTACAACTTTATATAATATTTAAATCCAGAAACTGTTTCAAGGAAAGAAGTAAAAGGAGTTCAGAATAAAGGCAGCTATTGATGAGAAACTAACCTTTGTAAATCGCTACACAGATACCGAGCTCCGAATTTATTGCTGCTTTATTGAAGTTTTTATTGCAAACGTGCTGTTTCTGCGCAGAAAAACTTAATTGAATTGATCGACTCCATTATTTAAGCACGGAACTAAAGTAACTAGAAAATCGCCGAGTACCCAGGAAGGATTCTTGAAACCTAGAAAAGATCAACGTTAATTTTGTTAGAAGGACACTAAATATGATGTGTCATTTTTAAACGAAATACTTGTAGGAACATTGTGATTACTACTGTTTCCTATCCATCGAGCAATAATATGCACTAGTCGCCCGTCGCATCGGCCGAAATTCGACCGTAATTTAAATTAAAAAACTAAACTGTCCAAATTAAAATCAAATGTCATCTGACATTCTTGACGTTGTGTCTTTTCATAGTAAGACATTGAATGTTCTATTTCATTTACTAAGTACATATGTGTTTGTGACAAATGCAAGGCAGTGTGTGTAATGTGTTTTTAGTTGATTTTATGTATGAAAAATGCATTATTTGAAAAAAATATTAACATTCTGCACTCCTTCTCTACGTCCACTATAACCGTGCAAAATTTCATACTAATCCGTCCGCGGCATATTACTTAAAAATCCGTCACAAATTTTTGCTTCACGTATTAATATAATAATTACTATTGTATATTTAATAAATGTCAAAGTGTAGCGTATCTTGCCAAACAGGGCTCTCTTTTACTGAACTGTAAGGCAAGATACTGGAGCTAACTTTCATTACCATGTAAAAAAAAAAACATGATTGTAATAATATTAAAAAAATGAATATAGGTAAATAAGAAAAAAAGACAAACCCGCTGAGTTTCATGCCGGATCTTCTCAGTTGAGGTCGTATTCCGATCCGGTGGTAGTGTAAGAAAAAAAAATGTAACTGACAATTTGTAAGTGCCCCCGTGGGCCTATACAAAATAAAGACATTTCATTTCATTTCATCTGTCAGTATACATAATAGTCAACTGCTTGACATGGTGCTCCTTATTGCTTGATCACCAGCAGACTCGACACGTCGAAACTGTTATATTGTAATCAAATAACTTTACAAGAAGATGCTACCGTCCTTCTTTTTTAAGACGTTCATATATGCCATCCACAAAATAAGATTCAAGAAATTGAGTTACATATCTGCCTCAAAAGCCAACGTTACGGTGCTAGAACTTTTCTTATATGATTGTAGAATTAAACGGGCATGCAGTCCACCTGTTGGCAGGTAGTCAGTACCGCCCATGGCCATCTATTACCAACTTTTTATAGAACAAGACTTTTCTCTGAAGTCAATCACAGATGTGTTGTTACTCCTGAGAACTAAGATGCAGTACCGGCGTTAGGGTAGGGCGTGGTTGGGCCACCGCCCTGGGCGCCGGGCACGAAAGGGCGCCGCAGACGCAGGCGTTCCTTCTTATACCTACGTTTGCATTGCAACAAAGGGGCGTAGCAGAAATCTTGCTCAGAGCGCTGGTAATGCTAAACCCGGCACTGCTAAGATGGTCGCCTCATATAAAAGTGTACCGGCAACCACACACTTCCATCGAAACTTAATGTATACACAACCAGTAGCTTCATAAAGTGGGCGGTGTGGGCCTCCACCTACAGCCCTCCGCGGTAGAGATGCCACCCAAGACTTCGTGTCGGGGGTCGTTCTAAATTTGGCGACCTTATTTGGTTGAATTGCAGATCGACTTTAATTTGTTTACAATTGGTGACCTTTTTTTAAGAAGAGCTCTCGAAAATTGTAGCATGCCCAGCTAAGTTATTTGCTGGAAAAAGAGCTCTTGTAACGCTACTCAAACTGGTCCCAAAAACTTTGTCCATAAAAATATATTAACCAATTTTTCCCAGTGCCTCACACATACGCACCAAATCGGCATGGACATGCAGCTCTACGTAGCAACGTTGCCGCTGATGATAGTTCTATGGAAGTACCAGACTCTTGGCTGGACGTTGCTGGTCTCCATCGCGGTCGGATCCACCGTGCTGCGGTATTTAGCGATCCACTGGTACAACATCAGCATGTTCGTGTATTATGGGATCTCGTAAGTATTTCTTCTATTTTCTAGATTTATTGTAATATAGATTTTTGAAGTGAAACTTCTTTAGGCGCATGAGGGTAAAATTTTTACAGATGAAACGTCACGCCGGTATGCAACGGAAGTGTCGGAAAAGAGAGAGAGAGTGATCGAGACCGATTGAGAGAGAGTAAGACAGGGCGAACGTAGCATGAGCAACTAGCCGTGGAGTGAGAGTAGGGAGCAAGCGAGTGAGAAAGATTGAGAGAAAAAGTGAGACAGAGCGAACGTCGTATCACGCCTTTTTCCCTTCCTCTTAATCTTGGAAATTTAAAGTTTTAGATTTGTATAAATATAAACAAGATTTATAAATTAGTTCGCCAAAGAAGTTTCACTTCTGACATGTGTACTTTGTACGCACGCATGTTTTTTTAAGATTGACGTACCAAACGAGCATGCTGTCCACCTGATGGTAAGTGATGACTAGTGCCAGTGGACATCTGTAAGCACCTTCATACAGAACATGGTGTCTATCGTAAGTCAATCACAGATATGGTGCCACTCCTGAGGTGGTAACCTCATATAAAAGGATACCTAACACATTTACACACACACACACACACACACACATACAACACACATACATGTTTGCTATTAGATGTATCTGTTTTTGTATAACTTTTTGTACTGTACCGAATAAAGTATTTTCTTTCTTTCTTTCTTTACCTGCAACTTCACCGTTCCATTGAAACGCAAGAACTTGGTTCACGCTAGAAATAAGTGTGGCGGTAGTACTTCCCCGATCGAAGTACTTTCTACCGCCTGGAAAACAAACAAGCAGATGTAACAAACAAGGATACTGTCCATGATGGTTAGTGGCTACTGCTGCCCAGGTACATGATAAGAATAACCATAATAATCAATTTTCGATAGTCTTGACTGAAGTTGGTCACAGATGCATTGACATTGAGAACTATGTGGAGATGCTTCAGAAAGCATGTTCCCTACCTCCCCTTACCTATGTAGGATAATTGGTAGAACCAGTGTAGCGAGGTGGTAGAACCAGTGTAGTTCGACCAGGGAAGTACCACCGCCACACCTATTTCTAGCGTGAAGCATTTCTTGCGTTTCAATAGAAGGGTGTGGTTCCCGGCACACTTTCACATGAGGCGACCATCATAGTCCTCGGGAGTAGCAACGCATCTGTGATTGACTTCAGATGGAACCCATGTTCTGTATGAAGTTGTTTACAGATGTCCATGAGCGGCAGAGACCACTTACTATCAGGTGGACTGGCATGCTCGTTTGCTACTTCAATAAAATAAAAATAAAAAAATTAAAAAAATTCAATATATTATAGAAATAATTTTATTATAGAAATAAAAATAATTCTGTTATGTAAAAATAGTAAGAATCTTCGTAGCTCGAACA
The DNA here is from genome assembly GCA_949699795.1 of Spicauda simplicius. Classification (NCBI taxonomy): domain Eukaryota; kingdom Metazoa; phylum Arthropoda; class Insecta; order Lepidoptera; family Hesperiidae; genus Spicauda; species Spicauda simplicius. Next base: position 19,787,701 of record OX453057.1, read on the forward strand.
CAGAACTATATTTAACTTATAACAATCGTTTTAGCTAATTCATTACAGTAGTTAGCTGTGTGAAACTAATAAGACCTACTTAGTACTCTTCGGTAGCAAGGATCTGTACCCACGTCCCTGTAGCCTCGGGGTCAGAATAGGGCTACGGTATCCCCTGCCTGTCGTAAGAGGCGACTAAAAGGGCCTTTCGGGGTTGCAGACGGCTAGAGTGGGAGCTCGAACCGTTCGGTCAGGCAATCCCGGGAAGGACGGCGGTATGTGTGGTCGCATACCGTCGTAAAGACTAGACGGAGCGGTGGACCCAGCCGCCCATCTGGGAGGAGCCCCATGGGGCAGCGCGCTCGGAGGATTCCGGTTGAAGTCGTTTCGAGATCCCGGAGTCCTCCTTTTCAGCGCCGAGGACGGCCACCGGGGGGGTTTTAGTGCGGTAAAAATCCCATATAACCCTGCGTCGCTAACACGGCGTCGGGTACCTTTTGAAGGTATCCCCCTCGAAAATAAAAAAAAAAGGATCTGTACCCAACATTTCTTTCGATTACATACTGGTCCCGGTATTATATACAGTTTTTTAAAATTCAATTAGCCACATTAGATCAGAGTTTGGCCACTACCACATACCTTCCATTATCCGCAATAGAGCATGGTAAAATATATTCAGTCTTTTTCAGTAGTGAGAGACTTATGCCCAACGGTGGTAATACAAAGCAGCTAGCAGCAATTATTATATATTTTATTATTTCATTCTCTTTTATTGTTTATTGATATTATTACTTTAGTGTAACATAAATAGATAACTGTCGAGTAACTTGAGCTTATTTAAATATTGTGGAGTGTGGAATGGATCTCCTGGTGTTTACTCATCACTACATATCTCATGTTCAAATACTTTAACGTTCCGAGCGTTAAGAACAAGTCGAATGTCTAGTTACATGAGTTGAAAAACTTATGACAAACCATGCATGCAAACATGGTTTGACCGGGGAGGCACCACCGTTACATATATTTCTAGAACGAAGTATTTCTTGTGTTTAGGTGGAAGGGGATTGCCGGCTCACTTTCTCGTCCTCAAGAGTAGCAACGCATTAACTTCAGATTGAACCCATTTTCTGTTTGAAGTTGCTCAGAGACGTCCATGGGCGGCAGAAGCCACTTAACATCAGGTGGACTGCATGCTCGATACATCAATCGTATAAAAAAAACAACAAACTTTGCATTTAATAAGATATAAATAAGATATAAATATTATTAATAAACAAATAATTAATAATAAACAAACATCAATCTCTAGTTATGATATAGGTACTTAGAAAGAACAGAACATTCTTAATAAATTATAATTATTATTTAATTACAGATCTCTTTATTTTGTTTATTTATTATAATTGTTATAGATTGGATTTAATTTTTTTTTTAATCATTGATTCAATGTAATTGACTCTAAATTATGTTTCTTATTGACAAGTCCTAAGTTAAAATTATTTCTACGGTGTTTTCAATTTACGATTGTGTATTTTTTCTTTTGATTTGTATTGTATCTGAGTTAGTTAGTGTAATTGGTCTTGATGGCCGTTCTAGCTAACTATAAATAAATAAATAAATAATAAATAAGATAACGTAGTTAACCCATTAGAACCAACAATTTTCGAAAACTCGCGCACAAATTGTGTAAGACTGAAACAGAGAACGGAGCGACCTCCGGTTATACGAACCAGAATAATTAAACAAGGAGCTCGCCCAAGCATAATTAGGTCAAACAACAATTTTATTATGCCATCGACAAAATTGTGGATATTTTTATAATGAGTTATCTCATTAACATACTAATAATTGGGTTAAAGGAAGCGATTCAACTAAATACAAGAGTTACTTACTTTCTTTAGAATAATCTTCACTTTTGTAAATTTACTCTGATACTTCGGAGTAAGTATTAACTATACTATTTATTAAATTTTGCATTTTAGTTGTTGTGTGTGCTTCAATCCGCTCATTACTTATTTTTAAAATTTCTCATTTGTTCCAGTAAAATAAGTCGACATTTATGATTGTAGATGGTGAAAAATAAATAAAAAAAGGATTATTAAATTAATATTCATTAAAACGTTAAGCAATAATTTTACCAAATAGTAATTTTCAATGTACGATAGACTGACATTTCTTAACCCAAACTTAGTAACTTTGTAAAGACGTCCCAAGAACCGTGAAAATGAGCGTTCCACTTAAATCAAAACACCCGATGGAATAAGTCTCTCTCGTGTCTATTTCTTTCTACATCCTTTCTACCAGAACACAGTAGCGCTTAAGAATACCAGTTCAAGTAGACGCTAGTTTACAAGCCATTTTGAAAAAATATACGCTTTATACACACATACTAGGATTTTTTCCTGTGTCGTACCATGAATGAATGACACACACGAGATGAATACACCAACACCCAGACCCAGAACATGAATCTAAATTCATAATTCAGATATGAGTTTGATTCCGGCCGGGAATCAAACCCGGGATCCATTGCGCGTCAGACCGGTATGGTAACCGCTCTGTCACGCGGGTCGTCCATCATTTTGAAACCTTTGTTTGTTGTATGCCTAATTTACCATGTGTTCTTTCCAGAATCCAAAAGCTTCTTGATGCGGCGCGGTATTCCTACATACTGCCTACGCATCGGGCCACGATATACCTCATCGGAGTCACTATGGCTTACTTCATGAGGACTAAGAAACCATACGTGAAACTTAGCGATGTAAGTTTTAAATTGACAAACACACTGATTCGATACGCAATGCGTTCGGGTCAATCCCAGCCTGACAAACTTCAGAATGATCTATTTGGATTTTTTTGTGAGTTTGTGTTTTTTGTTTTTGTCTTTGTGTGTGTCCATCGCACCCACGACACACGAGTATATCCTACTGTGGGGCTATGAGTGTAGAAAGCGTGTAGTATAAATATTATGAATGAAGTATGAAGAAGTAATAGTATGATTAAATCGAAATATTCATATTTAAAATCTGAGTCTAATCACCAATAATGACTGCACTCCATTTTTAAACAAGACAATTCACATCTAATAGGTGCATATTATATGCTAGACGCAGTTCACCGTAACGTAAGGGGATCTTTTATAACCTACACCTATTATGAAGGTGGTAGAACCAGTGTAGTTCGATCTGGGAAGTACCACTGCCACACCTATTTCTAGCGTGAAGAATTTCTTGCGTTTCGATGGAAGGGTGTGGTTGCCAGTACACTTTTATATTAGGCGACCATCATAGTCCTCGGGAGTAGCAACGCATCTGTGATTGACTTCAGATAGAACCCATGTTCTGTATGAAGTTGATTACAGATGTCCATGGGTGGCAGTGACCACTTACCATCAGGTGGACTGCATGCTCGTTTGCTACTTCAGTCTAATAAAAAAATATACTAACTATCCTGTAACATATTTTTAATGACTCGTAATCATTTACTTTTTAAGTAGTTGTAAATAAATTACAATACTTCCTTCATGCCGTTCATTTATCATCCAAGCATCATCTCATTGATTTCATAATCTCAATCATCTCATTCCCAAAAGGCAAGCAAGGTGCAATACGCTCTTCCATTCTCAGAACCAAGTGCGCCTTCTCTGGGCGACTTGCTTCGGTCTGGCTGCGTTCACGATCGCGAGCCCTTACGAGATGGGCCTGGAGGGCTACCGGTACGAGCCCTTCCCTGCGGCGCTGTTCTCGGCCTTCGCGCCGATCCTCTGGGGCCTCTTCATGTGCCTGTCTCACTGGGCCATCTGCAATGATTATGCGGGTGAGTGTGCTATTACTTTATGGAGAATAATATCAATAGCAATAGTATGCAACTGTTCTTTATCGATTCAGTGGAAATCTGTCTATTCAATATGCTGGGTATTTGCGAAATAAATTAGCTTCGACTTTTTTTTAACCAGTTACATAATTTGTGTGTTACTTATGTTTGTGTGTATAGCAACGACTTCGACAAATACATTTTTGTAACGAGTTTTTGTTCTCGCGGTAAATTTACGAATAACCATACCGCTTACACAAGATTCAGTGTAGACTAGATTATAATTAATATTACGAGTAAATATATTAAGAATTTATTCAATTACTTGAATTTATTCAATTACTTATAAGTATTAACCTAACCTACAATAAACATACAATGCAGAAGAACTACAAACAAAGCTAGCATAATAAAACACGCTTTCTACAATCATAGCATTGTACAAGTCTAAATTTAAAAGATTGAAAAATAATATATATACAAAATTACCGAAAACTCCTGTAAAACTTAAGCACTTCGTTAAAATAACACCTGGAAGATTCCGGAGCGTAAAACCTAAAGATAATAAAAACTACTTAACGACCAGGGAACTTCTAAACGCGGTACGGCAACACTAAAGTCATAATATATTCAGACATAGTTTAGATGTTTATAGCTCTCTTCCATTATCATTTATTTTATGATTCTGCAAACAGAAGGTACCGCGACAATTAGGGTTGGTTTTATTATGGTAAGCTGTATTGATTATGGTAATGTTGCTATGATGTAAGATTATGATCGCTATGATTTAAGAACTCATTTTTTTAACTACAGAATTAAGATCATACTTATGACATAGTAAATACTTTTAAAAAATTCAATGCTGGCAATTGTTTGTTATTAATTCTAATGTTATGTACATTTAAAAAATTTTTGACCATTTTTTAAGTATAAGTTTAGTGAACTTGAGAAAAAGACTTGTTAGAGTTTCGAATACATTTTATTGGAAAGGAGAATGCCCAAGTGACTATGGAACTAATGGTCATAATGTATTTGGGCTTAATTGTATGTTTGATTTGAGTACTTTCAACTCCTTAGATCTTTTAAAGGAAGTCATTTGAATATTCTTATAGGGAATAGTAACATTTGGTGAGTAATAATTATTTAAGTTTATTTTTAAGTTGTAACAGGTTTTCATTTTGAATATCTTTTGGAATTTTATTATATTTTTTTACGCACATGGAGTAGGGGCCTGAACTATATATAGCCAGTCTAGACGGTGGTACTGCGAGTTTGTTCGGGTTGTCTGTTATTTCTATTTCACTAGTTCTTATTACCAGCTCAACATTGCAGGTATCGGCACCATGTTCGTGGAGTGGAAGGTGTTTAAGCTGTTCAGCAAGGTGGCGTACGGGTTCTACCTCACACAGTTCCCCATCTTCTTCTACAACGTGGGCGTGCAGCGCCACGCTGAGTATTACACGCCTATGTTGCTTGTGAGTGATTATTGATAAGAAATAACAAAGAGTTTGTGAAGTAATTTTAGATTTTGTGGATGTATTTACTTATTCGTTTTGTTTTTGTTGACGCCCTTCAAAAAAAATTTTTATGGCCCTCTGGATTGTAAAAAGCATACACTGCTTACATCATGCTTAGCACTCTCTGTAAATTTGAAATCTGTAGATTGAGGGTTTCTGGGGTTGATTATATATGTCTATGGGAGGCAGTGACCACTTACCATTAGATGAACTGCATGGATTGATTACTAGGCATTATCTACTGCGAACGACTTCATAAAAAAAATCTCAATTATGATATTTTTAAATCTTTCGGACGTATTTTAAATATACGCCTACCGTGGACGCCTATTTTATTGAATAAAATTTTAAATACTCCTAAGTATGCTGGGTTGATATGAAATGAAATGAAATGTCTTTATTTTGTATAGGCCTACGGGGGCACTTACAAATTGTCAGTTACATTTTTTTTCTTACACTACCATGATAATAAATGATTATTCGTGCGCTACTTTAATAGAAGGTATTTTCCAGTTATACATTCCGGAGATGCTGGTCGTCGTTCTGATGTCGATACTGGCCACGCTCGCTATCGAGATGCCATTCAACCAGGTTTATAGGATATACTTCGGTAAGTATTATCTCTATAATCTATATATTGATACGTGAAGCAAAAACTTGTGGAGCATTTTTAAGTAATATGCCGCGGACTGATTAGTATGAAATTTTGCACGGTTATAGTGGACGTAGAGAAGGAGAGCAGAATGTTATTTTTTTTAATGGTTAAAACTTACTTAAAATCAACTAAAACACAGACAAATAATAAACAAAATAGAACATTAAATGTCCTATTATGAAAACACATAACGTCAGAAATGTCAGTGTCTTTGTCAAAATACCCGCTTTTGCTTTTAAATGCGGTTTAGCTAATTACACGTCTTTTATATTTAACAGGTACGTTCAAAATTACTAGAAAATTATCCGATTTTATTTGAATTTGAGAAATATTCGATTTTTTCGAAGAAGTTAAGTTTTTAATTTAATTTACGGTCGATTTCGACCGTAATTTAAATGTCACGGGTGACTAATATACTTTAAAGTATAACTTGATTCAATAACAATTGGATTCCAAAATGACACCATTCTATTTAGGTACTTGTCGTCAAAAAGTAAGCAATATATAATATGAGACCTAAAGAAAAAAAAACAATCGAAGTTGCTATTTTAGTATTCGTTCTTTGTTGAAACAAGTTACACACGTAACTGTTATGTTAGCTTACGAGACTCGAACAAGCGAAAAGTTGTAGATAATTTTCTGTCGAGTGTGTGAAGGTTGTAGCTTTATATTGTTAAGAAACAAGAAAGTAAAGAGTGAAGATGTTTACAATCTATTACATTATTAAAACTTATTAAGTTGTTGGCTAAAGCCTAGCGCATATTATATGGTATACAATTATTTAACTTATACACTTAAACATACATAACATAACACTTTCTAAACTCACAGCCCTACACTAGGATTTTTCCCTGTGTCGTGGGTGCCATGGACCTACAAAGACGAATACATAAAAACCCAGACCCAGAACAGATATCTAAATACATCACTCAGATACCTGTCTGGCCGGGAATCGAACCCGAAACCCAGTGCGTGTCAGACCGGTACGGTGACTGCTCCGCCACGCCCGTCAAAGCGTAATAATGTTGTGCGGATTGCGAATTTAGAAGCAAATCTTATTAATATTGTATATGTATGTGTGTTTGACACTTTTCTACCCATTTCTAGTGTGAAGAGTGTGGTTGCCGGCACACTTTTATATGAGGCGAATATCGCAGTCTTCAGGAGTAGCCATGCATCTGTGATTGACTTCAGATATAACCTATGTTCTATATGAAGTTGCTTGCAGATGTCCATGAGTCGGAGTGACCACTTACAATCAGGTGGACTACATGCTCATTTGGTACTTCAATCAGATAAATAATAACAATCCAGCAGATTATAGTTCTAATTAAAATATGGTTACAGCAATTTTAAAGTCATACGATATAGAAAATATCAAGAATGTACACGAAAACACAAAATTATTATGTAAGATTTTTTTAAAAACAAAAAATATTTTTTAGATACCTAATTTAGAACCTCATGAAGCTTTGTGTACATCGATTAACCTCTATTATTAAGCACAGAAAAGACAAACAAACAAGTTGTAGGTAATTATCAAGACACACTTTGCCTGCAGCCTCAACTTGTTAGGGAAACTCGGAAGGCTGTTTACAAGAATCTATTAAAACTTCCACTCCGCTGCATCGCCGGTAGCTAAAAGACTTAACTACTTAAGAATCAAAGAATTTTCAAAAGTATAATTAAATTATTCGTTGTCTTATTTTTATGTTGTTCCGTCGACCCGACTGCATCAGAAGGATAATGTTTTCGTGCGGTGCATTTTGTAAAATGCTATATCATTGAATTTCTCTAACTATCGAAGTGACTTACACGTTTTGATTTTTCAGTACCGCACCTGATAATTAAAAAAGGGCCTAAAGACATTTTTTTATCATCTTGCGTGTAGCATTTCTTGCGTTTCGATGGAAGGGTGTGATTGCCAGCACGCTTTTATATGAGGCGACCATCATAGTCCTCGACATCACACAGAATACATGTCCTGTTTGAAGTTGCTTACAGATGTATATGGGTGGCAGTGACCAATTACCACCACGTGGACTGCATGCTCGATTGCTATTTCGATCAGATAAAAATACATATATATTAAAATCCATTTTTACTTTTCCAAAAATTACGATAGTACAAATTTATGTTACAATTTTCTAACGCGGCTGCAACCGCGGAGCCTAATAAGTCCATAATATAGGTATCATTAAACCGTACTACTGATTACTGCTACTATTTACTTATCACTATTATAAAAACAGAAAACCTTCAACATTATAGAAGTAGGTGAAGGCAAGGCAGTTAACTTGATTGACACAATACTAATAATTATTGCCTTTTGTACCTTAGTACTTTAAAATATAATACCAAAAACCGATATTAGTTTTACTTTTACCCGACGATAATGCAATTATCCGTTCAAATATGCTTTTAATTAACAGATACCAGATTTTTTGTATCCCTTTTCTTAATGACAGGTACACATTTTTGCGTATGTGAGTGAATTAGGTGTTAGTCCTCCAAACAAATGCGGAGTTTAGGTATTTGTGTTGCTTTCTTCGTCGTTAAATTAAGTGATAAGTAATTTGTAATACTCACGTACCTTATAAAATAAGAGAACTTAAAACCTATTAGATAGAACCCTTGAAGGTTCAAATATTCTTCCCCATACTTGTACCTATACTGTAGTATATTGTGCTAGATTTGTGGTGACGGTCTTGAATAACCCCTACCCTCTTGCCATGGATCTCGTAGGAAGCTACTAGGGTTTTTTTCTTGTCTGACTGAAGTAGCAGAAGTAGCAAAGTGTGCCGGCAACCACACCCTTCCATCGAAACGCAAGCACTGCTTCACGCTAGAAATAAGTGTGGCGGTGGTATTTCCCCGGTCGAACTACCTTTTTTTATCTGACTGAAGCAAACGAGCATGCAGTCCACCTGATGGTAAGTGACCGCTGCCGCCCATGGACATCTGTAATCAACTATATACATGGGTTTTATCTGAAGTCAATCACAGATGCGTTGCCACTCCCGAGGACTATGATAGTCGCCTCATATAAAAGTGTGCCGGCAACCACACCCTTCCATCGAAACGCAAGAACTGCTTTACGCTAGAAATACGTGTGGCGGTGGTACTTCCCCGGACTATACTGGTTCTACCACCTTGACAATTTATTTAAAATGGTATTTGATTTATTTAAAATGGTATTTTCTGTTTCCAGGACAATCACAGACGAAATTAAAGGAGCAGTAGGAGGGAGCCAAACCAAATGTGTATTATAGTTAGTGTTAGACAAACATCACGTAGGTATTAGATGTAATCTTTGACTATTTTTGTACCATACCATAGGATAAGGTGTTTTAAGTTATTAAATAAATGTTTTGTATTGATATTGAAATAAAATGGATTTATATATATTTGTTGTGTTTTAAAACTGATTCCTTTTATGTTTTATGCAATAGTTACGTTTCCATTGGAGTAACTGTCAAAATGTATCATATTTTTTATTTCCCTGAAGTAGCAAACGAGCATGCAGTCCACCTGATGGTAAGTGGTCACTGCCGCCCATGGACATCTGTAATCAACTCCATACAGAACATGCATTCTATCTGAAGTCAATCACAGATGCGTTGCTACTCCCGAGTACTATGATGGTAGCCTTTTATAAAAGTGTGCCGGCAACCACACGCAATGAAACGCAAGAAATGCTTCACGCTAGAAGTAGGTTTGGCGGTTGTACTTCCCCAGTCGAACTACACTGGTTCTACCACCTTCAAATAAAAGTATGTTATCATAATTGGTTAAAAAAAATTGAGACTCTTCAATTACGTATGTTAGTAGCTTGAACAATGGGATATCAAACATTACAAATATTAATACACAAAATACGCATTTTTGTTAAATTTTAGAAAACAACCTAAATTGTTATAGTAATGCAACTTTTACCCAAAGGCCACAAAACATCCCTCTAACGCTCCAAGCGTAAGCGTTAAACAATATCCAGTAAATTTCGCTACAATTTAGTATAAATCTCGTGGCCTTATTGAATCAGATACTTTGTTTTTACCGCTTTACACTGACTCTTGCAGGCTACACGAAAATCTAGAAACTAATTTTTATACAGCTCATATAGCTCCAGGGTTATACATTTAAAGAACGCAGCGATCAGTCTACTAACGAACCATAAAGGTCCATTCGCTCCTTCTTTATACTTTAACCTAACGATAAGGCACCTGTCCTGCACCTGCACCTGACGGGCTACCTGATGGAAAGTAGTCACCATCGCTTATGGACATTCGCAACACGAAAGGAGTCGCTGATGCATCGCCGGCTTTGAAGGAGAGCTCTTTTCGCACCTTTCTTGAAGAACCTCATGGCATAGCGCTTCGATAATATTGATGCAATTAGTATCTATTAGCTGATCTTGTATAATGCGGTGAGTACTCTAAAAGTTTAGTAAACAGTCCAACTAGGCCAGCTAAGTGACAATAAATCAGTAGACTTCACACACCTTTTAGAGTTTTTATACTGTTGTAATTGACACAAGGTTTTTCCTCATCTTTGAAACAAGCGGTAAATAATTGGTGAAATTATAATGTTACCAATATAATAACAACTAAATAAAATAATAACACATAGTATTATAGACTAATAATGCCGCGGATTTTTACGATAAACTATTCCTCGCGACCTCGATCCATGTAACTGGTATCAGCATAAAGAATCTAAAAATATCGCTTATCGCGAGTACCCATAAATAAATAACTGTAGTTAAATTAAAAAAACACGCTTCCTACAGTACCTTTCTTCCGTCGTGGGTACCATGGATACACAAACACACAGACCTAACGAATCTAAACTCATCATTCAGATACCTATCAGGCCGGGAATCGAACCCGGGACCCATTGCACGACAGACCGGTATGGCAACCGTTCCGCCACGCGGGTCGTCAATTAAATGGGTAATGTAATAAACAAAGCAGCAACAAGCCGGTATTGCTCCAATCGTTGGCTGTGACAAACTAGATCACCTGGCATACACCTCGCACTGACGCAACTGGCTGAACTAGCATTGATCTCAGCATTCTTTTTTAAATAGCCCAAGTGTATCAACAACATCACATGGTGTTAATTAAATTTATAAGTAAAAAAATAAAATTAAATGTCTTTATTTTGCATAGGACTACGGAGACACAAATTGTCAGTAACATACATATATATATTTTTATACACTACCATCGGATCGGAACACGACCTAAACTCAAAAGATCCTGCAAGAAACTCAGTGGGTCTCTTTTCTTTGTATATTTTTTGCCATATTATGTATGGTTCGACCGCGGAGATATCACTCACTGCCACCTATTTCTACCGTGAAATTCCTGCGTTTCGATGGAATGGCGTGGTTATGTGTGTCGGCTTATTTTATATGAGTCGATCAGCTTAGTCCTTAGGGAGCAGCAAAGCATCCAAACTGACTTCAAGTAGAATCCTTGTGTAAAGTTGCTTACCAATGTCCATAGGCGACAGAGACCATTCAATCACTACATAGTATAAAACAAAGTCGCTTCCCGCTGTCTGTCCCTATGTAGGTATGCTTAGATCTTTAAAACTACACTACGAATTTGAATGCAGATTTCTTTAATAGATATAATCATTCAAGAGGAAGGATTTTTATGTATAACACATGTATAATAAAGTAGAGAAACACTGATAATTAAAAAAAAATGACTTTTAGCCGGAACGAAATTTGCCGGGTCAGCTGGTCTTATATAAAAAATTATGATACTGTCAGTGTGACCCATAAACGTACATAGACCCCCTCCTACCTCCTTAGATTATTAGGCCCAAAAAACTAAATCTACTAAAATATTTTTATACTTATAATTTCACTAACTTCCAAGAATATTGGGAATTGGGAAAATCTTGTAAGAAACAACTTCATAAAGTAAACCTGTTTCCATAAATATATTTGCTTAAAATAGTATCTCACGAGATCACAAAATTATATAAGTTATTTACAAACATTTGTATTTACTTATCTACAAAAATACTCTACAACATACTTAAAATTATATTAAAATCATTATTATTATCATTAGGTATTATTAGCAACATCAACTTTACTGTCGTCGATTACTATTTTCATGTTTTTGTGTCTATTTCAAAATCACTTTGTCCATTCATAATAAGTATCTCAGTTATAAATAAGAGTTATCAGAGTAAACGAATAAAATCACATTTTCTTCTATATTCCATTTTTCCTTCTCTTATTTCTGCACTCTCCTCTTTGTTTAATTATCTATCAAGAGGGTTGAGTAATTTAAATTACAAATAATAATATCTTACGCTATTATGTATACAAGACCGATATCATTGAATTGAATACAAGTATTCAACTCATACCTATCTTCCAAATATTCTAGGCGACTAAGGGCCGAAATCCAGAAGAGGTGAAGCAACGTCTTACTTATCAAACAGAAACCTCTCATTAGGAAAGACCTGTCTAGCAGTGGACCATAAAACGCTGATGAATGCATTGATGCTAATCTTAATCGTACATCAATCTTGTTCCGATTTCTTGAAGACTTAAAAATATACTTCTTATGCATAAGAAGTACATAGACTTTTCCTTTGTCATTTATTTTTGTTTATTTGCATGTTCTTCCTTTCCATTTTTAATTGATAGTTTTTATTCTGTTCATTAAAACCTCATCTAAAGAAGATCTCGAAAACTGTCTTTTCAAGATAAACAAATCATTTAAGTTCGGATCTAGCTTGTTTTCTCGGTGATGTGTGATATTAAAAATATGTTATAATTACTTGTTCCCGCTCTCTTTTTATTAGCTCTAAGGACGGCCATCTCTCAAATGCAATTTCAAGAATAACCAAGAAAACACGTCTGCAAGAATTGTAAAATCTCACTGTAGGTTCCCCTTGCTATGTTCATTGCTTTGCTCTGATAACAGATGGCGCTGCTAATTTACGTTACTTGTATTACTTGACCATAACAATTAGGCACTTATAACAAAGGTGGTTCAATACCCCGCATCTCGCTTCTTACCCCGCGCATCCCCTACTGACGTGCAGTCGTGTATCGTCTAGGTGTTTTCGTTAGCCAGCACGTGTTTAATGTTATTTCGTTATTATGTTAGTTGAATGAGTGATTGTTGAATTTTTAAAGCTATTATTAAATTAGTTGATTATTCGTAAATAAACCTCAAAATGGGTAGGAAAAAGACTATTCGTGGAGGAGAAAGGACTCTTAACATTCAAAATATGTATTTTTTTAACAAGGGAAGAGTATTGGGCTCAGTACTCCTGTCTCCAAAGTCGAAAATCAAATGTGTGCTGCAACAGGCATCAGTCTCTTACACACATAAAAAAAGAAAGAAAATAATTTTATGTCTGCGAATATATTAAACACATGAAAGTGCTTTAATAAATACTAGACTATTGAAAATACACCACTATGGTGTATGTTTTAATAATGGTATACCTACATACTTTTGGTATTTGGTAATAGAATATACTTCGTATCGGGATGGGAAATCCCTAGTTCTAATAACGTTTCAACTGTCGTGCGCCTAATTGTTTTGGTCGAGTAGTAATTTTAGTTAATTTATTCTTCCATCACTACTGGAAAAAATACGTCTATCTATGTGAGAGTTTAACACACAACGTATTGCAGTGTCTAATGTCAGCTCTTAGCTAGACTGGTATTGCAGTTGGTGTCGGGTCTACACTGGCACGCCACGCGTCCCCTTGCGTCCCGAGCGAGCCAAGTCCCGGGTGGGCAGGGGCCCTGTGTGTGAAGGATGTGGCACGTCGCGTTGTACGGCGCTGCCCCCTTGCGGGCTGAACAGGCTTCGACCTGGAATTTGATTTAAGAAATAAATATGTAAGAAACCTAGCGAAATTAGTATATGGTTATAGAATTATAGACTAAGATCTTCGGATACAGACAACTAAATTATGAATTTACATTCTACTATTTTCGATCTGGATATTAAATACTGGCTACGTAACTTATTACTGACTCTACAATCCTCTGTATCTACAAACTAGGTACAGTTTTTCAAAATGGTAGAACTAGTGTAGTTCGACCGGGGAAGTACCACCGCCACAACTATTTCTAGCGTAAAGCATTTCTTGCGTTTCGATAGAAGGGTGTGGTTGCCGGCACACTTTCACATGAGGCGACCATCATAGTCCTCGGGAGTAGCAACGCATCTCTAATTGATTTTAGATAGAACCCATGTTACGTATGAAGTTGATTGCAAGTGTCCATGAGCGGCAGTGACCACTTACCATCAGGTGGACTAAATGCTCGTTTGCTACTTCAGTCAGGTAAAAAAAAAATCTCTCTCATACTTCCCTCTCAACTGGGACACGGTTTAACGGTGGATGGCAGGTACAGCAGCAATACAGCATTGAACTTTTAAGGGCTCTGGATGAAAATCAGGAATACACCTACCTCTCTCCTGGCAGAAACACCTTTCCCAGTAACCACAGACACTATTATGACTGAGTCCGTCCAGAGCTGAACGCGCCTCGAAGTCGAATGCCACCAGCTCTAATATCTGGCCGGTAGACAAAACACCAATGGACTCCAATACGAAGCATACCTCAAAGTCAAATGTGATAATCTCACCCACGCGCACGTCTCCGTAACACCCGGCCAATAATTAATTATGCATGGAATTTAAGATTACAAGATTTTTTCCTACCTCTCTCCTAGCACAAACACCATTCCCGCAAGCACAGACGCCATTATGGCTTAGGCCGTCCAAAGCGGGGCGGGCCTCGAAGTCGAAGGCCACGACCTCCCCCGCGGGACACGGCTCCGCGGTGCCGGGCCGGTAGCAGCGGCGACGCTCCGGCACGTACAGCCGGCCCCGGGCACAAGGGACCTGGGGATGAAGTGCTCAAATTGATTTTATTGTGCATCGTTTGTTTTTTATTATGTATCGAATTATGTACACATTTTTGGACCACCAAACTAAAATAGTTACGTATTAAACATAGAGCGGTCTTTACTTTGTTTGGCCCTGTTTTTTGCAGCATGCAATGAGCATTCAGTGGACTATATATATGTAGGTAAGTAAATGGTAAGTGATCATTACCGCCGAGGGACATCTGTAAGCAAATTCATATCACAGATATGTTGCTACTCCCGAGGACTAAGATGGCCACCTCATGTAAAGGTAAGCCGGCGACCACACCCTTCCACCGAATTCTTTTCGCTAGAAATAAGTGTGGCGGTGGTACCTCCCCAGTCGAACTACACTGGTTAAACCACCAAAAAACCTATGGAGGCACTTACAAATAGCCCAAATGGTAATTTTTTACACAAAAGTACGAAGACTTCGAAAAGAAAATCTTAATTAATTATTCAGATTCCCATATGGCCATGGATCATACCCGAAACAAATGTGTTTGAGTGTCAGACCAGTCTGGTCACCGCTCCGCCGCGCAGGTCATTCATTTCCATGTAAATAATTAATTGTGAAAGACAACCCGCGTGGCGGAGCGGTTACCATACCGGTCTGACGCGCAATGGGTCCCGGGTTCGATTCCCGGCCAGACAGGTATCTGAATGATGAGTTTAGATTCATGTTCTGGGTCTGGGTATTTGTGTATTCGTCTTGTGTGTGTCCATGGTACTCACAACACAGGAGAAAATCCTAGTGTGGGGCTATGACAGTAGAAAGCGTGTTTTTTTTTAATAAAAGAGTTTATCAGACCCCAAGGATCTGCATCTGAATGGATGCCAAATTAGATCAGGTTTTCGACTGGCTTCCCTCAATATTAATTATTATTTCTTTTCGGTGATTTCCTTCACCGAAAAGAAGTGATAATTAATATCCTCGTTAGGAAACCTACACACTCGACAGATCTTAAAAAAAATGTTGTCGGAGGTGTGTAAAATCCACCAATTTGCACTTGGCCAGCGCGGTGGGCTATGGCCTAAACTCTCTCATTCTGAGAGAAGACCTGTGCCCAGCAGTGAGAGAATAATGGGTTAAACTTTAAACTTGGCTTGACTACAGCCTGGAAAATTAACACACACGCTTTTACGCTCATAGACCCACACTAGGATATTCTCCTGTGTCGTGGGTACCATGGACACACACAAGACGAATACACAAACACCCAGACCCAGAACATGAATCTAAACTCGTCATTCAGATACCTGTCTGGCCGGGAATCGAACCCGGAACCCATTGAGCGTCGACGACAACGGTTGACGAGAATTAATTGTATTTGGCTTAAAAACGATATCTTTCCTAATAACAATTATTACCTTAGTACACCTTCCACCTCTAGCGATCATCTCATCATGGGCGCAGGGACCTCTCGTATAGAGCCTGTAGCAGGCGCCGTCAGCGGCCCGCGCGTGGAACGCCTTGCATTTGCACTCTGAACGCGACCCTCGGATAGACACCTCTGATATCGAGAATAAATGCCCCTTGGGACACGGCCCGATTGAATCTGAAAAGAAGTTAAGAGATTCTTAGAAAGCGCCTGATTCAATCTGAAGGCAAGTGGTGTAATGTGGTCAATTTTCCTCCTCTTTGAAAAGATCGATTATAGTTAATCATTCCTACATGAGGAATATTCGAATCAAAATTTGATTGACCTTCTAAGAAGGAACAAGACAATACCATTAAAAATAAATTGAGCACAGTCCACTTTATAGAAAATGATGATGTAAGTAATTTCATGTAAAACAAGGGTTCTATATAGTCAGTAATTGATGCATTACTGCTACTTAGGACTAAAATAGTCGCCTAATATGAAATTTAACAAGCAACCAAAAGTGTATGCAAAAAGTTACCTAATTCATAGCATCCCCCCGTAGCATTGTGATAGTGGGGCAGATGCGGCTCACAGCCACACTTGGCGCCCGGCAGGAACAGCTGCCCGCGCTCGCACGGCCCTCGGGAGTAGTGCGCGTAGCAGCTTCCGTCTATTGGCCAGTAGTGCGGTCCATCTGATGCGCACTGGAAAGTATGTAAGTAAGTACTTATGTATTTTTTTATCTGATTAAAGTATGGAATTGTGATGTGGAATGAGCTTTTTCCTGAGGTATTCCCGAAGCGTTATGACACGGGGCTCTTCAAAAAAGGTGCGAAAAGAGCTCTCCTTAAAAGCCGGCAATGCATTGGCGACTTCTCTGGTATTGCAAACGTCTGCCGTCGTGCCAGGTTCAGGTATAAAAAAAACCTGATGGTAAGCGGTCACTGCCGCTCATGGACACCTGTAAACTACTTCAAACAGAACATGGGTTCTATCTAAAGTCAATCACAGACGCGTTGTTAGTCCGGAGGACTAAGATAGTCGCTTTATAACAAAATATGCGCCAACCACACCCTTCCATCGAAACGCAAGAAATGCGTAACGCTAGAAATAGGTCTGGCGGTGGTACTTCTCCGGTCGAACTTCACTTATCCTACCTGTAAGTTCTACCACCTGTAATTATTAGTATTTTAGAAAAATTACAGCTCTCCAGACAGTGTAAAAGGGCCTTGCGAGGCCTTTTAACCAATTAATGCACAAAATTTTTGTGCAAGCATTTTGAAAGGCACCATAGCCATTAATTTTTTTTCTTTCTGTAAATATCAAGTCCATGATTGCTGGCTCTTCCAGAATCCGGAGATCATTTTTTATGTACTTAGTATAAATAGACATAAGCTCTATTAGTCAGTACACTGAGTGTATCATTACTATTAGATGTAATATTAATTATAATTTATTATTATTTAATAAAAATAACAAGACTCATTTAACATTTACAATATTTCAACACACATCATTTCATCGTCGACGTTATTTTTATTTTTGACTGTGATGTTAACTTGCATTTTTCAGTAAAGTTGATTTAACCCATTTACGCCCTCTGTACTAAATAAACGACACTAACAAAAGAAATTATTAAAAAATAGCTAGCTGACCTCAAATCGATTTAGTTCTTAAAATGGATAATAGATGGAGTTAGTGTTACGAAGAAACGAAAAGAGTGTTATATTTTTGTTGCGTTCCCGCCATTTTTTGACATTATAACGCGCGTATTTGCTGACTGCTCAGGTAAGTGAATTGATTTATTTTAATTTATTATATTTTAGATATTTTTCAGTGTAATTGTGCATTATATTATTCAATTAGAAGTGTACGTTATTGAAAATAATAAAATATGTTAAGCTTTTTGCAAACTTTGTGAATTATGCTACGATTTATTTTGATGTCGTTTTTAAAGTACAGTGGGCTATAATGTATATATTTTATTCACAGAAAAATGTCTCGATTTACTGCTGAAAATCAGTTTCGCGGTCTTGAAGAAGCTGTTAACGCCATTGTAGAAGACGAAAGTAACGATGAATATGACGTCATTATTTTACCACCTGGACCAGATGTGTTGACTGACGAGGAAGAAGGCGAAGATAACTTACAAATCTCAGATCTACCACGAGATATCCCTGGAACAATCGAGGTAACATGTAGACGTCGTTACTCTTCTGAAACATCAAAATTTGAAGACAGTGACGACGAACCTCTGTCAAACAAAAAACAGCGTCGCGATCCTAGTGATGTATTACCCATATGGAAGAAATGTAAACCATCTTACCTAACTTTCTCCCAATCACCTAAAAATAATAAATGTTCATCGCAAAGAAGTGAAGTAATAAATAAACTAAAAGATCTATCACCAGTGGAAGTCTTCGAATTTTTTTTTGATACCGACATTTATGATTTGATTTTGAATAACACGTTGCTGTATGCAGGACAAAATAATAGGCATGGCTTTGTGTTGGATAAAGAAGATTTGCGCACTTTTTTGGGGGTATTGATTTTATCAGGTTATCATAGATTGCCAAGAGAGCGTCAGTATTGGAGTTATGACGAAGACCTCGGTGTACCCCTAGTTGCTAGGTCCATGTCCCGCAACCGATTTCTAGACATAAAACGGAATCTCCATTTGGTAGACAATAGCTTAGCATCTACTTCAAACGATAAGATGTTCAAAGTCAGACCTCTGTTGGAATCTCTAAATCAGAAATTTTGTCGACATGGCGTCATCCATGAAAATATATCGATAGATGAATCAATGATAAAATACTATGGCCACCATCCATCAAAACAATTTATCAGAGGTAAACCAATCAGATTTGGGTATAAAAATTGGGTAGCAGCTAGTTCTGATGGTTACTGCTATGTATTTGATTTATACTGCGGAAAATCTACTGATCCTGCGAAAACACCGCTCGGGACTCGTGTGGTTACATCACTATTAGCAAAAATGCCAGTAGTACCTGGAGAGCATAAAATATACTTTGATAATTTTTTTTCAAGTTGTGACTTGCTTATGAAATTGAAAGAGGCTGGTTTTAGAGCAACAGGAACAATTAGAGACAACAGAACAAAAAAATGTCCTCTTATTTCGGTAAAGGACATGAAAAAATCTCCAAGAGCACATTTCAATTATCAGTTTGATACCAAGAATGAAATTTTGCTTGTCAGGTGGAAGGACAACAGTGTATGCACTATTGGTACGAATTTTGACACAATTGAGCCTATTGGAAAGGTCAAACGTTGGTGTTCACAAAATAGACAGAAGATCGATGTAAATATTCCACATCTGTTTCTAAACTATAACAAGTGCATGGGCGGCGTTGATGTTATGGATGCCTCTATTTCAATGTATCGAGTAAGCATACGTGGAAAAAAATGGTGGTGGGTTATTTTCACCTACTTGCTTGATATGTGTATAGCTAATGCTTGGCGTCTGCACAGCATGAGCAGCAATAAACGCTTTGACCAATTAGATTTCCGAAGAAATTTAGCGAGACATTACTTGCAGCGTAATAACAATATTATAAGCCGTCCAACCGAGTCTGAAATAGCAGGACCAAGACCAAACAACAACGGACATAACCCTAAAAAGCTGCCTAAACAATTAAGGTGTATTTTATGCCATACTCGTATAAAATGGCAGTGCAGTAAGTGCAACAAAACGCTATGCATTGATAAAGATTGTTTCAAAAGTTATCATACGTAAGCGCCCGCTGTACTAAAAAAAGTACGGCTCTAAAAAGTCGTTTTTTTTATTTTTTTATTTTTTTTGTCATGAAAATGTGTCTTTATAGTCTATAAGTGCTCCATTAATAAAGATATAATATCAAAAATATAGCTGGTTTTCATTTGGGCGTAAATGGGTTAAAGTAATTTACATATATACTGACAATCAAGTTGCTGACCAATCATACCTGAGCTACGGTTGCAGATCACATGATACAGTAATGTACTATTTACTCACACTACAGTTGGCCAATCCATCAGCTCCAACATCAAGCAAGGCACCTGTGTAGCAAGGCCCCTGGGTGTGTCGGTAGTAGCAGCGGCCATCCGGTGGCCAGTACAGCAAGGTGTCGTCCGCACATTGCTGCGGTCGCACGCACATACCCTGCCGCTCGCTGGACAAAATATTAGTCGTTAGTCACCTTAATCCAATTATCAAACGGATTAGTCGTCAGACTCGGGCCTTGGTGGACTCTGGCCTGTTAGTCATTAGTCACTTAATTCTAAAGAAGAAACAGAATAGTCATTAGAAACTTGCCTTAGTGAACACTTGTTTATTGGTCAATAGTTACATTATTCCAACATCCAAAATGATTAGTCATCAGACTCCTTAGGGGCTGTGCATTAATCATGTGAGGCTCGAAAAGAAAAGGGGGAGGGGTCCATAAGAAATCACGAATTATCACAAGGGGGGTAAAGTAATATATCACGTGTACTTATTTTTTCGGCAAGCGCGTGATACTCAACCGAAAAGCGGTGTCACATGTATTTATTTTTAGTCAAACGCGTACAATATATAAAATAAAATTAGATGATACATAACCAGTATTTCTTTTTTTTTTAAATAAATTCTTTGCAGGTACGAAAAAATACACGTGATATAGGGGGGAGGGGTAGTCTTAAACCTCACCACGTATCACCAAGGGGGAGGGGGGGGTCAAAAAATGCCAAAAAAAACCTTAGTAGATTCTGTAGATTCTTATTCTATAGTTATTTATCACCTTGTTTCGACCATCAAACGGATTAGTCATTTTGACTCTTGCGTTAGACAAGACCTTATTCCAACAAGGACCAACTTATGCAAGATAATAGGAAAATTCGCACAGCTTACATGGAATTCATCACATGTGTGAACCAGTGGTAATTTAACTACCAATGTGATGAAATAGTCAGCATACTGGTCTGAAACATAGGTTTCGAGTTCTACACACGGCCAGACAGATAATTGAATAATGAATTTGGACTATTCCGGGTCTGAGTGTGTGTTTTCATCTGTGTGTCCATTGCAACATGTCACGAAACATTCTAGATTTTTTTTCAATCTGACTGAAGTAACAAACGAGCATGCAGTCCGCCTGATAATAAGTGGCCACTTCCGCACATGTACATCTGTAATCAACTTCATACAGAACATGGGTTTCATGTGAAGTCAATCACAGATTCGTTGCTACTCCCGAGGACTATAATGGTCGCCTCATGAGAAAGTGTACCGGGAACCAAAATCTAGTGTTGATGCTATGAGTGTAAAAAGCGTTAATTACATGTTACTTTATATTTACTTATTATATATTTATTTAGTATTAACACTTTCATGGACAGAATGTGATTGCACGTCATAATTATAGATTTTGATATGGCACAACGCATGATAACATTCAAATATAAAATATTATTTACGACAGAACGTTTATTCCTGACGAACTTTCAAGTTAAAATCTTATTGGATGTACCTCGTGTAAAATACTAGAAACTTTACTGCCACGATTATGTCATGACGTCTTTAAAACGTATGATATCATTGGACTCTACGTATTTATGTCCACCAATTCGCACTTGGCCAGCGCGGTGGACTATGGCCTAAGCTCTCTCATTCTGGGAGAAGACCCGTGCCCAGCAGTGGGCCAATAATGGGTTGATGCACACTACGTATTTATACGTCATGTATGGAAATTTACTGTGACATTCTAGAACACAGACTCAAGCGGTACCGTTCGCGAAAATGTTAATACATTAGTATTGAACAATCTTATCAAAAGAAATTTTCGTTTTAAATCTTATTGAGATAAACTTAAGTACATGTTAATTTATTATGGTTAGATTGCTAGTCGTCTATCCATTATTGTCCCACTGCTGGGCACGGGTCTTCTCTCAGAATGAGAAAGTGCGAATTAGTGGACTACACACACCTCCGAGATTTTTTTTTTAACTCTCGGGTGTGTAGGTTTCCTCACAATGTTTTCCTTCGCCGAAAAGCAGTGATAATTAATTTCTGATTAAATTGTTTAGATTGCACCCGTGGTAAACTTTCACACAGCGACTTGTAAACGATCAACATAATTTGCAGGTAGTTTATACGTTACTTTTGATGCTTACCTACCCTCGCTTGTTGAAGGACTCCTCAACGGGTGCGAAGTACTCGCCAGCCCTGCAGGGACCCTTCTCGAACAGCTTGTGGCAGTTGGTGGTGTGCGGCAGCTGGGCGGTGCCGGGCGGGCACTTGCACTCCGCGACTGTTCTTCCGCCCCATCGACCTGGGCTCAGCTCCTGCGTCTCTGGACACGGATGACCTTTCTGAAAAGTGTTAAATATACGTATATGATTTTAGACTAATATTATCTCGGAATTGACACATTTTAATACTTAACGGGTACTCACGATATGCGGTTTTTCAATCCTCTTTTTTTTCGCGGTGACCACGATCCATGCAACTGGGTCGAAATGTCGGCAAAAAGGATTCAAAAACCGCATATCGTGTGTACCCGTTAAGTATTAAAAATATACGTGTACTTTCTGGAACGTGTTTTTTTTCATCTCCTTGTATTTTTTTGTACGAACTAACAGCTACTGTGTTTACTCATAAGGATAATACATATGAAGTATTTTCTGTATAACGTGAATTGTTTGTTTTCTAAAATGTAAATGAATAAATGGATCGTTACGTCGATCAGTTGGCCGTTTAGGCCTGCTTTTTTAAATGCTGAATTAATTTCTTGTATGTGTGCAGTTTTTCATTTTACATTTTACTCAATAAAATACCATTTTAATAATCCAAATATGCAGTAATTCAGTATTTAGCGATCGGTACTTTAATTCATGCGGTATAAATATATGAGGTTCACTGAGTAAACATACACATTCGGTGTTCCATGCGTAAATGTCAAATATATATAAAGTTTTAATAAAAAATATTATAATGGCTATTAATCAATCCCTTGCCACATAGCATTGTTATTATCCAATTAGTGTTATCCCATATTATTTCAAGATATTCCATTCCATCAGATAATTAAGACCTATTGTTTTGCTATATGCTAATTTATCAATCGTTCTTAATTATTACTGTGAGAATTTGAATAATCAATAATACAAAGTGAAATTTGTCAACGAATTTTATGACTATTAAATTTAACTTCAATATCTGTGTAATACTGATGTACCAATGCCTTCGTTCCAATATATTAAATGTATAGTAATCGATAAAACTTATGAATGTTATAAATACGAGAGTTTGTTAGGATTTTATCCACCAATTCGCACTTGGCCAGCGCAGTCGACTATGGCCTATAACTCTCTCATTTTGAGAGAAGACCTGTGCCCACCAGTGTGACGATAGTGGGTTAACGACGTTAGGACTTACGTGTGTCTTATATTCTTTCACTCAAAAACTGCTGGTTGGTTTTTGCTGAAAGTTGGCACACGTAAACATATATACATAGTTATTGACTAGATTAACACATATGATACTCATTTCGGTGGTAGATGTGACTGAAGCGGGAGAAGCTGCAGACAAAACATAGTACCTAATCACTACATTGTATAAAACAAAGTCGCTTCTCGGTGTCTGTCCCTATGCATGCCTAGATCTTTAAAACTACGCTACAGATTTTAATGCAGTTTTTCTAATAGATAGAGTGATTAAAGAGGAAGGTTTTTTATGTATAATACATATAAAATATAGTGAAATATAGTGGAGAAACACTATTAAGTTTAGATTTTTGACTTTTAGGTGGAAAAAAGTGCGCCGGGTCAACTAGTAAACTTACAGGTAGATCGTACAAAGAGCTTAGGATTGTATCTCTTCATCTACGCTGCATTTGATAAAGAATATTCTCAGGTATATATACTTTATAACTTAAAAAACAACTTTTATTAAATGTTACGAAAATAACCATAACCTATTTTAGTTTCGAAAGTTATTTTTCTAATTTAACTGTTACGTTGCTTAATTATTTCTTATTACATTCCAATCAAATTCAAAGGTTTGTCCTAAATAAAATGTAAAAACGTAAAACGTAAAAGTTTACGTAACAATAAAATTGTATAACCGTGGCATCACAGGCTATAATTCCAAAGGGAGATGTCGAAACACGGGCAACGGCCGCGAAGCCTACTAATATTTCTGTGATACGTGTTAAATCGTTTGTATAATATTCCGGAAATCACGTGCGGGGCATAGTTTAAGACGTGTATGGGGTCCAAAATATCATAAACGCACTCCAATTCGGCCCTCATAACCAGGTGAGAAGAATTAGAATGGCTTGCACGATTTCGCCAGCTGATTTAATCAACCTTGTGTTCATGATGAATATCTTAATATCCTTGTAAACGTGCGTCAAATTCGGTGACATCGATTTGGTTTTCCATTCGGTGGGATGGGACATCGCTGGATAGAATTTATTTTATTGAATGTGTCATTAAAAGTATGATACATTGAATTATTAATATAATTATTATTATTATATTTATTTCAATCAGATATACATCCACAGTGTTAGTGTGATACTTAAAATTCTATGTTAGTAATTTATTTACAGTCTATATGTAAGTCGTTCCAGTGCCTCCATATGGGACTTTCTAATTGTGAGACAATTACTCTCAGGTATCTGTTGGGACTGTCCCGCACCCTGCACATCATAGACGCGGCTCTATTGCGTAGTATAGCTGCAAAACCACTTACTCGAGCCTCCGCGAACATCGCCGATGCGCTACAGTACCGAGGCAGTCCCATCAGTATCCTGAAAGCATTGTTATATTGCACTCTAAGAGCACTCATAGCTCGCTGCGTATGACTGGCCCACAGGCTGCAGGTCTAAAATGACTGAGCGTACGCTCGGAACAGTGTTTTTACATCCTTGGAGCATTTAGCGAACCTGCGGGCCACCATATTGCACCGAATTGATTTAGCAGTAACATGACTACCTTAGTGAAAACGAGTTTAAGTCTATTTTTTCCGATTTGTCCTTGATGAGCAATTAATGTAAAATAAAGTAAAAAAGTGCAATTTATTAAAATACCAACAGCCGCGTGGAATGAATGTGGATCTCCATTGCCGGAGGTTGAGACTTGCTTAACGTATAAGACAGGAAACCTAAACAAATACTCCCTAAATACTACCTATATCTGTAGTGTCATCCAATTCGTGAATCATAATGGATCTTTTTCAATACATAGAAATAAAGAAGATTTGTTGATTGTTTTGTTGATGATTTTTGTTCAGATAGTTTTTTTGACGATTGTTATTTGAAAAATATCTGATATAATCTGATAACTTATTTTGCAAACGTAGATTTAACGTACAATTGCAAAAATACAGTCTAAGTCCTTTCGAAGTTTGAGATCCTTAGAATTAACACTTATAGACTGAATATAATTTTGACCACAGGTGATATTTTCACATAGCTTCTTTTTTTAATATTTCTGTGATTTAAATCAATAGGGACGGATTAGTATGAAATGTTGAACGGTTATAGTAGACATAGAGAAGGAGTGCAGAATGTTAATATTTTTTTCAAATAATGCATATAATATCATACATAAAATCAACTAAAAACACATTACACACACTACCGTGCATTTGAGAACAATCTTATATGTACACAATAAACGAAATAGAACATTCGATGTCTTACTATGAAAACCCATAACGTCAAAAATGTCAGATGTCTTTGTCAAAATACTGCTATTGCTTTTAAATGCAGCTTAGATAATATTTTACCTTTAACGGGTGCGTTCAAAATTACTTGAAAATTATTACATTTTATTTGAATTTGAGAAATATATAGAGAAATATTTGGACAATATGAAGTTTTTTTTTTTTTAATTTTTAAATTACGGTTGACAACATTCAACCGTAATTTAAATTTACAAAAAAATGCGACGACGATGCGACCGATGACGAACCGATGCGACGGGTGACTACTTGACTAGTTTAAATAAATACTTTATCATTGATAGACATTACTAAAGTGTGGCTATTAGAGGGATCAATCGTATCGTGATTACGCAACGCGCGTCTAACGCAGGTGCTTCGCTTACATAACCGACCTCTGATCCTGGCATAACACGCGGAATACGAAACTTTACCGTAAACTGCGTTTAAATTTGTTAATATCTATAAGGTGTTGAAACACAGGTCTACCACCTGTGTTTCAACACCTTATACTAGTGTAGTTCGACCAGGGTAGTACCACCCATCTGGGAGGAGCCCGATGGGGCAACACACTTAGAGGATTCCGGTGGTGTTTGTTGGAGATCCCTGAGTCCTCTTTTTAGCGCCGAGGATGGCCACCGGGGGGGTTTTAGTGCGGTAAAAATCCCACATAACCCTTCGTCGCTCCCACGCCGTCGGGTACCTTTCGAAGGTTTCCCCCTTGAAAACAAAAAAAAAAAAAAGGGTAGTACCACAGTCACATCTATTTCTGGCGTGAAAAGATCTTGTGTTTCAATGGAACACCACACCTTTCAATTGAAACACCGATGATCGCCTCATATAGAAGAGTAACCGGCAACCACTTGCCGGTACTCTTCTATACGAGGCGACCATCGTTATCCTCGGAAGTTGAAATGCGTCTGTGATTTACTTCAGATAGACCCCTGCAATACATGAAGTTTCATAAAGATAATCATAGGCGGCAGTTACCATTCTAATTAAGCGGCTAGCCTTGCTCGTTTATCTTTCATCGCTGCTTCAATATTATTAAAAATAAATAAATAACTTTTTAGATAGGTATAATTCAATATATGTACATATCATGTCAGTTATTCAAAAATAAGCCATACAAATTAATGTTAATCGAATAATAGATATCTGCCACATATGTCGTCATATTTTACGAGTATTTAAATTATTTCTGATTAATACGCGCGATTAAACAAATTATGCCAGAAATTTTAGCAAGCTTGTAATACTAATTAAATGATAAAATTGTTAGTTACCGCAGGAAACATTCACTGGATACCAGTGCAATAATTAAAGCGAAATATTAAAACACATTACTGACTAATGACTGCATAATTATTAGTTACTGAGAAGTGATGTTGTGACAACACAGAGTTGTTAATGTTTCTGTATATCCAATATTTTATGACCAATGTCTTACAACTATTTTATATTTTGTTTTGATACATTTAGACACGTTTTTGTCCGATGACAAATCATCCAAATCGGTTCACCAAGTCAATAGTAAGTCTAATTAGGTACCAATGATATAAAAAAACGGTCGAATTGAGAACCTCCTCCTCTAAGGAAGTTGATTAAAAATATCGTAGACTAGCTATACGCTGCGCGCATTGCTATGCCACCACAAAAAAAAATAAAAAACCTTTATGGATTTACGCATAAAACCGTTGCTAAAGATCATCACACGATCAAATGCAAACTTTACGAATTTATGCAGTATATAGTGACAAATATTCATTTTTATATATATATGTAGATAAAATGAAATGAAAAGATGTTCGAGTGCTTATTTAAATAAGAAAGACGTAATCCGCCAACGCCAACAACGCCACGAAACAAAATCGAATGTATTAAAACCATATCTATGTGCAAAAGCGAAATTGCCGTATCTCGGAAAAATGACACTTTTTACCAAATAAATACTAAAATACTATCGATACGTACTTATTTATACCTGCAGTATGTATAGTTCTTCTTGCGTTGATGTTCCTTTATTTTGCTATTAAACTCAAAATAACACCGTCGCCACACATATGTCTGCCTATTAACGAACCCAGGTAGGACTGGGAGTGATACCGTTATCCAAGCGAAGTGAGAGAGGAAAAACCATTAGGTACCCACCTCCCCATGACTTCCCCACAGCGAGGCCTATTAACCTCTGCCAGAAATAAACTGCATCATGCAATTCAGGAAGCACTTACGACAGAGAAGTGAAGTCTGAAATCCAAATCCACTTATGATGAAAATGTTATAAAGAGGCTTACACAAGTACATTGTGTCAAGGATAGTTTACGACACGTATGACCAATCAATCAAAACCGGTATCCGAAAGTAATACACGAAAATTACTTTCCGATACCGGTTGATCCGGTACTACAAAGCCTTTGAAGACCGTGACCGCAAGAATCTGTGCGTCGATTAGTGTACGTAATTTATAATATTTAGTTGTTTTTTTCAGTTTTATAGGAAATCCGAAGATATCAATCGAAGAGAATAAATTGATCTTATACGAAATTTTGCTTTGTGGAAATAACAAAAACGTTTTTCGCATTTTGGAAAAAAAAAAAAATTATGGTAGTGTTTTTGTTTATATGTTATAAGATTGAGGGAAATATACATCAAATGTGGAAACTTTGTTCCATTTGGGGTTGCTTACAGATTTGCATAAACAAAAAGGGCCAAAATGCGTAATCCCTTACAGTCAGATGGACTACAATCAGAATGCTCGTTTGCTACTTCAGTCATAAAAAATGCAGTTTTATCCAAGTAACGCCTAAATATCAAAACTTCTTGCTCTACGCTATGGTTGCCGTTA
Source organism: Spicauda simplicius (assembly GCA_949699795.1). Lineage (NCBI taxonomy): Eukaryota > Metazoa > Arthropoda > Insecta > Lepidoptera > Hesperiidae > Spicauda > Spicauda simplicius. The sequence goes on from OX453057.1 coordinate 19,816,506, forward strand.
ATGTATTATAAGTGGAAACTTGACAATTTTACTGACCTCGGTCTAAAGTTTGCTGACCTGTATTTTGGCAGAATGATGCCAGTATACTCCGTCCTATCAAAATGTGTGACTACAGACAGTAGACTACGCGCCTTCTAAAATATTACACTGTATTGAGGTCTTGTTACAATTTTTCCTTAGCTATTAAAATTAGCAATACGTAATTAATTTCGAAACGCCTATAAACTTCGAAAGCCAGAAATGTGTACCAAAAGATTCAACGAGAACTTCCATCAAACTGTTACGGCTTAATAAAGCGAATTCACAGAAGATAATAAAGTGATAACCAGCTTTGGAACACAAAGGATTTTAGGCTCCATTTTGGCTCCAAAGTGCACCTTTGACTGATTTTATAGGGAGCATCCATCATTTACGTAATGTGATTATGGCATATTTTCGACTCCCGATAGAGAGATTGTAGTGAGATTCGTCTTGCTAATCGCACGTTGCATTGTTCAAAATTAGCAGACGAACATGTTTCTTATAATATAATCTAGTTTTCTCGCAAATTTAAGCAGTTACTAACAGAAAATGCCTGATATTTAGTCCAGACCACTCTCACTGAAAGTGATTTGAAGAGATTAGTCCCGACTCAAAATTGTCTCACACCATAAACGGACGTAATACACCCACACGGAGAACAGACAACCGAGGATTATAATCGCGACTATAATGACGACCCGCGTGGCGTAGCGGTTACCATACCGGACTGACGCGCAATGGGTCTCGGGTTCGATTCCCGGCCAGATATCTGAATGATGAGTTTAGATTAACGTTCTGGGTCAGGGTGTTTGCGTATTCGTCTTGTGTGTGTCCATGGTACCCACGACGCAGGAAAAAAATCCTAGTGTGGGACAATAGTGTGGAAAGCGTAAAGCGTATAGCGTAATCTGTGCTACGTCTGGGTGCAAGACATTTTCCAGCACCACAGAAAGTTTCAAAGACAGACCATAAATTATCGAATACCGGTTGTTCCAGTTCGCAGTTTCGACCGTGCTTTTAAAGACCGTGACCGCGTGCTATCACGCCCACTGACCTACTACCGTGAGGTTTCATAACATCAACGTATCTTTTGAACTTAGATATACGCAACGTTAGTGATGCAGCAATATCACTATTACATTACACAAGCACTTAAATTTGTAAAATGGAAACTTTATAAGAGCGTTAGGTAAAGATGTCTTTTTTCCTAACCGCCGTCTGTCTGTCTGTAAAGGCGTAGGGGACAGTCACGCTCCCTAAGAGATGAGCCCGTAAGGGGCACAGCGCTAGGCACCGGTGGTATCCGTTGGAGGTCCCGGGGTCCCCTGCAAGCACAGAGGAAGGCCACCGAGGAGGTTTTAGTGGGTAAAAATCCCACATACCGGGTTATGTGGGATTTTAGTCTCTCCCAAGGCTCCGGTGTACCTTTTGAAGGTTTCCTCCCCGTCACAAAAAAAAGGTAAAGATGTCTTTAATTAAGAATGATTCGATAAAATAAAATACAATAGAATAGAAACATATTTATTGCTCACTATGACAATAAATATGTTTCTATTCTATTGTATTCCTCGTGGCATTGACGTTGACGACCCTCGTTGCGGAGGGGTTGCGGAGTTCGTCATTTTAAATTACACACGTATGCCTATTCGGATTCTGCTGCTTCTTGTTATTCTCGATCATAATTACGACGCTACGACGCTATTGACGACCCGCGTGGCGGAGCGGTTACCATACCCGCCAATCTGACCGGGTCCCGGATTCGATTCCCGGCCAGACAGGTATCTAAATGATGAGTTTAGATTCGTGTTCTGGGTCTGGGTATTTGTGTATTCATCTTGTGTGTCCATGGTACCCACGACACAGGAGAAAATCCTACTGTGGGGCTATGAGTGTAGAAAGCGTGTTTAAAAAAAATACATAGGTATCAATAACATATAATCCAGATCAGTGACATATAAAAGACGGTTCAATCGCTAGTCAGCGATCCTCTACAGACAACCTATGCATGGAATAGTTAAAAAGAACACGAATTCCTAACATCTAATCTCTAAGCATAGAGGTCTATAACTGACATTATGCATTCACTATCTTGAAAATAATATATACGTGACGAATAGATAACCTCTTTCCTCTGAGAAGTCGGTTAAAAAGCCGTATGTAACAAGGAAGATAGACTGCCTTATCCAAATGTGCTAGACCATAGCAGTTGAATCACCTTTAAAACCTAATAAGCTTGGAATATATTTGACCAATTTAATTCAGAAAGAATCTTAGAAAGAAGCAAATGTTACCAACCAACAAGTAGCTTGCCTGGGGACACTACTATTAAACTCATGACCACATTAGTTATAAACATCAATTAGCAGCTATATAATATTTGTATTTAAACTGATCGTGTCATGTGATTACAAATAACATAAGAACACACGCATAAGAACTAATAACAGTAGAAGTCACAATATAAATAAATATAAATGATTGTATAAATAAATATTATTAAGGCATATATTTAATATTTGTCCATTTAATTCTACTTCTGTAACACAAATCTTACTTTCTTTCTTTCAATTTAATTCAAGCTAATATAACCATCGTGTTTTATATCGATCTACAATTGGATCATACAATAGATAGCAAAAAGTCTCATATAAAGTACCATAGTGAATGTAAATGAGGTGTATAATCGAATCAGTCGATTGTTCTTATGGAGCAATCGTTACGAGTTGGATGGGTGCCCGACTAACGGTACTTTGAATTCTAACCAAAGAATTAGCCGTTACGAGCGCTTGAACCATTACAATGTAATGTCGATCCAGTTAGGAGATTAAAGCTTAATTTCATTTTAGACGTCTTGTCGCGGCAGACTAGATGTTTTTCTATACAATATTTTGAAAGGCATGGTCTGTGTCTATGCGATATAATTACAGTAGAATAAATACGATAAGAATATACAAATATAAGGAAATTACTATTACGTTTGGTTGCCAGCAAACTTTCATATGAGGCGACCGTCCTAATATACGGGAGTAGCAATGCATCTATTAGATTAGATGGAACCTTGGTTCTACATGAAGTTGATTAAAGATGTCTATGTGTGAAAGTGACCACTTACTGCATGCTCGTTTGTTACTTGAACTATATAAAAAATGTCTGCTACGGCATGTGTCTGTCATGTTAAATGTCGGTAAATATAAACTGGACTTTAGACGTATTTCTAGGTAAGTTAAATGTTAAGTGTGAACGTTGTTATTAAGGTCCTAATTATGATGAGGTGAGAATGCTCGTACATTCTTGCTAACGGGAGCGCTTACTAATTCTTACTAATTCTTCATATACCTATAGTTAATTGCATTTAACCGCTAAATTAAAATTTTTATTATTAATAATAATCACGTTTATATTTCTCATATTTAGGAACTTATCTTCTAGTTAGTTCTAGTGTTGACATTACAGAAATATTTTTTTAATATAAACTTTGACATACTTCTAAATGTGGCATCATTCGAAGATAAAATTTATACCAGTTATAAAAAGCTTTCACGTACGAAATTCCTTAAAAAATGTTTATCGTTTTGGCATTGTCAGATGAGGTGCTTATATCTTTATAATTGAAAACTTACCTTATAAATAGTGTAGCATTTTCCATCCGCCGGCCAGTACAGCATCAGCCACCCCCTAGGGTGTGCGGCACAGGGATTCCGCCTAACGTCCGCCCAGGGGGGCGGCAACACCGCCGCATGGCTGCCGCAAAGCAACGCTGCCAACCACAGCCACGCAGCCATTTTCAAAATAATCACTCCTTTTATAAACTAATCATTGTCGAATTTCGTTCACAAACAATCCATTACGCTTATTGCACTCTAAACTTTAATAAATCGTGTACACGTTACGTTCAATTCACTATTCTTCCGGTGTTTCCGTCATTTTCGTTACGGTTTAAGTTAACTGAACTATAACAAGAATCTTACATGTTTACACACGTAATTTGTAATTTAATTCAAAAGTGCATACACCGTTTTAATGTTCCTAATTATGTCTGCAAACAGTTACACAGAGGCAACATAACATAAGTTAAGTTACGCTGTGATATTTTAATTTGGTTACATTATTTCCCTTATGTTACGACGCGGTCACATTGTTCGGGTAAGTGCGGCAAATTACGATCTACTAACGGTGTCTGCTTACCGTTTGATGTCCGCCCACCGACGAGGTGTCGAAATAGACTACAATTATTAACCCAGTTACTTCTTACTCGGATTACGTGCAAACCGCTACGCTTGGCCCGAGTTATAGGTTACAGCGGCAAGAACTTTCGGTATTGTTAGTTGAAGCGTGAAATTGGTTGTACAAGCATATTTTTATAAGTAAACCTCCAAAGTTGCGCTCTTATGACTATGACGATTTAATTTAAGGTAAATATTTATCTTCTAATGTCCCCGGTCTATTTCACGATAAACATAAATAATTAATTATTCTGTATAATATAAAAAGGGGTCGTTCATCTTGGATTATTCCTGGATTATCTTATAGTTTTTAATTGAACATTGATAAACAAAAGCGTAACGTGTTTTTCAAAAGGTCGACATTAAAACTTAATCGCAGTCGCTTATATTATTAGAACTGTTGAGTTCTAATAATATAAGCGTAACATAACAACGAATATTATGTCTTCTTTTTAACATTACGTCTATTTATATTAAACTTTTGCAATTTTAACAATGAATTCAATTTTGATGTTGAAATCAATACCTAGGCATTATTTTGCCACTGGCGAATGTTATTTTAATTACAATTAAATGCAAATTACCATTTTCTAGAACCCATTGTTTTTACACCGTTACATTCACATATAAATTCGATGGCCATAAATTCCGAAACAGATAAGGGACAACAAACAAACTTCACACGACAACGAAATTTAAAACACCATAAAATGGTCACATCTGCAATCAACAATTAGTATTGGAAATTTAATTAAGAACATTATAAGAATTGACGTTTGAGTCGTCCACCAATTCGCACTTGGCCAGCGCGGTGGACTATGGCCTCAAACTCTCATTCTGAGAAAAGACCCGTGCCCAGCACCCCGACAATAATGGGTTGTCGAGATTGAGGTTAGAGTAAATTAATAGCCTCTTTAACTTGTAATTCGAAACAAATTAATGTAAGACAAGTATTACTGTAACAAAACGATTACGTCAGATCGTGAGACAGGTCGCACGCATCGGGTCGCTGTCAGGAAAATGTGGCAAATTGTTCTACTCTTGCCACACGCGCGATCAATCACAATAACTATGGAACCATCGACACCCGCCAAAAAAACTTACACGATTTTTCTTTTGACTGCATTACGCAGAAATATCTGCAAGTAATACCGTACACTGCTTTATAATGCCAGAATTCTTTTTTTAATTACCAAAGTAATTAAATAAGTAAAAAACGATTATAGAGTCTGCATTACTAAATGTCACTGCATATCTTTATATGGCGAAGATGCCTTACGGAGACGACGTACTAGGGTTCAATTTCAACTGCTTTGAGGCATTATGTTTAAACCTCTTTCCAATAAAAAAACCAGTAATCATAATTTTGAATCTATAAGTTGAATTTAAAATTTTATGTGACAAATATCGGTATCGGTAAGGAGTGAGGAAACGTAAATGGTCAATAAAATACGTCAATTTAAGGGTCTATCCATGTGAATTCACTAACGTATCGGACTCTTATCCACATTAATAAAATCCAGTTTATGGTATGTTCTCCGAATTGGGGATAAAAATTTGTTCCTTTTATATTTTGGACAAATTGAGAGAGACGAGACAATTTGACACCAATAGGGAAATCAGATACCTAAGTACGATTTCTATTACAAAGCACTAATGTATTAAAGTGTAGAAGTAATCAATTTTTATAGCGTAAGTTGTTTGTCATAAACAACGGATAAACCAAAAATAATACATAATATTATTGGTATATTCCTAGCTTCTTTGCTTTGCTTCGTAATAGGTATACGTGTTAATCCAGGTCATACACTATCTGTGTACCAAATTTCAACCGAAAACCGACCAGTAGTTTTTTACATGAAAGAGTAACACAAAGAGATAAGTTCAGATAATCGTCACGAACTAGGTAAATTTACCACATTGGAAGCTTTTGTCTAAAACTGTGCTACTTACATACATCGTACATTGCATACACCACTAACGAGTACAATAAAAACAAAACTCTACGTAATACTTTTGTTTCAAAATTGCAATCAAGCTTAATGTAACATTATGTAACAATTAAATGCCACGACTTCTACTAATGTTTTTTTCATCGTTTCAGTGGAATCAGTTAAATTTTTAAATGACTGAAGTTAAATAATAGCTGGCCAGTCACAAAAGTCTGTTAAACAATCCTTTTGTAGACTTTTCTGATGGTAATGACTTTAGATAATTCGTTTTGTCGTATTTCTTAATTTTCAGATCACGATTGAAATACGAAGTATTGTTTCGCGGGTTTCATCACGACTTTGTTATTTAAATGCTTGTTTGTTGTATGCAAAGATATATAGGTTATTAAATGAGATACATTGTCCTTATGATGACGATTTTATAATAAAAATACATGTAACTAGAACTATAAAATAATGCACGCTTCATACGCTTAAGCACGTGCTAACTCTCATTTTTATAAATAAATCTACTTATTTTAAAAAATATATTAAGTATTTTAACTTTATTTTAAAACTAAATATTATAAAATGGGTACTCACTCATTATTTTTTCAATAAAGGTATTTCTTTAAAAAAGGAAATATATTGAAGGTCCAGACGTATATTAGCTGGACACAATATGTCAATAATGAAGAAATTCTTAGACGAGTGCAAAAAGACCGCATTCTATGAAGAACCATCAAGAGGAGAAAGATTTCATACCTAGGTCATATCATCCGCAACAACCGATATAGACTTCTCCAAACGACATTGATGGGAAAACATTGGTAAGAGAAAATCGGAAGGAGACGCAAATCTTGGCTACAGAACATCCGAGAGTGGACAGGAATCGCGAGTGCCGCCAAACGTGATTAGTCTCGCGAGAGACAAATTTGCCACTGCTGAGCTGACAGCTAGCCTTCAGTAATTGGAGTGGCACAGAAAGAGAAAAGAAGAAGAAGGTCCAGAACGAACTTGCATCTCGAACAAATACGAATTTAAGCTATGTAAACATTAAATAATTTACACAAATATTATAATTGTTTTATAGATAAGTTTATACAAATAGCTTTCGCTGAAATATTTACAAAATAAAATACTAGTAGATCATCAAATTAAAAATGTTATGAATTTTGCTAGTTTCATTTTTTCAAAATCGCTTTCCGCATTCCGTTCACACTTCAGCCAAATTTTTGCTTTTAAATATTTTTGTTTTAGTACGTAAACAAAATATTAGGTATTTTAACTAGGATTTAACGCTAAACTAACTATTATAAAATGAGTACTCACTAATCGTTTTTATCAATAAAGGTATTTCTTTAAGAAAGGAAATAAATAGTAATAAGATCTAATTAACAGTACTTGTCATGCGGCAAATGAACTTGACTTACTAGGAATGTTAATTAGCCGTTGCGCAACTAACCTTATAAGTAAATAGCTTATTATTAGTAGGCGTTAAAATAAATAATTAATTAAATTACGAATGAATTTATTGTATATTGACAATTTGAAAAAATATCTAAAAAGATAATTAAGTACTTTTATCATACAGAAGTTTAATCTTATAACGCGTATAATTTCTGCGAAAATATGAATAGGAACAAATAAAAAGCATCAAAGCAAAGAAATATACATAATATTTATATAAGGAAATATAACGTAGTAGTATATTTCCCCACCAAAATAATTCTATATCTTTGCAACGTCGAAAAAAGCTTTCCGCGTCTTAAAAGAGACTTAAATTATTTTGAGAAGTTAAGACGAAAACGAGTTGATATCAAATATAATTTTGGAAATATTTACCTCAACACTATACGTAATTTGTACAATGCATATTTTTTTTATTTTTTGTTATTTCAATTAATGTTTTATATAGTTCTTTCACATTTAAAGCACACTTTAATTTAACTACATGAACAATTTTTGAGATACGTATTCTTTACTTTATTGTATATATTTATTTCGAATTATTTGTATGTATGTATATAGTGCACAAATATTTAAACGTGTTTTTTTACGAACACGCTATATTTAATAGACTATTTATACAAGAAATTACGAATTGGAAAACACAAAAAACACGGTGTATGCAATATTTGAATTCCTACATGTGAACCACGTGTGTACCGATCGACCCGCGCGAGCCTCACGTCAGGCTCCGAACCTCGTCCGCGACTGAATCCTACCTTCGGAGCTTTTGACTGGACGGTAAAGCCTTAGCGGTATTACGTATACCGATAGCAATTGCAATGGCTGTCAACCGCTTTTCAAACACATGGTTGCTAAAGGTAACATAAAATTGAGATTAATATATTTGTTGTATAGTTATTTATAGATATGTCTACAAACGTAAATAGTTTTTGAAAGATTTTAAAATAAGAATTTGTAATTTGGTCGATTTTGGCTTTGTTTAGGCAGCTTTATTAGTAAATGGACCGTATGTGATTTACGTTTACTTGATAGGCCATAGCCGTGCTTTGTTTCTTTATTAAATTATAAATATAGGTACCAAATTTTGGTGTACTTCAGTAATTTAATTTAAGGGCGGGTAAAAATCAGTCACATAGTATCATTGGTAATGTTTACTTACTAACTCGTATTTGATGATCCGAAGTAAGTCTGAACTGCTTCAATAATAGAAATAATGTAACGGTCGTTCTCTCCTTTCGAACTTCTCTGCTATCATCTATTAAATTTTACCATCTATTAAATTTATAAGAAATATGAAAATGATGAATTTAAGTTAAAACTTTCAATACGTAATAAGACAAAGGTGTAAAGATAAAGCAAACAGGGCTAGCTCAACGCAACCTTGTTGATTTTGGTTATTAACATATTCGATAAAATATTTTTACCATCTCCAAGTGCAAGTGTTTGCTTGCTTGCTTGTTTAATGCATGTTTGAATAACGTTTACATAAAGTGGGGATACAAGTTTTTGTAAAAGCTTTGTCCCGCGGTTTTACATGTTGAAAAAAATTAACATAACTTTAATTTGTTATTTTGACAACCTGGTAGTTATACCTACTGCAAATATATTTGGAAATGTTTATATTAAATTCAGTAATTGTGGTTTAAAGCGAATACACATAAAGCATTCATTTTTTTTCAACCCTCCAAATATTTTTAACAGATACATATTTTTTGCATTTTTTGGATTAGTTGTGAAGATAAAAAAAACCCTCTTTTATTCTCATCCACCACATTTTCAGTGTTAGAAAATTTATAATAAGTGTTTGTACGGAAAAATATTTAAGTGCGTGACTATACATGTATATTACATTAAAATTAAGAAATCACTTATGACTATTTATTATATTAATTTCCTCAATCATTTTCTATCGCTTGTTACGTAGTAATATCCTTCGAGGTACTATTCAATTCAAGAAAATTAAATATTAGTAAGTCTTCGTTTACAACTAAATAATAAAATAATAAAATGAAATAATAAAACAAATAATAATAATAATTAAAACCAAATAATAAAATTAAATGTAACAGAATATTTCAATACAAAATAAGATTATTGCACTTAATAAAATTACTGATTGTTCAAATCATATAGGTACAAGAGGAAAAGAATAAAAGTTACGTAATAAATCTACTAAGCCTCTAAACTTACACAGTTTAGAAGACAAAGTAAACCTATTTGCTGACACACCCCTAACAAACACAAGGCATTAGGGGATGCGGAACTACAAGGCAACTTCCGACATCAACCTCACGACCAAGTGTTACGTAAAGTTCTACATCAAATGGGTTGTGTCGTTAAAACTCGAGCACTTATTGTACAGGGGTACAAATACAGTACTAACCAGGTTTGCTAAGTGAAAGAAAGAAAGAAACATTTATTCCAGAGGGCACCACAAAAAATACATAAAATAAAATACTACTCGTAAAACTAAAATCAAAATATTTGATAAATTAAAAAAATATGCACATAAAGCATTAAAAAAGAAAATGAAAGGAATATAAAAAACACTCAATTGAATGATATAGGAGATCTGTGCCGGATTAAGCCAGCGCGGAGCCTGTAGCAAATTTTGACAGGAGGGGCTATAGTTTGCCTTAAGGGTATTCAATAAAACAAAACTGTTACTAGTAAACTTTTCTGAATTTAATCTGGGAAAATTTAGAGATGACACTTTCTATATCAACTTTCTATATCTTATTTCAGTTTAAGGTTTTTAGGATTTGCTAATCTTGCTATGTGGCTAATCCGGCACTGAAGAAGATCCACAGTTTATAAGAACCAGGGACGTAGGTAGCTACCGCAGTATCTGCCGTGTCATTGATACGGGGCCCCCGGCTTACATGGGCCCCGGACAGTACGTTTTGGAGGACGGCGAATTTAGTGAACTTTTTTTTCGCTGAAACTTTTAAAACTCGGCTTCGGTAACATAACCTACGATTTTATTTTTCTACCTCCCTCCCTACCTTTCTAGCCCCTCTAAGGCATGCTACGCCACTGATTATGCGCGCAGTGATTTTTGCATGATGGATTAAGATACACGTAGTGATAAACTAAAACTAATTCGGAATTTACATTTTGTGAAAATAACGAAACTCTGTTCACATTTTCTTAAAATGCGAGGTTGTTAAAGGGACGATGGTTCTTACACGATGTCGTCACTCTTTAATTCAGTAGACGATAAACCATGAAAACCATTCCTAATAGTGTTAAAAATAAATAGTTACAGGTATTTTACTCAATTTGCAGAAATTTTCTTTGAAAAACTGTCTTTTTGACTTTCGAATGTACTTTTAGTACACAATACTTCTCAGTATACCGAGTATTATTTATTTGATTCTAACACTCAGTTAAACCGCCCAAAAAATAAAAGCATGTATTTAAAAATTCTTAATTGTATCCGATTTAGATTTAGGTACTTTTGTCATCATCCGTAGTATGACATTTTAATTTTATTTGCTACATATAAGATATCCTAGACACCCTACATCAGTGGTTCTCAAACTTTTTGAATGACGGAACCCTTTTGGGAAGCAAAATACTTGATGGAACCCTAAAATAAAACAATTTATTTTATAAGTGTATTTTTTATTAATCAGCATAATAAATATACAATGTAACAGTTACTAATTATTATTTAATTCACCACTTAGCAAAGACAATAATAGAAAACATGAAAAAAGAAACAATCAAACTAGCGGGAGGTATGAAACTTTTTTTTCTAAATTCTTGCGGAACCCCGACAGAGGTGTCACGGAACCCTAGGGTTCCGCGGAACACACTTAGAGTATAGCTGCCCTACATGAAACCACATACTAAATCATAACTAAACTTAACCAAACCACTGCGGTCAAACTTAATCAAGAACATAACTCCGCAAAGCATTACTCTCTACAAGTGGTCATTTAAATTCTGAATGAAATACGTATATTTATAACACCAAGATTAACATCAAAGAAACCAATAAAATCGGAAAATATAATGTAATCTTAATAATAGTCCCTTTCGTGACAAGCACTTTATTTAATTACATTATACTTTTTCCAGAAATTAAAAATTTTCAAAATAACTACTTCCTATAGTAATATTTAAGGTAGAGCCAGGCACTCATTTCTGCGTCATAACAGCAGATGCCTTTAAATTCATAAATTTGAACTTGTTCTATTTTTATGAAAGTATATTTGAATGTTTTTATATCAGGAATCCTTGTTTATTAGAACAACAATTGCTACTTAACACGTCAACTTACAATTAATATTCTAAGTTACATTAACAATTATAAAAACAAAACATTATCATAAATCCTATCAAACTATTTTGAAGTTCAAGATTGTTTTGCCTACGATAAATATAATCGTAATAATTTTATTGGATGTAATTTAGGCTAATATTATAGCGGAATAGATCAATTTTAATGTGTAATTCAATGTATGTATCGCGATTTATGCAATTGATTCGTAATATCGGCAATATAGAAATTAGAAAACAGCATACCGTAATACTCACTGCATATTAAAATATTATTATTCATACCAGACACATAACATAACGAGATCTCCGTTCCTCCAATTCTCGTGTTCTGTCTCTTCCTGCTCATCGCTCTGGATTTCTCACCAATCCAATTCCAATTCTCCAATTTCTCACGATCCAAGCGGTGCGACTTTGGAATGCTCTTCCTGAGGAATTGAGAAGGATGTGCTCAAATTGTTCCAAAAACTGCTTCAAACAGAAACTTCGTGCTCACCTTCTTAAAACGACTTATAGTTAAAACTATTTGATGCAACACTTTGTTTTTGTAATACTTAATCATTCATACGTATATTAATTTTCCTTTCCTATGTACTTTAGGTAAATACATATATTTCTTTATACATTGAATTTATATTACAATATATATGTATATTTACTTTTCATCTTCGTATTTATATATCTTTTATTTTTTTCTCTCTTTTTTTTCTCTTTATTTCTTATTTATTCTTATATTCTGTGTTTTTTCCCTAAACCTGTACCGCCTTCAATTTTTTCTGCACTTCCTTAAGGTTGACTGGGAGAAAATGCTAGTAAGCATTAAGTCCGCCTTTTGTCCATTGTTTTTTTTTATGGTCAATAAAGTTTAAATAAATAAACATAAATCAAAAATATCGTACCTTCGTGCTTATAAATTATTAAATTTAAATTAATTCCGTTTGCAAATAATCTAACCGTTACAATTTGACTTGCGATAAGGCTCAATAAAGCAGAATAATTTAGTAGCAACAATTAAAATACCCTTACTAGGCGTCTATCATGGAAGGTACGATAAGCCAGTACCGCTATCCCGTCGAACGCTCCGATGCGTCTATCAGTATCGGTCGAATCGATCTTAATCCTAGAGTACTAACAAAAATGGACTGCTTTTTTACACATTTTACTAGTTTTTAGGAATTTATGTAAACATTACGTATGTTATCCATTTCAATTCTACCTTTTTTTAAAGTGGGTAATCCTCATGAATCCTGAATCCTCATAATCTGGGGTGCAACCGGGTTATCCGTGGGGTGACGGACCAACCCTGAGACAACCACTGAGGCCGTGGGCATGGGCAAATCGACACCCGCAAAGCCTCCCATACCCTACAGGCATTCATTTTTCCCCTACATTTAAAAAATGCTGAAGCTTTATATGATTTCTATCATCAAATTGGTATGTAATTATTTATCTAACGTTTTTTTCTTTCAGCTTTTTTCTTCTTAACAATAAAAAAATGTATATATTTTAAAAATATGTAAGTAATGCGGCGCTAGCGACATAATGCACACTAGGAAGGCGGAAGCTCATTTCAAAAATATTCATCTCGCTGTTTGCCACACACCTATTAACCAAGGTAATTACGCGGTTATTTACATTTTTCAAGATGTTACATTACACACATTTGTTTTCCCCTTTCTAAAAACTAATTTTAGGAGCATATCTTTCGCTTCTATTAACGTATTAAAATCAAACAGCTATCAGTCATTCTATGGCCAATGTAGCAACATGTGAAGCAAAATTTCGAGCCAAATTTGCTATGACTACACATATATTGGGTCACTGTGTCTACTCGTCATATTTATTGCCTAGTACTACTGGTTACTACTTTATTATTAAAATCAATATAGTCGCCTGAATCTAATCATAATAATATATGTTTTGTCGAAATATTACTTTTGCAACTCTCGTACTTGTTTCTCTGGTGCTACGATAAACAATTGATGTCGTGTCGACGTATTACCGCTCTACAACGTTCCTGGGTGGCTGGGACCACCGTTAACGAGGTCTAAAAAACCTCAATGTCTTGCCACTCGTCAGTTACACGGTGATGCAAGCGATCACCGGGCTGCGTACCGTTAAACTAGGTTGATCGACCCTCGCTGCACAAAAACTGCCGTCGAAGTATCGATGGCACTTACTATTTGTTTTCGATAAACTGGTTCGACTAGTTTTTCGATTGCGTCACGGCCATTCATTGATGAGTTACGAAAGATGCTGAATGAAGTAAAAAATGATTTGTTGATATCTATATGTAACTGTATTTAGTCTTATAAGCTAAATACAGTTACATATAGATATATATTTAAATCAATAATGTTTATACTGATAATTTTTATAATGTTTTATATTAATATGCAAAAACTACTAAATGTTTTTTTCTTATTTTTAACCACCGATATTAAAAAAAGAATGTTACAAATTTGACGCTATATGTGTATGTCCGTGTCGTCTGTCTGTGATTGGTTGCAGTTATTTAGTAATTTATATAACCTTATTTGTATTTATACTGGTAAACCTACAGTGTTTAATACACTGTAGATGTGTAAAATACTTAAATATGTAGATGATAAAAATTAACGGAGACCAAATTTAAAACTCAATTATAAACTCTATCGGATAATCCACGCGAATTTGTTGAGTTTTCTAATTGCAACTATCTAATCGAGATTTCATAGTACTGAATTAATTACTGCATTCCCGACCACTATACTGATTTTATGATACGGTCAGTCACAGGGAAGATTCACTTCTGTTCATCGACATTACATTATTAAATTATTTTTTATTTATTAAGTTAGGATGGAATATTGCATTCGTAAAATCCGTTATCAGGGGTTGTGAATCCAATCACCTTAGTAGGAGATATAGCTATTCATTTATACCCTTTATTTTAATGTTTGTAATCCTCGTGGATACCCAGCTGCCCGGGGTAGCAGCTGGGTTATGCCGGACTCTTATCGGCTAAACTCCCACTGTGTTTTCTCCTCGCACCGTACGGCCGGAACACGGGCACGCTTTCGCACTCCCGCAGCCCCTCCACGTGGAGCATGGAGCTCGCCGCCATCGACAAGGCGCGCCAGAAAACACAAAGGCCTTACTTCCAAAGCCCCCATCCGCAGGGCGACGGACTAACCCCGAGACCGCCACCCAGGGGCCGTGTGCATGGCAAGTCGACACCCGCAAGGCATCCCTACAGGCATCGACCTCCCACATCCAGCGGCGGATACGTTCTTTAGTTCCGCCGTAAACCACCAAACGGCCGCAGAGGACACGAAGGACGGCCACGACACACCATATCTCCTCTTCTTCGGCGGGCCTACCGCCAATGCAACTGTCGGTGCGCCCCCGTCCGTTCGCGGGAGACAAGGTGCACGGCAACGACACACCGATACACCTCTCCTACCATGACCCCTCCTGGCTGCAGAGGCCGGAAAACTCCGTCATCCGCAGACCCCTCCCCCCTCGGACGCGTCCAGAGCGGGCGAGCGGGCCCATGGCCAAGCCCACTCGGAGCGTCCCCGCCCAGGGAACCCTGTTGGCTTCGAACATAGACGAAAAAAAAAGTTCTCCATAAAAGGAAGACCCATTTTTACGACACATTCAGAATTTCTTTTTAAATCAGACTATTAGACTCTATACTAATCTACATCCAAGGATCTACTTATTCGTATTTTGCGATAGTGGCGAACGATAGTCCAAACTAAACTCTTATTATTCTAAAAGACCGCTCAAAATTGAAACATTGATGATTTGTGTACAATAAAGAAATACGTGTTCACTTCATTCAGGTATATCTTACGTATTATATACGTTTCTTACGTATTAAATAGTTTTATATTATGTAACTCAAAATGTGACCGGCTTTATGCCGTAAAACTCAAACACTTAAAGCCCATTATTCAGTATGATTAGGAAGACAATCAACCAACCAGTTTCAACCAACAAACTAATTAACCTCTTATAGTAGCACCCGAGATACACCAATTTGCATATCTACCGAAGCATGGAAACTATATCCTGAAGTTCTGACTCTACTGCTCTCTGCAAAAACATTACAAAAATACATTGTAACCTTGATATTCCAAAGCAAATTAACATACAAAATATTATAAAAAACTAAATTGTTGAATTGAATTGCGCCAAATAACATTATTCATCATCTTTTGAATTTAAAGTATGTTTTCGTGCAATATTTTTATTATAATTACCAAATAGATAATACGATACACGTAATTAAGAAATAACTTAAACGTAAAAGATGTAAACAGTATTTAAGTTGAAATAAAATGTTTTTAAATACATATGTCAAAAAAAATCCATGATGCCAAAATTTTATACGTTTCTTCTTCATGATAGCGGCCATTGATAATTGGCATTGTCCACCAATTCGCACTTGGCCAGCGTGGTGAACTATGGCCTAAACTCTCTCATCTTGAGAAAAGACCCGTGCCCTGCAGTGGGACATTAATGAGTTGTCGAGAATAGCGGGAAAAGATCTGGAATTACGGATGCCAATATACATATTCTCTACTCATGAATAACACAAATAATCTCTATGAATATCTACACAATAGTCAATTTTCATAACGTAATACAATACTTATGACTGCAACGTTTAAATTTTAAGCCTTTTTGCATAAAACTGTTCACAAAAGAATACAATGATAATTAAAAAATAAATAAAGAAATTCCTGCAAAACTATCCATAGATATCATCATTTGTCCGTTTATCGTCTTAAAACATCATTTCAAACAGACAAAAGTATCGTAGATCATATGCTCTTCAAGTCCATTGTTTTATAAATTACATCATGTTAGTGTATAATCTTAGACATGTTTGTTAATTCTGCCAAGCAGAGTCTTTTTATTAATATCAAAACATAATACCCTTAATACATACATATCGTTTAATTTGATTCCAATTTCCGGCTTTTTAGGCATTTTTTGTAGGCTTGTACCATACCTGTGTATGTAATGTATATCTACACAGAACATCATTAAGTAACATAACTGCTATGAATAAATGAATATATTTTTTAACACAATTTTACTAGAAACTATTAATAGGTAAATTAATTACTAAACGCCAGCTTCACCTGCACCGCGTGAATTGGACTCTCTTTGAAGAGACCGTTATGCTTATTTCTATGATACATTGATATCCTTTGATAGGGTCGTAAAATGTCTATATAAAAAACTAAACAAACATTTACGTATACAGCAAAAACAAAATATATACTTAATGTCGTAAGGGTGCATGCACCTTTGCTGTGTAAGATTAGGTACAAAAGACAACTTGTCTTAAGTTCTTAACATTTTTGCTAATGAAAAAGGATAATAAATGTTACAAAACACAGGCAGTAACGTT
Source organism: Spicauda simplicius (assembly GCA_949699795.1). Classification (NCBI taxonomy): domain Eukaryota; kingdom Metazoa; phylum Arthropoda; class Insecta; order Lepidoptera; family Hesperiidae; genus Spicauda; species Spicauda simplicius. Next base: position 19,833,851 of record OX453057.1, read on the forward strand.
TACAGATTTACGTGTAGACAGATAAACAGATAAACAAACATTGTAAAGGCTAAATTTAGGACAACGAGAAGAGATAGTAAACTATTACGTAGCTACCAGTAGGTACTTCATAATATTAAACTTGATAAGAAACTCGGAATCCAAAACGTATTGATTGTATAATTGTAATTGTATACTTCTATTACTTTTTAAGTGTTACTAAACAATTTTCATTGTAGTGCCAAAAATATGATTATTCAAGATATTGATGCAATATTACGTAAATAGTAGGTAGAGATACGCTTAATTCCGTGCGTTGTAATGTGATGTAGTTGATCTAAATTAGGCTACATCTATTTTTATAAACATAAAAACCAGGAGTTGATTCGGTTTAGGCGGTAAAATATAAATAGTTCTACCGGGGCGGTATCACCGCCACGTCTATTCCTAGAGTTAAGTGGTCCTTGCGATCACCATATCATGCGTCAACCATATCATTTCGACCGGGAATGATATGGTTGACGACTCGCCTTTACATGAGGAGACATTTTTATTCCTCAGGAGTAGCAACGACAGATCTTTTCTGTATAAAGTTGCTTACCGGTGTCCATTTACAGCAGTGAGCACTTAGGTACCGTCAGGTGGACTGCATTCTCCATTGCTATTGCTCTATTGCTCCAAGAATGTGTGCGGAATAGGTACAATCGAATATGTACATTAATTCCAAACATCGATATTTACGATGATTCTTTCCACATTTTTAAAAATAAAATTATTAGTAACCTTAGTTTGTAATTAGATTTATTTATAGAATATTGATATAGTTCATTTTTTTCTTTGCAATTATACGTCCAATGGCAAGTGTTGTACACGCCTCTAATTGGTAAACATACCAGAAAATTGTTATATAATAAGTTTCTATTAATGTCGTTTTGTGTTACTGTTGGAGTGTCTTAAAATAAATAAATTGCTACTTCAGTCTATACTAATACTTATATACTAATACTAATATAATATAATAGATGCATACCCTGAGTGCGATCTGATCGCGTATGAATGGTCGGAAATGTTATCTGTATGCTTGAAGTTTTGTGAGTGTGAACTTCGGTGTCTACAATTAATGTAATTGGTTTTTTATACCGTTTTAATTGTAGTAAATAAATAAATAATACTATAAAGGGAAAGACGTATTTTTGTATGTTTGTTAGGAATTAACTTAAAAACTACTGAACTGATTTTAAAAATTCTTTCACTATTAGAATGCTACATTGTCCCCAACATAGAATATTTTTATTACTACAATAAATAAGGGGTCCTTGCTAAAACTTCAGTAACGTGAATCAAGGTGTAAAAAAAATTGCTTAAAAAAATTCTTTCATCGCATACGCTGCTGATAAATCAAAAAATATATTGTGACAACTCAGTGTAGTTAATACAATTTTATTACTATGTCATTGTGTCTACATACTCGAGTAATGATAATGTAATTAAGGTTTCCCTGATCGTTGTTCGGAACTTAGCGTTTAAACAAAAGATACTGATTTAACTTTTGAACGGTTTAATTTATAAGATTGAACAAGCAAACGAGCATGTAGTGTATCTTATAAAAAGTGGTCATACCGGCTATAGACTTTTAAAATAAGTATTTTTACGTAAGACACGGGCTCTACCTAGAGTCAAACACAGATGTATTGCTACACCCGAGGACAAATGGTCGCCTTATAAAAGTAATGTGACAACTACACATTTCTACCGAAACGCAAATACCTTCTTAACGCGAGAAATACGTGTCTCGGTAGTACCTCCGCGTTCAAACCATTCTCGTTCTACCGCTTTACTGAACGATACAATAACTGTATATAACTTAGCAACTAGCAATAGAATAATAACTTATGAATATAACGCGCCACAGCCCAAACGACTTGATTGATTGTAACGTAAATCATTGGAATGGACCTAGTTTGGAGAGTGATATATAAGGCTAAGTAAGGCTAAATAGCCTTACAGAAGCAGTGATAGCCTAATAGTTGAAACTTGCCCTCTCAATCTGGAGGTCCGAGGTTCAAACCCAGGCGCGCAACACTGATTTATGTGCGTATTATACATTAATTATCACTGCTTTTCGGTGAAGGAAAACATCGTGAGGAAACCTATACACCCGAGAGTTCTTTATAAAAAAAAAAAGTTCTCGGAGGTGTGTGAAGTCCACCAATTCGCACTTGGCCAGCGCGGTGGACTATGGCCTAAACTCTCTCATTCTGAGAGAAGATCCGTGCCCAGCAGTGGGACAATAATGGATTGACGACGAAGGCTAAATAATTTTTAAATATTATGGCTCATGCGATCACAGAAAGAGGGAAACAGAAGAATTTGTTATAAAACAATAGAGGAGTTAAATGTAAAAGAGTTAAATTGAATAAATTAATTATTGAAAAAAGAAAAACCCAACAGCAAATTATAGTTTAATTGCAGCATTGGGGTTTGTTTTCGTATTAATACCTATCTAGTTACCAATATCTGATAACAAATACAAAGCTACTTTTTATTTAAGCTATTTCTAGAGCTTTTAGTTTGAATGCACATTTCCCAGTTAAATGATTAAATAAGGATGTTTAATCCTTCCGTGGTGCATAATGAAAAAATATACTTTTTAGAACCGATCAAACGATCAAGAAAAGACAAACTTTATTGATAGTCATCAATTACACAATTAGCTACACAAAACCTATGAAAAAATGTACTTTTTGGAACCGATCAAACGATCAAAAAAAACTTTATTGATAGTCACCAATTACACAATTCCACAAAACTTATGAAAAAATTTACTTTTTGGAACCGATCAAACGATAAAAAAAAAAAACTTTATTGATAGTCACCAATTACACAATTAACCAAAACCTATGAAAAAATATACTTTTTGGAATCGATCAAACGATCAAGAAAAAACAAACTTTATTGATAGTCACCAATTACACAATTACACAAAACCTATCATTTTACATTAGGGATGCGTTTGTAATGCCTGTGCTTAATTTCTGTTATCTAAAGCTGAATCTAGAATGTCTAGATCGTAATTACATAACCGTCTACCAAACTTGATTCTTTAGATAGTAAATCTAGATATACTAAACGCTATTTTATTCGTAGCATTGTAAACCGAGACTGAATACACGGAATGTAACCTTTCACATTGTTAAGTTGGTTACATGAGCTTATGCGTTATAGGACTTTAAATCCGATTAACGACTCGAAAGCTCGCGATTCAAACTTCGCGCAATAAATACGATAAATGTACAATCGCTTATAACTTTCGCGCATCATTCACGACTGTTGTGACGTTTCATGTATGTACATGTCGCAGAATCCAATGGATTGTTATCTGAATGGTCGCCATTGTCGTCCAACATATCGATATTTCGTTTAATTCCAAATCAGTGTACAGTCACGAGCAATAAGATGTGACTATGGAAGATTGACAAAAGTATCTGACCCAAGAAGGAGTACTTTTGCTAATCATTTCGTACTCACATCTTATTGCTCGTGACTGTACGTATTTATTGACAAAACCATCACAAGCGCTATTGACTGATACCCTGACATTGACACCTGACGTGGTAATATTTTTATAATATGAAAGAGATAATTATATATAATTATAATTGATTAATTATCTATAACATACATAAAATAATAATCTTGTTAAATAATTTAAGTAACTCGGTGTTCATTTAATTTAACAGTTATTCTCAAATGTAATTTGCAAAAAGTCGTATGAAACACAATCTAACAAGACTATATATCGAAATCAAATTACGCGAAATCAAAATTGAATAATGAACAAAAATAAAATTTTACTAGCAGATGCCTGATAACTTCTAAGCAAAAGGGTGGGTTCTGACCAATAATTATTAATATAGGGATGCCACTTCCTTTAATAGTAATACTAGTAGGTAGCCTAAAGTAAGTATGAAATAATGTTTAATAATGTGTTTATTTTGATGTTGGTCTTAAATAACACTATTTCCTCTCTTCTCGCTGATAGTATAAGAGAACAAAATCCAAGATATGGTTAAAAGCATCTTTCTATTTAACGTTAACTCTCACTGCCATAGTGACTTAATGCTTTACATATTTTCTTTAGTTATATATCTACCTTATCTATATTCTTCAGGTAATAGCAAAAAAACCGGCTAGACCTAGTGTCATTTTGAACGCTCATGACCTACAGCACCACTACATCTTCTGCTAATACGAATGAAGTGACCAGTCTGATCTCTAAGAATAAGAGGAACTTGTCTATAAACGAACTTCTCTCCAGCATTAGAAGCAGCAATTTTGCAGTTTCAATCAATCATTCATTGACATGCATGACAAGATCCAATGTTATGACATCCAGATCATAGTAAGTACCTGTGTATAACCTCATACCATACCTCTCCAGAGAGCAACAATTTGTACCAGAGAAAATTAGCTCAAACCTCAAAAAGTAACGGTAAAACTTTAAGAACCACTATAATAGTCCAAAACGGATGGAGTCTCAAACTCCCGTTATTTAGATAGACTTAAAAGCGGACCTAAAACGGTGCGGTGCACCGCATACTGATAGGAATGTAAATCTTATATAAGACTTATTCAGACCAAAGTTGAATACAGAATTCGTCGCACTTACGTATTCCTGCGTGTTAGGGACGCATATTGTCCTATGACCGGATGCGAGCTAAGAGATATCAAAGTATTAGCATACAATACTATTCGTCGAATGAAGGTGTAGTAAGTCCTCATTTCGTAAACTGCCGATTGTGGCTCAGCTAAGTCTTATAGTTATTGAGCCCAAGAACAAGGATATTTTATATAGGTATTGGAATAATGTAGCGTTTTAAATTCAGAACACGATATAGACCAAGGAGGTGATAGAGTAAGTGTCGTAAGGCTAGGGCTGCTACCCATAATTACCATAACGATAATGGCTGACCGATTGAGGATTAGTTTTAAGGTACCTAATTGAGACCATTCGAAAGGCTTAAAATATGTTATTATATTTAAAAATTATGGTGACCATGTATTTCAAAACTTTAAAAAGCAACTAGTGTGGGAGCTTTTATACCGGTTTTGAAGTTAATATAAAATTATAAAATTATATGGCTAAATTTAAGATATAAAATAAAAATAGTCGTAATACTGAAAATAGATGTAGATAACCGAATAGATAACCTCTTTCCTTTGAGAAGTCGGTTATAAAGACACGTAGATTGTTAAATTTGACAGATTTTCTCGGTCTTTTTGCCAATGTCAAGTTTTGAGCATTTTTTGTAAAACCGCCAATAGCACAGCTTTGTTTTCCCGCCTAAAATAAGGATGATCAAACGCTAACGTTATCTTTGTCTATGACACGTAATCACCAGACCAATGACTTCCATGTGTGAAGTTTAATATAATTTACAATTTAAGTATAATTTATATAACTTCGAGTATTTTTGAGCCTTTGCATGTTATAGAATAAAAAAAAATGTTACGTTCCATTAGTTAAAACTTCAGAACGACTATTTTGTGACGTGACATTGATGACTTAACTTGACGATCAAGTGACAAACTGTCAAGATTTGATGTCGTTAAACGTCAGAAATAGAGGTGGTTTATAACAGGTCGAGCACGAAACATGTTACACTTGTTCCAGTTTCAGACAAAAAACAGTTCCAATAGCCTGTTCCAAAATAACAGCCTGTTCCATAGCAACAGGTTAATAAAATCCTCTTGAAAAAAACCAAAAAAATAACTTTTTCACGCAGTTATTTCCTAAATTCAAACAAAACAAACTCGTTCGGAAAAAAAAACTCGTGTATCGCGTTTTTTTCTCTTCAATATATTTTGACACACCATCTTGAATTAAATTCTTTATGTAAATAAATCGTGCAAATTTTACAATCATTTTATGCTATTGTTTTTATCGCGGGCTTTGAGCGCGGCGACCGAGTCAAAAAAATCCGTAATGAAAAGAGCCTAACACTGTGCCCACCATGTAACACGGCCGAGCGTTCGCTTAACGTGGACGACATGGTACATGGTCGTGGTAGGGTACGACAGTGCGATGCTGACACGGAGCTAGACAAGCTGCTCGGAAATTGGACAAATATATAGGAAGCTGTTTGTGAGAAAGTATATAGTATAAAAGAAAAAAACTTGAATTAATATCAAAGAAAAAAATACTGCATAAAAAATAGTAAATTATAATTGCATAAGTTGGCAATAGCTTTACCGCGGCAGTCCCCGGGTGCCGCACGTTTTATTTTTCTATTAAAATACAATAATTTAAATAAATCACACATAGAAATTGTATATTAAATTCCAAGGATTGAAGGAAGGAGTGTATCCGAACGTATTTACCACAGAGTACTGTATATATCGTGGGTGTTTACTGATTAGGGACACTTGAAAAGATCATTACACTATGTACAGACTACGAATATGAATGAAGCTGTCTCTTTTTGTTGCCATACGTTAGAGGAGAAACGAGCATGTTTCAAGTTGGAACTGTTGGAACCTGTTTCAGCTGGAACAAGCTCGATCTCTTTCCCACACCTATAGCATGCGTATATCAGAATCGGAACAGAGCAGAGAAGAACTAGTTTCGTACTGTTATGCAATTTTCGCGTAACTGTGACTGTATTTTGGAACAATGTGAAACAGGAACAGTTGTTTCGGTTCAAACGGAACTGTTTCGTGTTGTTACTTTGAAACATCTGTTTCAAAGAACTGTTCCGATAAATACGCCTCACTCCTAGTCAGAAAGTTGATGTCATAAAATTGTTTTGAATAGCTATAATACGCTATTACTTTGAACTAAATTAGAATATTCATAATAAACTCGAAAAAAAACATTGTATTATAGTAATTTTTCGATAATGTTTAATAACAAGTTGAAGAATGCGTCCGAAGGAATTGCGGTGAGAACATGAACTCAGTCGTTATTCGCTAACTTTTAAATGCATGAAAAAACTAACTTATAACGTCAAATGAAAGTAAAATGATAAGCTTTAGCCGTTCATTTACTTACTTTCGTAATTTAAGCGAGTTGTGAATTTGTCGCGAATTGCTTTTTGCTTAAATGAGGTTACGAACTTAACTCCCATTGTTGTGACTAATAGCGCCTTATTAAAATTCAATAACATGTCTCAATTAAAAGTAAGTGTACCCTTGACTAACATGACTTGATAGTTTACTCATCTGTATTACTGTTTGTATTATTTTAAAATATCTTTGCCAAAAACTCAAAATAAGGTTGTTTTTTTTACGAAATCTATTATTTAAATAGAAATGGTTCTTATATTCCTATTGACGATAATCTCTTATATGTTTTAGTTTTCATGTACTCTATAATTTATAGAATAATTTTATAGCAAGACTCTGGGCCGAGTTAAATTTTGTTTTATTATATTGAATTTGATGGTTTGAATAAAGTAATACTTCCAAAACAAATAAATAATCCAACAATAAATTTGTAAACCTATTTAATGCAAGAGCTATAAATTAATACCAATTAAACTTCGTGTTTATTAGATCAATATAGTTAAATGTTTGGAAATTGGACTAAATTATTTTCATAAAATTCATGTCAAAATAAGAAGTTAGCAAGGTGTTACGACGGTACGCACATACTGGTGTAGTTTGACTGAGCTAGTACCATAGGCACCTGCTACTTCAGTCTTATAAAAAAAAATTCTCGGGGGTGTGTATAGTCCACCAATTCGCTCTAGGCCAGTGCGGTGGACTATAGCCTATAACTCTCACTCTGAGAGAAGACACATGCCCAGCAGTGGGACAATAATGGGTTGATGACAAACTACAATTTTTCAGAGAATAGCAACATCTATTCAGCTCATGTCATTGTTATAAAATTGCTTTAATCTATTCAAGAGATGAGCAAATAATAACATAAGCTTATTAGAACTAAGCTTCATCTAATATATTTTTTCAGCCCATGGGAATTACAGCACTAAATGAAACGGTGGATACAAATCAACCAGAATCTAGGTACGAGTGCCCAGTGTGCCTTAACTGGCTCCGTGACCCCGTCATCACCACCTGTGGACACAAGTTCTGCAAGAGTTGCATCACTTCATGGTTACAGTATGTATTTTTAAAAACAATATCAATTTTTGTATTAATGTTTCATTGACTATACTGTAATGTTGTGTCAGAACAGTCACGTATGGTGACTGTTCTGACACATGGGCATGCAGGTTTTTAGCTTGTTCCCCGGCCTAATAGATATCTAAATGATTAATTTGGATTTCTGTTCTGGAACTGGGTGTTTGTCTGTTCATTTTTGTCTGTGTCCATGGCGACAGGTGAATTTATAGTGTGGTATGTACTTACACTTGATGCCACGACAAATATAAAAATCTAAATGACCATTATTTTTGATACTACTTTTATGTTTTTCCCTCACTTTATATATGTTACTAGCTGATCCAGCAAATATTATGTAGCCATATAAAAATTAAAAAAAAGGGTGGACAACCTTTATCACTAAGGGGTATGAAAAATAGATGTTGGCCGTTTCTCAGACCTACTCAATATGCTCACAAAATTTCATGAGAATCAGTCAAGCTGTTTCAGAGGGGTACGGAAACGAACATTCTAACATGAGAATTATATTGTATATTAGATTTTATTTACTTAAGTATATTGATGATGTGATGTTTTTTCACCATGCCCTTCAGAAACATTTAAATAGCAATCATGTTCTATCTGTGGGTGTTTAAATGTTTGTCTTTGTGTCCATAGCACCTACATTAGAATTCTTCTTATGTAGGGCTATAAGTGTACAATGGTAATATAGATGTTTTTTTATTTCCTTTTATAGAAACAGTGGTCATTGTCCCATTGACAATATAAACCTTAGTATGAAAGTGGATATATTTCCAGACAACTACACAAAAAGAGAAATTCAAGAGCACAGGATGTCCTGTCCATTTGCAGCTAAAGGTATTTTTTTAATACATGCTTTTCTAAAACAAGATCTATGCATAAATAGTCAATATTGTATTTTTCACTAAGGGCACAGATTTATGGTTGATTCCAGATGTCTACAACCTGCAGTAGCCACTTATAATCAGATGAACTAAATGTTACTTGATATTGCAAAAAAAAAAACAAAAAAAATGTGACGAATAACCTCTTTCCTTTGGGAAGTTGGTTAAAAAACTAACATGCAGTCTACCTGATGGTATATGCTTAATGCTGCCCATAGACATCAGTAAACAAGTTCATTCAGAAGATTTCTTTATAAAGTCCATCACAAATGCGTTGCAACTCCAGAAGACGTCCAAGGTCATTGCATATGAAACTGAACAGACAACAACATCTTTCTACTAAAACGGCCTGTCTCACATTAGAAATATAATATAGATAATGTACTTATTACTATACAATTCCCAAATAAACTAAACAAAAAATATATTGTGGGTTTTTGTGAGTCATACATGGTTATGATGACAACAATCATCATATAATATTTCAGGTTGCACAATAAAAGTAACTCCACTAGACCTAGATTCTCATATAGCGGAATGTACATTCAACCAGCCAGAAGCCTCTACACAATTGGACATCCGAGTACCATGCTCGTTCCAGGCTGTGGGCTGCAAAGAAACCTTTGAGAGCCAAGAGGAGATGAACAACCATTTGCACACAGATATACAGAGTCATATGAGCGTAAGTGTTAAATTTACAATACCATACGAAAGCTTGTGAGGATGTAGGTGTGTGTTACCCTTTCACGCAAAAACTACCACTTGAATTTCGCTGAAAGTTGACAAACATATAGTTTATACCCTGGATTAACACATAGAATACCTATTACCGTGGAAGATGTTACTGATCTTTCAATCTCAAACAGGATAAAAACTGTATCCTAAAACAGAAGTACAGCTAAGGAATAATTCAACACTGAAAGGTGACTCTGCCTTTACACCCCCTTTAAACTACCCTTTTTTTTTCTTGTTGGATAAACGTTCTATAAAACCCGACGCTGTGGGAGCGACGCAGGGTAATGTGGGATTTTTACCATACTAAAACCGCCTGGTGGACGTAATCGGCGCTACAAGGAGGACTCGGGATCTCCAAAGAAATGCAACCGGACTCCTCTGAGTGCGTTGCCCCATCGGGTTCCTCCCAGATGGACGGCGTGGCCCACCGCTCCGTTTAGTTTTTACGACGGTATGTGTGGTCGACAAACCGCCGTCCATCCCGGGGTCGCCTGACCAAACGGTTCGAGCTCCCACTCTAGCCGCCTGCGACTCCGGAAGCCCCTTTTAGTTGCCTCTTACGACAGGCAGGGTATGCCGTAGCCCTATTCTAATCCCGGAACTACGGGGACCTTTACACTACCCTATGTATAAAGAGTTGCCTATGTCAGTAAGCAGAATAGATATCATTTAAGTAAATGGGCGCAAAAAAGGCAGACTCGATAAATTTTATTCTCTCTTTTCCAACCCCCCTCCTCCCTCTTAGTATAATGTACGAAAACGACTAAACAATCTCATTTTTCGCCTAGCTTTTGATTCTCCCTTAACAAAACAATACTTAATCCAGCGTACCAGCAAAAATACCAGTCGGGACTGAGCCTGTCCCGCTTGGGACATTTAATTTTGATCAAAAAATCGGGACGTCTGGCAACGCTTACCTACGCCCGTGACCGAATACTTTATATCAGGGTTTCTTACAGTGGGGTCCATGAACTCTCTGGGGGTCTGTGATGTATGTGCCAAAGGTCTGCCATAGCGCAGTTAAACTATAACATGTTTATCAGAAAATTATTTAACCACGATGTAGCGTCGAGTTCAATTGTAATTAATAGGTACAGGCACAAGTTTGTTTTATTTTCGTAAAATCTTTGTACAGAGGTCCTAGAAGCTTTTAGATTTTGGAGAGTGATCCGAGACTACGAAAAGTTTAAGAATTCCTGTTTTAGATAATGATGTCTAGTAGCGTAGCGCGGCCCAATGTAGACGTGGGCGAGCTCCTATCAGCGAGGCCTCTTTTCTATAGTCCCCAAGATCTATCCAGTAAATCTATCTTAACTAGCGTGCCTTGACGTAACATATCTACTCGTGATAGTGAAAAGATACAAATGCGCGATGGTAGAATGTTTAAGAGCATATATGTAGATTTATAAAAGGTCTTATTTTTGACAAAAAATAATAGGAGAATACCCAAAAACCTTCGACATCGTATCTTCAAACAAAAAGAGAACAAATTGCATGATTACCTTGGAAATGCCTCCACCAAAGAGGCCTCGCGATGCTCTTTTAAGTGCGTGGCCGGGTGCGATGGCCCACTGCGCCCACGTCTAGCTACACCACTGATGATCTATCTGTGTAAAACCTTGCATAACATTAACCAAATATACATTTCAGTATCTCATGAATGCTTACTCGGAGATAAAGATCGACAACGACTTATCCAACACTAGCATTGATGCGAAAGAGCAAGAAGCTATGAGCCTGTGGGAGGCACCCGATAAGAACGGCGCCAAGAGCTCTGCTCCACTGAACAACACGAGTGCGTTGATAAGGTAAAATTAAAAGAAATTGTTACAAATTTTTTGTTGCAACTAACTATAATGAAACTGAAAAATTATTACTAAGATTTAATAACATGATGTAATGTGAGAATCTGTTATAAAATTAACTACTTTATAATAGTTACTTGGGCCAAGAAAGTAAATAAACACTCACACTTTATTACACTAACAACACAAACACTATCTACACTTACACTATACACATATTCACATGAGACACGCTACCCATTCACACACTTATAAGAGTTCGTTGTTTTATAATAAGTGTTAGTTGTATGTTGTATTACCTGAACAACACGTTGTGTTTTTTTGATTAAATAATTTCGTCCTGGTGATGAGCGGGGCACCCAGTAATGCGGGCTGTAAACCCAGTACAGGGGCCCTAGCGAATTGTTTTGTGAATAATTCATAATCAATAAAAACATTTTTATTTTTTAAGGTTAGTTTAATACACTGTTGGTATAACTATTTCATTAGTAATGGAAGAATAATTACAATTAATATTGTATATGTGAAAGTTTGTGTGGTAGGTTCTGTAGTTTCATTACTGGTTCTTCACTTGAGGCGACCATCATAATCCTTCGGAGTAGCAACGCATCTGTGATTGACTTCAGATGGAACCCATGTTCTGTATGTAGTTGCTTACAGATGTCGCAGGGCGGCAGTGACGTACCACCAGGTGGACTGCATGCTCGTTTGCTACTTCAGTCAGATAAAAAAAAAGAAAAAAGTTTATTACGTGAAAGTGAAAGAAACATGTATTTCTTTCATGTAACACCTACAGAACGATATGGTATTTCTATATTGATGGCATGCGGACACTTGTTGATCTGGATTACCACATAGGACACTCATTACCGTTGTAAAAGTGACTAAACTGGGCTGACTGGCAAAATTTGTGTAAAATATTTGAAAACAGGATACTTTTATACCATTTTCAGATATAATTTTCTGTTAAAATTTCAATGAATCACCCAAAATTACATGCTACCATCAAATTAATTTATGTCTGAGCGAGATACTGACATATTACTACTAATGCTAACTGGTAGTTATACTATTCTGACATTTTATTTCCTCTTTATACTTAACTAGTTGACCCGGCGAACTTCGTTACGCCTAAAAGTCAAAAATCTAAAATTATCTGTGTTTCTCTACTATATAATATATATTATGTATATTATGTATTATACATAAAAAACCTTCCTCTTAATCACTATCCATTAAAAAAAGGGCATTAAGATCCGTACCGTAGTTTTAAAGATCTAAGCATACATAGGGACAGACAGCAGGAAGCGAATTTGTTTTATACTATGTGGTGACAAATCTTTCTAAAGATATAAAATAAAAAATAAAGTTTCATACTCACTAAGAACAACATCATTTCTATTTATTTTTTTTTCAAATTGCGATAAATATATATTCACAGAGCCTTATACGAACGAGTAGTAGTTCTGGAGCAGCGGAACCGCGAGCAGGACATAGTGATAGCGAACATCTCGAAGCAGCTGTCGGCCTTCGCGGTCGCCAAGATGAAGCAGAACAACGACATGCTGCTCCGCTACTGCATGGGCAACTACATCTGGAAGATAGACAACTTCAACGCACGACTCACCGCTATGCTCAAGGATCACTGCAAAATGTTGTACAGCCCTGGCTTTTATACTTCACCGAATGGATATAGGTAAGAAAGTGTTTTCATTATTTTAAAAATATAATTAGGTGGTAGAACCATTGTAGTTCGACCGGGGAAGTACCACCGCCATACCTATTTCTAGCGTGAAGCATTTCTTGCGTTTTGGTGGAAGGGTGTGATTTCCGGCACACTTTCACATGAGGCGACCATCATAGTCCTCGGGAGTAGCAACGCATCTATGATTGACTTCAGATGAAACCCATGTTCTGTATGAAGTGGATTACAGATGTCGCAGGGCGGCAGTGACTATTTACCATCAGGTGGACTGCTTGCTCGTTTGTTACATCGGTCAGATAAAAAATAACTGATGTTTTCGGAGATTGTAAGATTACACGCGTGAAACGCAATTTGGACATTTCGAAGATTAACACCGAAAAAATAACAACCCATTATAAGAAAAAAATATAGCATTGCGTATCTCGCGTATAATTTGTAAGATTAATATGATTGTGAATTGGGATTAAAAACTATTAGGAATGGAAAGAAAATTTGTATGAATTTGTCATTTGCCCACATTTGAAAAATTTGAAAATATCAAATTTAAAAATGTTAAAGAAAAACGTTGCGAACTCTACTTACTGATACCTTGACCTTACTGCAACTAGGCGACCAAATCATACAAAACATAACATATGCCGCCCCCCTAAACGTACAATACGAAGTGGTCCGCCTCTCCGCAGCACTACGCAACGGGTTTCTAATACAATGGCTTAATATGACTACAGATTCTGCGTTCGCCTGAACATTTCGCCGCAGAACCCGCTGTGTTTCGCGTTGCACGTGCATTTAATGAAGACAGACTACGACGAGTGCTTGGAGTGGCCGTTCAACGGACGGATATCCTTCGCGATGATCAACCAACTTAACGAGGAGCTGACCCAAAGAGACACTATGATGTCGAACTCAAATTTAGTGGCTTTCAGGAAGCCCACGGCGGAGATATGCCTTAGAGGGTTCGGGTATACGGAATACGCCGTCGTGAGCGATGTGGTCAGGAACGGGTTTGTTAAGGAAGACACGTTGATCATCAAAGTCGCTATCCGATGTGTATGACATGAGGAGTGACTTTTTTTTCTGGTTATTTCTTTCATTTATTATTTATAGGGTTCCATATTAAATATGAAATAACTAAGTTGAATTAATTTTGAGTAAAGATATATAAAAAGACCTTTGGAAATGTTGGTTGTTTGGTTCAGTTAATTACAACAAACTAAATAATTTTCTTACTAGCAGTGTCTTAAAAATTGAATTATCAATGAACAGGACTTTGTAATTAAAAATCGCCTAGCGATGAGAATTATAACCATTGAGCCTATTTTTTATGTATAACTAAATAAATTTATTGAGATAATTATTAAGAGGGCATTAAATTAATTATATGAGCTATATAAGTCGTTCTCTAATGTCTGTCTGTAATACGGTTTTTAATAAGGGATGGAATGCTAAGCTTCCACATTATGAGATAGATATTAAACTGTGCGAAAGATAGACGGGTAGCTAGATCATTTTATGATAATATTTTAGTGACCTTTAAAGGTATCTTTATTAAGATAAAAATAATAAATGCAAAATTCTACGACTTATGCTTATTTTTTTTTTGATGATTAAACAGATCTGAACATAGGATCTACTGTTTGAAAAACAGAATGTAACATTGCGTCCAATATTCGTCCACTACATATTTATTGTAAGTTTTACATTCCATGTAACTTAGTTTATAATTAAGTGATTAAGAGAACAAAACATTACTGAGTAGAGGTGTGCTGAGTACTTGTTTTTTGCTCGGTACTCGCTTTTCAGTAGTTGATCGATCGAGTAGCGCAGTTAAGCTGACTAGTCGAGCATTTGAATTAATTAAAGTACTGTAGTTAGGTTGGAAAAAAAAAATAGTAATTAACTGACTGTAAAATTTCAAATTTAATAAATGCAAACTTATGATGCAGAAACACAAGATATAACCTGTTGGTAATATTTAGTTACTCTTTCGACTTCTTAGCTATCTCCTTTTGAAATTTAGTGCTCGAACCTTTTTCGCATTTTAACTGAACCCAGTTAATCGGCAGAATACTCTGTTTGATAAGAGTAAAACCGAACTCGTGTACTCTGTAAATCTACAACTCGGCACATACATAGTGCTAAGTATATCTGAAAGCGACGTTTAGAAAACGACGTACATTCGGTCGATTGCATTACTGTATATATTTGGATACACGAGCATCAGTGACGTAGCGTGGCTTTATGCTGTCTCGGACCGAAGTTGAATGCGCCACCACCCATTTGGGAATTTAAACCGGCGAAAGAAAAAACGTGAATCTTAAATAGCTTTGACACCAATGTTTTTTTCAATTTGACCACAAAAAAATGAGTTTCACAAATTTCCCAGGTAACATCATTTAAAAAGATTTTGCCCTCCCGGAGATATGGTCCGCTTTGCTCAACGCTACGCCACTTGACGTGTATAGGAAAATGTATTGACTTAGCACACTTATGATATAATAATAAATTAAACTCCCACTCGTTATTAACTAGTATGTACTTAAAAAGTGTAAATTGTGTAATAATAAGTCAGATATATGTATTGTTATTATCAGTATTTAAAAACATTCTTGTGCACTTAAGATTTTTGATATTATGTTATGTTTTACTATATTGATTGCAATTTATTTATAGTTATTTAAAATGCAATTTATATTTAGGAATACATTCCAGTTAAATAATGTAATTAAGTATAAAGGTGCCTTAATATTTGTAAAAGTTATGTTATTTTGACGTTATGTTTTTATATAAAAATAAAGTACTGAGATACTAAGACTTTTGTATTATTAACAACAATATATTTATCCATCCTTAAGTTTTAATGGTGTTAAATGTCGGAGAGACCAAAAAGGGAGCTTTACAAATAATCCACTTGCCTAGTATGTGCATTGGTGACCGCTGTGGGTGTTGATGTTTACAGGGAGACCCTGCCTCTCTCCTGGATTCTATCCCTTATTCGCTTTCTACATCCATCGCAAGAGAGGTAACGCATTTTTAATAACGATACCGCATGGTAAATGAAAGGCCAATAAAAGAATCCACATTATATTGGTATGCAAGTCTTACAAACGATGTAAACTTAATAAAATATAGGAATATAACTTACAGTTACAACTATTTATAGCTAAGCCACATTCGACACTCGATTCCATATCACATCCAACCATCACAATTTTCCTTCTCATAATATTCTAATTCAAATTTTATAAACAATCAACATTGAAAGATAAAGTAGGGGACGTTGTTACAATGTTATCTTTAAAATTATTATCTTTTACTATTGGCGTCAGGTATACATTGTTTTATTAAACTTGATTAATGAACATTGTGTTCATTAATCAAGTTTCGATTCAAAATTATATATATACAACCCGGTCATTATTATAGCACAATCGAGATAAAATATAACTCACATTATACAGCGCCAGATTGAATTGCAACAAAACTACTGTAGAACTGTTTATGAAATATGACTTATTAACCGACCTCCATACAGGAAGAGGTTCTCAATTCGTCTGTATTTTTTTCTCTTGTCTAACAGCAATATTTATGTGATAAATAATATAAGTTATGTGTTACATTGGACAAATAAAAATATAATAATCATACAATACGTAGGTGCATAAAAAAAACCTATCGTATTTTTATGCATCTATGTATTGTAAACACAAAAAACTCGCGATTATTATTATATGTTTTTTGACTGAATGATCTTCATAAAAAATCAAAAGTGTGGGGTATACGATAAAATAAAAGCAATTAAAAATATGAATTATTTTTGTTTACATTCATGATTACCTTATGCTGGCATGTAAATAATTTAAACATTTTACAAACCTATGGCATTTATACTGAAAAGAACATCATTGTATAATGCACAGTTTATTAATATTAAAATTTTGTGAATAACTTTTTGAAACTGTATAGATATATAATACATACAAATGTTTACATAAGCAAAAATACTGACTTGTGAGTAACATTTTTATATAACGTTTAAAACTAAACCATAAATTTCTAATGTCCAAATATATTTCTAATTTGTATACTATCTGATTATTCTATATGGCATGTTACCCTGATTCATATTACCGTGCTATGGTAACTATATATTTTAATACATAATGTTTTTGAATTTAGTTATTTGCGCTTAAACTAGCTGAAAAATATTTAGTATGTTTTTAATGGCTATAAAATGTAAAGTAAATAAATTGATTATTGGGTACTTTTTACTTAATGTTTTAAGGTGGGCATTCACGTTACGACGGTCACACGAACTACGGTCGTATGCGACACGTTCGATCGTGAATGTCGTTGGTCTTAAGACGGACTTTACGACCAAGGTCATGTCGCAGGTCGATGATCGAACTGTCGTTGCGACATTCCCTGCGACCGTTGTAACGTGAATGCACACCTTTATATTCCGGTGCATATATATTTAAAAATCACAAATTAAACTTTCGAATCTGTTTGTTTAATAGGTACTCACTAATATTATGCACTTCTTAGAAATGTATCATCAGAAAGCAGTTCTAGTTAGATTCAATTACCCTCCGATCGATATAAAAAAACTGAAAGTTTCATCAAATGTTTTCAGTCGGTTCTCGTACTTACAACTTGAATTTCAGTCTATTCGAAATATGCCATCACTAATAATTTTTAACCTTACTGTCTACACTCAAATCCTAGAAGTTAATTTTGGATTTATTTTCTATTGTTTTTGTTTATTGTTTTGATAACTGTACGAACATTATTATGCGTATCACAACTACATTTAGTTAGTTAATTATTTTTCTATTTCACGAAAGATCATTTTATAAAAATTATAATAGCCATTTCTTCTTATACAAAATAAGCAAGTAAATGTATACTTATCAGACATTACATTTATTTTTAAATCTTTAAGTCTAATAGCCAAACTTCACGTAGATTAAATAAAAGATTAATAATAATTTATACTTCCATACGCCCTTATTGGCTATACCTACTTTATTAGAAGAATATTAAAGAAATACAAATAAAATATTGATAGTTTGAGTCCAATTTACGCGGCTGCAACAGGCCACATTGCCACAAACTTTAATTTTTCATGAACGCGTTCCTCTTAGATTAAACACACAATAGTAGTAAAGTAAGACATTTTAAGTATTTGATTTGTTAGTCTAGAACATGTTCGGGACCATAAACATCCGGGTGCGTTCCATTAGACGTTCACAAAACGCACGCTCACGGCCGCAGTTTGTCCCGTTCCAAGCTTGTGAACTTTACTGACGTATACTTTACTGGAACGATCACCGACCCACCTTGTTAGATGGGTCGTCTTGAGCGTCGCGTGGGCGTAAGTCATGACGTCATGAGCGATGTTTTCGCCGCGACCACGACCGCGGTCGTCTTGTGGAACGACGATTTGAGCGTGTAGGGCTTTGTAAGCGTCATGTGGAACGCGCCCCATGTGACGTCAAAATTTATAAGTAATAAGAGGGCGTTTAAATATTACATAAGCACATTTATTAAAATTATTTATTCCCCTCCCCAGGCTTACGAAAACATTTTAATGTACAAATATTAGTGGACAATGTGTGAGTCGAGTGTAAAAACCGATTTAAATACCGATTGCCGACGTAATCACCATCTAATTCCCCCACCACCACCGCCTTTATGTAGTAAAAAATAAACTTCACCGTCCCTCTATACTGCTTATGTAATACTTGAACGACTCCTAGGCGTACTACATGTACATAAGTCATATAATTTTGAGTCAGGTATGTCTGAATCTTGAAAGCAAGTATATAGAGTTTATATTTTCTGTTTTTGTAATGCGATCCGTGACGACTTAGCCTTAAAAATAATATTCGTGGCACAAACGCTCCTTAGGATAAAACTTACTTTAAATTATATAAGACAAGTTTGAATTAATAATTGATTTTTATAAATAGACAGACGTAAAAAATATGGAATACTATTATTGTCGAATGTAGGTTTTTCATTTAGGGGCAATCCATTAATCACGTGATGTTTTTTTTGGCATTTTTGACCCCCCTCCCCCTTGGTGATACGTGGTGAGGTTTAAGACTACCCCTCCCCCCTATATCACGTGTATTTTTTCGTACTTGCAAGGAAACTATTTTTTTATTTATAAAAAAATACTGTTATAAGTATCATCTAATTTTATATATTGTACGCGTTTGACTAAAAAAAATACATGTGACGCTTTTCGGTTGAGTATCGCGCGCTTGCCGAAAAAATAAGTATAGGTCGCGTCACGTAAAAAGTTAGGCGATTTATGGGTCTCTTTGGTGGTATGAAGTGAGGCGCGGGGCGAGGAGGTTACCCACCGTTTGCATGCCCGTGCGCCATTGGTTAGTCAGTCAAACTTTGCTTCCCGCGTTGTGACTACGTTACGTTCATTCATAAAATACTATGGGGCACAAAAGTTTTTAGTTACGAAAATATGGTTTTTACACAGAGAAGTGAGAAAAATAATATATGACGTATATTGTTTTATGAAGAGAAAGGCTGATAATAATGAAGTTGATAATTTGGAGGAGTTTCAAAATTATCTCAATGTTTGTAATTAGATTAAACATTATACTATACTGAATCCTAACATGTTTTTAATTATGTTTAATGATATTCTATGTAGTTTGTTTTTAATGTACCAATAATGAATTAAATATACGAAACCATGAGCTATAGGCAAATAAAACATATAGTACTTTCGAGCGCGAGTGTACCGATGCGCAAACACACTCCCTCCACTTTCATCCAGCGTTCTTTCATGACGCGACCTATACACGTGATTATTTTAGCCCCCCTCCCTCCTTGTGATATTTCGTGATTTTTTATGGACCCTTTTATAATGACCCCATGATTAATGGACAGCCCCTTAGAGAAGATATTTTCAGGAATTATCAAAACGAGATCATTTATACACATCTATGTTCTATAGACTATGGCGCTATGTTCTAGGTACAGCTCGGTACAATTATAAATATCAAGCCACAATTGTACATATTATTCATATTTTATAAGTAAATTACATTAAATTGCTATTTTTTGTAACGTGGTTGTTGTTTTGAATTATTATCTAGATTTATAGTTAAATTTAATTGAAGATTTAATTTTATTCGGCATTCTGACCGCATTTCATTCGAAAATACACCCTATCTCATCTTTAAAGATTTGTGAGATTAATAAAAACACATTTGCGAAAGTAAGTTGTCATGGACAAACCGTAGTTTTTATGACGATTACAATTACATTTAAGTGTAACGGCTTTTGTTTCCGTTTTACAAATGAAATGCGATCAGAATTATAGCAGTAGAAAGAAAAATAAAACAAAATCGCTAACAGATTAATCGAAAACAATGTAATTAAGTAGGTATCTACAACTAGTGTCACTTAAACTAAATTATAAAGCGATTCATTACAAAACTACAATTGAGCTAAGGAAGACAACGCAAGCAAACCCCTACAAGGATATTAACTATTAATTGATTACGCAATAGCTTAATAGCATATGTGTACAAAGTTATTAACACTGATATTATTATTTTCACGCCAAAAAATAACAAATATATGATTTATTTCAGTTAAAATTTAATGTAAACGAATTAATCATTTTTGTATTTACGAAGAGAAGGTCAGAAGTGTGCATTGAGTTAAAGGCTTGTTTTATATTGTTAGTGTGTGGGTATTTACTACCTACCCACACTAACAATTTAAAGTAGGTAGTTTTTCGGGTTCGTTTACTAGCTACCCACATTATAGCCACACGAAGCGGGTGCCATTAACTCGATACAAATTTCAGACCATTTCCTTATTAGACTTAAGACTTGCTCCTTTTCTCTGTCAACCTTTACCTAAGACAGCACATACATAAACAATTTTGGCCTTCTTAATTATTTTATATGATCTCGAATGATTTCAAAGTGGAATGTTTGAATCGGCCAGCCAATTCAGGTAATTTAATGACGTACATATTTCGCTTTAACCTCTTATACCATTTCTACTTTCTACTATATATCACAGTACGATAAATAAAATGCATGATTCCTCTATTACAATATTTCCACAAATAACTTACGTGCAACTGTTTTAGGGACTTGTGAAAGTGTCAAATGATATCAAAATTAATATACCTAATGAATATTGTATTTAATATTGTTAATCGAGCAAAATTAAATAATTGCATACTTGAACAAATTGTGGGACATAATTTAAACTCGAAAGAATGGATACGAAGTACGAATGATAATATAATTTAATAGAATGTTTATAAATATTATTTTTCTATGACACCATAGAATAATAGTAATTTAGTATCATTAATAATGTAAAAATATTACCGCATTAAATTAAACAAAAAATCTATACAAAGTGATTATACAATTTAGCAACATTGATTATACGTAAAACTGCTGATTATTTTATTTAAAAGCTTGAGTTTTAATCAAGTGATAAATAAATTATATCAAAACACAAAGATTACGATTTCTTTAAACATAAAGACGTGCCTACAGTAAGTTTAAATACAATGGCGTAATACAATACAACGTTTTAATAAAATGGCTTATTACGACCCCTTACTGATAGTATGTGCTGATATCTATAATTAAAAATATGCCACAATCTTAAAGTAAACTTAGCAATTATGCAGTTTTTATGATACCTCTGTTTGAAAAGACGAGCGCTCTTTGAAAATGCTTGACGAAGTGAAAATGCTTTATTTCAGAGTTTAGCGGTCCTGACGGTTTATGTTGTTACCCACTCATGGAACACTAATGCTATGTTTCCGAAAATTTTCTTATTTTATGAACTTTCTATTGGTAAAAAGTCGATAAAAAGTGAATTTGATTTCCTATTGGAAAATCGTTAATAAAATCAAAAATTAAAACCCAAAAGTCGCAACAGACTAAGTCTTACAATTACAAATTTCACAAAGAAAAGATACTTCTTTGAAACACCATTAGATTTGTACTGAAAAGATATTTTATGCTCGCTCGATTTTTATAAGAAAGGTTATCACTATAACAAAAGAAGCTTTAGTTACAAGGACTCTTTTGTGGCGGCTTCAAAGAAAATTTCGAAACTACCGGAAAATTGCCATAAAACCTAAATCCAAAGATACTTTTAAAAAATTAAATTTTTTTTTTTTCAAAACACAGTGGCAAGGGGTGAGGATGAGTACAAAAAGTTATGGATTTACAACTTTCAAGAATTACTGTGAATAAAGAAAGAAGATCTCCTGTCATAAAAGACCACCATCTGTAGCCACGCTAGCATCCAAATCTCTGTTTAACAAAAGTAAGTACTTATACTCAATGCCATCGTCTTACTACTACTTATCCAGTTAGGACTAATTAAAAGCATATTGGCGCGTGTCTCCGCAATACTAAGAAACATCAATACGAATCGTCGTAAGTATAAAAATAGTTCCTATCACATACATCTAAGATCTATACTCACTATTTCTACGTTCCAATATACCAGCGAACGCATAACACTATTATTATATTTTTTTCACTAAAAGATACATAGATGAAGTAAGCAAATAGACAATTTCGAAACGATCTATTTAGATCGAGACATACAAAAATATAATTTAGAAAAAATATTTTGTGATGAGAGTATTGTTTTCAAGAAACGTCGAATGTTTTGTATTAACACTCTATTTGGTTTATTCGTCTATTATCATAATTATATCGTAGGTTAATAATTTTAATCAACTTGTCGCAATAATTGTACTGAATTTTTTTTCTATACATGGAAATAGAAATTAAGGACAGATTAAGGTATCCAGAATGCCTCATATCAAGGCTTCATACTTCAATGTGAAACAATGTTGACAATGCATTCGCTCACACTGAACCCGGGCTTAGAAGATAGCCAACATAATATGCCCACTTTACCGTTAACCCCAAATTATGCCATTTCTCCACAATATGCATTAAATGAAAAATAACTGCTGCTTATTCATAGTGTTTAAAAGTCGTTTAACTTTAACATATCAGTTTACATAAAACCCGCTGAGATGAATTCCGTGTTTATGTATATTAGTGCAACTTTTGGGTTGCACTAATTGTCCTTTTCTGCTATCTTATGGAACATGATACTCGCAAACAACAGATGAATAGACGCAAATTGAATTATGCAAACAAACATCTGTACATGCGCGGCGTATACCTACACATTATTTGACGAGTTATTCTACGAATTGTTCGCGAGTATCCAAATGTTGCATTAGACTGCAAATAGTATTCTAACTAAACGAAAGGATCAAAAACAGCAAAACATCGAAACATCGGTATTCGCGCAGCGTTTACATATTCGTCATTGTTCGGCGAGTTATTCGGCGAATTGTGCGTGTCTAGACGGAGCTGCTGGAGTCCCCGGGGAAGTGCATGAGGTTGTCCCCGCTGCAGCTGGGCGTGGGCGACGACGGGGCGTCGAGCGAGGCGCGCGACGCTGAGCTGAAGCTACTGGAGCTCAGCTCCTCGGGCTCCGCTTCGAAACGACTGCCGCTCGTTATAGCTGCGGACAATCGATACTTTTTATACTTGCACGTACAATACAAACTTACGTACAACACGGGTACTTACCCGTACGTCATGTGACGACGTTAATACAATAATAATTATTTAGAGGGGCATTTCTATTGAAATTTGATTGTGTGAATATCGGTCAAAGATTGAACTTCTGTTGTTGCGTGTTGTCAATTCTAATTCGAATATTTCTATAGTATGACTGTATCCCCAGTTAGCGGCGTAGTTTAGTACGCCCTTCCATATATTTAAAATGGAGTGTCCAAAGTTAGCAAGTTGGCGCTCACTTTACGCAGTTCGCGGCGTAGCAGTGTACAGTCAGCGCAAACTCCATTTCAAATATATGGCAGGACGTACTAAACTGATACGTCGCAATTTCAGTACGCCGCTAACAGTTTGCATACTGGGACACAGTCTATTAGGTGTATGTAAATGTGCGTGTATGCTGACTCAGGTATACCCTGATTACGAATTTGACATGAAGTATATAAACGAATCCATGATATTTTTTATAATATTTACTTTGCTGACCAAAAAATATATAATTTTAGCCACTTCTCCTAAGTAACAGGATTGATAAAACTATTTTTAAGGTATTTCTGTACTATATAGAACAGTTACGTTAAATATTTGAGACATTTTAAAAATTATTATTACACATAGAGGATATAAAATAAAAACGCTTGTTGGTTTTTGAATTCTCATTTTTATTTTTATTGTTACTATGTGAATTTAAACACTCCATAATATTATCAACAAAACGATACAGATGTACAAGGCAGCCAAAATCTACAATTTTAATTTTAAACACGCCAAAATAATGTCTAAATTGCAATTAGATAAACGCCTAAAATTTATTTTACTTATTTAGTATACAGACTTCATCTCTAAGTTTCAAATTCCTAATATGGAGCGAAAACAGCAATACGTGTACATTTAAATTTACATCCATTGTGATAATTTGAATTATTTTGTGCATTTCGTTCTTAAATTCTTTGTCAAATGTTCTAAGGTTTTGCTGCCAACAACTTACATATACAGATAGTCAATCGAACAATGCATTTTATTTCAATGTGGAGTTGCAACTAATGTTCATTATTGGATTACTCAAGCAATGTGCACTGAGAAAATAAATAATATAGAGGTAATATGTTGACTTAATTCAGCGTCCAAACTTGAAAGCACAAAGCGTTGAGCGTTGATTAAAAATACATACATAAATTCGGTACAAATATTACAAGATAATAATATACAACATAAATACATATGATTTAATAGTAATATACAAATTGTAATAAATCATTGGAATAATCAACGCCAACACATGAAATATATACAGTGGGTCAAAAAAGTATTTGTACACCTCGTTTTTTACCCATAACTTTAATCAAACGAACGTTGCATGAACGAAATTTGGGTGGTCAGTACTTCACAAAGTATAAAAACATTGTGTATATGTATTTATTTTTAATAAAGAGTTATAAAAAGTTATACGGAAAAAAACAAGAATTGAGTGGTCAAAAAAGTATTTGTACAATTACGACAACCTTGTAAAACATGAAAATTTTAAACCCGACATTATAATTGAAATGAAATATGCATGTCTCTAGCATTAATAATAGCTTGTTATCTTTTTGGCATGGATTCATCCAATTTTAAGATGGGTTTACAGGTATTATTCCCACTGTTATATAATAAGTAACGAATAGCCATAGGATTATTCGTTGCTGATTATGTATATTTGAGATTTTTTCTGTTGTGCACTTTATATTTAAATTACGTCCAAGATTTTAAATAGAATTAATATCTGGAGATTGGTGGTGTGTGGTGTCACTCAACTATCCAAAGTGTGGTAGCATACCTGATAGGTAATTTTATAGAGTAACTATTCTCTTGTTATTCGTGCAGAGTGCTTAGGGTCATTGTTATGCTAAAAGTGATATTGACCACAAAGGCATAATTTGACTGCACTTTCATTCAAATTATCGCGCTACACTTTGATATATTTGCGTGCATTTATATTCCCTTCGAAAAAAGCAAGCATTTCAAGGCCATCGTAAGCCATACAGGCCCAAAACGTAACGTTCTGTTTAACATGATAAACCGTTATTTTGCGGTTGCAACTCAGGAATCGGTTTTCACCAAACGATTTTTTTTTATATTTTGGTTGAGTGCAGAACATCATGCACAGTTTGTGATCATACGGACTTACTATATGTTGATGCGATGTGATTGATCAGCGTTTGAACACTGGAAAACGGTTTTTCTGAAGCTTCTCTGATGATAGTACGGCGCTCTCTCGTCTTAAGTATCTTCGGTTGATCTGATCGGGTTTCCTTTTACATTTGTATGAACCGTTCTTTCGATTTTTTTTTACAATGTACTGCATTGTCATGATGTAACTTCAGCTCTTTACCATTTTTCTGATATTTTTTTCCTTGTTTCCGAAAAATAATAACGCAATCTCGCCGAGACTTACATATTTTACTTTTTTTTATTTTCCTTGATTGTTTGATACTCATTCTAAACTGAATTGGTAATTAAATAATCGAAGAATAGTCTAAAAAAGGTTTATGAAACATTTAAGGACGCTTTGTCTTCATTAAATACTTTTTTCGATAGTTTAAGGGCCGGCACTCATATGACGGAGCGCAGCGCAGCGCATTTTTTGCTGTCAAACTATTATCGTCATTGTCCCTTTAGAAATAATATCCAAAATTAAATAACAGCAATTTATTTCTGAGGAGCATGGAAGCGCATGCTCGCGCATCCGCGCGCATTCGCGCGCATCCGCGCGCATTCTCCCAGTAATTAGCGCGAATTTCGGCTAGTGTGTGATTCGTTAAGAAAATTTCGCGGGCATGCGCTGCGCTCCGTCATATGTGCGCCGGCCCTTAAGATATACACGTAAGTGTACAAATACTTTTTTGACCCCTCAATTCTTGTTTTTTTTTAATAACATTTTTTTTACTCTTTATTAAAAGTTAATATACATACACAACGTTTTTATGCTTCGTTAAGTACTAACCACCCAAATTTTGTTCACCTGACATTCGTCTAATTAAAGTTATTGGTAAAAAACGAGGTGTACAAATACTTTTTTGAGTCACGGTATTTAAATCGCATTGACATAGTAACAAATGGACGTTGGGTCTAGTTCTAAATTCAAAAATTTAAAAAAGCTAACCGCCTAATTATAAACGCAAATATTGTCACACATTCTGATTATTTTTTATCTTTTATTTCAAATTCAATATTGGCCAATAAAGTTTGTATAAACTGTATATATGTTTTTGGTTTACACAGATTTTATAAGTAATTTTATTACGTCAAATATCTATTACTTCAGACGTATTTGAACATAGACCCAAGTTCAATGAATTAGTACGTCAATAGTTGTTATGTTTCACATATTTTCTGTAAAACAAAATACGTCGTAGCGTTTACACGCCTTTCAATGACTATTGCAAACGAATATCATGTTCGTCGGTACCCCTAAAACATAATATTATGACGTCAAAAACATAATAATACGCTTCAGTTTGGTACACAATTGTGGCGTCATTATGACGTGCCATAATGACGCTTCGTTCGTTATTTATTCTACACGGTCTAAAAGATCCAGTGAGAAATATTTTTAAAATTTACTAACTATTCTACGATAATTCTCTTACCAACTTGTCGATTTAAATAAACTATATTACATTATGAATTATTATAATATCACCGGCGACATTAATTAGTATGAGCTGTACATTTGTCTCAAGTGTTGTTTATATCAAACTTATTGAATTTTGATATAACCCAAATTTTCGTACATCCCTTATTAGCTGTTAATTACATTATCTTCGGTGATTAAAATTACACATTTAAAAGCAACAATCTCATTTCATTTATTACACTAGTATTGAGAGAATACAAGAAAATATAATAATAATTTCGTTATGAAAAGTTAAAAATAATGTAACCAAATAGACTAAAAGATTTTCACTGACGTTATTTAAATACATTTGATGGTATGTCGCAGCTGTCTATGCTGGCTATGTATGCTTAGATCTTTAAAACTACGCAACGGATTTAATGCACTTTTTTTAATAGATAGAGTAATTATAAAGGAAGGTTTTTGAAGTGCAACTTCTTTATCGGGGTTGGAAAAAAATTTAGTGTAACATTTTTTCGTTACGCGCCATCTTTTTCTGTTACGCGCCATCTTTTTCTTATCCCTACCACGCGTGATATTAGATAGATTATTATAGATTAGATTATTAGATAAAGTTTAATAAAAGCCTTTTATTAAACTTTATCTAATTTAACTTTATTTAACCAATTTCTGTAAAGTTGCATATAGTAAATTATTTTTTGAAAAATAACGTCATAAAGAAGTTTCGCTTCTTACGAGTGTACGCTAGTACACGCACACATTTTTTTATTGTGTATAATAGAGTAGAGATACACTGATAATTTTTGATTTATGACTTTTAGGCGGAACGAAGTTCGCCGGGTCAACTGTTTATTAATAATTGGCAGTCTATTTGATTACTGTAAAATACATAAATCATAAAAAAGAACTAAAAGAGAATATTAAAAATTAATTGTATGTTGCCCCGTGCGTTCCACATTTCACGTCATATAAGTTAAAATTATAATAATGTTACGCATATATATCATAAACATTATGTCCTGTAATACAAATAAAAATGCTACGACCCATCTTGAGGCAAAGGGCAAAGATACAATACCTTTAGCAAAACTAAATATTTTCTCAAATCATGATTTTATTTAGCAACCATTTAATGCAGTATGCGCGTGAGTTCTCATGTCTTATAGTGAACAAAACTTATTATAAATGAGACTTTATTAACTATAATTATTTTAGCAGATTTAAAATATAAACTAATTTTAGAAAAAAAAACATCAAAACACTTAATATTAGAATTAAAATAATTTTAAATCGTCCTATCAGGTCCACTGTAGCAAAATCCGGTCACTTTTTACATCCTTCCCCACTTTATTAGTAAAAATAATTCAGCGAGTTTTTAAAGGGGCTCGAAAACAGATTAGGTTTGTAGCAATTTCAGTAACAAGATAGTATCGATTTTAATTTCGTCAGATGATATTGCACTTAATTTTAAGATAAATTGCCGCCTAAAAAATACTGCACTAATATTGCGTCCGATATGCAATAAGCTGAACTCGCTCTCAATAAAAATTTCAAAAAAATAGAATAATCATAATTTCATTAGTAACTCGAATGGTATTAAAACTTAACCATTAAACTAGTTTAAAAGACAGCGTACCAAAAAACGGACGCTGTTAAAGTGCTTGCCACTACAAGCGCCTGGATCATGAACTCGCGCGCATAATGCACGTTTTTGTCTTAAAGCACCCAAAATCTGAAAGGGGTTTCCTGGCGCATAAAAATTCTACCTACTTATAAACGTTACAGATAAACTGACAGAACTTTTTCATAGGACGTAGTTGGAAGTACGAACCTTCAGTGCACCTTCTTTTTTTTATCTAACTGAAGTAGCAAACGAGCATGCAGTCCACCTGATGGTAAGTGGTCACTGCCGCTCATGGACATCTGTAATCAACTACATACAGAACATGGGTTCACTCTGAAGTCAATCACAGATGCGTTGCTACTCCCGAGGACTATGATGGTTGCTTCATGTGAAAGTGTGCCGGCAACCACACCCTTATATCGAAACGCAAGAAATGCTTCACGCTAGAAACAGGTGTGTGTAGCACCTGTAAGTAGGTACAGCTGCCAGAAGCATCTATAATCAACTCCATATGAGTTTGAATCTCGTTCAGAGGTTCATTCCTCACTCTGAGACGAGTATGTAAGCGCTGTACTTGAATATAGGCGCATAATCCAATTAGGAACACAAGTCTATTTACACGTTTCATGTTTACGTATACGCACGCGTACGCACCAAGGATTCCCTACTTTCAATTCATATAGTTCTTGTATTGTTTATTTTAACAATTTCATGTCCGCTTAGATCGTTATTAGCACTTGTTTATCAAATTATGATCAAACCGCCCTACCAAAAAACAATATTATGCACCTAAAATTGCCGATAAGTCTAATAATAAAAAAATCCACCAAAATATAATTGACAAAAAATTAAATACAAAAATAAAAATGTGTCATGATATTGAACAACAACATATTAAAACTAAATACAATAAAATATAAAACACATTAATAAATAATACTTTTTCAAAATAAATTATATTTGTACATATAGACAGCAGTTGATCAATAATGGTATCATATACCGGTGACTTAGTCGAAAGTGTAACTTGGGTCATCATCAAAATAGCACATAATACTGGCGTATTGCTGATTATAATTATTCATAAAATATTTTTAAATAATACAAAAATATAACCACTTCTTAAGATATGCCGAATGTACAAGGTTTTGCGTACGTGTACAGTAAAATTCAAATAAATATTATTATGTACAAGATATTATTCATAGAACTTCGCTAATAAATCGCAGTAATATGAAAAGACCATAATTTATAAATAAATTATACATTTGGTTACTGTTCATTTAAAACGTATCACACTTGTCACGTCCAAAGTTACTTGAACTATGTTTGAATCCAAGTTTTGATTTTAGAGAGGAATACAATAAATAATTACATAGGTTAGATTATTCTTAGTGGATATTGAAAGTGTACGAGATTCTGAAGCTTAAAACCTAAAAAGCGAAACGTGAATCAATGGTGAAGCGGAGGTAATGAATATTGTACTGGCCTCGATGTTGCGGTAGCGCGGAGACTGATGGGCACACAGTGTCGTTTAGGTACTCTTACTACTAAATTGTCTAAATAAATTACAAAAAAATAAGTACTAAAAGTTTAATAAAATATAATAAAACTGGATTCCCCATAAGGACGTCAAATTCGCTTATATGTTACTTCTCAAATTGCATTTCCACATTTAAACAACACAATACGAACTTATACTGGCCCTCACGAGAAATCCGTTTAAAAACATTTTTTGTCATTTTCCTACATTTTTTATATTTTTATTTTCATTTTATCGATATGACGATGATATATCTAAACCTCGTAAATATTTATAAGCTACCTAAAACAAGAAGCCTTGCGAACCACATTAAGTTAAAAGAAAGCTATGAGTAAGTATTATTTTTTTTATATTTTATGTGTGCATCATTTTCATTTGCTAAATTGCAAATAATAGCTGCAAATGTTAGATTAAAAATAACTTTATTCGATCCGAAAAACGTAGCCTGTATGTGTGTAAAGAACTCAAAACATATGAACCTTACTTCTTTTTCTTGCGTGATTTCTTCGACTTGGCTGCCTGCTTGGAAGGCAAAGCGCTATTCGAGACGCCAGTATTTTTCTTGTCCTCCTTATCGCTGTCCGCGGATAGCGCCGGCGACGCAGCATCGTCATCCGACGACTTTTCCATAACTTCATTATCTTTATTCTCATCGTCAAGTTTTACATCTTGACTCGTTATTTTGTCGGTTTCGACCACGCTGAATCCTTTTTCTCGCTTTGACGGCACTTTTTCAATATCAATCAAGTTGAATGTACTCGATTCGATAACTTTACTTGTGGTTTCTTTAATGGATGAAAGTATGTCATCGATGTTAATTTTGCAAATTGGACTGGTCACCTTAGGATCGTTCATGTCTAGAAGACTGTCTCTCATGACCTCAAGTTTAAAATCATCTAAACCGAAGTCAAGCGGCTCTAGAGGTGGCAAATCATGAAGCACCGAATGATGTTCTTCAACAAAGTTCAATTCAGATGGTGCATCACACTCTGCAACCATTATATCAGTTCGCTTGCACAATTCCATCAACTTTTCTTGCAAAGAAACTTTGCACGACTTTGGTTTTTCTTCTGAACTAGCTGCTACAGGTTCCTCTAATTCGACAACATCAATCGCTTTCTCTACGTCTTCGACTTTTTTCACATTCTTAGAAGCTGCTATAGAACTCCACGACTTAACGGGTTTATCAACTACAACTTCTTTCTCCTGATTCTTTTTGTCGGGTTGTGGCGACTTTCTATGAGGTTTAGTAGCTCGAGTTATTTGTATTTCAGGAAAATCGTCGTCTGTCGTATTTATGACATAAACTTCTTTTTTCTCAATCTCACTTGTTTTTTCAGATTTACGAGTGTCAATATTCGGGGACGGTGATTTGCTCTTATGTTTAGGCGATTCCTTTACTCCGAGAGATGTGCTTGATGCACAACCTGACGACTGGCCGGTTTCATTTCTTGATTTATTTTTACTTGAATCTGAGTCAGACGATTTATTAGGCTTAACGTCACGACGACTGTCCAAATTTACAGCTATGTTTTGTTCAGATAATGCAACAGAGTCATCAGCGCTACTGTCCTTTTTCTTGAATGTTTTCGATTTTCCTGTTGAAGTATCTTGTTCTCTTTGAGATGTGGTATCAGTAGGTTTGACGTCGTAATCGCCTTCCGTTTCAGGAGTATGACTCTTAGATGAACGTGATCTTTTAGTTTTGGAAGAGTATGAAATAGTAGGATCAATGTCTTCAAAAGGAGTAGAAATGGACACTAAATCACCACTAGGGGGCTGTTGTTTTTCTTCTATATTATGTATTTCCACAAAGCTATCATCGTCGGCTTTAGCTTGCTGTTCATCTTGTGATTTCTTGGCTTTACGACTCTTTTTAGTTTTAAGCTTAGAATCGTCCACTTTATCACTAGGAGGCAGAGGCAATTTTTCGTTTTGTAATGGCTGAGATTTTGGGTCAGGATCATTTAAAAGCAAGTCCCAGGCTTGTTCTTCGGTTTTAATTTCACTCTCACGGCTTCTAGAAGTCTTCGTATCGGAGATCAGTTTACTAGACGATGATTGCAGTGAACCGACAATTGCATCAGACTGTTTATTTTTAGTGTCGGTCCCTAAATTCTTCTCCGTCTGCAACTTAATTTCCTCCCTCACAACCTTAGACGGATCATTATCTCCAAGCTTAATTCTACTATTCGAGAAACTTTCATCCTTAACACTAACGTCACCGGCGGCCCTATCGCTAGCCAACTTCACGGTGGGAGATTTCTTAACCCTAGCTCGGCTCGTCGGCTGAATATCATCCGACGGCCGATCACATTTTGGCAGTGTAGCGGGTTCACTATCGCACGCCGCCCCGGCCCGCGCCGAGGCCCAGTCGCACCTCTCTCGCTCGCGTACATCCCTCTCACACACGAGATCCTCACTTATGCTAATATTTTTCTTAACATCTACGTCGGTCTTATCTAAGGTAACGGGCGCGACTCCGAGTGCGAGCGGCGGCGCGGGCTCGAGCGGGGAGTCGTCGTATATGGGGAGGTGCGGGGCGGGGTCGTCGTCGTCGTCGTCGAGCGGCCAGTCGGCGGCGGCGAGCGCAGCGGCCATGA
The DNA here is from genome assembly GCA_949699795.1 of Spicauda simplicius. Classification (NCBI taxonomy): domain Eukaryota; kingdom Metazoa; phylum Arthropoda; class Insecta; order Lepidoptera; family Hesperiidae; genus Spicauda; species Spicauda simplicius. Next base: position 19,867,121 of record OX453057.1, read on the forward strand.
CGGCGGGGATGACGACGTCGGTGGTGAGCGGGCGCGCGCGGGCGGGCGGCGCGGCGGGCGCGGCGGGCGGCGCGCGCTGCGCGGGGATGGTGGTGGTGCGCGGCAGCGGGCGCACCACCAGCGCGGCGGGCGCGGCGGGCGGCGGCGCGGCCGCGCGCACCACGGGCCGGAACGTCGCCTCGTCCGCGTTGGAGCGCGTGTGGCGGTCGGGGTCGCGCGGCGGCGGCGCGGCGCGCCCGGCCGGCGGCGCCACCACGGTGCCCAGCGGGTCCACCGCGCGCTCCACCGTCCGCCGCGAGGGCCCCGCCTCCCGCGGCCACCCTACGCGAAACCGAAGGCAACCACGTTAGTTTCGTTAGCTCCGGACGCAATTGGAAGGAAGCACGCGAGAAAGGAGGGCCGAGAGGTTCCGGGCGCCATGGATGCCTTTGGCTTCGGTACGGGGCCGTTTGCGAGTTCGCGGGTACCTTGTTCGGCGTTCGTGCATCGAGGCACGCGGCCCGCCCGTCGCCGTCGATGTCGGCAGAGCGTTCTTCGCCACCCCCTTCGCTCGCGAGCTTCATTCTTGTGCACTTCGCATTTTCGCAGTGAACGTTCGCAACCGACTTCACTCAAATCGCACATTCTTGCACTCAACTTAAGAAAAATCCAAGACGATCTTAAAGAATATATAAAATCATAATAAAATTCTTTTAACTGTTTAAGCTCAACCTTTCCAAATCACACGCTAAAAAATGAAATCACATAAATGTGACTAGAATATTTACCATTATTAAATAAAGATACACTCAATCATTGCGATAGATTCATAGATGTATAAAATTCTTTTCAAATTAAAATCATGAACCTACACATATTTTTCAACAATGAAAAAAAAAGAACTCTCTTAACAATAAAATATGAAGGTGATTTATTAAATTTGTTATATTAAATCACCGTTGAAAATAATTTTTTCACTCCTGTGAATTCAAATCCCCTTTTGTTCTCCATATTACTGATACGCATACCTATTCCTTATCTTCATCTACTTGCATTCCGTATTCGTTAGTAACATTATCTAGCCCTCCGCTCCCCCGATAACCTTTCCATAGCATGAGCTTGAAACCCCCCCCCCCTTCCACAGGTACACCAGCACACGCGTGAGATGTACTAACCGTGGTCCTCCTTCATGGCCTCCGCGAGGTCCTCCCGCAGCTGCACGTCGCACACGGAGGCGGCGCGCCCGCCGTCCGCCAGCAGCGACTTGCGGCGGAAGCTGTCCGACGGGGAGTGCTCGAGGGAACCTGAAACGAATTACGGAACCCTTAGTAAGGGAGACCGACTCGCACTTAACCGGTTTTATTTTTATTCGATTGAAGTAGCAAACGTGAGTGCAGTCTTATGCAAACACTTGATGGTAAGTGGTCACTGCCGTCCATGGACATCTGTAAGCAACTTCATAGACAACATGAGTTATAAACGTGGATCGACGACGATCCACGATTGGTTAACAATATTTACGGCGTTTATACAGGCTCGTTTCTTGTCATTTTTTTCAATTTTTTAACAAATCCGTAATATGTTGAGATAATATCGACAATAGTGTGTACCACGAGCGAGAGTATTTTCTTATCATAGGTTACCTGAGATTCTTAAGTAAATTATTGCCGTCCATCGACATGGACTGTCCTAAACATCAAATAAACTGAAGATTAGCAGAACCCTCGTACTACCATTTGAATACTCACTGGCAGAACCGGAGTCAATGAGCACGGGCACTATGGGCCGCACGCCCGGCATGTTGACCGGCGTGGAGCGCGCTGCCCCAGTCGCTTCCACCTCTACCGTTTCTGCCTCCGACAGCGACGAGTTGGACCTGTAAAGTAGAAAGGTTTGATTAAAAATAAAATTTCATAAATGACATATATACATTCAAAGTTAGGTACGATGTTATCAGATATGTAGTCATTTATTTTAAGTAGTTACTACTGTCTCTAGAGTCTATAGGATACCGAGTATCTAGTGTTAATTAATCCGAATAGGGGGTCCAATCGTGGCCCTAGCCAACCAGGTTTGTTTAAAAGCTTTACATAAGGAGCAGGTAGGTTAATCATGATATAATATAACAAAGCAAAACGACGTAAACGCATCTAGTTATGCAGAGTAGAGACAATGCTAGTGCTAATATTATGAACGGACGTACCAAACGTATGTACGTACCAAAAACAAGTTATGCTATATGTTATACTATATGAACGATTCTATGGTAAAATGATAGCCCTACCTTCAAACATAAAATACTTCTACGGTGTTAAAATTTCATTAACATTAAAATATTTCTGCAGCATAAGACGTGTATCAAAATGTCAATTTACAATACAATATTTTTGACTCGCGTCTACATATTCTAGAAAAGATCTACCACCGTTAGTCTGCAAATATTTGTACGATGTGAAAACTGCATTAACATCAACATATTTCTGTATCATAAGAGAATATCCAGGAGTATTTGTTACCTATACCTAAGTCGTCTTAAGAAAAGCTTTATCACCAGCAGCACAAATCTTACCCGGTGCAGTTGTAGGTCTTGAAGACGAACTGCGGCCCCATCCACAGGCGGCGGTGCGGGCCCGCGTGCGTCACGATCTCCACCTGCGACAGCCAGCGCTCCTCCTCGCTCATGCACATGTCCGCGCACCGCTGGAATATGTACGCGATATGCTTTAATGCAGGCGTTATGAATTATGTACACCACGTTATAAATAAATAACAACGAATAAATAATAAAAATAATATTTAAACATGTTTTTGACTAATATATCGCGGAATTGACACATTTTAATACTTAACGGGTACTCACGATATGCGGTTTTTGAAACCGCATATTGTGAGTACCCGTTAAGTATTAAAATATTTAAACAGATATTTACCACATTTATATAGAAAAGTACTAATCAGCACGCAAACAGAAGCAACAAAACACTACGTCACGTAAATAATATTACTTATTGACAGTTTATACGAAACATACTAGTTTCATATATTACAGTTAAAATACGAAAAAAAGCACAAAAGCGGCATTCGTTTGAAGTTTTGACAATGTTAGGTGTTATGTAAAAGTGGGTTTCTTTTTATTGCATGTATGTATGTCATTACTGTAATTGGATCATTCCGTTCTAAATGACTAAAAATAAATAAATAAATAAAAATAAATAAATGGCATTTATAATTTATTTTCTTTTCTCTAAATATGATAATTTGAAGTATATTTTATCAAAATAACTTGCCCCCACCGCGTCGTAGAGTAATTATAGCCTAATGATTAAAACTTGCCCTCTCAATCGGGAGGTCCGAAATTCAAACCCAAGCACCACTGATTTATGTGCGTATTATAAATTAATTATCACGGCTTTTCGGTGAAGGAAAACACCATGAGGAAAACACCCGACAGTTCTTCAAAAAAAAAGAAGTTCTCGGAGGTGTGTAAAGTCCACTAATACGCACTTGGCCAGCGCGGTGGACTACGGCCCAAAACTCTCTCATTCCGAGAGAAGAGCCATGCCCGGCAGCGGGACAATAATGGGTTGAGGACGACGAGCTACGTACCCGGCAGCTGAGCGGCTGCAGCAGAGGGTTGGAGGGCGGCAGCGGCGCCAGCAGGTCGGCGGCGGCGGGCGGGCGCTGCAGCGGCCACTGCGCCACCGCCTCCACCTCCAGCTCGATGGGCGAGTCGTCGCAGATCTTCTCCTTTGGCACACCTGGAAATTTAGACGTATGCGTTTAGTGGTAGATTATATTAGGGCGAGGTCTTGTTAGAATTTTCAAAAAATAGTTCGTTTTCATTCCATTTTCCAAAAGTACGTTGTCTTGCGCGTATTTACCGACTAACTGTGTTTGAATCAGAGCATTTATTCGCTAATATGTAAGTTTGAAGCAAGCCGTATTAGAGCTGTACAAGGCAAACCAAGTTTGCCCAAAACTTTAATCTCGTTTTTCCCGAAACCATGTTTTCGAAGACGGTGATCACTGTAACTCGAAAACGGCTTTACTGATCGGGTATATTTTTTTTATCACTTCTTCTTTATATATTTATTCTCCGGTTCTTCTGGTTTATTCTCCCGTTTTCACTTTTCCGCACGCACCCGCCATGTTGCTGTTCTCCGACAGGAAGAGGCGCTGCCGACCTAAAGTGCATTCCATTAAACGTTCACAAAGTTCACGCTCACGACCGCAGTTTTTCCCGTTCCACTAGCTTGTGAGCCTTACTGACATACTTTGTAGTGGAACGATCACTTCGGCCCACCTTATTAAATGTAGTCGTCGTGAGCTTCGCGTAGACATCAGTCATGACATCACGAGTGACGTATTCGCCGCGACCATAACGACTGCGGTCGTCTTATGGAACGACGTTTTGGGCGTCGTGAGCGTCTTCTGGAACGCGTCCTTAATACACATGACACTCACTCCTGGCGGGTCGCGGGTGCAGCACGACGTGCAGCAGCTCCCCGCCAGCCACGCGCGCCCGTCACGTTGCTGTCCTCCGACAGGGAGAGCCGTTGCCGACCTAATGCACATAACACTCACTCCTAGCGGGTCGCGGGTGCAGCACGACGTGCAGCAGCTACCCGCCAGCCGCGCGCGCCCGCCGTGTTGCTGTCCTCCGACAGGGAGATACGTTATCGACCTAATAATGCACATAACACTCACTCCTAGCGGGTCGCGGGTGCAGCACGACGTGCAGCAGCTCCCCGCCGGCCGCCATGAGGTAGAGCGCGACGGCGGCGCGCGCGCCCGCCGCGCCCGCGCCGAAGCACGCGCGCGCCAGCAGCGGCGCCGCGTTGCTGTCCTCCGACAGGGAGGAGAGCCGTTGACGACCTGGAATACGCAACTATTAGTTCTACGCTTACTAACATTATTAAGACGAAAGTTTGTAAGAATTGTACGTGTGTTTGTAATTCTTTAACTTCTCGGATTTTGCTGAAATTTACCAGACAGATGGTGTGTGATAAAATTAACACACAGGATACTCATATGTCATGCTAAACGTCGGTTAAGTAATAGGAGGACTTTTAGCTTGTCACTTTGCGTACTAACGTAAGAAAACATTGTTCACTACACCGAATGTTATCCTCTTACAACGCTATATGTTCGTCCTATGATATATTTCGTGGCTCATTGCCCTCAGCTAAGACAGATATTTTAAGTTATATAACTAATAGTTTACTATATTTATTTTGTTTAGTTTAATGTTACGTTCTCATTAAGTAAGCTGTGTTCACTTTTTCAGAATGAACACTATCATATTGTTATTTAAACTAGAATGTGATACAAGTATAACGCAACGGGTTGCATTCAATATGTGAACCAAATTTAAAAAAAAAACGTGGCCGAAGCGAATGGAGCCGCGTAAATATACTTGTAATGGTATACGCATACATATACGCAAACACATGCTTAATCAATCAAATGGAATCCAGAATCGCTATAATACATTAGACACATTGACCAATATGTAAGGTAAATAGACTACATTTCGTAAATAATATTTTAGCGTAAGATTATATTTTTTACGCATTAATATGTTACATTGTTATATTGCTGTGGTGTACACAAAATAAATAACAACAAATATATCAATTCATACAATTCAACATGGGGTACAACCCATTATTGTCCCACTGCCGGGCACGGGTCTTCTCTCAGAATGATCGAGTTTTAGGCTATAGTCCACCGCGCTGGCCAAGTGCGAATTGATGGACTTCACACACCTCCGAGAACTTTTTTTTTAAAAGAACTCTCGGGTGTGTATGTTTCCACACGATGTTTTCCTTCGCCGAAAAGCAGTGATAATTAATTTCTAATACGCACATAAATCAGTGGTGCGTGCCTGAGTTTGAAGCTCGGACCTCCCGATTGACAGGGCAAGTTTCAACCATTAGGCTATCACTGCATTCACTGCTCTATTCAACATAACAATGTTACCCGAGCTGGTCCTTGTGATGGTGTGCGTGGGCAGGTTGTGCGTAGGGCGAAGCTGCGCGAGCGGCGCCGCCGTCACGGGCAGCGGGAACGGCGGCAGCCGCGGGTTCGGGAACCAACCCTCCACCACCTGGAATTGTCACGTGGTTGATTTATTGATTGCATAACATGAAACTTAATAAGAAACTTATTGCAGGCTTAAAATTTAGTAACAGTAACAATGATCAGTTTATATAATAATAAATGATTGAAACATACATTAATTGGTTTGCATTAGTAACCAATTAATTCAATCAAAGATTAAAATGCGAACTTAACATTTACCCTACATCCAAATGTTGTCATTTATACTTTAATTCGGTACACATTAATGAATAATGTTAAAGTTATAATAGACATAAAGACCCCACGCTTTAATAAATTACAAACAATACTCCGAAAATGTTCATAATAATAAAAAAGTGTATCCATCCATCAGCCCTTAAAGGAGCCCTACTGTACATCGGTCTCTTCTAAATTGCGCCATTAAACAGTTCTGCGCCTTCTGAATCTAGCGATTTCCAGCTGCCTTCTTCAGCCCACTGATCCCCCTCGATGGGGGCGTCATGTGCTCATTTTGTCTAAATGACCGCCTTTCTTTCTCATCGATCTTCGGTCCTTTGATCACCGTGGTCGGCCATTTACCACTTTAGCCTCCTAATTTTGAGCGCTATTTCCATAAGCTTAGTTTGTCTACATACTCTAAGCATTCAATTGAGTCCAACTTCAATAGTATGTAATGTGTATGTGTGTATAGTTACCGGCGAGTGCGCATGCGCGTGCGGATGCGAGTGCGCGTGCGCGTGTATCGGCAGGCCGGCGGAGCGGTGGAAGCGCGACAGGCGGTTGACGACGCGCGGCTGCGTGTGCGTGCGCACGCCGCACGCGCCGCCGTACGGGCTCAGCGCGAACACGTGCGTCGTGCCGCGCAGCGTCGATATCGCCGCCCAGCGCGAGTCGCCCGACACCGCTATGTCCTGGTGACACAACACGCCTCATTTGATCTACTTATGCAAAACACAATCAAACCACACAACACAGTTTTGAGAAAAAGCCATTTTTGTCAAAATGTTGTACTACTCGACCAAAACAATTAGGCGCACGACAGTTGAAACGTCATTAGAACTAGGGATTTCCCATCCCGATACGAAATATATTCTATTACCAAATACCGAAAGTATGTAGGTATACCATTATTAAAACCTACACCATAGTGGTGTATTTTCAATAGTCGAGTATTTATTAAAGCACTTTCATGTGTTTAATATATTCGCAGACATGCGAATATTTTCTTTCTTTTTTATTTGTGTACGAGACTGATGCCTGTTGCAGCACACATTCGACACATTTTCGACTTGGGAGACAGGAATACTGAGCCCAATACTCTTCTCTTGTTAAAAAAAAAACATATTTTGAATGTAAGAGTCCTGTCTCCTCCACGAATAGTCTTTTTCCTACCTTACTGACGAATAACCAACTAATTTAATAATAACTTTAAGAATTCAACAATCACTCATTAAACTACCATTATAACGAAATAACATTAAACACGTGCTGGCTAACCTACACGATACACAACTGCACGTCACTAGGGGATGCGCGGGGTAAGAAGCGAGATGCGGGGTATTAAACCACTTTTGTTTTATGCGCCTAATTGTTGTGGTTGAGTAATATACAGTATAATTTTAGGTTATTTTTAAGACAAAATTATATGTGATTTATGTAATGTTCGTTAGACATAACTATCTGTCGTCGCAGTTATACTTGACTATCTATTACTTTATTTTGAGTCATAATGACTAATGCCATAATCATAATGTCATTAAGGATATTAACATCTGAAATAGTACAGTATCAGAATATTAGTCTATCCAATTTCATATAAACTAGATTTCAATTTTTTTACTATTTTATTAAGTAGACATTGAATTTGTATAATTATTTTAATTAATTTAATATTATTAGATAAATTAAATTTATTTGTATTGAAATGGTTTATATGAAATGCAATTATTGTTATTTTTATTATTCAACTTATCTAACGCATTGAGTTGTCTGTAATGCAATCGAAATAATAATAAACATTTAACACGGTATAATTTCTGTGACTTCAATACGGTGACTCATATGCGTCATTAACATACAAAGATTCTAATATACTTACTAATTTAAAGATTTAATCAAACGAGCATTTAGTTATAAGTACTGTAAGCAAAGATATATGGATCTGTAATCAACTTCATACAGAGCAAGGATTCTAAAGTCACAAATGCGATGCTACTCCCGAGGATTCAAATGGTGGCCTCATGTTAAAGTGAGCTGACAGCCACATAGTTCCAACATAACTATGCAAAAATCACTTCACGCTAGAAATAGGTTTTGCGATGATACCGCCTTTATCGAACCATTTACGTTAATTTGCAAAGCTATAAATAAACTAACTGACCTGGCGAACTTTGTTCCGCCTAAAAGTCAACAATCTAAAATCATCAGAGTTCCACCACTATATTACGCAAGTTTCATACATAAAAACTTTCCTCTTGAATCACTCTATCTATTAAAGAAAACTGCATTAAAATCCGTGGCGTAGTTTTAAAGACCTAAGCATACATAGGGACAGAGGGCACGGAGCGACTTTGTTTTAGAGCGCTTTCACATTAGGTCGCAAGTAGCAAGGCCGCAGAGCGGCAGCCGCGCGACTGCAACGGACGCTTTCTTATTATTGAAATAATTAATCAGTATTTATTATTTTTTTATTATTTCCATTATAAAAGTACAGCGCGCCACTATAATAAAAAAAACCCGCAGCTATAGTGGTAAAAAGAAAGCATTCCCTGCAGACGCACGGCGCGCTGCAGCCGCGCTACTTGCGACCTAATGTGAAAGCGCTCTTATACTATGCAGTGATACAACCCCGTACAATAAACAAACCTGCACTTTAGCCGTAGTGTCACCCCTGTGCAGTATATAGAGATGGTGCACGGAGGCGAGGTTCGGGCCGCAGGGGTGCGGGTTGATCCTGAACACGTGGAAGTCGTGTCCGCGGCGGTCCGCTGTGATGAGTAGCATGCCGCTGGGGTCGAACTTCAGCGCGATGATGGCCTCCGAGTGCGCGATGAAGTGCGCAACTACAGGGTCGCATGGCTCCTCGCAGTCCTGCCCGTCTTCCTCGTCGATACCTTGCTGTATATGATAAAATAAGAAATACTAGTTGAAAGGCGAGGTACGTATCTCTAATATGTATAAAATAAAGTGCGTGTTAGAAATGAATTATCCCTGCTTTAAGATGAAAGAAACGTCGTAAGGAAAAAGTCTTCACACCTAATTCAAGCCGATTCACACTTGGCTCCTCGCTTCGCTCTTGGCTGGGTATAGATTTTTTCTCGATTTGAAAGGAGACTAGTAAATCACATTTGCGTTGCCGTTCCCAAGGATTTCCCAAGGAGGCTTACTTTCGTTTGAAGCAACCTTCAAACGAAAGTAAGCCGACAACCAAACTCAAATCACGCAAGAACTGCGCGATGCAGTTAGAAATAGGTGTGGCGGTGGATATCAACCATGTAGATAATAATCGTATTTTTTAGGCAATAGCTCATTCTACTTCCAAAAATGTGCCTCTAGTCAGCAGTACCAGCAGATCTTTTGTAACATCTAAAATATTCTCATTATCTCATTGTAAAAACCAAACGGAATCAGAATACATGATTTATTTTTGACGCTAGTATAACCTATAAGTAAAAGAACTGTATATAATTAATAAGATAATAATGTGTAATTGTAACTTAATTCTGCAATTAATATTATTATTATCTTCGTTCTTAGTATCCTTGCTCCCTACTTAGAAGGGGTGAAGGTATTGATTTCTGCGTGCCTGAGCCAAGCGAAGCAGAAGAACTAGGATTTCAGATATTTAGGAACTTCCGTGTGATGTGGCATGTGTTCAGTATGGCTGCTTTTTGTAGAAGTATTTTTTTTATTTATTTAATTTTTGAAACACCTTAAGCTAAGGGTTACAAGGGTAAACTTAATGCCTAGTGGCATTCTCTGCCAGTCAACCCTGGGCGATAGCGATAATTTGTGGTAGGTATATAAAAAGTAAGTATAATCTATTAATTGGTAAAATAATCATACAATATTAAAAACATTAATATATACTTATATAATTATATAGTTAATATAATAATATAATAAGTAATATATAATTATAACAATACATAATACAATAATAAATGAAAGGATTGAAATGTTAATAGACTCATGTCTGTTGAAAATAATGTTCTCAAAAAATCGCCTTGAACGTGCTACGGCATGTGGCTTGTCTGATGTTTTCGGGTAGGGCGTTCCAGAGTAGTATCGACTGTACCGTGAAGGAATAACGGGAAAAGCTACTGTTATGCTGTGGAATATTGACTTTTAAAATTCTGGAAGAACGAAGACCACTGTCGTGAGAAGAGCAGTGGAACTGAAAATTTTCCTTTAAGTAGGACGGAGAAGCTGGATCGTGTAAAATAGAATACAGAACCAAGAGAATCCTAGAATTACGCCTTTGACGAATAGTTAACCATTTAAGCTGACGTCTATAATTAGAAATATGATCATATTTACGAAGGTTGAAAATAAAACGGATACAATTATTAAGAGGGCGCTCTAGCTTATTGAGAAGTTCATCCGTTAAATCTGGATAGCATACATCCGCATAATCAATAATGGGTAGAACGAGACTGTGTATTAAGGTAATTTTAGTCTTGGATGGTAGAAAATTTTTGAGACGATAGAGTGTTTGCAAAGTGCCGTTCACCCTTCGGCTTATCTCGGTTATTTGACAACGCCAGGTCAAACTACTATCTATGAAAAGACCGAGATTCTTCACAGTGTTGCAGAGAGGAATTGTAGTATTGCCATAAACAATTGGAGGTAAATTTGCAACGTCCACTCTCGACAACAGTCTCGAACTTCCCATTAAGATCGCCTGACACTTTAATGGATTGACAGAAACACCATACTGACTAGACCAAACTTTTATAGCATTCAGGTTTTTATTAATGTTGTAAATAGCATTGCTATTTACATACATAAGTATATATGTTGAAGTGGGTATTTGAAGAGCATTAAGTATTATTATTATTATTATTACACAATTTACCTCAATATCGAGCACGGTGACGAGCCCCGCGTGCTGGTGGTCGGCGTGCGGCGGCGACGGCGACTGCGAGGCGGCGCGGCCCGCGAGGCTGTGCGCCACGCTCTCGCCGAGCCCGCGCAGCCCCTTGCTCAGCGACTTGGCCGCGTGCAGCACGCTCGCTGTGTAGCTGCTCACGCCCTCGCCTGGTGACAAACGGAAATAATCTAGAAGTGGAACTACAATACGACGTTTTGGGCTTTGTGAGCGTCTTCTGGAACGCGCCCTAAGAGCTAGATGATTAGCATCAAACGGTATCTTAGGGCGCGTTCCAGAAGACGCTCACAAAGCCCAAAACGTCGTTCCACAAGACGACCGCGGTCGTTTTATACGCGGCGAATACGTCACTCATGACGTCATGACTTACGCCTACGTGATGCTCACGACGACCTCTAATAAGGTGGGACGAAGCGATCATTCTACTAGAGATTATGTCAGCTCACAAGCTAGTGGAACGGGAAAAACTACGGTCGTGAGCGTGAACTTCGTGAACGTCTAATGGAACGCACTCTTAATGTTAGAACTGAAACTATGACAGCAAATAACCCTACACTTTATAAGACGTACTTAGTATAAAACGGTTTTTTTGTATTAGAAGTAGAACTTCTATAGATGACGCAGCGCAAAACCCTTCACTTTATTCTACATAGTATCAAACTGCTATTGTGTTAGAAGTAGACCTTTTTTAGAAACCCATGTGACTATTCTTTACTTTAGTTTTTTTTATTTTCAAATTAAAACTTCTAAGAAGAAATTTATAAAACCTTTGCTTATTACTTTCACATAAAACCATACTAAGTACTTATATTTTAAAAGTTTAACTTCTAAATGACCTGTTAAAACAAATCTCCACGTAAGAATTTACACAGAATGATAGAGGTACTGAAGTTAAACTTCTATAAGTCATCTAGTCACAAATTTTCGCCTTTAATTTAATATTCTCAACTTATTCAAGCAATATACATTCAGAAAAATTAGAACATATTATATAGATCAAATCATTATCTACGTTTATTTTTAGAGAAATAATTAGTATTCATAATATATCATTCATAATTCCGTCTCGGACACCCCCAAGAAGTGTAACTTCTAACTGCGTTCGTAATCTCACATGTGCTAAAGTGGGAGAAATAGAAAACAGTTGCTTAATTACTTTAACTTAATCTGGCAGGCATCTATTTTTGGAAAACATTCTTCAACAACATTATGTTTTGTGACCTTGTTAAATAGTAAAATATTTAAACTTCGCATACATGCGTAAAAGAGATACTAACTCATATATACGGAGGATAATACATAAAAAATCTTGCACAATAATTACAATCTAAAGTAACCTTCTTTTCCATACTTAGTTCGACCCTGAAATGCCTAATATCATACTAATATTATCCCTGCATACGTGACAAATCTCTTCCTAGCATAACGTTATTTCGATAAAGTTCATCTTCGTTTACAAAGTATTTATAAATGTATAATACATTTTTACTTAGTTTGAAAAAAGATACTAATTTTGTAACTTATGTAAATACGCATATAATCTATGATAACTCTGAAGTTAATTATAACTAGTAATTAATTAAGTTATACCTACGTGTACGTCTAATAATTAATTAAGTTATACTTACGATGGACGTAAAATAGACGTTAATTGACTTCTATGTTCCCACAAATCTAACAAGCTACCATACGGCACTAGAGCAACATGGATTATGTTAGTAGATAGTATTCATCAGGAATGAAAAAGGCATAAAAAAAAAGTTGGCGTACAGAAATGAGAGCAGTGGTTGAAACTTGCCCTCTCAATAGGGAGGTCCGAAGTTCAAACCTAGGCACGCACCACTGATTAATGTGTGTATTAGAAAAAAATATCACTGCTTTTCGATGAAGATTAACATCATGAGGAAACCTACACACACGAGAGTTCTTTTAAAAAAAAGTTCTCGGAGGTGTGTAAAGTCCACCAATTCTCACTCGGCGAGCTGTTTGGATTATGGCCTAAAACTCTTTCATTCCGAGAGAAGGTCCGTGCCCAGCAGTGGGACAATGATGGGTTGACGACGTACAGAAATGAGTTGAAAAAAGCAAAAATAAATGTGGCTGTAGTGCGTTAAGAGTCGAATCATAAAGATATCTACCACCTATAAATAGCGCATATACAGCAACCACCGTCGCAGTTTGAACCAGATATGTCATAAAAACACACCATTGTTTTGAATAAAGAGAATTTAATGAATAGTACTTACGCCACGTTCATAGGCAAAGCACGAAGGTGATTCAATTAGCGCATACTATACATCGCATTGTTTGAAATCGGCGCAAAACAATGCAACGCAATGAATAAGAGTCATGCGTAAGGTCAATATAGAAGTCATCGACTTTATCAACAGTTAGTCTTCGAGTCTTATCCGACTGTGTCAGGAGAGTAATGTTTTCGAGAGTATGTATGTATGCTTTAGTGATGTAAGGGACCATCCATAAATTACGTCACACGAATTTTATGATTTTTGACCCCTCCCTCCTTGTCACAACTGATCACATTTGTCAGTTAAGTCCACCAATTCGCAATTGGCCGGCGCGGTGGACTATGGCCTAAACCTCTCTCATTCTGAGAGAAGATCCGTGCCCAGTAGTGGGGCAATAATGGGTTGACGCGAGAGAGAAAAATAACTATCCTCAATTAGATTTATCTTTCTAAAGGAGCTTTTCTTTAAGAAAATTGAAATATATGGCCATAAAATATCATAGCGTCTATCCCTGAAAGAATAAAAAAAGTATCATATATTGTAAATAAATATATACATTTGAGTTGAGTCGCAAAATACATATGCATTATATCCGCGATGTGATGCAAACTACTTTTTGTGAGTACAAGTGTAATAAGAACGCTCGTGTTATTGTATTGTAATACGAGCAAAATCGCGCGGCTTTACTCATATGTATAGCAAAATATCTCAAAACTAAATATGCAGTCAGGTAATTTGGTATTTATTAATTTATTGAATATATCCCTTTTTAATTTGTGTCAAATTAGTATCATGAAGTGTTGATATATACGTATTAGTAATTTGCTGGAGATCTGTATCCGTATTCGCGGATATCCGATGCAGTACAAAGATCCGTATCTGTATCCGTTACTTTTTAGAAGGATCTCAAACTGATCTTTTATACCTATTATTGAAGTTGTACTCCTTTTGGCGCGTTAGGGAAAAATTATGAGAGAAAATTTTTAGCGCACACCGTCACGAAAAACCGACATAGGCGGAATTGCAATATTGTTATACAAAGTCGTGAAGACAGGTTTGTAACATTTATTCATACAAAATAGGCTATTTGACAATGCGAAAAATTAAGTGTCAATTACTGTTATCAGTATATATTATGAGATTAAGAATGGTTATTTAATAACATAAGTTGAAAATAATAATTAAATTTATTTAAAAATCCTCAAATAAAAATGCATTTTTTTAAACGTTTGTCACGTGACACAAAATGCTCCTGATTTGGCGGGTTTATGATGACGTCACTTGCTTGTAAACTTTCGTTTTTTGTTTACAACAAATGTATGGATGACATGAGCCACAGATGACAATAGAGGCAAGTGACGTCACCAACCCGCCATATGTCAAAGTAGCGTTTTTGCGCGCTATTTAAATATTGAATTTTTAATTTGATATTTTTCAGCAAATATGTACCAAAATTAAAAAAAACTACGTTTACTGGGTTCCTTAACCTCTGCTAGATAATATAAAATGGATTTTAAAAACCTGTCAAATAGCCCATTGTGAACAGCTTCAGCAATTCGTAACATTTTGTCATGCAAAACGGGGGTTCGTAAAAGTTTTAAGTAAATCGTGAACAGAGAATGGTAACATTTTGTCAAAGCTCTTTATTTCGGTGGTGTAAATCATATCTGCAAAATAGGTCACAGTTGGTTAAAATTCGCGGTTATTCCTCTAGAAGTAAAATAGTACTGGTGTACCACAAGGTTCCCACATGGGACCCTTGTTTTTTATAATTTATATAAATGATTTGGCTAGAACTTTATCATGTCCCTTTAAAATGTATGCAGATGATTTAAAGTTATATAAACGAATTAAGAATGAGGATGATGTTAAAGAATTACAAGATGAAATAAATAAAGTACAATTATGGAGCTGTAGTAATAATATGAAATTAAATATTGAGAAATGTTACCATATAAAATTTACTAAAAAAAGGGTACCCATTAAAACTACATATTATTTGCAGGACATTCCTCTAGCTGAAGTCAGTGTCATTAAAGATCTAGGAGTAATATTAGACAGTTCTTTAAATTTTAAAGCTCATATAGATAGTGTAGTAAAAAAAGCATCGCAATTATCTGGGTTTATAATTAGACAAACTAAAATATTTAAAGATCCACAAGTTATAATACCTTTATATAATTGTCTAGTTAGAAGCGTTCTTGAGTATAATAGTTCAATTTGGTCACCAGGATATACAGTAAGTTGTAATAGATTAGAACAAATTCAAAAGAGGTTTCTATATCAATTATCTTACATTAACAATAAGTGCAAACAATTGCACTCTTATGAAAGCAGATTAATTTTTTACAATATGAAATCGTTACGGACGCGTCGGAAAATTTTTGATATTTTACTGCTTTTTAAAATTGTTAATGGCATGGTGCTTTGTGAGGAGTTCCTAAATAAAATTAATATTGAAATACCACGATCTGGTAGTAGGATAAATAACAGAAAGACTTTTCATCTGCCTCATTGTCGGACTAACGTTGGCAAACATTGTCCAATGTATCGAATGCTATCAGCGTACAATGGCATTTCTACGTCCTTCGATATATTCCATGGTTCGTTAATCTCCGCTAAATTGCGTATTCATAAGTTAATTTTAAGCTAGCTTGTATATTAGCTTGTTAAGTGTTATTCTATATTTTTTGTAAGTCGTGTTCACTGTTCTCAGAATGAACGCTATATCTATATCCTCCAAATTTGATGTTTAATATTAAGTCTGTAGTGTTGCATTCAATTTGTGAACCAAATAAATAAAAAAAAAAAAAAAAAAAAAAAAAAAAAGTCATTTTGTCAAGGTACTACCACAGTTGGGCATAGGCATGTTGACGGTGTAGGACGACGCCTGCACAAGGCCAACATAAAACGACCTCTTCACCCGCAGGCTACACGCCCTAGTCTAGGGGTGGGGCGGTTTTGTTTTTCTTTTTAGTCGATTCAGGGTCAGGGATCCGTAACAGTTTTTTTAAAAGTCCTGATTAGGGATTCGTAACCGTTTTTTCTTCAGAAGTCGTGAACAGAGATACATAACATTTTTTCTATTCTTAGTGACTTTTTTTTCAAACGTAGAATAAGCCGAAAGACAACATTTTTAACTTGACTTTAGATAGAACCCATGTTCTATATAAAGTTGTTTATAGATATTCATGGGCCGCACCGACCACTTACCATCAAGTGGACTACATGCTCGTTTGCTACTTCAATGAGAAAAAAAAACATATATTACTATACCTGTTTGGGCTGTAGCATGTGCCAAAGAAATGAATATACAGACATACACACAAACATACGTACATACATATGCTCGAAAAACATGACCCTCCTCCTTCTGAGGCCGCCTGGTAAAAAAAAAATTGTGTAGGTAACATTTACCAAATCTGTAAAATGTTTTATTCTCCGAATAAAAGTGCAGAAGATATTGGTTTAGTTCCAACACTACATACATATTTACTGCTACAAACGTACCTAGAAATTTACTATTTGTAGCTATAAGTAGAAAAAATATACTGTTATTAAATTTTAAATATATTCAAAAATTTACAAAAACAGTTAACACCCGAAAATCATTTATCAGAATAACTGTTTTTTCTTATATTTTTGTGTCATGGAATAAAAACATAAGTATAAAAAAATATTTTGAATTTTCAAAACTTAGAATGATAAATTGATTGACATAAATTAAACGGTGTCAAAAATATAATATTCTGGTAAAGAAGTTCGAAATGTATGACACTTAGGTTTTTGTAATTATGTTAATGTTAAGTTTAAAAAGTTATATTGCACAGATAATTTTAAGAGATAGAATTATTTTTAGTATGTTTATATTTTGAAAACATCATTTAAGATTGTGTCAGAAGCCTAATAATTCCTGTATTAACATATTCATATATTTGTTACAACAAAGTGTAAAACAAAAAATATTTTATATAAAATTAACACAAAAGAAAGAGTTTATATTCTATTCTCATATAATAAACATTTATTTTATGAACACACTTTCGGCGTTGTTCCATAATAAAAAATGGTAAACCGAATAGTATTCGGTTATTCGGTGAAAACACTATTCGGCGCTTCTCTAATAAATATATAAACAGAAAGTTTCAAGCAACAAACAGACACTTCAATTTGATTTATAATACACATTGAACATAAACTAGTTTTCCCAGGCGGAGGCGCTAGCGACGCAACGATCTTGAACTTGTTTGAGCAAAGAACTAACTGCAACGACCAGTAAAACCAGTATTGCCCTAGTTTAGGTGTTTCATTGTTTTCGTTTCATGTCTACAAGAAACAGAATATAACGTGGTAACGGAAAAATAGGGTAACTTTTAAACATGGTAACATTTTTTATTATGTTTAATAATGTGTTTTTATGTACGTGCGAATTTATGTATCATTCGTTTTTGTGTTTGTACATTCAAAATATTTGCAAAAAAACACTATTTACATTTTGCAAACTACGATATATTCAAGAAAACTCAATGCTATACATCGCATTGTTTGAAATCGGCGCAAAACAATGCAACGCAATGAATAAGAGTCATGCGTAAGGTCAATATAGAAGTCATCGACTTTATCAACAGTTAGTCTTCGAGTCTTATCCGACTGTGTCAGGAGAGTAATGTTTTCGAGAGTATGTATGTATGCTTTAGTGATGTAAGGGACCATCCATAAATTACGTCACACGAATTTTATGATTTTTGACCCCTCCCTCCTTGTCACAACTGATCACATTTGTCAGTTAAGTCCACCAATTCGCAATTGGCCGGCGCGGTGGACTATGGCCTAAACCTCTCTCATTCTGAGAGAAGATCCGTGCCCAGTAGTGGGGCAATAATGGGTTGACGCGAGAGAGAAAAATAACTATCCTCAATTAGATTTATCTTTCTAAAGGAGCTTTTCTTTAAGAAAATTGAAATATATGGCCATAAAATATCATAGCGTCTATCCCTGAAAGAATAAAAAAAGTATCATATATTGTAAATAAATATATACATTTGAGTTGAGTCGCAAAATACATATGCATTATATCCGCGATGTGATGCAAACTACTTTTTGTGAGTACAAGTGTAATAAGAACGCTCGTGTTATTGTATTGTAATACGAGCAAAATCGCGCGGCTTTACTCATATGTATAGCAAAATATCTCAAAACTAAATATGCAGTCAGGTAATTTGGTATTTATTAATTTATTGAATATATCCCTTTTTAATTTGTGTCAAATTAGTATCATGAAGTGTTGATATATACGTATTAGTAATTTGCTGGAGATCTGTATCCGTATTCGCGGATATCCGATGCAGTACAAAGATCCGTATCTGTATCCGTTACTTTTTAGAAGGATCTCAAACTGATCTTTTATACCTATTATTGAAGTTGTACTCCTTTTGGCGCGTTAGGGAAAAATTATGAGAGAAAATTTTTAGCGCACACCGTCACGAAAAACCGACATAGGCGGAATTGCAATATTGTTATACAAAGTCGTGAAGACAGGTTTGTAACATTTATTCATACAAAATAGGCTATTTGACAATGCGAAAAATTAAGTGTCAATTACTGTTATCAGTATATATTATGAGATTAAGAATGGTTATTTAATAACATAAGTTGAAAATAATAATTAAATTTATTTAAAAATCCTCAAATAAAAATGCATTTTTTTAAACGTTTGTCACGTGACACAAAATGCTCCTGATTTGGCGGGTTTATGATGACGTCACTTGCTTGTAAACTTTCGTTTTTTGTTTACAACAAATGTATGGATGACATGAGCCACAGATGACAATAGAGGCAAGTGACGTCACCAACCCGCCATATGTCAAAGTAGCGTTTTTGCGCGCTATTTAAATATTGAATTTTTAATTTGATATTTTTCAGCAAATATGTACCAAAATTAAAAAAAACTACTTTTACTGGGTTCCTTAACCTCTGCTAGATAATATAAAATGGATTTTAAAAACCTGTCAAATAGCCCATTGTGAACAGCTTCAGCAATTCGTAACATTTTGTCATGCAAAACGGGGGTTCGTAAAAGTTTTAAGTAAATCGTGAACAGAGAATGGTAACATTTTGTCAAAGCTCTTTATTTCGGTGGTGTAAATCATATCTGCAAAATAGGTCACAGTTGGTTAAAATTCGCGGTTATTCCTCTAGAAGTAAAATAGTACTGGTGTACCACAAGGTTCCCACATGGGACCCTTGTTTTTTATAATTTATATAAATGATTTGGCTAGAACTTTATCATGTCCCTTTAAAATGTATGCAGATGATTTAAAGTTATATAAACGAATTAAGAATGAGGATGATGTTAAAGAATTACAAGATGAAATAAATAAAGTACAATTATGGAGCTGTAGTAATAATATGAAATTAAATATTGAGAAATGTTACCATATAAAATTTACTAAAAAAAGGGTACCCATTAAAACTACATATTATTTGCAGGACATTCCTCTAGCTGAAGTCAGTGTCATTAAAGATCTAGGAGTAATATTAGACAGTTCTTTAAATTTTAAAGCTCATATAGATAGTGTAGTAAAAAAAGCATCGCAATTATCTGGGTTTATAATTAGACAAACTAAAATATTTAAAGATCCACAAGTTATAATACCTTTATATAATTGTCTAGTTAGAAGCGTTCTTGAGTATAATAGTTCAATTTGGTCACCAGGATATACAGTAAGTTGTAATAGATTAGAACAAATTCAAAAGAGGTTTCTATATCAATTATCTTACATTAACAATAAGTGCAAACAATTGCACTCTTATGAAAGCAGATTAATTTTTTACAATATGAAATCGTTACGGACGCGTCGGAAAATTTTTGATATTTTACTGCTTTTTAAAATTGTTAATGGCATGGTGCTTTGTGAGGAGTTCCTAAATAAAATTAATATTGAAATACCACGATCTGGTAGTAGGATAAATAACAGAAAGACTTTTCATCTGCCTCATTGTCGGACTAACGTTGGCAAACATTGTCCAATGTATCGAATGCTATCAGCGTACAATGGCATTTCTACGTCCTTCGATATATTCCATGGTTCGTTAATCTCCGCTAAATTGCGTATTCATAAGTTAATTTTAAGCTAGCTTGTATATTAGCTTGTTAAGTGTTATTCTATATTTTTTGTAAGTCGTGTTCACTGTTCTCAGAATGAACGCTATATCTATATCCTCCAAATTTGATGTTTAATATTAAGTCTGTAGTGTTGCATTCAATTTGTGAACCAAATAAATAAAAAAAAAAAAAAAAAAAAAAAAGTCATTTTGTCAAGGTACTACCACAGTTGGGCATAGGCATGTTGACGGTGTAGGACGACGCCTGCACAAGGCCAACATAAAACGACCTCTTCACCCGCAGGCTACACGCCCTAGTCTAGGGGTGGGGCGGTTTTGTTTTTCTTTTTAGTCGATTCAGGGTCAGGGATCCGTAACAGTTTTTTTAAAAGTCCTGATTAGGGATTCGTAACCGTTTTTTCTTCAGAAGTCGTGAACAGAGATACATAACATTTTTTCTATTCTTAGTGACTTTTTTTTCAAACGTAGAATAAGCCGAAAGACAACATTTTTAACTTGACTTTAGATAGAACCCATGTTCTATATAAAGTTGTTTATAGATATTCATGGGCCGCACCGACCACTTACCATCAAGTGGACTACATGCTCGTTTGCTACTTCAATGAGAAAAAAAAACATATATTACTATACCTGTTTGGGCTGTAGCATGTGCCAAAGAAATGAATATACAGACATACACACAAACATACGTACATACATATGCTCGAAAAACATGACCCTCCTCCTTCTGAGGCCGCCTGGTAAAAAAAAAATTGTGTAGGTAACATTTACCAAATCTGTAAAATGTTTTATTCTCCGAATAAAAGTGCAGAAGATATTGGTTTAGTTCCAACACTACATACATATTTACTGCTACAAACGTACCTAGAAATTTACTATTTGTAGCTATAAGTAGAAAAAATATACTGTTATTAAATTTTAAATATATTCAAAAATTTACAAAAACAGTTAACACCCGAAAATCATTTATCAGAATAACTGTTTTTTCTTATATTTTTGTGTCATGGAATAAAAACATAAGTATAAAAAAATATTTTGAATTTTCAAAACTTAGAATGATAAATTGATTGACATAAATTAAACGGTGTCAAAAATATAATATTCTGGTAAAGAAGTTCGAAATGTATGACACTTAGGTTTTTGTAATTATGTTAATGTTAAGTTTAAAAAGTTATATTGCACAGATAATTTTAAGAGATAGAATTATTTTTAGTATGTTTATATTTTGAAAACATCATTTAAGATTGTGTCAGAAGCCTAATAATTCCTGTATTAACATATTCATATATTTGTTACAACAAAGTGTAAAACAAAAAATATTTTATATAAAATTAACACAAAAGAAAGAGTTTATATTCTATTCTCATATAATAAACATTTATTTTATGAACACACTTTCGGCGTTGTTCCATAATAAAAAATGGTAAACCGAATAGTATTCGGTTATTCGGTGAAAACACTATTCGGCGCTTCTCTAATAAATATATAAACAGAAAGTTTCAAGCAACAAACAGACACTTCAATTTGATTTATAATACACATTGAACATAAACTAGTTTTCCCAGGCGGAGGCGCTAGCGACGCAACGATCTTGAACTTGTTTGAGCAAAGAACTAACTGCAACGACCAGTAAAACCAGTATTGCCCTAGTTTAGGTGTTTCATTGTTTTCGTTTCATGTCTACAAGAAACAGAATATAACGTGGTAACGGAAAAATAGGGTAACTTTTAAACATGGTAACATTTTTTATTATGTTTAATAATGTGTTTTTATGTACGTGCGAATTTATGTATCATTCGTTTTTGTGTTTGTACATTCAAAATATTTGCAAAAAAACACTATTTACATTTTGCAAACTACGATATATTCAAGAAAACTCAATGCTATACAAAAAGGATTTTTGTATAGAATTCAATTTCCTGAAATGCATACAAATGCAATTAATGCATTAGAATTTTTATCTTGGAGTTTATATATTACCTATATTTGTTCAAAAATGTACCAGTTAAAGCCTACTGTAATTCTACGGTAAAGATAAAAAATAAAAAGGCTTAACTTTATTTTATAGTATTTAATTAAACCATTTTAGCTTTATTCATCTTAAAAGCCAATCAGCAAATACACGAATTTTAAGAATGAATGCATAAGTACAATGAATTCATGTACCGATAACCGGACAAAAAATAGCTTTACCTTGTAAATGTATAAGTTATAACCTTTACTATTTATAAACGATAATATCAATTGAAGTAAGAATCACTTCATACCTATCACTCCTATCAGTAAGTGACTTAAAGTTTTCAATTTTTTAACGACCTAAAGACGTTTTCGAGACTCAGTTATTGATATTTTAGCGAAATTGAGTTTTTTTTTTTGCGACAATTGCATGGATAGGAATAGGATTTGAACTTGGTTAATACATAACGAAAAATTAAATACAGCAAATCTCATTTAAAAGAGTAAATTGCAACATTTACGTGTTTTGTAAAATATATCCGGTTATCACACCGTATATACATATGTATTTTCATGCGATATAAATAAATTGAAGTAGTGATTTAAAATACCTACACTTAAACGCGTTTATCTCAAAACAATCATTTAGCAAATACTACATTTTTCATTCCGACGGCAGAATAGGACATTTGCAAATTGTCAATTACACAACACCCAATAAAATTAACATTCATAATTTAGACGTCTGGCTGATCGGGGATCGAACCCGAATTCTGTGCAGGACAAGTTACAGTTCGTGGCTGGTCAAAATAAATATTACCTTCACATCCCCCACTGCTGCGCTTCGATGGATTAAGCTTCTTGTCGGCGTACGCCAGCCATCTATCCCCTAACGCAATGGGGTTGATCGACGAGCTGCCCCCCAGGGGGCACGGGCAGGGGTAGCAGGTGGTGACAGCCAGCCGGTCTTCTAGGGTACCAGCGTCGAACACGGCGAAGCGCTCGGAGAAAGAAACCACCACTGAACGCTTGTTGGCCAACACGTCCAGAATTGGATTCTTGAATTTAATACTCTTAACCTGTGGGCAATATGTTTATGATATGTTAGAATTTCGTGTGGTTGCCGGCACACTTTTATGAGGCGTCAATCATAGTCCTAGGAAGTAGCAACGCAACTGTGATGGACTTGAGATGAAACCCATGTTCTATATGAAGTTGCTTACAGATGTCCTTGGGCGGCATTGACACTTACCATCAGGTAGACTGCATGTGTGTATGCTACTTCAACTTTATAAGAAAATTACACTACTCTTATTTACTTTTAACACAGTAAAATGTCTGTTTGTACAGCGACTGGGGAGGCACCAATACCAGACCTATTTCTAGCGTGTAGCAGTCCTGCGTTACGATAGGCGTGGCTTCCGGCTCTCAAAATGTGCCAAATTCAATCATAAGAAGTGGAAACTTATCAGCCATGTGGTCGATCTCAGATAAAATCCGTTCCAAGGGTATTTGTGTCCTTGGGAATTGTGGCCACTAATCATAAGATGGACTGCAAATCCATTTGCTACTTATTATTATAAAGTATGAGCGAAATATCTGTTAAAGCTCATATTCGCAATAAATTAGTCTACAAAAAGAACAACAATGTTTTTTTTCATTACACGGTCATACATTGTATCTAATATGTAAATTTGGCTTGCCAATGAATATTAATTACATTTGTTGTAGTTACTCCTTAGTTATTAGCTCTATCAAATACATTGTTACTGTTATGTAATGTAGATATTAAATGTAATAAGCCAATAAAATCGGTCAAGTGCGAATCACACTGACGTACGAAGGGTTCCGTACCATGATGTATAAAAATATATTTGTTGTATGGAATCCTTTTTTAAAGAACGTGGCAACACGCTGATTTTATCAACTGTAGCGAGTTTTAATCGAGACAAACAAACATGTATGTTGTGTAGGAGCCCTCTTAAATAATTATTTTATAACGTATTTCTTGTTTTACGGGCAAAAAACAGACATAATCTTTTTTTGAAGTCTAACTTCTTTGCACGTTTTTTATTGGTTTACGCAAATATATTTGGTACTGACGTAGGAGTGAGACAGAAATATACCACCGAAAAGCTGCTATAATATCATTAGAGCACAAACGTAAATTTTGCAACTACCTGTAAAATAGTTCCCGGTTCGAATCCAGTCGTCTCCATCCAGTTTGTTTTATAATTATCATAAACAACATATTTTTTTTGGTTATTATTAATTTTCTTATTGATTTTTATTTAAAAACCACTTCATATTATTTACTTATTATTTAGTCTCGGAAATCCGAAGCTTTAGATTAGTACATATAAAGGATATTTATAAAATTGTTGCCAAAGAAGTTTAACTTCTGACATGTGTACATTGTACGCACGTACTTTTTTTAATAACATTGAAGTAGCAAACAAGCCTGTAGTGGACTACATGTTTGCAAGTTAATCACAAATACGTTGCTACTCCCGAAAACTAAGATGGTCGCCTCATATAAAAATGAGCCAATAAACCACACCCTTCTACCGTAACGAAAGAAATGCTTCACGCTAGAAAAAGGTGTGACGGTCTACTTCGGTTGAACCATACACCTTACGAATTTGTGAAAATTTCAAAGGTCTAGCTGTCACGGTTCATGACATACAGCCTGGGGACAGAAAGACACCAGAATGTTGGTAAGAGATCCGATTGTTAAATCGGGTATAAGGAACCCTAATAAAAAATTAAGCTTTAAACATATGGTTGTAAGGGTTGGCTCAATCTTGTAAACTTTGTATGGAAATTATTGACCGTTTTATTGGTTAGTTTCTTATTGTTTGATTATCGGTTATTAATTGGTGGCCTGGAACTGGAAAAATATGTTATGACCAATGTAAATATAATTTAATATACTATGCATTTAAAATGATAAGATTGTAGATAAGGAATATTTCTGTATTGCAAATGGAGAGATTTTATACAGGACTTTCCAACCCAATAATCGTAGATACTTCCTGTGTGGTCGTTCTCAGATAGAGTGTTTATTATGAAGCCCAGTCGCAATTTAAGTGAGTAATAATATGTTAGTGATACTGCTCTACAGTCCGGATCTTAAGTGGCCGATATAACTAATATAAACTGTGCAA
Organism: Spicauda simplicius; assembly: GCA_949699795.1. Classification (NCBI taxonomy): domain Eukaryota; kingdom Metazoa; phylum Arthropoda; class Insecta; order Lepidoptera; family Hesperiidae; genus Spicauda; species Spicauda simplicius. The sequence goes on from OX453057.1 coordinate 19,892,788, forward strand.
TAGGTTATAAGAAAAAATAGAGTAATATATGATAAATTACCTGCTCTCCACCTCTGATGGATATAAAACTAAGCGAGCAGAAAGCCGGCCCGGGGCTGGCGGAGTCACACAAGGCTATTAGGGGCCTTTTCGACGCGAAGCAGTCGCCGTGCTGCGGAGTAGGCAGTATACGGAGCACCCTGACTGTGCCTTGTCGCCAGGAGAGGACCTCCTGGGCCTCCCCGTTGGGAGGGATCAACCACACTTGAACCCCCGACCCGTACCCCAGGATGAGCAGGAGGGGAGATACATCGTTCTCGCCGTCTCCCTCGGGCGTCGGCTCGTTTATGTCTGCTGTTTCAAACCTACACAAAGAAATCATTTTTAATTCATTTAAATAATTAATCAATTCCAATACAATTAAAATCACACCTGCCTCACAGTTTAATTTAAAATGAGTAATTCACTCGTGTATTGACAGTTTGTTTGTTTGTCTTACAAATAATTTGACTCAGTTGAATTATAGTGGGATGGATCATTAGTATACTATTCACAGTCATATTGTTTACTTGCACTGTTATAACAAATGTTTATTAATTTCTAGTACGCATATAGTTTTAAAAAATTGGAGTGGATCAACTACACTCTCGACCTGATTTCAACCACTTAGCTATCAACTTATCGCTGCTTTCGTACGACAAGTGATCCTCATGCCTATTACTACCATAGAACGCTACAGTGTACTTATGGTGCATAAATAATCATTAGTAACGTTTGATACACAGTAAAAGCTCCTTATTCGCCGGGTTCCGTTTCACAAATATTCCGCGAATACAGAAACCGTGCATGACCATCAGCATACAAAGAAAGCTAATGCGCAAACAGAAGGCGCCGATCCTTGTAACTTTTGTGCTTGTACTATTTCCACGAATAATTAAAAAATCCACCAAGAAATTGGTCACAATTTTTAATCTGTGTATACTGAAAACGTGACCGCAGAAACCGTGAATAACAAAAAATGATTGAAATACTGTTCAGTACATTTACTCTGCTGTTTTTATACGCTTTTATCATACATAAAATTCCAACATACCTCGCCCACTGAATAACATCCTTGGGGTCGACAGCGGAGGAGGAGGACAGCGTGACGTCGTTAATGAACCCGGAGACCGCGTCGATGATGCTGCGGTCGCTGGGCGGCTGCGACGGCACCGTCAGCGGCCCGCCCGAGCGCGCGTGTCGCGGCGACTCCGCCGACATAGTGGCTGATTTGCGCCTGGGGTAATTACTGCTTTATTAATATGGAATTACCTATTTCTAGCGTGAAGCATTTCTTGCGTTTCGATGGAAGGGTGTGTTTGCCGGCACACTGCAATATGAGGCGACCATCATAGTCTTCGGGAGTGGCAACGCATCTGTGATTGACTTTAGATAGAACCCATGTTCCATATGAAATTGCTTACAGATGTCCATGGGCGGCAGAGACTACTTACCATCAGAGACAGCATGCTGGTTTGCTAGTTCAATTAAATAAAAACAACTTCCTGACCATAAGCAAGGTTGAGCAAAACTAAGTCAACCCCACAGAATATAAGAATAAAATGAAGACTAAATAAAGTTATATGATTGTGAAAATACGAAATGAAGTAGATGAAGACATGTACATGGCCGTATAAGGGGGTGGGGTTACCCCTATTTTGTGAAGGATTAGAAAACATTTTAAAGAGAAGCCAATCATTTTAATTTGCCAACCACTGCTATTAGGACCCCCAACCTAAAGAATGCTACGGCCATGAGTAGACATAGTTTAATATCTGCTATGTATATAGAGTTTTAAACTTGTTTTTGAATTTATGTTGCTTGTCTGAATGAATAGTGATCTTATACATATTTTGTTTTTATTTTATTTAACATACTGACATTGGAAATAAGTGTTTCTCGAAATAGATGAAAGAATTGTAAGTTACAATGGTTGTTTAATAATTAGGTGGTTATCTTCGCAACATCTTAAAACATGTTGCAATAATGATCATACATAATATGAACTACCTGGCTTATACTAGTGTCAGCCAGGTTAACGTAGAGATATCCTTATTAATTGATATAAGGTATGTTAAAGCTTATACAATCATTAACATTGTCAAATGTCTATTTTAAGAAACACAATTCTGCATAACTAGCTACATTTTTAATGTCTGTATCCTTTTTTGTGAATCACAACAAAGTTCAAATTTACTACAAATTACTACAATACAATTTACTACAATATTGAAGCTACAAATATATGTATCTATAGGTAGAAAGAAATCGAGAACTGACTGTGAGGTACCCTCAGTGATGTTGGGCACAGAGTGCAATTCTATTTATCAATGAATCTTTAATGTAAGCATTTATTAAAAATAACTTATTTATGCAATATGTTTCTATGTATTTTAATAATTATGTTGCAAGACTGAAGTAATCAAAGACATGTATTACATAGTAACATATAATATTTACGAGAGGAATTTGGCAAAGATCAAGCACATATATTTTGAAACAATATGACAGCTTGTTAGTAGATTAGGCAAAAAGTAAATGAAAATTATATAATCCAATAATTAAGATATGTTTATCTAACAACAGAAACTTCCACAATTTTATAAGGTTAGGAAACATAAAAAGTTAGGAAACATATCTTAGGCACTCCCAATTTTTATGGTCTTGCAATAAAATATAGTAAAAAAAAAATTTGGTCATGTTGGTGTCATTAATAAAAGTAGTGCTTGTAATGACTAATAGAAACATGGTTTTGGGCCTATTTCATTATGTTATCTTTATTTTATGCTGCTTTTACAGCCTTATGCATTAATTAATAAACAACTAATTCAAAATCTTTTTCCAAATTAATACTCAATGCATTTTCTAGAAATATATTTATCAAGGCATATTTTTATATAAACAGATTCTTAATTAAATATATAAATGAAATGAACTAAATTGCTTGATTTTGAATAAATTATGATAAAAAATATTTTTTCTACTACACAGCCATCTTACAAAAAATATTAAAGAAACCCAATGATAAAATAGAAAAAAATAACAAGTGGCATAATTTTGTATTAAAATTTGTAAATCCTTGCTAAGATAGCTAATTTTTTTAAATAATATCTAGGTAATTAATGTTTTTTTCTTAACACAAACAACTGTTATCAGAAAGTGATAAGTTCCACTTTATCAACCTGTTTACAGTTCCACTATTGACAAGACAGGAAACTCATAAATAAACTTATATTTACAACCAACTGAAATTTACAGAAAACCTTGAATTTTCAAGAGAGTATTTCCTAGCAATATTGTAGTATGATATGAATAAATTATTAAATACAAAGGATATTATCTGCAATAAATGTATCATTGCTGGACATAATTGAAGGCATTCCAAAATATTTTTCTATATATTTCTTGAAAATACATATATAAAGAAGGGGTAAAACACTATTTAGTTAAATCCTGACTTAAATTCTCCAAAAAATAAATTAGATATAATTGTAAAGCAAATAAAGTAGATATACCATTTTAGTGTGGCTTTTACTCTTTGCATTATTATTGTTAAGCATACTGATGACTAAAATTTTAAGATTTTTTTACTTTATCATTAAAATTTTTATTTATATCTTACAACAGATGTTTACAATTGAGATCGAAAAGATCAATAACCATTGTTCTTTATTATATAATTCCAAAACAAACACTGTCTATTGTTATTGATTACATAATTTCGAAAAATAAACAAAAGCCACTCACACCTAATCAATATTCAGTTTTGATTCGATCGCGGAATTAAAAAGGCGTCATTGCAACCAAATGGTACAATGGTAGTGCTAGTGCATTAATACTTATTACGTAGGTGTAGTTGTAGTGTGAGTGACTATTATTATATTTGTTAGCGCTCAGTCGAAGGGACCGAGGACAAAGGAAATCGATGCAAACAACTAAAACCTTTTCACGAAACAATCGACACTGCACCGTATACTACAAGCTCATAATTTAAACCAAATTAAAAACACTCACCTTACGTACAAAAATAAATCTCATTTTAATTCCATTTTTAAAATATTACAAGTAATTGCGTCGTTTTACTGGCAGTCGAAAACAATGACGTCACAACAATAACTAAAAAACACAACAGCACTCACTCGAACACTTGACCTGATTAAATTACTTTAACACGCATAAATAAATTAATCGAGAATAAAATTATAATTAAAAATATAAAACAACAACATACAACAGATGTTTTGAATGACAATGGTCTGACACTCACTTGGTCTTATAAAGTGTATGTGTGAGGTGAGACAGAAAACGAAATATATAAACGTTACGAACACAAAAGAAATAATGTATGTGTGTTAGTAAACCTGCATATAAAAATTATACACTGATTTCAACACACAAACATCAGCTGTCTAATGATGATACTTGCCAGGTATAAAAATGTATATTTTGGTTACAGTAAAAATGTATTTTAATTCATATAAAATAAAATTAATAATAATAATGTTTCCAACCAAATAACGAAAAATAAAAATAATATGTTGGTAAAATTGTAATATATTTCGTATTTACACTTTATGAATGGTAGGTATTGTTATAAATATGTAAAATTATTAGTCTGTGCTCTTCGACTCATTACTATAAATGAACATAGTAAAATGGACCATTTTTATGTATGCTTAGCTTTGCTTAGAAAAAATGCAAAAAATATACGCATTTTTTGCCGTATTTACTTTTTGTAATTGTAAATCATTAAGTGTCGGCATTAAAACATCAAAACACAATGTACTCGCGATATTTGTAGACGATCTGCGACATCTAGCGAACGAAAGTGTTTATTTGCCAAATATTCAAAAATTGGCGGAAAAGGGAATTAATTTTGAAAATGCATTCGCGCAGGTAATTTTTTAGACCGTTTATGTGCATGTCAAATTGTTAAAAATACTTAAAACAATATTTTTAATCGTGTTTTCAGCAAGCCTTGTGTGCCCCAAGCCGAAACTCCCTTTTAACTGGCCGAAGGCCTGATAGTTTACGTTTATATGATTTCTACAGTTATTGGCGGAAAGCAGTGGGGAACTTCACAACTTTGCCACAATTGTTTAAAGAACACGGCTACAATACTTATTCAGTAGGCAAAGTGTTCCACCAAGGAGTAAGCTCGAATAACAACGACGATTACCCATACAGCTGGTCGGTACCGCCTTATCATGCTCCTACTGAAAAATACAAGGACGCTGCTGTGTGTAAAGATTTGAAGTCAAGGAAGCTTAGGAAAAATCTTATTTGTCCCGTCGTGGTGGATGACCAACCAGAACAAACTCTACCTGATTTGGAAATTTTGAATGAAGGTATTAGGATATTAAAAGAAAGAAATAAAGACTCTAAACCGTTTTTCCTCGCCGTTGGATTTCACAAGCCGCACATTCCTTTAAAATTTCCCGTAAGATATCTTGGTAAGCATTGTAATGATAACATAAAAATACCGTACCTACTAATATATTTCATAATAAATTGATTCACCCGCCATTTTTGGAACTTTGATAATATAATAAATAGTTACCAAACGTAACAGGTCGAATACAAAGAACTATGCTTTTAATATGATATTTTTTTATAGGTACCTACTTATTTGTAATATTCAGGTAGAAAGCAATCGAGTAGAAAACTGTGCATCTGATGGTAAATGGTCACTACCATCTGTAGCTAGCTCTCATAGTTATTCTATCAAAGATGCGTTCCCACTTCCAAGACTAAGATGGTCGCCTATAACGGAAGTTAAGGACGGGTACTATTTTTGCACGAATTACTGCTATGCATTACTACTGGATGCCATGCACGAGTCTCTTGTTATAACCAGACGATAGTTCAAATTATGCTCAGGTTAAGACTGCCAGAATTCACACACCGAAAGAATTGCTCTTAGTTATAAAGGTTTCTCGACGTTATTATATTTTACTGTTTTACAAAAAAAATTTGAACCCCGGACAGAAGTAGGTCGACGAAAAAAAAATCTGAAATATTTATGCCAATAACCCGGTGTCCCTAGCTTCCTAGATCTTTGCTTCTATTAAAATAATGTACGTCTCACATTTTCTAGATAAGGTCCCTTTCACAACAGTGAAGCCACCGGCATTCCCACAAAAACCGAAAAACATGCCGCTGGTCGCTTGGCATCCATGGATTGATGTTCGCAAAAGAGCCGACATTCATCGCCTACATATCCTCTTCCCGATGGGAACCATGCCTCGAAACTGGACTCTCAAAATACGGCAAAGTTACTATGCCGCTGCCTTGTACATTGATGACCTTATTGGTACATTGCTTTCTCACGTCGATAGGAGGAAAACTATCGTCGTCTTGACCAGTGACCACGGTTCGTTCCTTTTTTAATGATGTAATAGTAACATGTATATACACATATTTACAATGATAATTAATTGTGTTATATGAGATATCGAATAGATTTTTTATAAGATAGTTTATTAATGAATTAAAGTGATGTTTTTAATACCAAGTGTAATAATAGAGAAATATATTAAAACGTTGTCCAGAAAACAAGTAACCGTTTATATTGAAATAAAAGTCTGAAATTGATATTTTATTTATTTGTATATATTTCAAATATACATACAAGTATATTTATATAGTTACTATGTGCCATTTACAGGTTGGTCGCTCGGTGAAAATGGATTGTGGGCAAAATACAGCAACTTCGATGTAGCACTTCGAGTCCCGTTGATATTTGATATACCGGGAATGGTGCCAAAATCTATCTACACACCTGTAGAGTTAGTCGACATATTTCCCACGTTAGTTGAGCTAACCGGTTTAAAGCGGAATGTAAGGAAATGCAAACGTCACGACAAATCGAAGTTATGTTTTGAAGGGAAAAGTTTGGTGTCGGTTATGAAAAAGAAGTTTCACGGTAATCCAAATACATTTCAGCCTTACGCCTACAGCCAATATCCTCGACCGGGTGTCAAACCTTGGGCGAAAACCGACAAACCACTTCTCAAAGACATCACAATTATGGGTTACAGTATAAGAACAAGTAGATACAGATACACAGAATGGATATCGTTTAATAGTACAACATTTAGAAGGAATTGGAATAAAATATACGGAATAGAATTGTATGATCATATGTATGATCCTTACGAATCTAATAACGTTTTTTGGGACTTATATTATAAACATATTAAAACCAAATTATCTAATTTGCTAAAATCACACGTAGAGCGGCATGTATAACATAAAACAAGTATATATTCAAAGATATCAAACAGTGAGAAAAAAATGGGCCGAACACATTTTTTGGCAAATTGACTTGAAACTGCACTTAATAATGTATTCAGTCGAAATAAAAAATAAGATTTCGCAGTAGAGAAGTTATATCGTAATGTCTTTTACGATTATGCATTCGGTACCTTTTAATGTCACAGTGCGACATATAACTGATGTGTTGACTTGATAATAAGGCACTTATCTCAAACACAACATATATAGATTACCTTTGCAATATATTCGTTCTAACAATGGATTAAATAGGCAGTCTGGTGCTAATTGATTAGATTTTAACAATCCTTGTTGATGAGGCAAGTGCCTGATGACGATGTTAAGAGCGCTTTCACATTAGGTCGTAAATAGCGCGGCCGCGCGACTGCAGAGAATACTTTCTTTGTACGACTATATCCGCTGATTTTTTTTCATAAGGGTGGCGCGCTGTACTTTTATAATGAAAATAATAATAAATACTGATAATTATTTCAATAACAAGAAAGCATCCGTAGCAATCGCGCGGCTGTCGCGATGCCGCCGCGCTAATTGCGACCTAATGTGAAAGTGCTGTAATACAAAAAAAGATTTAAAAAATTAACAAAATACTGTAGCACAACGTATACTGTGTGATGCGTGGTCAGTGCAAGTAATGAGTGACGTAATAATTAATTTACAGCTATCTTATCTTTTATCACACGTTATAAGGAAATTGACAAAAACTAGTCTTGTCTATGTGTATTTCACCTACCACAAAACAATAATAAGCTTAGTATATGGTGACATTTTCATTATAATAATTTTACGTAATAAAGGCAACTGGTGTCTACATTTTAACATTAATATTCCTATAATATAACGCAAACAACAATATTCCAGTCAATAATAGTATTAAATCAGAATTTATCATTTACTTATCTTTGGTTCTTAAACATAACTAATCTAAAATACATACTGATAATATTTTAACACCTTATAATTATGAAAATATAATTTAAAATTAGCTAATATTTTAATGGCATACATAGTATAAGTACAATAATTTAATACATAGTTGTGTTATGTAATATTACAATGAATATATAATTTGCACTGATACTGTTTGTATAAACAATATAACAACTAGTACACTATAATAATTATTATTTGTATTGCTGTAACAGAATTATAATATTACTTAATAAATATATACATTTAGCAGTGTAGTGTAGCATAATTTTTATGATTATTGTTCTACACTTTTATGTTATCATTTGAGCCCTATTAAATGCTTCGTTTACTTATTTAAAAATAAATCTATTTGCAATACTTCAATAAGTAGGAAAAGAATCCTAAATAATAATTTCGACATATCTACAGGCCTTTTAGATGCATTAAAGCAAAAGTCCAAAGTAGTGATATATATATGATCTTAGCAATATATTTCACATTTTGCAGTAGAAACAAATTTTTAATTCCGATTTATTCTTGCAAACAAGAACAACTAATTCATATGCTAATCCCTACAAATAAAACTGGCCTCGTTTTTGTCAATAAATACAGCAATAATCGCAATAGATCAAATCCTCCTACAAAAACACATAAAATATCATACTAAACTTTTCTTCTCCTCTGGTATAGGCTTACGGGCATTCTGTTCCATTTCTAGCTGCTTAAATCTAGCGTAGAGCGCACTACTCGAGAGCACAATGACGTTGGAGGACCACCAAAGCATGTTTTTCGTCTCATTGTACCATTGGGTGGCTATGACAGTCTGGGCACAAGCCTTGGCTGTGCCCGATATGTTATGTGTTAATGGCGATGTTACCTGGAAAAAACATATTATGTTACATTTTAATGTTCTTATTCAATAATGGTCCAATTAGAATTGTAAGGAGAAACTTTAATATAAAGCCTGTCTTAAATGCATATAATAGATGGTGATTTAAGTAATTATGCAGAAATAATTTTGCTAGTATTTTAAAATTTATCAGGATGTGAATAAAAAATAGTGATAATACAAATATGAGCTGCTTATGCATAAAGTCTTAATCAATCATATTACCTGTATCTGAAGGGATGTAAAGTACCCAATTGCAAATCCACATATTCCACCTATTACCATCTGTACCCAGAATTCTTTACTGTCAAAATTGTTGTAGTTTAATAGTACACTAACTTCTCCGTTCATGACAATTAGTGGTAAGAACAGTATAATTGAATAGGCATTGTTGTAGTATGAGAGCAACCACACTTCCTGGTTGACGTATGGTAGGACTTTTTTAGTGTAAATGGAATACAGAGATAACATCAAAGATCCAATTACTCCATACACAGTTCCTATTAGAGAAAATGAACCTGCAATAAGAAAAAAGTCTCATTAGGATTTAAAACATTTATAACATGGCCATATTATGTAGTGATATAGATGGTATTTGAACATCTCCACAAGCGGTGAGCAGTGAAAAATTTTGAACTTTTTTCTTTACCTCGAAATATGTTTCGACATAAAAACCAAAGAGGTCCTTTTGTTTGGACATTCTTCTTTTCTTAACTATACCCATGGCTTCACACAAATTCGTAATATAGCCAACATTTGTGGTTTAATATATTAGTAGATGCTTTTTAACCAGTCTAAATTTTAATTTTCTAGTGCCAAAAGCCAAAATAATATACTTCAAAAATAAAATATTATTTCGACAGAAATAATTCTAGGGTTTTAAATAAAAGGTCTAATTCCCATGATTATACCAATACGACTAATATCGCTTCAACTTTTAGTCAATTTACACTTAAGAATGTTACTTACAAATTGTTAAAATACTATTATTTAATCAGATTATGTACAATTACCTAACAACTGTTCTTGATCAACTCCCAGATAAAATCCAAATACAATACAAGCACAACACATGATGCATCTAAGGGAAGTTGATTGCCTCAGAAGTATCCAACTGAATATAACATTGAACACAGTTGTCAAAGATCTTCCTATGTAGTAAAACGGTACTCCAACATACTTCAAACATAAGTTGTTTGTTGCTATCATCAACGTAAACATGATTGAGAGTGGAACAACCTGTAAATCATAATAAAAATTAAATATAATATATAAGAAGTAAATAGTAATTAAAGATGTTTAACTAAAGTGCTTTAGGGTCATGTTTTTTCATAATATATTCCAATCCTGACGGTATTGAATAGTATAATTATATGCTACAGTAAATGTATTTTTGTTTAAATAAATAAAGTCAATTTTCTTTGTAAATTAAGGATACATATTAAAATAATTGCTAAACGAAGGCCTCATAGCAAGAATTTAAATTTACTTCAACTATGAAACTGTATATTAGCTGAAAATAGTTTTTTAGATATGCCATTTCCTGTTTCAAAATGTGAGTTTTTTATCATGCATAGTTATGCCAGCAACATGTATACCTACTTGTAAAATATTGATAGCACATTAATTAGCAGACAAGAAACAAATTCTGGTTTATCAAAGTTTATTGGAATGATGGCATCACTGATAAGCATCAAAGGCAAGTTGAAGTTTACTTTTTCTAGTGTATTTATGGTTTTTAACAGAATCACATTTATTTTAGAATGACACGGGCTCTGCAAAATACATTCTATTTTTTTCTTTCTTTTTATACAAAAGCTGAAACAAACATATTATCTACCTGATGGTAAGTGGTAACTACTACCCCGGAACATCTGTAGTACACTTCCCAAATAAAAAGGGTTTTGCTTGAAGTCAATCACAGATCCTTAGGGCTAAATTGGTTGTCTTATGAAAGTGAGCATACAATTTCACCTTTCCAGCAAAATGTATGGACAAAATACACTTTGAATATGTGTATAAAATATTAATAACACAAAGAGAATTAAAACTTCTTACATATTTCCCTACTTGTTTTCTGGTAAACTGTAATCTAATATATAAAATTCTTGTGTCACAGTTTTTGTTGCCATACTCCTCCGAAACGGCTTGACCGATTTTTATCAAATTTTATATGCTTATTCAGTAGGTCTGAGAATCGGCCAACATCTATTTTTCATACCCCTTAAGGGTTGTCCACACTTAACATTCTTTTTTATTTTTTATATGGCAAAACAATGTTTGTCGGGACAGCTAGTTTACTATATTATCAAATTATATTATAATTAAAATGTTACCTATCAGAACAAGTCTATTGGATGCCGAAACATATTAAACTTTTTGGAACAGTTGGTTTATACTTAGTTACATCTACAATTGTAATTTGCTTAATTGAAATTGATAATAGTAATAATAATGTATGCCTTTACCTTCATAATAGCTTCAACATTCCATGGAGTTCCTTTGGGGAAATTGAATACGCCAGGTATCCCCCCACTCCGGCTCATTGTGAAGCATATTGTAAAGGAGACTATACATTGGAACCAGGTGATGAACAGAGGTGCCTCCAAAGACTGACCACTGAACAGGGCTTTATTCACAAATACTGTAGTTATAGACACAATCCTGAAATTATAACATTATTCAATAATGACAGTTACACATTTTTGTTTATGAAGTAACCAGAAAATTTCACCTAAATAAAAATATATAGTATTTTTTTCATGAAAAAGAAACGCACACACCTTAAAAACTTTTGCATTTATAACATTAATGTTATAAGATTTATACCTACAGGCTTGTAAATAAAAATTGCAAATTAATATCCATAGTGCTACAATTATTTGCACTTAAATTACAGTTTTACACAACATTGTTTGATACACAACATTGTCGATATTGTAATCAGATAACAATACTGAATAGTTACCGTTTATTTATTTAACAATGAAAAAGGGTAAGATTACAAAGGTTTTTTTTCAAATAGACCAAGGAATCTGCAAAGATATCAATGCCAATCTTATGAAACATTACATTACAATTTCTTTACATGAGGATCATTGGCGAGTTTGGTGTAATTAGTTTTATTGGAATTAAAGCCTATAAATCCTAAAACAGGTAACCCTTGCACATACAGTGGAATTTAAGGAGATTCTATATATAATGGTAAATTTATTGTCCTAATTTAGATTGTTTTCTTAATCTTTTTTAATTCATACAAATCTAGTCAACAGATTAATGTGCTTTTATCAGATAGGTAAATTGATATAACGTGAAATGTTTCATAGCAGCAGAAAAGTACACCCTGATATTATTTTTTTCTATTTTAAAGTAGTACTATTAACATGCTTTATAGATCTTCAATAAACAAAATTTTATAATGTTAACTTACCAATAGGCAGCAACGACAGTAAATATTTTTATATATCTTGAACACAAATCAGATTGATGATCTTTCATTTTAATTTTTGATTTAAATGGCTGGTTAAATTGTATAATCGATTTGTTGTAAAAACCTGCATGCAAATACAATTTAAAACTTTTAGGCCGCTCTTACGCCGACACAAAGTCAAAATGCCACCTCTACTTTTAGCTTAATTTTTTTTTGACTTTGTCAAAATTGTCAATCCAAAATAAATATTTGTCAAATCAAATGTCATTAATAAGACATACATAATACGTTCTACTTAACGCTTGCAAGTTACCATGTTCATAAAAAAAACCCGCGGGCGTTGTAATAGGAATTACACCACCCGCATAATTTTTATAACGGAGCTAGACACGGTGTTTCATAATTATAATCAATTTCCGAATTGTTTTATTGTACCTATGTATTTATATTACGTTGGAAACGGTTGAAAAAAACATCGAAAAATAGTCTCATTAAATCTAGGAAATATTAGCGACCAAAAATTTAGAGGAAGACAGAAACTGATTACATTACTTAAATAGGTATAATATAGTTTAAAATATTTTTTTTCTAAGCATAAATTATATCTGCGCCATAATTATGATTTAAAAATAAAAGTCAAATAATCGAATCTCTCCTCTCTACAAAATTCGCATCACCAGTCTGATTCAGTCATATTTATCTGTCAGTACAAGACATATTTTAAACGGCAACATTATTTTCCGACCGCGCCGGAACAAAACGCTGACGTCAGTGACTTGATTATTTTACACACAAGATTACCGATAGACGACTGTAGTAGTTTTGTATAATTTGTATTAAAATAAAAACCCCTCTATTTAGAACCATTGTAGTGATAGCCTAGTGTTGATTAGTAGTGAAAATGGCTTCTGCGCCCGAGACCGCTGCTCCGGAACAAGAGGGTTCGGGCTTTGCTTCGGGTATTTTGAATGAGATCATTTATAGCCCCGTGAACTTGCTTCTAACTGTGATCATAGCGGTTCTGGTGTACAAAATATACAGGAGCAAGTTTGCTAAAGTGCATGTGGAGCCGCCTACGCCGGATCTTCCGAAAATTCGAAAGGACATGACCGTGGCTGAACTTCGGCAATACGACGGTACGCAGCCGGACGGACGTGTTCTGGTGGCGGTAAACGGGTGGATCTTCGATGTGACGCGGGGTCGCCGCTTCTACGGGCCCGGTGAGTGCATGTTATTATAAATAGAACATATTTTTGTGACTCGACGCTCGATAATATTGTTGATATGCAGGACACATTGGTCGTGCACGCGCCGCATTGCGACTTTTAATGATATATTTTTAGAAAGATGCATACACAATTAACATAACTGGGGAATTTCTAATTGTATTTATTATAACAGGTATTATATTAACCATTAAATATATTAAATTTTAGTTGAATTTTTATGTATTACTCAACAATGACATTAAATTCATCATTTCATAGCCATTAGTATTATTGCTGTTAGAAGATTTGTGTTATAAATATTATATATTGCATCATATAACATATGTACTGTATTTGTATGTATTTTCCTATGTCCAGGTGGTCCATATGCAGCATTTGGAGGCAAAGATGCTTCAAGAGGCCTGGCCACATTCTCTGTGACATCATCCGACAAGGAGTATGATGACCTCAGTGATCTGAACTCAATGGAGATGGACTCAGTGAAAGAGTGGGAAGCTCAGTTCAGAGGTAAGTGCCATTTTATATTACTTTAATCATCTTTAAACCAGGTAAAAAGTTAAATATTATGCAAATTATATGAAAATAAAATAATAACTTCATTCATTAATATTGCATTTAAATAACCTACTGAATCTGAGAGATTTTAATTTGAGATTTTAAATATTTTAATACTATAATGTAATGAAATAGTAATAAAAGTAAAGATGCAGCTAAAATTGGTACAAGATGGGTTCTTTCTTTGAATCTATAGTTAATCGCAACATCTCTTAATTGTACTCCCTCAGAAATGAAAGCCACACAGAACTATTTGAGATGTATGGTTACTTTTTAATAATTTTATAATTATCAATTGACTTACATACAACACGCTTTCTACACTCATAGCCCCACAGTAGGATTTTCTCCTGTGTCGTGGGTACCATGGACACGCACAAGACGTATACACAAACACCCAGACCCAGAACAGGAATCTAAACTCATCATTCAGATACCTGTCTGGCCGGGAATCGAACCCGGGACCCATTGCGCGTCAAACCGGTATGGTAACCGCTGCGCCACGCGGGTCGTCAACATGAATGAATGAAATCGAAATTATATAAATGCACTATAAGCACACTCCCTTAATTTACATACAAGGAAAATCAAGTAAACTCATAACTACTCAGAAAGCAAACATAAATTACTTGTGCACAGTCATTGATATATATTTCTCACGAATAATGTGAATAACAATATATTGTTATTGTGTTTCATGATACAAAAAATTGGCCTCAAAATTGTTTTCTTGACCTTGCTATGAAATCTTAGACCAGCTTTTCAAGTACTATTTTGACAAGTATTAATTTTAATCCGTATTTGTCAGTCTCCATAATTCTATTCCTAGTGTATTTATGTTCATTTCTTTGTCACAATCTATAGCAAAAATGGGTGAATAAATTTTAACTTTTGATGCATCTTTGCATCTATTTGTATTTTGATGCATCCTCAAGTGTGAGATACCTGAGGGGAATGCAAGACACATAAGTCATATCATAAGATATATAATTTTTTAACAAGGCATCACTTGATAGAGATGATAAAGTGTAAGGGATTGATATTTTTTTTATCATAATAAGGGTAACAAACTAACAAATGAAAGCTAGTAAACGGACAATTACAAAATTATACATATTATAAACACATTTTGAACAAACTCCTAAAAATTGTTTTATAGTTTTAAATAAATAATTTATTCAAAGTTATTTAATCATAGAAGTTTGACTACTATACAATATGAAGTGAAAAAGGAAAAACAAGTACTATTGAAGTGAAACTTCTTTATCGGGGTTGGAAAAAAAATTAGTGTAACATTTTTTCGTTACGCACCATCTTTTTTTTTCCTTAGGCGCCATCTTTTTCTGTTACGCGCCATCTTTTTTTTCCGTTACGCGCCATCTTTTTCTTATCCCTACCACGCGTGATATTAGATAGATTATTATAGATTAGATTATTAGGTAAAGTTTAATAAAAGCCCTTTATTAAACTTTATCTAATTTAACTTTATTTAACCAATTTCTGTAAAGTTGCATATAGTAAATTATTTTTTTTAATAACGTCATAAAGAAGTTTCACTTCTTACGAGTGTACGCTAGTACACGCACACATTTTTTTTTAAAGGAGTACTATTTTTCAAATTTCGGAACTGAATGAGGTATGAAAATAACCATGTATTATAAAGTTTTGCAAAGAACCAATAAACATTATAGAAAGCACTAGAATTGTTTGTTACCGCATTTAGTGCCCTTATATAATACATCCATTTTGATATTCAATCATTGCAGCACTTATTCTTCCAAATAACATTTTTAGGCAGTTGGGCTTTTTGTTTTTTAAATTATTTATATAACTTGAACTTAGAATAAAATTTGATGTGCCTTTGAACCAAGCATGCATTTTTTTACTGTAATGATAAAATAAGGCAAATACCAAGCAATCTACTCCAAAAAGTCAAGCTGCAGATAAGTGCAACATAAAAATGCCGATCAACACACCCATCAAGATAATAAGACTGATAAAAGTTTTATGCTGTGTATGCAATAGTATTTGAATGCATGTTTGTTTGTTATTAAAGCAACATCTATCAGCGTATATTGTATATAGCAAAAAAAAAAAATGTTTTATCTTTTTTCAACATCTTTCACTCAAAATACTATATATTAAAAAATGGAATAAAAATATTGTAATGTTTATTGAATTCCATTTGTTTAAAAATATGCTTCACAATAAACTTCATTGTTCCACTATTGGTTACATATCTTCTTTCACAATGAAAAAGGTTTAGAGTTTTAGGCCATATTGTCACGCCTGAAAGGATGTCCATTATTTAATTTAGTTTTTGGCGATTTCCCATCCTTGGATACTCAACGCTTTTCCTTTCAACTATGAGAGAAACTTATCTTAATCCAGTTTACTTACATAAAAAAAGAAACAACAAAAATACATGATATTAAGCCGCGAAACCTCTCCCTCTTTTTGTGACTAAATGTGATTTAGCCCCCCAATATCCTATAGAATGGAAGGCCTCTAACATCGCAAAAAAGGGCTGTGTACATTGAAAGTAAGAACAGTCTCCTTTTTGAAATCTTAAAAATACACTTCTTTTTTTAAGTATTTTACTTATATGTTAGTAAATCAAAAACTTACTCCAGATTGGGGCGTGATTAACTGCCAGGAGTGTTAGTAGAATAATTTAAGGTCCAATTAAGGTCAAGTTGTTTATGTGAAGGTGGTGGAATGCGTCACCGACGCCCGCTGTTCACACCTGCGTCTTTGTCGGTAGATTCAACTACCGCCCACTGATACCCTAATCGAATCAATGCGTTTTTGTGTAAAGGTGTCTTATCGTTTTGCTTTAATCATTAAGAAATGGGACAATTTTGTGTTATAGAATAGAAAATGGTTTTTAATTTTAGTAATGTCTACCAAAATAGAAGTCTTAAACTGCAGGTTAAATATTTCAAAATGACTAGAGGTAATCAACAAGAAATTTTGAAATAATCGCCTTAATGGTGTTAATGATTTAAAAAATTGCGGCATTAAAACTTTATTGATGTACTAGTTGACCCGGCGAACTTCGTTCCACCTAAAAGTCAACAATCTTAAATGAGCCATATTATACATGTATTACATAAAAACCTTTCTCTTCAATTACTTTATCTATTAAAAAAACTGCATTAAAATCCGTAGAGTAGCTTTAAAGATCTAAGCATACATAGGGACAGACAGCGGGAAGCGACTTTGTTTTATACTATGTAGTGATATAACTTTGTTACCTCATGTATGTTTTTCTGTGAAAATTTAAATTAAAAAATTGTTAACAAGCTCTACCTTGAAATATCATTTAACTTTATGACCATAACATTTGTTTAGCTAGCCAATGTCGGCGGAAGGACACGTAATCGAATCACGCTGAAAATATGAAAACATGACGCCATCGAACGAATGCAATTTGTCTAAATTGAAATACTCTTCACACTTGTTAAACTTTGATCTTCAAAAACGTTACCCTCCTTACGCAGTCGGGTAAAAATAGCACAAACCATCTATTTATTAGCCTTTTGAAATCCACTGCTGGACATAGGCCTAAGCCTATATAATATAGGACCTAGGCCTAAATGCTGCCAGTTTTACCGATCCCGTGCTTTCTTAATCCAGCGGTGTCCTGCTTTTATCTTCAGGTCGTCGGTCCACTTGGTCGGGGACGACCTATGCTCCTTTTGCATAAAAGTGGCTGCCACCTGAACCTTCAATGGTAGTCGGCATATACCACTATCAAAAGTATTCATCTACCTCCCCTTTATTTGTTTCATAAAAACATAAAAACATTACTCAATTTTCTCATGTACATCTCATATTGCTGGGCACAGTTTCCCTTAACTTCTATACTCAATACGGAATTAAATAATTAATTATAAAAAATAAAACCGTACCGTCTGAAAATTAGTTATATATTTTGAGACGAAAATATAAAGTAATAAAAATAAAAGCAGTTAAAAACAACAGTTTTTTTTTTATCTGAGTGAAGCAAACAAGCATGCACTTCTCATGGTAAGTGTTCACTGCCGCCCATAGACACCCGTAATCAACTTCATACAGAACATAGGTTCTATCTGAAGTCAATCACAGATACGTTGCTACTCCTGAAGACTATGATGGTCGCCTCATATAAAAGTATGCAACAACACCCTTCCATCGAAACGCAAGAAATGCTAACACTAGGAATAGGTGTGGCGGTGGTACTTCCCCGGTCGAACTACACTGGTTCTACCACCTTCAAAATACATATTTTATGTAATTGTTTTATTGGTTTTCGAATATGTTATAGGTGAATAAACTTTTATATTTACAGTTTCACTTTTAATAGTAGTAATAAGTAATTTATTTGATATAGAAAACTCTAAACAAAGGTTCCCAGGCCACACACACCACTTCGCTTTAATGCACAATAGTGAAGAAACGAATGCGGATTCGTCTAGACTGCGATACGAATAGACGGATCGAACCTTTATTTGGGTGGGTGAACCTTTATATGCAAAACTAGGCGGCCATAACGCGACTTTGACTTAACCTTCGCGTGGCCGCTATACGAATGCTTATTTTTGGATAGTATCGTGTTCGATCTTGTTCGACATTCACTATTTAAAATCTTTAAAAATTAAATTATCTAAACATGTCATAGAAAGCGATGGAACACTAATATGTAAGTACCTACATAACTAAAGTACTGTTAACAAGTGCATAATTTCTAAATAACGGAGTTGGCCTTTATAGTAACTATCGTATCTAACGGCCTGTTCCAGATTAATGTGTAATTGGAAAAATCTTTGGGTATAATGGTGCATCCGCCATGTTTAATATACACCAGTGCCTTTTATTACACACAGTACGAGTTTATAACGTTTTCTCACAACGACCAACGATTACTTTTTCGTCTATACATTGCAGTATATTGCTTAAAACGAGTGTAAACTTGCAATAAAATAAATATTTTTAGTCTATCCATCCATCTATCAGCCTTTTGATGTCCACTGTTGAACATAGGCCTCCCTTAAATGGCGCCACTCCAACCGGTCCTGTGCCCTCTGAATCCAATCCAATTTCCGCTGTCTTCTTCAGGTCATCGGTCCACTAGATAGGGGGGCGACCCTAAACGTGGCTTCTTTTGCCTAAACGTGGTCGCCACTCTAGGACCTCTCTTTCCCATCGGTTATCGGGTGGCCGGCCTATTGCCACTTGAGCTTGCTAATTATGAGAGCTTTGTCGGTAAGTTTCGTTCGTCTACGGTTTCATCGTCGCGAATCATGTCTCGTAGCGAAATTACGAGCATAACCCTGTCCATAGCACGCTGAGAGACCCTGAGCCGTCGAATGAGGCCTACATTGAATGCCCACGTTTCGGCGCCATAGCTCATCACTGGCAACACACATTGCTCCAATAATTTCGTCTTCAGGCACTGAGGAATTGTGGAGGAGAAGATACTACGCAATTTCCCGAATCCAACTCAACCGAGTGGGATTCTTCGAGTGACCTCCCTCTTAAATATTTTTAGAACGAGTTTATAACTATTCCATAAAACGACCAACGTTTCCGCGCCTTTCAGTGAACATTTCTATGTTGGGGTGTAATCTTTGATCAATTTGAGAAAACGGAATACATTCATACTAAGGGCACTAGTGTAGTATATGGTAAACGTTGCAGGTGTACGATTATAATGATTTTTTAAATTACACCTTAATCTAGAACAAACCGTTAGATACGAATGTTACTATAAGAGCCAACTCCGTTATTCACAAGTTGTGCGTTCGTTAACAGTACTTTAGTTATTTACATGTCTATTAAATATTTATACGTTTCCGTGATATTTTCACTTAATCTGCCTTTTTAATGTAATGCGATCCAACATTCAAATACGACACATTCTTCAGATTTAGAAATGTGGTATTCTAAACTTTTTTCCATTTCATGTTTGCCCTCAGTGTTTATTTTTATATCTAATCTTATTTATTTGTGACTTTATTGTGTCTGCATTTCCGATTTATTATATTATATTAATACGTGAAGTTTTTTGTGTTCACAAGTTTTTTGTGACCCATTTTTAAGTAATATGCCGCGGACAAATTAGTATGACATTTTGCACGGTTATAGTGGACGTAGAGAAAAAGTGCAGAATGTTAATATTTTTTAAAAATAATGCATATAACATACATAAAATCAACTAAAAACAAATTACACGCACTATCGTGATTTTGTCACAAACACATAATTAATAAACGAAATAGAACATTTAATGTCTTTCTATGAAAAAACATAACGTCAAAAATGTCAGATGTCTTTGACAAAATACCGCTATTTAATGGCTTTTAAATGCGGCTTAGATAATTAAACCTCCTTTATATTTAACGGGCGCGTTCAAAATTACTTGAAAATTATTACATTTTATTTGAATTTGAGAAATATTCGTACTACTTTGGACAATATGAAATTTAGTTCTTTAATTTAAATTACGGTCGAATTTCGACCGTTGCGACGGGTGACTAGTAGGTATTTTTAATTAGTTATATAACGTGATTCTCTAAAGACAACGCTTTACAAAAAAAAATTTTAAACAAAAAATACAACCGACTTCCATGCCACATAAAAGTAAAAAATAATTTAAATACATGTTGGTTTAGAGCAAACACAGTTCTTAGTACATAGTCCCGAAGTCGGCGCTTACCATATTTTGCTGGATCATGACGAAACTACATGTATCTTATATGAGCGCCGACTTCGGGACTATGTACTAAGAACTGTGTTTGCTCTAAACCAACATGTATTTAAATTATTTTTTACTTTTATGTGGCATGGAAGTCGGTTGTATTTTTTGTTTAAAATTTTTTTTTTTCACGCTTTTCAGTCACGATAAAATCAGTTATGGCTGTTGCTAGTCGTCCGCTAACCGGATGAATAAAATTAATTATTCGTCCGATTTTCGGATGAATAAAATTATGTGCTGACGTCATCATATAAAAATAGACTTCTTTGACACAACCGGTCGGGGGCGCTACCGCGCCCCCTCCCTTAGATTCTGAATTGGAAAAATCTGTTCGAACCTAACCTAACCGAATAAAACAACTTTTTCTGAGTAAACATTTATTTAAAGAATAGACCTATAATTATCAATATTTAAAGTAGAAAAAGTAATATAAACCTTATAACTAAGAGTATAATTCAACTGATACTGATAAAAATAACCCATCCAATTTAAAAAGGTTGGTAATACTCTTGCATCTTTCAGGTAATTGTATTCAAAGTGGAATTTTTGATCATAATTATATCCTCTCCGAAACTCATTGTTGGTATTGTGAACAACAACATTATGTATACGTAAGCACAATATGGCCGATGCCTACGGTTTAAACTTGAAGGACCCCAGCATTATCAGGGTTGAGGAGTTGAAGGTCAAAATTATCATGTCATATCTTTGCTTAGTAATCTCATTACATATACGTAAGCACCATATGGCCGATGCTTATGGTTTAAACTTGCAGTACCCTGCATCATCAGGGTTGAGGAGTTGAAGGTCAATTTTCTTATCATACGTCTTTGCTTTGTAAATATATTACATATCCATAAGTATCAAATGGCCAACGCCTATGGTTTAAGCCTGAAGTACCCCTGCATCATCAGGGCCGAAGAGTTGAAGGTCAAAATTATCATGTCATATCTTTTCTATGTAATCTCATCGCATGCACGTAAGCAACAGATCCCCAACTTCTATGGCTTGGGCTTACAGTACCCTGCATCATCAGGGTTGAGGAGTTGAAGGTCAACTTTTTTATCATACGTCTTCGCTTTGTAAATATATTACATACCCATAAGCATCAAATGGCCAACGCCTATAGTTTAAGCCTGAAGTACCCCTGCATCATCAGAGTTGAGGAGTTGAAGGTCAAATTTTTCATCTTATATCTTTGCTTAGTAATCTTATCAGATATACGTAGCGATCATGTAGCTAACGCCTATAGTTTAAGCTTGAAGCACCCCAGCATCATCAGGATTGAGGAGTTGAAGGTCCAATTTTCCACCGTATACAACCATTTTTCTAATGTTTTACCTTACATTTTTTTAAATACCATTTTGAATGCGTAAGATTGAAATAGCTAAGTTTTATGGCTTAGGCATTCAATACCCCTGCATCATCAGGATTGAGGAGTTGAAGGTCCAATTTTTCGTCGTATACCTTTGCTTAGCAATGTTATTACAAATCCGTGAGCAACAAATGTCTAACGTTTATGGTTTAAGCCTGCAGTACCCCTGCATCATCAGGGTTGAGGAGTTGAAGGTCAAATTTGTCATCGTACATCTTTGCCTTGCTATCTTATTATATATCCGTAAGCACTAAATGGCCATCTCCTACGGCTTGGGCTTACAGCACCCTGCATCATCAGGGTTGAGGAGTTGAAGGTCATTTTTTTTATAATATGTCTTTGCTTAGTATTGTTATAACATACCCATAAGCACCAAATGGTCAACCCCTATGGTTTAGGCTTGAGGCACCCCTGCATCATCAGGATTGAGGAGTTGAAGGTCAAATTTTCATCACATGTCTCTGCTTAGTAGTCTTGTTACATATATGTAAGCACCAAATAGCTAATGTTATAGTTTAGGATAGCTGTAACCCTGCATCATCAGGATCGAGGAGTTGAAGGTCAAATTTTTCGTCAACCTATATAAGCATAGATATATAATACATATTCCAAGTTTCATAAGAATCGATTCGGCAGAAGCCGAGTTATCTCAAATTATCTAAAAAACTTGAGGAGTGGTGGTGGTTTCCACCCCATAACTCAAAGAGTTAAGCATCACAGCATACCCATGTCCAAGAGAAAAAGTTGCGTGACGAAATTTCCTATCAAATGAAAGAAAGAAAATGGAAATCGGTTTATAAACACCCAAGTTATTCAAGATTTTAAGAAACCGACATTTTCCAATTTTCCGGGAAAACCGCCGGAAGGTTTTCATTTTCCTCAATATGGGACTGCCTGTGAAACTAGTCGCATACAATGTCGTATGAATCGTGTCGGTAGGTCGACGATTTCTAGCCATTTCGCCCGAACATACATAAAAAAAAAAAAAAATAAATAAAAAAAAAAAAATATACGTGACGAATAGATAACCTCTTTCCTTTGGGAAGTCGGTTAAAAACCGAAATATTGTTGATACTGATTACAGTAGGTTGCGTTTCAAAACTGCTAAGTACCAGCAAGTATCTTTCACGGCGACAAATGACATCAATGACTTGGATTTTAAGTTTTTCTCACCTCGTTCAAAAGATCTTATCCGATAACTTTTTCTCGTCTGCGATCACTGTTCGCCTTCTGTAATATTTCTCTTAAATCCAGCCTCTAGATTTAATCAAATGATACGAATCAAATTAAACCCTCATATATCCTTTACAATTTAATGCTTTGCATTTCATCTTCATTGACGCACAAAATTATTATGAGCTTTATATTAATTAAAAAAAATACCACACAAATATCAGAATTACGAAAGTGAATTAAATAAATTATGTAGTATCAGACTTTTAGGTAATTTGTCCATTCAAAATATCAATAGAATAAAGTTGGCAATATCTTTATATATCCTTAAAAACCAATCTGTCGTAGCTCTTTCTCAGATGGAATCTCATGTAATTAAAACTTCTTATGATGTACTATTAACTCACTATATATCAGTACCTATATGAGGAATACGTATCAAGTTTGGTTAGTATCTTCCACAGGGTACCTATTTGAATGGGTACAACCCATTATTGTCCCACTGCTGGGCACGGGTCTTCTCTCAGAATGAGAGAGTTTTAGGCCATAGTCTACCGCGCTGGTCTAGTGCGAATTGGTGGATTTCACACACCTCTGAGAACTTTTTTTTTAAAGAACTCTCGGGTTTGTAGGTTTCCTCACGATGTTTTCCTTCACCGAAAAGCAGTGATAATTAATTTATAATACACACATAAATCAGTGGTGCGTGCCTGGGTTTAAACCTCGGACCTCCCGATTGAGTGGACAAGTTTCAACCATTAGGCTATCACCTATTTGAATATTTTCCTCTAATATTCGACGTATAGCATTAGCGTTCTGACTTCTGACTCACTACACGGTAAGATGATTAAAACATTATGTAACTGTGGCCACCGTCTGAACGTGTTAATTCATTAACGGCATTGTTTATGCTAATAATAGCGTTAGTCACATATTTAATAGAACTAGCATTAACTAAACACACAGTTTAAACTCTAGCATCTGAATGTGCTCTTTACATATTAACATCTTTTTAATGAATTATATTGTCTACGTACTTATAATTAGGATTTGTTTAAGTGTTGACCAAAATGAACATAATTATTTTCACGTAACTTTTGAAGTGAAAAGTTTCTCAGGCATATTGAGCGATTTGCGATTGCAAGGAAAATAAATTTATTGTTTTTTCAAGTACCTGAAAACCAAGCTCATGTTAATAGTTTAATTTACTCATTGCAAATAAAATAACAAATATACCATCCCTCCATTTTTCCCAATCACAGACACCATAAATTTAAGATAATATAGCCTATGTCACTCTGCAAACTGAGACGGTTACAATGACCTATTCTAATCAGCTAGCCATTTGGGCGGTAGTGCGTTCCAAAGTTACATTGATGTACATACATACGCACGAGAAACAATACCTTCCTTTTTACGCAGTCAGGTAATAACGATGAATCATTACAGGTGATAGAACCAGTGTAGTTCCGTCCCTGTAGTTCCGGGATCAGAATAGGACTACGGTATCCCCTGCCTGTCATAAGAGGCGACTAAAAGAGGGTTGCGGGCGGCTAGAGTGGGAGCTTGAACCGTCCAGCCAGGCGATTCCGGGAAGGACGGCGGTATGTGTGGTCGCATATCGTCGTAAAGACTAGACGGAGCGGTGGGCTCAGCCGCGTGTGAGGAGCCCGATGGGGCAACGCGCTCAGAGGATTCCGGCTGCAGTCCTTTGGAGGTCCCGGAGTCCTCTTCATGGCGCCGAGGACGGCCACCGGGGGGGTTTTAGTGCGGTAAAAATCCCATGTAACCCGGCATCGCTCCCTCGGGGTCGGGTACCTTTTGAAGGGTTCCCCCTCGAAAAAAAAACCAGTGTAGTTCGACCGGGGAAGTACCACATCCACATCTATTTCCAGCGTGAAGCATTTCTTGCGTTTCGATGGCAGGGTGCGGTTGCCGGCACACTTTATATGAGGCGACTATCATAGTAGTGCAATAACTCATCCTGAAGTAGCAAACGAGCATGCAGTCCACCTGATGGTAAGTGGTAATCAACTTCATACAGAACATGCGTTCCATTTGAAATCAATCACTTTACATAGAGCCCATGTTCTATATGAAGTTGCTTACAGATGTCCATGGACGGCAGTGACCACGTACCATGAGATGGACTGCATGCTCGTTTGCTACTTCAATCAGAAAAAATACAATAAAAAAGCATTTACGTTCAAACACCTAAACGCAGTTATTAACATATGTATTCTTGAATATAGTACCTACTTATACTTATAATAAATACTTGTAAATAGCCTTCTATTCAATATTTTCTGCTTATATAAGTAATACGCAATTCATATGTTAATACAAGGCACACAAACGAACGGCAGATATTTAAATAAGTTACACGAAATAACACTTTAAGAGTATACGTTTTGTATGCAACGAGTTGAAATTTAAATAAATGGATTTACTCTGTTCTATGCCACATTTACAAATTTGCAAAAAAAAATCGTAGGCATAAAATACCAAACGATCCCTCCGAACGGTGTCCTGCGAGGCGGAGAGGTCAATACTGATACTTTAGTGTGGGGCTATTGGTGTAAAAAACTTTTTTTTTGCACTCTGTTCATTTTGATATCTACAAGTATGATGAAACCCCGACAGGACGGTCAAACAATAATTGATTGGTCCCAAACATCTGTGTTCCTGGATAAAACTGGTATTAGTCTGTTAGTCTGAGTTTTGACTAATTGGCTTCTACAGAAATTGTTGGACATTTGATAGATCTCAATTGTTCTAAAAGGTTTTCTATAACGAGATCTATCAGGGGCTGCCGGAGCAGCCAGGCACCGGTGGGTTCGCGGATGAGTGCGAAAGCGTTCCCGTGTTCCCGCCGTACGGTGCGAGGAGAAAAAACAGGGGGGGTTTAGTCGGCAAGAGTCCGGCATACCGCAGCTGGGCGGTTGGGTATCCATGAGGATTATCCAATATAAAAAAGACCTCCGTGTAATAAAAACGGATAACAATCAAAAGATCTACGTTTTACTAACAATTTTGCTTTTCCCTAGCAGTACATATGAACAAATATCTGGTTGATGCACAAACGTTAATAATTTTGTAGACTTGTAAACGTGTATTAACGTAGCGCTTGTTTAATTCCAGAAAAGTACGACTTGGTGGGCAAGCTGTTGAAGCCTGGTGAGGAGCCGACCAACTACTCGGACGAGGAGTTAGAGGAGACCGACAACTCCACCAGCTGCCCCGAAGACAAGAAGGACCAGTAAGCCCAGCCGTTACCTCTACACAAGATACGCTAACCTCCGTCCTACTTTGAGCGGTAGAACCTTAATTATAAAGTATAGATAGATGGCCTACTCCGGTAACTCACTCTGGTAACTCCGGAACCTAGGCACGGGTCAGAAAAACATAAAGATGCGTAAAGGGAGAACAATCCTAGTTCAATTTCAAAGGGAATCAGGGGGACGACTTTTAAAAACGTTTATTTTATGTTCTTACTTACTGCTCGAACTAATAGTATACATATTTTTGATTTTCTCATTTTGGGAATAAGAACTTAGTATATAATAGTATTGTTCAGAGTTTGTAGATGGTTCACGAATTAGGGATTTACTGAGAAAGCCCGACCGAACTGACAACATCATGGTTTCGAATGTTAATTTTTTGTCTCTTAATTACAGCCCCGTGGCTAATAAATGTTTGCCTATTATACTGACAATGAGATGCAGACATATTTAACGAAGTTCCCTACCATAATCTAGCCGACTTCTTATGAGTCAAGTAATTATAAAGATATTTTATAAATATCTTTAACTGTTTTCAGCTGAACTACTTTAACATATTAGAAAAAGTTACTATTTTTCTACGTATATGGTGTTGCACATGTTTGTTTTTATATGTCAATGAAATATCTTCGAAACAAAATGTCTTAATGATAGGGGTATAAGTTTCAATTACCTGAAAAAGCTTCGGTTTTAGGCTTGTGGATTTTTTTTGTCTGATTGAAGCAGCAAACGAGCATGCAGTCAACCTGATGGAAAGTGGTCACTGCATGGACATCTGTAAGCAACTTCATATAGAACATAGGTTCTATCTGAAGTCAATCACAGATGCGTTGCTACTCCCGAGGACTGAGATAGTCGCCTAAAATAAAAGTATGCCGGCAACCACATCCTTTCATCGTAACGCAAGAAATACTTCACGTTAGAAATAGGTGTGGCGGCTGTACCTCCCCGGTTATACTTCACTAGTTCTACCACCTGGTAAAATGGATTGAGAAGTTTCCCGCCTATGCCTCAAGCATCAAAGTAATTTACAAAATGACCGTATAACGTTATAAACATATTTTTTAAAGAGCAAAATCCAAAGCAACATGAATTTGTTACTTTTTGATGTCCCTATGTATGCTTAGATCTTTAAAACTTCGCTACGGATTTTAATGCAGTTTTTTTAATATAGTGATTCAAGAGGAAGGTTTTTATGCATATAATACATGCATAACATAGTGGAGGAACACTGATAATTTTCGATTTTTGACTGGCGGAACAAAGTTCGCCGGGTCATCTATTTATATAAAACACAATTTGAGTGAAAACGGTTACAAAAGGCACTACCTATCTGATTCGCAAATTTGTCAGAACAAATATAAAATATGTATAATTTTCGTTCCACATACCGCGGGATACAGGACTATGGTTTTACAAACGCATCTTGTGTAGGAGGTGGTTGCTAAGGTGTCATGTTTGGCTAACACTTATCAATACAAAATGAAATTGTGATATAACTTTTAACACTCGAAAATTTGATATGTAATGTAAGAAATTATGACGATAATCAAATTATGTATATACGAGTACAATGGATACATGTTCTCGACAACCGAGTCTTTGAATTTCAATATTTCGCCGTGTCTGTTCTTAATTTCCTGTAACGGAATATGCCATGAGTGATAACACATAAATTTCACCCAAATATGGAGAAATCTATTTATATTTTCGAGGGATACCGATTATAACATATTCGCTAAAGTATATATCGTCAACACATTATTGTCCCACAGCTGGGCACGGGTCTTATCTCGGAATGAGAGAGTTTTAGGCCATAGTCCACTACGCTGGCCTAGTGCGAATTTGTGGACGTCACACACCTCCGAGACCTTTTTTTTATAAAGACCTCTCGGGTGTTTAGGTTTCCTCACGATATTTTCCTTCACCGAAAAGCAGTGATAATTAATTTCTAACACGCACGTAGATCAGTGGTGCATGCCTGGGACCTCGGACATTGAACCTCGGACTTCCCGATTGAGAGGGCAAGTTTCAAACATTAGGCTATCACTGCTGCAAATTATTATAAATATATGAATAGACTACCTATTTCACCTTATATTATTTATTTACATAAGGGATTTAAGATTCGTTGGGTCTAAAATCTAAATACTTAACTCAGCAACAAATTGTTGAAATCTACGTCAATGATGCTAACATTGCGGTAATTATCATTGGACATCAATAATGTAATTTTTAGCGTTTGGTTTTTACAATTCCCTGAGAATACAAGAAAACATAAGAATAGAATATAAGCAAATATGTTCAAATACGACTTATTTTTTATTTATTATCGCAGCGTAATTTTTTAATATGTTTAATAAGACAGTTATTGTTGATTCATTAGTCCTCTATATAAATGTTACCTGAAGCGTTATTTTAGCACTTTTATCTTGGACTTTTTAACGCAGTTCTAAAGTTCAGTGATTTATAGGGCGATGGGTGACGCTTAACTCAATGTGTTATTATTGGTAAATCTCAAAACACACCAATATCGAGAAAGATTCCGTTACGGGAAAAACGAACACGGTGCAAACAGTAAAAGATAGTCACTAAATGGTTGGACATGAGGCCTCAGTGACGCGTCACGAGCCCTCTTGAGTGAGTTGTCGACGAAACTTTACTTGTATGTTGTACGGAACCTATCGTTTTCATCCATCTCTTGCTTATTGCAGATATTTTGATATATGTAATTATATAATATGTATTTACAGTTTTACGAATCGAAAGACTGAGTGATGGCATGTTAAGTTGTAAACATCGGGGGTCTAACTGTATTTTTACTGCACATTCCTAATCCACATCACAATGCAGATTGTGTAGACAAACAATCGTTGCTCGGCGTAATTTGCATTTATCGGTCTACGCAGTTTTCTATTGTATGTGTCTCAGCTTAAGGGCCGGTATCCACTAAATTGAGCGAAAATATGTCTCGTTAATGCTACGTTGGTCTTCTGAGTAACATTTGTGTAAAATTTTGTCTCAATGAAATAAAAATTGAAATTGATATGTTTGTCGTTTTAACATCTAGACAACATGTAAGAGGCAAATAATTCCAAATGTTGGCAACATTTGTAATTATTTGCCTTTGCTTTACATTTTTTATTACAATTATATCTACCAGCAAAATACAGATAAACGTTTATACGTTTTTAAATTGATTTCGAGTCGTTAAAATCTTATACAACGATTGTAAACAAAAAACATACTATTAGCAACCTTCATTGTGCTACAATGTTTTTAAATAAGTTTCAATGTGATAGAATACACTCTACGCTTCGCCAATCGCAGGGAAACAGCAATGCGCTTTGTAATAAAGCATTTCTAAAAAGTGTAATTAATACATCTACATTTCTGTTTAGTCCCTTAAATTATGCATTACTTTCTGTTGGCGCACTTGTACACGAGGCATATTTCTGTTGTATTTTATGGTAATAGCTACCTACGCTCGGTTTAGAGGATATTAAACGGCCTACATTTTTTAATGAATGTTCGGAGGCTTTTGTGACTGATGTAACTTCATCTGAATCAACTTCATTCATCTACTATATTATATGGTACTTAAATTCTAATCTGGTGTTCATGTTAATAGTATCTATGTGTTGCAAAGTGAAAAAATACAAAAAATATTAATGTAAGTTAATGTGCATAATACATTGTTTAATATTTTAACTAATAATATATTATGGATCTAAATGGAGCCCGTGGTGTGCGGTGTGTGAATTTAATGTAGTTGTTGTCCGTCATCATAGCGATATTTGAGGTGATTTGGTATGTAATGGGTATGAAATCACAATTATTTGCCTTAAGTATCTCTATTTTATATGATTATTTTGAATTTGATTATAAATTATTTTGTTCTTTTGTTGTAATGTCTACTCATTGTTTTTTTTATGAAATTTTGTTAGTGTTAAGTTGTGTCGCGTGCGATTTTTATAATGCGACACTTTGGTGATGAGTTATTGTTATTCCTATAATATATATACAATAAGCTTTGCGTTAACTTCATCAGAAAGTTTTTAACATTCTTATTTTATTAATTGATCATTGCTACTTAAAATCAAGTGAGATATGAACCTTGGTAATAATATTATATATTATTGCGTTTGTCGTTGTCATCTGCACGCGAAGGCTTGTCATACATATCCATCGAAATACCTAATAATCTGTGTATATTGTAATAAGTATCTTATATTTGACTGTTAAATTCATGGAATTTAAGCAGTTTTCAATGTGAATCTTACTGGATATGTATAACAAGCGGATATTCGTTGGTTTTAAAATGTAATAGACGTGCCTAAATATAAAATTGTGCCACAGTTTTACTAACAAATCGTCCTGGTCGCGACGTGACAGAGAAATAATATAAAATATAGCACTACACGATGTTAACTAATGGAGTATCTACCTTAAATGTTTATTTTAACATTTTCACATGAATTTAATTATAGTGTTTTACATATTACTTTGTTTTATTTTATCTAAAGGTCTATCATGCCCAGTGCCATTTACAGGTTCTAATTTATTTACTCATAACTTACATCTAACATTAAAGGTTAACCTAATACGTTAGCGTAGTGAAATAAATGATTAATAACTATAATTCTAACTTATTAGGTATTTTTTGTAATATGGAAGTAGCAAACGAGCATCCAATAATCTGAATTTCCGTCCAAGGATTGACATCTGTAATGATAATACAAGAAGTATCCAAGAGTTTGATAGTTGTGTCTGGTGGCTCATAGTACCAATCAGCATGTTAGAAAGATTTAGGTAAGTAACCGCATCAAGACTGTCCAGGGAAATTAAGTAAAATGTGTATAACTTGAAAGACATGTGCCATATAAAAAAGAAACATGAAATTATTAGTACCTATCATATTACTTTTCTTGAATTGTAAAACATTAATTACGGAGCAGGTATTATTGAATCCACTTAATTAGGTATTTTTGTTGGAGTTAATTCCTTAACTCTTGATTTGCATAAGTAAAATATACTGATGAATGACCTCGTTACGTTTTTTATTGAGTATAACGCCATCTAGTTTTTATAATAATGAAGTAGCAAACTAGCATGCAGTCCAACCGATAGTAAGTGGTCACCGCTGCCCAGGGACATCTGTAAGCAACTTCATATAGAACATAGGTTCTATCTAAAGTCAATCACAGATGTGTTGCTACTCCCGAGGACTAGGATGGTCGCCTCATTATAAGTGTGCCGGCAACCACACCCTTCCATCGAAAGTCAATGAATGCTTCTCGTTAGAAATAGGTGTGGCGGTGGTATCTCCCCGGTCGAACTACACTGGTTCTAGAACCTTCAAAACTTTGCTTTCACTTTCAAAACAACACGTTCAAAAGTTAAAACTTTAGAATTATTTTTTCAGTACGCTTGGACGGTATGCATAGGTTTCGTGATTACGTTGACAGAAATCTCAATGGTATTTAAAATAAATCGTTAAGTTATGTAATGTAAATACGTACAATATTAATATTTTAATAGGTACTTATTGGTATTATTTATATCTTTAGTGTGGGAGAATGGCGCCATCTGTTTTAAACGCGAGTAAACTCCAGTCGTGGGTCGGAGCTGACACACACTGTTTTTTCTATTTGTTTTTGTAGGAATTATTATTTTCTTAATAGAACTGGATTTATTACTTAAGCCCATATTAAAAATAAACACTATTGCTATTGCGATCCTAAAGGTGGTATATGCAATGCGCTCCTTACCAACACCATTAGATACATTACTACATGAGTCGTATAGAATCAATTGCGGCAATCTCAGTTTCGCAACTTTTTTGGTATAAAATAACGTTTCGTAAAGGACGATGTGTGATTTATTAGTATTATAGCAAGTTAAGTTATAAATATGACCTTTTATTTCATTTTGGGATAAATATTTAAAAATAAACTATCATAATGGCCACTTTCTCTATTATTTATACAAAAAACTGTTGACAAGTTTGGCATGTAACTAAAAAAATTGATTATTTTTGTATTCTACACAATTACCAAGCGATACAAAGCTACACAGTTATTCAAAATAAGTAAATACAAAGATATCGCCAGAAAATAAGCACCTACCTTACGTGACTATTTCAGCAATATTTTTTGAAGTAAAACTTGGAGAAACGAAGCGAAATTGGGAGAAAGAAACACTAGGACAGTATAAATATGGAGGAGTTTATCGATTCTTTTAGCTCTAAACGTGTGAACGGGACGCAAATAGAGTAGGTACTAACGTGCAAGTGAGACAAAAATATACTGTCGATTTCTTTCCATAATGATGGAGATATTTTTGTCTCTCACATGTTATAGGGTAGTATAAAAATTAAAATCGAATTCAAAAATATTGCGAATGTACTAGGAAATTATATCTATGGAGCAGGTGATAACTTTAAAGAAATTCTGCATCTCTTTCGTTCTAAAGCTATAGAAGTAAGTGCGAGCAGCACACAAATATACTGATGGTTGCTTCTCAATATATATTTGACTCTATTTCATGCGTTTGACGGTAATATAAAATTTAAGGGCACATGGTTCTATCATTATTTGTCTGCGACTCTATATTCTTGTACCTTATGTTTGCCATCTTCTAACTACATACGACTAATTGGCATACCTAGATAAATGCAAATATTATTTCATTAAAATTCACGAAGATTTTACAGTATAGTGAAGTAAATAAACAAATATTTAGAAAATGTAACATTTATCATCAATTTCATATTGTACTGATTTTTAATTATCTACTTTCGACATAGTTCGACGAAATTAAAAAACAATGAAGTGACTATATCAATGACGAGCGAAAATATCTCCAATTATGGCGTTTGTTTTGGACACGTACGTCGCACCGCCTTTCATACGCTTCAAGATAGCTCACGTAAGACGTGCCCTTGCCATAATTTTTAACTTTTGTATAGGTCCATTTAAATCCAAATGAACAAAAATAGTTATTTTTCAAACGAATATTTTGTAAACCCATATTATTGTCTACACGTCTACTGCATCGCATTAAAACCAATCTATATTGTAGGAGAATAGTAAAGTATACTTCAAGCCTCTTTTAGTTGCGAGAGAAACCAGTGGCACACTAAAAGTGTTTTGCCATAATAAGAATAACTGTATTTTTTCTTTCTTTTGTTTCATATATTAGAAAAATGTTGTTCCGTTATGGAACTTTTTGAGGCACATATTAGCCATAACTTATACTTAACATGCACCCAAGGTAAAGTTCAAATGAAAGATTGCCTAAATTACAGATTTCATAATGGTATAAAAAGTAGGGTTCAAGAAACAAACAACGGATTATAATGATCACATAATTATATTATAAAATGATTTAATTACAATAAACAGAATAAGTATCATAATGTACCTACACTACGAACAACTTACATTACGCAGAAGCGGACAGGATGTACTCTTCTCATATTTACATTTTGTACATTGAGCGCTCGATTCGTTCATCGTAATACTTAATTTACGTCCTTCGCGTCGCTAACGATATCATCGACAATAAATAGTGCGGGGGAAGGGGACACGAGCGGCAGGGGACGGAGCGCGCGCCGCCCTTACTTTATATGATACACGACGACGCGCCGCGCCTCGGCTATGTACACTACAACTGCTCCACGAACTTCGTGAGCTGGTCCTGCGGCGTCATCTGGGACAGCTGGTCCTCGGGGGGCGGGAGGGGCGCGGGCGGCGCGGGGGACTGCCGCAGCAGCAGCAGCTCGGAGGGCGTGGGCGGGCGCGGCGACGGCGTGGCGGGCGGCGACCGCTGCAGCACGCCGCCGCCCGGGAAGTAGCGCGCGCCCAGCCGCGGCCCGCCGCCCGCGCCTGGGTAAGGTGCGCGCATGCCCATCATGCCGCCGCCCACCGCGCCCACGCCCACGCCCACGCCGCCCACGCCCGCCGCCGGGCCCGCCTGCTTGAACCAGCCGCCGGCCTGCGCGGCGTGCGCCATGCCGCCCACGCCGCCGCCCGCGCCGACGCCGCCCAGGCCCACGCCCGTCACGCCGCCGGGCCCGACGCCTGATACACCTCCCACCTGAAATCAACAATATCGATAAGATTTCGCATTTAAAGCATTGTAAGTGTACCGATTGTTTGTGTAATCAATCGTTTATAAAATATCAAAACGACAATCCTAGAAACATTCTGAATATTGATGCAATTATTTCTACCGCCAAATTTAGATACTCGCCGAATACAGACAATTACGAATAGATAAATATCTAAGTTTTTTCGGTACTCGCCACGAGTACTCGTCGCTTCTTCACAATGTCGGTTTCTTGACGTTAATAACTTACAATATTTGTGTGACATGTGATTGTATATACTGAGAAAAGACGAATATAAGTATGTTGGCCTTTTCGAGGGCTAATAATCTTATAATATATATCAAAGCTAATATTCTTAATTAAACTAGACCTAACCTCGAAGACCTCCCTTATAATTTACAGTACTTGTATTGTATATAAGTATAGTAACGCACAATAGCACTCAAAACATTGAAATAAATTTCACCATTTATATATAATTCTAAACAGATTATAATAAATAAAGGCCTATATTTTTTTAATAAGTTGTCATTGTCATAGAACTTTCATTATTTAGTTTGTTTTCTTATTAGTCAGAGGCAGAGTGAAGCTACTGATTCTGCTTCTCCAATTCAATTGAAAATATATAAGCTGCTGCTTATCCAATTCAATTGAAAATTTATATGGCTAAACTCTATCACACGGTAAAAATAAAAGGGACCTAATACGAATGTTACAGTTAGTGGGAAATAATGTGTTCGTATCACAGGGTGTGGCTCAGTGCGCTAAGATAATGAAATGTTACATTTATGTTTATTATTTTGCGCAAAGCCACTCTTTTTTAACTCGGCAGCCGAATATTGACATTATGATCATTAGGACGAGTGTTACTTTTTAATTCGGTAGACAAATAGTCAATCTATTTGTTATTAGGACCAGTTTCGACTCGAAACTTTCGAGTGTTTCATCCAGTTGGCCTCAATTTTAAGGTAGGTCCCTTTTGTTTCCACTGTGCTACATGTGTTATTTGTTTAAAGCCAACACGCAATACGAACCTGTGACTGTTGGGGCAGCATCTGGTGCATCTGCTGCAACCGTTGCTGTTGCTGCGGTTGCATCATATGCTGCAACTGTTGCGGCTGCTGCGGCACGCCGCCGCCGAGGCCGACGCCGCCCACGTTCACGTTGCCCACGCCGCCGACGCCGACGTTGCCCACGCCCACGTTGCCCACGGGGCCAACGCCGCCCGCCGCCTGCTGTTGGTTCTGGGCGTTCTGTGTACAAATATTGATAACTGTCACAAGTTGTTGTAAGAGGTGCAATATATTACAAAATAGAAAATTGACACCACGTCCACCATTTGTCTTCTCTAGTTATATACCCTAGTTATCTAGCTATATTCCCTGGTACATTTTAAGCATTTAAGCCTTATGCCTAATTTAATTGAATTCTATAAACAGTAGTATCATATAATTTGCGTTGATTACAAAAAAATGGTTGGTTTGCAACACCACCTCTGTGATACGTTGAGCGTATTTATATCACTCGCCGCATACTAGATGGCGTACTGCCGGGGCAGACGTAGATAACGTCTCTCCGGCGCTGTAACCCTGTAGTCGGGGAGTAGAATACGGCTACGGTATCCCCTGCCTGTCGTAAGAGGCGACTAACAGGGGGCCTCTGGGGTTGCGGACGGCTAGAGTGGGAGCTCGAACCGTCCAACAAGCTGTGGCTGCATCTCGCCGTAAGCACCGGATGATGAAGGGGGATTGTACACGTCCCCCAAGAGATGAGCCCGCGAGGGGCACTGCGCTAGGGGCCACCGGTTCGTTCCGTTGGAGTTTCCGAGTCCCCTACTACAAGCGCTGAGGAAGGCCACCGAGGAGGTTTTAGTGGGTAAAAATCCCACATAACCCTGAGTCTCTCCCAAGGACTCTGTGTACCTTTTGAAGATTTCCTCCCCGTAACAAAAAAAAAGATGGCATTGTACAAATTCAGCTGAACAAATCTAATAAATTACTTTCAAAATCTAATATTGGGACAAGACCTCGCCTTAATAACTGTCCTTATTGCGAGTTGCTTATTTCCGTGTAGTTTAAATTATTAAGGAAGTGAAGTTTGGAAGCCTTCTGTTGGCAACTTTATACTTTTATAGTGTCGTTTTTCAAAACTCACTTTCATCACTTTTCCCAAACGCCACAATATAAGTGAAACGGAAACTGAACAGTTTTAACGAAGAAATACAATGGTGTCGGAAGAATTTATTACCAATACTCATTTTAATATCCACCAATTCGCACTTGGCGTCCACCAATTCGCACTTGGCCAGCGCGGTGGACTATGGCCTAAACTCTCTCATACTGAGAGAAGACCCGTGCCCAGCAGTGGGACAATAATGGGTTGACGACGACTCATTTTAATAGACAATAAGAACTGCATAACCTTTCTATATATTATCTAGAAAATGAGGCGCTGAAATAATTGGGCGTTTAAATTATATTTTTAACACGCTTTTATTAGCTTCAGTTGTATGTCAATATTCGCGAGTTTCTAGAAGGTTGAATAATTTTAAACTTTGCACACGTATCGAGGACCATCCCTTTCAAACCCAATATTGGGGGGGTCCCCAGTCGTTCCATATTTTTTATGGCATTGACGTAGCAAATAAACAGTCCACTTGAGGCGCGTTACAGAAGACGCTCACAAAGCCCCAAACGCCCAAAACGTCGTTCCACAAGACGAACGCGGTCGTTGTGGTCGCGGTGAATACGTCACTCATGACGTCATGACTTACGCCCACGCGAAGCTCACGACGACCCATCTAATAAGGTGGGTCGAAGTGGTCGTTCCACTAGAGATTATATCAGTAACGCACTACGCACGCACTAGTGGAACGGGAAACATTGTGAATGTCTAATGGAACGCTTTCTTGATAGTAAGTGTCCCTGCCACCCATTAACCATGACCATAAACCATGGGTTCTACCTGCAATCAATCAAAGATGAGTTGCTACTCCCTAAGACTTAAGATGGTCGCGACATACAAACGTTTGCCGGCAACCACACCCTTCAATCGAATCGCAAGCAGGGCCGCCTATTACCTATAAGTGGCCCTGGGCACGTTAGGTTAAAGGCGTTATCGTCTGTTATTTACGTTTGGGTAGTTCGTGAATGACCTAGTTCGGAAGAGCGTTTTTTAGTTTTATTTTCTTGAAGACTTTTATTTTTTTTTTGGGAATCACACTAGAATCTGTATACTTCTGAACGACTTCTTATCTATCAACTGACTAACTTACAATGATTAGTTATTTTAAATCAGGGGTAGCTATACTACAGTCGATTACAGTTATTAGTAAGTTGATCATGGAAAGGCAATAAAAAAAAATTCTTAAATTTTTATAAGTCGTAATATATACCCTGTAGTGATGTAACAAATGTTATTATTTGACATTCGCGAATGCGAATATTCCATATCAACATTCGCGAAAGCGAATGCGAATGTTGGATTTTCTCAGTTTTTGGTGTAGTGCCAAAGGATATAAAGTTTGGAGACGTTTAATTTTTTTTAGGTCGACAATCTGCAGTTTGATTTCAGTTTGGTTAGATTTGGCGACCGTTCGCAACAATTCTTATTCCCGAACATGCGAATATTCGTATGCTCCCGAATAAGAATTACGTGAGAACTACGAGAAATAACGTTTCATTTGAACTTTAAAAGGTGGGGTAGAACCAGTGTAGTTCGACCGGGAAGGTACCACCGTCACTCCTATTTCCAATGTAAAGCATTTCTTGCGCTTCAATGGACGGGTGTGGTTATATGAGGCGACCATCATGGTCTTCAGGAGTAGCAACGCAACGATTGACTTCAGATGGAACCCATGTTTCATTTGAAGTTGCTCATCGATGTCTATGGGCGACAGTAACCACTTACCATCAGGTGGACTGCATGCTCGTTTGCTACTCAGATAAAAAGGTTGAGAAACTGCAGTTCGATTT
This sequence comes from Spicauda simplicius, assembly GCA_949699795.1. Classification (NCBI taxonomy): domain Eukaryota; kingdom Metazoa; phylum Arthropoda; class Insecta; order Lepidoptera; family Hesperiidae; genus Spicauda; species Spicauda simplicius. The sequence goes on from OX453057.1 coordinate 19,931,769, forward strand.
CAGTTTGATTAGATTTGGCGAAATTTCACACCAATTCTTATTCGCGAACATAATACTACAGAAAACAACGTTTAATTTAAATCTTCCAGAAGCATGCAACTGATAGATCCTGCTGGCATAATTTATCGGTAAAGAGCCAAACTTAACTCCGATCAAGTCTAGCGCAGAAACTTCACATCCACTGACCTGTGCTCTCTGTTTGATAAATGCGGCCATGAGCGGCGGGTTGGACTTGAGTATCTGCAGGATCTCCTGCTGCTGGTTGTGGCTGGTGGGCGAGCGCAGCGTGGCCATCAGCTGCTGCAGCGCGCGCTGGTGCATCGGCGGCTGCGCGGCCTGCTGCGGCGGCGCCGGCGCCCGCTGCTGCAAGTTACGTACAAATTGTTATCTCCACTCGCCGCTTTACCTAATGCGTGTGTTGTGAGTCGCGAAGAGGACAACGCTGTGTTACTTATACAGGGTGTAATCATTAACTTTCTACGATCTCATACTAAATGTATGGGAGTGTTTAATGTAAAGTTTTTAGATATGTCTAGTGTTATTTTTAAAAAGTTATTATTGTCATTATACGCATTAGGCAAATTACTTTTGATATCAGTTTAAAGTTTAAAGTTAAAGTTTAAAGTCTATAATAGCCGTAACTATTCCGTACTATGATCGCCTGTGCACATTACACGCTGTATAAGGGGGTAGGTCTTGTTAGAATTAAAAAAAATATAGTTATTTTTTTATTCCATTTGTACCAGTAGTACTATGTTTGAAACAGACTATTATTTACTGAAATAGGTAACTTTGAAGCAAGCCATTTTAGAGCTATAATAGTAAAGCAAGTCGTACCCAAAACTTTAATCTCGTTTTTCTCGAAACCATGTTTTCGAAGTGATCCCTGGAATTCAAAAACGGCTTCTTTTGGTCCCCACACCCCGTATCACCCGAGCAACAAAAAGATATAATCGAATACGACAAACCCACAAGTTTTACAACAATTCCTAAACCGAAAACGGGCTACATTCGAAAAAACCTCATCTACCTAATTTCCGTCTATAATGATCAATGACCGAAGTTATCGGAAATCGAATACGGCTTAATTGACTTAATTTGAACGCGCCATAAGTTGAAATGAGTCGGACGAGTGTGAACAATCCACTTTGCACGTGTTATTATTATATAATGCATTAACTTAATATGCTTTGGTTTTCTCAATATGTGTTAGATTCTCCATGTTAGAACTATAGTTAAAGGATACTATATGAGGTGATTTTCGTAATATTGCCTTAAATTATTTTTAAATAAAGAAAAAAATTGTTTGTTATGCATACATATAATATGTGGCAAAAGTTATTCAATTTCACTGATTAGTATAATAAACAATGTAACTAATGCGTAATAACAAATAACTTTTTAAAAACTTGTTCTTTTGCTGACGCTACCCCATATATATATATATAAGGCGATTAACACACGGCACCGCGCACCGCCGCGAAGGGCGGTGGCGATAGAGCGGTTTTCGTAGCGGTGCCCCGCGCGGTAAGGCTGTTTACGCGCGGATGGACCGATCTCCGAAATAAACTTTTCGATAGCGAAATCCATTTTTATTAAATTGCAACACGTCCTGCAACAAAGATGATCCGCGCGGTTAGGCGGCGGCCCGTGTGTGAGGCGCCGCCCTTCCGCGCTGACGTCCGCGCGGAGGAGCGTTGGTGGTAAGAACACCGCTGGACCGCGCGGTCACTTTGTGTGTGTTAGGCATCAACGGATTTATTAGACCACAATACAAAATGAGATTAGCTTCACCGTCTACCGCGGCTGTGTGCGGTGCCGTGTGTAAATCGCCTAACGTTACCTACGTCGGGAGGAGCAAACCTAGCACGAACGGGCATACTCGTGTGGTGTAAGTACTGTGTAGTGTGGCACAACTTTGTGCGGTATACGTTACCTGCGCTTGCGCCGGCGCGTGCTGCGCGTGCGGCGCGGGGTGGTGCGCGAGGCGCGGGTGGTGCGGCGGGTGGTGCAGCGGCGGCGGCGTGCGGTACCGCGCGCCCCACTCGCCGCGCGCGACGCCCACGCCCACGCCCACACCCACCGCGCCCACGCCGCCCGGCGGGCCCATCGCCGCCTGCTTGCCGTACGACGGCGCCTGCTGCCGCGCCGCCTCCTCTTGTACCTGTTTGTGGTGAACACGCAAGTTGGTCATTGAAGCGACTACAACGATAAAAGGTTAACTGTACACAAGCAAAAGGGACATCCGGCAATCCTATACAGTTAGTCAATCTTGTTTACTACGCTTCACGTTGCTAAATTGAAAATTATACGGGCAACTGCTGACCCGCGGGTCGATTTAGCTAAACGCGTTACGGATAGGGATCCAAACCGCATTTTTACGGAGTGGTGAAGTTTCATATGTAAAATATTTCCTAGGCTGCATAATTTTTCTCGCTCCCAGAGGCTAGCTTGCATAATTTTGAGTCTGTCTATTTTCAGAGTCCAGATTTAATGTACCTTACGACTTTTACTAAGACCTACGGTGACTTTTTGCAGCGATGCAATCGCGTGCTTAGTAAACGCGCGACAGCATCGCTGCTAATGCGTGTTAGTAGCATTTGCAAAGCGCTACAATAATGATACCAATGCGCTATTGCATCGCTACAAAAAGTCGCCGGGGCTATGGCCCTAACGTACACAACATTAAAATGAACATTCTTAATCCTGTAAATTTTAAAAAGGCTAGATGTCTGTATTAACCTTGTAATTTATAGGTAGTTCTACAATTTCTAGTTGGCCACTTTTTTTTTCGTAAATTGATATAAAAATTTTGCTATTAATCATACAGTTAAGATAAATGTGGCCAGTAATTTTTAGACTTCGTTGTATTTATACGGATTGAATCACACTTAACTTTCTGTTTCTTGTATATGTATTTTTCTCTGTGGGGTACAGTTGATTTAAACATCAGGTTGATTATAACGTTATAGCACTGCAATCTGATTCGTACCGAAGATACAATTTTTTCTCAACGATTTCATCTAATATCGCTTATCTATTTTGCACATACGAGTAATCAAGTCGTTTGCAACACAAGCAGGTGTAAATGACATCTAAAACATAAAGACCAAAAAAAGGCGACCATCACAGTCCTCGGGAGTAGCAACGCATCTGTGGTTGACTTCAGATGGAACCCATGTTCTATATGAAGTTGATTACAGATATCCATGAGCGGCATTGACCACTTACCATCAGGTGGACTGCATGCTCGTTTGCTACTTCAGATTAAAGAAAAATTAAAAAAATAAGAATCATACCTGTTGCAGCGCCTTCTGCACGTTGTGCGGCAGCGCGTGCGAGGCGGGCTTGGCGGGCGGCGGCGAGGCCAGCGCGGGCGCGGGCGGCGGCGAGGGCGCGCCGGGCCCGCCGCGCGTGTTCATGGCCGCCATGCGCCGCCGCAGCAGCTGCTGCTGCTGCAGCCGCAGCTGCACCTGCTGCTGCTTCAGCTTCTGCTTGATCTTGCTGCAGAACGGCACCGAGCACTTGATCTCCTGGCAGTGCTTCGCGTGGTAGCAGCACAGCGCGATCAGCTGCTTGCAGATCGGACAGTCGCCCTTCGTCTTGCGCTTGCACGTCTTCGTGTGCCCGACCACCCGCTTCATCTTCTGGCACGACGGCAGCCTGCAGTTGGCGTCTCGGCACTGGCACGCGTGCACCAGCGACTGGATGCAGCGCTGGATGGACAGCTTGCGCGCCTCCTGGGGGTTCGCCTGCTTGGTGTCGCCCGGCGACGAGCCCACGTCGAGGTCGAGGCCGAGCTTCTCCATCTTGTGGGGGTGGCCCTGCTTCTCGTGGCAGGGCACGCAGAGGTCGAAGTCGTCGCACACGGTGCAGTGGTAGCGCGTTTCCACGTGCGACTTGCAGTTGTTGCACGTGTACACGAACTTGTCCTGCCCTTGGTTGTGCAACTCGTACAGCATGCACAGCGTGGAAAACCGCGCGCGTCGCGTCGACGAGAACTCATAGTGTCGGTCGCGCGCCATCGTCAGGAACGCGTCCCGCCCGTCCATCAGGTCGCAATTCATTAACGGGTCCGGGTCTTGAATAGGCTGCAAGGACAAATTAATGCTGGATTGTTAAAATATTCTTATTGCATCTTTATCCATATTGGAATGTTAAAAGAGCATTGACTATTGCAATAACAAAAACGACATAAATACTAAACATTGTTATTTTAATATTTCGTATATGCCCAAATACAAAATAATACAAAATTCTTATATTGAACTTAACGTTCGTCATCAAATTTCTTTCGGCACTACTTAGGCACATCATTACGAGCAGATTACACAAACGTAATTTTAATACAAGAACAAATGTGACAGTCTCAGCAAACTAGATTTAAATGCTTGTGTATCTTGTATATGTTATATAATATCTATGTTATGTAGGATTTTTATGCAAGGATATCTTGCATAAAAATCCTACATAATAGAGATGAGCTCTTAAATTATATTTTTAAAAGTTTAACTCTTAGGATTTGACATACAAACGTTATAAGAAAGCTACTCTCATTACTCACCGCTAAGCTAGCGGCAGACTGTGCGGAATGTAGCCTAATGACGAAGAACACCTCCTTGTGCTTCTCCATGGTGGCGAATATCTTCGCGCTGAGATCGCTGCCCTGTTGCTGGTCGCTCTGCTTCTTGCTGTTCTTCCTCTGAGCGGCCTTCGATTTGTTCGACTTCTTCGCCTTCTTCTGGCCCTTCTTCTTACCGTCCGGGCCTTGTTCGTTCTCCTCGGAGGACTGGAATATCTAAAAGCATGTTAGAATCCACGTAGATAGAAATTTTATTTCGGCGGTGTTAGAGTACAATCTGAGAATACTTGTTGGTTGGTTTTGTGTCAATAAGTCACATTGATTATGTAATAAACATTGAATATTTCAAGACATTGTTTTATTTTTCATTAATCACGTGACACCAATTTTGACGATTCTTCGACTACATCACATCATTCTTCCATCTGTGTAGTGGATTTTTTCTTTACTGAATCCCACGTGAGTTTTTTTTGAAAATTAGAACAGAAAGATGTTAATTCAATCCAGTTATCCGACGACCCGCGTAGCGCAGCAGTTACCATACCGGTCTGATGCGCAATGGGTCCCGGGTTCGACTCCCGGCCAAACAGGTATCTGAATGATGAGTTTAGATTCCTGTTCTGGGTCTGGGTGTTTGTGTATTCGTCTTGTGTGTGTCCATGGTACCCACGACACAGGAGAAAATCCTACTGTGGGACTATGAGTGTAGGAAGCGTGAGTTATCAAGAAAATATAGACCGTTTCTTGCAGAAAAAAATACGTAATATCCCATCAAGGTTCGGCAAAACTGTGAAGTTATTAACTAACCCCTAATTTTAACATCAGACAAGTTTTAAATTAACTTATTACTAGACTCAATGAAAATTTTGAAACTGTCAATGATGTGAAAGAGTAGTGTAATTGTATCGTTGTGAACATGTTTGTGTGAAGGTATACTGACCACTGCCTCGGCTGCTTCGGCCTGCTTCCTCTTCTCCTCCTCCTCCTGGTCCAACTCCTTGATGGATTCCTCCAAGACGTTGGGCCAGAAGTCGCCCTCGAAGTATGGCAGCTCCGCCGCAGACGAGATATTGTCCTCCATTGCTTGCTTCAATATATCTTTATAATCTAATATTATCCTCTCTATTATACCCTTATCTAACATTTTCTTATACCACTCCTGTAACCTTTTAGGTTTTGGTATTTTTTGTTCGGGCGGATGGCAGTGGAAAATGTAGTCGTCGCCCTCGGAGGGCGGGCAAGCCCAGATGTGGGCCATTGTATAGCCCAACTGTTTAGCGTAGTCCAAGTAACCTAATAAAATCTCGTGATAGACGGCAGTCCTGTACTGCCTGGGTTGGAAGAAATGTACAGAATCTAGATATGCTATGTACACGCGCCTAGTGTTAGGTGAGGGACTGTCGCTGCCGTATTCCTAAAACAAAAATATATTTTTATTTGTAGACACACATATAAGTTTACTTCGTTCTACAGAGTACATGCATGGAGTTAATATTTATAAGGTATATGAACTTGTATCTAAAGTAATAAAAGCAAGTGCTTAGGATAGTGCACATGACGTCTTGTGTTTTCTTTAATGAAGGGTAATTGGCCCATACTATCACGTTATTTTTCAAATATATATAACTTTCAATATCAAAAGTTAGACGTAGTATTTCATTAGGACGTTTAAAGTCACACTGACATATATGAAAAAAGAGAAAGAACAAATAAATGAAAAAAACAACTACTTGCGTAGAAGTGTAGATACTATACTCACCTGTACATGCATTCCAAAGATACAAATATCAGTCCCGTCGACTTCCTCAAATGCAAACAACGCTTTAGCCCGATACGGGAATTCGGCAGACAATTCACCCGACTCCACAAACCTCGATCTCATTCCAGGTTTCACTTCCACCATCTAAAACAAGTAAATATTATTAAAAATTAAATTCATAAAATTTAACTATAATATTAATGTATGTATTAAAAAATATGGGATAAGTGGCACTTGCGAAGAATAGTTTATTTCGCGAATGTAAAATACATTTCGCCGAAATAAAATAAATTTTCCGAACATAAAATGTATTACGCCGAACTGTCGAATTTTCGGTAAAAGTATTAGAGCTAATATTGTAATAATCTCGAATCTGTAATATTGCTTATATTCAATAATTAGTTGTATAAATTACTAACTAAAAAGGTCAGGTTAAGGTATCGGCTTAATAATTTCAATGTTCTGCAAGACACTACAAAGGTGGCCAAATAGTTGCCTAATATATTTGATAGTCGCCTTATACTTGAAAATGCGTATTTAAATAACGGATTACGATATTAAACGAATTCTTTACATACTGTATTTAGTTCTTGTAACAAGCTTAATAGTCTATTGTCATTTTCAGCACGAATCAAACATACTATTATAACATTTTCGTCATTATCGGCAATTCTATTACGCAGATTGTTCATAATTATGATGAAGTATCAAAATGTTGCACAAGGTTAAAAAAAACCACACGGATTATTCAAGGACAAAGCCCTGTCGTAGTATAATAGAAAATGCTAAGGGGTACCTAACAGACAAGAATAAAAAAAACACATTTTACCTTTTCAGATGACGCGACAACCCTGATATGCACCTCACCAGCGCCAGCCTCTTTTTTCTTAAGGAAATTATTGACTCTCGTCTCAATATAAATGCCAAGCTTAGAAGTGGGCAGCTTCTTAGCACAAAACTTATTCTCTTTCCGCTTGGCCCCCTTCTTCTTCAAGCAGTTATCACAGCAAAAGCCCTGGGGCCATATTTGGTCGTGGTGCAACACGCATATCTGGTGTTGTTTCCTGCCACAGTCCATGCACACCACGAATGGTTCCTGCTCCAAGTGATCGTTTTTCATCTCCTTGAACTGGTCTTTTTTGATCGCTCTGAAAACAGTTCGGCATTTTAAGACATTTCATATTTGCTTTTTTAATTATTTACTAGTTAATGATATAATTCAATGAGGAAAGATTAGGAAGATGCCAATAAAAATCAAGACATTATTTATGAAATTGACTGTTATGACATTAATCTTGGTAACAATCTTTTTAGAGCTACATTTTATTGAAATAAAAAATAACTGTTTTAGTACTACAACTTAAGAAAAAAAATTCAATAAATATCTAAAGAGCTAATTAAGTTATTGATAAGACATACAAAATATACTCACGTCTGTGGCTGCAGCGGATCGTCGCCGAGCGTGACGGTGTCCCCCTGGATGTCGTTGAAGCATTTCTGGCAGAAGGTGTATCTATCGGAGACAACCCCATACGCTTTTAGACTTTATTCAATCAGCCGCGTAGCGATGGTAGTGATGTGAAGCGTGACAGGAACGTTTTGTGTGCAGGCAAGGACGTGCGTGGAGAGGGCGAAAAAAAATTAGTAAGCAACCCGAACATAAAAGGGAATTAGTTGTTAAGTATTAGGTATACCACATGCCAGTAAAGAGCGGACTTGAAAATTGTGGTCTTATTACACAATCCTGCAATTTAGGGTTTCTTTTTATGATTCATTTGTCCTCGGCCAATTTCCACATACAAATTTGTTACTTATAAGCACACAAAGCAAGATATGTACAGTATAAATGAATACTTGTACATACTCAAAACTGATATGCAAAAACAATTCACGACTCCACCTACACAAAAAACAAGAACTGCATGTTTGCTAAAGTACCAATAAGGTTATAGAGAATATAGGTTATAAAGCAACATAGCACTATTTTAAGCTTGTTTGTGTAAACTATAAAATGTTGACAATCGCTGCAAAAGTTATAGATATTGATAAACCAAAATCGATATAAATATTTAGTACTAATAACTGTACTAATTAAGCTGAGTCAAATTACAGTTAGAATTAACATTCTTCGTAGAGCGTGTTAGATGCATGCCATGGTAGACAAAATAGTCTTGTTCTACAAATTGTGTTTTAACAGAGGTACATCTAGTCAAAATATTGGATTTATTAAATAATATGATTTTATCTGCCATTACAAAGGTAAGGTAAGGCACAATCAATATCTGTAAATATTAATTTACCATTACTATTAAAAATGTGTCAGATATAATACAGGTTTTAACTTTACATGTAATGTACATCAAAATTGGCCGAAGATATTATGATATGCATGCTAGAAGTAGCAATTATTAGAATAAGTCATAGAGTTTAGATGCAATTTGGAAGCCGCAACCATTTCCATGTCTATTATTTATTAGCATGTGATAGATCAACAATTTTGTCATATATAATATCATTATCATTATAGTAAATTTTGCCGAAACATAAGGGAATCAATTTTAGCTTTACTAATATTAGACTACAGTATAGATTTACTAGCGCAATAAACATACAGCGATAAAACAGAAAGTATATTATCTATAATCCTATGAAAAGAATCTAGATCTTATACCACTGAATTATCTTTCGGTTTATATATGTAAGCTCTAGCCAATACGTTATGAGGGATGGCTACGAAAGCGATAGAAAAGCTTTATACAAAAATAAGAAATACTATAGATAGGATGAAATTAACACATAAGGTAACTAACGATTAGTCCTTATAGTTCAATGTGGTTAAATATTATACATATCATTATACATTGATACTAATCGATGATTAATACCTAGTTAAAGATTGAGTTTGTGAAATAGAATCCAAATCATATGTCAAGTAAATGCAAAAAGAAAATATCAACGTAAATCAAAATAAACATTTTCAAAGGTGTAAATATGTATGTCGATGGATGACGGGAAATTTAAGTACATTTCATAATTAACGCCGTTTAGTTTTATCACGGTAATGGTATCTACAGTATTCTAACTTCTTACAAACGCACGAAACGCAAGTTGTACCTACGCGCCTCGATTTCGGTATGCACTCGGTATACAACAGCCAACGAGTGTGTCGTAGTGACGAGCGGGCGCTGTGACGTTTTTTAAGCAGTAGACCTTTTTATTTAAATAATAATGTAGCGAAGAGCAATTGAAAACTATATTAGGGTGATTTTGATTGCTTTAATTGTGCATAAACACGTCGTGTTCATATTTTTTATTTTGGTTGGTAAAATATTATTCAGTGTGAAATTTATAACTATTATTTGTGTACAATTTGTTATTAAGTCTCTTAAATATTAAAAGAACGCGTTGTTTAATACCTTAATCTACTGAATAAAATACATAATAAGTAATAAAGACGGGTTTTAGGCGGCTTTAGACGGGTAGCCCTAACGTATACTCTCGTCCAGCGCGTCTGTAGGTATAAAATTCAAGGACATGGCAGAGTTAGATTACTGTATGATACTAGTACTGTGGTTTTATAGTTCGTAATGTATTAACATAGACAAGTGAGGGTAACTACTGTCTTCTCTTCACGCAAAACGGCGCGGGTAGGCGTTGATTATGTCATGCGATCGGAATGTATAAAAGTGGATCGGCTGAGTTAGCAGAGAGATTACTTTGTTGAACGTGCTGCCGCTTACACCGCTCAACGGAACGTTATCCTTGTTAGTACCAGTTATACGTTATTCCAAATATTATTTCCGTAAAGTTTGATAGTGACTAAATCAATGTTGTAATTATCTCCTAGCCCGTAATTCTTACTCCCACAAGTGAAGGCTACCATGACCGATGTAAGATAGGCCATTTAAAGTTTAGAAAAATAAGTCCCGCTAATAGTCACGTGACCGCACATGACGTCACATTCCTACGCCCCGCTTAATAGTAAGCCGCCAACGGTGATAATAAGGAGCTTCCTCAGTGTTTTGTTCTGTTTTTACTTGGGCATCGCGTTAATAATATTTATATTCGACAAATAACATTGATGAAGGATCTTTTAAATGGGCAATCGTAAAATCTACCTAATACTACAAGCAAATAATGATTCTGTTACAGCCAAATGCAATGCTAAGGCAAATTAACTCTCCTGGCTATTTAGAGAAGTTTATCTGTTCGGAATTGTTTTATTAAAACAAAATACACAACTAATGTCGTGCATAAACATGTATTAAAGTTTTGTACCTATGGGTGTGTATGTAGGTGTTAGGTTAGGCCTCTTCCTTATTAAACTTAACTAAATAATCATCAATTTATTGCAAATGTAGATCACTGTAGTGGGATGCACAGGTGTATTGCATTTTTTTTAGTTAATTTGTGTTAATATTAATATACATAAGGCCGTTTAATTTATTTTTATTTGTAACTTACTTCAGATGATAGCGATTAAAGCTAAATACTTTGGTTTACAGTAAAAATACGTTAAATGCGTTTATGATTTTTCATATTGTCCATACAAGTCAACGTATTTAGTTAGTCATTGTAGTTAATTGTTCTCAGTCACCTAATAAGAAAAAAATCTTTAATCGATCGAAGTACACCACAAACACAAATAATTAAATATATTTTTGTGCCTCGTGTTATTAATAGGTTACATACAGTGCCGGGTTTAGCATTACCAGCGCCCTGGGCGAGATTTCTGCTACGTCCTTTATTGCAATGCAATGAACCATAAGACATAAGTTTAATATTTTATTACTTTTTATTAATATTTTTATGTGCGTGTGTATCAGAGTTGCCAAACGTCCCTATTTTGGCGGGAGGTCGCGATTTATATAATCAAAATTAAATGTCTCGTGCGAAATAGCCTCAGTCCCGCTTTTCAGGAGAGACTGGACTTTCGCAAAAAAAGGTCGACAAATCTTGACAAACCTTGATGATGAATAACAACCAAATTTGATTGTAAAGCAATTGTTACGTATGTCGAGATTCCCCTGCTGAACTATGAAAGGAACAACATAATAAAAAAATATAGCTCATATCAATTAGTACTTATTTATTGATAAGTTGTTTATTTTAAAACGAAATAATTCATATTTTCACAGTTGTAAAGGTTGTTCAAACTTTAGGAAAGAAATTGGAAAATACGATTCTAAATACGAAAGTGTTACTGATATAAGATTCTAAATGATAGTTGGTATTACCAACTTGGTAACGTAATAATTTTTGTTAGTTCAGTAGTAGATTTGAACACCGAACATAAGAAAATGATAAAAAATAACAATGAAAGAATAAAAATATTTTCCCATCATCACTAATATAATCTTCATGAGTAATAATTGGAAATTAAAATCATAACTCCTAATCGGAATAAACGAATCAGAATAAATTTCCAGTTTTAAGGAAAGAAACATCGCGCATAATTTTTAATAGTATTCCTGTGGTTCTATTTGAAAAAAGAAAATAATTGACAAACTACTCTGTAGTATTTTTAATTAACGTTGTTTATGATATTGTTTGTGATTATATTTTCGAAAATCATTGCAGGATTTAAATCTGTAGTCGTGAAACATACGAATCTTATTATTATCGAAGAATTGATTACCTTATGTTCTGACTAAGAAAATCACTCAAAATGTACGTCCATGTGTGACGTAGAAAACTGTTACACGAATACCATCACGTATCATATGTAAAATTGGTAATAGTGTAAACACATACCTGTTCTTGTAACTGAAGTATTTAGCGTCACGCGGTATTGTGCAGAGCTGCTTGCCGTAGCAGCACAGCACTTGCGGGTTGAACGTGTACTTCCGTCCGCAGCAGTAGCCCAATGACTGCATCACTGGGTCTATGTCCAACTCGAACACTTCCGAAAGCTAAAATGTAAAATAAAAAAATGTTTATTACGATTGTAGTAATGTAAAAAAGATAAGAAAAAACGAAAAGTGTAGTAGTTAGTACCTTAGTACAGTATCTGTATACGCGTGAATTCTTGCGGTTGTACAGCCACGCGTTCTCGAACATGAGCCAAACGTCGTCCACGTACTCCCAGGGATCTTTGTACATGCCTTCGTCTAGATTCTTTTTGATCGTGGACAGATCTATCGGCCTCGATACGATGTCGAAGTAGTCCGGGATGCCGAGCGCCTGCGCGTCCACGGGCTGGCGGAAAGGCAGCGACTCCGGGTCCAGGCGGAACAGGTTCTCCAGCGTCGGCATCAGCGCCTGCCGCAGGTCCTCCGGCTTGAACACGAACGTCCGCCGGGGCCCCCGGTCCGACCCGTCCGCGCTCGCCTCGCCCGGTTCCTCCTTTATCTCCTGCTTGATCTCTTGATTCATCTCCTGCTTGATCTCCGGCTTCGCCTCCTGCTTGATCTCCGGCTTCTCCTGCTTAATCTCCTTCTTGATGACGAAGTCGAAACGTTCCATCGGCTCCTTCTGGTCGGGCTCGTCGCGCATGCCCTTCCCGCCGCAGTCGCCGTCGTCGGGCTCCTCCATGACGCGCGGCTGCTCCTCGGGCTCGCGCTTGACGCGCACGTCGTCGGGCGGGCTGTCGTCGGCGGCGGAGGCGGCGTTGAGCGCGGCCAGCTGCGCGGACACGGAGGCGGGGCGCGACGCGGGCCGCGTGTCGGGCGCGGGGCTGGGGTGCGCCAGCGGCGTGGCCGGCGTGCCCACGCCCGCCGGCGACGCCCCCGCCTCGCTGCGGAACGCGGAGTGGTTCATGAAGGGACTCGCCACCGGCCCGCCCAGCGGCCGCGACTTCGCGTCCGGTTGGTGATTCGGCGACGTTAGCGGCGCGGGCCCGTTGCTTTGGATGGACGGGTACTGCGGCGCAGGGGACGTCATGGGCTGCCCGAACGGAGACATGCCCGGGTTGCCCACGCTGCCTACCCCGACGCTTCCGCCGTTCGGCGTTTGCGGCATCTGTGTGAAAAATATGTCATAGATAAATCGTTTTCAGTTTTAATACCAAGACCCCATTATCTTAAAAAAAGTGAACAGCTGAAAATTCAAGAATGTTTTTTAAGAATGAAAATTCAACAATATGATAGGATAATTCATAATGCCGAAAACAAGTCACATTGATTTAATGTCACCTAACAACAATAAAAAATACATCAAAGTTATATTATAATTCAGTACTAAAAAGGTATGCTTACTTGGTTTGGACTGGGTCCAGGTGGGCCGACTAGGTTGGATTGGTAAGTCATGCGACTTCCGGGCATGGAGAGTGGCATGCCACCGGGAGAGGGTATTCGCATGGCGGGTAAGCCAGGCTGCGCGGGTAGGTTGGGCCTGCCCACGCCCACGTTGCCCACGCCGACGGCACCGCCCACGCCCACCGCGCCGCCGACGCCCACGCCGGGCGCGGTGGGCCGCACGCCGCCCATGACGCCGCCGCCCGACATGACGCCCACGGATTGCTGCTGCAACTGGTTCTGCTGCTGCTGTTGCTGCTGTTGTTGCGCTTGCAGCTCCTTCCTTTTTTGTCGTTTCTCTTCCAGTTCCTTCTGTATCTTGTAAATCTTTTCGGCCAGTAGATGGTAGTACTCCGATCGAGTACTCGCCATTTCGTACATGTCCCCCTCTACTTTTCTCGCGTACGCTACTAAGTTATGCATTCTTTTATCTAACATCGCTGATGGGTCTGGAGTTGGGAAGATAGCTTGCACCCTGTTTGACAAATGGCAACATTAGTACGAGTATGTAAGTGGGTAAAGTATCAAAGATATCAAACTGTCAATGGTTATATTAAGTCACTTACAGTTTATGAACAAGGTGGTTTCTGAGATCGGCTGTTATAGACTGGTGCCACTCCTTCGTACCAGAGGCAGGATTAGCGGTTACAGCACCAGCCAATTGAAGGGTCCCCGTCCCCATCTAAAAAAATATATTAATGTAAAAGAAGTAATGCTATAGAATATAATATGAATGACTCAAAATGTATGCTTTTGCAGTAAAAAAAAGTTTGAACAACAGATGTATGTTCTTGAGGACAAAGCTAGAACGTCTCAAATAAGTATGTGTCCCATACCGAATCTTTGAAATCCAGAAAACAACGCAACCCTTATCATTTCTGTTAATACACAAAAACAGATACGGCGGTGATATCTCTGTGGTCGAACCACAATAGGTTTTACCGGTTTTTATTCGTTATTATTCTGCAAGTTACTTGGCGAAATGTATTGTCAGTATCTAAATGTTACGTAAATTGTTTATATACGAACCAATTGTTGCTGTTGCTGCTGTTGGAGATCAGATTGCGTTTGCTGCGCGAAGAGTTGCATGGGCGTGGACTGCTGCGACTGCACCACGTCGGAGAGGCCTTGCGGGCGCGGCGCGGGCATCCGCAGCGGCGCCCGCGTCATCCCGCCGCCGACCATGTTCGCGACGGACGTGGGACACGCGATGCCCAGCGCCTCGTACGCGCGCTTCATGTCCGCCCCCGTGCCCACGCCCACCCCGACGCCCACGCCCACGCCCGCGCCGGCGATGGACACGCCGCCGCCGCCGACGCCGACCCCCGCGCCCGCTCCCGCGTTCGTCGGCGCCACGTTGGGTGCTACTCCTACGAAAATATCGATATATCAAAATTACGATATTATCATAACTTTCGTTAAAAAGATACTTCTTTGCTAATTTATTTTAAAGTTACCTATATTTCATTTTTCAGTGCAGAAAGACATTATTAGACTTAAACCATTTAGTCCAATTTAATAGGCACCAGATGTGGCTTACGTATCTCTCACATTTATCTCATTTTTTCTAAAATATACAGTATTTTGACGTCACTTATTATTTTAAAAACCATAATTTTTTCATCAATTTCCCAGACATTACAAGCAATTGTTTCCTGAAACAGTAACTTACCGGATAGGGCATTGACGGGCGCCAGCCCACTAGGCGCGGGCGCGGCGGGAGCGCTGACGCCTACGCACGCGCCCGTCGTCGGGTGGGATCCCGGCGCTACAATCACACAAAACAACATTGAATTAAAACACACCATTCATAATGATTTCTTAGCAACTTCATAAAAAAAACTCTCATTCTAATTTTAAATATTAGTATTAAAACCTGCAATGGGGAATTGTGCCGGGTATATCGTCCAAAGTTTAAAAAAATCTTGTTTTGTATGTAATAGAAAAACATTTTTCAAATGTAAATGTTGATAGAGAGGGTTTATTAATTTCAGCAATCACTTACCGTTCATTGTAGTACTTCTAGTCCGGTCTGCCTGCTTGAGCGGCAAACAGACTGGACAGTCATTCTTGTTACAGTGTTTCCAATGGTTTATGATTTGCCTTGACGACGAGCAATGCGGAACAACGCAATTTTTACCCGCCTGTAATAAAAAGTTGACATTGATTTTTTTTCCAAATCATTACCTCAAGCTAAAATCCATATAAACCATATCACATAGACGTGCCCTTTGAAATACTAAAGCGTGTCTTAAATTTTGCTATTAACGGTCACCCATCAAAATATCGACCGCGCCCGATGTCATTTAATTTAGCATAAGATTTAGTATAAGCGTTAAATGTATGAGAATTAAATGTGTAAGATTAAATAAATGTTTTAAAATTTCAATGAGTCTTACCTGACATGACATCATATGATTGAGGACCCCTTTCATAGTTTTACAGTGTGGTAATGTACATTGCCATAGCTCGCCGTTCGACTGTGACTCTCTTCTTTGACATTTATGCGCGTGTAGCAACAGAACGAGTTGCTGCTGTATAAGTTTCCTCTTCTCTGGATCCGCGATGGAACCCGAATTGGGTTGTTGGGGATTCGGTTGTGCCGAGGCGGACTGTGTCGCGGCTTGAGGTTGTGACTGTTTAATGATAAATATATATATGTTAATGGCTGGATGAACACTAGTAATAATAGTAATAAGCATTTTATTACAAGATAAGTACAATGTATATTACTAAATAGGAGGATTAACGCATAATAGAACAAATTTTTTGCCATCATTGGCTAAGGTCTAAGACCTGCAGATTCAACGTAAGTGGTGAGGCTAACAGAAGAAACTTTTCTACTCACTCTATATAAAACTACCCTTCATTTATATTGACCGCAAAATAAACGTTCGGCGATTATTTAGAAATTTACAAAGACGCATATAGACGTCAGTCGTTCGAACAAGGTACAAGGTACTTTAACTCGGAGACCACGAAACATTCGCTCCAAGTGTCATTTCATATTTTAAAAGTATTTCAGCAAAATATTACTGTAATTTACAGTGTAATTTCGTTACCTCAAATTATCGAATACATACATTTTGTTTTAACGCTTAAAATTAATGCTTGTAGCTCAAAACGAATTTACTTTGTGCGTCGCGGCTCGTGGCCCTATGATAACCGACAAGATGTAAGCCTACGCAAATATCGCTCATGCGATAGAAGCCAATGGGCAGTTCCTTATGGTACACGTCAATAAAATTAAAAGTACGATTTATTGATTATTAACTTGAGACATTAAGTACTGTACATTTTGATTGAAAATAAGTTACATTACATTTTAAACCAATGAAACACAGGATGTAACACTCTTGTGTTTGATGAACTTGATATAGAAAGAGGAAAGTGAATTTTGTTAAAAGGTTAAGATTTTATGTAACACTTTATTTCCAATGGTAATTAACTTATTTTAAGGTTTTAAATTTTTTCTTAACCACTAATAGAAGGCGGTTTTAAAACAAACCGTTAATTCATTTAATTTTAGTATTTTTAAGCATTAGTTTTAATCATGTTGCATTTTTAATTTACATGATCTTCCCGATGTTAATAAATTTGTTCAATGGCTCTAACCAATAGAGTGAACCAACTTAAAATGTTAAATACAAAGTGTATAAAATTGAGAAGCCGATTTCAAGGATATGATTATTTGTATCCCATAATAGTTGATAAACTTAATTAACACCCCCTAGGACATAAGTCGTATTCAAAACAAATGCAACCAGTCCAGGCTTGATAGGGTTACTTTCTTTCATCATAGAGAGCCAGAAGATGGCCTTACATCTTCTGGCTCCATCGTTACACTAGCTCAATGTCATAATATTACGTTGTCAACTAACTTACAAATAAATGCGATAGTTTAGATTAATAATACACCAGAAAACTTGCATTTAAAGGAATATTTGCCTGGAACAGTTACATTGAATAGTTACATTTTTATCATATAAACATTAGGAAATAGTTGGATTGTCATGTATTTAGTTGTTTAGTATGTATCTACCATGCATTTATCATGCATGCATTTATTGAATTGTTTGATTGAATTGGAAACTATTTTTTTTGTATGTATACTATCTAGGGTATTTCTCATCTACTACATATTGCACTCAAAAATCTATGTCTATACTATAATTAAATTATTTATTATTAAAGTTTCAAAAGGGCTTTCATTTACATCTTATAACTAAACTAACTGACCCGGCGAACTTCGTTCCGCCCAAAAGTCAAAAATCTAAAATTTTCAGTGTTCCTCCAATTATACATAAAAACCTTCCTCTTGAATCACTCTATCTTTATGATAAATCTGCCGTACAATTCGTAGCGTAGTCTTAAAGATCTAAGCATACATAGGGACATACAGCGCGAAGCGACTTTGTTTTGATAGTAGTGATACATCTATTTGTTATAGTTGGTATTAAATTATTAATTTTAATCTATTGGACATGTTACAATAAAGGCCACTGAAATATTATCCAGCTCCTCCAGTCATTACCAGACCATTGTTATCAAATGTAAGTTATTGAACTTCGAAAACGAATAATATGACCTGAAATTGACATGTTTAAATTGAATTGGAATCCGATCGACATACACCAAGATCTGTTCTGATAGAACAATTTGGCGATTAAAATTGACTCTCAAAGTTTGATGGCATTGTTAGTTACAGATGATCCTCTTATAAAGCATGTAACATAATGAAGGATGCTCAGAGTTCGTATAACGTACCTGTCCGCCAGCGGGCGCGCCGGGCGTCTGCGGCGAGGGCGCGGGCGGCACGGCCTGCGCGGCGCCGCCGCCGGCCTCCGCGGGCGGGCCGAAGCGCGCGCCGGGCGGGCGCTGCGCGGGCGGCACGCCGGGCCCCTGCGGCGACTGCCCGTACGCCGGGTGGAAGGGCGCCATCGGGTGGCCGCCGCCGCCGGGCGCCTGCATGCGCGCGTGGTGCTGCAGCGCGCTGCGCATCACCGGCGCCTGCATGCCGACGCCCACCCGCCCGCTCAGGGGACCGTTCTGCATCTGCGGGTATCGCTAATGCTTACCATTGTTGCTATTAAGTAAATACATCAAAATCCTACACTATAAAGGTGGTAGAAAATTGTAATTCAACCGGGGAGGTACCATGGCCATGCCTATTTCGTAAAGCATTCCTTGCGTTTCGATGGGAAGGTGTGGTTGCCGGCACACTTTTATATGAGGCGACTATCATAGTCCTAGCGAATAGTAACGCATCTGTGATTGACTTTAGATATACCATGTTCTAAAAAAACTATATGTAATCACCTAGTGGGAAGATGTATAAGCCCAGACAAATTTTATTTATGATATTTATGTTATAAAATGACAAAATATCATTTGAAAGTAAACAACTTATTATCCTTTTCTACATTCAATTGTATACCACTTTGAAGTGAATCTTATTTGCGCGCAGAAGGATAATTTTTTCTACGAAAAAAACGCGACACAAACATGTAAGACGTTTTATATTGGTTAACGCAAATAGAATTGATACTAAAGTGCGAGTGACTCAAAATTATACTGTAGAAAAACTGCTATATCATTAAAATACAAAGGTAAATTTCACCACTATCGTAAGAACACAACATTTGTATGGGAAATCCGATGGTCTAGAAACAAGAAGTCCCCAATTTAAATCTAGTTGTCTCCAGTTTATTTTTTCAACCATTACATTTATATATTTTTTATTGTTATTATCTTTATCATGGATTTTTATTTAAATAACCTGTTCATATTCTTTAATTATAATATTTAGTCTTGGAAATCTAAAGGTACTTGCTCTTCTATAATGTCGTAATCGAATTCATAAAATTTGAAAATCGCTCAAGACGAGAAATTTATCAAATGTAAAAAAAAAACAAGTAGTGAAATGAGCTGTATAATAAAACGTGCTGGGTAAAATACAAAACAAAATACGCGGTATCATTTCGAGAATCACTGTAAGGAAGTTGGTGCCACAAGTAATATGTGGATATTGAGAGAATTGTCAATTATAATATATTTGAGAAATAAAATATCTGTCAACAAAATGCACTCCTGCTATTATTGTAAATTAATTCTAATACTAATATTGGCTCCAATTAATAAAGTGGCTCTCATTTTCTTTTTGTTCCTATATACCATTGCTGGGCTCATCATGAGAGTGGGTTAAGGCCATAGACTATGGTGCTAGCAAACTGCACATTAGTAGACTACACACTCCCTTTTTTGTGATAATTCTCAAGTGTGTAGGCTTCCTTACAATGTTTGCCTTCAAAGTAAAGCAATAATAATTAATGAATTTAATATGCACATAGTTTTAGAAAAATAGTGCTATTGTCTGGAATTCAAAACTCAAACCCTCGATCGAAAGAGCTAGTTTTAACCATTCGGCTATTACTATTCAAGGACAGTATAAATTGTACAATTTATCTTACCTGCGCATGCAGGTGGTGAGGCGGTGCGGCGTGGTGGTTATTGCCCATGAGCGTGGGCAGCTGCTTGTTCACGTTGCTGATGATACCGCTCCCCAGCATCCCCGCGCCCGCCATATTGCTGTTCGTTACTATCATGTTCCCCCCAACGTTCCCCACATTCATTGCACCTGTCAAATAAAATGTTATAAATAATAAATTTAAAAAATATCATATGTATATTACGCATATGTTATGTACAATTAGTTTGTTTATGATTTACTCTTTACTTTCAAAAGCATTTTCAGTTCCACTGATCAAACTAATCCCTTAGAATCATTACCTACTTGTTCAAAAACAGTATAAAATAAAAAAATAAAAAAGCATGTATCATTTACATGAGTGTATGTATTAGTGATATAACGAATTTTTGCATTCGCGAATATTCGTATGGTTTTACATATTCGTATTTCCAAGGATTGTGCGTATGTTTTGAGGATATAGAACTGCAGTTTGGCGAACAAAATAAGGACGCCAAATCTACAGCCCCTTTACTACTATAGCGGCGCCCATGTTGGTGGTACATTAAAATTTAAAAAAAAGAATATTCGAATTCCCCAAAGTCTGTATGGGATATTTGCATTCGCGAATATTCAAATAATAATATTCGTTACATCATTAGTACAGATAGGTGAAAAACTATATTATTTGGTGTTTTTTTTTTTATTATTATTCATTTTATTTTAGTGGATCTTGTCATACTGTGTTTTGTTTAGTCAAAAATCTTTCGGTTTTGGTATTGTTTAATTTAAATCACCAATAAGTTTAGAGATGATATCTGCTATTTTGACATGAATTTCTACATCAATCACTTCATTTCTAAAAATTAGCTTATTACTTATATTAGAACTGAAAATGTATCCTCGTCATTTTCGTTTAGGCCTTTTAGTCATTTGCACAATATCACCAGATCAGAACATGAACTCAACTGAGAATTGTTTTATTGATGCACTTCTTTAAGCAAAGTCAAAATGTTGTTTCTTTGTGATATCTACTTTGTTGCCTTTGTGGTATTAATTGTGTAATTAAAGTTTTCATTGTCTTATTTTGTAAATTCTTAGTGATTTATTATTAGTATTTAGGCAGATTATCTTACAGGATTGGTAATAAAATAACATCCGTTGACAAATAATGTAAATCTCAAATTGAACAATGTAAATTAAAACATATGGAGGTACAAGTCTCAATCTCAAAATCACTGAAAACAGCAAAATTAAACTACAGGCAAATTAAATTCGACAGCAAATGCAGCCCAATAAACACAGAAGTCAACAGAGATTCTAAAAAATTAACTGATGTGCTATAATAAAAAAAAAAAATCACTATAAATTGTTACATTTAATAATCTACGGTAATAATAATTTATATGTGGTACATATTTTATATTATATGTAATTATGGATAAAATATACAGTCAAAGCTCCTTGTTCATGCATTTCTGCATTAACCTTTTCAGTATATGTGGCAAAAAAAAATATCTGCAGATAAGCCAGTGGAACTAAAAAGATTTGGCATCTTCTATTTAGACATTCAATTTGTTTGAGTACTGCTGGTTATTCACTATTTCTGTATATACAGCATATGGTATATGCATAACTACCACGAATAAGGAGCTTTATTATTTCAGATTATAAACTCAAATTAGCAATTTACAGACTTTATAATAGGTAATACGAAACAGTATACATACCTTGAATAGAACTCATTGGCATTGTTGAATGTAACTGATTTGGATGGCTTGTATTTGGCATTGGTTGTGGATGCATGCCACCCATGAGGTCCTTAGAAACAGACACATTAGGTGGTGACTGCAAATTTGGACTCTTACTTCCTAAACTCCCCAACACTAATGGATTGTTGTGGCCTAAGCTTTTGCCCTGTGAAAAGACCAGCAAACGACATTTACACTATTAGTATTGCTTGTTCTGAACATTCAATAACATATTGTCGCTTAAGATCTAACACCGCGGATCTCAAAACTAGAAACTTTTCAGGAGAACAAATAAACTGTCTCAAATAGTTATTTTTAATTCTACAACTACCAAATAATGTATTGCATTTAAAATATTAATATACTCATATTAAAATAATATTTTTTATGAAAATGTAACATGTTCATATATTATTTTGAGATACCAATACTTAACTCAAAATGGGCATTTTTTTAAGTTATGCAGTGTTAGAACTTAAGCGACGATAATAAGATTATAGGTTAGTTAACAATTTTAACTATTGATAATTAAGAGATTATGATAGTATGTCATATTTGGTTTGACAGAGATTGGAGCTACAACACTATAAGTAGTATTTATAATTTAACAGAACAAAACATTTTTCTTCCAAATCATGAGTCTTCAAGAGAATATATATACCTAGCTCATTAATTAAAGAATTCCTAAAAGCAAAGGATTTTATTTAGTGTTAAAATATAAAAAAAAAATATCTTGAAATATGTGAAATTTAGTAGGCTATCATCTAAATTATTAATTTGAATAAAACATCACAGATTCCTATAAATAAATGGTAACATTGATGAAATTGTCAAACATGTAATTTGTGTGATATAAAGATACAATCCATTAGATCCAGATACTCACTTGTTGTATAAGATGATTATTAATTTGTCTCTGCATAGCAGCCGTCGGGTCGTCCCCATTGAGCTGTTGTTGGGACATTTGCCCCCCAGGACCGGGCCCCTGTGCGGGGGGCTTGGGACCTGCAACCCCAGGTTGCTCCCCCCACATCAGCTCATCAGGGAGGTCCTTTTCAAGATCGAACATGTCAAGGTTTGAAAACCCATCTGCTGAAACAAATTGTATATTTAGCCATATTTAGTTGTTACATATATGATTCTTAATTCTTATATATCTTCTCATATTATGCACATTTGATAAAATGATTTTATTATAATGATAAAAGTCAATATAAAAGAGCTAGTTATTATTTCCCAAAAGCTTTCGACTCTATATAAATTATTTATACACATATATGAAAGATTGCGTGAGTGCATAAATTAAAACTTCTGACAAAAATAATCCTATTAACATTGATTCAATGCTGTTATAGATGAAAAGCTAAAATTAAAAAGAATTTCAGATCTGATCTTAGCAATACATACAGTTATTTATATTAGATAAAATTAGGCCCATAAATATTCCTGAGTTTGAGACAAGAGTGTTTAAATCAAATTAGATACTTTATTAGAAATTGTAGTCCAAAAATATTAGACATACTGAATATAAGTATATTTTAGTATGAATATTAATTAAAAAGAAACAAAATTTACGGCTCTTATAATTAACATTGTGTCATATTTGCAAAAAACATAATTTTCTTAATTTAAATACACAAATATTCACCATCAATGTAAAATAAATTTTAAATAGACAAAAAAACATTTTGATATAGCAATTCAATGTTTAAACTTCAAGTTTGCACACATAGTTATATTTAAAATGACAAAATTAATATTGCCATGTGTAATAGCATCACATACTTTCAAGGACATTTATATTTACAAACATACATCAAAGAAAAATGAACAAAAGCAAGCAAACAAACACAACAAATGTATAGTATTATTGTCTATGTTTTTATATAGAAACTAATAAGAATATGAACATAGAAACAATCTACAATACAACATTTTTGGTACAATTCAAATTAATCTATAAAATACTTGTAAATATAGTTTCAATCTTTAAATTATCATACTCATAGAATCTATGAATCTAAAATTAAAAATTTGTTACTTTTGTAAAGAACTAGTTACCTATATCTATATATTCAAATTGAATCAATGTGACAAATTTATTAATACATATATTTCACATTGTAAATAAGTGCAGTGTGATCGCTATGATAGAAATATGATTTTGCCATACTTTGATAAAATGTGTTGTTATTTTTAATCATAGCTATACTACAGTAAAGAGAATTTAGGCATAACATTTGTAAAAAATATTGTTACAAGCATATTATACCAAAAATTTGAAAAATTGTAGATGTAGGTCACCCTTGAAATAAAATGTTATTATCCTGTTTTCTGACAAAATTATAGCATATTTTTAATGGATTGGACATTTTATATTTTTAACATATTTATATGCTTTATATTTTTTCAGATATTGGAATGTTTTACCATTAGAATATACTGAAACCAACTTAAAGGTAAAAACATGATATCTCTATTGGAAAGTAACAGAAAAATATATGACCATAGTATCAGAAAATAAAATATTGAATAAAAGTTCTAAGATTTCGATATAATGTAACAGATTTAAGTGAAAATTCGGTATTTTATACATTAAATTAATTTAAATGCCTCCTTATAAGTTTTACATGACAAAAATTTGTAACTAGATAAAAGAGAAACTATGGCCCATTAAATTAGTGCAGTTGTTAATTTTATACTGCAGCTAATTTCCTGATTTCTTTAGCGTAAGAAACAATAATACGACGCAAAACTTGCAAGGCGCTAACAAGAGCGACGGCAAAATGTCAAAAATCACAGCATTATTGTAATGACAGACGTGCGTGCAAACCTTTGAAAACTTGTAAAAAGCGATAAAGTACTCACCCGCCGTGTCCGATGGACCCTGGAAAGGGTCCCGGATCATTTTAGCCCGCTTGTTAGGCGGCTCATCCACATGATGATCGGCCATGGCTCTGTTTACTAAACGTAAGCCGTCGTGAATATTTCGGCCCGCCGATTCAAATAACACATTTATGTCTTATATCTTTATAAAATAACATTTTAGAGCGATTTGTCATCCATCACAACGTAATTCACCCACATCCCGATCGTTCGATGTGCTCCGCACCGTTGAAGGCACATATTATAATTTCTCACTCAAGTATTCGCCATTACAAAGCTCCGAATCGAAGAACTACACAGAGCCTCTCACCATCTTCCGTCGGAACTAGCACAATAAATGAAAACAATATCACCAGATTTTAGCTACTTTACGGAACTTATTTTAACGATCGAACTACACGATTTCACTTAACACTTTAAAATACACGGAATGGTACAGTTTATGATAAAATGATGTAAGAAAAAACAGAAAATTTACACGACAAATTCCGAAATACTTCTCAGTCTCTCCAGCGCAAAATGGCGGCTGTCGATGAAAACTTTTTCTACGCTTGTCAGAAAATGTCGGCCTATAAAGAGACGACGAGTTCTGATTGGCCCGCGCATACCATGTGACCGCCGGAAGTGCCGACTTGACGCAGGATCGGTCCAATAATTCTGACGTCAACGCATTCAAATCCGAATGTATCCGAAAATATCCGAAGACTTTATGAAGTAAATTATAATCATTTATTTAACTGTGTAAATGATTTATTTTCTAAAAATATTTGTACATTTACTATAAATATAACCTTAACTCACAAAATGAGTGTTTCATTCTTTAAAAAATGTAAAAAGAAATTTTAAAGTCAATTAATTTAAATTCTCGCGCTAAATCGGGAGTGGTCGACATCATCATTAAGAGGTATCTTTAGCTTATGGTTGCAGTGCATCATAGACAAATGATAGAAAAACTCATTTATGTATTTTTCAAGTTGATCTAAATAATTGTTAGGAAATCTGTAAAAAATACATGTAATTAATATAATTTATTTCTCATTATATCCAATTCTATCAATGCACTTAATGTACATTTAAAGGATTATAGAATGTAAAAAATATGTAGATAGCGCATACATTTTGTACTAAGACAGTACTTGTGGATAAAAATTTTTTTACGTCCTAGATGGATATATGTTAAACCCATCAAGTTAAAAATATTGTTATACCGTATAACAATATTTTTAAGTGCATTTATTATAAAAAAATGTAAATAATTGCTAAAACAGTAAGACAATTTTATAAAACTTTGTTAGTCATATTAAATTATTAGCAAAAGCGACCACATCTGCATTGACTTACAATAAGGACAAATATCGATGAGTATAGATTTCTATTCTGGATTTAGGATAATTTAGGTTTATGTTAACATATGAATAATAGCGGAATTTCATTGTTTTAACTTCCATAATCATCATCGTAGCTAAATGAGCTATTATGATTTGAGTGGATATTTTCGTAGTCCAAGAAATTTGGTGTTCTTACAAAAGCTTTACTTTACAATATAAGGATTTGCTTTGAAAGGTAATTGGTTAGGCCTAATTGCGTGTATCAAAATAATATTAAATTGTTTCCTTTTTGTATCTGCATACCATATTTATGCATATGTACTACATTTGCTTAGATTCATAGATAAGTTTATGTTACTGTAGTAACTTAGATTTTATTGTTACACTACATGTGCAGTTAGACACTATATTTTTATATTTATTGAATCAAATATAGATTTATTATTATTATTCTGAGATTATTGTCTTTCATGTAATCATGTTATTAAAATATTATGTGGTAACATTGTAAACATCAAGATACCAATAAATTTAAAAATACACAGAGTTATTCAATAAAAATATTTTACGATTTTACATAAAAACGAATTAATATTTAGATATTCAGAATTTTAAAGTAATATTACGTTTTCGTATTATTTAAACATGTTAGTCCTTAGGTTGTCTTTCTATTTTAATTTGGATAAACTAAACGATAACAAACGATTGCATTCATTTATCAAACGTACTGCACGTACTGTACTGTTCAAAGCGCTATGTTTCACCGATACTTTTTTGAAAAATAGGTATAACATTATTTCTTAAGCCGCATCCGCATTATTTTCTGAAGAGGCAAGCGCGACGGACATGGATTGTGTGGCCTATTATATTTAGCTGAAGTTATTTCTACAAAAATACAAAAGAATATGTAAAAGGAAATGAAACATATATTTACACATATTTATGTAATATGTTTACTCATTTTTTACAAAAGACGAGCATATGTTTACTGTAATAGTGCACAAACTAGACTGAGTGTTTGCAAACGTGTGAACGTACAGGACGTATCGCAAGCGCTTGCGACAAACTCCCTTTGGTTTGTGCCTTTGTGACAAAAAACCGACACTTGATCGGATCGGCCTCAAGCGCTTTCAAATTTTTACAAGCCAAGCCAAACGCTCTATCTGCACATTTGAATTTGTAATGTCTTGTCGAGCGTGCGGACGCGGCATTACAATGTACTAAATTAACTTAGAATTGCAAAAAGGCAGATCGCTTTATTGGTGATTACGTGGGGTTCCGGGCACGAACAAAAATATTGTTATTTTTGTATTCATCAATATTTCTAGATCTGGTATCATTTTCACCCAAAGGGGTGAAAATGATACCTATAGAATGTTGTAGATATAGAAACACACTAAAGATACATGCACTGGAGTTATTTTTATTAGCTGATTTATTTATATGATTGAAAATTATTGATAGATATGCTAAATTTTCTCATTTTTTAACATAATATGACAACTTACCAGCTTATTCTAAGTAGGATTGCCAAATAAATAATAATTAAAATCTATTTACTTATTTAATAAACACATTTGTTACATTTCATGTAATGGTTTTATGCCTAAGATTTCTAATCCAGATTTTAGAACTAATCTTGCAGAATTGAACACCAGAATTCTCTGTGAGGCTAAATCTACATCTACATTTTTGACTCTTAGTTCATTAAACATTCTATTTACATGTCTGGCAAGGCGAAATAAGTAATTAACTAATATACAGGCTTCATTTTCTTCACAGGCTCTTCTCAATGCATTATCAAATTTTGCTATTTCAGAGACCACATCAGTAACTATATCCTCTTTCAAGTAATCAGGATCGCAAACTGTAGGTACTTTTACACCACAGTTTTTCTCCAAGTTCCAAAGTCTGCAATGCAAGTATTGCAGTTTAATCCCACTATCTCCTTCACTCTGAAGTGCTTTATCCCAGTCAAATTCATAATCTTTAAGCCTTTTTTGTTTTAAGTCATTAATCAGAACTGCTGTTGTTCCCAATATGTCACAAGTCTCTTCATTCATTGCTGATGTCCTTGTATCTGAAATATTATCAGAAAATTACACTAAAGTATAATTTCTTCATTATTCTGCCATACTAAATTTAAAACTAATTTCAAAAGTTACAGATAAATTCTATGAATCGTTTCTGTCAGAAACAAATAGACACCTGCAATTAGTATTACACTGAGTCGTTTTTTGGATAAATTTTTATTTTGCACCAAATTTGTGAAGAAATTTGTACAAATAACGAAAGTAAAAATTCGAAATATAGCCTAAAAAAATGTACCTTGCAAAAACATTTCCTCTTCAAACGCTTCTACTGTAAAATTTGCAAGTTAGTATTAATTGGAGGTGTCGAAATATAAAATCTCATATTATAAATCATTTGTTTTAAGCAAAGCGAACACACCCAGAAACTTGTATTACATTTGGTTCAAACAACTAAGATGAATGCCATGTAGCTTTACTGTTTGTATATGCATTGATATTCTGTCAAACAGAAATGTACCTTCTATCTGTCACTTATAACCATTTCATATTTATTTATACTATTATTCTGATAAGAACTATGAAGGTGTTAAAAATTTCATTTCAGTTATCAAATTGGTTTAAAGATTGAATGTTTTAGATGAAAGAGACAGCCTCTATTACAATACTTACTTTTAGATTGTTTTTGTTTGTGATACATCTTATCTTTAGCTTCATCTAGTATGTCGTTCAAAAATATGACATTCCCGCGCCTTGTGCTCATGCCTCTAATTCTTCCAAACTTTATATGTTCACAGCCTTTTGCACACTCTTCATCTATCCTTTTGACTATATCAAATAAGGCCATGAAGTGGTCAGTTTGGGCATTGTCAACTACATACAGCATTTTATCATATCTGTACCTCTCATATTTATCTAGCAGAGCTGCAATGTCTCTTGCTAAATACAGAGTTGAATTATCGCTTTTTAAAAGTGTAACCTTTCTATCTTTTACTGTTGTGTACTTTTTCCCTGTTTCATCAGTCAACATTATGTTTTTTGTTTCAAGCAACTGTATCACGTGTTTGATTGCCTCCCCATTGTAATCTGATTCCCAGTGATAGTCATCAAACGTTATTCCTAGCCTCTTGTAAATGTTTTCCAATTCTTGTACAGTAAACTCTCTTATCTTCTTCCAATTGTCTAAATTAGCTCTTCCTTGCTCAATATCGGCAAAGTGTTTCCTAGCTGCAGCCTGTACATTCTCATCTGTGGCTGACAATTTGTTACTTTCTACATATATGTTATATAGAACATTGATTGGATTTTTTTCAAGAGAATTTACATCTATCTTGTTTGACTCCAAGCCATATTGGAGAATTCCAAATTGTGTACCCCAGTCTCCTAAATAATTAATCTTTGTTACTTTGTTTTGGAAGTGTTTATGGATGTTAGCAATGAAATTCCCAATGATGGTAGACCTTAGGTGGCCAACATGAAATGGTTTAGCTATATTTGGTGAACTGAAGTCAATTACAACCTTTTTCGGATCTACATTTGTTTTTGTCTCCTTCCTCATTAGAACATTTTTAATAAATGTGTTCCTATCCTTATTTAATTTAACTGTTAAATTGTCACTTTGTAATTTGTTCGAAACTTCTTTTACACTATGAATATCTCTAAATAATGCTTTGTATGAATAAGTAGTATAGACATCGTTTATAATCCTGTGATTTCTGAACATTGCTTCGAGAAGTACCTGTAAACATTTTATATTTATGAGTCCAAGATTCATAAATACATTTGTTATAGCAGAAAATGAACCTTTTAAATATTTTTTAGTACCGTTGCTTCTAATAACGGTCAGAATTATGTCAAATATACATTTGTTTGTTAATTTTTTTAAAGTTTAATACTATTGTGTCATAAAATAAGTCCAAACAAATATATATTTAAAATAATTTTGATTTAAAATTGCAAATAGTATATTTGACATATGTGCATTTGACACTGACAGATTTGTCAGTTGACATTGTCTCAAGATTTTTTTATATGTTTCATAGATTATCTACCACTCAGCCCAATTCTCTACCTTCAACAAAAAAATTCTACATACGTTGCGTTCTTTACTAGAATACCGTTTTCTAATCTTAGTATTATTTTTAATAATGTTAGTATTAGACATTAACTATTATTAAAAATTGAAATGAGAGACTATAATATTTATTCATTTACATTTTGATGTTTGTGGATATCTTTAGTTACCAATAATTATTTAATAATATATTGCAACAAATAATAGCAAGATACACAGATGAATTTTAATAGTGAACCAATCAATAGGAACTTTATTATCAGATAACAGTTTAAAACATTGTCAGTTTGACAAAAGCTTAAATCTTCTGAAATTGACACTACACCAAAGAGTAAAATCACATACGGGAACACTACACTGGTTGCTTAGCAACGCCTAAATTAAAACGAAAATGGGTTGTAAAGTTTACATATGATTTGAACGAAAATTCTACGTATATACCCATATTAATTACAAACGATTACATAAAAATGTCCGCCCCAAAAGTAAGTTATTTATTAAACGCCCTTAAAAGTATACATTTTATTCAAGTAAAGTAAGCTTTGTCGCAGCTTTTTTGATGCCCAAGAAGGCTTATGCTTGGACACCGACAAATATTTGTCACATTCTACATCGTATCGACATATAGTTAATTTAATTTAGTTTTGTACATTATTTCATTCATCATTATTTATTTATTCTACTGTTAACCAAAAAAAAAATTGTTTAATATTTATCAAAAAAAAACATTCGAATTTAAAATATTTTTTCATTTTAAGAAGCTAATTTAGTTTGATGAGAATAATATGACTGAGTTGCTGTTTGTTGCAAATATTGAACAAAAGTATATTGTACTTATAATTTCAATAACTTATTGAATGTGATAAGTGCTGTTGATGTCAACTGGCATTTTTAATAATGCCTAAGTAGAAGGGACAAATCTATTATGTTATGAGAAATAATAATAATAATAATAATAATAATAATTATTTTTTTAATTCAGCATAAGTACTAATAAAAAATATTCACAAAATGTACTTACATTCAAAAATGAGATATATAAAAACTAACTTACTGCCATACATGTTATTTGCTTTTCAGCTATTATACACAATAGACCAGCCACATGGCTTGGGGGAGCTGTATTTCCAGTGGCAGAAGGGTGAGTCACATTCCCTCCTTGCCACAACCGGCACTGACGCCACAGTGGCTATACACGACCAGGCTGGACAGCTAATGGAAAGGATGAAGCTACAAGGGTAAGTAATATTAAGTATCTATTTACTACTTATTTGTTTATTCGTCCATACATCTAGCCCTAAATGGTGCCACTCCAACTGGTCCTGTGCCCTCTGAATCCAACAGTTTCCCGCTGTCTTCTTCAGGTCATCGGTCCAACTGGTAGAGGGTGACCTGTGCTCCTTTGCCTAAATGTGGTGGTCACTCAAAGATATTTCCTCCCCATCAGTTATCGGTCCTATGAGCAATGAGGTCGGCCCATTGCCACTTCAGCCTTTAGTTTTGTTTATTACTATTTAAGTAGAACATTAATTTATAAGTACATCATTATAGCCATTTATAACTTTTCACAAATAAACTTAGGGGACATTTTTTGAATTCTTTTTCTATCCTTGTAGTAATTTAAGAGACTGACACTAACAATTTTTCACTTTTATCTAATTGTTTTATGTAATGGGGTTTTCAGACTTTGTGCAGGCATGGAATGGGACAACGATGGAGACTATTTGGCTATTATAACTCCAAATAGCAACAGTGTATTATTATGGGAGTGTCATGCCAATAAGAAACTAAACATAGAAACTGGATTGCGGGAACCTCCGTCATGTCTTGCTTGGGCTTATGGAGAACCACTGCTAGCTGTTGGAACATCAAAGGGAAATCTTGCTTTGTATAACCATCACACTACAAAGTAAGTGATTTTTCCACAAATCTTATTTTTCTTATAAAGGTAAAATATTTTTTTTTGCAAGGTGGTAGAACCAGTGTAGTTCGACCGGGGAAGTACCACCACCACACCTAATTCCAGCGTAAAGTATATCTTGCGTTTCGGTGGAAGGGTGTGGTTGCCGGCACACTTTTATATGAGGAGACCATCATAGTCCTCGGGAGTAGCAACACTACTGTGATTGACTTTAGATAGAACCCAGGTTCTGTATGAAGTTGATTACAGGTGTTAGATTTCTTTTTAAGGTGTTAAGCCTAACCCAGGGTACATAGTTGGATTCATTCTGAAAGAGAGAAATGGATAATTATGTATTATAAACTATGTTGATTGTGACTCCAATCCATTTATAATTTTGGTGACTAGTTTCCAGGTGTCTACGAGTCGCAGTCTAAGTCTGTTGAAGTTAGTCTGCATGTTGATTTCCTTTTCCGTAGTTTTGTGTTTGCCAGCTCAATTCTGTTTTAAATGACCATCATGGTCCTTGAGCATAGCAATTTATTTGTGATTAAGTTCAGACAAAACCTTTATTCTGTATGAGTTGCTTACAGATGTCCATGAGCAACCATCACCACTTACCATCAGGTGGACTGCATGCACATTTACTACTTCAATCTTATAACAAAGATAGTGTTGAGTCACGGGTTCGGGGATAAATCAAAGAGTGTAGTTAGGGTCTGTACTGTTTAATGGGTATTAATATGTCACACGCATTATAAAATTGCAATGTCGACAAAAATAGAAGTGGTTTCCCTACAATAGTTTATAGAAACCTTACATTGAAAATTTCAGGAGAATACCAATTTTGGGGAAACATACAAAGAAGATAACTTGTGCTGCTTGGAATAGGGACAGCATATTAGTGTTGGCTTCTGAGGACAAAAGCTTGTCAATCAACAATTCTGATGGAGACACACTTAGAATGATTACACTCAGAGATACTCCAAATGACTTGCAGTTTTCCGAAATGAAAACAGATCAGAGAGTTGCCGGGGAAAATACAGTGAGTACTTGTTATTAGTAATAATAGTACAGCACATATGATTTAATATTAATTTAAGCTTCCTATTATAATATTGATTTAAGCTTCCTTATTATTCCTGATGGGCACTAAAACCTAATGTATTGTTGCTTCCAGAATTCTTAGAAAACAAATGAGAGATAGATAGTATCCAAATTGAAAGTAATATTTGCCATCTGAAAACGATAGCTTAATATCATTACTTATTTAAATCCTATGGTATTTTCATGCTAAAAACTCATTTTTGTTCTAAGAGTTTGTGTTTTTACATATGTATTTTATTTTACGTAGAAAAGGTACAGTTATTTGGGACTAAATTACTAATATAATTTTGCAATCAGTATTCACATACATAACTATGCCTTTTAATATATTGTGTGCACATTTCACCATTGTAGGAAGAAACTTTTTAAAGATTAATTTTCTTTTTTCAGATAAGTTTAATTGTTGGTAAAAGAACCTTGTATCTCTACAACCTGCTAAACCCAGAGAATCCTATAGAGTTAGCATTTCAGCAGCGATATGGGTCAATAGTGACATACAAATGGTATGGAGATGGTTACATTTTGATAGGGTTCAGTGCTGGGTATGTTATCGCCATATCAACCCATATAAAGGAGGTTGGCGAGGAGTTGTTTCAAGTGAAGAATCATAAGGATAATTTAACTGATGTGGCTGTGTTTAATGGACAGGCTGTTACTTGTGGTGATGGACAGTAAGTAAATTTTTTAGTAATTATTTGAATATTTGCAATGTCACATCTTATTAATACTCATAATCGTGACAGACGTGACCAAAGCGGGCGGGAGAGAGAGCACCCAGTAGACCACCAGGTCGTAAAACTAGTGAACTAGTGGAACCAGGTCGTAAAAAAAAATGGATATAAATAAGAAAAAAAGACAAACCCGCTGAGTTTCTTGCCAGATCTTCTCAGTTGAGGTCGTATTCGTATCCGGTGGTAGTGTAAGAAAAAAATGTAACTGACAATTTGTAAGTGCCCCCGTAGGCATATACAAAAAAAAAATAAAGACATTTCATTTCATTTCATTTCAGTGTACTTCGGTGGTGGAGGTATCATCACCATACAAATTTTTAGCGTTAATCAGTTCTTACGTTTTGGTGGAAGGGTATGGTTGCCGGTTCACTTTTATATGTTAGTCATCGTAGTCTTCGGGATTAACAACGCATGTGTGATTGACTTCAGATAGAATTTCTATTTTATTTGATGAACTTAACATAACGCTTTCTACACTCATAGCCCCACACTAGGATTTTCCCCTGTGTTGTGGGTATAATGGACACATACAAAACGAATACACAAACACCTAGACCCAGAACACATTTCTCATTATTCAGATACCTGTCTATTCGGGATTCGAACCCGGAACCCATTGCGCGTCAGACCGGTATGGTAACCGCTCCACCACGCGGGTCGTCATATACATACATATTAATGGTTATATTAATTCTTCCTTACTTTTTTATTCAACTATAAAATGGAAGCAGGAATTAAAGTACTCAGGGTTATAGAGTACGAAGTAAAATGTTTGGGTGAAGGAAACCATCGTGAGGAAACCTATACATCAGAGAGTTATTTTTTTTAAAGAACCCTCTGTTAAAAAAAAGTTCTCGGAGGTGTGTGAAGTCCACCAATTCGCACTTGGCCAGCGCGGTGGACTATGGCCTAAACTCTCTCATTTTGAGAGAAGACCCGTGCCCAGTAGTGGGACAATAATGGGTTGTACACAAGTAAAATGTAACTGGTGTTTTATTTATTTATTTATTTAAAAAGGGCAGCCAACAAGATAATACATTACACTTACAATTAAAAACTACATTAGGCTTAAATTAAATGCTGTCTTAATAACAGGCCACCACGGCATGCATCGTGGTCGAGTTTAAATACTTAAAATTATATTAGAACACTTAATTGTATGTATTACAATAATAATTACGTATAGTATATTTATGTCCTTTGTGCAGGTTGAAGCTGATATCGGTGTGGAACAACGGCGAGGTGTGCGGCGCGGCGTCGCCGGCGGGCGGCGCGCTGCGGGCGGCGTGGAGCGCGGGCGGGCGCCTGCTGGCCGCCGCGGGCCGCGCCGCGCTCAGCGTGCTCGTGGCGCGCCTGCCGCCGCTGCGCGCCGCGCACGGCACGCGCGCCGCCACGCTCACGTCGTTAGCGGAGGTCACGGTGTATCAGTGCATCGCGATTGTTGATGACCCGGACGCGCCGGCTAAGTGTAAGTGAACAGATTTTTACACTCGGATTTCTTAGTTGTTTGCTGCGAGTGACGTTAGGTACCCGCGTCACTACGCTCAGGTTTCTTGCTGAGATCACGGTGTATTAGATTGTTGATGACCCGGACGCGCTGGCTAAATGTAAGTGAAAGTACGTGATCGTGGCGCGTTGCCACCGCTGCGGGCCACGCACGGTATCCGCGCCGCCACGCTTACCTGATCCGGACGTGCCTGCTAAGTGTAAGTGAACAGATTTTTACACTCAGATTTTTTAATTGTTTGCTGCGAGCGACGTTAGGTACCCGCGCTGCTACGCTCACCTTATTTGCGGAAGTCACGGTGTATCAGTGTATCGCGATTGTGGATGACCCGGACGCGCCGGTTAAATGTAAGTGAAAGTACGTAATCGTGACGCGGCTGCCACCGTTGCGGGCCTCGCACGGCACGCGCGCTGCTACTCTCATGTCCCTCATTGAGGTCACAGTGTGTCAATGCATTGCAATCGTTAATGACCTGGACGAGTCTACTACGTGTTAGTGAGCAGATTTTGGTCTAGTATTTAGTTGCACGTTATTTTATTGCTAAGTACGTATCGTATTTTATAGCTGAGAAAAACATAGTAAAGTATCATTCACTTACAGATACACTTAGACTTTCACTTTTTAGTGTTTCTTAATGTGCTTAAAATATATTATAACATTGCAATTGATTGAACGTTGTAAGACGTAAGCTGTAAGACGTGGTTGCCTATAATAAGCACGACTTATGGACTTATTTAAATGTTTTATAAAATGTCATGTGTACGTTCCGTTGGCATTCCTAATAAATAAATAAATAATAAATAAACGTTTATTGTGACACCTCAGCGGAGCCGGTGGCGCTAGCGACGTACGCGTTACCCACCGAGCCCAGTGCGATCGCGCTGGGCGCGGCGCACGTGTGCTGCGCGCGCGGCTCGGCGGCGTGGTTCCAGCCGCTGGCGGGCGGGCCGCCGCGCCGCCGCCAGTACCCCGCCGCGGTGGACGCGCTGCGCGTGGCGGGTGACCACGCCGCTGTCGCGTTCCAGGGGAAGGCCATGCTACACTCGGTGAGGGATAAGCTGCGAGTACACGTTAATGAGTACCCGCCAATGAGTACACATTAGTGACGTACGTGCTGCCTAACGAGCCTAGGGTGATAACGCTGGGCGCGGCGCATGTGTGCTACGCGCGCGGTTGCCCGCCTATGCATCTAACGGCTGATAGATGCATGTGCCTTTTTTTAGTTCCCGAGGGGGAAACCTTGAAAAGGTACTCGAAGCCGTAAAATTACACGTTAGCGATGGACGCGTCTCACTTTTTCTCTCAATCTTTCTCACTCGCTTGCTCCCTACTCTCACTCCACGGCTAATTGCTCAAGCTACGTTCGCCCTGTCTTACTCTCTCTCAATCGGTCTCGATCACTCTCTCTCTCTTTTCCGACACTTCCGTTGCATACCGGCGTGACGTTTCATCTGTAAAAATTTTACCCTCATGCGCCTAAAGAAGTTTCACTTCAAAAAAGATAGATGTGCATGTGCCTTCTTTTGTTCTCGAGGAGGAAACCTTCAAAAGATACCCGACGCCGTGAGAGCGTCGCAGGGTTATGTGGGATTTTTACTGCACTAAAACCCCCAAGGTGGCCGTTCTTGGCGCTACAAAGAGGACTCCGGGATCTCCAACGGAACGCAACCGGAATCCTCTGGGTGCGTTGCCCATCGGGCTCCTCTCAGATGAGCGACTGGGCTCACACTTCGGTATGCGACTACACATACCGCCATCCTTCCCGGGATCGCCTGACCGAACAGTTCGTGCTCGCAGTCTAGCCGCCCGCAACCCTGGAAGCCCCTTTTAGTCGCCTCTTACGACAGGCAGGGGATGCCGTAGCCTTATTCTAATCCCCGAACTACAGGGACAAGATGCATGTGCCTAGATTACAAACTATAACTATAAAATTTTCAATTGTCTTTTACCTCTGTTTTCATATTAAACATATTTGAAGTAACGCATTCTATTATAATTAATCAAATTGTATATTTTAGATTGAACCTCCAGACCCCTCCCAGCCGGAGAGAGAAGCTATGATGTTTCCGGAACCGCATATGCAAGAGGCTAAAATCGTCGATATTCATCTAACCAGCGACTTCTTTATATTTGTAACAGATGTAAGTATTGCAAATAAAATAGAACGGTACAAACTAGAAAACAAATCTACTTTTGAATTATAACAATCTTTTCGTATTATTCATATGTCTATCTCGTTACGCTCCTAGCTCGTCTTACACCACTCAATTTGCTTGACTGGTGTGAGGGCCGTTCGTTGAATGTCCGAATTTACGTAAAAATATGTAAAAATAAAGATTGGTGATATATATAAATTATCTTTTCTGTGCGTTGATGCAAAATCGGCAATAAACAAATTCAACATGAGATTATGTTTTGTGGCACTATTGTATCCACATATTAGAGGGGATATGTTTGACGCGACCTAGTATTCTGAAACACGCTATCGAAGTATTCTCAATACCTAGCATATATAAAGTTCAGCATATATACAAGATATCCATTTCCCAAATGTTCAAGGCAACTTCCCAAATACTTCGATTAAGTGGCACTGTTAAATTCAGAAAGGACCAGTTAAAGTTCACCTTCCACATGTTTCAATAACTAAGGTCCATTCGTCACTTTCAAGTGGACTTGGAATTTTCAGAGTTAGGATCAAAAAGATATTCTACTGGACGATCTCTTTTTTGTTTCAATAATTAACCAATAATTAGCGTCAGTATGGGCCTTCAGGTGGTCAAACCCTGCAGTACTTCGTGTTTTACGAGTACGATAATTGGCTCGTTATCACACCAGTATGCAAGTAACTTCCGCTCTCGCCCGTGGCTACTGCGTGACTGTCACTTCACTACCCGAGTGCCCGATACAACGTCATGTTTACAGATCACAAACATTACAAACCTTAAACGAGGTGGTAGAACCAGTGTAGTTCGACCGGGCAAGTACCACCGCCACACCTATTTCTAGCGTGAAGCATTTCTTGAGTTTCGATAGAAGGGTCTGGTTGCCGGCACACTTTCACATGAGGCGACCATCATAGTCCTCGGGAATAGCAAAGCACCTGTGATTGACTTCAGAAGGAACCCATGTTATGTATGAAGTTGATTATAGATGTCGCAGGGCGGCAGTGACCACTTACCACCAGGTGGACTGCATGCTCGTTTGCTACTTCAGTCAAATAAAAAAAAAAACGAAGATCCTAGATCCGCCTCAATCATAATACACGTTCGCCACAGATGGGCCACATCGAGTACTTCGGCGTGGAGGAGTGGCGGAGCGTGGCGCGCGCGCGGCACTCGTGCGGCGTGCGCGCGCTGCACGCGGACATCGGCGGCGCGCGCGCGCTGCTCGCCGACACGCGCCGCCGCGCGCTCGTGTACGCCGCGGCCGCTGCGCAGTTCTGCGAGGTGGCTGAGCGGGAGTGAGTTGCGGGCTTTGTCTCTATTGAACGGATTTGGGATGTGGCCGAGCGGGAGTGAGTGGCGTGCGTTAGGTTTAGCGAATGATTCTGCGACGTGGTCGAGCGGGAGTGTAAAGCAGGATTTACATCTATCATACGGTTCGAGCGGGAATGAGAAGCAAGCTTTACGTCTACCGTATTGTATTGCGACATGGCCGAGCGAGAATGAGTAGCAGCCGTTACGCTATCGCATAATTCTGCGATGGAGCCGAATGTAAATAATAATGTAATGTGGATAGCCCCATTAACCTCTGACAAGTCCTGTATGGATGCATTAAACAGTCTTGTGACAAATCCTCCCACAGGGATATATTGAAGATTAGCATTTATTTACTACATTTTGCTCATTTCGCTACATTCGTGCACAGTCGATCTCGGTTTTCTCCATCAAGCGAAAATGAGAGCCGCAAGATATATATACATATATAAACGTACACTGTTTTCGACATAATAAGGTAGAAGCCTTAAACACTATTCTATTTCAAGTTTTATAAAAGGTTGCATGAGTGATATATTTAAGAACTACCCTGTAGCAAAGAAGAAAAAAATTGAACGCCTCCCTTTATGACACTAATCATGTTTCTACACTCCATTTATGATATTAAAACCATTTATTCGAACAGTTTCGACGGCGTAGTCTGGGACATCTGCCTGTCGGACCGCAACGTGTTCGCTGCGTACACGGCGGAGCGTGTGGACACGTACTACTACGCGGCGAACACGATCAACGGCTCGCACGTGGACTTCGTGGCCTCCACCAACCTGCTGCCGGGCCACATACCGCTCATACTGTTCTCTGGGGACGCGTACTGCTACGCGCCGGGGGGCAAGTGAGTTGTTTTACTATATCGAAGTCATAGCGAGCATGCTTTTCACATAATGGTATCTCTGCTGCTCTTAGATCTTGAGTCCTTCCTAGTATTGTAGGGATGTTGTTACCCTTGAGTGCTAAATCGAAATGCCTTGTATAAGTGACTCTTCATTACCGCCTGTCTCAAGTCAGAACGCTGTTTCATTTCCATACGAGTACCCGTGTACTTACTATGAGCGGTTTTTAATTTTTTTACTTAACTGCCCATATATCGCCCAAATTCATGGATCGTGATCACGGTGAAACTCAAAATAGTTCCGCGATCATATTATTCTAAAATATTTTTTTTTTTTTTAACACTGGGTTCATCAGCTTCATACACTCCGAACTCGTTTGCCACGGTAATGAGTATCATGTGTTAATATAATGTAATACGACCGGGAATTTTATGTGAAAGTGTCAAATACTGTACATCTTCACGATTTATACATTTAAAACATAAATAAGAAATAAGATTAATAACAGTTTCAACGTGACCACGATCCATGAATTTGAATCAAACTATAGGATTTTCTCCTGTGTCGTGGGTGCCATGGACACACACAAAGACGAATACACAAACACCCAGACCCAGAACAAGAATCTAAACTCATCATTCAGATATCTGTCTGGCCGGGAATCGAATCCGAGACCCATTGCGCGTCTGACCGGTATGGTAACCGCTCCGCCACGCGGGTCGCCAAAACCGTTATGGGTTAAAACGTACCAATTCCGCAATAATATTAGTTTACGATTAATAGGATTCAATATATCAATTCCCAGCATAGTAAAAGTCCCCCTCGAGTCGCACAACACGTCTGGGCTGGCGGACGCGGACACGGAGAAGCGGCTCGCGAACCAGCGGAGACACATCGAGAAATTGTTGCTGCTGAGGAGGTTCGCCGAGGCGTGGCTGTTCTGCGACGCCGTGGACGAGGAGGACGTGTGGCGGAGGATGGGCGAGGCGGCCATCGCTGATCTTAATGTGGAGTTCGGTGAGATATGCTTGATGACGCTTTCTTTACACATAGAAGGTGGTAGAACCGCGCAATGAGTCCCGGGTTCGATTTCCGGCCAGACAGGTATCTGAATGATGAGTTTAGATTCCTGTTATGGGTCTTGGGGTTTGTATATTCGTATTGTCCATGGTACCCACGACATAGCAGAAAATCCTACTGTGGGGCTATGAGTATTTTTTTCCTGTATCGTACACACATATACGTGAATGCAAAGAAACCCAGATCTAGAACAGAGATTTAAATTCATCATTGAAATATCTGTCTGGAAATCGAATCCTTTGCGTGTCAGACCGGCATAATAACCAAAGTATGTCAAATTCCAATATGGCATTTTACTTATACATGGTTTCAGTTATATGATAGGCAGACATGTTGATAGTACACTAAATTTTGTGGCGTGGCTAAATCAATACGCCGTCTACTATTAATAGTACCAGTGGCGGATTTATAGATTTGCCGCCCATAGGCTATTCAATTTTTGCCGCCTCTAAATTTAGATATCTTAGTCCACAATCATATCAATTTTCTATCAATGAAATTTCAACTTTATAATTTGTGCTCCATCATCCTCGTTACATCAACTTTTCCCATATAGTTATTATTATTGAGAACTATGGTACCGTGTTAGATCCTTGGTTATTTTTATAGCAAAGAATTATTAAAAAACATTATTTTAAGGAAAAAATATCGAAATTACCGAATCGTCATGTCGTTTGTTCTGGCGTTACAATACAAATACGACTACGCAATTGCATGCCTTAAGTGCGAAGCGCGTAGTAGGTATGCTCTATTCTTGCCTAAAAATCTAAATCCGATATTTTCTCACATTGAACCGTACCTAACAAATATGATGTACATGAATATTATTTAAAAAGCAACTTATCAGAAAGAAAAATAATCGCTGAGCTTATAAAAATTATTTTTTCGGTTATGATTAATTATTTTTGAAGTGAAACTTCTTTAGGCGCATGAGGGTAAAATTTTTACAGATGAAACGTCACGCCGGTATGCAACGGAAGTGTCGGAAAAGAGAGAGAGAGTGATCGAGACCGATTGAGAGAGAGTAAGACAGGGCGAACGTAGCATGAGCAACTAGCCGTGGAGTGAGAGTAGGGAGCAAGCGAGTGAGAAAGATTGAGAGAAAAAGTGAGACAGAGCGAACGTCGTATCACGCCTTTTTCTCTTCCTCTTAATCTTGGAAATTTAAAGTTTTAGATTTGTATAAATATGAACAAGATTTATAAATTAGTTCGCCAAAGAAGTTTCACTTCTGACATGTGTACTTTGTACGCACGCATGTTTTTTTATTTAAAAGGAAGTAATTTTAATGCCATATCGTATGGATTTTGGATGATCGTGTTCACAGTAAACACGATAACTTTCGAAAAAATCATTTTTTCACTTAATTTTTTTTTAATATACTTATTTAATTGGAGAGAAGCCGTTGAATAAAAAATTGCAGCTGAGTATTGTTTTATCTTATTATAATTAATTCATTCCCATTGACATTTTCTGAAAAAGTTGGCTTTGCAAAAAAGTTATCAAATCTACTGATGTAAACATTTAATTTAGATAATTCGTGTACGACATGAGCGCTTAAGGCCTGCTCATTTGGATTTTCAAAACTTTTTCTTACTACAAATAAAATAATTAACTGATAAAATGTATCAACTTTCTAATGAGCAAATTGTCTCACTTCATATTTTGTGGAAGGATTTTTTTTATAGTCAAGTCACAGTCGTTCAACTATCAGTTATTCGATTAATATGATCTCTATAAGATCTCTATTAGAAACTACAGGTTAATGAAAAATTGACACTAAGTAATATTTACTTTGTTTTATTTGTTTGTGGATTTTTTGTATGTTATAGCGATACGGGTTTACACGCGACTAAGCGACGTGGCTATGGTTTGGGCTTTAGAAGATGCTTCACATATAGAGGAGCTACCAGTTTTGTGGTAGGTTTTTGGGTATTTATTTATTTAGATAAGGATTAACAGTGAACAGAAGAAAAAAATCTTGAAATTAACGTAATACTGTTACTTGAATTTTGGAACATAAAAAAAATATTGTAAGTAACCATAAGAGATAGAGATATGCTATCGTGGACTTATTTGTAGCATTTTTGTAGATTTACGCGATAAACATCGGCAGAAAGAAATTCAAAAATCGCATATCGTAACAGTTACATAATAAAAAAAAATGTGTGCGTGTACTAGCGTACACTCGTAAGAAGTGAAACTTCTTTATGAACTTATTTTTCAAAAAATAATTTACTATATGCAACTTTACAGAAATTGGTTAAATAAAGTTAAATTAGATAAAGTT
Organism: Spicauda simplicius; assembly: GCA_949699795.1. Classification (NCBI taxonomy): domain Eukaryota; kingdom Metazoa; phylum Arthropoda; class Insecta; order Lepidoptera; family Hesperiidae; genus Spicauda; species Spicauda simplicius. Next base: position 19,974,822 of record OX453057.1, read on the forward strand.
TAATAAAAGGCTTTTATTAAACTTTATCTAATAATCTAATCTATAACAGTCTATCTAATATCACGCGTGGTAGGGATAAGAAAAAGATGGCGCGTAACGGAATAAAAAAAGATGGCGCGTAACGAAAAAAAGAGATGGCGCGTAACAGAAAAAGATGGCGCGTAACGAAAAAATGTTACACTAAATTTTTTTCCAACCCCGATAAAGAAGTTTCATTTCACTTCAACAACCCCGATAAAGAAGTTTCATTTCACTTCAACAACCCCGATAAAGAAGTTTCACTTCAATAAAAAAATATCGTGTCGTGTTCCCAGCGGCATGCTGAGCGCGTGCGTGGGCGCGGGCGAGGCGGCGGCGCGCTGGCTGGAGGGCGGGCGCGCGGCGCTGGCGGCGCTGCGCCTGCACGCCGCGCGCGGGCACTGGCCGCGCGCCGCCGCGCTCGCCGCCGCCGCCTGCCCCGCGCGCGCGCCCGCCATCACCGCGGACTGGGCTGCGCATCTAGAGCTCACGTGAGTGTGGACTGCTAACTGAACGATGCCTGCTGGAGTACGTGAATGTTCCGGAGTTCGCTACTGTAGTGTGAGTCGGCGACGCGTCTTGAGCTTACGTGCGTGTTCGCTGTGTGGGCACGGGTAATGGGGTGGTGCGCATTCTGGAGGGTGAACCGGCGTCACTGGCGGCGCTGCGGCGGATTGGGCTGCGCATCTTGAGCTTACGTGAGTGTGAGAATCATTGTTCTTTTGACGATATGATTGTTGCTCATGTGAGTGTGCCGGAGATCACGGTTAACTAGGCGACGCGTCTCGAGTTCACACGAGTGTTTGCTGTGTGGACGCAAACGAGCAAAGGCGCGCTGGTTGGAGAGGTGCGTCGCTCACCGCTGCCGCCTTTCTCAACCGCCTGCGATTACCACTGATTGAGCTACGCATTTAATGTTTAGTGAGTGATAGCGATGCACGTTGAGTCGTTGTTGCGGTTCACTGTTGACTGGGGGACGCAACTTATGTTCCCATGAGTGTTTCCATGGTGCCATGACTGAATTGATAAAACAATCCTTTAATATGAAAGAGGAAGGACTAAGTATAATTCACAATGTTTCATTTTAAAATGTTATTATTAATCCTTAAAAAAAATATTTAAGAGCTCTAGACTGGATATATATATTGCTGTGGGGGAATATCATTTAATTTTTTTTATAACAGTTTTAGTTGACTGAAATATTATTTACGTCTGGGCTAACCAAGTAAACCTTTTTATTTCAGTGCGGATTACCACGAAGCATTGGCCAACTACGAGAAGAGCATTATAACTGAAAACCCAGACGACATCAAAGTTATAACGCACAATGCGAAGTGTGAGGCGGGAATCGCGCGTATGGCCATTCGCTGCGGGGATGTCGTACGCGGCGTTACCACTGCCATGAAACATGCACACGATAAGACGCTTCTAAAAGACTGTGCGCATCTGCTCGAAGAAGAGAAGCAGTACAGCCATGCTGCAGCGTTGTACGACCATGCTGGAAATACAGAGAAAGCAGCTTCCTTGTACATCAAACTCAAGTCATGGCTCAAGGTCGAAGCCTTGATTTCGAAGATCAACTCCCCGAGTATTCATCTCCAGTACGCCAAAGCGAAGGAGGCTGAAGGGAGATACTCGGACGCATTGAAGTCCTATCTAAAAGCGCAGGACTTCGAATCGGCTATCCGACTGAACTTGGAAAAGCTGGACGATATAGATGAAGCGGTGAATTTGGTGCAAGAGTCGAAATCGGTTCAGGGAGCGAAGATGGTAGCAAATTACTTCCAGAACAGTGACGATCCCACATCAGCGATTAAGTTCTTAGTAATGTCCCTGTGTTACGACGAAGCGTTCCAACTGGCGAGGAAAAACGGAAAGCTTCAGCTATATGGAGAGATTTTGATTCAAACGTCGCAAGCGAGACCAGAGGATTTCAGGAGTCTAGCGCTCCACTTCGAAGGTGAGAAGAATCATTTGCTCGCCGGCAAGTTCTACTTCCACGCGGGGGAGTACAGTAAGGCGATGTCGCATCTGCTGAAGACCGGGTCGGATGAGGGCGCAGGGGAAGATGAGGCTATCAGCGTAGCTATAGATGCAGCCGCTGCCAGTGATGACGAAAGACTGACGAGACGGTAAGGCATTTTTCTAATTGGGCCTGATACGATGTAATGTACTGTAATTTTGTTACATAAAAATATGTATGGTAATTATTTGTAGGTTGATAGAGTTTCTGCTGGGTGAAGCGGATGGTACGCCGCGAGACCCGCGCCACCTGTTTCGTCTATATATGGCCAAGAAACAATTCAATGAAGCGGCGAAAACTGCAGTAAGTATCCATTGGCTTGATGTTGATTAGTTAATAGAAAATATTTGTTACATTTTATTTTTCTGCTCGTTATGATTTTAAGGTATTGTAGTGAAAACAAACCTGTGTTACGTTTTGTAATGATTACGTACTGTACACAGGTGATAATAGCGGGCGCAGAGTGTGCGAGTGGACGGTACCGCGAGGCGCGCGACGTGGTGCGCGCGCTGTGCGGCGCCCTGCGCGCGCGCCGCCGCCCGCCGCCGCGGGACCTGCGCCGCGCGCTCACGCTGCTGCACTCCTACATACTGGTGGGTCGCTGTACACAGGGGACGGCAGCGCGCGCGGAGTGCGGTACGCGAGGCGCGCGACGTGGTGCGCGCGCTGTGCGGCGCCCTGCGCGCGCGCCGCCGCCCGCCGCCGCGGGACCTGCGCCGCGCGCTCACGCTGCTGCACTCCTACATACTGGTGGGTCGCTGTACACAGGGGACGGCAGCGCGCGCGGAGTGCGGTACGCGAGGCGCGCGACGTGGTGCGCGCGCTGTGCGGCGCCCTGCGCGCGCGCCGCCGCCCGCCGCCGCGGGACCTGCGCCGCGCGCTCACGCTGCTGCACTCCTACATACTGGTGGGTCGCTGTACACAGGGGACGGCAGCGCGCGCGGAGTGCGGTACGCGAGGCGCGCGACGTGGTGCGCGCGCTGTGCGGCGCCCTGCGCGCGCGCCGCCGTTTAATTTGAGGAAAAACTTTCATCATTATTTTCACTACCGCCATTATCAACATAATTACCCATCTAAAAATGTATTTTTTCTTATCGTCTAGAAAGGTTTTCTACAGTGTGCTAAATCATTACAGGTACGCACACACGTAAGGCGCGGCCGGCACGACCTGGCGGCGAGATTGTTGTTGCGGACCGCTGAAGACGTGTCATTCTTCCCGACGCAACAACGTAAGTAATTCCATTTTACACACTAAACCAGTTATACTTTAGGACAACGTCACTCCAGGTATATATAAAATTGCGACTAAAGGATTTAATTGGGAATTGGGAGAAACGTTTTTTTTGTAAATTTATGCATAGCAAACCGTGTGACTGAACCCTTTTTTTAAGTTTTTATCTGTGACTATATACAAATTAATTCTTAAGAGGTAAATATTGGATACCTTTGAATACACGAACAAATTCCACGGTTTGTTCCAAAATTCCAAACGGTCTTTTTCCAGATCAAGTGTCCATTTTGACGTCGACAGTGATTGAGTGTGGACGGGCGGGTCTCAAACACGAAGCGTATCAGTGGGCTCGTGAGCTCATGCAGCCTCAATATCGCGATCAGGTTAGAAAAAAATAAAAATAAAATATTCGTACAGGAAAACAACATAACATAGACTATTCTTAGTAGTGTATGGATGAGATGCAGCAACGTTCAAAGTTAAGTGGCGCGTTGTATCTCACCCTTTCCCTTGATTTTAGTTATGCTGACCTTATCTTGACTTTGTTGATAGATGATTAAAGTTTCATATTGTGTTGTATCTTCCCCCTTCCCCTACTTTTACGTACATCAATCTTGTACATTGATTGCTAACGCTCAGTGGCGTTGCACCTTCCCTTTTACATATGTCGACCCTTTCGCAGATCGACCAGACCGTCTTGTCTTTGCGGCCAGATGTTTAACGTTCAATGTTGTGTGTCCTTCCCCTACTTTTACGTATGTCAATCTTATATCGTTCTTTTACATTGAACAATAACACTCAGTGACGTTGCGCTGTGGTGTGGAGCTAAGCCATATAATCCATATAAGCCATATAAAGACATCAATCCAACAACACGCCTCTCAATTACTTCCGAACCTGCGACACACTACAGCGCCCTCCCACCTTTTACATTTCCCGACCGCTTTCACAGATCGACCCGAAGTACGTGAAGAAGATCGAGTCAGTGGTGCGACATTTACCGCGCGGCGCCGCCCGCGACGGCGAGGACACGGCGTGCCCGGCGTGCGGCGCCGCGCTGCCCGCCGCCGCGCTGCACTGCGCGCGCTGCCAGGCCGACCTGCCGCTGTGTCTCGCCACCGTGAGTGAACATTGATCGCCATAGCATTAGGCTCGCCACCGTGAGTGATCATTCATAGCCTTCGCCACCGTGAATGATCACTGATCGCCTTCGCATTAGGCTCACACGCTTTCTACACTCATAGCCCCACACTAGGATTTTCTCCTGTGTCGTGGGTACCATGGACACACACAAGACGAATACACAAACACCCAGACCCAGAACAAGAATCTACACTCATCATTCAGATACCTGTCTGGCCGGGAATCGAACCCGGAACCCCTTGCGCGTCAGACCGGTACGGTAACCGTTGCGCCACGCGGGTCGGCATCGCTCGCCGCCGTGAGTGACCATTGATCGCCTTCGCATAGGCTCGCCACCTTGAGTGATCCATGCGAGCTTCATACTGTCGTACCATATGCATACACGTTAAGCGAACGCTCGGCCGCGCTACATGGTAGGTGGAGTGGGGGTGTTAGGTTTTTTCGTTACGGAATTTTTTGATTCGGTCGCCGCGCTCAACGCCCGCGATAAACGCTTTGCAATAGCTTAATGATGAATAATCAATAATAATTTCAATAATAAGAAAGCATCCGTTGCAGTCGTGCAGCCGCGTTACTTGAGAAGGGTGTGGTTGCCGGCACACTTACATTTGAGGCGACCATCATAGTGCTCGGAAGTAGCAACGCATCTGTGATTGACTTCAGATGTAATCCATGTTCATGTGTAGGAAGTTGATTACAGTGTGGCGACCTCCCACCACTTACCAAGAGATGGCGCTACTAGTATTCTGAAACACGCAATACTCTGCATATATACAAGTTCCGAACAACGACTGTCGGAGCACGGCCGCTCCCCAGGCATGATCACCTAGCCTGGCGGGAGATCTCCCTTTGCCAAAACAGATGTCCATGGACGGCAGTGACCACTTACCATCAGGTGGTCTGCATGCTCGTTTGCTACTTTAATCAGATAAACAAAAGACTGTTCCTACCCCCTGGTAAGAGGTATGTAACGGTCAATACTCTAACAAGTTTGACAAATATCAGTACTCGTACAAGATCGGATCGGTGGTGCGTCACATCCTAACTTACCTGCTGCTGTGTCTCGCTACCGTGAGTGACGCTAAAGCCCGGACTCCACCAAAGCGGTGATGTCTGAAACGGAGATAAGAAGAGATGTTTTTCAGCTAGGATGTATCTACTGAAACTGGGAGATGTATGTTGGCTAAAACTAAGATGTACGCTAGCCATGACAGAACTGAGTTGGTTGATGGGCTAGTATGACGTATGTCATGGAAGAACTAGCAGCATTTCTCACTCCACGCTGCTCTCATCTTGTCCGCTTGCATTGCACAGTTCACTTCTCCACTTTGTAGCGCTGCGTTGTGTCGCCCATCTCAATCTCAGCGAGGGAAACGTCAACTCTCCGCTTCCATCGCGCCATACAAATATCACATCTCCGCTAATATCCACTGAAGCTGAGTGGCGATGAGATGTTGAGAGAAATTCTATTGGTTGTTTAAAACACATTTCTGCTTTGCTTGTCTCGTCTTGTTTTTGTGGTGTCCGGGACTAACGCTTCATAATGTTTTAAGTATATACTTAGTTATTTAAAACCACTTTCATTATGAAGAGAGACCTACAACCACATCCTTCTTATGACCTGTAATCTCTATTTAATAACCGAAATAGCGATGCCTCGGCAATAATGCATACTGAATCCAACTCTCGTACAGCTAACCTTGCGGATACATACCTATATACATCAACTGCTTAAACACTACCCATTTTAATCATGCATTGAAGGTGGTAGAACCAGTGTAGTTCGACCGGGGAAGTATCACCGCCACACCTATGTCTAGCGTGAAGCAGTTGCGTTTGTTGGAAGGGTTTAGTTGCCGGTACACTTTAATATGATGCGACCATCATAGTCCTCGGGAGTAGCAACGCATCTGGGATTGACTTGAGATGAAACCCATGTTCTGTGTGAAGTTGATTACAGATGTCCATGGGCGGCAATAACCACTTACCATCAGGTGGACTGCATGCTCGTTTGCTACTTCAGTCAGATAAAAAATGCACATATCCATTCAATCACTGTAAGACTATTTAGATAAACCAGCATCATAAGAATTTCGCACGTATATACGTATATTCTTACACAGCCAAGCCTCGAAAGTACATTATAACACTTCGCTTTTCATAAACTAAAAACACCCCGAACTTCACACATGATTCATCGTCTCAAAACATTAGAATTTAAAATAAGCATCACAATGATCTGGTCGGTACATTGTGATACTGCAACCTTGATTTATACTATCTCAAATAACATGTAATCTAAACCATCCCCGTAAACACTGCACTCCATACATGTTTATTTCAACACCCCATCCTTCATACATAAATCCGAACACTATTTAGTTTGGATTACTAAATTTAACACATGCGTATTTTTTTTGTATTAATAAGAAAAGTTGCTAAAACATTACAAACAGAAATATTTTCACTTGAACTATTCGGTAAAATAATACCTCCGTTATTCTTAAAATTCTCACTACAATAGCGTAATATTTATTGTAAAAGGGGTAGGCCGAAATTTTTCTGTTTATGTTATTGTTGTCTCTATTCATTTATATGCCAAGTGCAAGATGAAACGAGACAAACATATATTCATCGCTATGGAATAAAACAGTGAACATTTGTCATTCGTATCGGCCGTATTTGCCTTTCACTCGCACTTTAACGTACCCTTATTGTTGTTTCACATTTAGAGTGAGAGAGCTGTATATGAAGCTCTAAAATAATATTAATCTCCTATGAAATTATAGTGGCCTGGTACATTGCGATGTTTGTTTTAAATAATGGGTTAAAAAGTGATTTATTTACATTGTAGGACGGTTTTGGCTCCTGTCAGAATATGATACCCTGGTACTTATCAAACGAGTTGAGTTGGATTTATATGAACTAAAAGTGCCCAAATCTCTCGTTTACTTGCTTGTATTTTATAACGCTATTCTTAGGGCAAAGTATGGCATGGCTTTAATCACAATAGTATAAAATAAAGTCGCTGCCCGCTGTCTGTCCCTATGTATGCTTAGATCTTTAAAACTACGCCACGGATTTAAATGCAGTTTTTTTTAATAAATAGTGTGATTCAAAAGGAAGGTTTTTATGTATGAGGAGGAGGAACACTGATAATCTTAGATTTTGACTTTTAGGTGGAACGAAGTTCGCTGGGTCAACTAGTTCTATATAATTTGTTAATGTGTTTTTAGTGTCTGTGTTAAACAGCGTCGCTGTTAGTATGTTGGAAAGACTGAACACAATATTGTTATTGATGTGGATAGCAAACCAGCATGCAGTATAGCGGATGGTAAATGGTCACTATCGCCCATGGACATCTTTAACCAACTACATATGGCAGAACAGGAGTTCTTCTTAATTACTGATGTGTTACAAGTCTAAGGACTAAGATGTTCGTGTGGTTTAAGTCACCTGGCATTGTTCTAACTAAACGCATAATTCTTCACGCTAGAAATACGTGACTACAGTACATTCCCGGTGTAACCGTACTCTTCTGATCAAATAACTGACAGATTGTTTGCTTTCAGGGACTTCATATCGTGAAAGACGATCTGACAGCGTGTCCCGAATGCGATTTTCCAGCAATTTATTCGGAATTCGTAGAGTAAGTTATTATTTTAATAATCACACATCGTAAATTAAAATTGCAGTAGTCTTCAGCCAATTACTGTCCCATTGTTGGGCACAGCTTTTGCTTAGTATGAGAGAGTTTTAGGCTATAGTCCACCGCGCTGGTTAAGTGCGAATTGGTAGTCTTCACACACGTTTATGATTTGTTTTTAAAAAAACCTCCAGGCGTATAGCTTACCCCACAATGTTACCCCTTACGGTTAAGCAGTGATAAAGATAATCTTTAATACGCACATCGTTCTAGAAAAAATTGTGATGCGTGCCTGTGATTTCAACCTCGGTCCCTCAATTAAGAGGCAGAACAACTATAAGGCTATCATTGCAAAATCACAGTAGTACTGATAAAAGTGATTACAACATTTATTTATCAAGTAACCTTCGATAACAAGGACATATTTTTAGAATGTTACAGGAAGAGCCGAAGTGTCCGATGTGCGGTGAACACGTGGATTACCGACGGCTCGTCAAAATCGACGACGTGTCCTTATATTTAGACTTTAATCCATCGGAATAATGTACGTCCACTTTGTGATTTTTATCCGTCCATAAAGATTATAAAGATAAGTATATATTTGAGCTTTTTATCTCATGTTTGTTAGTTCGTGGCTGGTACATGTAATGAGGCTGATAAGAGGTGGTCAGCTCTTCGTTTCTTATCTTTTATTGCAAGGTCACTGATTGCCATGTGTTGAAAGTCAATCGTAGAATCCGGCGTATTATGATTCCGGACTTTATAATACCGTAAATATTTCTTACATTATGTTCTAAAATCAAGATAAATTTCGTTATTCCTTATTTTAAACCAACCTATTTGTTATCAATATTATAAATGCTAAAGTTTGTGACTATGTATGTTTGTTACTCTTTAACGCAAAAACTAAAAACCTTATTTTGTTCAAGCTTGGCACACACGAAGTATATAACTTGGATTAAAACGTGGGACACCCTGTTAGACGTTTAACAGGGTGTAAAGCGGTAAAGTTAAAGCGGGTAGAGCCGCGAGAATAAGCTAGTTTTGTATATTTTATATTCTTGACATAATACGATTTGTCCGATTCTACGAATGCACGATAATTATAAATTGTTTATACAGCGCACACGTGTTGTGAAACTATCTACAATAAAATTAAATTGTACATGTCAAATGGTAATAATGATTAACACGTGCCTCGATAATGAAATGTAATCTCTATTTTATTATAAGTACTTTGATGTACTTTGTTAGACCGTAAGAAAACATAAATAAACAATATACAGAAATGTAGACTTTTTATATTTACATTATCCATCCATCTATCTACATATACAACTCCTTATTAGTCTTTATTATATGTTTTGTGTGATTGTTTTATAACTATAATAAGCTATATAAATTGAAAATAATAATAAAATGTATGGTATTAAGATCAATAGAACATTTCTAAAAGTGAAATAAAAGTCTGAAATAGTGATGAAACATTTAATTTTTCATTTGAAAGTATACCAAGTTGTAGTTACACGTCCGATACTGAGATTCAAATGAAATGAAAACACATTTGTATTATACAAAATGAAGCGGGGCCGAGCTCAATCGCTATTTAGAACTTAAAATTTGTGTTGTAATTTTATGATATATTTCATAATCTTATGTAGTACAATATATATGTATATCTTTCGAATATTAAACAAAAATGTATGTAAACAAGAAATAAAAGCATAACTTGACAAACTTATTAAAATGTTACATTAGTGGAAAAATAAATAATATTTAACTTCTGGTATCACAAATTTTAAGTTCAAATAAAACGCAGTTAGCCAGCCCTGCCTGTAGCCACTCAGTCGTTACTCTATGATCATCAAATATTGCCCTAATATAATTACCACTACCTATCTACGCCTTAAGTAGACAATACATTTATACAACTTAAATTAATGACAAGAAGATTATAACTCAATAATACATCGATGATAATAACGATAATAGAAATTATTTGATTGTGCTAATAATACAATGAAGGCTCTAGTCAACCCACTAAATTGTCGACTCGACTCGTGCTATTAATAATTTGCTAGAATTTAGCTAAGAAACTCGATGTACAAGACCAGGGGAAGAAAAGCTATAGTAATTGTTATTTGACATATATTTCGTCGCTAACACCGCGGTTCTCAAAATTAGCAACTTTTAAGGAGAGCAAATAAACTGTATCAAATAGTTATTTTTAATTTTACAACTGCCAAATAAATATATTGCATTTAAATTCTAATATACTCATATTAAAATAATATTTTTTATGAAAATGTAACATGTTCCTATATTATTTTCAGATATAATTATTTCATTATTTTTTTATCTTACTGAAGTAGCAAACGAGCATGCAGTCCACCTGATGGTAAGTGATCACTGCCGCCCATAGACATCTGTAATCAACTACATACAGAACATGGGTTCCATCTGAAGTCAATCACAGATGCGTGGCTACTCCTGAGGATAATAATGGTCGCCTCATGTAAAAGTGTGCCGAGTTAAGCGGTGTTAGAACATAAGCGACGATTTGCTGTATTGTTTCTCTCTAGTATCCAATAAAATGTTAGATACAACTGTATTTAATTCCATTTTCAATAGCAACATTACTTATTTTTGGATGTTCTCCTAGTATTGTACACCTAGCTGATAAAGATGTAATTAATTCCCCACATAAGGAGCCTACGCTACCGAGTCGATACACAAAATAACTTAGCCAAGCCCGCTTAACGTAAAATACTTAGAAATTATATCAGTAGTGCTTTTTATTATTTGAATGAACAGGATAGATACAAAATGCAAACATTTTCTTTGATGTTTTCTGTGTAGTACTGTGTAGTACATATTATATAATATATTGTGTATAATGGTCTTTAGGTGAAATTTATATGATAAAGATTTAAAAGGATGATCTATGGCTTGATTTCAATCTAACATAATAAAATAATATATTTTCATAAACATAATCTGGCCCACTTTGTTATATCTTATGAAACCATGCTTTTTGCATCTAGCCTGTTCAAATAATTAATTTTAAAATTTAGTGGTCACGCTGTATACATTAAGTCAGTTTCATTAGCTCGTTCCTCTATGGCCGATAGGCAGTGTTCCTAATCTAGGAAAGCTCTGCTTCGCTGCGTGAGAAATTTAATTAGCTAAAGAGGCCCTGATTTTCAATTCCTATTTTGTATAGGAAAACTGCAAAATATTCATTAATACTTACACTTTGCAGTTTCAAGCATAATGATATATAAAATAAAATCTTTGACAAATTTTACTAAGTTGAGTTATCAGTCATTCACTCGTTCATTCGTCCTATCTATACAGAGTGGGTAATAGCAATTCCGGTCTCAAGTTAGTACAAAAACATTTACTATACAGCGTTAAGGCCGAATATTACGCAGCGTAAGCATTCGTACAATTGAAAACGACTTTAATGGAATACTATACAAAAGTGTTATTTATATTGATTTTACATAATATTGTGTATCGCCACACAAGCTATATAATGTAAATTAATGGTTTCAATAATAGTTACACGTGATATGATCCCACTACGACTGTAGCAAATAGTATGTGTCTAAGAGTCGAAAAGCGTATTTCCAACTAGACGCAGCCAATTGATATTGGTAAGATTTTGTTGCAATAGTATAACATGATCGCATATCTTACAAGTTCCTCTTTTAGTACAATTTGACTTTGTGTCCAGCGCTCCCTTATTATATGTTCCAACCTAACCTAACTTAACCGACTCTAGATAGATTCCAGTCTTTTTCCTGAAAAATTAGGCGAGAATTAGGCATCATTATTTTTAAACCGCTCTTAGACGTAACAACAATATGAAAAAAAAATTTAATCGAGTCGAATATAATGTGAAGTCGATTCAGTAATATGAGGCCGCGGCGCACAAGCATGTTAATCACGTAAAAGGATTACGGGATACAGCTTTGCACGAACTCCGCTAAGATGCGAGCATCATTAATTTTTTTCCGACAATTATGTTGTCGTTTACTAAGTTATCCAAACACCATACTGTGCATGCTATACGCGACAGAGGCGTATAAATCGTGGACAGTATGTATATTGGACATCGAAATTACAACGATATTAGCTGAAAACTTGTATAAAATGGATGTAGTATGCGTGTAGTGAGATCATTTCACGCGAGCTCAATTTTTCTTGTACAAAATTACATAATAATGGTACGGATGAAATATAAAAGCATATGTTAACAGTTTTCTAAGAACACATTGAAACGGCCTCGGCCATTCAAAAGAAATAATTGTGTCACCGTCAAAAGAGTGGACTATTTTACCATATAATATTATTATGGACGAATGAAATAAATTAAATAACATATTCGATTCGTTAAACGTATAATCGTTATTTATTATAAACTATGTTCATAAATAATGTGTCAATTTTATAAATATTATTTTTGCATCTGTTGGCCGGATATATTTTTGTATAGACGCATTTAGCCCACTCTTTTAACATAAAATACATCTCGTAAGATATTTACAAGTAGATAAATAGATATAACATATTTTAAAATCAAGACATGATGGCACTTGGTTGCGTCGTAAAAGGTTAGAAATTATACAAAATAGATTTTTAGAATGAAATAAAATCCCGGTACGAGAGACGCGATGCGCTTTGACACGTCGGAGAACGTCGGGGATCGTCTCCGAAAACGATCATTTAATACTAGGTAATAAGGGAATGTATAAAAATTAGTTTCAACTATATCAATGTTAACTCCTCAACAATAAATACTATAAATCTTTGGTTTCATTTAGTCGCTCGATTACAAAAAGTTTCCCGCTCACCGTCTAATACGTCCGTCGATCTCGAGCGGAACGTTATCCTAGCTCGGGTCTCGTGGGCACGGCGAGCGGGGAGAGTTCATAAGATCGCCGAGAGGTCGGGTGCAGGCGTACAGTCGAAGGAATAGCCAAGAGGCGGGCGGCGAGGGGTCGCGCGCCCCGGAAACGTTCGGTGAGAGTGACGTTCGTGCCGGTGGGGGCTACTGCAGGTGCGCGAGCTTGGGCAGCGCCGCCACGACGCGGGCGGGCGCGGGCGCGGCGGCGAGGGCGGCGAGGGCGGGGGCGGCGGCGGGCTCGCGGTCGCTGAACTGCGGCGGCGGCGCCAGCACGGGCGGCGCGGCGTCGCGCGCGGGCGCGGCGGGCTCCTCGGGCGGCGGCGGCAGCGCGGCCAGCAGCGCGGCGGCGCGGCGGCGACCGGGCGCCTTGTCCACGTCGACGCCGAGGCGCTCGGCGGCGGAGCGGCCGCGCGCGGCGCCGCGCAGCAGGGCGGCGGTGGCGCGCTTGCGCGTGAGCGAGTTGTGCCGCTGCATGGGCGGCGGCGCGAGGCTCTCGCTGGAGCTGTGCACGGGCTCGGTGCTGATCACGTCGTTGCTGGACTTGACGGTGACGCTCGCGCAGAAGGACACCTTGTCGCGGCGCGGCGGCGGGCGCGCCTCCTGGTCGGACGACACGCCGGACGACGAGTTGTCGCCGTCGTCGCGCTCGCCGCCGCCGCCGAGCTCGTCGCCGCACGACTTGGACGACTTCAGCCGCGTGCGGATCTTCTGGATCTCGTCCACTGAGAACGAATGTTGCATCGAACTCGAGCCGGAACTGCTGCCGCTGTAACGGATTTCAAACGCGAATTTTATTTCGACACATCTTAAATAATCTAAATCCCCAAATCAAAATAAAACCAATTTGATTTATTGATATCAAAATTGATCTAATTTTTAGTATCACAACTTATAGTATAGCCAGATATAGGTGTGGCAGTGGTCCCTCCCCGGTCGCACTATACAAGTTCTACCACCTGGCGACAACTATTACAATATCAATAGACGTACATAAATACCTAAAATGATAGGAAAATATTTAACAAACAAAATAAAATTTACACTGAAATGAATGATGTTATATGTAATTGATCACAAACTGAAAATTATTCACACCGAGGATACTGAATTTGATGATTGATCTTACAAAGCTATTATTACATTTTTAACATATATATGAAAACATTAATTAGTCCATTTTAATGTATGAACACGTAATGAAACATAAACTTTGATAAATTTAGTTCCCCTTGACAAACACGAAGCACTCAACAACACAATATTTGAAATAAATAATACCTTTTTAAAAACGTTTTAACAATTTAAATCGAATTCTCGCTCGTTTTCATACTCGTATATAGTTGCATATATTGGTATCCTGAAACTGAATTCAAACTATGAAAAATCATTGATGATATTGATTTCTGAACCATTGAGTTAGTTTCAAAGTGGCAGTATTAATTAAATAGCTTAAATAAATTTTGTACCTTAATAAGAAAAAGATAATATTAAAATTATATGTATTAATGTGCAGTGTTGCGTGCCTGCGTTTGAACCTCGAACCTCTCAATCGAGCAGGTAAGTTTCAACCATTAGGCTATCACTACTCCATCCCTGTACTTCCGGGATCAGAATAGTGCTACGGTATCCCCTGCCTGTCGTAACAGGCGATTAATAGCCCTCCGGGGTTGCGGGCGGCTAGAGTGGGAGCACGGACCGTTCGGTCAGGCGATTCCGGGAAGGACGACGGTATGTGTAGTCCCATACCATCGTGTGGACCCAGTCCCTCATCTAAGAGGAGTCCGATGGGCAACGCGTTCAAAGGGCACCGGTTGTGTTCCTTAGAAAATCCCGGAGTCCTCTTTGTAGCGCTGATGACGGCCATCTTTAGTGCGGTAAAAATCCCACATAACCCTGCGTCGCTCCCACGGCGTTGGGCACCTTTTGAAAGTTTCCCCCTCGAGACCAAAACGACTGGTCAATGTATATAATGCAATGCAATGTAAATACCTAGCGTTACTGTTAGCGCTGGTCTCGGCGGGCGGTTCTTTGCGTTTGTCGTCCTCGTCCGACTCCGACATGCTGTAGTCCGGCTCCGGTATCGGCGGCGCGGGGGTAGAGTTCTGAAAACGGATATATTCGGTTTATCGTATTGATGTGTGAAGATGAAAGAAGTAATGTGAAGAAAAGGTGAACGAAGAAAGATGAAGGAAAAAAGTAAAAGGCGAATGTTGAATGATGAAAGGTAAGGGAAGAAAAGTTAAAGAAAAAAAGGTGAAACCAGAAAGGTAGTAAAATTGTACGTAGTTTGACTCGCCAGAGTCAAACTACATTAACATTGTCTTCAACGAAATAATTATTTATGTTATAAAGAACAGTATAATGGTGATATATGATTTGAAGATGAATGAAGGGTGAATTTGCATTATGAGCTTTTTGGTGTTTAAAGGGTTAACATTCTCGTTTCGACAGAGACTATTTGGATGGAAAAATATTTTTTATAAATTTGTAGTATAAAGAACGTATCAACGTAGTTAACTTTCTATATTTATATGCGCTTATGTAAGTGGAATAATAAAGAAGTAATGTAAATGTAGTACTGGTTTAGATACGTATAAGTGAGGGTAACACATGTGTGTGGAAGGTTTGTATTGACATCGATATATTTATATTGTTTTTTTTATATAGATAATAAGAATGTATATACATGTACATTCAATCGTATCTTTAGATACATAATAGTGTACATACGGGTATGTAGTGCAAGTCATATAGGTGTACATATGTAGGTGTATGTATGCGTGCATTCAGAGAGAGTATAAGGTATCCCGATCTCACGGGGAAAGAAATAAATCAATCAGGAAGTTTGTTCTGGTTTTTTGTCGAGACATTTCGAAGTTCATTTTTTCCGAACTTCTTTGCATACGGTGAGAAAAAAAAATCTGTGATTATTTTCAATACACACAGTGATAATAACCGACATGTATGGGCATTTTGCTTAGATGTGCGCGTGTAGCGACGGAATGCATTACATTGTGTAAATGTACGTGTGTACGCTGATGGCCACCAATTACACACTTGGCCAGCGCGGTGGACTATGGCCTAAACACTCTCCTTCAGAGAAGACCCGTGCCTAGCAGTGGATAATGGGTTGGCACCCATGTTAATGGCTTGCATTAGATTGTGTAGATGTACGTGTGTATGCTGATGGCATGCATTAGATTGTGTAGATGTATGTGTGTACGCTGAGGGCACGTGGGTATGTGTGTAAGGTGCGCGTGTGGTTGTGCGCATGTACGGCACCTGTCGGAGGAAGGGCTTGTGCAGGTTGAAGGGTTGCGCGTACTGGTGCGCCACGTCGTCGGGCGCGCGCCCGCCCGCCGCGCCGCCCGCCCACGCGCGCAGCCCGCCCGCGCCGCCCGCCCCGCCCGCCGCGCCCGCCGTGCGAGCCTGCACACAAACATACATTAATACCAACAAACTTATCTCGCTAACACAATCAAAGACTCCGTTACGGCAAGATTGTTACAAGGTATCACACAGTGTAACTAATCTAAACTCAGCACCGTATCTCATAAAAGATGCCAGATGAATGGCCAACACTCCGGAAATAACTGGGTTCACAATCGTCAGTCCCTCTAGTAAAGGCGGAGGAAGGAAAGGAAAATTGCTATCATCATCATGATCAACACCATACATTTTAGCACATGGTTTTCTTGTCTCCGCTGAGCTTTGTTCGCCACCAAAACTCAGTGAAGCTGTTAAGCCCAGCAGAGCCATCAAGATGTGCACGATTAAAAAGAAAGACTACGGCACAGCCGCTTCTTAGTTATGATCACCCACCCGGCCTGGCGGGAGATTATCTTTTCTAAAGTATAATACATTTTTTTATCTTTATTTATTTATTTATATCAGGCTACAACAAAGGCCCATAGAAGCTAATACACAGATACAAGTAAACAATATAACAAATTGATACAAAATAGAAACTAACAAATAACTACAATAATTACAGGTGGTAGAACCAGTGTAGTTCGACCGGGGACGTATCACCGCCACACCTATTTCTAGCGTGAAGCATTTCTTGTGTTTCGATGTAAGGGTGTGGTTGCCGGAACACTTTTATATGAGGCGTCCATCATAGTCCTCGGGAGAAGCAACGCATCTGTGATGTGACTTTAGATGGAACCCATATTCTGTATGTAGTTGATTACAGTGACCACTTACAATCAGGTGGATTGCATGTTCATTTGCTACTTCAATTAGATAAAAAACAGTATTACCATATTACTCAATCGCCGTTCCTGGCCTTATACTTGTAGCGGACCGAGCAAACCAGCTTATAGTTGTCATCATAATTTATGTTGAATAACACCGATTTACGTATAAGTCTCTTCCTATAATTGTGTTGAAGTCGATTTGCAAGGATGGTGTAATTGCAATACGAGTGAGGCCATTATTTATTCGCTTTATTAACGAGAGCGCTTGGCGAGCAACCGTGACAACAGAATAAAAAATGTGTGCGTGTACTAGCGTACACTCGTAAGAAGTGAAACTTCTTTATGACGTTATTTTTCAAAAAATAATTTACTATATGCAACTTTACAGAAATTGGTTAAATAAAGTTAAATTAGATAAAGTTTAATAAAAGGCTTTTATTAAACTTTATCTAATAATCTAATCTATAATTATCTATCTAATATCACGCGTGGTAGGGATAAGAAAAAGATGGCGCGTAACAGAAAAAAGATGGCGCGTAACGAAGAAAATGTTACACTAATTTTTTTTCCAACCCCGACAAAGAAGTTTCACTTCAACAATAGATAAGACTCACGTTCCCGTTGGCGTGTGCGGCGGGGTGGTGCCGGAAGGCGACGTGCGCCAGCGCGCGCGGCGAGGCGTACAGCTTGGCGGGCGCGGCGGGCCGGAACGACGACGCGGGCGCGCCCGGCGGCGGCGGCGGCGCGCCCGCCGGCGGGGACGACCGCGTCACTGCTGCGACAGATGTTCATTAGTATGTCACTCACTTGCGACCCATATAGGTGATCATTTCCACTAACGGGGAGACCGTCTAGCTTTATAACAAGGTGAAACTAGTATGGTTCAAACGGGATGGTACCAAGAACATAGACACCTCCCCAGTTCAAGAAGTGGTATGTTACCACTGCCACACGTATTTAGGTTGGTGTGGTCGCCGGCTTTTATATAAAACGACCATCGTAGTCCTCAGTAATAGCAAAGCCTCTCATATTGTCTTCACATAGTACTCTTGTCTTACACTTCGTATAAAAATCATGGGAACAAGGAAAAATATCTCTATTTTTGGGCAATTTTCAACAATCTATAAGATCTAACAAGATCACACATATTGTATATGAGGCCAGTTTTCAAGAACCGTAATTTGAAGGTCAATATCAACCTCACTAAGTCGTAATTTATTAACGTATAATTTAATTCAAGTGCACCGAGTACTTGACGTGATTTTTAAGGATGCGTTGATAGATAAATTTTAATTTAATCTAATCAATATCTTGAAGTTAAGAATCATTATTTAAATAATTGTTAATCATATATAATAAACTAACCATGCACGTCCTCAGTGGAGCGCGTCCGTAGCGGTCGCGCGGTCCTCTCGGCCGCCAGGTCCGGCGTGGAGTGGAAGTCGCGCCGCAGCGTGCTGGCCGCGCCGAGAACGCCCCAACCCTGGAATATAAACAAATATTTTCAGTACAAACTACACAGGAAAAAAGATGAAAAACATTAATAGCGGCGATAAAACGCTTGTTCTGGGCGTTCAAATCTTTCTTCCGACGTAATCTGATTTTTTTTAGAATACTCTTTAAGTTGTCATAACTAAATATACATTTCTATAATTTGTACGTATACGGTTTGACCGGTACTAACGCCATAGTTATGTTTATTCCCTCTTACGTCCTAGCGGTTAACCCCGGGCGCGGTTAACCGCGCGGCTAGCTGCTTTTCCAGTTTAATATGAAACCGATCCAAAATTTTAAACCGCCGCGGTTGAAGTTTTAGGGCGGTTTCATATTAAATTGGAACCGCTAGTGCCTAAGTGTGGCAGTGGTACCTCCTCGGTCACAGTACAATGGTTCTACCACCTGTTTGTTTATTGGTGGTCTGTTTATTTATTTTGGAAAGCCGGTCAACAAAGCTACACGTACCTTATTCCTGCAGCGCTTCATCTCTGCGACGGAGGCGTACACCCGCTGCGCGCGCGGCGGCGAGTACGGCGGGGACAGCGCGCCGCCCTGGAACGCCGACCGCGTCATCATGCCGCCCGCGCCTCCCCTGCACACAGACCATACTAATGTATTATGATCTAGAGGGAGGTCTGAGATTTTAATATTAGGTACATATCATTAATTTTGTAAAATGATAAATGACAATGTGCATAAAATAAATTAATTATAGCTGCTACTACTACACCAAATGTGAAGTAGTACAATTAACACACTTTCTACGCACATTTCAATGTAAAAGTTCTCAAAGATATGTGAAATCTACCAAATCGCACTTGGCTCGCGGCTTGGTTTGTAAATCCTCGTACCTTGAGAAGAGACTCGTGCCGTACCGTAGGACGATAATGGTTTGTCCTCAAGTGCATGTCGTACACGTACGTACGTATGCGTCAGTCGATCGTACAGACATTATTTTAAAAAAGAATAAACGTGCGGCACTCGGGGATTGCCGTGGTAAAGTTATTGCATGGCGGTTTTTTAACAACTTATGCATATATATTTATTTATTTATTTATGCAG
Source organism: Spicauda simplicius (assembly GCA_949699795.1). NCBI lineage: Eukaryota > Metazoa > Arthropoda > Insecta > Lepidoptera > Hesperiidae > Spicauda > Spicauda simplicius. Next base: position 19,994,553 of record OX453057.1, read on the forward strand.
TATTTTTTTATTTCATAATCATTCAAGTTTTTTTTTGGTACAGAAAGTATATTACTCACAAACAGCTGTTTATATATTCGTCCGATTTCCGAGGAGCTCGTCTCGATCCGTACCACATACATACACACATGTTAAGCGAACGCTCAGCCGCTACATGGTAAGGAGTGGGGGTTGTTAGGTTTTTTCGTTACGGAATTTCTTGATTCGGTTCGTATTACTTAAAACCAAGGTGTACACACTGCGCATCAGGATCGGTGTCGGGCGCCGCGCCGGCCTGCCGCTGGAACAGCTCCTCGAGCTCGGCGGCGGTGATGCGGCCGGACGCGGGGCGCGCGCGGATGGACGCGGTGCGCGCCGCGCGCTCGGCCCGCTCGCCGCGCTCCAGCCGCGCCGCGACCGGCGTGCCGTCTGCAATTTGTACCCCTATGTTTACGACGCTACTCTTATGTACATGCTTTTTGAAGTGAAACTTCTTTATCGGGGTTGGAAAAAAATTTAGTGTAACATTTTTTCGTTACGCGCCATCTTTTTCTGTTACGCGCCATATTTTTTTTTCCGTTACGCGCCATCTTTTTCTTATTCCTACCACGCGTGATATTAGATAGATTACTATAGATTAGATTATTAGATAAAGTTTAATAAAAGCCTTTTATTAAACTTTATCTAATTTAACTTCATTTAGCCAATTTCTGTAAAGTTGCATATAGTAAATTATTTTTTGAAAAATAACGTCATAAAGAAGTTTCACTTCTTACGAGTACGCTAGTACACGCACACATTTTTTTTTATCTGATCGGAGTAGCAAAGGAGCACGCAGTCCACCTGATGGTAAGTGGACACTTCCGCCCATACGACGCTACTTTTACGTACAAGTTTTTTTTATCTGATCGGAGCAGCTAACGAGCATGGTAACTGATGGTAAGTGGTCACTGCCGCCCATAGACTCCTGTAAACAACTATATATAAGACATGAATCTGATCGAAGTAGCTAACGAGCATGCAGTATGCAGTCCATCGGATGGTGAGTGGTCACTGCTGCCCATGGACTCCTGTAAACAACTTCATATAGGACATGAATCTGATCGAAGTAGCTAACGAGCGACGAAATAGCATGCAGTTCATTTGATGGTAAGTGGTCACTGCCGCCCATGGACATATGTAAGCAACTTCATACAGAACATGGGTTCTATCGGAAGTCAATCACAGATGCGTTGCTCCAGGATTAGGATGGTCGCCTCATATAAAAGTGTGCCGGCAACCACACCCTTCCATCGAAACGCAAGAATTGCTTCACGCTGTATACTCATTCACTTATTTCCGAGTTTATTTACGTACTTATTCATTTATTTATAATTTTACATTTCCTCGTACTACAGTTCAGTACTTTTAGTTTGAGTTTATTATGTTTCCTAGAAACATGCATTGTTCGTGTCAACGCTCATGCGTCGTTAGTTTCGACCATTACTAAAGCAATGTACTTTTCAAATAAAGAGCGAAAACAAGAACAATACTTGTTTTGAGGACACATAATAAACATTAAGGGCATATTTATGAAGTATCAGTATTTGTTATATTTAAACTACTTATATTATGACTTACTGTTGCTTCCATGTAATTGAACAGACTCGGCAGATGAAGACTTGCCCGCTACGCTTAAAGGTTCACAGCTTTCTTCCTTTTCACCTCCGTTCTCTGGAAATGTATAGCAATGAACTCTTTAACATTGAATAATAATATATATTGATAATAATATGTTGATTGCATTAATATTTTGTATGTTCATGTTCAATGTTTGGCGCCTGTACAAAATGTAATTTGTATAAATAATAAAGAAATGTTTTCTTGAGAGTAGGCAATACTCTCAAATCATTTCTTCATTTAAGTAGTTTATCTTAGCATTATATTATCTGAATTACAAGTTAAAATATTATATCCGCTATAATGATAAGAATTAGAATTCCTCACGATGTTTGCTCCACCGAAAAGCAGTGATAATTAATTTTTAATACGCACTTAAGTTAGTGGTGCGTGCCTAGGTTTGAACCTCGGACTCTGACTGGGAGGGCAAGTTTCAACCATTACCATATCACTGCTCTATCAATCTCCAATCATATCATTATATGACTGAAATGAATGAGTGGTAGCTTTAATGAATGGTAGTGTAAGTGGTGTGCGCTCACCGAGGCCGGCCACCATGGACTTGGCGCGCGCGCGGCCGACGCTGAGCGTGGTGCGCGGGTCGCGGCGCGGCGGCGCCGGCGCGGGGCTGCGCCCTAAGTACATACAATTAACGTTATCTCGCTGCTTCCATTTTATAACACAACACAAAATAATACATTTTCTAAAAAAAATTAACACAAAACCAATTAACAAATTGCGTTACATTTAACAAATTCATAGCCTTATAGTGCACCAATTCGCACTTGGCCAGCGCGGTGGACTATGGCCTTAAACTCTCGTTCTGCAAGAAGACCCGTGCCCAGCAGTGGGACCATAATGAGTTGTACCCATATAATAGAGTTGTTTTGATAGCCTTATAAATTCAAACATTTCGCTGCGTGAATTGAATTATAAAATAACACATAAAGTAGATTTACAGGAGAATATTGTTAAAATTAAACGGTGCTTCTTGTTTTATCTTTATAAATTAAAATAATAAAAATATATTGAAAACTAATTTATGAAAGTGTATTTAAAGCACTAAGCTTCCAATTGATCACCCTTTTTTGAGAATTTCTCAATTTTGTAAATTAATAAATGATTTGTATCGTCATTATCTACTTCATTATTATTTTGATACTTAGCGGGTATTCACGGCATAGATCGTGGTTACGACGAAAACGTAGTCAGTTTTGACATGACCACAATCCATGCAACTGGCTCGAAATATAAGTAAAATTAATTCTAAAACAATTCAAATACCACATATCGTGAGAAACCGTTAAACATGGGCATTAACGTTAGGACGGTCGTATGCGACAAGTTCGATCGTGATTGGCTTGATCCCAAGCCGGACTGTACGACCAAGGTCATGTCGCAGATTCGTTGCAAGTATTCAACTTGAACTGTCGTTGTGACAGTCCATTCAACAGTCCGTGGGACTCCCTTGTAACGTGAATCCCATCTTCAGAAATGTTAGTCTAAAATCATATGTTATAATTATATAATAGTCACATCATCTCCAACTAATTGACATCTAATTTATTGGCTATTGAATGCAAAAAATCAAGGAAAACGAAATATGCATTTTTGCACGAAGGTTATTTTTTTAACATCAATGCAAGTAGAACGTTTCCTATACTCATTGTTTGTCAATTTCAACTTAAACAGTAATAAAAAGTATATGTAGTAAAAATAATGTATGTATTTTAAAAGACATTTTTTCTCGTTTGAGTGTCTTTTATTTTTCTTATATTAAGACAACTGATGCGAGTCTATGAATACTAATGTAAGATACGAAAACTCATAAGCATACCTCCGGCCGCTTTCCTGGGGAGCGTCGCGGCGTACGGTCTTCCTGAATTGGATAGTTGATTTTGGGACTTGCTGGTCGGCACTGTACACGTGTTGTTCTCGTTGTTTGCTAAAATATTATTAGCTATATAATAACTACGCTATTAGTGGATACTTAAACAAGAATAATTCAACATTCTTATTAGTACTTAAATAAGGCAGTTAACACAACTTTTTTGCTTGAACAAAACCAGATCGTACTAGTGACTTGCGGCATCTGGCAAGAGGGTACCGCCGACAGTGGTCGTTTGTATTAAAGTCCAAGCTGAATTGGAAGTTAGCAAAGCATCATATTTTTAGATGTGCAACATAGCATTATTTTCATACACGTCTGTGTTTTGAAAGCAATGTCAATAAACTGGCCACAATATGTGGACTGCAGTGAGTGCTAATGTTACAAAAGAAGAAACTGCTGGATTTTGCTTCCTCGATACACGGCAAAAGAGAGTTGCTATCCACACTGTTATACGAGGCGACCATCATAGTCCTCGGGAGTAGCAACGCATCTATGATTGATTTCAGATGGAACCCATGTTTCGTACGAAGTTGATTACAAACTCACTCACTCACATGCTTTGCTACTTCAGTCAGATAAAAAAACACTAACAGCACACATAACCCACCATTATTGTTGAGCGACACGACGGTCATGGACACGAGCGCGCCCGAGCTGCGGATGAGCTCCACCACGTGCTCGTGCGACGCCGCCGACACGTCCTCGCCGTTTATCTGCAAATACACGTTAGAATATGATTAGTACGTACTCTGTTTTTTTCTTGCTATTTTTCCTACTGTAATATTAGGCAATACAATGCATATCTTAATACCACCGTGAGATTAGTAGTGTTTCGTCTCAATAAAGTTACTGCAATACAATATAAGGACTTTTATTTTTCATCGGTGTTTATTTTATGTCTACAATACGTTAGTAATGAGTTCTTATTTAGAGGAAAAAAAAATCCTTAGAACAAATTGCAAAAAGTTGGCACTTTGGGGTGGAACTTATGTTTGACTATATGAAATCCAAACTACATACTTAATATAAAAAATATGTTCTTTCATGCTTACAAAGAATTATCGTTCGCGGCGGATAGATCTTGCCTCTGGAACACGTAACGCGGCACTTATCAGGCGAGTATTACGTGCTGAGATCGGAGTATTATCGGAGAGTCTCTGTACGTACCGCGATGAGGAAGTCCCCCTTGCGCAGGCCGGCGCGGTCGGCCACGCCGCCCTTGTCCACGTCGTCCAGGTACTGCAGCGCGGGGCAGCGCTCGGACGGCCGCAGCTCCATGAGCGGCGAGGCGGCCTTGGCGCCGCGCAGCACGAACCCGAAGCCCCGCCTCGCGCGGTGCAGCACCACCGTGCGCGCTTCCATGCAGCCGTACCTGGGGAGTACACAAGTTCTTTGTTATCAACTTGAAGTAAACGAGCATTCAGACCACCATGCTGCCCATGGGCTGTTAGCAACTTCACACAGAACAGGGATTCTATGTAAAATCAATCGTACGTGTGTTTCTACCGCAGTGGAGTAAGATGGCTGCACCATTAGACAGGCAACCACACCCTTCCACCGAAACGTAGGCTTCACGTTCGAAATAAGTGTGGTTTTTAAATGAAAACTTCTTTACGCGTGATTGATGCATGATTTTCGGTAACAACCATTACCCTTCCATCGAAACGCAAGGAATGCTTCACTTACAAATATACTGTTGTGTTAAAGTAGATGGCCATGGCTGTGGTTTTGTTAGTAGTAGTGATGGTGATAGGTGTTATGGTTGTTAAAGAGGTGGAGGTGGTGGTTTTGTAGGTGATGGGACTGCGATCAGTGGTGATGTTGGTGTGTTGGTACCAGTGGTGGTGTTGCTGGTAAGTGGTGCTGTTGCATAATTTTTGCATAGTGATCACATTATCATTAACAATAATGGAAACCAGCCACTGGAGTAGGCGGAATATTCGAAAAGCCTACAGCATAGAAGCCTTAAAAACAGAAAACTTTGCGTTTTCTGTGTTTTGTTTCTTTGCTTCTTTTTCTGGCATTTGTGGACTATGAAAAACCTTTTGACTCCATCGAAACCTAGGCTGTTCTGGTTTATTGTAGATTATCTATGCTAAACTGATAATGCTTAGAGGGGATGATATATGTTCACAAAGCTGTCACGATGACCGCCCAAATCCGAAACCAGCACACGAGTCCTATGCAACTACGTTGAAGTGTAAGACAGGGAGACATAATATCACCGAAATTGTTTACAAACGCATTAGACGACATTTTTAAAACGCAACATTTCTCATTTCTGATATATCGATGATGTCGTCATCTTAGCGGAATCCCTGCAGTAAATCGGAGACACGCTGCACAGCCCGAATGATGCATTTCGACGTATTGGTCTTGGCATGAGCATACGCATAAACTCGGGCTAGGTAGCGCTTCGGAAGTTCCGTCAAGCTTGAGTAATGAGGTTTTCAACCAGCGTCTTGTCGGTCATGACATACGCTACCAAAACGTGGCGTCTGACCTTGGAACAAGTCCACAAATTACGAGTAGCTCACTGAGCGATAGACCGAGCTATACTTTGTATTTCTTTGCGGGATAAAATCCGTAATACGGCGATTCAAAGGAACCGATGGTACTGGTGCTAATGCCAATGTAAGAATCAACAACGTGAAGTAGCAGTGATGGCCGACGAAGCAGACGAGTTCTAGGTAGGATCAAGAATCGACACTCGTAGAGTAGAATCCTCAGGTTCGCTGGGTCGACAACCTTAAGAGGGTTGGTGGTAGTGGCTGCCAGAGAGGCACACCTTGGGGGAGGCCTGTTTCCAGCAGTGGAGTGAAAAAGGCCGATGTGATGATCTTGATAATAATGATCTTATTATGCGTATGTTATGTGTACAAAATGTAAAAAAACCTAGTATTAAAAATATCGGGTATTTTTTGTTGAATTGATTTTTTTTTATTATTCTTATTATGCTATATAATCTGTATATTCACTGTTACATTATTATTTTAATTAAATTATACCTGTTCACAAAGAATCTTTTTAGGATACTCGACACACATATTGACTCAAATCTGACCACACTATTGCTCAAAAATTGACTGATAAGCTTCTTTGAAACACACATTGGTGACCCGACCGACTGTAGTCGACACTCAACGTATTATGATTAAAATGGAAGTCCCCTAGTACTGTTTCCTTTGTTTATCGTTGTTATTAGTGTTTATTTGATGTTGAATGAATAAACAAACAAATATTCAAACAAAGTAGCATTGTTTAGGTGCTGTCGATACAAAGTACTAAAGGCTAATTTAAATTATTGTCTAGTAGATTTGAATGTGCTAACATCTTTAATAGCAAGAATTATTACTTATTGTTAGTATTTTATTTGTGGAATCGTATCTCAGCTGTTTTTATCAAATAAAATGAGTATTAACGGTGGCTGAATGTTTAAATTGTCCGTTTCTTATCATAAGAAACGATTTTTGTATGAATTGGTCGATCGAATAAAATGGTTATCGAATGAAATATCGTGTGGCATTTGTTATATTTTGTCTGTCAAAAAGCAAGGCCTGTCTAATTTAAATATTTTTGCGCCCATGCCACGAGATTCCGGAATAAATTATTTCTGATAATTATAGACGAAAAAGAAAAACTTAATGTACCCACGACTTCTCTCCCTTATTGAAGTGGGGGTAGGTACTAGTTGAATTAAGCGGGGAGATAATTTAAACTGAAAATTTGTGTGGCGAAATACGCGCTTGCTCGAATTTCCCTCTCACTTTTTCATAAACGATTCATAATCTCATTATAAAAACGAATGTGTAAAGGTACTAACGTTTTCTTTATCCTTGGGGCAGTGGCACTGTAAGTCTTGCTGAGCGCCATCTCGCGCCGGCCCGTCACCCGTGAGTGGTGCATTGGTCCCGATGAAAGCACCTGGAATTCATTTGCGATATGTGTTAGAATTAGCTATATTCTCCAATCGTTTGATAACTTAAACATATTATCCGGTTTAAAACGAATGTATATTAACATGTATATTGACTCATGGGTTCAAAACCCAAAGTTTAAACCCGGGTTGTGATCATTAACTTTATTTTGAATTTTCTAATAGCGTGTCAGCGTACTCTGAGTGTAACGTTAATATTGTAAAATTTTCAAGCTTTAAGAAAACCAAAAAATATAATTTGGTTTTTAATTCTTCTTAGTAACTCTTCTTAGCGTTATTTGCTATCCCTTTTGATATCAATGTGCGATACCAATTTATCCGTTATAGCGCGCTATTAACACGTTAGAGCGTACTATTAACACTTCATTGTATGCTACTGCAAGTAATAGTGCGGTATTAACTATTAACTTAATAGTGCCGCATTCAGCGGTATAGAGTGGGAGACAAAAAATATTCGGGTCTCCAGGGTTTCCTCTTTGCTCGGCAAGATTCTCAAGGGTGTGTACATTCCGTAGTGCCTTAATATTTTTTTACGAAACGCAAGGACTTTTCACCCTAGAATTTAGTATGACGGTGGTACCCCCCGGTCGAACCACCTTACAATTTAGCAACTCCACTGTTTAATGGGGGGTTATATCACTTTCTCTCGTCAACCCATTATTGCTGCTGGGCACGGGTCTTCTCTCAGAATGAGAGAGTTTAGGCCATAGTCCACCGCGCTGGCCAAGTGCGAATTGGTGGACACTTTATAGCATGCTAATAGCGTGTTTTAGCGTGTACCTGGTGCACGTGATGCGCGGACTGCCGCAGCCGCACCTCCTGCACGCAGTGCGCGGGGAACAGCCCCGAGGCGCCCGAGCCGCGCACCGTGCCTTCCAGTAGCCCGTCGTCCGTCGCGCTTGTTACTGGAATATTTGATGAGTTCGTTGATATTAGTACTTTTGTATTGGGAGGTCCTTTATTGTTGACTGGTGTGGCTAGTTGTAGTACTTTTATATGTTATGCAGTACGTGCTTTATTAAAGATTGGTGGATACAGTTAAATGCAATCGTTTCGGATGTTATGGTGTCTTTTAGGACTTTAACAAGGTTTAACAACTGCTATTATGTCATAGAAACTAGGATCAGTAGCTTTATTTGCAAGCATATGTATTTAAGTGTCTCTAAATTACTTATATCTTTATATTTTATATCATCATAATGCTATCTGAATTCAGATTAAGATTAATTTTATATGTGAAATAGACCAAAAGCACACTAACAAAATTAAAACCACTTGAATAATATTTTCGGTAATTAGGAAATCTATTTGCTATGAATAATTTTAAACGTGTGAGTGAAGGTAAAATTCAAATATATCTCTTGTTGTATACCTATCTTTTCACCAGATTCCTTTGTTAATAACTTGATTGATGGGTTTGTTACAGTGCTCATTGACTTCGGTGTTTCATGACTGAATGCTTTGTAAATTACACTAAGCAATGGCTATGTGTATTATAGTGTCGTTCGATGTATGTACGAATATGCTGGTGAATTAGTATCCACATACGATGTATGTTCGTTAGTTCGCTGCGCATTTTCACTATATTAGATATCACATTCTAATAAGATAATTTATCCTTAATGACATATAATTGTATCTAAAACTCTAATAAAATACAAAAGTAGATGTTAATTAGAGTACCTACGCGTATGCTACCTATTGTAATTCATCTGGAATTTTTCTACGATTATCTTTCATTAACTATAAATTTTTGTACAAGTTTTCACTAAAATCAATGACATTATATTTTGAAAATGTTATAAAGTCTTAAACTTATATTTACTTAGCAACCTGAAAAAAAATAACACATTTATAAAACGCAATTTCTAAAGTTACAGTGCACCTATAATAAATTATAATACTTCAAACACAGTGTCTACGTTAAACATAGTTCCAACAAGTGATAGTCACCTTCAACGATGTCTCCCTGCGCGAGTCGCACGTGTCCGGGCGCGGCGGGCTCGTACGCGGCGAGGCACACGGCGGTGGCGGCGGGCTGCAGCGAGCACGTGGTCGTGTCCGACGTGCTCGTGCCGACGCCGCTCGAGTCCGAGATGATGTCGCTCGCGTCGCCCGCGCTCTTATCTGTCGACAGCGCGCGCGTCAGCGAATGCACCGCGAGTGCTCCGCTTGTTAGCCGATTGCATTGCTGCGCTTTTGTTGTGCGGTGCACAGTGCACCGCTTGATAACACTTGTATTTAGATTTGACAGCGATTGCTGCGCTTTTGTTTTACTTAGCGCGCAGTGCACCGCTTGTGTTTAGCCGATTGGCAGCGCTTACAGCGCTTGTTTTAGGGCGGTGCAACTCGTGCTCCGCTTGTTGTTTGTGCTTTCTAGCTGAATTGACAGCGGCTGTTGCGCTTTTGTTTTCTTAAAGTGCGGTGTAGTGCTGGTACCTTATGCATGTTATCGCTTGTGTTTTTTAGTTGAATTAACAGCGATGACTGCATTGTTTTACTTATGGTGCGGTGCAGCACTCATGTTCCGCTTATTGAATTATCATGCTTAGCATGCGGTGCAGCGGATTTGCTCAGCTTGACAACGCTTGTTTCTAGTTGAATCGTAGCAGACTGTTTTTTTGTTTTACTTAGCGTGCGGTACACTGAACCTTCAGCATGTTACCATTTGGGTTTAACTTAATTGTCAGCGATTATTTTGTTTATCTCATCCAACGTGAAAAGAAACATATCAATATCCTTTTTTTGGATTATTAAGGTCAAATGTAAAAATAAACACAATTTAGTGTTTCATCACAAGTTTTGACATAACTTTTAATAAATATATGATTCTTTTAAGTTACTTTAAAAATAATTGTAGTTGGAAATGTAAATTTCAAATATTTTGTTTCATTTATTATGAAAAGATATTCATTTGTACTTGCATGAAAATGTAAATATATCCGAAAGATATAATTTCACCGATAATTATAAAGTAGTACAAATTAATAAAATAGCGATTTCTTTAAAATAAATTCAAAATTTGCATTAATTATTACCATAATATTAAAAATAGTACGACATTGAATTAGACAGACAACGTCAACATTATCAAGTAGGTATCAAGTAAACTAAACAGGGGGAAAGAGGGGAACCCTAGAACACACGCCTCGAAAAGAATGAAGCGAAGAAGCGGATCGTGAAAACATCTAGATTAACAAACGGTACATAGAACATGCAACGATGGTTGATGATGTGCATGGTGATGGTTGTCCGTCGCGGCGGTTACCTGTGAGGATGCTGGCGTCGTCCTCGTGGCTCGGGTGGCTGGCGTCGCTGATGCTGGACGAGGCGGAGGAGAAGGGCCGCTCGAGGCTGCAGGGCGAGGCGCCGGGCCGCCGCAGCAGCGCGTCCAGCTCGGCGGGGATGCGCGTGGACGACGCCAGCGACGAGCGGTCGCCCGCCGCCCACCACCCCCCCCACGCCGCCGAGCGCCGCTTCGGATTGTAGCGGGGCGGCCCGCGGAACGGCACTGCAACCGTTTCGTTACCAACCGAACAAACTAACACTTAAAAAAACGTGCGAAAAACGATTCTCTTCGAAAACAAATCAAACTGGGTCGTCTTTTGCTCAAGGACCACAAACAAAAATAAACGTGCTTCAACACAAATTAAACAATAATTCTACAACGAATACGGTATAAATGAAATAATATAATAAATAATAAAAAATATAATACAATAATCAAATATATCTGATACATAGATTAATAATAACTACCGATTAGTGTTATTGGGCGTGTGAAGTGTATACGTGTTATATGTTATACGGTAACTATGTTCTTCAATATACAACCATCACCATTATGAGAAGCAATGGAATAGAGACAGCTCGATATATAGTAGGTATATAGATAGAGGTGGATGGTGGCATGCATACACGCCTAAGTAGAATAACACTATACTAAAGCATTGTATACTAAATAGTAGAGCTTGGTAATACATCAATACATTGTATTTGCTTAAGCGAAGCAGATTTTGTAATATAATAATAGTATAGTCTACAAGGATAATATATTTAATATAGTAAGCGATCAATAATGCCATATCTATCATGATATAAGAATGATGTTATAAAATAGTATCTATTATTTTTTGCACGTTTTATTAAAGCACTTATTGTATAAATTTGGTCGTCGTTGTCAATCCATTATTGTCCCACTGCTGGGCACGGGTCTTCTCTCAGAATGAGAGAGTTATAGGCCGTAGTCCACCGCGCTGGCCAAGTGCAACTTTGGTCGCTCTAAATGGATTCCGTTTATATAGATATAACGTAGCTCTTATTAGAAAATTTAATAACTCATTCATTTTAAGTTCAGATTTTTAATAATGCCTCTATTTCTAAATTATTACTAACTTAAAATTTTAAAGAAAAATGGAGGAAAGCTTCATATTTTAATAATTAACATTTACGCAACACTAAGCCATTTTATATTATGACAAAAATGTATAATAATTTCTATTATTATACATTTTTGTAAATGTATTTTAAAAATATTTCTAAAATAAAAATTGATAATGCTTATAAACTACACTCTATTTTGTGTTTTAACTTTACTCCATATGCAACAGTGACTAATATTAAAGAATAAATGAAACTATAGATTTGCAACTATATTCCAGTCTCCGTTTCAAGATTAAATTCAGCAGCGGTCTATAAGGATCCGTCTATACCTAAATAGTTATAAAGCTGCAGCCAAATCCATGCATAACAAAACGCGAAGAGCGTTATACTCACCGACTTCCTCAGACTTGTAATTTTTTATCACCTCCGCTAGTTCCAAATTTCCAGCTATCACTGCTACCTGAATTACAATAAAAATGAATATGAATACGACATTGAAATATATAATTAATTTCTGATGAAATATTTAACATGTGATGTTACGTTTGCTCAAGTGCTCTGACATCGCATATTAATGAAATGATTCATCTCATCATACACATTTTGTAAATTTATTGTGTGCTTTGTGCATGCGTGATGTCTTTTAGTGCTATTTTTTTAATTACTGTATGTGGTAATTTGACTTTATAGGGAAAGTTAGTGAAGTAAATGTGGGGATGCTATTAATAAATAAACCATTCACAAAAGTGATGACAGGCAAATAGAAACTTTAAATAACGGTTACACTAAAAAAAACGTAAGTCAAATGCCATATGCAGATCGTGTTAAAGTAATTAAGAAATCTACGAAGAAAAGTATATAGGTTATCAAGTGTTTACCGCCTGCGGTATTGCAAATCATTGTATCTAAAAAATATTGTTATCATCATATCATGACACAGATTACCAAAGCATTAATAATTACCTGATAGGGGGTCTGGTTGGCGAAGTTTAATGATTCTTTATCACAGCCCCTGAAGAGAAGCTGTCTCGCGCAGGAGTCCTGCGCGTTCACTGCGCAGACGTGCAGGGGCGTGTTCCCGGATGCGTTGCGTCCGTTCATATCCGCTCCGTAAAATAATAGGTGATCTAAGTGTTGAACGAGACCATTTCGGCAAGCCTGAAATAGGAGATAATAGAGGTTGATATACAACACAAAACATTCATTGTTATTAAGGTAAACTTGAAATCAATGAAAAAAATATTAATTTATGGTAACGGTTGAGAAGTTCACAATGCTTTTGTAATAAAAAAACAAACAACGACAAATTGATTAATGATTTCACTTTCTGATTCAAAATCGGAAATTTAAAAAAAACATCAAAATTAATAGCCTCCAAGTAGGTACCACATAAAATCGTCGGTATCAACCATTACATTGTTAATTTGTTCTTTTCTTTAAAGTCTTTCTAACTTTACTGTAATTGATAAAATAAACTTCATTATTTATTACGTGGATTTTGCAGGTGGTAGAACCAGTGTAGTTCGACCGAGGAAGTACCACCACCACACCTATTTCTAGCGTGAAGCAATTCTTGCGTTTCGATGGAAAGGTGTGGTTGCCGGCACACTTTTATATGAGGCGACCATCATAGTCCTCGGGAGTAGCAACGCATCTGTGATTGACATCAGATAGAACCCATATTCTATATGAAGTTGCTTACAGATGTCCATGGGCGGCAGTGACCACTTACCATCAGGTGGACTGCATGCTCGTTTGCTACTTCAATGAGATAAGAAAAAAAAACGTACTAAAGGAACAAAATCATACCTGATGTACTTCTAGCCATCCCTGTAGATCGGTAGCTCCAATGGTCGCATGATCGTGCAGTAGCGTTTCACACAACAGTGGGTCAGTTTTGTTCGTGACAGACAGGTATAGAGGCGTTAAACCTTTCCCATCTTTGTAATTGGGCGAGGCGCCAAGTTCTAAGAGTGTTTTGACGGCTTCTAAGGAGTTCTTCTCGACAGCTCTGTGCATCGCCGTGCTGCCGTCTTTCGTTCGATAATCTAGTAGAGCGCCGCCATTTACTAACGCTATTAGGACCTTTCCTGGCGATTTTAGGCCAGCTGCGACTGTTAAGGGTGTTTCTGGAAAAAATATGTTTTCTGGATATAGTACAGGATACGATAAGAATCTAAGTTTTTCTGAGTTCAAAGTAAAGTGAACTTTGAAGTCAGAAAAACTTAGAGGTCGAATTAAAAAAAAAAACATATTAGCATTATATATGTACCTATTAGTATTATAAATCTTGATTCGTGTGGTTTTTACATTCAAATTAAATGATTTATCTGTAGGTATTATAATAGACGATATGATAAACAGAGTGTGATAATTATGAATGCATATGAAAAGGAAATTAGTCTCAGTCGCTTTCAAGGTTCCAACGACATTTATCGCAGATTATGTACGGACGAATTGATACGGTTTTCACACAATGGGGCTGACACAATGGGGTTTCGAGCGCCATTCATATCATACCGTAGCACATACAAATATCATGAATTTTAAACAGTACTATCAAAACATACGGCCTATATTAGCTTAAGTTATTCGCAGAACAGGTAGATATTTGCACTGTTCGTGGAACAATGGAAGGTAAACTATCAGTGTATAAATAATAATGGGGTCTAGTCATGGCTACTGTAGCTTAACAGCGATCCTGTTACATTTACAAGTGAAAGGACAAGATTCAAGATTTTTACGTATGTATATAATACGGTTACATTATACAAGTACTTATGAAATGTAACTGTTTAATGCAAGTTATTTTCTGATACCGATGACTTGAAGAAGACAGCGGGAAACCGTTGGATTCAGAAGGCACAGGACCGGTTGGAGTGGCGTCATTTAGGGGAGGCCTAGCAGCAGTGGACCTCAAAGGGCTGATGGATGGATGGAGTTATTGATATGAAAATGATGCGATTTATTTCGGGTGTATTTTAATGATATTTGGAATGAGGATTTTTAAAAAGAAACAAGTCAAACGTTTATCATCATCAACTTATTTCAATTCACCCCTATATTGAGAAGAGACTTAGCTTTAATCGACCGCTTTTCCAAGTACGGATTGTTAAGCGACGATGCTCTTTTCGGAACTTTATTTGCAGAATTACATTGTATCAACAATGTATAGAATACACAAGTTTTGTGAATAAAAATTTGCAGAAATACTTAATTTACGATGATATAATGGACATACCGCCAGTTTCATGACAATGGAAGTTAGGGTCGAGTCCTTTCGCGCAGGCTTTGGTGATCTTGTCGATCTGCGCGTGCGCAACGTTCTCCATGAACCGGCGCAGGTTGGCGCGCGAGTGTAGCGTCTTCAGCGTCTTCTCGTCCAGTTTCAGCATCTTGTATACCCGCCGCTTGTATTTCAACTGGAATTGTGATTATAGAAGTTAAAATTTCACCTGTGTAGCATATAAGGTCAGTCGTGTAGCTATAAATTTATTTTTTGTTTCGTTATTTATTTTACCCGGATTTATAACTATAGAAGTTACGATTTCGTCTACGTAATAAGCAACTTGATATTATTGAAAAAAAAAATTCTAACAATTTTATTGCAGGCTTAACATAACACTCATATTATTATTATTTAATTGAACTACTTTTATTGCAATTGCATGTTGTATGGGGTACAACCCAGTATTGTCCCACTGCTGGGCACGGGTTTTCTCTCAGAATGAGAGAGATTTAGGCCAGTCCACCGCAAGGCCAAGTGTGAATTAGTGGCCATTGGACAGTGGCATGTTGTATGCTATATGTTATAGGTACTGTGCACATACGAGTAAATGGCAAACCATAGACAAAAATATGTTTTACTAATACTTTGTGTTAAGTAAATATGTTAACATACGGATTTAATTAAAAGCTCTTAGACGTTAGACCTCATTTAAATGTAGAATTCTTAAAACTCATTTAAACGGCCTTACCAAGTTAGAATTAAAATTAAACGAACGTAGAGCCGCGCTGGAGATATTAGGGAATTGTGATTTAATGCTAATGTTTTACCTCAAGATAGGAGTCAGTAGGCATAGAAAACTTAATTAAAAGTTAAAAGGCAAAATTTTAATAATAAATTGTTTTAGAGAAAGTTCTAATAGGTTTTTCTATAAAACACTCTATAATATCGTCGTCAACCCATTACTGTCCCACTGCTGGGCACGGGTCTTCTCTCGGAATGAGAGAGCTTAGGCCATAGTCCACCGCGCTGGCCAAGTGCGAATTGGTGGACGATATAAAGACTCTATAATATACATACATATTATATTTTTTATAAAACACTCTTTTAAAGAAAGGTCTAAATACTTACATGGGGAAAATTATGAGCAAAAATTATAAAAACAACGAAAGAATTACTAAGACTTGTTTGTTATAATATGTTGCTTGACTTGTTTCAATTTTGCTTGTAAGTAATTAACTGAATATTGATTTCCCTACATACCAATACTAAACCCATAATACCTACTTATATTCAACTAATCCATTTAAAATTAGCGTAACTGAGGAACGAGAACCGCGAGCCAAGCATAGTATAGTATAGGGGCGCTTCCAGTTGTTAAAAAGTCCTGACTTCGAAATATCCGACCGGTTTGCTGATGACATAATCGTCAAGATTAATCATGGAGTTTAAAAGTACATGGTAAATATGTGCCAGGAGGGTTTTAGTGGATAAAAATCTCACACAACCCGGCTTCGCTCCCACGACAACGAGAACTTTTTTAAGGTTTCCCCTTCGAAAATAAAGGCGACGTCAGAATATTAAAAGTAACAATTTATTATCTCAGTATGTAGACTACAACTTGTTCTTGCTAGATGTTGACGTGCTGATTGTGGAGAGTTGTAATTTGACTCTACTTTCCCTAGAAAGGGCCTGAAGGGCACCACGCAAGGGAAGCATCGATGATGTATTAGAGATCGTAGGGTTTTCCAATATTAAGTCGACCGAGGGGGTTTTAGTGTGTAAAAATCGCATCAAAAGGTTGGCAATTTCTTGAAGATTTTGCCTCTAAATAAAAATAAAAAAACAGACGAATTGAGAACCTCCTCCTTTTTGGAAGTCGGTTAAAAAGTCATAAGAAGTGGTCATTAAACAGAATATTAATAGGTAAACATTAAAAGGCATTCAAAAGTAAAATCATTAAAAGTTCATCATTAAAAGTCATTAAAAGGTCATCAAAGGAGTAAATATAATAATATTGTCAAGGTGGTAGAACCAGTGTAGTTCGACCGGGGAAGTACCACCGCCACACCTATTTCTAGCGTGAAGCATTTCTTGCGTTTCGATAGAAGGGTGTGGTTGCCGGCACACTTTCACATGAGGCGACCATCATAGTCCTCGGGAGTAGCAACGCATCTGTGATTGACTTCAAATGGAACCCATGTTCTGTATGAAGTTGATTACAGATGTTCATGGGCGGCAGTGACCACTTACCATCAGGTGGACTGCATGCTCGTTTGCCACTTCAGTCAAATAAAAAAAAAAAAATAAGTAACCTCACCTCGAGATATCCGACCGGTCCGTTGAAGGGGTAGTCGCCGAGGCGTCGCTCCTCGTCCAGAAACTTGCCTGCCTTGCCGTTGACCGGCGGACAGAACAACCCATAGTTGAAGCTTTCTTTCAGCTCCTGGAAACAAGTTACATGACGTTAGCGGTTTGTGATGAGAAACTACGGATGAACGTATTTTTTATAATCTGAGTAATCACAAAATGATAATAAATACAGTTAACATAGACAGATGTTCATACACACCATTTTTTATACCTATTTGTACCTACATATTTGTAATGAAAATGAAAATGATTTATTTCATAAATGAGTTTGATACAATTATCTGTGTTTGGGACATCCTTTTAAGTAATTTAATACCTGTGTCAGGATGTCCCGCTCTTCCATATCTTACAATTACTCATTTAAGAGGTAACTTACATTAAAAAATACTTATTATTTACAATGTAATACTTATTATTTACAATTCTCACTATCCTTTTCAAATAAGTAAGTAAAATATTGCAGATAAAAGAAAACATAAGTTTTGAAAAACCGATGCACTAATTAATCTTTTTACAAATAACAATTTCCGGACTACCGTACAAAAGGAAAATAAATTTATTCGTAAGCTTATGTAAATAGTACTTGCGTATAGTATTTACAGCACTTATAGTGTTCACTTACGCAAAAGCACCTCGCTTATTCGTATTATGAAATGTATGAATATATTTGTATGTATTTTCGTAGGTTATAGATGTTCAATGGAATACAAGGGCTACTTAATTTCGAGTGAACTATTCATAACCTTAGCGTTTGCCGTTTCATAAATCTATATATTATTACGTGAATCAAAAACTTGTGAAGAGTTTTTAAGTAATATGCCGCGGACGGATTAGTATCTAATTTTGCACGGATATACTTAGTGGACATAGAGACGGAGTGCAGAATGTTATTTTTTTTCAAATAATGCGTAAAACATACATAAAATTAATTAAAACACATTATACACACCACCGTGCATTTGTCACAAACACATAAATAATAAACGAAGTAGAACATTCAATGTCTTACTATGAAAACACATAACGTCAGAAATGACAGTGTCTTTTTCAAAATACCCGCTATTGCTTTTAAATGCGGTTTACCTTTTACTTCTTTTTATATTTAAAGGATGCGTTCAAAATTACTTAAAAATTAATACATTTTATTTAATTAGAGAAGTATTCGGACTAATTTGGACAACATGAAATTTAGTTTTTTAATTTAAATTACGGTCGAATTTCGACTGATGTGACAGGTGACTAGTTAATATAAATGACTTAAGGTCTGGATATCAACTTTAACATTTATGTAGTAGGACTCTGAGTCGATTCAACCTAGGGTACTAGTATCAAGCATGGTTATAGTTTTGTTGAAGTTCATCAGCGGCGCAGGGCTATAAAGACTGACTAGTCTTATCGTTTTTTTAACCTTATACTCGTATTAATGGGAGATCTGAAATAAATAGACTATGCAATTTGTCGACATAACCAAAAAGTCCTTTCGTTTAAAGATTTTTTATTGCTGTTTCGTTTCGGATCCATTTCCCCCTTATTTATACACGTTCCCAGTATCAGGGCCTTATTTCAAAATAATTCGTCTAATGCTGTCACATCTTTCAAATAGCTAAAGATGAAATGTTAGGGCAGATGTCCTACAGTGGACTTATAAGGTATAGTGAATGGTATTTTGTAACTGATAGTAAATAACGGCTATCAACGGCGCGACGGTGATTGTAGTTTTTTATGCTAGTGTTATGTGATATACCTACAATTTGTAATGTTCACCATACAGCCACATAGTTAATTTATTATCTCACTGAAGTAGCTAACGAGCTTGCCGTCCACCAGATGGTAGGTGGTCACTGCCGCCCATGGACATTGTAATCAACTACATACAGTACATTTCCATCTGAAGTCAATCACAGATGCGTTGCTACTCCCGAGGACTTTGATGGTCGCTTCACGTGAAAGTGTGCCGATAACCACATCCTTCCATCGAAACGCAAGAAATGTTTCACGTTAGTAATAGGTGTGGCGGTGGTACTTCTCCGGTCTCTGGTTCTACCACCTTCAAAAATAGTGAATGGATAGTGAATGGTGTTTTATAAGGGATAGTAAATGACGGCTATCAACGACGCGTTGTATTTTTTTATGTAGTTTTTTTTCTGCTAGTTTTATGTGATATACTTTTTTTAATGCTCACCATACAGCCACATCGTGTGATCATTATTCCGATGTTAGAGTATGATTTAACGCGGCAAGCAATATAAATCGCCTGTTATCTCATACTGTTATTCTATTAACCAGCAATTTCTATTACGTTACAATAGGCAATTAATAAGAGATGCTTTATGGCCAATTATGAGTATTGCAGCGATATTTTAAACGGTGAGCGTATTAATGTAATTTAAAGCTTATAAATCTCTGTAGGTAATCAGAAGCAATTAACGCTCTGGAATAGTCAAATAAACAGAATTCGCGTGATACAAATAGCCTGTCTTTTATTAGTTATTGTTTAGGAGCTATTTTATCGTTTTAACTTCAGTCAGAAAGAAGCGACCAAATAAATAAATAAAAAAAAACTACTTTTCTATAAGACCATTTTATTCAAATTCCTAAAAAAGATTCTAAATCTTTTTGCGCGCCTTTTTACGTAAAACGAAATATATACACAAAGGTCAACTTTAAGAATGTACATTTGTGTAAGAACTTAATTGAGATGCTTTCTAAAATTTATTGTAAGAGACGTCTAAATATTCTCTATATTCCAAGAGATGTCGGTGCAGGTACAAAATCGAATAAGGAGAAAAAATAAATGAAATCACCTTGAATGCAATATATTACTGTCAGCTTCTTAATTACGATTTTAATGCCTAACGGAATCCCAACAATTCTGCGAAGGGGTATTAATGCCTTCATATTTCAAATGGTAAAATAAGACTATCTCAGTTGAGTTGAGCCTGCACATGACTTTACTAGAAATAGACAATTTGATTTATGTATTTGTAGCTATAAATATTTCTCTATCGCATTCCTTATATTCAATAGTGTTGTATATTTTATTGGATGTATTTTATATAGTGAAATAAATCGGTGGAAATACATTTTCGAAACTAAAATTATTTATAGGTAAATTTAACAAAATGAATATCGTTGATCAATTCTGGTATGTCTATAAATATATTGAAGGATTTTTGTGATGGATAAGTAAAACGTAGACAACGGCCTAGATTTATTTATTTTCAGAGCAGTGCTAGCCTAATATTGAAGCCTAAGCCTAGCCTAAAATTGGAACTTGCCCTCTCGATCGGGAGGTCCGAGGTTCAAACTCAAGCACGCATCACTTTTCTTAAATTATATGCGTATTAGAAATTATCAATGCTTTTCGGTGAAGGAAAATATCGTGAGGAAACCTACACACCCGAGAGTTCTTAAAAAAAGTTCTGGGAGGTGTGTGAAGTCCACCAATTCGCCTTTAGCCAGCGCGGTGGACTATGGCCTAAAACTCTCTCATTCTGAGAGAAGACTCGTGCCCAGCAGTGGGACAATAATGGGTTGTCGAGAATGATATTGAAGGAGTATAGGTTTAACGAAGAAAGATTAACTACAACCCACTGATCTCAGAACATGTCACGGAACAACTTGCTCTGATAGCCATATACTAGAGGACACTAACAAAATTTATAGTCCCATAAACTTTTAGAATAGACGACCTATCAGTCTATTAATAGGAGGTAGATATGAGATTGAAAATGTACGTTTAACGAAGCAAAACTAGTTTGGCACAGCTTACGATCGATGGCGGCTTTACGTCGGAACGATCGTGGGTCAATATTATTATGAGGCAAGCCTTTTATATTAAATCTTGTTTTATAGTGAACTATTAATAAATTAAAAATAGTATGCTGATGGTTTAGGTACAATACGTAGGTCTAATGAAGCAAATTAGATTTGATACACACGGCTTCCAACGGCGCGATAGTGATTCTTTTTTCATTTTTTATGTGTTGTTTTATGTTAATTTTTATAAGGTTGAAGTAATCCATCAGGCATGTGACACCAGTCCATCTGATGGTAATAGGTCAATGTCGCCCATGGACATCGGTAAACTACTTCATATAAAACATATCTGATCGGTTCTATCTAAGGTCAACTCACAGAAGCGTTGCTGCTACAGAGGACTAAGATGATTGTCTAATATGAAAATGAGCCGGTAACCACACCCTTCCACCAAAACTCAAGCCTTGCTTCATACTAGAAATAAATGTAAAAGTTTGTTCTATGTTGAATGATTTATACTTTAATAAAACGAATCACTACATGCAATATGTAGGTTTAACGAAGCAAAATAGATTTGCCATGGTCGTCGATCGTTGGCGGCAAGATAAGTCGGAACTGATTGCAACAGCGATCGCAGGTCAACATTACTATGATGCAAGCCTTGTGTAGTAAATTTAGTTCTATACTGAACTACCTGTCAATCTATTAATAGAACGGGGATTTGTTAGAACTAGTCACCCGTAGCATCGGCCGAAATTCGACCGTAATTTAAATTAAAAATCAAATGTCATCTGACATTCTTGACGTTGTGTCTTTTCATTTTCATTTACTAAGTACATATGTGTTTGTGACAAATGCAAGGCAGTGTGTGTAATGTGTTTTTAGTTGATTTTATGTATGAAAAATGCATTATTTGAAAAAAATATTAACATTCTGCACTTCTTCTCTACGTCCTCTATAACCGTGCAAAATTTCATACTAATCCGTCCGCGGTATATTACTTAAAAATCCGTCACAAATTTTTGCTTCACGTATTAATATAATATAATATGGTTTAACGAAGTTAAACAGATTGACTATTACCAGATGAGTATAAGCCGAGTGCAATGGAAATGATTACAGCATATTGGGCGTTTGGAAACGAAAACGAATTTTTACGCTGACAGCCTACTTAGAACAAAGTCCTTTATTTACTCGTTAAGCCTTATCTAAGACCAGATAAGCGTCAAATAGAAGAACGGAAGGATGTTTCGTATTTATTTAACAAGTAATAGTTATTATTTGCCTTATTTTTGTTCTCGAGAGGGAAACTTTATAAGGGACCCGAGGCCGTGGGAGCGACGCAGGGTTATTTGGGATTCTTACCGCACTAAAACCTACCCGGTGGCCGTCCTCAGCACTACGAAGAGGACTGGGATCTCCAATGGCACGCGACCGTCCTTTGAGGCCCAACGTTTTATCTGCTCCTTATGACGATGTGTGACCAAACATACAGCCGTCCTTCCCGGAGTCGCCTGACTGGATGGTTTGAGCTCCCACTCTTGTCGCTCGCATTCACGGAAGCCCCCTTCCAGTCGCCTCTTACAACAGGCAGAGGATACCAAAGCCCTACTCTGATCCAGGAACTACTTAACCTTAACCCTTAACCAGGGACGTATTTTTTTTTTTGTTTTCGAGGGGGAAACCTTTAAAAGGTACCTGACGCCGTGGGAGCGACGCAAGGTTATGTGGGATTTTTACCGCACTAAAACCCTCCCGGAGGCCGTCCTCGGCGCTATAAAGAGGAGTCCGGGACCTCCTAATGAACGCAGCCGAAATCTTTTGAGTAGATGGGCGGATGGGCCCACCACCCAATCTAGACTTTACGGTGGTATGCGACCACACATACCGCCGTCCTTCCCGGGATCGCCTGGCTGGACGGTTCAAGCTCCCACTCTAGCCGCCCGCAACCCCGGAAACCCCTTTTAGTCGCCTCCTACGACAGGCAGGGGATGCCGTAGCCCTAATCTGATCCCAGAACTACAGGGACGACAGGGACGTATTAGCTGCCTACATCTTTATTCTGCTTATAAACGTTGTAGGTTTTATAGTTTTTATTCTATTAGCAAACTTCGTTGGCATACGTGTGTAGCTTCAGATAATAATGTCGTTTATAGTCATCGTAATTGCATCTTTTGTTGTAAAACAATAACTGTAACTGGCTATGGGACATACCCATGGACAACAACTCACATGTATATAATTGAGAGACTGGCTCGACCTCGCTTGTATAGGTTTAAACTACTCATAAGAATAAAGCACTCACGAAACCTTTACGATAAAAACTTATGATACAAGTTATTTTTATAGTGGTATTATGTTGCACGTTTAAATTTGTATCCAGTTTTGCTATTGACACATAAATATTTTTTTATAATACAAGTTACATAATCACTCATAGGAGTAGATAGGTACATGATGCATCGTCCCTGTAGCCTCGGGGTCAGAATAGGGCTACGGTATCCCCTGCCTGTCGTAAGAGGCGACTAAAAGGGGCTTCCGGGGTTGCATACGGCTAGAGTGGGAGCTCGAACCGTTCGGTCAGGCAATCCCGGGAAGGACGGCGGTATGTGTGGTCGCATACCGTCGTAAAGACTAGACAGAGCGGTGGGCCCAGCCGCCCATCTGGGAGGAGCCCGATGGGGCAGCGCG
This sequence comes from Spicauda simplicius, assembly GCA_949699795.1. Taxonomy (NCBI): domain Eukaryota; kingdom Metazoa; phylum Arthropoda; class Insecta; order Lepidoptera; family Hesperiidae; genus Spicauda; species Spicauda simplicius. The sequence continues at coordinate 20,018,451 of OX453057.1, forward strand.
CTCGGAGGATTCCGGTTGAAGTCGTTTCGAGATCCCGGAGTCCTCCTTTTCAGCGCCGAGGACGGCCACCGGGGGGGTTTTAGTGCGGTAAAAATCCCACATGACCCTGCGTCGCTCCCACGGCGTCGGGTACCTTTGGAAGGTTTCCCCCTCGAAAACAAAAAAAAAAGGTACATGATGCATCGATAACGATTGAGTGAGCAAATACGGTCAGCAATTAGCTTTTAATTAGTTAATTATTCTCCTACTAAATACTTACGTTGTAAACTGTTATATTAATGCTACCATTTACGATTGAGTTCGCAAATAAGTGGAGCATCAGAGAGATTATAACATTACCGTTAAAGGATTTATTAACCTTATTTCAACGATCAATATATACGGTAAGTTAATATTGATAAGTTGAATTTTATTTTTATTATGTGTGTATGTTACTTTTTACCGCAAAACCATCGATCGGATTTCACTGATATTTGTCCCACGGGTAGTATTTTATGACCTACTGTACCCTGCGCGCGTTGCTACGCCATCACAAAAAAAAATAACCCAGAAACCTTTGCGCGCTCATGAATAACAACTTTGCTAAAGATCATCACATGACCAAATGAATAGTTTATGATTCTATAGAGGACATACCGACAAAAATTTTTATACGTAAGATATTAACACATAGGTTTCACATTACCGTGGTAAACTTAATCAAAACGGGTAAAGCTGCGGGAATAACCTATCATAAAATAAAAGCATAAACGCCGCCTAATATTTCCGGAGAAGGTGCGAACAACGGTAACTTTGGGCGCACGAGTGGCTACTGTTTCCTTTATAATGAATCGGACAAGGCAGATTAACAACTATGATATAGTGGTAGCCAGCTAACAGCTAAGTTATAGCGGAAGCGGGCGTATGATAAAAGGGGTTGCTGGAGAAATTCTGTGTTCAACACAACATGTCGAAGTGAAAGATAGTCGAAACGAATGTAGAGGCAACGTCGTTAAATCGTCGTCGTAATCCATTGTCGTATATACAGTTACGTTTTCTACAAGTTGTTAATTGCAAAAACAGTAATATATTAAAATGTTTTATTGTTATTTGTAAATTTGCTGTAGGTGAAACTTAGCGAACTTACTTTTTCTTTCAAAATGAGGATGTAGCAAACGAGCATGCATACCATATGATGGTAAGTGGGTATGCCGGTATGGTGTCACAATGGACATTTGTAACGAATTCGAGGTGAGATTAGAGTTTCACTTGAGGTTGGCGATAGATAAGTTGTTACCTAAGAGGATTAAGATTGAGAGTCCAAAAATAGCTAGTTTTATATTCTTTTGAAGTTATAGATTTTTAGGTACAAATTTAGGAAAACAATTGTAAACGAATTTATATGGGTTAAAAATTTACCACTTATCAACTTACCATACAGCTACAGAAAAAAAGTACCTATGGGCCTTCATAGTTCACCTCGCTCGCCTAGTGCACTCGATGTGCAGAACATATCCAAGAATTTTTCGGCATCATGTGACAATATTTGCTTTCACCAAATATGTCTTTGACAAAAATATGTCTATGAATTTCAGAGGGAAGTAAGCATATTGCTACAATTTTGACTGCGATTCGAAAACCAGTCTTCCACACACTAAGCATAAAAATATCGAAGTTTATTCTTATTCTACACAGTGTATCATAATCGTTGAAATGTGGTTTTCATACCAGGGAAATTCCTAATCGGAGTATAGAGAGCGAGCAATTTGTCTACGTTTTTGCCTTAATTCTCTTTATGGGTAGGGCGGACCACACGCCATGTACGGTGGTAAGGTTTTATCTCCACACATTGTGAGCAAGATCATGGCCACAGATACAAGACATAAAATGCTTTTACAAAAACTTTTAGACGTGAGCCTTGTTGGTCGATGCCCTGTACCCACCCAGTTTGTTAGATGTACACGCGTGGGACATTACATTCCTTAAGTCAAGTCAGTCAGGCTATTTCTTAATTTATTTGTTTATTTATTTATTTATTTATTTGATTTACTATAATTAAAACGATTACACCAATTACATTAATTATAGACACTACCAGTTATGCCTCTCGCTCACAGAACCTCATGCAGAGCGTTAAGTTTGTTAAGCACGTGAACTAAAATAAAATATGTGAATAATAACTAAAATAAATTTAATAACTAAACTTAAATATGTGAACTTTAATTAAACATACAAATACACATAAATGTTTAATTAAGAGGAGTGCGGTGCATGCCGATGTGAGTTTAAGACTTGTAAAACAAGTCGGGAGCAATCGAAAGAAGACATAGCAAAATTCTATGCTGCTAGTGAAAACAGGTAAAGGTCTGGTTTTGGCTCAGTTGAAATATCTGTCGATCGATTTCCAAGCACCAGTCAGTAATGTAATGTAAAATAAAAATCATCATAGGTTAGTTACACTCGTAACATACCAACATCCTTGTTGAATATTTTTAAAGATGTTGAAATCATACTGCTCTGGGGACAGTTTGTAGCGAGGTTTTACGTACAAACGTGAATGTAAGTAGTTAAATGCTTATATATTCATAAAATAGGTCCATAAATTCTAACCACATCCATCCGCCAATATAAATAAAGTCTAAAAATAATATTGATTGCTGTTCTGATATCGGCGTTCAGGCATAAAACGGTAATATTGCCAAAAGATATTAAATTTTTAATCGTCCTAAATACGAAAAATATTGAGTGTAGATATATAAATATAGTAAATATAATATAATATTGTATATATAATTTGTAAATATTGTACTTAGACTTCTAGGTACTTTTGCAATCATACGTTGAAATAGCCACAGGATTATATAGTTGTTACACTGATAAACATTCGAATTTTAATTGTTTTAATATAGAAGGCTTTAGAGTCGTAAAATGTTTTGTTAAGTTCATAATTGAGGAAATTTCTAATAATTCTACAACCAATTAACCAAACATAATTAATTAAGATCATAATTTTCCTGCATATCAGGTTCCATTGATAGGATACCAGTTTTATATAAACCAGCCTCTAAACCTATAATTGCCGATCATAATCCCATTAACTGACAGATTAAAACATTTCAATCTTATCACTTATTCAATCCCTTCAATGTCACTAAGCTTTGCTTGAGCGGGTTTCTTTGCAAGACATGCCTTAACCGTATTAGTAGGTTCCTGTTCGGAGATAACAATTAAGCTAGCTTTGCATACAATGGAGCTGTCGACAGTTGACGATCCCGTGTTACTGGGTCACCGGCTGGTTTGATTTCTCGTACTGTTTCCCGCAGCGTGATTAAAGCGGTGACAAAGCTCTGCCTTTTTTAGGTGTTAAAAGGGTAATTATTGAAATCATTTCGTTTGTAAGATTGACAGTGCAAGTACGTTTTTTCCTAATTTTTAATCTATAAAATCGAGCGAGAAAATCGCAACCCCTTACTGTCTCACTGCTGGGTACGGGTTTTGTCTCAGAATGAGAGTTTTAGGTCATAGCCTAGCGCGCTGGCCAAGTGCGAATTGTAAGCGGCAAAATATTTTGTAGTACCTATTCAAAAGTGTCAGATGTTTTTATAAGTTTAATTTACCTCCAAATTAGTTAAATGGAAAATGTGAGTTACTAAATATAAACTTTACTTAGATCAATAAAAATTGGAAAGTATGTAAGAACGACATAATCTATTCATGAAACCTTACAAGGTTAGTATTCTTCCCGGGATGAAAAGCTCCATTCAATTAACGTCAACTTAAGTGTATTCAGTATTAGAAATATCGCAATAATACATATCTTTTGAAATACGTATCGCATCAATGATACGGGAAAGTCTTTTGAATCGCGACATGAAAATATATTTTCTATCAGGTATTTCTTCAGCCTCATGTTAGTAGGTCACAGAATGTATGTTTCTCGTTATATTGCGCCATGCGTATACAGGGTTGTAAGGTAGGTCGTGATTGAAAGTGTAAGAGATTGCGCGCTAACGATATCGCAGATTAGTTACGAGTATCTTTCAGCTGCAGCTTCTGTTTGATATCAATTCATCATCAAACTTATTCATTAACCTTTCAAAAAGGTATTTTTTCTTTCCGTCCTTATTTTAACCACATTATCGCTTCGACAACACTTAGGAATATCAATACGTTTAGGATATTATTCAAATTTTACGTGATAGCTTTATTCGCAAGACCGAAACTCGATAGCATAGATTAATACTCTTAATGAGTCAAACCTTAGGAGTTTTCCTGAGTTCAACTAATGAATGGGTACAGGTATATTTAGTATCATTTTATTGATTGGGCCGGATGATGTTTACGAATCGGATGTATTTATACTTCAGGCGCGTGGGTTCTACGTAATTATATGTTCAAATGCGTTTTAGGCTATTTATGTCTTCCTTAATTTCCCTCCGTAAACGGTAAATTCGTTGAGAAAATTAATTCGTACAAATATGCATAGGCATACTACTCGTAACTTAATTTTAAATGCGTTGGCTATCGTTATGATCTTGGAACGTTACATATTGCTCTTATAAAAAATACGTAGTTTAACTTTTATTTATTTCTACACATGTTCTATTCCTGCTCAATGCAATGTAAATAAAATCAACACTTGGAGAATCTTCACTCCGATAAACGAGTGGATGGGTTTTCCGTGTAAAGCCATACCGGACAATAGAATGTGTGTCGCGGATGCAAAGAAATAAAGGTTGAGCCACGTTGAGCTGGAAGCAATCAATTTATAGCGGTCTGCGTGGCGCAGTAATTGATGTGCGGCTCGAACTGACTTGACAGAGCTGTGCACGCGCGTTTGAATTGTTCGTCACGCGAGCAACTCGCGCGAGTTGCTTTATCGTCTGACTTAGGTGATACTTCGCGTTGTGTGAAAATATCCGATATTTCGATGAATGTTGTAGGAAAGGCCTTAAAGGTTGTAATAAAGCAGTCCTTTGTGCTTAAGTTTATAATGTCTGTTATCTATGCTTTGTGTATAAAATATAAATAAAAATAAAATAAAGGCGTACTTGATGCGTTACGATGATTTGTGACGCACATTAAATGCCATAACGCTTGTGATATTTCATTTCGTATTAGATAATACTAAATTTAAAGGGTTATTTAGCTGAAAGCTTTAACATGATAATAATATAAAACAACTAAAGATCACGTGTTTATTAATAGGAACAGTGATATAAAAAATGGTAGCATGTTCAAGTATATAGGTAATATTAATATGTATAAAGTAATATAATTGTCATGTGATAGATACTTGAAATAAAAAAAATAAGTAGGTACTTTTTTGACGCAACCCGTTTGAACGTAAGTAACGTACCAAGATTTAAGATTGGACTTCCACATTTATAATCATCATATAATTTGAAAATATTTCCTATCCCAAGTATTCGCAATTCACTCTATGCTTAGTAATGTAGGTAGTCGTTAAGTTTAATAACGCATGATTTTTATGACGACGCAGATTCTTAGTAGCATCATTAAGTGCAAAATTATAATAATTGTAAATTGCTATCGTATTCCGTCTTCAATGTGGCAGATTGGTATGTAATGCCTAAGGAAGTTGGATGCCGGTAGTTTAAGCCTATTATTAAAATTATCGGGTCAACTTTAATTTTTTAACGAACTATATTTCATCGGGGCTTTTAGTGAGGTAAAAATCCTATATAACTCGGCGTTGCTCCTCCGGCGAGGTTTCCTCTTTGATACAAAAAACAAAAAAGGTAGTAGTTATATTACGAAAACATATCGCTAGAATTAAAACGGATATAATTAAGTAACAAGTTTAAGTAACCAGTCAAGTAGGCGTTCAAGTACTTGTCAGTCAAGTAGTGCAAAGACAGCATCAACCGCAAGTGGATCACCGGTCAAGTGACAGATGTGTTTTGTCACATCGCCGCCGGTCTCCAGCATTGCACAAGCACCCGATTAGATTGTAACAAAATTAAATAATCACCACGTACTTAACCATCTTACGTTGCGTTAAAAGCTAATTCTGGTCTTGGTACTTAAAAGTAGCTTAATGTAATGTCTGTGTGAAAATTCATAATCATCGGCGTTTTTTGTAATTTTACATTTCTCAATTTAATGTGTAAATATTAAGTGAGCTACCGTCATCGAAAAATCCACGAGCCTATTGAGAATTATTGCTGCAGAAGACGCTGCTGTTTACCTCCTCGGTTTGGTGCTTTTATTAGTGACAGAGAGGGAGTGGTATTTATGGCTGACTTTACACAGCACGAATTATAATATACTATCAATTTTGGTCCCAATTTTAAGTCGCTTTACCCATGAACGAAATTCCAGAGAAGAAACCTACATGTTCGAGAGTCCTATACAAACATTTCAAAGGCGTGTAAAGTATACGAATACGTACCCACTTGTCCTCTGTACATAGTGGATTTTGGCTTAAACTTGAGAGTTTAAGAAGACTCGTGTTCAGTGAAATTAAAATAGGTCTTTGATGTTCAAGTGTGTCTTTATTAATTAATATAACATTTCAAGCGTGAAGGCAGTTCTTGCGTTTCGGTGGGAGGGTATGATTTCCGGCTCACTTACATATGAGCGATGTCCTCGAGAGAAGCAACTTAACTATGCCTGATTTTAGACCGAAGTATATGGAGTTGCTTACAGACGTCCATTGGCAGCAGTGACCCTACTAGGTAGACTGCATTCTCGTTTCCTACTTTTGTTTATAAAAAAACATAATTAATCCGGAGTGATTCAGCGTCAAAGAATGTTTTAAGTACTCATGTGCCCAAGAACGTTACAACTGGACAGCATTGATGTGTGTGTAGAGAAAGTTGTAATGAACATAAATCGATGCATGTACAATCGTACCTACATGTATTGAACGAGTAAAATTGAAAAAATGTTAAAACAAAATACCTGAATGCTTGAAAACGATTGATTGTGCTCAGTTTTAGTTGATTGTTATTCGGATCCAGTCCCAGTCCGGATTTTGTTTTATAAAGTTTATTTCTGACGCTTTTTTGGAATTTGCGTTAAAATACCAACATAAGTCTCCTATATAAATAAATTTTTGGAGTGGTTTGAATGTGATAGAACCAGTGTGGTTCGACCGGGGAAGTACCACCGCCACACGTATTTCTAGCGTGAAGCATTTCTTGCGTTTCGATGGAACGGTGTGGTTGCCGGCACACTTTCACATGAGGCGACCATCATAGTCCTCGGGAGTAGCAGCGCATCTGCGATTGACTTTAAATGGAACCCATGTTCTGTATGAAGTTGATTACAGATGTCAATGGGCGGTAGCGGCCACCATCAGGTGGACTGCATGCTCGTTTGCTACTTCAGTACAAATAAAAAAGGTTTATATACAAGCATTCGTTTCTAATTCAGCGGGTGCCATATTTAAAAATTGTATAGCCGATGTTACTTTGAACATTGCGTCAATTCTAATGGTATAGCATATGTTACAATTAAGCCCTTTGGGCTGTAGCGCGTGCCAAAGAAATGGTCATACATACATACATACAAACGCTAGAAAAACTTTAACCTATTTCTGATACAATCGCGTAAAAATGTGACTACGCGTGACCCGAACAACAGATACAGTACGTTCAATCGTTAAGTGCGAATCGGCCCGTAAATTAAAGGTACAGTTACTGCGTTTTTAGAACCGCACCGTTAAATAAACCGCGGCTCGTAAAGGTTTAACCAATAAACTTGCTTGATTGCTATAAGATATAATTGAGATGCTTTATTCAGGTAACTAATATTTACGACGTATTTAAATTTGTTTTACAATTCGTCGTCAACCCATTATTGTCCCACTGCACGGTTTCTCTCAGAATAAGTGTTTTAGGCCATAGTCCACCGCGCTGGCCAAGTGCGAATTGGTAAACTTCACACCTTTCCGAACTTTTGTTTTATTTTAAAGAACTCGCAGATGCGTATGATTCCTCACAATGTTTATCTTCGTCGTAAAGCAGTTATAGTGACTATCTACGGCGCACATCTTTTTAGAAAAAATCCATGGTTGGAATTGGGGTGGCCAGAGTTCTGACCTCGGACTTGCGATTGAGACGCCGAGTTTCAACGATTAGGTTTTCGCTCGTTGTTTTAATTTAAGAAATATAAATTGTGTAGAACTAGGTCTTAAGCGATCACAGTTGGCATTTTATGTCAATATAGCGACATGATCTTATCTATATAGACAGTTAAGTATCAATAATTGTAATTAGCTTATTGTTTATACTACAGGAGTCCTATATCAATTCACGATGTTGACCCTTGGTGACTAATAAGTTTATTTTAATGTGTAACGGGTCCGCTTGATATGCGGATTTTAATTTCTTTATTACCGATATTTCGACCGAGTTGCATGGATCGTGTACGAGGTGAAAACTGCGGTGTAAAAATTTGCTATAAAGAAATTAATGTAACCACATATCGTGCATATCGTGAGTAGCCATCACATATTAAAATCGATTACTTCAACAATAATAGACAGTGCGAATCAAATGTTAAAAAATTCACCCGCTTACTATCATTTTGATTTACCGGCGAAAGAAAACACTTCGAGGAAATTTGTACTTATTCTTTAAAAACATTCCGGGTCTCCTTTGAAAGTTCTCAAAAATATGTAGCATATCAATATGCGCTTAGCCAACGCGCTGGACGATTGTTTAAGCCCTTCCTTCGAAAATGAGATGAGACCCAGAAAGATTAGGAGAACTAACCTCAAATAAGAAGGAAGGAATAATTACATTTTTGTAGAGAGGTATTCTGCGTAAGATTATATAGAAACACTTACATCCCCAGATCTCGAACCGGTGGGAAGGTTGCCCCAGCCGCCAACATTAGAGGGTACCAAAATCAATTTTTAGAGGACGGCAAACTTTGCTGTGTGCAAATCGCCGTCACATTGCAGAGACAACGCGTAGGGTAAATGTTTTTTTGCTGACTTGAAGGGGAGGGCGTGCCGTAATCAAGTTTTTGCTACGGTTTGTTAGCAACGCGAAGAAAATAATGATTGGCGAAACACAAGTGAAGATACTTGGCCTTGAGGAGTTATCACAACGCGTGTCGATTTGAATCTTCGAATTGTAATGAAACTGTTTATTATAAGGTTTGCATAAGTATTATCAAAGTTGTTAAGTGTGGAAGAACTTAAGAAATGATAACTTGGAAAAACACATGGAAGAGTTTAAACGTACTTATTATAGTTTATAGGATCAGAAAAATCGTGGAATCAACGCTGAAACTATGATACAACGATCGCAGACATACATTAAGGTCACCGCACACGAAACGGTCCTTTATCCGGCGCCGTGACAGTAATAGGCAATTGGCTCAGTTTTCGTATAATAACGATAGTTATCGTGATACCCGGCCATACCTGGACGCCGGCCATTTCTCTCGGACCGCAAATAATAACAATAACGGGCTCTCTGCCCTCGATATCGACTCGCTTATTAGTTAGTGATAAAATTTAATAAAGCATGATCTTAGTTTGTAGGGGTATCAGTACTGCTTAAATATTTGTTTCAATACTGACAATATTAAAATGAATAACTCTTTAGCTGTGAACAGTGATATCATAATGGTGGAAACTCGGCTTCTCAATCGAGGGTCCAAGATCGAAATCCACGCATCACAGTTTTTATCTTAAACGATATGCGTATTAGTATTAAAAAAATACGCTTTCTACACTCATAGCCCCACACTAGGATTTTCTCCTGTATACCGTGGGTACCATGGACACACACAAGACTAATACACTAACAACCAGACCCAGAACAGGAATCTAAACTCATTATTCACATACCTGTCTGGCCGGGAATCGAACCCATCGCGCGTCAGACCGGTATGGTAACCGCTGCGCCACACGGGTCGTCATTAAATTATCACTGATTTAGATGACATCATCAGGAAACATGCAGGAAGCAGAAAACACCTGTGATTTCTCTGAAGAAAGTTCTCAAAGGCGTCTACTAAAATGCATTTGGCCAGCGTGGTGCACTATGGCCTAAAACTCTCTCCCTCTAAAAGGAGGGCCATGCTCAACAATGGGACATAGATGGAATGACCTGAAAACTCTTGAATGCCACATATATTACCTACTGGCTTACATAAGTCTGCTGCATTTTAGTTGAAAGGTTATATAAAGGCTGAGATTTATTTTTGAAGTGAAACTTCTTTAGGCGCATGAGGGTAAAATTTTTACAGATGAAACGTCACGCCGGTATGCAACGGAAGTGTCGGAAAAGAGAGAGAGTGATCGAGACCGATTGAGAGAGAGTAAGACAGGGCGAACGTAGCATGAGCAACTAGCCGTGGAGTGAGAGTAGGGAGCAAGCGAGTGAGAAAGATTGAGAGAAAAAGTGAGACAGAGCGAACGTCGTATCACGCCTTTTTCCCTTCCTCTTAATCTTGGAAATTTAAAGTTTTAGATTTGTTTTTAAATAAACAAGATTTATAAATTAGTTCGCCAAAGAAGTTTTCACTTCTGACATGTGTATTTTGTACGCACGCATGTTTTTTTTGCCTTTTGCACTCCTCAATAACAGTAAAGCATTTTTCAGATTATAGGTAAACCACTACATTCTATGAAATTAGGCTTCGAACAACACGGAAATTGGTGAAATCGATCACTACCGGCTACAGCCCATAATTAGATGTTCATGGGCGGTGTTAATCACTTAACATCGAGCAGGCTGCGTGATAGATTGCTATTTCAATTCCATGAAAGAACTTACTAAGGTGAGTTGGGGTAATATCGGACCTGGGGTAAAACCGTACGGTTAAAATTTTAGACTTAAGTCAGCCATTTTCTTTTTATGTGTGACTTCACGTACCATGCCATGAAAATGATGTAGATGTATGACGTGGTCAATTTGATAAAAGATGGCTACATTAGCTTACAGTTTCAATTTTACGCTTTTACCCCATGTCCGATATTACCCCAACGCACCTTACATATATTTTCGTAAACGAATTTGGGTGGATCTAAAATTGTAATAGTGCTATTTACGCGATTGAGAGCAGTGATAGCCTAATGGTTGAAACTTGTCCTCTCGATCGGGAGGTCCGAGGTTCAAACCCAGGCATGCACCACTGATTTTCCTAAAACTATGTGCGTATTATAAATTAATTATCACTGCTTTTCGGTGAAGGAAAACATTGTGAGGAAACCTATACACACGAGAGTTCTTTAAAAAAAAGTTCTCGTAGGTATACGTGTAAAGTCCACCAATTCGCACTTTGCCAGCGCGGTGGCCTAAAACTCTCTCATTCTGAGAGAAGACCCGTGCCCAGCAGTGGGACATTAATGGGTTGGCACCACGCGATGATTAGTTATTACCTTACAGAAAAAGTTTATAATCCGAGTTTCGTTACAAACAAAGTATTAAATCGAAATGCAGCGTAACATAGGTTTATCTAAGTTCACTATATCTAAGTGTGGGTATCGAGTGTAGTCCAACACAGTCCGTGTGACGGTCGCAGGCGGCAGAGTGCACATCCTTATTTACAGAGCCGCCGAGAGACACCAGACTAATATATCGATGTAGTACACGTTTTGGTACAAGCTATAAGCGATTTTAAGTTTTTAGTGTTATATTATGTTGTGTACAATAGGAGAAACGATGTCATAATAGTATGCTTTATTGTAATGAGTAAATAAATAAAAATAAATAAATTGTAAATATCATAAGTAGGTACATGGATTAGGTACATAGCAAAATTTATCAGACTGAACTAAAGTAGACTGAAGTAGCAAACGAGCATGCAATCAACCTAATAGTACGTGGTAACTGCCGCCCTGGAGTATCTGTAAGCATCTTCATACAGAACAAGAGTTCTATTTAAAATCAGTTACAGGTGCCTTGCTACTCCCGAGGATTAAGATGGTCGCCTCTTATAAATGTGAGATAGCAACCACACTTTTTCACCGAAACGCAAAATCTGCTTCACACTAAAAATAGATGCGTCGGTTGTACCTCTCTGGTCGAATATGTTCTACCACCATTTGCGTCATGTACGCTCTACCACTTAAAATACAATATATAAAATAAATAGAATATATGAAATACTAAAATTATAAAATGCCGTAATATAGTGTTCGTCTGAACTTCAAATACTTTCTGATTTAAACACGCTTCACTCTTAACTTGCACCACACCCTGAGCGTGCTGGACTTGCTAATTAACTCTCCGCTCGCCGTCGCAGCCGGAAACTTTTAACTAGCTACATATTATTGCACGAGCCATAACGTACACTATTTCCGGAAACTGGATGCACGACGGACTCCCATTAAGCGCTCGGGATGAAAATTGCTGGATTCAACAGTTTTACCGATAATAAACGCCCGGGTTGGGTTTGAGTTAAGTTCGAGGTGTAAACTGTGATTGTAAGATGTGTTTAGAAAAAATGCACATTTAGAATTGACACATTGTATGTACCTGTAAATAGTTACATACATACAAAGAAAAGAAATAAGTTAACAAAATTCTAGTCAATAAGAACTATGTGTGTATTCCATGATAATGAACATAAAAATGGCTGCCGATAATTGGAAACGCGCCTGATATTTTCTTTTCCCTTGGTTATATAATTTTGATGTAGAGCAGTGAGAGCCTAATGGTTGAAATTTGCTCTCTCGATCGGGAGGTCCGAGGTTCAAACCCAGGCACGCATCACAGATTTATGTGCGTATTAGACATTAATTATCACTGCTTTTCGGTGATAATTAATGAAAGGAAAACTTCGTGAGGAAACCTACACACCCGAGAGTTCTTTAAAAAAAAAAAGTTCTCGGAGGTGTGAGAAGTCCACCAATTCGCACTTGGCCAGCGCGGTGGCCTATGGCCTATAACTCTCTCATTCCGAGAGAAGACCTGTGCCCAGCAGTGAGACAATAATACTTACGTTTTACCTGAAATTAAAACGTTTATTAAACATACTTACCTTATTCGACCTAATAATTATGAGAGAGGCTTCCGTTTCAATCAGTTGCTAGTCACTTACATCCGGTCCGCAGCGCCCTCTATATCTAGTTTTCTGCAACAATCACTTGTTCATTTCCGGCGGATAGCAGTTTTGCTACACTAGCGCCACCTAAGGCAGGTTTAGCATTGGGAAACATTTTTACTTCATTGCGTCTCTTATAACACCAGGCAGCTTTTAAAAATTTAGGTCGAATAAGGTAAGTATGTTTAATAAACGTTTTAATTTCAGGTAAAACGTAAGTATTAAACAGTACTGTACCGTTATTCGACCTAATAATTATGAGAGACGTGTCTATTATCGCCTGGTGGTGCTAGAACAAGCCAATGTGATATATTCCCGTGATAAAAGGTTGAAACTATAAAAAGTGAATCAGTAAATATTCGTTATAGAAAAAACACAGATCTGGAATATGCTTGGTTTTTATATCATTATATCAACAAACTCTTGCGAGTGTTAAACCTTTTACGAAATGCTGATAAGTCCGATCTGTAATAAGTACATTCAAAGACGAAGATGAATAATTGAAATTGAAAGAAATGATGTATAAGTTTTTTTTTCCCTCAAGTCGTAAGCAGTAAGGGCTTACAATCTACATAATGTGTATAAAAGGAAATTAGAACTTTCGCGATACAGACAAATCCGTTTGGTCAACTGAAATATCACGACAGTAATATTTCTAAAAAGTGTTAACAGACCCCTGGTACCTTTGCCATATTTTCGTCTAAAAGGAAAAACTGTTCAACCCTGTTTTTGGATGCTAGCGCTAACCCAACACAACTGCTGTAGGCTTTATGCAGTGTTCCTGAAGGAACTACTTTATCTAACTCACTATGATTGTACGGTTAACAGCTCTAGGTTCACCGGTTAAGGCTAGCAAAAGACAGATTTAGCTAGAACTCTTTGTCTGCAGGCATCAGACGTTTAACCTACTAACCTGGACATAATGATTTGTTACTGGCGTTCTCTATTATCAGTTCCTAAGCTAATTAGTGATAAGTGTCAGTTTTGAACCAAAAATATGCAACAAATGTAAGCACCCTTTAAGATATACCGTTTAGGGAAAATGCTTAACAACGTAAAATCGCCAGCACATAGTCTCGAGCACAATAGTAAATAAATATTTATTTTACTGTTTTTAGTATTTGTTATTTTAGTTGCAACGAAAACGTTGAGATACAGCCTGGTGACAGACAGATGGACTGCGGAGTTAATTTGTAATAAGGTTCCGTTTTTACGCTTTGGGTACGGAAATCTAAAAAATCGTAGTACACAGAGGTATCGTGTTAGTAGGCTTCAACAGGGTGCTAGACGCATTGTCTGTAATTCAGGTTTAATACTTTTGGATTCGGTTAACGCAATAGCCTTTAAAATTTTTATTTACCAAGATGCGACAACTCAGTGTCAAAGATTGTTGGGTTTGGTAAAGGTAGCAACGACCGATTTGTGAACCAACATAGTAATAAGTAACAAACCTCTCTTCTGATGCAAGTCAGCAAGATATTGACCCAGATCAGAACCCTTTGAACTCTTTACTAAAGTCACCCACTTTATCAAAGCTGTACGACAACTATTTAAAGTGGATTTTTGCTACCCTGGTACAGGACAGTAACGACCCTAGTTGTGATGACCAACTAGTTAAGCTTTGGTTCCAGCTCCACATTTCAAAAAATTCCAGTGCCATTTCCGAAGTCCCGGAGAGGCGCAGCCCCTTTGTTGCAACAGCTAGAACCTGAGAAAGTTTCTGTATTGTAAATCAAGCAGCTAGGACATTGTTCTTTTAGTCCAGTTTCCAGAACACATTGTTCCATCTGGGAGGTACTACCAGGAGAGACCCCGTAGCGATGTTCCTGTGTGCTTACTCTTAGTACAAGGTATGGCGGCGGAAAACTCATGTTAATGGGAAAAGCCATTGTATTTGTTTGTTCAATAGAGTGCAATATTTTGGCACAACATGTTCGATATAAATCTATGGCTGGCGTGCCCCATTTCCTAAATATGATCTTTGTTATTCGTTGCGCAAGTGCCACTCTGGCAGAGCTTTTTTCCTTGACAAATGATCGGAGTCACAATTGTATTATCCCGAAATATGGTAAATCGACAGTTAATCCATAGTGAGGACCATGACAGCCGCAGATTTCGTACCTCCTTGTTTCCGGAGGTGGACACCCTACGCGGTTATTGCTCTGTGTAAGCAGGGTTTTTAATTTCAGTAGCCGGCTATAGCCATGTAATACATTTAATGAGGTAGTCAATACCTATAGATTGTATTGAGGAGGTTGCTGCGCGGGTTGATGTCCAGGTGCCCTACAAGCTCGAATATTCTAGCATGGCACCTCAACCGATATTGCTGGCGACCCTTGCGAGATAGTATTCTGTAGGTTCGATTAGAGAACTTAAAGGTGTTGATGTATTAGAGAACTTGTTCTGCGGTTTGTTAGCCACCGACCAATTCTATTGGTCTGATCAGATTTCTACCGGCAAATACCTGACAGTCATTCGCGGACGAATGTCGCCTCCATCGCTCGGACGGTAACGCACATATATATAACGACTCGTATTCAGAGGCGTCCACGTCGTGTGACAAGTTTTGGTTTGTCTGCGCTTGTAGTGATCGATATTAAGATCGAAAACCTTATGAAACTAGCGAAAACCATCATTCCCATGATCCTCCGCTGTAGGTCTCTCAATTTGGAACCATCTCTCACTAGAGTACTTGACGCCTCCGATACTATCCTTATGATTGATCTGCCTGGTAAGAATGTAAAATTGTTCCAGGGATCCAAAATTACGCCTAAAATCTCTAGGGCCTTTTGTTTTAAGATAAGGATAGACTTCTCGATGTTTATATTCCAGCCTAGGAATGTTAGCGAGTGTAATGCAAGTTAGACGTGCTCGCGTATCAAGGCTGGGTCCTGGTTTACCAAAAGGAAGTCGTCCAAATATATAAGAAATCGAACACCTTGCCTTCTTAAAAATTGATTGATCAAGTTTGATAGTAAGGCAAAGGCTTTCGGGGCCTAGGAGAATCCGAAAAACAGTCCTTTTTATATGCGTGGCATAAATCAATGTTAGCAAACGTCCGAGTGTTCCTTTTTATTTGCAAATAAAAGCAAGCTCGATGAAGGCTAATTTGAACAACCCGTCGTGGGGTTGCAGAAAAACTGGTACACGTTGCACGCAGTTTTCATTTGCCTGAATGTACACATTCGCTGTGCCTTTTTCGGTTGAAAATTGCACTTGAAGTACCGTCGCTCTTTGTCCGCGAGAACATTGACGACACTAAAAACTGGGAGAAGACCTCGCCAGTATGAGTACACCTTGCTTTAGCATCTTGTTGTAGTGTTTGGTGATTAAAATAAGGCAAACCGCCTTGAATAGGATCCCGCAACCGTTTAGAGGATGTAGGGCGGTGCCCGCATCAACTCTCGTTGGTGGCAATACAGGTGCAGTTGACGCACACGAAAGAGGTTTACTCGGTGAGTCAATACCTCGTTTTAGCATGATCTCTCTTATCCCGGCGGGAAATGGGAGAGTACGCACACGGCTCCTCGGAAAACCTTCGGTGAGGTATTCGGTATTCGGTAGGTTGCCTGAGTGACTTTTCCTCGAAAGGAAGATATGTCAAGTATTCTCATGTGTCCTTAGAGTCCATATCTGTAAATGTTACCCGAAAGATTTTTGATTCTTTGCGGAGGTACCCGGATCGTTCTGCGGCGCAGATATGCGATCCTTACTCACCGTGAATTCATGCTGCCAGCTTTGTCTAGTTACGCTAAATAAGTAGTTTTAAAGGAGCGTTGACCACGGAGGTGGTATTATTCACAGTGTGCTTTTTAAAGTTGGGGTTCATGACAGCAGCTTGACAAACTCACGTCTGTATTGGACAAGCTCAGCTCAATAACCCAAACTAGGAGTATTCATAATATCACTAGCGTATTCCTTCTATTCATCATACTAGAATGTTCATTCTGTGGAAAAAGCTTAACCTAATTTTTGCATGCATATTATTATAATTTAATTAGCAGCTTCAGTTAAGCCGAAAAAAAAAAGAAAAGAAAATTATTTCTTTCATTTTGAAGCATTCGGCGTTATATTTAGCAAGTTTTCCTGAAGCGCGTGAAGTAGTAGGATCCTTGACATTAGTAAGCATGACTAGATTCAGGACAGGTGTCTTATCACAGCATTACCTATCGGTTGGTTAGCCGTTGAACGACCTTAAATCCTTAATAAAAAAGTAGCTACTAAAATAAGGATCCATAGAATCACTGTTAATGGTACTATTGGGTTATTAGAGTAGTGTTTAGAAGACATTTAATGGAAGGGTACACCGACTATTTAAAAAGTTGATCTAACTTACAGTTGCGATGCGAGCACCCTGACTCATTGCATTTTCGTCTTCGCTTGAAAATTAGCTCGATTCGGAAGAAGAGCTTTGTATGGAGTATGTATTCGTAGGACTATAGCGCTCGTATTATTAGCCGCCCGGTGCTTCACTTTAATTAAGCCGTTTCTTCGGTGACGTTTACTCTCGATACAAGCGGACCGGTTCCACCTATCCCTGGGATGTAGAGAAACGCCCAAACGGAGATAAAGACCCGTTAAGACGTGCAACACAAAAAAAAAAGCGTTTAAAATAACCATAATTTACATTGGGGAGTTCCCTAATGTGGGAATCTAGAGTTCTAGATTCCCATAGCGAAAAAAAAAAACTTCTTTAAATCGTGTACTTTTACACAAATACAATTCAGCGAATAAGTAAAAACCAATAATTTAAACAGTCCGACATGGCGGTCAGAAAAAATAAAATAAAAGGGTACTCACCGCTTTTTATTATTTTATACTTTACCGAACGAAAAAATCGTTAAATCCTTATTTCAATTCAATTTCACTTTCGATTTTTAGTTTTTTTCATTTTTAATTTAGATTAATACCACAAAAATAGGTATAACTGCAAGCAAGACTAGCACAATATGGAGTCAGCCCAGTGCTCGTTGCGGAGCGAGCTGGCGACCGCCTCGGCCGAAAACAGAACAGCCAATGAAGTAAAAATGTTTCCCAATGCTAAACCTGCCTTAGGTGGCGCTAGTGTAGCAAAACTGCTATCCGCCGGAAATGAACAAGTGATTGTTGCAGAAAACTAGATATAGAGGGCGCTGCGGACCGGATGTAAGTGACTAGCAACTGATTGAAACGGAAGCCTCTCTCATAATTATTAGGTCGAATAACGGTACAGTACTGTTTAATCAATAATTTTAGTGATGTGTACTTTTCGTTGACGATCCTTAATAAATAAATAAATAAAAAGATTGAGACAAAAAATTAAATAAAATCTAAATTAAAATAAAATATTAAATTAAGTATTATTATTAAATTAAATTAAATTAAAATTATTAAATTAAATTAAAATACAGTTATTCTGACAGAAGACAAACTACCGTTTACGTAAGTACATCACCATTTTGCACCAATCTAAATTAAGAAACAAATTTACAACGTGATAGAAACGTCATTTTTATTCAAATAACATTATAATAAGCTACAAGAACTTTCCAGAACCTTCGGTGCTAGTTACCGGACCATTGAGTACAAATCGACATAATTACACACACACACATCTCGCCAAATGCGGGTCACTCGCATACATGTACCATGTACCGCTTGTTGAAAGCAAGAGTATTACGACGGCTAGTTGAAATGTATGGACCGGTCGTCACTGGTATTTGGGATTTAATTACTATCGATTTCCGTCTAGGTTTAGCTAAGCGGTAAGATAAAGTAAATATAAAAAGCAGCTTTCTACACTCATAGCCCCACATTAGGATTTTTTTCTGTGTCGTGGGTACTATGGACACACACAAGACGGATACACAAACACCCAGACCCAGAACATGAATCTAAATTCATTATTCAGATACCTGTCTGGCCGGAAATCCAACCCGGGACCCATTGCGCGTCAGACCGGCATGGTAACCGCTCCGCCACGGCGAGAAGCGACTTTGTTTTATACTATGTTGTGATGGTACGGAATCCGTCGTACGCGAATCCGACTCGTACTTAGCCGATTATTACTTAAGGTTTTCAATTATTACTTAAGTTATTATGGAATAAAATTTATAATTTCTGCTAATTTTACATTCATTCTAATCTAATGAAATCATTACAATCTGGGTGCGCCACTTGCCGAACGGTTTCGGCGCTTTTATTTAATTACACCCATTTTCACGAATCGTTACACGTCCTGAGAGCGGATTGTGGACTCCGTTAGAAATGCGTGTTGCGTTTTGATTGGTTTAATTTCTTCTAACATAACTTGACTGTGCCTAAAGTCATCGATGCGGATATGTCGTAAATTAGTATCTTTGTATTTTTTTTGTAAATTTAGACTCCAGTAGAAGTAAAGTGGTTAGATTATGTGAATTATGAATAACTAGCTGCACCCCGCAGCTTCGCCCGCGTTAAAAAAACCGATTTATCGATCGTGGGAATAAGATATTTTATATTTAAAAGTAGCTTATATGTTAACCCAGAGTGTCAGGTAACTCCCTACCAAATTTTATGAAAATCGGTCCAGCCGTTTACACGTGAAGAAGTAACAAACATACACACTCAAACTTTCGCCTTTATAATAATAGTATTAAAGCATGAATGCAAAGCTCGTTGCGTAAGAATACAATTACTGTTGTGTCGTGGCATGGAACCTAAAAAAAACATCTAGACGTGAGGTAGATTGTATGCCGTTAGTATCCACTATAATATATGTCGGCGCGACACCGCGTATTTATGAAAAACACGTCGCCGAAAATAATTATTTTAGTTAGTTTAAAGATCAAAAATTGTTTGTTTATTGAATTAGCAATATTTAATGATTTTAAGAGTTGTAATTTAGTTTACCCTCCATAAATTTGTTATTGTCACCTCACCAAACATTGTTATAAAAAGGCGAGCGAACGCCGGTAGAAAAGATTCTTGTTTAACCGTCGAAGCGATCGGACCTCCTAAACTGTGAATAAATCGAATAAGTTTACGCCTGTGTTTTACTTGAAATCTTCAAGAATGAATAATAATGAAGACACTCCTGGCCTTCCTGACATCACGTCACATTTACTTCGTTATATAATATATAATATATTATATTAAGATGAATGTAGAAGTGTTAACTAATTGAAGGATTTTTTCATAGTATCTATTTACCTGTTCGGAAATGCACAACTTTTTCTATAAGGATAAAGTTTACGATCTTCTTTTTATGTATTTATTTATTTATTTTCTTGGCAATCCAACAGCGTTACACTTAATGATAAGAAGAATAGGATACAATGTTTTGCATACAATATGGCCAAAAATGGATTACGCTAATATCAATTATAATTATTATTTTGTACATATATAAAGAAAATAGGTTTTCTTTAATTATTTAGTTCTTTTTTTTAATTTGACATGTATGTCTAATTTTAAAAGTTCAGAATATATTTTGTGAAGAAAGATAGATTTGGTGGAATAATAAACTTGAAATGTCGTTTCTTATTTTCAAAAGCAACACATTTGTTTATTTTCCAAAACCCTAAGATATAATCTTTAAAACGACATTTCAAAACTAATTCCAGTACAAATAAAAAAATATGAAGAGGAGGGAACAAGTGAAGAAGAGATGCAAGAAGAATTTAATGAGTTCTGAAGATAAATTCACAGATGAATTTTCTTCCCCGGGAGGGGAGATATTAAGAAAATAGGTTTTCTTTAATTATTTAGTTCTTTTTTTAATTTGACATGTCTGTCAAAATTTTAAAACGTCAGAATATATTTTGTGAAGAAAGATAGATTTGGTGGAATAATAAACTTGAAA
Organism: Spicauda simplicius; assembly: GCA_949699795.1. NCBI lineage: Eukaryota > Metazoa > Arthropoda > Insecta > Lepidoptera > Hesperiidae > Spicauda > Spicauda simplicius. The sequence goes on from OX453057.1 coordinate 20,039,287, forward strand.
TGTCGTTTCTTATTTTCAAAAGCAACACATTTGTTTATTTTCCAAAACCCTAAGATATAATCTTATATATATTATATTAAGATGAATGTAGAAGTGTTAACTAATTGAAGGATTTTTTCATAGTATCTATTTAGTTGTTTGTAAATGCACAACTTTTTCTATAAGGATAAAGCTTACGATCTTCTTTTTGTACATAATTATGTATATTTATTAAAATGTCCTATTTATCATCGCGTAATGTAATCGGCTAAAATTCACGTAGGATGTCCCTTGCGTAATCTTCTGAGGCTGTGTGGTCGATATAATAAGCTTGCGTAAATTCCCCTCCAGCAGATCTGTGATTGATGTCTGTAGTCAGACGTGCAAACTAAGTAATAGTGATGGTCAACTCGTTTTACTAACTCGAGTTTAACTTAACTCAAGTTAAATTTCTTCTGACTCGAGTTTTAATTTGTGGTGACTGATACTTTGCAAGGTTTATGATTAATAGTAAAAATATTTTACGAAAAATAAATCTTTTCGTTGTTTAACCTAATATGATTCTGAAAATAAATCTTCATTGGTTTAAATTCTACCTAATATGATTCTGCTTTTTATAGTCCACGAAGCAAGATTGTAAAAATAGTGAAAAAAAATATATATATACGTGACGAATAGATAACCTCTTTCCTTTGGGAAGTCGGTTAAAAACTAAACGAATGATATACTTAGGTTTCATCCAGGTAACTTGAGTTACAAGAATTTCAACTCGAGTTATCTCGAGTCGCGTTTATCCCGAGTTGGCACATCACTACTAAATGACTCGTCGGCACTATCGAATTGTCTCGGGGATTGAGTAACTGGACTTGTGAAACTACTGGTTTTTCATTAGCTACTTTTCGACGTTCGTGTAATGTCTACCACTTGGATTGGCTAGCCGATTGTTATTTATTGACATTTGGTTTCCTGATCCCATTTTCCACATTGAAACGTGTAAAGGTTGTTGGGTTATGTAGTCTTTATCTATTAATATTATTTCTACTAGTCAGTCGTAGCAATGGTCGACCGGAATGTAGATTAAAAAACAAAACTTCAAATCCAAAGTAGCACGAATATTACTCAAATTCAAATAAATTGTAATAATTTTCAAGTTAATTTGAACACAACCGTTAAAGGTAAAAAGAGGTTTAATCCTTCTCAACATCAACTATACACGTGCGTAATTTCATATTCTTCCGTTTGCGGTGAGTATCTGAAAAACGGATCACAAGTTTTCGCTTTCTCCTCCTTCCTTTCCTCAGTGCCTGAAGTCGAAATTATTCGGGCAATGTGTGTTGCCAGTGATGACCTACGGCGCCGAAACGTGGTCCTTTACTGTAGGCCTCATTCGGAGGCTCAGGGTCGCTCAGCGTGCTATGGAGAGGGTTATGCTCGGAATTTCGCTACGAGACATGATTCGCAAGGATGAAATCCGTAGACGAACGAAGCTTACAGACATAGCTCTCAAAATTAGCAGGCTGAAGTGGCAATGGGCCGGCCACATCGCTCGTAGGACCGATAACCGATGGGGAAGAAAGGTCCTCGAGTGGCGACCACGTTTAGGCAAAAGGAGTACAGGTCGCCCCTCTACCAGATGGACCGATGACCTGAAGAAGACAGCGGGAAACCGTTGGATTTAGAGAGCACAGGACCGGTTGGAGTGGCGCCATTTAGGGGAGGCCTATGTTCAGCAGTGGACATCAAAAGGCTGATGGATGGATGGATGGATGGAAAACTATGTTAGTAAATGCAATTTTATTATTTCTCATAATGTACTAAAATGGCATGCATCTGTCTAAATTACGTCCATGATATAAAATGTAGGTACGTGAAAATATAACTAAACGTTAATGAAGTTTCCGTAATTAGAGAGAACAAAGCGTTCTTCGTAAGTAATGTTAACAAATATGCTTTTTAGAGTACAAACTCACTCTCAGGACACAGTTTGCAACGAGTTGGTGAGAGTTGGGAACTTTTGGCACATAATGGGTCGGGAACACGGAGGTAGATTTTGCAGTCTCGCTTCACGATATATTTATTCATGAGTTCTTAAAAATGTTTATTCCATACTTATTTTTTTACAATAAGTACCACACTAGCAAGTAGCATTAGGTGGACTGCATGTCCACCTGATGGTCAGGGGCCATTGCCATCCATTGATATCCGCAATCAGTTTGAATAATACCTGAGATTAGCCACGATGCGTGTGATTTTTTTTATCTAACTGAAGTAACAAACGAGCATGCAGTCCATCTGATGGTAAGTGGTCACTGCAGCGCATGGACATCTGTGAGCAACTTCATACAGAACATGGGTTCCATCTGAAGTCAATCACAGATGCGTAGCTACTCCCGAGGACTAAGATGGTGGCCTCATATAAAAGTGTGCCGGCAACAACACCCTTACATTGAAACGCAAAAAATGCTTCATGCTAGAAATAGGTGTGGCGGTGGTACTTCCCCGGGCGAACTACACTGGTTCTACCACCTATATAGAGACGTAGTCCTAGTATGTAGGTGCGGGGACTCCCCTAAGGACTTACAATAAACGCCTCGTCTGAAGAGTATAGATTTGCAACAATGATCTTTTCATATTACGTGAATTAATAACTCGTTTGCACTGTTACACAAGGTATTATGGAAAAATCTACACTTTTAAGTACTTCAACGTAACCTTTAATAACACTCCTATCCTCCTCCTAAGAAAACATAATCATATTAAATGTTGCTCTAACCTTTACACTACACACACGCGATATGATAAGGCGCTGCCAGTTTTTTTACGCGGGTATTTTAATTGGAATACTACATATTTAATACTGATAGAAAATAATTATTTTCATTTAGTAATTAAGCACGCGTCCTAAAGAAAGAAACATCGAATACTGCTCTACTGTCAATCATATGGTAGCATCAATGGGAGTATATGTAAGATGTTTCAAAAAGTTCTCTAAAATGATCTCAAAATCTCTAGCAAAAATTATATAGTTTAGCATTCAATTTTAACGAAGGTAGAGTCCTGTGTATTGTAAAGCTGCTGTGTTTTGGTTAGAAGGCTGTAGTAAGGGAGACATACTGATGCAAAACGTTCCCAATCAATCCTCAGATCTTGTGTATTTTTTTTTATATCTATGTATAGTATATCTGAAGTATGCAGTCCATCTGATGGTAAGTGGTCACTGCCGCTTATGAACATCTGTAAGCAAACTGTAAGCAACATACAGAACATAGGTTCCATCTGAAGTCAATCACAGATGCGTTGCTACTCCCGAGGACTATGATGTTCGCCTCATGTGAAAATGTGCCGGCAACCACACCCTTCTATCGAAACGCAAGAAATGCTTCACGATAGAAATTGGTGTGGCGGTGGTACTTCCCCAGTCGAACTACACTGGTTCTACCACCTTGACATAACTACACTGTCCCTCACCTCGTCATAACTACAACACAATAACACTTTGGCCATCAACTGTAGCGATTTAAGACCACCAATGGTGGCGATGGTTGCAACAAACACTGAACCTTGAAGTACCATTCGGCATTTTGATTGTCTATAAATAGGTTTGTCTGTTCGGGTTATCATCAATGTGTCAAATTTTGAGGGAATCAAACACACATATACCTATAAGCAAGCTATAGGCAACCTATAGGTACTGGGGAAGTACCAGCGCCACACCTATTTCTAGCGGCACCGCTTTACCACTTACCATCAAGTGGACTGCATGCTCGTTTGCTACTTCAATTAGATAAAAAAAAAACGTGCGGCACTCTGGGATTGCTGTGGTAAAGCTATTTCATAGCATTTATTATCAACTTATGGAATTATACTTATTTATTTGTGTATGCAGTAACTTATTTTTTTTCTTTGATATTAAGTCAAGTTTTTTTTATTTGGTAATATATACTTTCTCACAAACAGCTGCTTATTTAAGCAGCTATTTAAGAGATTCGTCCGATTTCCAAGCAGCTCATATCGATCAGTGATATACTCACGTTAAGCGTCCGCTCGGCCTTGCTACATGTTAGACGGAGTGGGGGGTGTTAGATATTTTTCATTACGGAATTTCTTGAATCGGTCACCGCGCTCATAACCCGCGTTACAGCTATGCAATAGCTTAAAATCATTTATAAGATTGAACTAGCATACTGTTATGCACTCCACCTTATAGTTAGTGGCAAGGAATTTAGGCCTTTGAAGGAGTTGGGGTTTTTAATCCCAACAGCGAAAATTTATATTTTTTTCATCCAATACTAAGGGGAGGTTGAGAATAAATGATTCTGAAACTTATCGATAAATTGGAACGCCACTCTTGAAATAGGTATGGTGGTTACCTTCAAGCTTGAACCAATATGGTTCTCATATTCAAAGCTTAGTTAGAACATGAAAAAACGGATATGTTCGAAGATTCAATATTAAACTATAGCGACGTTATCCCTGTACACAGATATGTATGTAAGGATGTATTACCCTCCTGCATTTCATATGTAACGGCTAAGGCAAAATGAGGGCGGTGGGCAAGGATTTTCGGGCCTCGAGGGGTATCCCCTTTACCCGGACAATTCTCAAGGGGGTCGAATACTCCCCGGATCCATAACATTAGTACCTAATAATACAATGTTAATAAATGCAAATGACATTTACCAACCTTAGACAGATAGTTTACCACCTAAACAAATATATTACGCATGCGCAGTCACAGTTCCGAGTTAGTATTACAGTTCTCGGTACAATACACAACTAAAAAGAGAGTAGGTACTTGACCTCTATTTAGAAAGTGTCGTGCTATATTTATTCGGTTTCACAATTTTCCATTATATTTTTTGGTTTACCTTCAGATACATTTGCTCCACTTGTGATATTTATTCAAATGAATGAAATTATCTGCGTATTCTGTCAAAACGAGTGACACTTTGTAAGCTCATTTGCTTAATTGCATGATACAGTACCGATTACAAGTGCAGATTCGTACGAGTTTGTTATGTTTCATTAAAACAGTCATTGTTTACGTTTTCGTTTACAATATAAATGATGCAATGAATGGGAATAGATTGTTTATATTACTTGTATCAGGCTATTATCGAGGGTGAAACCTTCAAAAGGTATCCGACGCCGTGGGACCGACGCCTGGTTATGTAAGATCCTTACCGCATTAACTCCCCGATGGCCGTCCTCGGCGCTACAAAGAGTACTCCGGCATGTCCTAGGAACGTAACCGGAGTCTCTGAGCGTTGTATCAAAATCTATCAGAAGTTTTATAGGGTATGCTGTCAAATAGGTTATATACCCCTTAAAATCTTAACAGGTGAAAGTAACAATTTACCAACGAACGGAATGTTTGGACCCGGATACGTATATCGAGCAGTGTATTATTATTTTATTGACAAAGATTTTAATTTTTAAAAGTAAATAACCATTATTGAGGTCAAATGTAAATGCTTATTAGGTAAGTAATACGAGTAATATTGGTTTTCGATCTTCAAGGTTAAATATGAAATTCCAATAGAACTTACCTTCGCTTATCAATAAAAAAATACTATTTTGTAAGAAATAATTCTAAGCACAGTGATAGCTTAATGGTGGAAACGTGGCCTTTCGGGTGAGGGTCCGCGGTTCGACTCTAGATTTTTTTAGTTGTTGATCGTATTAGAAAATTATCACTGTATTACGGTAAAGTAAAACTAAACTATGGTTATATAAGAGTAATAATACTTGTACTAATAGTACTTGTACAAGTACTAGTAATTATAGTACTTGTATTAAAAGTAAACATTTCCGAACGAGTACCCACAAAATTACCTCAAAACGAAACTATGGTAAAATAAGAGCAAGCGGTAAAAACTACCCACAGGCGCATCCACGGTAATGACGACGCATGGCGCGGTGCTGGTAATGACCGGTAATCGGGCCCTTAGGACCTGGTGTTCGGTGAAATGGACATGTCGGTAAATTGTTTCCCTTTATTTCCGATACTGTTGTTATTGGAGTAATGCTGGGTTTGCATTGGGCGTTTCTTGTCGAACAGGTCGTCTTATGTTATTTCTTAGTCTAATATATAAAACTAGCTGTCCCGACAAACGTTGTTTTTCCATTTATAAAATATAAAAAAAATTGAGGGGTGAAACACCCTTATTATTTAGGGGTGTGAAAAATAGATGTTAGCCGATTCTCCGACCTACCCAATATGCTTACAAAATTTCAGAGGAATCGGTCAAGCCGTTTCGAAGGAGTATGGAGACTAACATTGTGACACGAGAATTTTATATATAAGATTCTCGTGTCACAATGTTCGTTCTCGTACGCCTCAAACGACTTAACTGATTCTGATGAAATTTTGTGAGCATATTGAGTGGGTTTAAGAATCGGCCAACATCTATAATTAAACTTTTTACCTTTAAAGTGTGCGTTTAAAATAACTTCAAAAATATAATAATTTATATGAATTTGAGAAATATTCTTGCTACTTTGGGCAATATGAAGTTTCGTTTTTTAATTTAAATTATGGTCGAATTTCGACTGTTGTGACGGGTGACTAGTATATATCACTTTCCATCTCATTGGTATATCAGTTCTTAATTTTACCAATTTTTCATTGGTATATCTGTGCGTGTTATAGAACTAAGATCACGTGAGTAAGCTTCAGGAATGTCAAGTTATGCAACAGCACGCTCTATGGTGGCAGTAACTGTGAGTCATTGATGCTTCGATCGTTGTTATGTTACGTGCGTATCATGCTATTCGACTACTTCTGATTAGTTATTGCGGTTACGTTTACAGCTACAACGTTTACTCGAGGGGCCACGCAATATGCGATTCAAGCGTCGCTTGGCGCCGCTAGCGTCAGCCTTGAGCGTTGAAAACAAATGTATGTGTCCAATCTTATCATCATCATCTCATCGTCAACCCATTATTGTCCCACTGCTGGGCACGAGTCTTCTCTCGAGAGTTTTAGGCCATAGTCCACCGCGCTGGCCAAGTGCGAATTGGTGGACTTCACACACCTCCGAGAACTTTTTTTTTAAAGAACTCTCGGGTGTGTAGGTTTCCTCGCGATGTTTTCCTTCACCGAAAAGCAGTGATAATTAATTTCAAATACGCACATAAATCAATGGTGCGTGCCTGGGTTTGAACCTCGGACCTCCCGATTGAGAAGGCAAGTTTCAACCGTTAGGCTATCACTGCTATTGCGCTTATCCAATCTTATAATGTCACGAAATTTCGCTGTAAATTATAGGGACTTAAATTCGCTTAACGCTGTCGCTTGAATCGTATCTTTCAAAGCCTTCGAGTATATCTGCCTTTCGTAGAAGACTTCTCTTAGTTACTAATTCTTTGTAGAGAGGGTTGTTCAGTTTAGCAACTACGAAACGAACTTGTATTGGTAACAACTCGTTATGAACAAAAGTTGTTACTATTGAGCGAGGTAAAGTAGTGATGGGTATTTACCCCGGAAAGAGCCTGAGGGCATCACGCAAGGAAAGCATTTGTGCGTTCATTTTTAGAGAGAAATAATGCTATGTGTGAATTGTGGTTACACGGGGGAGTTATTAAGAATTGTTACTTCACCTCAAATAGTAGGGAAATAAAAATAATAGGTACGTTATGCGCATCTCTAAGAAAACTGACGCTTACACAAATTCAAAGGACGAGTTTATATTAATATGCGTTAGATCAAGGTGTTCCTAATAGTACAATTCGGAGTAAAAGAAAGAGTATGTTTCTGTTATATTCAATACCTACTACTTAGGAATATATCACTGACCTCATCATTTCTAATTAATATAAACAGCTTGCAACCATGTTACCGGAAGTTACAATTAATCCGCGTTAAAGTAAAATATAACATACTTCAAAAGAAATGTGAGGGACAGTTTTCTGTGAAAACCAATAAACTCATGTGCAGTGGCAGTCAGTGTTTTAAAAGGACAATCAGGGACTGCCCGTAACAGCTCGACTTATCACCGCATGTTCTTCGCGGAATTGCTTACAAAAAAACATGTTCTCGATTACGGTATCCTTAATGAAGTCTTTAAGAAGAGGCATCTGTGTAAATATGTATATTCTATAAGTACCTACATGTATCCCTGAAAATGACTTCAAACCAAACTATGTTCTTTGCGACAAAAATAAATCTAGGACGAGAGACCAAACAGTCGTTATTTAACTCCCGAAATGAATCTCGAAGTGGAGAATCGTGAGAATCTCGTTAAATCTAGGATTTGTTTATTTTATTCCTCAAATTGCTTCAGGTGAAGGTGTCTGGGTGTTTGTATATTCGTTTTGTGTGTGTCCATGCTACCCACGACACATGAAAAAATCCTAGTGTGGTGCCATGAGTGTACAGAGCGTATTATTTCCTTTTGCAGTTTAGCAAAGTTATTCCGTTGTATTGAAAACTATTATCTTCAGTTAATTAATGTTATAATGCCACCCAGGGGTATATTATCTACCTTTCACGTTCATTTCCGATTAAAATGCCACCCCGACGCGCTTATTGAGAATGGCGTTTGACAAACGAGCGAGTATTATGTGAACGGACGAATACGAATGTTGGTCATAACAAATTGTCTGGACGAATGCTTAATTGACAAGCGACAGCGAGTTGCGTGATATTTATGAAGTTTTTATATTTTTTACAAGTATGTCGTCGATACCAAATTGGAATAACGCTTAATTGACAAGCGACAGCGTGTAACCGATTTAATGTGATTCACGATGTTTTTACCATCTTTTACGCATATATGGATAGTAACAAATTGTTTCGAGGGGTGTTTCATTGCCAAGCGATAGGGAGCTGTGAATTATTGAAGATGTATAAAGTAATTAGACATAAGAGAAACATAAATACAAACGTTTTTTTATTATTACTTGTAAAAGTAAAAAGTAGAAAGATAATTATCAATATACGTACCATTATTTAAGAATATTGTGAGTAAAATTTTGGTCTGTGATTCGGTTCTCTTTATCACCCCATCCCATCCATTTTAATATCCATTTTAATAGTGCAAAAGTAAGAAAACACAATGAACAATCGTATAAAAATAACAAGTTCACAATTGAAAAGTAACCTTTTTTTATTTGTAATGGTAACAGTATTTATAATATTTGTTTGCTATAATACCGGACTAAAAATTCAATAAAAGGTTACCCCGAGGATAAATAATATTACGGAAAAAAGATGGCCGATTTGCGAATACTTAGCAAGGACTTATCACGTCAATTTGAAATGTATAACTTGGAAACTCGGATTACAATGTCGCAATGGCCTGAAGTTAGAAAAATGTAAAAGTTACAAATGGGGTATTGTGAAATACGACAATTGTGACCTATTTTTATACTTCAGTATAATGACTTAATAATAAATGTAATAAAACAAATAAAATATATTTTCAATATGGACGATATACGCAAAACTTTTTGATGTTTACGTAATACAATTTTTGCTATATTTGATTATGATATATGTTTTAAGTATAATTTTAGATAGATTAGTACGTTTGTGTATATACCTATTTATAAATACATATGTAAGTATAATTCTTTCAATAAAAATGTATTTTGTGAGTCAGTCATACATTATTTTAAACATTAGACAGAGCAAGTGGAAATGAGTTACAAAATGCAATGTTTTTGAGCAAAAATTTGGATTGTAAAGAAGTTATATTTTTTTAATTAGACATGTATTTTTATTGAAGTTTATGAAAATTGTACCACCACCGAAGTATCAGTTGAACGTCTGCATCTATTTATTGCACCATAGAGAATGCAAGATTGATAGAGTTTAGGACTCTGCAATGTAATAAAAGCAATTGGAAAATTGTTTCCAGATTATAAATGTACATAAATAGTCAAACGACCCGCGTGGCGGAGCGGTTACTATACCGGTCTGACGCGCAATGGGTCCCGGGTTCGATTCCCGGCCAGACAGGTATCTGAATGATGAGTTTAGATTCGTTTTCTGGGTCTGGGTGTTTAGTGTATTCGTCTTGTGTGTGTTCACGGTACCCACGACACAGGATAAAATCCCACTGTGGGGTATGAGTGTAGAAAGCGTGTTTTTTTAAACAAGATGGTCACCTACGGTTTATTTGAGAGACACAAAATGTATACACAGTAACTTACGAAAATAAAAAAATATATATTAATGTCGTTTATTTATTCATAGAAATATAAGTAGACTAACTTTTTCAACGATTTATAGTCCTGTTGGGCACTGGAATTCACGTAGAATGAGAAGGGTTTCGCCCATAATCCACCACGTCGGCTAAGTGATGTTTCGTTGGCTTCAGAAATCTTTGTTGTTTTAAATGTTTACGAGTGTTCTTGGTGACAAAATAATAAAAACAAACCGAGATACAAAAATTAAAACAGAATGCACTACATCGTGATATATTGCACTTGTCAGCGACTACAGATTTATCGAGGACGGCCGTAAAGATTCTACTGAGACGTTACTTAAAAATGCATTCAATCTTGACGCAAAAATCCTTATAAGGCGAATTTGTTTAAAGATTAACATTGAAAATCACGTCGGGGGCCTATTACAGTGTTACTCTATTTGGTCATTGCAAGTAAACTTAGATAGGGATGTGCGATAGTTTGATCCGATTTATAGAACAACAATGTCGCGATCCGTTGTGCGGAGAGTCGAATGTGTTTGATCCACTATTTAGAAGAAGCAGAGATAAATGAAGAATATTACTATTCTTCATTTATCTCTTAGTTAATTACTAGACGCCGGTTATAATATAATTTAGTTTATAAACAACTTTAATTGTAAAGATCATGAGGAATTGAATGTCTAGTTTCTAATTCTATCAATTTACTAAAACTTACTGATAAACTAGAATCGTGGCGAGTTACATACCCACTACGATAGCTCTAATTCTATTATGCTCCGATAATAATATAATAAATACATGATGTTCTATTAATCAATTTCCAAAAAAAACATATCCGCGATCCGATGTTCCGAAAAATCGGTTCAGATCAGTACATCACTCGCAGAGAATAATAGCTATCCTAGTGCTGCCATGTACGGCCTTAGATATACGACCGGGCTCGAAGTATAAATTAATAGACTAATTTCCTTCATCCATTTTAAATTAAGCAAGCTGAACTCCCCAATCCGTTATCCACTCGCCTAATTTATTCCAGATAGTGTCTCTGAATATCTTAAGGGCTCGTGGCATGTAAAACGGGGATTATGTAAAGATACGTGATGTTGAAGTTGAAATATTTGCGCGATTTCTTGTGACAAAATTTCTACATTCCCAACTCTCTAATTGCCGCTTATCTTCCACCATTTCCTATACTAGAAAATGGATACTAATATAATACCTATTACCAAGACTTATCTGCTGGATCTTGCTAAATTAAGAGAATTAAGATTCAACACTAAATGAAAGTAGTCAATCCAAAGATACTTCACACAATTATTTTAAATATCAGTCAGTTACGTACCAGTACCTCACTACAAGAACAATGGACAAGAAATATTACAAGACTCCCTAAATTCACGTTTTTTTTCCTAATAACATAATTTTAAAAGTGAATAACTTATGCCAATGGCATATGCACTTAACTCTCAGGAAATTTACGTTAAGACATAATAATGCGAAATTATTTCTAGCTATTAAAATACGGAAAAAGTACAACATACATTCAGAGCACTAGATAAATTTAAATGAATTCTAAATTTTAGATGTCCCCGTAAACGGAGACCGAACGATTCCTTAAAATAGGTGTGATGATTATACCTCGACAGTCAAACGATTTAACTAATAATAATCCAATTCATCTAATCTTGCACTATTACTCAATAAACGATTTGCTACATTCTTACAACTTGTTAAATCCTTAAATCGATAACAGCAGTTTAATTCGCTGATACTTACCCAAAAACGAATGTAGATGTCAACACAAAACAACACAATAATTATTCCTTTACGCAACCCACCCGTGATTTATTTTGGCCACGGCTCGCAGGTGCGCGTGGGCGCAATGGCTCCTGCTTACCGTTAAATGAAGTGCTTGCTCATTTATATCTTGTTAAAAGTTCTGTTGTTACTAATAAACGTTAAGGAAAAGAAAAGAGATTAATTATTGCTAAAATAGTCAAAGGTTTTCATATAAAGTTTAAGCAAACTGACAGTCATCTTAGTGGACTATGCTGCTCTGTCGGTATATTGGATATCTATGAAATTATTCGAAACACATCTAATTTTATTACAACTATAATGCTGTAGTTCTTTCAGGGGTTGGTAAGCCGATTTTCACCTCTTGAAGTTGAATTGTCTCGCATGTGTTTCTTTTATAATATTAGTGAACCCAGAACAAAAAATGCTACGATACTGTTATTGGTGAGGCAAAAATAGGTGTGGAGGTTGTAACATCTGAGTCAAATCATGATGAGTTCTATTTCGAAAAATTATTACTATATTCTTTTAATTGTTAATGTTTAGCATTTGTGTAATAGGTTGAGTGGAAGATGTAACCTGTGTTAGCTAGAAAAGTTGAAATAATGTGGCGATAGGATCATTAATTGCAAAAGAAAACGTCAAACAGATCACTGTAAAGACAGACTTTAATTTGTAACCGATAAGAGCACATAAGTAAAAAACACTTTTTTGCAGCAAAGTAAAGATATTTCTTATATGTTATTTGCCTATAGTCTACAATATCTGTTTTGGTTACAGGTGTAGGTTAATTATCTTACCGTAGGCACGTAAAAGTAAAAGTACTTTATAACCTGTTAAAATAGTAAACAGGGCCGATTAGCTTCAATGTTACAGAAAGACGAAAGATTTGAGAAACAACATCGTAATAAGCTGCCGACGTATTCAATAATACGGGAAGAATCTTAACCATTTTTTGTTAAATGGTAAACTGGACGTTTAAGCTGCATTATTATGGATGGTTATGGTATTTATTAAATTGTTGATGACGATTAAGAGGTCAGAAATTTTTAGACGAATTACTTTGCAAGACATTTTTCGCTCCCAGACGTCTTATATTTTCGATTTTAATCGCCTCATCCACTTTAAATTTCACCCTGTATTATGTACGAAACAACAATGAATCAGCAAATCCTGTATAAGAACTTGCAAAAATGCAAAAAAACTTCGAGCACGTGTGTTCATAGTATGCTCGCATCTTTTGAAGCATCTTCCTGTTCTTTTGTGGCAGGATCCGGTCGCAATGATATCTCACGCTCAAGGACATGGCTCTTTGTTACAAATTGCGTCAGAGCAAACGGCTTAACTTTTTATATGCATTTTAACTGAATTCTGATCTCTCAGTTTCGTTATGTTGTTCGACACTTTGTTTAGATTTCGAAATTAATAATCATCATAATGGTTATATGGCGTGTGAGGCCAAAGTGCAATACGTGGGTGCCGGCTCGACCGAAGAATACTCTCCAATAAAACCTCCAGTGCTCCTTTTCTTAGCTTCTTTTATTTGTTTCCTTGTCCGAAGTCGCATTCCGAATGAATGCTGGTCCTACATTTGGGTTCTATATATATGCCCCGAAATAGGTTAACAAATGTCAACTACTGTAACTAGTAAAATGGCCCTTTCGGCCAATAGCGTTTGATTTCTCTGCCATCCCGCTCTCGCAATTCGCTATCCTGCTCTCACAAATTCCTTACCTGTCGTGACAGGTTCGGACGTGTCTCGACCTATTTCGGGGCTCACAAATATTCCATACGTATAGCTACTATCTACTCATTACTTTTAATACTTACTAAAATAAAAAACAACCTAGCTAATACATTTTTATCCCTACTCTATGCTAATAATCATTTATTCAGTAATAAACTAAACTTACATACTACAAAACGCTTATTTTACAATACAATTGAATACTTATATGCTACGTGATACTGATATAACTCAAAAATGCTTATATACTACGCGGAAGACGTCGCTTACAATCTCCCCCCAGTGTCCGGCGGTCCGCACACTTCATCTTCGGGTTGCGGCGTCTTGTTCATCAGGATGAGGCGGGACACCGGTCGTCTCAGCACTCCTCCCTTGGTGCGTACGTTGACGATGCGGACTCTCCCATCAGGACCCGGAAACGTGCTCTCGATCTGTCCCCGCGGCCATGTGTTGCGCGGGAGCGTAGCGTCTGCGATGATAACCACGTCGCCCTCGCGGAAGTCTGTATTCTTTGATTTGTCGATCTTCCGCGGCATGAGGGTAGGAAGATATTCCCTCATCCACCTGGACCAGAAATGATTCGCCATCTGCTGTACTGTCTTCCAGTCCGCCTTCCCCACGAGACAGGAGTCGTCAAACTCCCCGAGGACCGCGGCACCGCAGGATCTGCCCATTAAGAAGTGGTTCGGAGTCAGGCTTTCTTCATCTCGGGGATCGGCGCTCAGGTGTGTTAGAGGACGGGAATTGACCGTGTGTTCGACTTCGGTCAGCAGGGTGTAAAGGACCTCTTCAGGCGGACTCTTCTCTCCGAGGACGGCGATCAGTGCGGTTTTCACCGAGCGCACCATTCTCTCCCATGCTCCCCCCATGTGTGGAGCCCCTGGTGGGATGAATTTCCATGTTATACCTTCTCGTTCCGCGGACTCGACGAGGTCTTCGTTTTTTATTTTCTTAATTTCAGTTTTCAGTTCGTTATTCGCTCCAACGAAGTTCGTGCCGTTGTCGCTGAAGATGACGCGAGGGCTTCCCCGCCGAGCTGCCAACCTTCGTAGGGCCATAATCATAGAGCTTGTACTGAGAGACGAGGCTAATTCTAGGTGTATTGCTCTAGTAGTAAGGCACGTGAAGAGAGCACCCCAACGTTTCTCGCGTCGTCGACCAATTGTTACATGCATCGGTCCGAAGTAGTCCACGGCTGCGCAGGTGAAAGGAGGCTGGTGATGTGCTAGTCGCTCGTGTGGTAAGTCGCCCAGTGGTGGAATCTGCGGTTTCGTTCTTCGCATCTTGCACCATTGACACTCGAAGGCGATCTTCCTTACAGCCTCGCGTAGCGATACAATCCAGTACTTCTGCCGTAGCTCGTTAATGACCGTAGCGTGACTGCCATGAAACAAATGTCGGTGATAGTGTTCTACGATGAGTCGGGTCGTGCGTTCTCTTCCATCTAGGATCGGCAGTCCTTGTTTGCTGGCTTCGATCTTCGACGTCCGGCTTCGAAGTCGTAGAATCCCATCTTCACTAAGCGCGACGTCGATGTTTCTTAGGCGGCTTGAGCGTTCAATCGGTTTATTCTTCCGTACGCTATTTATTTCGCGCTCGAACGATTCCTCTTGACTGCTTCTTATCAGTGTCACTTCTGCCTTTTTCAAATACTTTCTGTCAATGGGCAGGCGGGCTTTATCGTTCTTATTTTCGGAGCGTTCTTTGTCGACTTTACTTCGACACATATCTATGAATATGTGTACCCTCGCCATTGTTCTTAGCAGGCGCCACCAATTGCTGAACTTGCTGGAGTCCACCAACCTTTCTTTTTCTTTGACTACGGCGATGGTGCAGGCGTTCTTCTTTTTTATTTCTGAGTCGCCTTCTTGCTTGCGTATTTCCTTCACGGGCCAGTCAGACTTCGGGCCGTAAAGGAATGCAGGACCTCTGAACCATCTTGACTCTTTGTTAAAGTCTCGCGGGGCGTTCCTAGTCGCGTCGTAAGCTGGGTTGTCCTTGGTTGGTACCCATCTCCACTCGTTCGGCTTGGAGAGCTCTTCTATGGCGGCGAGTCTGTGCGCGACGAACACCTTGAAGCGTCGCGGGTCTGCTTTCAGCCATTGTAGAACCGTCGTGGAGTCCGACCAGAACACTCTATTAGTAACCGTGAGGTCGGTTTCTTCGCACACGGACGCGGCCAATCTTGCGCCCAATAGCGCAGCTTGCAGTTCTAGGCGGGGAACCGATGTGGCTTTGACGGGTGCCACTCGCGC
This sequence comes from Spicauda simplicius, assembly GCA_949699795.1. Classification (NCBI taxonomy): domain Eukaryota; kingdom Metazoa; phylum Arthropoda; class Insecta; order Lepidoptera; family Hesperiidae; genus Spicauda; species Spicauda simplicius. Next base: position 20,055,222 of record OX453057.1, read on the forward strand.
CTTCCCAGCCACCAGCCTGATGTTGACTTCTCCGTTGTCAACCGTAGATCTCCAATACACGGCGGCGGCGTATGCGGTTTCGCTGGCGTCGACGAAGGTATGTATTTCGCCCGATCTCGTAGTAAGCGCCAGACATCGCGGTATCTTGACATGATTTAGAGCTTCGATGCTTTCGGCGTATTCTTCCCAGGCGTGATGTTGTTCCTCGTTGACTTCTTCGTCCCACTGGACTCCGGATCTCCAGAGGTCTTGTATCATTTTCTTCCCCATTACCAGGACTGGGGCGGCGAGTCCCAGCGGGTCGAAGGTGGACATCACGGCGCTGGTGACTTCCCTCTTTGTTGGCTTCCTCTTGCCATTCTTGATTTCTATTGGTATGTTTCTAAGGCCGACGTTAAAAGCTAATGCGTCTCCTTGCACGAGCCACCTCATACCCAATGTCTTCTCTTCTTGGCCAAGTCTTTTCTCTTCTATGTTTTCGCTCGCATCGATCTTGGCCAAGGCTTCCGCTTCGTTACTGGCCCATTGCTTCAAAATGAATCCAGCTCTTTTGTGCACTCGGTTTACTTCGTCAGCAACAGATGCCGCCTCCTCCGTGGTAGAAAAGCTCTGTAGGTAATCATCCATATAATGGTTACGGACGATAGCTCGGGCCGCTCTGGGATGTTCCCTTGCATGTCTCTCCGCGTTGGTGTTCTTTACGTATATGGCGGTTGCTGGAGAAGACGCTGCGCCGAAGATTACCGACTTCATTCTGTATTCTTTGGGCTTCGATTCTCGGTCCTCTCCTCGCCAGAGAAAGCGCAGGCTGTCGCGGTCTTCCTCTCTAATTTGGATTTGCAGGAACATTTCTTTAACATCGGCGACGACTGCTACGGGCCCCTCTCGGAATCGTATGAGTATCCCAAATAGAGACTGGAGCAGATCCGGGCCGGGGAGCAATGCATCGTTTAGGCTCTTCCCTTCATGCTTGGCGGCAGCGTCAAATACTATGCGAATCTTCCCCTTCAATGGATGCGTCACGGCGAAATGTGGGAGATAGAATGTCCGACCTATTGTAATATTCTCAGGTGCTTCTTCGGCGTATCCACTTGACAACAGGTTGCTCAGTTGCTTGCTGTATTCTTCTTTAAGTGTAGCATCCCTATCCAGTTTCCTCTCGACGCCGAGTAGCCTGCTTCGAGCTTGAGTGTAGTTGTTTGGTAACGTCTCGCTCTCCGATTTCCATAGAAGTCCGGACTCGTATCTTCCATCTGGTAACTGCCTTGTAGATTCTTTCAGTATTGTCAGCGCTCGTTCATCCGCGTCGTTGCTAGGACGTCGTTCTTGTATTCCGATCGAGTCTAACGCGAAGTGCTTCTTAATTAATTCTTCAATAGTTTCTTCGTTGCTAGCAGCTCGACAGTGGTTTATGAAGTTGACTGAAGTTATCCCGGCGTGGCCCCCATGAAGTACCCAACCTAGGCTCGTGAGAGAAGCTACAGGTTCGCTTCGTTTTCCCTTCAAGATCTTCCTAGAGACTATGAGGTCCCAGTTGTCTTGACCGATGAGCAGTGCGGGCCTTTCCTTTTCGTAAACCAATTCGTTATTCAGACTTCTCAAATGGTTACATTCTTCAATTGACTTCTTGTCGACGTATTGGGGTGACAACTTCAGTTCTTCGACGGTGCGCACGCCTCTCAAAGCTCGCTTGTCCTTCCTGTGTATGCCTCTTATCTTCAGATCCATCTTCTGTGACCTCTCTTTGGTAATTATTTTCCCACCAACGGTTTCCAGTATGAGTTCCTTTTCTTCCCCGGTGGCCCCTATGCGTGAGGCGATGGAGGCGTCTACTAGTGAAACCGTTGAGCCCTCGTCCAGTAGTGCTAGCACGCGGGCTGATCCTTTGGGTCCATAGATCTCGACAGGCATCATTTTCAAATAGACTCTTGTTCCGTCCGCTGCGGCGTAGACGGGTCGAGCTTCTTCAATTTCTTTCGCTTGATTACACGGTGACGGCGTGAGCTGCTGTTGTTGCGTAGACGGTGCTATTGTGTGAGTAGGCTCCGAGTGCAACAACGTATGGTGCGGCTTCTTACATCTTCTACACGGTTGCGCTCTGCAATTCGTTCGTATGTGTCTCAATCGCAGACACTTAAAACATAAACGCTTCTGTTTTGCTATTTCCCATTTCTCATTGGTAGCAGCTTCTTTAAACTTCCTGCATTCGGTGAGCCAGTGGTCTCCATTGCAATGGAAGCAATTCTTCTTATACGTTTCCGATGACGTTGCTACCGTATGGGTCTCTTCTTCTTCTCGCGCCGCATGAACGGGGAATCTTCTTTGCGCGAATCTTCTCTTATTGATTTCCGGCAGCGCGAACGATCCGCATAGGTCCGCTTCGGAGTTCAGAAACTTTTTGAGCTTCACTAGTTCCGGTTCGTCGTGGTCCACGCTGGCATTGAAGTCGAACCAGCGATACCGAAGTATGGGCGACAGCTTTTCAATGACGATTCTTGCGATTTCCGGCGAATACAAGTATTGGGCCTTCTTCAATGCTTCTATTGTTGTGACTGCGTTGCTGACTTGACTCGCGAATGCGCAGATGTCCCTCGGTGTATCGCCGATGCGCGATAATTCTTTCAGCTTTTCGACTTCGACGAGAACCAATTGCTCTGGTCTTCCGAAGCGGCGTTCTAAAGCGGCGAGGATCTCCTGAGGTTCCGACGACGCGAAGAGCAGGCTTCGTATTGCTTCTCTTGCGGTTCCTTTTATCGTTCTTCTTAAGCGAGCCATATTCTGTACGTCGTTGAACTGCTCCGCGCTGTCCATATATGACCTCTTGAAAGGCAGCCATTCTTCATTAGCGCCGTTGAAATCGGGTAGGTCCCATATCTTATGCGGCGCGGATGTCGGTTGTACTGTCCGCGCGGCGGTGATGATCGCGTCGGCGAGGTCCTTGAGTTCGCTCTTGCTCGAAGGTACTTCTTTTTCTTCGGCGTGTTCAACATACGACGTCGTGTGTCGCACCCATTGTTCTACGTGCGATTGGTGTTCGACTTCATATTCGTTCCCCATTTCATCCTCGGAGTCGTACTGGGCGAGTTCCAGTTCGGTGCGTGCGAGTGCCGCGGCGGTCTCCGCGGCTACCAGTTGCTTCTTCTGAAGTTCCGCTTGCGCTTTGAGTTCTGCTTTCCTGGATCTGGAGGATCTGGTCGTCCGGGGAACCACGGTTTCTGAAGACGCGAACGGTGGGACATTAGGCCTTCCAATGTTCTTCAGGTGCGCGCGTGGTTCGGTGCTTGCAGGTGCGGGCATCATCGTTGCGGGCGTCGACGTAGTCGCAGTCGGTGCGGTGCGCGTAGTCCTACTCGATGTCGTAGTCGTGGTCGTCGTCGCGGTCGTCGTCGCTCTCGGTGCTTCGGTCGTCGTGGGTTCGACGGTGGCCGTGGTCGCGGCCGTCGCGGCGCGTGTTCTTCTTCCGCGGGTTAACGCGGGTGCGGCGGTCGAGGCGGTGGCGGATGTGGCAGTCGAGGCGGCGTTGGATGCGGCGGTCGAGGCGGTGGCGCTTGTGTGATGAGCGGTGCTTGCTTCCGTGGACGTTGATGCGGTTACTGTATCTGCAGGCGTATACATCGACCAGTCTGTTCTTGATTCTTCGGAGCTTCGTTCTTCTTGCTTGGAGCGTGACGGTGATCTTGAACGGATGGGCATCTTCGGTTTGCTTCTTTCTTCCTATCCGGCGCTCGAATGGACCAGCAATTATGGCGTGTGAGGCCAAAGTGCAATACGTGGGTGCCGGCTCGACCGAAGAATACTCTCCAATAAAACCTCCAGTGCTCCTTTTCTTAGCTTCTTTTATTTGTTTCCTTGTCCGAAGTCGCATTCCGAATGAATGCTGGTCCTATTTTTCTAGAGCCTTTTTTTTTTTTTTTTTTTTTTTTTTTTTTTTTTTTTTTTTTTTTTTTTTTTTTTTTTTTTTTTTTTTTTTTTTTTTTTTTGGCAAATGTGTAGTTACTGTTGGCCCTAGTGGCCTTTACAGCTTCACCGAGTTTTTTAAGGCGAGCCTAAAGCTCTAGCCGGGACAAGAAGACTTTGGGCTGGAAGGGAGGGATAGCTTTGGTCCCCGTTTCCGGTTTCCTCGACCTTCCTCCTTCACTAGAGGGAGGGACGGTTCCGGACCCGGCTAATGCCGACGTCCTGGCCTTCCACCTCTGGTTAAATAGGGATTGCGGCTGACCTAAGGGCACCTCCTGTGAGGTACGGACCTCGGCTTAGGTCAGTTGCGCTAATGTGGGGCACTGGCGATGCACGACCGATCACGCGGGGATACCTTGTGACGGTTGTGCTGTAATGGGGTCCTCGTCTCCGCCGGCGGGGACGGTGTGTGTAGAATCTGTTGTTGTTGAGTATGTGTAACGGGCGGGGAGGGGGTTCTCCTTGCCGATGGGCGATATTTGCAGTGATCTTATCATCAGGATAGTCTAGGACATGTTTTGGGCGTCTATGTAGAGCGGGTGCATCCTTATCAGGGATGTACCTAGCTGCATTGACCACAAGCTGATTGGGATGGTTTTCAGCTGTTTCAAAATAGCTTTTAGAAAGCTGCTTCATGTATTGAGCGATGGTGGGCAGCTCAAGATCTTTATGGAGGTCTACATTGCGCACGTACCACGGGCAGCCCGTGGCCATTCGTAAGAATCGATTCTGAAGCTTTTGGTATCTGTCAATGAGCCTTACATGTGCGAAAACTACACTGGCGTAAGTCATAATGGGCCTAACGCAAGCTTTGTAAAGGGTCACTTTATGACGAAGTGCCATTTTACTCTTCTTGCCTAACATATGATACAGTCGTCCTAGTACGAAAGCGGCTCTGTCTCTCGTTATTTTGATGTGCTGAGCGAAGGTTAACCTATTGTCTAGTGTGACACCTAGGTATTTAGCTGACTTAGCCCAAGGGATGGGCTTACCGAAGAGCGATACTTGTTTTAGTATCTGTCGGGTTCTGTGGGAGCAGTCCTTTTTACCCGAGAGGTAGTAAGCCCTTCTGGCGAAGTGGACCGCTTGACTTTTATCGGGATTTACCTCTATTCTCCATTTCCTAAACCATTCGCCTAAAGCGGTAGCCGCGGATTGGAGCTTTGAGGTGACAATTGAGGGTTTTGGGTGAGTGTAGTAGAGAGCGGTGTCATCCGCAAATAGAGCTAGTTCCACGTTTGGGTGGCGAGGGACATCGCTTGTATAAAGCGTATACAGAAGTGGGGATAAGGCGGAGCCCTGGGGAACTCCAGCTCTTAATGAGCGAGGGGATGAGCGTGTGCCATCGACTCTGTAGCGGAATCGGCGATTTGATAAAAAGTCTCGTATGATGTTCACGAGCCTATCCGGCACTCCAAATTGGTAAAGCTTATAAAGCAAGCCTTTGTGCCAGACTTTATCAAACGCCTTAGCTACATCGAAGAAGAGAGCACCCGTGCCCCTAGATCTTTTTCTATTTAACCCTACGAGGATGTGCTCCGTGAGGCGGTGCACCTGCTGTACGCAGGAGTGCTGGGCTCTAAAGCCAAACTGCTCATCTAGAAGTAAATTTTTAGACTGGACGACCGCTCTGAGTCGGTTCAGAAGTAACTTTTCATAGATTTTCCCTAACGTGTTCAGGAGGCTAATGGGACGGTAGCTCGAAGGCATTGTCCTCGGTTTGCCGGGCTTTGGGATTCCTATAACATCCGCTTCCTTCCAGGCGTCTGGAAATGAGCAGTTGGATAGGAGGGCGTTGAATATTGCCACTAGAAGTCCTAATAAAAATGGAGGAAGACGTTTTACCACCTTATTGGTAATTCCGTCTGGGCCTGGAGCCTTTCTGACATGCATGTCTTTAATAACTGCTTGCACTTCATCTAACGTAATTGGCGATAGTGGAGGGTCGGTTGGCGGGCGGCCAGACCGATCCTCGACTTCACCTTCGACTAGGGCGATGTGTGATTGGTCTGTAGGTTGTGTACTTGGGGTACATTGGCTCTCTAGACTGTCAGCCAGGTATTCGGCTTTATCCGAGTCATCGAACGCTGGTGGTAAGTTCGGTCTAGTCAATGGAGGCATTGACACTACAGTCTCAGATCGGAGCGATCTCGCCAGATTCCAGTAAGCCTGGTGGGATGGCGAGATTGCTTCAACCAGCGAACCCCAATTGTTATTCCGCATCTCGTTTATGCTTTCCTTTACTTTCCTTTGGTAGAAGTTTAACTTCCTACGGTTTACGGGAGAGGGAAAGTGATCATATTTTCGGGTGGCAGCATTTTTAGCTGTAATGAGGGATTTTATTTCGTCAGGGAGTTCGAAGCGTCGATCGCTCGCCGCCTTTACGTCCCGTGTCGATTTGTCTGTAGCAGTCCGTATGTGATTTGTCAGGGAGCTAATGGCAAGGTTGGCATCCTGTGTTGTGGCAATGATTTGAGGCATCGTCAGTAGGTCTGTTGAGTCCTGGGAGCCTAAATTTTTGTCCAGTTTGCGCCAGTCGATGATGCGACTGGTCCTTTGGAGAGGGTTATGAGTAGTGCCTAGGCTGAGTAGAACTGGACGATGGTCCGAGTCCAACTCGTGTAGGACCTCAATGTTGCGAAGTTGGAGGGTAACGTTCTTAAGAAGCGTTATATCTAGGACGTCTGGGCTATGGTGTGGTTGTTCCCCTGGCGGGAATCTAGTTGGAGTGAGGGGAGCTATAATTTCAAACTGTAGTTTGTCAGTAAGTTTGTCTAGGCGGGTGCCATTCGTATTAACGCGAAGTGAGTTCCACCTAGGGTGTTTGCAATTGAAGTCCCCGGCCAGAATGACCGAGTCTCCCATGCTAAATAATGCCCTGAGGTCGGTTTCAAGGAGTGATTTCCCCGGGGGGAGATATACTGAAGCTACGATGATGGGCTGGTGTCCTGTCATTGCCACGTGACACACTGATGCTTCTATATTAGTAAGAGCCGGAGGATCTAATGGGGTGCAGTGCAGGGACCTCCTATGATAGATCAGAGTGCCGCCGAGTCTCGACGTCACTCTGTCGTTGCGTATGATATTGTAGTTCGCGATTTTTGGATCGCTTACGCTTGGTTTTAGAAAGGTCTCCTGGACTAGCATTATATCTACTTGGTGAACGGTTAGGAAAGCGCGCACGAGATCGGTTTGGGGTTTGAGGCCATTTGCGTTGTAATACGCTATGGCCAGAGAGCGGGGTTTTACCCTGCTGGTGAGGTGTTCCCTAATTGTGTTATCCATGTTATGGGGAGGCGAATGTGGATTTGGATTGCCACATGGCGTCCAAAAGGGGGAAGTGCTCGCAAGCTGCGATCATCATTGCTTGGGGTGAGGTTGCTGCTCTAAGCTTAGTCGCTAGGAGCTTAAGTTCTCCGAAATCTATGGCCTGCAAAAAGGCCCCGATAGTTTGGAAGTCCTCCGCGACCAGTGAATGCTGATTTTGGGGGACCAGGATTGCCTTAGGGGCGACGTGTATGAGTGGCCTTGGGGCTGCCGTGACTTTGGGGGCCTGAGGGACCAGAGGGGCCTGTTTTTGTGCCACCATCGAGGGAGGCTTAACCCACGCATTAGAAACTGGTGGGGCTGGTACCGGGAGGGTTTTGGTTGTAGGGGCAGAGGGAGTTTTCCCTGAAGTAGTGTTTTTTGGGGGAGGCGGGGGGGCCTTTTTGGCGGATTTCCTACGGGGGGCTCTGGGGCACCCTCTATAACTGGCTGGGTGGCCTTGGTTTTCACACAAGACGCAGCTAGGCGGATCGGCACAGTCCTTTGGACGTGGGCAATCGGATGTGGCGTGATCGCCTAGGCATTTCACGCATCGAGCACGTGCGAAACAGTTTATGGCGGAGTGGCCGTATAGTTGGCAGCGATGGCACTGCGAGGGACCTATACGGGTTCGAGGCGCCTCAATGGCTATGCCTGAGAGTAGGCAGATGGTTTTAATGGCGAAGATTTTCTTCGCCTCGACGGAGTGGGGCAGAATTACAAGGACCATGTCATATGGTTTCCTCTGTCGATTATACATACGGTATACCTCCTTAACGGGAAGGCCCTGAGATTTGAGGTCATTAATGATAACCTCGAGTTCGAGTTCTTTGGGTAGTCCCTTAATTACTACCCTTAGTACTTTTTCACTCTCCAGTGCGTAGGTGTGATACCCTATCGCCTGCGAGAAAAGGAATTTAGTGAGCCTCCTGTGGTCAGACTCAGAGGGAACCGTGACGCGGATGGCGTGGACAGAGGAGCGGGCTGAAATGAAGCCTATGTTTTGCGTGTGCATGACACGCGAAATGTAGTTCCACTTAGACTTATCCCTAATAAAAATCGGGGGTGGGATCTGTTTTTTGGGGCCATCTTGGCCAGAAGACTGAGATTCGGCAGTCTCTGCCTCTGGGATCGAGGGCTTTTTGTTAGGTGGTGGGGTAGCGGTGGCTTTCGCTTTCCGCTTTTTCCGTGTCTTTACGGGCTCGAAACCATCCGATTCCGAGTCCGCGGCATCCGAGCATGCCTGGAGGCTAGTTTCCGATTCGGAAAACTTAGCGTATTCCTCCTCCATCGGTGCTACCGGTGAAGGAGGAGCGGGGCTCGGAGATCTTTGGGGAGATTTTGGGCTCAACATGTTGATATTTTGTTGGGCAAGTTGCCGGTAATAGTCGTTAAGAGCGGTGGGGAAGCTAACCTTGAGGAAAGCTTCCAGGTCCGTAATTGGAGGACGTGCCATGATGGCACAGTGGGTTGGTTTGTTCCTCCCTGCCTAGGCAGGGAGGTGTGTGCCTAAGATGTGGCCCTAGCGACTCGATCTGGTGGATCGGGGTGTGTGCCTAATACTAGGACTTACGTGTGGGCGGCGTGAGGGTTGAAAAACCCGCACTGACGAGCTGCTTGCTCTGGGCTGAGCCTCAGACGAGCAGACTACACTATTATAACAACGAAGACACAAACACTGCACTGCACACACTATACACTGCACCCCGGGGTACGGCGTAATTTGCACAACACAGCACTCGCGTTACACTTTACCGTGCCAGGTAGCACGGAAGGGTCGACCCACGCGGCGCGCAGGTAGACGATGACGCATCAAGCGCGTGCGGGCGCACAGGAATGCGGATGACGCACGGGCGTTATCTAGCGATGACTCACGGCGAGGACGGACGCGCAGGGACACGACCGTACGCGACGAGAGCCGGAGCGAGAATTCTGCTGGTCCTACATTTGGGTTCTATATATATGCCCCGAAATAGGTTAACAAATGTCAACTACTGTAACTAGTAAAATGGCCCTTTCGGCCAATAGCGTTTGATTTCTCTGCCATCCCGCTCTCGCAATTCGCTATCCTGCTCTCACAAATTCCTTACCTGTCGTGACAGGTTCGGACGTGTCTCGACCTATTTCGGGGCTCACAAATATTCCATACGTATAGCTACTATCTACTCATTACTTTTAATACTTACTAAAATAAAAAACAACCTAGCTAATACATTTTTATCCCTACTCTATGCTAATAATCATTTATTCAGTAATAAACTAAACTTACATACTACAAAACGCTTATTTTACAATACAATTGAATACTTATATGCTACGTGATACTGATATAACTCAAAAATGCTTATATACTACGCGGAAGACGTCGCTTACAGGTTACAAAGTGTAGTTATTAATGTAAGTTTTTAAATTTTACTTCTTTCAATGACAACTGTCAAAACTGTCAAAAATTACGTGTTATTTCTGCAAGAGTTTATAATGCAATTAAGAAACTAGTTCTGACTTAAATGTTGCATTTCGTACCTACTTATTTTCACTCAGAAGTCACTTGTATAACATCACACATAAAGTAATAAATTCATAATGACGATGGTATTGAATATGAAATGAAACCTACCTTAGCAACTGTTTAACCATATTAGTTAGTATTTTCAATTTAATCTCAAATAAGATACATCTGTGAATAAACGGAACATGGTAGAATACAACGTGTACTAAACTTGGTACTTAGCGATACAAACAAGCGTATTATCGTTTGCTTGCGATGCGTCAGCGTTGCACGCGATTTCTTCCTTTTGTCTTTTGTCAGACGCCATTTCCTGGTCGCAATCTCTTCGAATATTTGCACTCTGATTGCTTTCTTTTGGTTCGCGGTCTATTTTTGATATGGCTTCTATACTACTTGCCGTAAAGATACATGAAATAGATGCTGACCAGATATGGCAGTTAATGGCAGATAAGGACTAATATAGTTTAATTTTGGCAACTTTTAGATTTCGTATGCAGTTAACATATAGATAGTTTCCAATAATATCTAACGAAAATGAGCTTTCATTATTCTTTGCACAATTTTATGGTATGGACAGAAATAGAGATGCTGGCGTATTCTTTTATAAATGTAAATGTTTGTTAAGAAAAACCAGATGCTATAAATGTAACATTGAAAGAAGATGAAATCGAGTTGGCGCAAACAGCGCCGCAGCAGGGGTCGCGATGTGTCCGAGATTAGCGTGATTTGTGCGCAGTGTTGGACGCAAAAACTGGACCTGCGATAGTGTTGCAGATTCCTAGGAATGAATATGAAATGTATCGATTTTTTCGGACTTGATGTTATTAAATAACACAATATTATTAGTTGTAGGGTAATGTTATATAGTTAGTTATATTATAGTTATATAACGCTATATTATAGTTGCCTAAATTGGGCGAGAACTTGTAATATAGGCAATTGAACTCTCCTGGTGTGTATCTAGCATACTATAATAAGTTACGTTAGTATGTTACAGAAATAGTAGAAGTGATTTTTAAACATAATAAGTACTTGTAAACAAAAGTAAATTTCGTTTACGATGTTACGACGAGCATATTTGTTACTGTTAAACATTAAGATATTAAAAAATGTAATTAGCTTGAAGAGTTGCAAAGTTTGATTTTTGTATTTATGTCCAGCTCTTTACGGAATTTACGGTAAGTGGAGGAAATTCAAGTATTTAAGACTCTAGTCAACAATAGTTGACGCTATTTCAATATAACTATGATTATTTGCGAACATACTTGTAAAAATATTTTTATGAAGTGCTCCAAGTATCGTGCTAAGTGTTTTATCTATAAATATGTACTTGAAATACAGGAAACGATACGATCTCATACTCGTGTCATCAACATCGAGTGTTTTTGATAAACTTGAGTCATGTATCGTTTGGATTCGAAATTAACGTACGGGTAAACTATTCTTACGTTAAACAAACATGGTATGTTTTGAACAAGCTTTCACCGTCCAGAGACCGTCAACACGGATTTGCTCCTAAATAGTAAACCTTTAATCCCAAATTGTATAAGCAAGCTTTGTTTAGCCCGAAATCCGCTTGTGGATAGATTTATCGATGTCGAAAGCGGATGTTAGTGCGTATATTACGCTGAATTGCAAATGACGTAGCACTTAGCAATGCGAATTCTCTATTGTAAAATTCAAATTCTTGCTCAAGGAATATCAGTTGTAACCCGCATACTTTTGCGTAACGAATTCTTAATTAAGTAACTTGTCATCAGTGGTTTGACCATATTGTGTCTTTTTGGGTTTTGTTACCCTATGCTTGGGAGAATTCCAGAATATATGAACACCGAAATTGGTCGACGATAAAAAAAAACAAAAAAAAATCTCCTGTTTTAAGGATTATTTCTATGTCTAGAACTTCTAACCCCCTCACTGATGCTCTAAACTACTCTTTATCGGCGCCATTTACCATCTACAAGCTTTCATAAGTACCTATATAAATGTTTTACAAAAACAATGGCCACATAAAAAGGGCACAGCTAATCTGTGGACATAGCGTAACCCTTTGTTATAGGCAATTATTTCATTAAGTTCATCAGCAGTTAGTTTTTATGGTACAACTAAACGACCAATGACGTTAACCACTTAAAACTTGTTACTAGCGTTTGTGTAACTTTTACGATTAACGTGAACTTTTGTTGAAGATAAAGCTGCTTAAACATATTTATATTACTGTAACTTTGTGAAAAGCCGAATGTCACGTCACCGGAACGGTCAGTAAGTGCTACGATGGGTGACCATTAGAGGCTATTTACCTTATAAGTTCTAATACTTAGTGCTGCAATATACAAGTAAGATGATATTAACTTGAAAGTTGAAAAGTGCAGTCATAATATTTTTGTGCGACGCCATGTCGAATTAAATGGTCAAATTAAAATATTCTACATACAGCCAAAGGTGAAGTGCTAAATATACATATAATACTTGCCTACCTAATTCTCACTTGGAAAGCGCGGTGGACTATGGCCTAAAAACTCTCTCATTCCGAGAGAAGATCCGAGCCCAGCAGTGGGACAAAAATGGGTTGTACTCCACTTGCCTACCTATTAGTTTTCAGGCCAGTTTCCTTAATTCGTTTATGTCTTGAACTTAATCTTTGTTTTCACGAGCAGCGATAATTCCAAGCTAGACAAGGTCAAAGAAGCAATAATCACGTAGCAAATCCAATATCCGAGGACTGACCGCTATTGTTCCGAAAGTAATAAAACATCTCCGTGCTATTTTCCTAGTTCCCCAGCAGTCATCACACACTCGCTGAAACCGGTTATACTCGTAAATGTTACAAAATACCAAAAAGTTTATACTGGACATTAAACTCTTATAAATCTAACTATATATCATCATCAAAAGTCTATATACATATGAATGAATAATTTGTGAATCACACTAATATTATAAAGGCAAAAGTTTGTAAGTGTGTATGTTTGTTACTTCTTCACGTCTAAACGGCTGGAGCGATTTTCATAAAATTTGGTGGGGAGTTAGCTGATACTTTGGATTAACATATAGGCTACTTTTTACGGTGGGAAAATATCTTATTCCCACGGGACAATCGATACATCGTTTTTTACGCGGGCGAAGCTGCGAGGTTCAACTAGTATTTTATAAGTTCATGTAAAAAATATTGCTTTTATTTGTAACACTACTTTCTTTTTTATTTTAATTGTTGTTTCATTGCTGCTTACAAAGATATTTGTTAGTAAGATAACGGGCTTATAAAATGTTATGATCGTAGGCGTATTGTACAAAATAAACAAATCAAATAAAGTAAAACACGAAATGATAAAAATGTATTTCGTTTTCTAAGTTTTATAAGACACGTCGATTGTAATACTGCATCATATTTCACGTGTTCTAGCGATAGGCGAACACATACATAACGATAAGCAAGAAATATGAAATGTACGAAGTATTATATTATTCTATACGACCCATTCGATTTGATTAGCATGTAAGCGGTAGTGTAAATCTAGCTTTATGGCGATAAGAAATGAAAGTGAAGGAATATAGCAAGAAAGCCTTCACAATACACGCCTTTGGACACGATCCAAGTAATACTATATCAAATAGGGATAACACAATAGTAGAATACGAAATCTTCGTGCAAATTAATGCGATTTATCGCGAAAAGCGTTCTGTAATTTTTGCGATATAATTACAATACATAAATTAGATAATATACCCTATGTTAGGTATTACGGTTTTTATTACATAAAATTTACCTCAAAAATAATTAAATGAAAAGAGAACAAAGAAAATGAGAAAAAATATCTTAACAACGTAATTTAAAACATGAAGCAATATTTCGATGTGTGGTAAGATATATAACTTTGTTATTACTCATTATTCCAGTTATTATACCGCATCTTTTCTATAATTAGGGTATAAGTAATTTCTGAAAAAAAATGACGAAAACGAATACTCCCATATCTCATATGATTGCGAAAATACACTCCGCTCTGACAAGCGTTGGTTTGAACGAATATGAGACGATTAATTGGATTCGACTGAGAAAAATACTGGTCAAATATACTTATCTTTTTATGGGTATAATTTATTTAGGACTGAACTACAGACTTGTTTACGTCACCGTGTATTTATCACATTAACCTTTTTTCGGGGAAAATTTATAGCGAAAAATGTAAACAAGTTTATCTCCATATAAGTAGATGTTTTCCAACATACGGGTCTATTAAGCGAATTGCAAGCTTGTATTTCTCTCTAACGCCTACATTTATGTTTCCATGGCTGGCTACTAACGTTTTAAAAAAATGTTCCACGGTATTAAATTCGAAGTTATTAATGTCATCGATATAAATTTTGCGAGTGAGCAGTGATAGCCTAATGGTTGAAACTTGCCCTCTTGATCGGGAGGTCCGAGATTCCAACCCCGGCACGCACCTCTGATTTCTCTGAAATTACGTGCGTATTAGAAATTAATTATTACTGCTTTTCGGTATAGGAAAACATCGTGAGAAAACCTACACATCCGAGAGTTCTTTAAAAAAAAGTTCTCGGACGTTTGTAAAGTCCACCAATTCGCAATTGGCCAGCGCGTTGAACTATGGCCTAAACTCCCTCATTCCGAGAGAAGACCCGTGCCCAGCAGTGGGACAATAATGGGTTGACGAGAGAGAATGTAATCAAACGTACATTACAATATTTGTGGCTGCCAATGTTTTGTTCAAAATACTCGTTAAGTGTTTTGTCACTTCAAACAAGGTAAACTTGATTTTAACGTTTTCGGTATACGTTATAATTAAATGTTTAATTTTGTAAGGTTATTATTTTTTAATATTCTCATGTGTGACAACAAGCGAGTCTCTCATACTTGAAATACCGGCTCATCCTTAAAACCAAATAGAACATAAGTTGCAGTGGGCTTAGCAGATAAATCATTTGATGAATGGAATTATTATTGTACCTGTTGCCATTAGTTCTGCAATGTCGCCAGTTGCTGTTTAAAACAACTATTTACTGCTCAGAACAGAATACGCACATAAATCGGCAAGTAACGAACGATCGCCTCTATGGAGACACTCGTATGCTCTGCAACTGGTAATGGTGCTGTCAGCAATCGATTTATGTATTTATTGTAGCCATGTAATAAATACTCCGCAGATATCTTTATTCGACTCGCCGTTGTAAATCAAATGTAATTGGTTTTCTCTGATTCCAGTTGCTCTGTTATGCTGTGACGTCATTTGTTTTCTTGACGTCTACGAACACTTGTTTTGTATGGTGTTTTGATGGATTGTATAGCGTATCAGCGTAGAATAATGAATTAAGGAATTAAGTGTGTTAGAATCATTTGTTTTAACATTACGTGTTTTTTTTCTTAAGGTCAATGAGTTTTAAGATCAAAGGATTTGTAGTGAACTAATGTTCCAATACGAGGAGCAATCAGTGGCACGGTGTCTTCGTGAGAGATGACTAAATGTGGATTCTTGAGCTTTGGATAACCAATAAAGGAAGTTTGAACCTTCCAACTAGCGATGCTGGGAAAGACAGCGGTATTTATGCGCCAGCTTACGGTTGTTATGCGCCAGAAGGTGCGGGTTGAGAATACTTCTCGCTCAGGTGGAATGTCAGTGGGCGCCGCGTTGACAGGATTCTGGTGCATTGTGTATCCGGTTTCCGTCGAAACTTCGAAATTTTCAAAATAGCGATGATTTAGACCTGTGAGGGGGAGTGTTAGTACAAAAAGGTTCCCAGATAACTCGTTTCCTGAGATGTGAATAGATACTTTCTGAAGGTTTCGTCTCCATGAAAAGAAGGTCTAATAGGGTATAGTGCCTAAAACCATCCTTTACCAAGATTAATGAACTTAATTACAGACTATACTAAAGGAACCGAGTATTTCCTTAACATTTTTTTCGAGGTAAGTAACATGAAATATGTTTTTAATGTGACAAGAAACGAGAACCATGATTTATTCGCGTCTTCAAGCAGGAATCCTTTTATTTAACTTAAACAATATATCTTGTTACATTATCATACGGGACGACATCCTCATTTCCGTTTCTGAAAAATGGAGCACGCAAGACACATTCAGTCCACATTTCGAGTCCGAATTCAAGAAACCAAAAGATAGTGTCCCGTTTTCTAGTACAAAAAACATTTTCAATTACGGGCGAAGTGGAAAGCGAACAAAAGTCTATCCGGACACATTGTGCTGAAAGTGAAATATTAAACCAGCCACGTCCCCACCTGACCCGCTTACTAGTATGGCTTCTGTATATAGGTTTACAATTGAGCGTTCTGTATTGTTTAAAGTGAGTAGCGAATTAGCGTGCAGACTACCATGGCTACGGCTGTTATGTAGATTGCATAAAAAAAACATTTATCAAATACTATATGATTGTAAAGGTATACGTTTCGATTAGGGAATAGCACCGTCACAGCTATTTCTAGCGTGAAGCAGTTCTTGCATTTTGGTGGAAAGGTATGGTTGATGATTTACATTTATATGTGATGACCAACGTCCTCGGGAGTAGCATCACATATGTGATTGACTTTAGAACCTTTGTTCCGCTTGAAGTTGTTCGCAGATGTGCATGGCTGGTTCACTTACTATCAGTTGCATGCTCGTTTGCTGCCTCATTTTATAAAAAAAATCCCAATCATCACAAATAGCAGCCCGAGCCCAGCAGTAAGACATTAATGGGTTGACGAGAGAAGTTGGAATGTTTTAGATAAGTACACAATAAAGTTTTTTTTTATTCATAAGTACAAAGAGATAAGTTTGTTTACCTTTTCAATTTCTTTAATCCAGTGAAATGCAACTAGGCATAGTTTTAATATTTCCGCATGAAAGAATTTACCAGCATTTCTTTTCCGTGCAATATTTTACGTTCAAAACAAAAGAATTCTCATTAAGTGTATATGTTTTCCGGTAAAATCGATTTGCATACATGCGTGCCGAATTGTGATGTTTCGCATGAGTAAGTACCTACTTGTTTGAAGGGGATTCATAGGATTAAAACATTCAATATGAGCTTATGCCCGAGATTTCATTCCTGTTACGGGTTGACGCAAGTTGTTTAGTAGGATATCACAAGCAGTGATATGATATCCTACTAAACAAACATTTTACCTACTGCTTTTTTACCCAATTGCGTTATTAGTAGTCTAGTATTTGACAACCCGTGTGGCCGAGCCGTCACCATAGCGGGCTGACGCGAAGTGGGTCCCGGGTTCGATTCCCGGCCAGACAGGTATCTGAATGATGTGTTTCGATTGTCGTTCTGGGTATTTGTGTATTTGTCTTTGTGTGAGTCCATGGCAACCACAACACAGGAGAAAATCCTACTGTGGGGCCATAGCCCCATAGACTCATAAGTCTAGAAAGCGTTTTTTTATACGTCCATATGTTTCATAGCCAACGACTTGGTAGATTCTTACATATTTTATGTAATTACGTTATTTTATTTACCTTCATCGGTTATTAATCCTTTTTATTGTATTAGACTAGTCAATATTGATGAAAATTAATAATAATTTGCACTCGTAATGGGCAGTGATAGCTTAAGGGTTGAAACTTGCCCTCTCAATCGGGAGGTCCGAGGTTCAAATCCAGGCACGTACCACTGATTTATGTGCACATTAGAAAATAATGATCACTGCTTTTCGACGAAGGAAAACATCGTGAAAAAACCTACACACCTGAGAGTTCTTTAAAAAAAGTTCTCGGAGGTGTGTGAAGGCCACCAATTCGCATTTGGCCTCGGGCTCCCATACCCAGCGGCAGATCCGTTCTTTGGTTCCGCCGCAAACCACCAAACGGCCGCAGAGGACAGGGAGGACGGCAACGACACACCACATCTCCTCTTCATCTGCGGCCCCACCGCCAACGCATTTGACGGTGCGCCCCCACTCGGTCGCGGGAGACAGGGTGTACGGCAACGACACACTGAGACACTTCTCCTCCCGCGACCCCTCCTGGCTGCAGAGGCCAGAAAACACCGACCTCCACAGCCCCGTCGGATGCATCCAGAGCGACGACAAGGTGGAGATCACTTTGAGGGGCAAGACAGTATCTCCTTGCACTTTACTGATTATGGTTGATGAATGTATGTATGTATGTACAGTTGCACCAATAACTATTGGGATGATTGCCGTTTGCGTTTTCTACAAACGGCTAATTTCATTTTTGAGAACGTGTATTTATTTAATTTTTCGATTTCTTTAGGTCCTATATTATAATCGGATGGTACAGATACGTCTATTAAGTAGGTTCGGTTATTAGTTTTGTCTATATATATTAAATCTGGTCTATTGTGTGTAATAGTGACATTGGTTTGCACTGGCATCTCGCAAAGAATTTTAGCAGTCTCATTCTCTTTCACTTGGGGCTGTGTGATCATTTCCTTCCACCAAAGGCTAGATACTTCTATTTTATGCTTTCTAGCTAAACACCAGTAGACGTACTGCACAAGATTATTGTGCCGCTTTACATAATAATTTCCTGCTAATTTCTTAGATTGCAACATAGACGGGAAATATTGGTTCTTTCAATATGTCTCGTCTATGTTGGCGTGACATTATACATTGATGCTGTATGGCGAATACTGACGATTCTGTAGTTGGAGATATTTGCTGCTTTTTAATCCATTTAAACGAGAGTTCTGTATTATTTTATTACTATACTTTATAATAATAATAATAATAAACTCGTTTATTGCCTTAAAAAAATAGTAATGACAACAGGTAAAACAAAAAACAATAATGTCGATAAGATCAAAATATATTATTCATATGATAATCAGTAAGAAATTTGCATAGTTATAAAAAAATATAATTCCAAAAAACATGATGTACTCTTAGTAAACAAAAACACCGAGCAAAGCTCGGTCATCCAGGTACTAATAATAGTTATAGAAGATAAAAACAAGAGATTAAATGTAAACAACTGATGATTGCAGATGCGTGGCGGGTCGTGAGAAGACTTTCACGTCAAATGATTAGTACGGGACGGATGTGGTGTCAGTATACACAGTTCATATGAGAACGTTAACGTGCCAATATGAGTAAAGATTTGTTCGGACTACTACTGACTGGAGCGACCGCGGGAGCGGGCGTTTACATAACTGTAATAGTTTATTTAACTTTACGTTGATTATGATGCATCTCTAAGTAACTGAAATGTAAGTCAAAATTCTAAACTTCTGTCTTACCCGAGATGATGAGTATGTGTTTCTTACCATACTCTAGACCACAACATGACACTTGGTTCTTAGGCAGATGTAGATGTCCTAGTAGGTACCCCGGCGTTGAACCACACAAAGTTCTACAACCTTTAAACTACACTTATACTTGCTACATTATTTAATCATGAAGCATGGAAAACAACCGCATTTGGTGTTGATTAGTTGCGTACGTTCCTTGTAGCCTGAGCTTCTTATGTTCAAAATCATTGTTTACCGCGAATCATTTCAAAGTACATTGCAAAAATGAATTAAAAGACTAATATGATTTTAGACTAGTATTATCGCGGAATTGATACATTATAATACTTATCGGGTACTCACGATATGCGGTTTATGAATTCTTATAGAATTCTTTTTGCCGATATTTCGACCCAGTTGCATAGATCGTGGTCACGGCCAAACTGGTCGAAATATCGGCAAAAAGAATTCTATAAGAATTCATAAACCGCATATCGTGAGTACCCGTTTAGTATTATAATGTTAAAAGACTAAGTCAATAAGAAGTATAGTTACATAATATACTTCAATGTATAGGCGAAAAGGTAAACAATTATTGTTTAGTTAAAACGTAAGCCGTACTAACGGCACTGTACGAGTCGCATAAAAATTGCGTTTTTGCATCTAACTAAACAAGATCAAATTATACACTCCCACTAGATAAACAGGCTCCTGCCCCTCCGGAAGGACGCAATGAGTTTGTCCCCGCGGTCCCGTCTCCCGCGGGACATGCCTACATGACGGTGATAAGTAATTCGCGCGATGTCACATCGATTTATATGGAGTCCCGGCCTCGGTTGTACTCACTAGGGAATCGTGGTTTAAATTTATTGCATATTAGATTATGCTTCGTCCGCTTCGGGCAAGTCTACCGGAGTACGTGTTAATGTAGGGCATAAACTACCCAACTAAATTTCAACTACCCAAAGTACGAACGTCATATGGGAAGAAAACGATATTATTTGATGGAGAACAGTTATATAACAAATTACTAAATTACTTAAAAGAATGTGAAAGTATATAAAAACGTGAACTTTTTTTTAAGATAAACGGCTTCAAAGCTAAAAAATAATTTCATGAATACAGTCATGGGTAGGTACCAATAATTATGTATACATTGTTATATTTTCAAAATAAAGTAACTCGTAACCTACTTACTTTCTGGAAATATCTATAGTCACATATACCTATTCCTAAAAATGCAATATACATTTATGTAAACACCTATGACAAAATATGTCATTTTTGAAATATACAAATTTTAAAAACGTCCAATATCTACAATCGAAAGACATGGCATGTGACTTCACCCACCTAGTAGGTAGGGTATGGTGGTAGGTAGGGTGTTCTTTTTTTCCTCTTTAACAGATGGTTTTAAGAATCCTGACTATATTTATTTATTTACAAAATCATATTCACTAACAGGAATGCCTAATTCGTTTGTAAATACAGTTGTGTCAGTATACATACATGAATTTCTCATAATATTTATTTATTATTTAAAAGTTGAATTAATTAACATTTGCCAATAATAACTTATTAAAATTTATTGATCTTGCAACTATGTGCATAATAACCTCTCCTGAATCGGTTAAAGAGAGTACTTTATAAATTAAATACTAGTACTATATAAACTAAATATTTTTCGAAATATACTAATGATACGAATACCATCATAACTTTATGTTTTTAAATGACACACCATTTTAGTCATGTAGTTATTTAAGTTTAAAAAAATTTTTGACAAAAAAATATCCACCGACTTCCATGCCACAAAAAAGTTAAAAATAATTTAAATATATTTTAGTTTAAAACATACTCAGTACTTAGGACATAGTCCTGAAGTCGGTGCTTGACATATTTCGCTGGACGACGGTAACTATGTCCTATATGAGCACCGACTTCAGAACTATGTCCTAAGTACTGAGTATGTTTTAAACTAAAATATATTTAAATTATTTTTAACTTTTTTGTGGCATGGAAGTCGGTGGATATTTTTTTGTCAAAAATTTTTTATTTCATGCTTTTTAGTGACGATATTCATCTATTTGTATTAAAATAAAATCGCTAAGTTTGCTTTGTGCATACACATATGCAAACATTAAATAAACATCAACATAAAATAACAAATTAAACATAAGCTTAGACACAACATACAACACTATCAATTCATACGAACTGAACGCACCCGCTCGCAGGGCGCTGCCGCGCCCTGCTCGCTTAGTTTTTATGTTTTCTTTTATGTTCCAACCTAACCTAACCCACAATACATTTAAATTTAAAGCTAAATCTTAGTCATAACATGACAAATTTTCCATCTAATATGTTTGCTCAGTAATCTTATAATATACACGTAAGCACCAGGTGGCCAACTTGTATGGCTTAGGCATGCAGTACCCTGCATCATCAGGGCTGAGGAGTTGAAGGTCAAAACTTTCATCTTGTGTCTTTGCTTAGTAATTTTAATACATACCCGTAAGCACCAAATAGCCAACTCCTATGGTTTAGGCTTGCAGTATTCTGCATCATCAGAATTGAGGAGTTGAAGGTCAAATTTTTCATCTTATATTTCTGCTCAGTAATCTTATAACATATACGTAAGCACCAAATGGCTTACTCTTGTGGTTTTGGCTTGAAGTACCCCTGCATCATCAGGGTTGAGGAGTTGAAGGTCAAATTTTTGTCCCATGAATTTGCTTATCAATTCCATTATATATTCGTAAACATCAAATGACCAACTTTTATAGTTCAGGCTAGCAGTACCCCTGCATCATCAGGATTGAAGAGTTGAAGGTCAAATTTTTCATAGTAAATACCTACTTAGTAATTTTATTCTATATTTTACTCAATTGGACTTCTGCAGCTAAGGTTCGGCAGACTATCACTAATTTTATTATTTTGCTCCAAAAAGTTTAAGATCCTATGATTAGAACCTTATCAAACTCTTATCAGACTACCCCTGAAGTACATCCTTTCTAATAAAAAAAGAATCATCAAAATCGGTTGGCGGGATATTGAGTTATTCATACATTTATCGGGCACATTGAAAATGCAAATTTAAGACTTATGCGTTTTTCTTATAGATGCCCTTGTCAAAAAAATCCTAAAAAAAAATGGGACCCTATGACACGCACTACCTTTCAAATAAAAAAAAAATCATCTAAATCGGTTCACCCAGTCCGGAGAAATCAGGTAACAAATATAAAAAAAAAAAATAAAAATACAGACGAATTGATAACCTCCTCCTTTTTGGAAGTCGGTTAAAAACATATACACACGCATGCACACACGCATGCGCCCACACATTCTTAGCATGCGTGAACAATGTGAACATACTTTGATCTTAAGTATTTTACAAAACTATTTGTGTAATACTGTTTTGGCTTAATTTAATACATAACATAGATGAAATATATATTTTCTATGTATTGCTGTTGGATTACCTAATAAATAAATAAATCGATATATTTTGAAATAAAACATTGTTTATCCACCCAGATAGTCCCTAATAGCAGTTGCATATTTCCAATATCCATTCATTTCATTTTATACTCTAAACGTATTACAATATCGTTATTGAAATTTGTGGTTTTAAACATAGCATTTAAACAATATTCCAATTTATAACACGAGTCAGTTTTGAAATATTTTATTATTGTTAGAACACAGTTCGCTATGAGTGATTCATGCTCGGTTATTCGAATATAATTCACTGATTGGAAATAAATACAGGAGCAATATTTCCATTTTATCAAGCACTTCAAATTTACATCGGTCGCGCTACTAAATCGTGATTTCACGACAATTTACCATACATTCCGGACAGGATTTACGGTTAGATGAAACTTTATACTTATGTAAGACCATGAAACAATATTGTATAGATGTAAATTAAAATATATAAATATTATTATAAAATATACTAGTCACCCGTCGCAACGGCCGAAATTCGACCGTAATTGAACTTAAAAACTAAACTAAATGTTGTTCAAACTATTTCCCGATTTCAATTAAATTTTATTAATTTTTAAGTTACTTCAATACACCCGGAAGGTAAATAGCAATAGCGGGTATTTCGACAAAGACATCTGACACTGACTTTCTGTGTTTTCATAGTAAGAGATTAAATGTTTTATTTCGTTTACTCCTCGGTCCGCAGCAAGTTACTTAAAAACGTACTCCAAATTTTTGCTTCACGTAATAATATATAGAAGATAACACTTTGGTAATATTACGAAAAGGGCTTGTATATCGCATAGTCAGAATGGACAGAACTTAAAGTATTATCAAATAAAGTTACAGCCTTTAAAACTACGTGTATCCTTTAATAATTCACACCCTTTAAAAAACTTCACAAAATGTGAATACAATTCTTATTTCCGCAAAAGGAAAATTTTACAAATTTCTGTACTTTTTATTGCCACCGTATGATATGATCGTAGTTTAGACGGTAGTTAATAACATATAGATTAATCTTACTTAATATGTATCTGAATTTTATCCCAAAATATCTTATATTATCTGAACAGCAAATAGATTAATTATATTTATATCGTATGAATAAAAATAAATAAAGTTTACAACATGCTATAATACCACTACTTACGTTACTATATGATACTTAGTGATGTGGTAGAAATCATCCAAACATACCTGAAACAAGAAATATTTAATTAAATTATTGATAATAATTAGTCAGCATCATAACTTTTAACAAAACGATAATATTTTAATGAAATTTTTAACAAAACACATCCGAAGTATTTGATGATGGTGTCATTGATATTTAACGATCATAAAACGGACTTCATCTACGGATAGAAACAGCGAGTTATTATAAATACAGCGTTTTGCGAGACAAGTTAACACGACATGAGTGGTATAGATCAAGTCAGTCAAAAAAGACTTAACAGTTTGGCCATGAAACATTTGCTTGACGCTGCGAGCATCATCGTTCGGCGAAATTTGATAAGTTTCACTAAATCAGACATTTACGAGTACATACATTTGTTTTCGTCCACCAATTCGCACTTGGCCAGCACGGTGGACTATGGCCTAAACTCTCTCATTATGAGAGAAGACCTGTGCCCAGGAGTGGGACAATAATGGGTTGACAAGATGAGAAATTTGTTTTCATTGTTCAACGGTGACTTGCACAAGCAGAATGATTGGCGCCTGAAGCGAATGTTTGATAGCCCGAGTATGAGGACCTACTATATAAAAAATCAAAAATACATGGATAGATGACATCCCGTCTTTTTTTATAACAATGAAGCAGCAAACGAGCACGTAGTCCACCTTATAGTAAGTGGTTACTGCTGCCCATGGACATTTGTAAGCAACTTTATAGAGAACATAGGTTTTAGCCGAAGTCAATCACAGATGCGTTGCCACTCCCGAGGACTAGGATGGTCGCCTCACATAAAGTGTGCCGGCAACCAAACCCTTCCATCGAAACGCAAGGAATGCTTCACGTTAGAAATAGTTGTGGCGTTGGTACCTCTTCGGTCGAACTCTCGTTCTATCACCTTTTAAAGTCTGAGACTGCGTTTGTCTATAGACACGATCGTTAATATAACCAATCGTAATAATACAACCATCGTATACACCATAATCACTTAGTCTATAATGGTTTACGTGGAGCACAGCGACTCAAGATTTAACCATACTTCGTTCAGAACTTCGGTTCTAGTTTGCATAACACACAAATCATTTAACAATGCTGTACAACTGAGGCACTTATTACCCCACTGACCGTTGCGCAGTCGATAATTATGTGCTGTCGTTCCGAATCACCCGACGACCGGACAAATGTTTGACGAAATCTGCACGTCCGCCGCACTGTACCCACGCTCTGATTTGGGCGAGTTGGTGGAAATGTTTGGGCAAACATCTCGCGAGTGTAAAAGCTCTTGAATTGAAAGTGTAAAATTGCTAGTACTACTTTAACAATGTAATTCTCGTTAACCAATTATTGTTCTTTCAGAATGAGAGAGTTTTAGGCCATAGTTCACCGCGCTGGCCAAGTGTGAATTGACGGACAATGTAATTAGATTATCCAATTGGAATAAACACTTCAAAGCATGAATAACGTTGCCTAGATAGATGTTATGAAAGATAAACAAAAATAGACAAATATTGGATTTATTATAAGACTTATTGACTCTTTGAGCTTTCCGTTTCATTCTTGTTTTATTTAATTCGATTATGTATTGAGTTGTTTCGGTGAAATACTCCAAATAGTTCAACAAGACAATTGGTTTCCTGAATTTCCACTACAAATGGGTAAATTAACACGTATTTTGATCAGACATTTTAGTATTAACGAAGAAAATGTTTGTCGAACATTTGCACGTGCAAGCACGCCAAGTTATTGCATAATGGTCAAGTAATAGGTGATTCGGAGCCTGCAACTCTTGGGCAACGGACCTGTTTAATCATAAGCGCATAAGTAATGTTGGTCACATCAGATTTAATAGGGCTGGGATGATTAAGAAAATATATATATGAGATAAATAAAATATTGATAAATAAGACTTTTGTGCTTAATATTTATTGTGTGTGAGAATTACAAACTTTGCAAGCTTTGTGAGTGAGAACTACAAACTTTGCAAGTATGTCTACAAAATATTTTATATTTTAAACATATTTCGAAATAATACAGACAACAAATAAAAAATAGTTTTAATAATTAAATATTTTTATACAGAGATCGGTAATTGTAATTTTTTTTTTGTTTCCACACTTGTACATAATATTTAGTATAAGACCGTGGAATTAATATTAACTCACCATTTTTCAAGATAAAATACCAAACGATTACTTAAAAGGGTTTTATTTTTACAGCCTTTTCCTCTAATAATTAAAAAATTAAATAAAATACGCTTCCTACACTCATAGCCCCACACTAGGATTTTCTCCTGTGTCGTGGTTGCCATGGACACACACAAGACGGATACACAAACACCCAGACCTAGAACATGAATCTAAACTCACCATTCAGATACCTGTCTGGCCGGGAATAGAGCCCGGGACCCATTGCGCTTCAGACCGGTATGGTAACCGCTCCGCCACGCGGGTTGTCAATAACATATATTAAATTATATATATTAAAGATGTTTAATACCGTAATTCTGCGTTAAGGATTTATTACACCCAGCTATTAGCTCTATTCCATTTACTTCGAAAAACAGTTACCTTCGATTAAGTCCAGAGCTTAAAGATGAGAGAGAAATTATTAAGTTTACTGGAGAATATTAAGGCTTAATTTAGATTAATGGCTGATGTGGCGCAATTGAAGTTGGCACTACGTTCATGGCATTTTGATCATGATTAAATTGATTTGTTTGCTCCACATTATGTATTAAGGGCATTGTCTGACAGAGCTTGAAATATTACATTAATTTGGAATTTTAATCTTAAACAGTAAAATATGTTTCAAAAGTGTTATGTTAACTTGTATGGGTAGCAATGCATCAGCATCACTTCGGCTAGAACTCTAATTCTTTTGTATTCTAAATTATAAAAAAAACCCTTATACCCTTAAGAGCAAAATATACCTCATTGCGAGTCAGGTCTGCAAGGTACCTACTATGTAGTTTTTTATTAAATGAAAATAAACCGCATGTTTTCTTTATTACCATTTAATTAACAAGGGCGACGTCTTTTTCAACTATTACTAATGTTACTCATTGAATTATCAACATTGGCACGTGTTATTCACCACGTCTTTACAGAAACGGCGAAGCGTCGCAATCGCCGAGTTTGTACGGGGCCTTAGATGGCGATCGACATGCAATATGATGAATTGGCACGGCAATGTGTTGGCTAGTAATTGTGGTATCGATGGTGTCGCATGCCCCGATGATAATAAATTACCCTATTGTAACAGATCAATCTGATTGGACGTATCGATACGGGGTCAAGTTGTATAGTTACAAGAATTGTATTGTTTACGGCAAAGTATTGAGAATTGAGCAGCCATAGCTTAATGGTTGAAACTTGCCCTCTCAATCGGGAGGTCCGACGTTCAAACCCAGGCACCACTGATTTATGCTCAATCGGGGTTCTAACTCAGGCACACACCACTGATTTATGTGCGCATTAGAAATTAATTATCACTGATTGTCGGTGAAGGAAAACATCGTGAGAAAATCTACACCCGAGAATTCTACAAAAAAAAAAGTTCTCGGAGGTGTGTGAAGTCCACCAATTCGCACTTGGCCAGCGCGGTGGACTATGGCCTAAAACTCTCTCATTCCGAGAGAAAATTCGTGCCCCGCAGGGGGACAATAGTGGGTTGACGATATATTACGAGTATGAATTGAAATATTGAATATATAGAATATATTGAATATATTAAAATAGTGGTAGTACATTGGTGAAAAATTCATTGTACTGCTCGGGAGCTAGGGTCCACGTTATGACATTTAAAAAAAAAATGTCTTTTTGTTTTTTTGCAACTGTCTGCGTGTTTTACGGCATGTGGCGTTTTTGAAGTTTAGCAACGAGAGCTTATCCATTTTTTGAATTGTGCAAATTAATTGCCTGTGTTTAATATATGTTTATTTCATATATTATGTAGGTACTTAGAAAACATGTACCTAAGTATTTTTTTTACAGATTCCTGTTGTCCAAATATTTTTGAATATAATTTTAAGTTTTTAACTGCTTTTCATTTTATGTAATGATCGTGTTATTAGGCGAAAGTCCATTGGTCCATCGATGTAATGAGAAAATATTTGGAAATAACTTGTATAGTAAAAAAAAACCTAGATTTGACTTTTGTAAATCCATATTTCTCACACATTACTCACATTATATAGATAACGAGCGAGAGACATATAAAAATCTCGCCGTTTTGGATTAATATCTTTATTGAAACAGGTTATACAGGCATGTAAGGAGGAAATGCTTTTGTCCCCATTCCTACATGCCAGGTAGTTAGCGGTAGTTAGTTCTGTTAATTAAAACACAGTTAGAAATTTCAATTATTTTACTATTTTAATTGACTTGAATTCTGAGTGCATGTTTTATATTTTCCTGTTTAGATATTGTATTTGAACAGTAAGAAAAATATTATCCTCGCCAATTTAGCTATTTTTGTATTAGATTGAAGTAGCATTTCATCATGATGATAAGTGGTACCTGCTACCTGCATTTATGGACATGTAAGCAAGGGTTCAATTATATTAGTATTGTATCTATTAAAGGGAAAACTGACTTAATTCTTAACATACCAACGCACAGCCGAAACTACTGTATCTAGAAACTTGAAATTTGGTACAGGGGTTCCTTTCATGACGTAAGTAAGCACTAGTTTGGAAAATCGCCTCGTAAGAGGGTGAAACACGGGGGCAACGTTTGTATGGGACAACAAGATTTCTTGGTCCAATCTGCTTCAAATTTCGGATAAACATTCTTTAACATAATTGACTAAAGACGTCTTTCGTATTTTATTGAAACTCATCGCCCTAAGGGTTAGAAAAATATTTTGGGGATTTTTGCATTGATACTCCTTAGCGCTTTTGGTTTAAATTAAATTTCTTTTTGACAATGTTTGAGTATGCAGCCAAACTACTACGAAAAAATGGGGTGTCAGGTTTGTATGAAAAGTGTGATGGATGTATTATGATTCACGCGAACGAAGGCTCGGGTTAGTATTGTATAATATTTCTTGTTACAACTTTAGGGTGGCTATGAAAATAATCCATATGTATTCTTATATGTATACATCCTAGGTATGTACGTAATTGTCCCTGTAGTTCCGGGATGTGAGGCTACGGTATCCTCTGCCTGTCGTAAGAGACGACTAAAAGGGGCGTCCGGGGTTGCGGGCAGGTAGAGTGGGAGCTCGAATCTTCGGGCCTAGCGACCCGCGAAGGGCGGCGCCATGTGTGATCGCAGGCTGCCGTAAAAACCAGAAGGTCCGGTGAGCGTTTACGCCCACCAGGGAAGAGCCTGAAAGGAACATCGCGTTAGGAGTACTCCGGTTGTGTTCCGTTGAAGATCCCGAAGTCGCGCTGAGGACGGCTACCGGGGGGGTTTTAGTGCGGTAAGAATCCCACATAATCCGCGTCGCTCTCACCCCGTCCGGTACCTTTTGAAGGTTTCCCCCTCGTAAACAAAAAAAGATATGTACGTAATTTTAAACCCCCGGCAAGGTAAGCAAAGTTACAAAGGATACGAAGTTAATTCTCCGTTTAATCGAACTTGAACTTTCCAGACGAAAACGAAATGAAGTGTAAATTGATGGGAGCGATTAACCGGCGCGTTTCCATTGTTGGCCTTTTGCTTTCAATGCGGTGTTGGCCATTAGCGCATGCGGTACTGCTATGCGGTTGTGTTATATACTTCATGTTGGTTGCGTATTTCTCATTATTACAAGAAACGGCTGCAGTTGGACGTTTTACAGCGAGTTTTTAGGTCTATTTATGTCATTCTTTGTCTACTACGTATATACGTTAACCACATATGTATATATTTTTAAGACTGGAGTAACAAACAAGCAAAATTGGAAAATTAGGTATACACGTGCAATGATTCGAACTTCAGACTCCCCACTTGAAAAATCGATACTTACCATATTACTTTCACTGCTCACTAATTTCATCATTTACCAAGAAACTTCCTTACATGTAGATAACTTTAAGGGAAATAGGGATGATCGCGCTGGGATTCGAACCTCGACTCGCGTTTGAGAGGCCAAATTAATATCCACACACACGCTTTCTACACTCATAGCTCATGTACCCACGACACAGGAGAAAATCCTAATGTACAGGATTTTCTCTTGTGCCGTGGGTACATAGACACACACAAGACAAATACACAAACACCCAGACCCAGAACATGAATCTAAACTCATCATTAACACCTGTCTGGCCGGGAATCGCACCCGGAATCCATCGCTGGACCGGTGTGATAACCGCTGCGCCACGCGGGTCGTAACAAATTCATCACCCGGCTATCAGGAATCTGAGCATTAACCGAGAAACTTCCCCACATCTAGATCCAGGTTACGCCGGTTAATCTCGCGACCTATTACGCTGGTTGTATCATCGGTGCCACTTTCACCTCGGCAAGTAGGTTCCAGTTGCCGGGTTGCGTGTATCTGCGATCTTTCTGTAATATACTGTTTATTTATGTTTATAAACGTAATGTTGGTTTGGAAGGATGGGTTATGTAACCCGTCCTTCCAAATTTTAAGGGTTTTTATTGTCTTCATGATAGTTTATAGTTAAAAAACATTCTTAAACTGTAAACTATCATGAAGACAGAAAACCCTTCTGCTTAAACTAAGATTTTGCAGTCGAGTATTTTGTTTTAAAATTTTGTTAAATTAAACATTTTAAAATAGTATAAAATTCATCCCCTCCTTTTTTGTAGAATTACAGCCACAGTTAATAAATATATAGTCTATATCCCTTTCCAAACCGAGACGATTCCAATGATATGTCGTATGTGCGTGCTAAAGAAATATACATAAATTTCAAGGTGGCAGAACCAGTGTAGTTCGCCCGGGGAAGTACCACCGCCACACCTATTTCTAGCGTGAAACATTTCTTGCATTTTGATAGAAGGGTGTGGTTGCCGGCACACTTTTACATGAGGCGACCATCATAGTCCTCGGGAATAGCGCATCTGTGATTGACTTCAGATGGAACCCATGTTCTGTATGAAGCTGATTACAGATGTCCATTGGCGGCAGTGACCACTTACCATTAGGTGGACTGCATGCTACTTCAGTCAGATAAAAAAAATACATCCATACGCACACATGTTACCCCCTGTCTATCGTAGTCTGGCAAAAACAAATAAGGGTAAAAAAGTGCCTTTACTGCCAAATTCTCGTAGTTAAATTATAAAAAGCAAGTCTTAGAATAGAAATTAAAGTCTGCCACGCTGGAGATCGATTCCGAAATCTTACCTATATCGTCATAGTATGGTTCGATTGAGAAGTCGTCAATTCACAGCTGGGCACGGGCCTTCTCTCAGAATGAGAGAGCTATAGGCTATAGTCTACCGCGCTGGCCAAGTGCGAATTGGTGCAGTTCACACACCTCCGAGAACTTATTTTTTTAAGAACTCTCGGGTGCGTAGGTTTCCTAACGATGTTTTCCTTCACCGAAAAGCAGTGATAAATTATTTCTAATACGCACATATATCAGTGGTTTGCCTTAGTTTGAACCTCGGACCTCCCGATCGAGAGGGCAAGTTTCAACCATTAGGCTATCACTGCTCTTGATTGAGAAGGTATTACTTTAATCCTAAAAAATAGTGTTTATTTTATACATAGACCACTAGACATAAAATATCATTGAAAGTTAGTGTAGTAAAGCTTTAAGTGAACTGCAGTGTGCACAGATCCTTAAATCTGCATTACTTGAAGCGCTAGTAACGTGATTAATGATCATCTACGTTTACCGCTTCATCGCATGCTTCAAGAAGATTAGTTTTAATTAATTACTTCAACGTTGCAGTAAGTGGATTTAACAGTTATAGGCCGCGACTTATTAATTTTCTAATGTAAGTTACTTAATCTTTTTTCTTTTACTTTTTTATATAGAACAGAAAACAAGCAATCCCAATGGTAAGTGGTCTCTGCCGTGTATAGTAACAACACGCTTTCTACGATTTTCCACACTAGGATTTTCTACTGTACGACACAGGACCATAGGGTACCATGTACACATACAAGACGGATACACAAACACCCAGACCCAGAACATGAATCTAAACTCATCATTCAGATACCTGTCTTGCCGGGAATCGGACCCGGGACTCATTGCGTGTCAGACCGGTATGGTAACCGCTTCGCCACGCGGATAATAGTAATCTGTCTGGTAGTAATCTGTAATCAACCTCATATAAAACATGGGTCCTATCTGCACAGATGTATTGCTGGTTCCGAAGGTTATGATGGCTACCTTATATGAAAGTGAGATGTTAACCACACCTGAAGGAATCCCTAGAGCTATTTCATTGGTTTTTGCATGTAGAAGTTGCAAATGAGCATGCAGTCCATCTGATGGTAGCGACCACTACCACCCATAGTCATCTGTAAGCAACCCAAGACAAGATTAGAACCCTGTGTGAAGTTATATCATAGGCAGTTATTACCCTCTCAGATAAGTATGTGTCTCTGAGTACACACTTGAAACAAAAAAAAACGGTGTTTAAGTCTATTGTTATAAGACAGAAAAAGGTGAAGTGTGTTTCCGGCGATGGGACACAAAGGGTTCCAGCATCTTACAAGGTGGTAGAACCAGTGTAGTTCGACCGGGGAAGTACCAGCGCCAAACCTATTTCTAGCGTGAAGCATTTCTTGTGTTTCGATGTAAAGGTGTGGTTGCCGGCACACTTTCACATGAGGCGACCATCATAGTCCTCGAGAGTAGCAATGCATCTGTGATTAGACTTCAGATGGTACCCATGTTCTGTATGTAGTTGATTACAGACCCCCATGGGCGGCAGTGACCACTTACCATTACTCGTTTGCTACTTCAGTAAGTTAAAAAAAACCTAATATATGTATATATTTTTTTTTTACCTAATATTTATACCTAATATATATTTTTTTAATTTATTTTTTTCTCTTTATTTCTTTACTTGTCATCTGTTCTGTTCTTTAAAATCTTATCAACGTTAATTAGTGTATACTTTAGTTTTTAGTGGAAACTTTGCTGATTTCTGTATTATTTTTATGAACCCTGTTATCTGCACTACAATTATTGTATGTTTCCCAAATATAAATAAATAAATAAAATAAATAAATAAATATTATAGATCTTCATACTGACGTTTGCTCCTTTTATCGGTAAAATACTTGCTTTTCATTTATCGTAGTTGCATAAAGTCGACTTCCAAACTATTTTAACACTTCTAAGTTAATTTTAATCTTTATTGTGTTATTTATTCTTACTTTAGCAATCGCTTTACAATTACTGCTATCGTAATACAAGGTAATTTCTCAAGAAACATGAATTAAGCTTAAAATATTTGAGAAGCTTATACTAAGTCCAAAATACAGTACTTGTCGACAGAATCCGAATGGTATTCACGGTTAAGTGGCGAATTTCAGTTAGATTATAGTTTAAATAATGGCTCCTAAAGGGGTCATTTGCAATAGATTACAGTTCCTTTACTACCCTAAGGTTGTTTGACAGGGCTTTGCATAGATAATGTACATTTGAGGATGTGATTTAAATATGGTAGAACTACGGAGACCATAATAGCGGCTACCAAAAATATTCCTCTGACTAGAATTTGCAAAAGAAAGGAGGAAGGAAGAAGAATTCTGGTAGTATTTGGTATATTGATTAAGTAACAATAATAGCCTAATGGTTTTTTTATAGTTGGTCCTAACGATAAGGCAGACGGACCACCTGATAGAAAGCAGTCACCGTCGCCTATAGACATTTGCAACACCGGGGGAGTCGCCAATGCATCGCCGGCTTCAAACTTCGTCTCTCAATCAAGGGTCCGGGGTTCGAATTCCACGCTCTATTAGTTATATGCGCCTGAGATATTGGCAAATTTAACAAAATCACGAGTGTCATAAAATGTACCACATAGAATGTACGTCCACCAACCCTACATATGAAATGAAATGTTTTTTTTGCTTAGACCTACGACGGCACTTACAAGCCACCGTATCGGAACACGACCTCAACTGAGAAGACCTAGCAAAAAACACAGGGTATTTGTCTTTTTTCTTTGGA
Organism: Spicauda simplicius; assembly: GCA_949699795.1. Lineage (NCBI taxonomy): Eukaryota > Metazoa > Arthropoda > Insecta > Lepidoptera > Hesperiidae > Spicauda > Spicauda simplicius. The sequence goes on from OX453057.1 coordinate 20,088,968, forward strand.
TTTTCTTCTACTATCTTGTTCTTACATGGGTAGTAAAAGCTAGCTCCAGTATCTTGCCTAGTATGTGTCTTTAATTCACCAAATACTTCATCACATTATTTATGTACAAATCCCGTCGACAAGCCAAGAGGTAATCTAGAGTTACTGCCCATTAGTAATCTCCTCAAGCATTTCGCGCTGCCCTGGTGTTAGTCTGTTGAATTATTAGTTAATAGCTCCATAACAGTTAAACATTGCGCATAGTAAAACACCCTGGTTATAACTTGTGACATTAAGTTAACTCTATGTCATTGTATTATTTATACAATTTCTACCGTGAAGCATTTTTGCGTTTCGATGGAAGGGTTGCCGGCACACATTTACATGAGGCGACCATCTCAGTCCACGGGAGTAGCAACGCATCTGTGTTTCACTTCAGAACCTATGTTCTATATGAAGTTGGTTACAGATGTCCATGGGCGGCAGTGACCACTTACCATCAGGTGGACTGCATGCTCGTTTCCTACTTCAATGTTATGAAAAAAAAATATATTGATCAATTAGCTTAGTATATTTATAAGGTGGTAGAATCAGTGTAATTCGACCAGGGAGGTACCACCAGTACATCTATTTCTAGAGTCAAGATTTAGCGTTTCGTTGGTAGGTTGTGTTTGCCGGTTCACTTTTATATGAGGTCATTCATATATAAAACTGAACCGGCATTCAGTCCGATGATCTCAGTCCACAGTCAGTACCTATCCATGGCAAACAGTAGCTATTTACCATAATGTGGACTGCATACTAGTTAGCTATCTTAATCTTATGAAAGAAAACTTAGCATTACTCGTTCTTGTTAATCTATCCGACAACAATAATCTAACTTTTGCATTTGTGAAGATTCTATCAATTCATCATATCTGTATGTTTTAGCATGACTGCATTTGTAACATGTATTTGTGAACATACTTCCCCTGTGTCCTGAGGAGGGCTTAAATGACTGCGGCAAAGATTTTAAACTACTGCCGTCGTTTACAAACAATTTATTACTGTAAATTTGTTTTTATGTTTAATAAATCTTTAAATCTTTGAATCCTTTAAGAAAATTCTACGAAAATTCTATTATACAATAATTAGAAAATACTTTTATTTGTAAACAAAATTAATTCAGAATAATGTTAAGTTAGCTCAATCGGACTAGGTTTGTTAATACTTAGTAAAACTGCTTTAATTCAGACTATTTGAAATTTCTCAGAAGCTCAGCTGGAAATTAGGCTTAGAGTACACGCGAGGTAAATTACGAAACAGCCAATTCCCTGGGGCTTATTTAGTTACTTTCGGTGCCTTTGTATTTTAGGCACGCCATCTCGGTGCCTATTTGGGGTACCTGGAACCTAACTATACCATCAATCATTCGTGACTACAAAAAACAGGTTATAGTCGAAAATAATATAATACCTAATGAATGCCGGCTCGCATTCTTATAGTTATAGAATAAAATTAGCTGTCAATTTGAGGAATGGTTAAATTCCTGTGATATCATCGGTATTTTAAGTTGATATTTCTGAGTATAAAGTAAAAATAAAGATAATAACGAAAACAATAACGGTCTACACTCATAGACGCACGTATTTTTTTTTCTGTTCCAAATGTTTATACGGACAAACATAAAGATGTACACAAAAACACTTGCATCAGAAATCTAACGATGACGACGACGTTGTAAAACTAAATTGAGTTCAAATTCTCTTCTCAGTAGGTTATCAACAATTTATAACAAACATGTATCCACGGAAATCGATATTAGCAATATTAGCCTTTAAAAAGACAATTTCCAAAATATAATTTCAAATACACATATTGTTCCAGATGCATATTTAATCTAGCGTAAATTCTTGTATTTTTGTATGTCTAATACATGTGATGTTAGCCTTTAAGTGGTCGTACATTTTTTATCTACTATTTAAGGTACGCTAAGTACGCTACCGTAGGTTAACTTTATGAAATAAACTAGTTGAATCCCGCAGCTTCGCCCGCATTAACAAAAATTGTCCCGTGGCAATAAGATATTTTCTCACAGTAAAAGTAGCCTAGGTGTTAATCCAGAGTATCAGCTCTCTACCATATTTTATGAAAATCGCTCCAGCCGTTTAGACGTAAAGAAGTAACAAACATACACACTCACAAACTTTCGCCTTTATAATATTTGTATGAAGTATAATGATATGATAAATAAAAATCTAAAATCTAAATTCATCATTCAGATATCTGTCCGGCTGGAAACTCAGAACTCACTGCGTGACAGACTACCCGCATGGTGATGCACCACGAGGGTAGTCTGTGTACATCAAATACTCTGAAAATCACAGGTCATAGACGTAGAGATTTTTACTTTTCAAAATATCAGACAAAACTTAAAAATAGCACTAAAAGTCTACGTCAATGTTTCTTTCTTTTCTTTTGTAAAAACACGCTTTCTACGCTCATGGCCTCACACTAAGATATTCTCCTGTGTCGTGGGTACCATGAACACACAAGACGAATACACAAACACCCAGACCCAGAACATGAATCTAAACTCATCATTCAGATACCTGTCTGGCCGGGAATCGAACCGGGGACCCATTGCGCGTCAGACCACTAACTGCTCCGCCACGCGGGTCGTCTAAATGCTTTTATTGCCAGTGAAAATATCTCAAGTGCTTTGAGATACCATTCCATGGGGTGTTTTGAGTTATGAAACATTCAATTTTCTGCCCCGCTGAAGCCTCATCGGGAGGGGTTTATGACGATTGTCCTCGCATTTTTCAAGTTGTGCACCCCAATTTCGGGGCTTATTGTTGTTTATCGTCTTATTTATTCACTAAGCCGTTTATTAAATGCTTTTACGAATGTAAAGATCATATAGGCATCTCTTTCGTAGTGTCTTTGATGGCGGATATGTTGTATTTCGTATTTGAAAGTCAAGTTTATTATTCAAATTTAATAAACAGATATCTTTAAATATTTGTTATAAACTCGTAAGTTCTAAATGCGTTTTTTATGCATTTCCAAAACATGCATATATGTATGTTTTGGAAATATCTTCGTTTAAAATGCATACCAATATGATAACATATATCATCATAATCGATGATAGCAATATTGTAGATAGAATAGTTAATGTATAGGATAGCCTTAGAAGACAAAATTGACATTTTCAAAAGACGCTTGTGGTTGTGATTCGATTCCAGAGTTAACCACACCTATTTTATCCGAGGCGTCCCAACTTACTCGTAAGCTTCTGTAGTAGCAACGCATCTGTAGCCAATCTCAGTAAGTCTGATCTTTTGAAACTGACCCCAAATGAGATTTAAATCTAATTTTGGGTTAATTATAGCTGTCCATGGACAACAGTGGACAATAAGTGTCCACTATCGTCAATCGACATCAGATTGAGTGCATGCTCAATTACTACTTCTATACTATGAAAATTTATCGACAATAGAACAAATTAAGTATAGCATTAATATATAAAATCCAGATATTCTTGCAATAGAGCTGCATCTTTGTTACGTAGTTACTTATAAGATGTGTGTTGATATTACCTCTGAACTTAAGTCATCGTGTGCAGCAATATCGTGAAAGGAGACCGACGTTTTTATTAGATTGTACGTGAAAGATAAGCATTGAAAGTGCGTCTCGTGTTACAACCATACGTAACACATGTATATGAAAGTAAAAGATTATGGCTATGAAGCTGTTTATTTTGTTTGGCCCAAACAGTCCATCTGATGGTAAATAGTAACGGCCGCCCAAGGACATCTGTAAGAAACTTCGTACAGTTTTCTGAAGTCAATCACAGAGTTGTTGGGAGGAGAAGGTTGCAAGAGGACTAATAAAATTACCTTATATAAAACTGAGCCGGTAACTCACCCTTCTACCAAACGCATGAACCGGTAGAAATAGGTGTAGTGTATCTCCCCACAATTGACCAACCTGAATGGTAAATGTTGTTTTACCCTATTTTAAAAGATACAACGTGTTATAATCCGTCGTGGTTCCACTTTGGAGGCACGATAGTCACACCTATTTCGGTCATAGAAGTAATATTAAGTTCTGTGTGCTGGTTTATAAGTTGTGCTATCGAATACATACTTGTGCCCTTCTCGCAGGTGTTTTAGTTTTATCCTTAAGGCTACCAGCTCATCTGTTTTTCCTCTAATAGGACATTAGAGTCCTTGTTCTCTTTTAAAACTGATGTTGTCACTCAGGTTTCCGTGTGCAGCAGTAATTACTTATGGGGTGGAATGCATACTCAGTAGTTACTTGTATAAAAGGCGAGAAGTCGGTATACCAATTTGTTTCTTCCCATTAAATCCTCTTAACATCCTTGGTTACGATGTCACAAATTTAAACGCCGCCCTCATTTTCCTAACACGTGTTATGTATGGCTCTTAACGAGCAAATGGAGAAAGACTCATAATTATATGCGGTATAATGCGAATTTATTTTCGGTACGAGTCCTGAGGACATAAATTAAGGGAATAGCCCATAAAAGTGCGCCCAGGGACCTGAGTTTAGCTAAGCTGTTGGCATTCTATATTCTCATTAGGAGACACAAAAACTTGTTACTTTAGCCTCTTAATGCTATAAATATGCTTTTAATGGGATATAATTTCTATTAACACGAATGAAAATTGAATTAACGGAAGTACTTCAATAAATAACACGAGAGGTGCTTATGACATAAAGGTCAGGTAATTATCGTTTATTTAAAAGTATGCATAATGTTGGCTCAGAACACTAAAATAGTGTCTCATAAGTCTTATTGCATCCATCAACAGTCTGAGAATGAAAGAAACCGAACTCAAAATGTCATCTAATAAACTTTTAAATGTTGCCTTTGTGCTAGAAAAATAAACATACAACTCCCTGGAATAATTTAACAATTCAGTTATTTCCCAAAATGCAAATTTTACATTAGGTCCCTTTTTAGTTATTTCCCAAAATGAAAAGTTTACATTAGGACCCTTTTGTTCTCTTAATGCGATATATATTTGATAAAATCAGGTATGTAGAAAAAGGAGGTAGGTCTAGTTAGAATTAAAAAAAGGTTTTTTTTATTCCATCTTGTAAAAGTACATTGTGTTGCGCGTATTTACCGACTAGCTGCGTATGAATCAGACCCATTATTTGCTGAAATATGTTTCTTTGAAGCAAGCCGTGTTAGAGCTATACTGAGTACCTAAAGAAAGTCGTGCCCAAAAATTTAAACTCGTTTTTCTGGAAACCATGTTTTCGAAGTCGGTGATCACTGTAACTGATTGAAATTTTTATCACTTCTTCTCTATAGTTGATCTCCGATTGAACGAAGGGTTTAAAAAAATCTAATTAGACCTACCCCCTTAACGCAATCACAGCTAGACATTAATTTAATGGTATGTGACAGTCACATAGTAAAATTACAGGATTTTACTAGCTTCTGGTATCAGTATCAGTATTTATTATATTTAACAAGTTCCTTGGTTGACGTACACTGTTCAGTTATGAATACTAAAAAGGATTCCACGTAACAAGAGACAGAAGGAAGATACGCATCTGAATTTACTACGACTGTACATGCGTTTCCAGTTGTATTTAATTGAGAGAATAATAATAAAAGAAAAGGTATTATTTCGTACCATTAAAATAATTTGTGGCTTGTGAGAACTGTTCAAAAGTTCTCACAGGGTGAATTAAAACGGTTATAAAAATGTGTTAACGTTCAAATGACTTAAAAGATAGTTATAACTATGACCATTTATCATATCATTTATAATATTTTTCTATATTTTATAATATTTTCACCGCATTTTTATAATATTTTGACCACATTTTACACGTAATCCACTACGAAACTAGAATACTGACCAATAACGCAATGTACGCTCATTCATAATTACAACCCGGAAGTTATTTCACGACGGTCCAAATAAATCATTCGAATTGGGATCAGAAACGAGACTTAATCGCCGATCAAATAATTGGTCCACATAGTTTAATCTCGAAATGCAACGTCATAGGCCAGGCATCGGCAACCTTTTGAGTTGGAAGAGTCAAAAAAGTTAATTTACAAAACTTCTAAGTTTTTAAAGAGCCACTATTTTTTTACAAGAATAAATAGGATTCACATCAATATATTTTTTATAAAAAATACTTATTACTTACATTACTAACTTATTCTAAAATAACAAACAATTTAGTAAACAAGTTCAATGGGAGCGATTGCTTTGCATGGTTATTCAACGGTTTTTCAATGTCTTTTTTATAAAATAAATAATATTTGCTGAACTGAAGAGCCGCAGGTTCATATCAGAGCCGCAGGTTGCCGACCCCTATCATAGGCAAACACTTTTCTCAATACCAACCAGTGACTCTTGAACTAGACTCATTTCCGTGTGGTTCCGTGATAAAGTTCAAACTTGTCTGGTTATTGGTTTGATAATAGCGATTTCCATTGATCAGTTAGTTGTCAAGGTTGGTTGACGCCCCAAGCTTAGAACGGCGACGAATAAGCCCACCTACTTTATTATACCCTGGTATAATTGCTGTGATTGCAATTGAACTTGCTATTGATTAATGATTGTTTTATTGGTTTCTGATTGGATTTAACTTAAGACCATTATCTGGTAAAACTATGGAACTTTTATCAAAAGATTTTAAGGTGAGTACCCGTTAAGTATTAAAATGTGTCAATTCCGCGATAATATTAGTCTAAAATCATAGATTTTAGGGTGTGAGGTGAAGTTAAGTGAAAAATAAAAACGTATGCAACTTTCATGTTACTTTTCCTAGTACTTGTTTAGAGTTTCAGGGATCAAGGTTTCAGAGATCCTTTTTAGCATTGCCGAAGAAAGAAAAATATTTTGACTTTAAAAAATTTGTGTCCAAATTTCGGATCTATTTATTCCGTCCGATTAAGACGGAAAAAAAGCTGAGTAAGCCAAACTAAGCCTGACTTTTTCTTTGACCGTTTCTGTCGGACATCCTCTTTGGCAAAATGAAATGAAATGTCTTTATTTTGTATAGGCCACGGCGGCACTCACAAATTGTTACACATGTTTTTTTCCACTACCACCGGATCAGAACACAACCTCAACTAAGAAGATCTGGCAAGAAACTCAGCTGGTTTGTCTTTTTATGTTGTATTTTTTTCCAGTCATGTTTTTTTACAATGTAATGAAAGTTAGCTTTAGTGCAAAGATACATACAACCTAAACAAATATCATTCGACTAATATACGAACTTGCCGGTCCTTTTGTTCTTGTCCCAGCTAGCTGTGAATGCCGAGAGGCAATTTGAATACTTGATTTAGTACCCAAGTAACTAATTAAACAGCCTAGGCGGCGAGTTTTAGTACAGACTAAAAAGTTAAACTACTAGTAATTCCAATTTATAACTTTAATCCTAAATTCTCTGTTACATTTGTTTTGTCATGTTCGTAATCGAAATAATCTTTAGATCCTCGGTTAAGATTAATTAAGTTTACGTGTATTTGATACACCTGCCGGCGCTGTATAAGTATTTTATACTGTAAGTATACAAAACAATAGGAAAAGTATAGTGTAAGTTACATTTGTACGGTATTTCTAGTCATAAATTCATTTTAATATTACTTTTGAGGCCGATTTTAATTAAAGTGTGATGTTCGTGGTGGTTGCGTGTCTGAAAATATAAAGTTGATTATTAATAAAAAATACTTAAAATATAAAATTTAAACGATAAAGTACGATGGTTATGATGATTAACGTAGACATAAGTAAATTAATTATAAAATATTATTATATTATGACTAATTAAGTTCCAATAGTAGACACTTACTATTCGGAGGTTTTCTCGAATTATCATCTCCATATTGTTTTGTCCAACGCCAATCGTTGGAATACAATACAAATGGGGTTTTGACGAGTTGAAATGATCCGATATGGTATAATGGACTCATTACCTATAGCAATTGCAGTTTAAAAACTATCAATGCACGGCTACTTTAATTTCGATAAGATAAATAAGTTAGAAGTCAGTCTTAAATATCACCACTCCCTCACGAGGATATTGTAAGAGGCAACTAAGGGACAAATCCATGAGATGGGTGGTGCTTTCCTGTGTAACATTAAGACCCACTGCATTTACTAACATGCATGCTAAGCGCGGTGACTATTCCAAAACCCTAATAAGAAGAGGCTTATGTCCAGCAGTGGACATTAGAAGGCTTTTTTACGTTCTCGAGTGGGAAACCTTCAAAAGGTACTCTACGCCAAGGGAGCTAAGCAAGGTTAAGTGGGATTTTTACCGAATTAAAACCCGGTGGCCGTACTCAGCGCTACAAAGAGGACTCCGGGATCTCCAAAGGAACGCATCCGGAGGGACGTCAGAAGGCTAATGAAATACGTTATAGCTTTTAACAGGCAAACGTAATGAACTTAACACATATAAACAGGCAGTAATGTGTTAATCGAACGATCTTTAACGCAACAGATAAAACGGGCCGCAGTGATATTGCCACTTACATAAACTGCTATGAAATACCCTTTGGCTCTTACACATCGTCGGCGAGTGAATAGTTAATTTTAAGCAATTTTATTGAAAATACGTAAAAAGGTTTAAACACCACATACGGCTTCACTATTAAAAATTATTTCAAAGTTTGGTATGCTAACCTGGAACGTTGCGGTGGGGTAACGGTAAGTTTACAGTCTAAAGACTGCATAATCATCACGTTTATTTATTTATTTATTTAAAGTTTTGAAGCACCTTAACCCAAGGGTTACAAGAGTGAACTAGCCTATTGGTATTCTCTGTCTGTGAACCCTAAGCGATAGCGACAATTTGTGATAGGTATACAAAAGTAACTGCAAACGATTAATTGTGGAAGCAAACATATAATACGTTCACAGGCTTAACAATTTAACTGCAGTAAATAAATAGATACTTAGTCAATTGAATAAGGAGTCTGACTTAGGTAAGCGGTACCCCTCCACCGTGACGTTTTAATACAATTACAAATGTTATATATCTATAAGTAAAATATAGGCATAACTCGCTCGAATATGATGGGTCATCTATAAATATTATTCTTGACTTTTTAAATGTTTGTTCATATATCGTTGTCGTGTTTGGGGTTTGTTAAATTTATTTTTTGTATACACTAACTTGGAATATTTCGAGTCTAATTATTCATACGATTTATTTCACTGAATGACGGTTAGTGTTTATTTCGTATGAATAATACGTTTATTTCGCTTTATAGTACGTATTTGTTCAATTATTTAAACAACAAACAAAAACATATTATGTGTAAAAATCAATAAACAATCCAATCCAAGTAAAACCTTTTAGTAACTGGTACCAATTAGCAATAGATTTACTCAGGAGTAAAGTGGGATTAATTCCAACAAAACTACGTAGATATTCGAATACTATTTTACTATTTTAGTAGTCTCACTAATGGCTTTAATAGCAAATAGTTCGCAAAGCTAATAAGGTTAGCTGTTTCGGAGTTTGTACAAATGCCAAATGGCGTGGTCGAACTGCGGGTTTTGCTACAAATTTCGACTATTTAAATTCAAATGTCTCTTGCTGACCGAATTTTATAGGTTTGTGCTATTTAAAAGATTGGGTTATCATACTAATCCTCATACTTCATACTATTAAAGGCAAAATTTTGTGAGTGTGTATGTTTGTTACTTCTTCACGTCTAAACGGCTGGAGCGATTTTCATAAAATTTAGTGGCGGGTTAGCTCTGGATTAACATATAGGCTAATTTTGGATTTACTCTGGATTAACATATAGGCAATTTTTTACTGTGGAAAAATATCTTATTCCCACGGGACAATCAATACCTCGATTTTTTTAACGCGGGCGAAGCTGCGGGGTTCAGCTAGTAGGTTATAAAAGTAAGGTAAGTAAAGAGTGTAAATATATCGATCTATTCACGAATGGACATCGTGTGTTTGCTCCGATATGCCAGAAATCAAAATGATGATGATGAAAGTTAAACTCTAATATAATGATCAAAAAGGGCTTCAATTACCTATATATTTTTAAAGAACCAACCAAATTTATTAAACTACCTTATGCTGCTGAGTGCGATGGCTGTTTATAAGAATTCAGTTCAAATTCCTTTACATGTTTGGCATCTAAATACATCTCACTCTAACTATAGTTGTAACCCATTAATAAATATGTAGCAAGGCGTTGTCGCTACAGTCAAACTACGTTCTTTCATCATATCCAAGAAATACACTACGATTATTTGGCACTTGTAAAAAAGTTTCTTAAACTCTATGTTTTTGGTCCTTTCGTCGTATAAACACTGGGTCTTGGATTTTCTCGGTTCAGAACGTGTTCCTGTAAATATTGTAACTATCAATTTGTAGGTTCTGCCGTACCTATACAAAATAGACATTTTGTTTAATTACATTTATTTTTGTATAGAGCTCTTACACATTTCACGATGGGATCTTTAACATAATAACTTCGTATAAACGTATCTGGAGTTCGCATAAACATGTTATATCTATACTATCTGTTAAAACTATGACATACAGAAAGCCTTTTTAAAATTGAAATACTATTTTACAAATTTGTGTTCTTGCCAAAATACACCGTAACTATAGCATTTCTAGAGCTCATAACATATAAAGATGTCAATTTAAAACACCCGACTTATCCCTTCTTAGCTATTAGACGCTAAGCTGTAGCCTACGTATGAATGGACCATTATCAAGCTATGAAGACAAGCCGTGAGAGCTAGGAATTGAGTGCACGCATGCGTTCATACGCAATGTGGGTCAATAGATTTTATTTTCTTACCGTATACTGTAGAATATAACGGTTCCAATCTGTGAAGTTGTGAACGGGAGTTGTAGTAGAGCTAGGGTTGCCAGTATAATAAAATAATCGATTAGTTTTCGTTTGTGTATTTACTTGAAAACCGGATAAAAGACAAACAAAAATCAAATGAAATAATCAGTACTAAAAATAAATTGAAGTTTATCTACAAATTTTACATTTAACATTCCGTTTACTTGTTATGTACTTCTGCAAGTGCAATTATATTTAAAAAGGATAATTTACTTATTGCGTTGCTATGAGCAAAGTGTTTTTATTTCTTTGCTTATACATTACACACGGCGCTGAAAAGGTTCTACAGAAGCATAGGATATAGGGATTGTGCACATGAATTGTAGGATTTTGCAAATTTAGTGTAGAAAAAGACTCAAAGCAGTCAATGCTAGTCCGTTTCTATAAAATAATGTTTAAAGGACAGACGCGTCGAAAACCGTACAGCGAAAACGGAGTAAGTAGCAACCCTAAATAGAGTCCGTAATATAAGCCTACACTCCGCTCCGTTCTAGCGATGTACTTTCTTTAATTTCTCACCGTAATATGAAACGTGATCAGATTTTTATTAATAAATAATGAAACTTGGATAATAATAGATATAAGGGTTTCCAATTTAGAGCCAATATAATGTGATAGTAGCAGTGTTCTCATTTGAACTGTGTTGTAACGCCAAGACACTTATATAAGGCGAGCCACTTAGAATCATTAGGAAAAGGAATATTTGGAGCAATTCTCAAAAAAAAAATCAATATTATTCGGAATTGCGTTTTTGGATGTTGAGAGGCGCAACTAGGTAGCACTAGCAATAGAATGGTGATATTTGAGAAGCACTGCTTTCATGAAATAAGGAGCAGTGAAAGCTCATGTTTAAAACTCGGCCTTTCGATTGAGGGTTCGAGGTTCAAATCTTAGGCAAGCACTGCTGACTGGTGAAGAAAAACATGGTGCACGGTGGATTATGACCTAACAGTCTTTTATTCTGAGAAAAGCCCCTTGGCCAGCAATGCGACCATAATAGGCAGACAATGCTAAATTACTGAACATTTAATTGTACTATACAATAATTTTAAGGTGTAACTAAATTATACGTGGGCGAAAAGTAATAAGCTTAGGCGTTCTTGAATTAACTTACTCTATATAAACTGCTAATCAGTGTCAAATTTATTTTAACCGCCTACTACCATAAGCTTAGGAGAGCGGATGTATGATTAATTGATATTCAAGATTAATTATTAAGCATCGAAGCCAGTTTCACTGACTTCACATTTTCGTTACGGTCAAATCAAGTCATAAAATAGGCACATACATTCACAAATACTTTTTAAACTTTGTATTTCTCAAATGATATATTAGCGCACAATATTATTGAGCGCTTATATTGTTCTCTGTTCATAAATTTTAAATCATCTAAATAATAAAATGGTATGAAGGGAAAAATTATACATTGTCTGTTTTTAAACATTTTTAATTTAAAATTATTCGAAGCATAAAAATAAATAATGTAAGCGCACTATAAAATTTTCGGCTAACAAATATAATTATTTTAATTTATAAGTAGAAGCATAGCAATGATATAAGCACACGATAATTATAAGCTTTAAGTCAAAATATCTGACGCACTAGAACATAAGCGCACAATAACACGTAACCGGCGCCCTGCGAGTGCGGTAATAGAAAACCAGCATCGTCAGATCTAAGTTGGAAGAGAAATAACGAAGTGACAGTTCCGCATTAGTTATTCCATTCCAACACAAAGGATCTCCGAGATAAAGCGAGTTTGAACCAGGTGGCGATCTGAATCACGACTTGTGTAACGCTCGCACGTGCTAGTTCTGTTGTTGCGAGAACATTGAAATCGCATTCGGTATGTTGCAGGTTGCTTCGAGAATCTATCTTGTTTTGATGTTACTGAGAATAAACTGTCACTGCTTTGTTAAGTTTTGCCGTGACCACGATCTATGGAACTGGGTCGAAATATCGGCAAAAAGAATTCGAAAAGGATTCAAAAACCGTATATCATGAGTACCCGTTAAGTATTAAAATGTGTCAATTCCGCGATAACATTAGTCTAAAATCATATTATGTTACTGCTTTGCTTTTGAAAAATATGAATACCTTTTATGAGAGCAATCTTTATCAATGAACGAGTTGCGGATGAGCCCAATTACCTTTTTTTACTTAAACATCTTCATATCATCATCATCAATTATTTCATATTAGCCGTTAATAAGACATGTTTTTTAATATTATGCAAATAAGAACTTAAGTATAAAATAAAAATGAGGACCAATTTTTAAACCGCTGGCAATAAAATGCGCGAAAATATAATATAAAACTAATTAGCCGCGTACCCACCTAGCGCACAGGCTCGCGCGGCAGCCTCGGTGTCCGGATCGCGAGCGATGGCTCCCGCGGCAGCCTCAGTAGATTTGTTCAATTTACACGAGGCCGCCTCGCGAGGCAGGCTGAGCCATCATAAGTCCGCGAGTATTCGTAATGGACAGTCGTGTATTTTCAGCTGCAGCTATTTTCCTAGCTGCTTATTGTTTAAAGAAACGAAAACAGTCACGTATCAAGAAAAATCTAGACGCTTTTGGATTAGAAAAATTTTGGATCTTTGAGGTTCCAAAGCGCATTACACGTGCTGTACAGTTATATTAAGCGAATGGACTCCTCCTGACTGCCCATGATATCAAAATTACAGAAGACAAACACCGCAAGAGACAAAACTTGCAGTAGCTTCGCGCGCGAGCCAGAACATAACCGTCTCCACCTAACGCACAGCGCTCACCGAGGCACCTTTGAGCGCGTCAAGTTTACCGACAACAGATGGCTCGGGGTCGAGCCGTGCTCGGTCGAGCAAACGCGCGCCCGAGGCAGGCCGAGGCACGTCCACACCAGCCGAGCGTTTGGCTCGCGAGGCTGCCGCGCGAGCCTGTGCGCTAGGTGGGTACGCGGCTATTGAGTAACAGAAACTAACAACATTAGATTATTCAATTGATTATTTATGCAGTGAGTCAAAGGTGTAAAGAAACCTACACGCCTAAATAAGTAAATCATAAATATGCCACAATAAAACCGTTTTAATTTTATTTTAAAAATAATATTGAATAAAGCCCGTTATTTTATCATGCCAGGGTTTGACAGATATTTTAAGTAGACGATAACATGCACATATAAATTGTACTACAATTGATGCAACTAATAGTGTCGCGAAATTCATCAATTTCAAGCAACACTACGCGACTTGGTACAATTAACATACAATCTACTGTCGGGCGCGCCAATGTACATATTTATACGCACGCTAATCATATTCATATAGAAGTGTACTGATGTCAAAATAACTGTCTTATTTTAGGTATATTTATATAGTATACCAATTCGCAAATGGCCTGCGCGGTGTACTAGGGCTTAAAATTATTTTGCTCTTAGATATGACCCGTGCCCAGTAGTGGGACGATTAACACGCTTTCTACACTCATAGCCCCACAGTAAGATTTTCTCCTGTGTCGTGGATACCATGGACACACACACAACGACTACACAGACACCCAGAACAGGAATCTAAACTCATCATTCAGATACTTTTCTGGCCGGGAATCGAAACCGGGACCATATTGCGCGTCAGACCAGTATGGTAACCGCTCCGCCACGCGGGTCGTCAATAATGATTCGACAACGAAGTTTTCATTACTTATAAAAAAAACAACAATTATTGCATGCTTATTAGCTTAGCTGAGCTTATGCTTATTATAAGTCTCTTGTCGCACAATTGTCGTGGAAACAACTATAATTAGATACAGAACTGCATAGGTCATAACTTGGCTACTTTTTACCTCGAGAATCTTTAAGTCTGTATGTGTAAAACTGTGAGACACACGCGAGAAAAGTCACGCGGGAAGTTCGTCTATGAATAGAGATTTAAATCACTCGCATGTTAAATAATGAGTGTTACGTTGCTTCGGATGTGTGTCATTTCACAATGCGTGGATCGTGTGAAGGGACATAACAATAAAATATTTACATTGCTTTAAATGTGAGTGAAATTAAAGATATGCATACTACTATATACCATTAGTCATCTCGTGGTACCTATATAAATTTCACTATTTCTCAAGTATATTTTTGTTCTACCGTTACAATTACGTTCAGTATAATGTGATATTCTCTGTCCCCCAAATTGTATTTCTTTGCAAATATATGCCATATGTTGGCACGCGAGGCGCTTTCTATTTTATCATACTTTTGGATTATGCATTGCAATTTTCGTTAAATGCTCCTATAATCGAGATAATTCATTATTAAGATAAATATCTATAATAAGATAAGTAATTGAGTTCGTCGCCTTAGTGCCCTAATTATAATAACGCTCGATAAATTTCCGCACGAACGAAATTAACCTTTCTTATCAACGCAACGTGAACGTATTATCAAAATTCAATAATCTTGAAGGCCTAATGAATGGAGCCGGTTGTTTTAGAATGCATGGGATGGAAATTGAATTTCACGACGTGTGTGCGGGATATGCATACCCTTGTACCTGGAAGTAGTGATGCGACTCGATAGAATGTGACTTGAGTCACTTGAGCTGCTCCGCTCGAGTAATACTCGAGTTATTCGAGTAAAATCTCACTTAAGTTGAAAGTTTAGAATTCGAGTTAGATTAGTTAATAATATTAAAACTTTTATTAAGATCATCAATTACCGGAATATTAACAAACAAACTTAAAATTACGCGCACTGTAATTACTAAAATACATTTACTATTACATGCAAGTTTAAACCTGTCGGTCTCGGTTTGTAAAAGCTGTTGGCACAGCATAGATAAAAATGAATAGTCAAGGTACATCTAGTTGCAACCGACAGAATAAACGTGATGTGCCGAATTCACTCGGTAACTCGGGTGATATCTTTTTCAATCGAGTACGAGTCTGACAAACTCACTCGAGTGACTCGAGTAAAAACAGGACTCGAGTCGCATCACTAGCTGGAACGGAATTAAATCTTGTAAGGCGTGTAACGAAGGTTAGGGGGCATGTTAAAAATATAAAGGGCCTGCGATGGAAACGATTGCTTTCTGTTTTATATGCGGCACGCGTTTATTTTTGATTTTTAAGGACAAGGAGTTTGGTGTCTTGAGTCGGATCTTAATATATTTTAAGGTTGTTTTAAAGATTACCTGTTTTTTTTTTCATTTTTTATTTTAATTATGTGAATGAAGTTTTACATATAGAAGTTTCTACGTTTATTTTTTATTCATGACTTATATGATTTTACTTATAGTTACAACTTACCATGCAAATGCTGAGATGTATGCGTGGCTTTTAGTCTTTTAGAAGTGACAATGTCTCTATTGATTACAAGTAGAATCAATGTAGCCATTGCAAAATTTGGTTACAATTGCCCATGTGTGGAAGTAACAGTCAGGTAATTTGAGCGCTCTTTTGTTATGTGAACGTTACAAAATATTTAAGTAAAGTATAATAATTATAGACAATATTGTCTCTGATACCAGTATAATATCTTAGGCGATAGAAACTCGTAAAGTTAGGAATCTTTAATAAGGAAAAGGATAATCAACTACATTGTAGCAGACGTGAAATGGAGGCAGTAAAGATGCTGACACAGAGGTTAACAGTATATTTAGTGCATTAAATAAAACAATGGTTAACAATTAAACAGACTCTTACCTGAAAGTTAATGGCAGTTTAACAATGGGCAACAATTAAAGGGAGTCTATTCCGTTTATCGTTTTCAATCTGTGGCAGATTCGCTTCCGGCCACGACGCTCGCCGTCCCATCACGACAATGACCGCCACGTCTTGCTTCAAGCAGTCGTATCACTAACGTATCTTTTGCATATCGTTTTCATTGTAATATATGAAGGTATCGATGCATAGTTAATTTTGTAAAAATAATCTCCAATATAGTGTAAGAGTAGTGATAGCCTAATGGTTGAAACTTGCCCTCTAAATCTGGAGGTTCGATGTTCAAACCCAGGCACGCACCACCGATTTATGTGCGTATTAGAAATTAATTATCACTGCTTTTTAGTTAAGGAAAACATCGTGAGGAAACCTATACACCCGAGAGTTCTTTAAAAAAAAAGTTCTCGAAGGTGTGTGAAGTCCACCAATTCGCACTTGGCCAGCGCGGTGGACTATGGCCTAAAACTCTCTCATTCCCAGAAAAGACTAGTGCCCAGCAGTGGGACAATAATGGTTTGACGAAATAGTGTACCAATTCGCACTTGGCTAGCGCGGTGGACTATGGCTTAAAACTCTCTCATTCTGAGAGAAGATGCGTGCCCAGCAGTGGGACAATAATGGGTAGCCGAGATGAATCTATACGTTTATATAATACCAATACAAAAAACCAATAGTATATAAATGTTTGCTTGTGTTTATTTGTGCGCATTAATCTTAGAAAAAACTTAATAGAATTTGAAGAGAGATATGTACAGAAGAATAATTTTATGGGGCGTAATATAGACTATCTTAACTAGAAAAAATGTTTAGAGTACTTGTTCAAAAAACGAAAAACCGTGATTCATACGTAAAAGCAACCGCGTGGAAAATTCGTCTACGAATACAGATTTAAATCACTTACATGTGGTTTATAACGAGTTACGTTGCTTGAGACGTGTGTTTCACAATGCATGGTAATCGTATAGAGGACATGAGAATAAAATACACATTGTTTACAATGTAAGTAAAGTAGAATCATTCATGGTTTTTCTGTGGAATCGTCACAATGACTCCTTTTTTTATAAGATTGAAGTAGCAAACGAGCATGCAGTCCACCTTATGGTAAGTAGTCATTTCCGCCCATGGGCATTTGTAAGCAACTTCATAAAGAACATGGGGTTCAATCTGAAGTCAATCTCAGACGTGTTGCTACTCCCGAGAACTAAGATGATCGCCTCATGTGAAAGTGTGCTGGCAACCACACCTTTCCATCGAAACGCAAAAACTGCATCACGCTAGAAATAGCAATACTCTGGTTCTACCACCTATTACCTTACCAACTCCTGCCTTATAATAGCAAACATACAAGGCAGTTGCCGGTTTTAAGGGTGCCATAAAGCCAAAACGCTGTTCAATGTCACTTCAAAAGGGTAAATTTTAATTTTTAAATTCTATTTAGGGTTAATTACATATTCATGGAGAGCAGAGATCTTTTGTTTTTTAGCATGGTACATTTATAGATCTGAAATGGAGGCGTAAAGATTCCAACCAGGAAGCATCGGCACATATATTTCTGCATTATAACAGCAGTGTAAGAGCTACTGAGGGTGTAGTAATAAGTACTTATCCGAGTCTTTCCGCATTGGTCCGCATCTAGGGTCTACTTCAGCAAAGACTAAAATTTGAGGTTGATGACTGATATCCATGGGCAGTAGTAGCAACTTATCATCCCAGGTTGAAATCACGATTATTTGCAACTTGAATACAACAGATAAATACGACTAACCTAACCTTATTCCCGAGCTTTCGTCTGCGTTGGTCTCGTTAATAAAATATCCACGTCCTATCTGTGTGTCATATTTCAGCAAATACTGACCAGTAGTTTTTGCGTGAAAGAGTAATAAGTAATAAACACACAAATTTCCTCACAAACTTTATCCTTAAAAAACATTTTTTACGGTCACAGCCCTACAGTAGCATTTTATACGGATGCGTCGTGGGTACTATGGACATACAAAGACGAATACACAAACGCCCAGACCCAGGGTAGAAATCTAAATTTATCATTCAGATACCTGTCTGGCCGGGAATCGAATCCAGAATACACAGCGTGACAGATTGCTATCATGACCACTCCTCCACGCGGGTTATCAATTTATAATACATATTAATAGCATACATACACTAACTTAATGGGTCACACGTCTACCCATGATTGTCCCACTGCTGGGTACGGGTCTTCTCGTCGAGAGTTTAGTCTATAGTCCACCGCGCTGGCCAAGTGCGGATTGGTAGACTTCACACACCTCTAAGAACTTTTTTAAAGAACTCTCGGGTGTGTAGATTTCCTCACGATGTTATCCTTCACCGAAAGGCAGTGATAATTATTTTTTAATTGGCACATAATTTTAGAAAAATCAGTGGTGCCTAGGTTAGAACCTCGGACCTCCCGATCGAGACCGCGAGTTTCAACCATTAGGCTATCACTGCTCTCTCTCAAGTTAATGAGTAATGTGCTAATAACGATATGTAGCACGATACTAATAAAGATGTAGTGCTTTACTAAACGAATGCGCAATTAGTACGCAGCAAATGAGCTGTTACCGGTTTTTTATAACTAGGAACGAAGATGTATGCTTCCGTTTATTAATGAGGGGTAATTAGAAGCAAATACTAGAACATTTTATCTTCATTTTATCATACTGGTTTGTATGCTTGCGGTGGAAATTGATGCTAAGTTTTGGTATTTCAATTTTATGGTATCTAATACAGCAAATTCTATTGAAGGATGTAAGAAGGATTTGTTTTTAAAAACTGTAACACACAGTAGGCATACTGCAACTAGGGATTGCAATCCGGAAAACCGGATCCGGTAATAAGGTGGATCCGGCACAAATTTACACAAACCGGATCCGGTACCAATTCACCACCGGATCCCGACCTCCACCGGATCCGGTGATTGTATATTTTGACAAACATTTCACATTACAAAAATAATTGCCTAGAAATCGATCCTTTTTTTTACACTGTTTTAACCGTTCGATTAATGCCGCCGGATCCGGTCGGATCCGGCCGGATTGAGAAAAAAACGGCCGGATTGAAAATGAGGCCGGATTGCAATCCCTAACTGCAACAAATTACCGTTTTACTCCCGCAGCACCACTGCCACACATGGGTACCCATTATTGTCCCATTGCTGGGCACGGGTCTCCTCTCAGAATGAGAGAGTTTTAGGCCATAGTCCACCGCGCTGGTCAAGTACGAATTGGTGGACCGTGGTGGTGCCACACATATTTTTTGCTTAATAACAGTAGTCTTAAGGTCTGCTGTTTTCCTCTTCCAAGGATAGTTGGTTGCGATAAAAACGGTAGATGCTGTGGGGGAAAAAATGAAAGTAAGAAATCGTATTGCAAAACTCTTGCATTGGAATGGGTGGTTGATGGGATTTTATTGTTTTTGTACTATATTCATAGCATAGACAAAATAAAAGACGCCCTGTAGTTCCGGGATCAGAATAGGGCTACGGCATCCCCTGCCTGTCGTAAGAGGCGACTAAAAGGGGCTTCCGGGGTTGCAGATGGCTAGAGTGGGAGCTCGAACCGTTCGGTCAGGCAATCCCGGGAAGCACGGCGGTATGTGTGGTCGCATACCGTCGTAAAGACTAGACGGAGCGGAGGGCCCAGCCGCCCATATGGGAGGAGCCCGATGGGGCAACGCGCTCGGAGGATTCCAAATTTATTTATAACGTTTGTATTTATGTTAAGTTTTCTGTTGCTTATAACAGTGTAATTTTGATTACAAATAATGATGCAGTTGTAGCAATGAACGGACAAGGTAAACTTGATATCTCGTATTATTTGAATGAATGAAACACCTCAATATACAAAAAAATATTGCAATTTTCTATGGACGCAAATGTGCAGAGTAATGCTAATAAATAGCCTTACAACAAAGCAATTCAATTTTCCAAAGTAGTCTATGAGCGCAGCTAAATACCCTTAGTCTGCTCTTGACGGTAATTATTAACTTTAGTTAACCAAAGATTAAGAGGCCTAATGATACAAAGATTCGCTGCGGTACATTAGTAACGGTAACACGTTTCATTCAGAGCTATTTGAAAATGACGTACCTACTGTTTTTAATTCATCCTTTTGTGAAGCTTACGTTATAAGGTCTTTGTGTAAGGTTCTTTAGTCAAGGTTGTTATTACACTTATATGGCCTTATACATTTGATTATAATTGAACGGATTATAGATTATCCTAGATTAATCTTGTACATCTTACTAAATGTATAAATGCGAAATGCTGTGAAGATGTATGTGTGTTTGCGTGAAAGGGTGGTGCCAACCCGTTACTGTCCCACTGATGGGCCTCTCTCAGAATGAGAGTATTTTAGGCCATAGTCCACCGCACTTGCTAAGTGCGAATTGGTGGACTTCACACACCTCCGAGTTTCTTTTTTATAAAGAACTCTGGGGTGTATAGGTTTCCTCACGATTTCCTTCACCGAATAGCAGTGATAATTAATTTCTAATACGCACATAATTGAGAAGAATCAGTGGTGCGTGCCTGGGTTTGAACCTCAAACCTCTCGGGCAACCTTCAGCCATCAGGCTATCACTGCTTTGGCATACACATAGTTTATGACCTTTTTTTTGTTTTCGAGGGGGAAACCTTCAAAAGGTACCCGACGCCGTGGGAGCGACGCAGGGTTATGTGGGATTTTTAAGGCACTAAAACCCCCCCGGTGGCCGTCCTTGGCGCCGAAAAGGAGGACTCCGGGATCTCGAAACGACTTCAACCGGAATCCTCCGAGCGCGCTGCCCAATAGGGCTCCTCCCAGATGGGCGGCTGGATTCACCGCTCCGTCTAGTCTTTACGACGGTATGCGACCACACATACCGCCGTCCTTCCCGGGATTGCCTGACCGAACGGTTCGAGCTCCCACTCTAGCAGCTTGCAACCCCGGAAGCCCCTTTTAGTCGCCTCTTACGACAGGCAGGGGATGCCGTAGCCCTATTCTGATCCCGGAGCTACAGGGACGATAGTTTATGATCTAGATTAACATAGCTAATGCTCATTACCATGACGTGACGAAACGAAGCTTTTCTTTCTAAGACATGGATATATTTTGATACCATTTGCGAATTTAAGACCAAACTAAAAAAGATGTGAAGTACTAATTTTCCAAACTTACGTTTTACAAAATATTTATTCAAGTTTTTAATTTCTGTAAAAATAATTTCATGACATTTTAATTTAATTTAAATGACATTTCCGATTTCTTGACAAATATTATTTTAATTTTCTCATTTGTTACATTTTATTAATTTTAATTCTGACAATTAATTTATATGTTATTTAAATTTTCCTGGATGTACTGAGCATGCTGTGATTACCTTATAATCATAAGTACAGTTAAAAATTGTTATGAGAAATATTACATGACATAACTTTGTTGCTGTTACTTGTGTTGGTGATCCAATAAAATAAATAAATATAGTTTTACGTCATATTTTAAAACTTTCAACAAACTCCGTAAATGCAGCATCTCTTTTAAAACACCAACACCTTTGTTTACATGTTTAATTTCGGTTCCATTTTAAACTAAAGTATAATACCATATAAAAACTTATTCGTATTATTACAACGTCATACGGCGTATAAGATTAATGTATAATATAATTGCAAATGTTTATAATAACAGTGTATCCAAGGCCTGGTAATGCTCATATGTACGTTTAATTCATCCGAGAATAATAATGGTCCAATTTAAATAATCACACGTTGTACTGATTAATATTAATCGTAGTCGACCTTCTGGCGAGGTATTGTGCCTATACTTATACAGAAGCGATGGCGGGTCCTTGGAAATGTTTGTATGTCTCAAGATGTAAAGGTGGTACACCATTAGAACTATTATATATACTATTTGGTACTAACGTCATTGTAATTTTAAACGCATGAAATATGTATTTTTTTTTTTTTTTTATTTGACTGAAGTAGCAAACGAGCATGCAGTCCACCTGATGGTAAGTGGTCACTGCCGCTCATGGACACCTGTAATCAACTTCATACAGAACATGGGTTCTATCTGAAGTCAAACACAGATGCGTTGCTACTCCCGAGGACTATGATGGTCGCCTCATGTAAAAGTGTGCCGGCAACCACACCCTTCTATCGAAACGCAAGAAATGCTTCACGCTAGAAATAGGTGTGGCGGTGGTACTTCCCCGGTCGAACTACACTGGTTCTACCACTTTTGATATAAAATGTAATGTAATATAAAATTTATCACATAGACGGAGGACTAGGAGATACCTATCTGATAATAATCATATATAATCAATTTAATATGATAATGTCTTTTTTGTTGATAATTATATGGAGGAATTAATATTCAAAGCATAAAACAGTCGTAGCCTTGACATTTTGCAATAAATAATACTTATTGGTAGGTTATGGGAGTGTGGTCCTATAGCAAAATATTTTTAAATGATCGTGCTTAATATACGAATATTAGTATGTCTGGTTTGAGACCCTAAGTAGTTGTTTTAACAATATTATTGAAATGTATGTTAGATAAAAAAAAATGGCATATTTTAGGTATTTTACTCATATTTAACCATCGTAAAGAGCCCTCGCATACAATCATTTTACCCATATGATTTTCTCATTCGAGTCGTTGTACAAACTCTTCTTTTAAAACATGGGGTTTCAAATACACCATTTTAATAAAATAATTGGTTTACTTAAATAGAATCTCGTCAATCCATTATTATCCCACTGCTGGGCACGGGTCTTCTCTTAGAATGAGAGAGTTATAGGCCATAGTCTACCGCGCTGGCCAAGTGCGAATTGGTGGACCTCACAGACCTCCGAGAACTTTTTTTAAGAACTCTCGGGTGTGTAGGTTTACTCACGATGTTTTCCTTCACTGGAAAGCATTGATATTTAATTTCTAATACGCACATAAATCAGTGGTGCGTGCCTGGGTTTGAACCTCGGACCTCCCGATCGAGAGGGCAAGTTTCAACATTACGCTGTCACTATACAACATTTAACTTCACCTAATATTCATGTCGCTGGCGAGTTAATATAATACGGTCAAAATTTGCGATTTTATCCTTCTATTTAAAAATGTAAATCAAGCTCAGATAGCGCTGATATTGCAAAGATGACCATAACGACGTTATGGGGGCCATAAGGAAATCCGCTGGCGATTGAGCGTACAATAAAACAGCGTCCAGCGGGTCACGAGTTACTCCTTCCATGACCTTTGATTTACGACCGAAATACCATTCTCAGGATTTACAAGGGTTTATTAATTGTTTATACGTATTTACTTAATGTTTAATTAATTTTACTTCGAAGCTATGGAAAATTCTAATTTGGTCAGTCACAATGATAAATATCTGTCTTACAAACATAACCGTGTAACATATTAGGAAGAATATACAAATTTTGGCCACTGACCTCAAAGTATATGGCTTCTGATATTCCGCAATATAAGATATAAGTATCACATGTTTTAATGGTGAAAGAAATCATCATTAGGTAACTTGGCTGCCTAAGAGTTTTTTAATATTTGCGAGGTTAGCTAATTCGCACTTGAGCGCTATGGACTACGGCCTCAAGCCCTGAAGGAGAAGGTCTTTCATTCCAAGTGGAGATTTTTCTCGGAATGCAATGGTCAACCGTCATTGGAGAGGCACAGGGCAGTATGAAATCATATCGCAACCATTGTCTTACGGAACCAAAACAATTCCATTTCACGATTGATTATTAAACGTGTTTTCAGCTTTCCCACAATTTCGCAGTTTCAAACACTCGGTTATAACACCTTATAATGGACGGAAGTTGTCATCGATCCGCATATAATAAGCAACCATTGTTGCGTTGTTACACTATTGTAACTGAGTCTAATTGACGTTATCGCAACGATCTGTTGCTGATAGGAACGGACTTTCAGTTGACGAAGGTCAAACGATAGGAAACGAATGGGATCGTTGTAGGGGAATTAGTTCGCGGAGTCACGCAAGGGCCGTGTAACAGGTAGGTATTTTTTATTTTTATTTGACTGAAGTAGCAAACGAGCATGCAGTCCACCTGATGGTAAGTGGTCACTGCCGCCCATGGACATCTGTAATCAACTACATACAGAACATGGGTTCCATCGGAAGTCAATCACAGATGCGTTGCTACTCCCGAGGACTATGATGGTCGCCTCATGTGAAAGTGTGCCGGCAACCACACCCTTCTATCGAAACGCAAGAAATGCTTCACGCTAGAAATAGGTGTGGCGGTGGTACATCCCCGGTCGAACTACACTGGTTCTACCACCTTGTATTTCAACGAATTGCATGTTTGGACAATTTTATAGAAGAAATTGTCATCACTCACATCTACAAAAAAAGGGGCTTCGCGCTGTCTGTCCCTATGTATGCTTAGATGTTTAAAACTACGCTAAGGGTTTTAATGGTTTTTTTAGTAGATAGAGTGATTCGAGACCAAGGTTTTTGGTAATACATGTATAATATATTGGAGAAGCACGTAATTTAAGATTTTTACTTTTAGGTGGAACGAAGTTCGCCGGATTAGCTAGTTTTGTTAAAAATTGGGCATGTTTCAATGAGGTAAATTGATAGGTCGGCTCTATTACATATGCGACCATCTTAGCTGTGGGAGTAGCTACGCATTTGCAATCGATCTCAGATGGAATATATGAAGTTGTCCATAGGCAGCAGTGATGATATACCACCGGGTAGCCTGCATGCTCGTTTGCTACCTACTTCAAAATCATAAATCTTTACTTAGGTACTCTTTACAGGTATATTACAAGAAGTTATAAGTTCTCGTAAAATATTTTATAAGTACAATAAGAATGCTGAACTTATTATTGTTAACAGTTAGCATACACGTATCCAGGGGTGTTTAAAACAAAAAATAATAATTTAATAGACATCAATCTATAGAAAGCCACAAAGAAAGTTTACTATTAATACTTACACTCATTTTCTGAACACGAGAATTTTTTGTCATTAATAACATGTCTTCAAACAAACACAAGTATTAAAAACAGAATCCATTAAAAATATACCTATCTCACATATCTATATTGAATTTGCTTATTCAATTTAATCTTTCAGATCATTTTAGGGCAATGTTTTTAACAAAGACGATTGATGGATATACTCGTAGAACAAACAATATTGTTTCTATTGTAGGTGAAAGGTTGATAGATTGTGTGGTACTTACGGAGTCACGCGATCAAACAGCATGTTACCATTACATACGTACCTGTAAACCAAACAATATTACCTGTTACATTGTTTCATATTTTCAATCTTACTACAATAATTTTACATATAAGCGCATTATGTTATATTAGTTAAATGCGAAAGCGTAAGTTTGTCAGAATGTACATAAGTGTATTTGTTATACTTTCATGCAAAAACAACTAGTCGGATTTCGATAAAAGGAGTTTGCCAAAAAAGTACATTCCACGTACACGTAGAGGGAAAATATATTATACAATAAAAACTAAAAATATAATTAACACTTTGAACCTCTCCACACTTGTCAGCTCATATCGTTTATCAACTGCCGCCATGATGGATCAATAGAAATCGAAATAATATTATTAAACGTTCCTCACCATGCATACCTATGTAATGTAAAGTACGTTAATGTACGTTAATATATTCCTTTTTTTGTTTTCGCGCATAAAAATCATGAAACGGAACGTATTAACGTGTTTGACAAAGTCAGTAATAAACGATATAAACGTTAATGCCTTAATGGTGCACTTATTGGTAGCAACAAAAGGTACAAGGAAACTGTTTAAACTATTCTATCGTCGTTTAAGTTGTACGAGTTTTTTATTTATAGCAATCGAATATGCCAACGTTCACGAATCGAAAACACCAACGTACGTGTACAATAAATTCGATAACTATGCAAACGTCCATACAATAATTGGCCATGTCCTTTGGCACACGCATAGTTGATAATATTAACATACAGGATAATAGCGTGGTAGATGAGACAAAGCGGCAAAGCTGCGGGAATAACTTAGTATCTAATGCATTCAGATATGTATAATCATCCCGTGTATCGCGATGTTACATATATCGTTTCTTATTACACTGTTTGCAGATCTGTTGAATTAATGTTTCATTGTGATTCGTGCAGTAGAGCGTTTGTGAGGGTTGTTAGAGAAAACGATTTCAGTATGTAAAATGTACAGGGTTTTGTATTGTTCATAAAAAGAAAACGGAGAGGTATATAAAACATTATTTGAAAAATGATGTGTTGTATATCTAAAAAAAATAAATCTTAATTATGGCATAAATGACATAAAACCTTTATTTTTTTTATCTAACTGAAGTAGCAAACGAGCATGCAGTCCACCTGATGGTAAGTGGCCACTGCCGCCCACGGACATCTGTAATCAACTACATACAGAACAGGGGTTTCATCTAAAGTCAATCACAGATGCGTTGCTACTCCCGAGGACTATGATGGTCGCCTCATGTGAAAGTGTGCTGGCAACCACACCCGTCTATCGAAACGCAAGAAATGCTTCACGCTAGAAATAGGTGTGGCGGTGGTAATTCCCCGGTCGAACTACACTGGTTCTACCACCTTGAAAAATCGCCTTGTTTCCAACGTCACCTTCGTAGCCTCAAAACAGCATTGTAGTACTGGATGCTGCTGTTTTTTTTAGCTTAGAAAGGCGTGATAAGGGACACGAGGCATTAAGTGCCAAAACGCAACTATTGAAAAATTCTTATAAAAAAGTTCTTTGAAATTAATTACGTGACAATTAGGTGCATTAGTGAGTAATAAAATGTTTAAGGGAACAAGCTCTTTTGCCACGGGTAAGATGTTGAATGAACTTCCTTTAAATTATTCCTGGATGCGCTATGACATGAGGCTCTTCAAAAAAGGTATGAAAAAAGCTCTTCTTCAAAGCCAGCGATGCACCAATGCATACGATGGTGACTTTTCTGGTTTTGCAAATATTCATAGGCGACGGTGGCTACTTTCTATAATAAAAAAGGTGGATTGTATGCGCGCATTTGTATATTTCAACATTTTATTTAAAAATAAAAATAAAACACTAAATCGCTTTCTACACTTAGCCCCACAGTAGGATTTATCCTGTGTCGTGGGTGCTATGGACACACACAAAGACGAATACACAAACACCCAAACCTGGAACAAGAATCTAAACTTATTATCCAGATACCTGTCTAGCCGGGAATCGAACCCAGGACCCACTGCATGTCAGACCGGTAAGGTAACCGCTGCGGCACGCGGGTCGTCATAAATGGAAGAGATGTAGGAGATGCATACGACACATGCATCGTAAGAATAGAAGAGACATAGTAGTATGCTGTACGTGTGTCAGTCCTCAGTAAAAAAATATCTTTTAGTTATGATACGCCTACGTTTTGCTGATGTAATTTATGATCTAAAGATGTTGAAGTTGCAAAAACATTTATGACGCAAGTTCAAAGAAAGTGCCTTCGGTGATATTAAGTCTTGTAGATAAAAAGTAACCTCGTATTTAGAAACATGACGTCAAAGTCCGCTATTGTGTGCTAAGAATAATAACGCCCCTCGCCTAAACCACGTCGTATTAAAAGACGGCGAGAAATGATCAAATAAAAGGTTTTATAACGACGGGTCCACAGAACAAAATCGTATATGAAAAATTACCAATTTACAGTATGAAGCTTAGAAGTTTTGTGGACATACAAACATTGATTACTTACGCCAAGAAAGACGATATATGGAAAATCATTGTAATAGCTGCTAAAATAAGAAACTTAATACGAATTAGATATAAAAATCAATAAAATATCGAATAATATAAGGTAATTTATCATATACCATTTTGTTCTAGGGGCCCGTCGATAATATACTTGCTGAAATCCGTGACCTACGCGCAGACAATAATATAATACCGACATTCAATCTGTATTTAGTAGATAGAGAGAGGTTTATTCCAACAAACTATTATCAATTAATTTCGACGTATTTTAAATAATACAAAACAATAATTTTACGGTAAATATAATGACACAAAATAAAAAAGATTACTGCTGGGTTGAAAATTTCAAATTCATAACTGAACTATATACTTCTTAGATCTAGGTAATAAAATAAATAATGAATCACTACATAGTATAAAACAAAGTTGCTTCCCGCTGTCTGCGTCTGCCTATGTACGCTTTAATCTTTAAAACTGCGCTACGGATTTTAATGCAGCTTTTTTTAATAGATAGAGAGATTCAAGAGGAAAGTTTGCATAATAATTTGGAGGAACACTTATAATTTTAGATTTTTGACTTTTAGGCGGAACGAAGTTCGCCGGGTCAACTAGTATTATATAACGTGTAAATTGCTTCAGTTTCAGATTCAGTGAATAAAGATTTTCCAATCATTATTCGGTTATAAAACAGCTGTGATTGACTTTTTAGCGTCCAGCTTTAAACTTACGTCAAAGGCTTCACTAGCCACCTAAAATCAGGTTATGATTAGATGCATCAGCAAAATAAGGTAGCTAACTCATGGCTAGCGAGAATATCGCTGATTGTTCATAGCGGATACTGGAACAAATCCTTACGTGGACAAGGTCACCGATTGACCTTACAATATGACAAGCAACTTATTTGGTTTGTTTTCCTTAAATGTCATCTTGCTGAGTGCCTACTTGCGTATTGTGTATACCAGGTCATTTTTCATTGCACCCGTATATGGCTAACTAAATTAAATTATCGAACGAGGAACTTGTCTAAGTGAATGTTCATTTATTACTTCTGCATTCGGAATACGTTGCTATTAAAACTCTGTCTAATAAATCATAAATGAATTATAAATAAACGTTTTTTTTACAAGCAATTTGTAATCTGGTAACCGAATTCTAAACACGTGTATAAGTTTGTTTAAATTATAAAAACCGAAATATATTTGACTTAATAATTTTGACGTTCTATGATGTATAACTTAATGTTCTTTTTCGTATTCACGAAATGCCTTAGATAATTTAAATTTGTTTGAAATTATTCGATATTTTATTGCTTTTTATATCTAATTCCTATTAAGTTTCTTATTTTAGCAGCTTATTAAGATAAAAATGCCATAAAGTTTATGTTTTATATATGGCGACACTACCAGTTACGTTTTAATATACCTTTTAATTGGTGTGGTAGGTTCATAATTAGACCTAGACTTTATTCTTTAGGCATTAAGCCCAACTAAAGCATATTCATGATCTGTGATGGAATTCCCCAAGGTATTAGCTTTATTCGTTAGCCAAATCCTTTGCTACAAACAGCATAAAAAGGTTTTCCAAGATATTATTATGAGTGAATGGAGTTAAAAATAGAATTAGTGGTAACTTATGGACATGTATAAAACTAAATGTTGATTTATGATAAAAAAAAATACCCGTTATTATCGAAAGTAAAACATTTCAAGTATTAAAGTAGCACAAAAACTTTTAAAGTACACCTATTCACAGTTACAATAAAGTGTCGCCTTGAATTTGTTACGTACGTGCTCAACTTTCGCACAACGACAAATTAGAAACGTGCTTGAAAAACTCTTGTACGTAAATAATAGTATGCCTATCGTAACATTGATGTAAGAGCTCTCATGCAGCAGTTGTGACTTGATGGAAGGTCGTAGATGCTGGCTGACTTACATGAGGCAAATTTAGTCCACAGCAATGGCAACGCTTGTAAAACCCCTTTTATACACGAAGTTGATTACAGATACACACGCTTTCTACACTCATAAAGTAAGTACATAGGAACACTGACTAATCAGATTACTAGAAATATCTGCTGTCAAACCACAGACAAAAACACGCTTTCTACACTCATAGCCCCACACTAGGATTTTCTCCTGTGTCGTGGGTACCATGGACACACACAAGACGAATACGCAAACATCCTGACTCAGAACATGAATCTAAACTCATCAGTCAGATACCTGTCTAGCCGGGAATTGAACCCGGGACCCATTGCGCGTCAGACCGATATGGTAACCGCCCCACCACGCGGGTCGTCAAGTAACAGGATCGCGTGGTATCAACTAGGAGAAGGTTATTGGATCTTCATGCACTGAAAAATTTGACAGATATTCATTGCCGTCAGCTTTAGTTAATCACGTGACAATTACATGTAAATCATGCAGAGGGTTTCAGATTTAGGCTTCGGTCAAGCACCAAAATGGTTTATGTAGAGAATTGATAGCCTAATGGTTGAAACTTGCCTTCTCGATCGGTAGGTCCGAGGTTCAAACCCAGGCACGCACTAATGATTTTTCTAAAATTATGTGCGTAATAGAAGTTAGTTATTACTGCTTTTCGGTAAAGGAATACATCGTGAGGAAACCAACACACCCGAGAGTTCTTAAAAAAAAAGTTCTCGGAGGTGTGTGAAGTCCACCAATTTGCACTTGGCCAGCGCGGTGGACTATGGCCTAAACTCTCTCATTCTGAGAGAAAACCCGTGCCCAGCAGTGGGACAATAATGGGTTGACGAGAGTGACGAGAGAGATACTTGTATTGCTATGTTGATTTAAGTGTGGACAACAGGGATAAAGCGATTTTGTAAAAGCATGTATAGTACGAGAGAACGTATATTTAGGGAGAAATTATTTATTTAGAAAATTTAGGGAGATAAAAGCAAACTATGTTTGCATAACAGGAAGTTTAACAGGGAACACATAATGGGAATTTATTGTCAGTTATGTTTTAAAGCAACAGGCATTTCTAAAGAACTAATGGGATGCTGAGAAGAGTGGAATTCATTGAGTAACCTTGCGGCGGCGGCTTGCGTGTTCCCGCGGGAAATTTGCCTGTCTAGCCATGCCCGTAGGACATTGAGATGTATGTCTTTGTAAATTGCTTGAGGTTCTCTTTGAAGGCTACTTGAATAATACACATAACTTCTTACATCATGGTGGAGTTAGATGTTTTCAGAGAATGTTCACAATTGTTCATAACGTATGTTTTAATTTATTTATGGCACATAGTTGATACATTCAATTTTCTTGAGATTTTTAAGGTACTATTTCTTGTTCCGACTCATTAGACACCGCTACTTAAGTATTCGCACCACAATTTTAATAACAGAGTAGTTTAGGTCAATTTCAGTACCAGTAACGATCGTGACTTGTAATAAAATTTTACTTCGACGTTGTTTATAACCGAAAATCTAGCTAACGCTTTTAAAAATAAATTTAATTTACCTTCGTTCAATAAACCAGCAGATTCTGGCGTTTAACTGAAATTTACTAGCAATGCAGATTTTATGAAGCCCATTACTTTGTAGGCTGTATAAATTCATAACGTTTGCTTTACAAACGAAAACATTTCCGCCCGTCAGCAATTGTAAGGAAAACAGGAAATGAAGAAAAAGGAGTTAATGGATACAGAAAATGTTCCACTTCCATTTTTAAATTTAAAACATGGAGAGACGATAGAACGGATCGAGGATGCAACAAGTGAAATAAGGAATGAAACATTTCTGCTTCAAAACAATGAGCTTTAAGAGCGAAATGTCCTGATAATACGCGACATTTTTTCTTTTTAAACTTACTGGAGAAAATAGAACCAAAATATATGAAACGACAGGATTATAAAGTGCCGTGGACAATAAGCTAAATGTAGGAGTGAATAGCAATCAATACCAAAAAAACATTGAGATTGCATATAACTTATCTAATTGGTTTTTGAAAGGTAAAAATTCTACTAATAATAATTTCATTGATACCCTGTTTAAGTTCAATTAAATTGATTAAAATTATAATGAAATCATATATAAATAAAGGACCATGAAATGTTTCATTGAACTTGTTAAATAATGAACAGCAACTTTTTAGCAAACAAGTACACACTTATGAAGTTAAATATAAACTAAAATTTCAAACTGCAATAATTTAAGCACCTTTTTACAATTTTAATAAACATCTACAAATCTAAGGAACTTTTCTCTTCATAAATACAAAGCTTTATACTTAATGGTGGAAGTTTTTTGGCATTCAGGTTTAAAATTGCCGTAAAGAATAAGTCGTTAATCCCTCCAATGCTTTCCGCGGTTATAGAGACCGATGCATAAAGTTTCTTGAAAACTACGACGGTACTAACTCTTATTTAAGAGCTGAGTTTTGAGAACTAGGTCACGGATTTGTAAGTTTGCCTTGTAGTCTGTAAATAATGAGTTTACAGGATTCAGGATTAAAAGAAGTTGTAGTAATGTGTATTTAAGCACAACAATTAGTTCTCTTTTCTGTTGCTAAGCTTTCTTTCGTTCCTCTTTTACTCTCTCTACTTTGACTTTAAGTATTTTGAATAAGCTCCTATTCCTCTATCAGATTATTGTGACATTTATTAACTCCTGTAAAGGTAGTTAAGTTTCTAATATTAAACACAATGTCTTCTGTTTAAACAGCATTAAATAAATATCGATGTATGAAATTTGTGACTTGTGAAATATGACTGAAAACCATTCTTTTTTTTTGTTTTGATTTATAGTTTGTCTCAAAATAATGGTATTAGAAACTATAGACGTGTAGATGTATTCTGTCCACCAATTCGCACTTGGCCAGTGCGGTGGACTATGGCCTAAACTCTCTCATTCTTAGAGAAGACCCGTGCCTATTAATTATTATTAAACTAGTCGTGTACCCTCATTATGGATAAATAAAGATTCATTACAGTTCTACTAGGACTTATTAACACAAAGGTTACACTGAAAATAAAATCCCAAGCCACTGTTAGTGCGTCACGGCTAATATTTGCCAAACGTACTGACTTATCTAATGGCAATGAAAGCTCTAGCCAATAAACCGGACTAAAGCCTTATATCAAGTGTAAATATTTGGCTGTTTGCTTTGCGAGATCACCTTCAGGGTGTGTGGGGATCTATAGCTTTAGATATTGGCGATGGGTAAAGAATGAAATAATACCACAAGGCGTACATACGATTTTTTCCAAATCTCATATAGCTCTTTATGAGAATAAGGAGACATCAATGCTCTTGTTGTTGCTGTATACGGGTTGCAGTAGGATGAGTATTACTTAACGTTTCAATTTAGTTCTGCTTTAATTTGGATGGAATCTACTTTTTAAATGTGTAGAAATGCAATGTATTAATCATGATTATGGATGTAGGGACATGTAATATTGCAATCTTCATGTCAGCAAATAAAATGAGATCAAGTGAATTGTGATTGTGTAAGTGTTGCATTTCACCTAAAATGATGATTGCATTTCAATGCATTTCACCTAAAATGATGATTGACGACCCGCGTGGCGCAGCGGTTACCATACCGGTCTGACGCGTAATGGGTCCCGGGTTCAATTCCCGGCCAGACAGGTATCTGAATGATGAGTTTAGATTCCTGTTCTGGGTCTGGGTGTTTGTGTATTCGTCTTGTGTGTGTCATGTACCCACGATTCAGGAGAAAATCCTACTGTGGGGCTATGAGTGTACAAACCGTGATTCAAGATCGATTAAAATGGCGCAGATTAGGGAAGGCCTACATCCGACGTATGGTTGAATCCTGATTCCAATGTTTGCGACCCTATTATTAGAATAAAGTAAAAGTCTTTCAAATGAAAATACATTATTATGAGTATATTACAACTTGAGTGAGGCTTGCAGATATTTAAAGATAAGAAATTTATTTTCACGGAGTTTGCGAAAGTTATAACAGGGTTGTTTTGTGGGACGACAAAATTCTCCTTTCTGTGCCTTTCAGTGAAGTATGTACTAGCATTCGTATGGGTATCTTTGTGTTTTTCGCGGAGATATAACGAACGGTATTTCCTACCTTTTTCAGGTCTTTTGTGTTTGAATGTAGGATGAGATGCGGGATGATACGCGTGTTTTTGCTCGAAAAATGTATGACAAAAAGGGTGCGTCTTAAGAAAGTATTATTGAAGGCAGCTTCGTATAAACAGGCACATACATTTACCTTTGCAAGAATAAGTGTATGTAGGTTCAGCTATATATTTAATGCACAAACAGGTACAAGTTCACCACCAAAACGTCACCACGAAAATAATGAATAAATAGTTTGACAATGTTTTATAAAAATAATGATTTATAAAAACTTCATTTGTTTCTCTATGTTTGTTGTATGCTGTATGATAAGC
Source organism: Spicauda simplicius (assembly GCA_949699795.1). Lineage (NCBI taxonomy): Eukaryota > Metazoa > Arthropoda > Insecta > Lepidoptera > Hesperiidae > Spicauda > Spicauda simplicius. The sequence continues at coordinate 20,123,683 of OX453057.1, forward strand.
CTAAATAAAATAAAACAAAATAAATCTTTCTTTGTTTCTTCCAAAATTAATAAATGAAAAAACAATTTACGAAACCATATCTGTTTATACAACCAACTTCATACAGAGCTTACAGGTAAATACATTAAAGGGTTAGATAAATAACAAAGAATAAAAGATAGAGGTAATTTTCTCCGAAAGCTTCCATTTAGGGACATTAGAGACCTAATTAGCTGCTCGGTGTCGTGTTTGGGTATCAAATAACGATGTGTAACGCGACGCAGAGTGGCTAAGCCAATTTGGACTAATTACACCGTTTGGGAACGAACGACATTTAACAGGAGCTTCGGTAATAATATTTACTTACCATGAGGAGGAAGTGTATATGGGTTTATCCAGGATTTTCGATTGCTTACACCAGGTCAAGGTAGACTTAAAGAATTGGATGTTAAATAAGGTTATGTTCTTTCTAATATGAGAATAATGAATATATAAGGCTGAAGTCCTTCTATTTGTCAAGTTAACTGCCTCCTTTTAACATGAGTATCTTTATGTTCACGTCCACCAATTCGCACTGTCCACCAATTCGCACTTGGCCAGCGCGGTGGACTATGGCCTATAACACTCTCATTCTGAGAGAAGACCCGTGCCCAGCAGTGGGACAATAATGGGTTGAAGATGATGTCTATGTTCGTGTGCACTTTTCTTTTGTCAGGCACATATAGGGTAAGTCCTCCTTTTCTTAGTGTTCGAAAGACTTTTAGGCTACATACTCACGGAGCGCTTTTCACCTGCGGCCGCCGCGGTTGCGGGCCCGCAACTGCGGCGGCCGCGGGTGAAAACCGCCTGTAGCCTGAGGCTATGATCTAACGCAAGTCAAGTGTAAATTGATAGATCATTTAACACTTTTATAATGACAAAAGGTCTCCTAATTCGAATTTGTCATTTAACATGCTTTTGATGATTTACATAATTTTATAACGATTTTTATGTGTCAAAATTGTGGTAAACCTAATGATATAAAAGGCGGACTTAATGCTAGGAGCATTATCTGCCAGTCTACCAATTGGCTAAGCAAAACATGCAATGAGTAAATATTAAGAAAAAGCATGATTCTTACAGAATACCTGGTGCCAGCCCATTATTGTCCCACTGCTGGGCAAGGTCTTCTCTCAGAATGAGAGTTTTAAGCCATAGTCCACCGCGCTGGCCAAATGCGAATTGGAATATCTACAAAACTTATTCTACATAGTGCTTATAGTCCCAAGAAAATAGGTTTAGGTTACGGAAAGCACGGAATTATTAGGGTTTCAAATTTATTAATTAGTGCCGGAACTCTATTTATAGAGTTCCGGCACTAAAACACTAGGTTCGGTATGACTGTGTTCTCGCCTAGCTACGTAAACAGCAGACTTTAATTTAATGAAATGGCCGCTTAGGTCATAGTTTTTAATTTTAATGAATCATAAACAGACGATTAAACTGGTATTAAAATTAATGGAAACGGTAGAATGTCGTGAAATTTTCATTGCCATTTTCATTTTGGTTGTTACAAGGACATGGTATTTGTTGCCCTGCACTTATAATGCGGTGTTTTTTGAAATAGGGCTTTTTGCATAATGGTCGGTATTAGACTTTTACCCGTACATTTTATTTTATTCATACACTTTATTGATAACAGGGAGACTTGCGGTAGACAACAGTAGGTACTGTTACATGGACGACTCGCGTGGCGGAGCGGTTACCATACCGGTTTGACGCGCAAAGGGTTCCGGGTTCGATTCACGGCCAGACAGGTATGATGAGTTTAGATTCATGTTCTGAGTCTGGGTGTTTGTGTATTCGTCTTGTGTGTGTCCATGGTACCAACGACACAGGAGAAAATCCTACTGATTTGATTGATTTTGTCTATTTATGTATTTATACCCCTTACGTGTTGCCACGCGTGCTTCCAAGAATACTTAAATATAGTCCAGAAATAATAATTATTAAATATTTATGAAATTGGGCAAATAAAATTTCATATTGAACAAGTGCCTATGGTAGAGGGAGTCCCTTACCCCCCCCCCCCATAAACATAGATCCATGATTATTCAAATTCAAATACAAAATTCATTTATTAATTAGATAACCAGGATCCATTTGTTAGTAACAACACTTATTCCTATTGTTAGTAGAAATTACTTCATTGCACAATCTACATTCTTTATAACAAATTTTACAATCTCGCACCTATAAGTACGTACGTTTCAAAATTTATATTACACAAATCGTAAGTGTTTCGAAACGAAAGCTAAATACTCGTATCATGTGAAGACAAAGTCCAGATAATATCTCAATCACAAGGCGAATAAAAGCGTATATAAAATAAGTATTTCAACACTAGCGGTGACATAACATGATCGCCTTGAGGCTTATTCGTGTGTGGATATGTACTGATATACTTTTAAGGTGAGGAATTGACGCAACGGTCAACGGTTTTTTTAACTGACTGAAGTAGCAAACGACCATGCAGTCCACCTGATGGTAAGTATGCCGCCCACTGCCGCCCATGGACATCTGTAATTAACTTCATACAGAACATGGGTCCATCTAAAGTCAATCACATATGCATTGCTACTCTCGAGGACTATGATGGTCGCCTCATATAAATATGTGCCGACAAGCACACCCTTCCATCGAAACGCTAAGAAAATCTAATCGTTATAAAGTTAATCGATGTTGTCTTGTATTTAAGTTGGAATTTATGTTACTAGGGTAACACTACAGATTCATACAGGTTTACCTACTATTGTTCGAGAATTGAAGTTAACTTATACATACATATGTACATTGTTAATTAATATACCCTCCAAACAAAAAGCTAGCAGTAGTGACAAAAGCCACACTCTGTATGGCCATAAAGTTATATAATAAACTACCTTACCAATTAAAACAAATAAAGAAAGACCACATATGTGCCAGAAAATTAAAAAATATATTAATAGAAAAATGCTATTACACGTATGACGAATTCTTAAACGACGATTAAAAAATATAAAATACAAAAAATATTTAATCTTCTAAAGTTATCAGCATTGTAATATAGTGTCTAATTGTAAGTCTTTTAATGATAAATACGAGTATGTGAGTGCCATACATTTAGAACGCCTTAACCGGCATATTCAATTTTTCGGCGCCCTTTTCTAAACATCTTATGTAATCAATATTATGGTAACCCAAAAATTGACTAAATAAAGATCTTTCTTTTTTTCTTTCTTTCTTTCATGAGCAAGTTTTGTCTATAATATTGGTGAAGTGAATTAATCCCAATTTTTATCGTTTATTAATAAAAGTTGATAGATATGTAAACTTTAAATATTAATCGTAGCAAAACTTATAAAAACCTCCAATCAAAAGTCACCCAAGATAGCCGCGATAATAAAAGAAATGTGAACAAAAAGATCGGGTGCTTTTATCAAGAGTGCAGACGGTTCAATAGAAATTTAAAGTTTGAAAATCAAACAAAAACTACATTCCTAGAGGTTCAATATCATCAGCCTGTGATAACGGAACGCGACAGTGCGATCCAAACTTTGATCAAACAGAACTTTGAGAATCAGTTGCCAATCCACTTTTAACTTTAAGAGTCTTGCAGCATGATTGTAATTGGCGTGGGGCGAAAGGAAAAGATGGTCGCAGTTCAAGGCGAAAAATGCAATTTTGTGACTTATAACTTTGAGATAAAATTTATAATGGAACGTGGGCCCAATGTTTGCCGTATATACAAATATTGGCTTTGCTAGGTGTGTACGTACATTTCTTTACTGTATTTCAAACCGCATTAGACCTCGTTAATAAGAACCACGTGTAACTGTTGGCAAACGAAAAGCCATTGTGTGCTTATACATCTATTACTTCAGGGTTTAAATAAACTTTTTGTGCGTATTATAGTTTGGTATATCTCTATACATTAATACGTGAAGCAAAAACTTGTGGTGCATTTTTAAGTAATATGCCGCAGACGGATTAGTGTGAATTTTGTACGGTTATAGTGGACGTAGAGAAGGAGTGCAGAATGTTATTTTTTATTTCAAATAATGCATATAACATACATAAAATCAACGAAAACAAATTACACACACTACCATGCATTTGACACATAAATAATAAACGAAATTAAACATTCAACATATGAAAATACAGAACGTCAAAAATGTCAGATGTCTTTGTCAAAATACCCGTTATTGATTTTAATGCACATTTGTTATTTAAACCTCTTTTTATCTTTCAGATGTATTAAAATAACTTGAAAATTAATAAAAATTGAATTTAGGAAATACTTTGGGCAGTATCAAGTTTAGTGTTTGAGTTGAATTACGGTCGAATTTCGACCGTTGCGACGGGTGACTAGTATAGTTAACTATATTGCACAATGAAAATAAAAGAGACCTTATGCGGAATTTGCTTTTTGTGAGGTTTCTTGTTTTAATGCTATTAAAGGAATGTATTATTTATGTTTATTCATGCACAAAATCTTTTTTTTTATTCGCTAGACTATAGATAGACTATAATGTAGTTTTAACTAAATAATTAGGTATTTTTTTTTCTAAATTTTGAGTTTGTTTTCATTCGTTCTACCTTCTTCTTCTTGTGCAATATAGTATACTATATGTCATATAAAATATAGTATCAATTTTATAATAAAAAAACATTTATTTTTCGTTATTATTTCACAATGAAAGTATTTGATTTACTTACTCGTATGTATGTCATCTTATAACAATATTTTAAAAGATATAGCCTCCGTATGGTATACTAGCACTCATTGAATAGAAAATAGCACCGTATTTAAAAGGTTAAAATGTTTTCTTTCAAACAAACACACTGGAATACCGTTTTGCGCTCTGACAGCACATCGCAGATAACAGCTTACGGATATTGCAGATCAACATTATATTGTGTACGTAAGAATTGCTTCTCTATATAATTGCCTATTACGTTTTAGATATGCGTAATTTTTGTAACGGATGTTTCATTGTTCAGCGCGTACCGGATTTTAATTTTAATGAATTAATGTGAGCCTAAAATTGACGTCATAAATGTTAATTACTTCATTGTTAGCCGCTGTAGTGTCTAATTCGGGATAACATGTCCAAAGTAGACATGGTTGCTTAGCAACGCGTACTTAGGCTTTTTATTGTTATGTAATAAATAAAGGTGAGCATTCACGTTACGACGGTCGCACGGACTGTCGCACGAACTACGGTCATATGCGACAAGTTCGATCGTGAATGGCTTGGTCCTAAGGCGGACTGTACGACCGAATTCATGTCACAGGTTCGTTGAAGTATTCCTCGAACTTCGTCCGTTCGACAGTCCGATCGACCGTTGCAGCGTAAATGCCCACCTTAACACATATTTCAGAGGAACTGTGTCCCGCGGATTCACTCGTTGCCTAAGTTAACACAGAATTGCATTATAAATATATATATATATAGGTTGGTTATAAAAATGTCATGGTTGAAGTTGACCATTTCAGAACTTCAGTTTCGGGCACTTCTAACGCAGACCTTTATTGCAAAATGTATAGCCATTTTATATTTTGCATGCTAAATAAATGTATTTAAAATTACCTTTCAATGTTTGTTTAACGTTACTTAATTTTACGTTCCATTTCTGCACCGTCAGTTTCAATCGGACGGCTAGCAAAGTGTCTTATGAATCAAGCTTATTAATTAAACTGTGTCACACTCATTGCGACTTTGATAAGCCATCAGCCGATGCATACATTTAGTAACATGTCAATGTATTACAACTTGATTTTAATCTCAGGGATTGCAGCTTATACGAAGGCTCGTTACACGATTTATAATTTGATTTAAACTATTTTGCTATCATTATTAATTCTTTACTAGTTGACACGGCGAACTTTGTTCCGCCTAAAAGTCAAAAATCAAAAATTATCAGTGTTTCTCTACTTTATTATGATCTCTCTCCCTCTTGAATCACTGTATTTATTAAGAAAACTGCATTAAAATCCGAAGTGTAGTTTTAAAGATCTAAGCATACAGAGGGACAGACAGCGAGAAGCGACTTTGTTTTATACCATGTAGTGATTAAACATCGAATTTTGTTACTCAACTAATAGTCTAACTTAGTTTTCTGTTTATTTGAAAAAAAAATAAACTTTTTACATAGTCGATTTTTGTAACGATACACAATCGTTTCGTATTTCATATCGATACGCTACCGTTTTCTCATATCGATATTGCGAGCACAGCTTATCCATGTCGTGTTCATAGTATCAGATATACGCTATGTACCTATGTACATCACTCATTTTGACACATTCATTTTAACTTGCTTCCTCTCTTTCACACTTGAGCGAGCAATATAAGGTTGAGATCAGTTTTTGTTTGTTCTTTGTTTAGTTATAACCGTTATGTGTACGGTAACAGCTATGTATACATCGATACGATTAGATACATGAAGTAACCGGCTAAGTGCGAGTCGGACTCGCGCACGAGGGTTACGTACCATTATATATAAAATAATGGCACAAAAATCACGTTTGTTGTAAAGGAGACCCCCATAAATATTTATTTTGTTCTGTTTTTTTCTATACTTTAACCTAATGATAGGGCAGACGGGCTACCTGATGGAAACTAGTCACCGTCGCCTATGGACATTGGCAACACCAGAGGAGTCGCCAATGCATCGCCGGCTTTGAAAGAGAGCTCTTTTCGCACCTTTCTTGAAGAACCGCATGTCGTAGCGCTCCGGGAATACCTCAGGAGGAAGTTCATTCCACAACTTGCACGTCCGTGGCAAAAACGAGCGTGCATAACGAACCGTGGAGGACCGCCACATGTTCTCTGGCGGTTTGGACGAGTTTTTTGTTTTTAGTATTTGTTGTCATAGCGGCAACTGAAATACATCTGTGAAAATTTTAACTGTCCAGCTACCTGGTAAGCCTGGTAACAAACCGACGGACAGCGAAGTCTTAGCATTAGGGTTCCGTTTTTTTACGTACGGAACCTTAAAAAGTGATTTTATACAAGGTATATCGTAACCGTCCTAGCGAAACTAGTTCCTCACCTCGTTCTATCTATTATCTCGTCCTTAATTGAAACGTCGAGATCCTGCGTGTGTGCGTAATTGAAATTTGCTTCCGATTATCGCCCGGGGAGCTTTGTTATGCATTTCAATGCGTTGTCGTGGTGTACGCAAATAGCATACTCCTGGTATCGTGGAGGATGTAATGAAAGATTCATGAGGACTCGTAGATTAGTGGTGGGTGCAATCGAAGACAATATTGCATTTTAACAATATCGCAATCGCGCTGTTAGATATTTGGTAATTTTGGTATACCTGCGTTATGAAGTTTTCTGTAACAGATGTAAGGAAATACGGACGCAGGAAAGCGAATGACAAAAAGTACGAATTTAAATTATATTATGTAAAATCAATTATACTAATCATAGAACGGTTGTATAAATTAAATATTATAGATTTTAATTTAAAATTCCATATAGGTACTATAACATTTAACATTAGATAAAAAATAATTTAAAGGTAATTATGATGGATATTATGTAATGTAAAAGTTATGATTTTTTCCAATAGTTTTTTTGGTGAAATGTTGTATTTTTCGAGATACGACAGCTAATATTCGAAATAGGTAAATAGAGTAATTTCCAGCAAAATCTATTTGACTATATTATGTCCGTTTGTGTATTTTTAACTTTAGGATCACTAGTCTATGTTTTTGGAAACCTATTATCAGGCAAGGTTTTTGTTAACCATCGATTAAGATAGGTAAGTCGGGCTAGCAAAAATTTAAGTTGATTTGTACCGGGGTTTGTCGTGTCGGAAAAGAAAAACAAAAAAATATAAATAAGCACTTTTCCGTAGCAGAGTCGCGGACACTGATAATGTTGCAATAATTATAGCCAATAACAAGTCTTTATGCTAAATGAATGTATTTTAAAAATACTGTAGGATCACCACTGTAGGGTGTAGCGGTGTCCTACTGACTCCAGGTATTGTAGTGGCGGTTAAATGAAACTACTGGTTCTTCAGAAGGCTGAGGCTTGAATGGAATGCTTTATTAAGGAAGGCACCCTATATTTATATTCCCGGCTACAATTTTGATCGACCAATAATGACTTAAATAATTATACAAACCAATAAAATAAAAGGAATTTTTACCAATAATTATTATGTAACTAAGTAAATAATATTATAAATAATGAATAAATAAAAATGTAAATAATAGATAAGGTAGTTACAAGAAATGTTAGAAAGAAATAGAAATCTAGGCCGTCTCGCTTGTGCTGCCGGCTTGCTATAAATATAGCGCGGGTTGCTAGCGCGCGCATCCTCGGATCGGCGGCGGAGACGTGTGGACATCTCTCAGCGGCGGCGAGTGCTCCAAGAAAGCGGCGGCGAGTTCCGACGATGATGCTGCGTGATGAAGATTATATGGATAATCTTGAAGCTGAAGATATTTTGCCGACGATGAAGTTGTTTCTTGTTTCGAAAACAAATTATTCAGAACGTCTTTATATGGTTTCCTCTTCGGAAGAAATCAAAATATCATTGTAACCATAGCCGGGGTAGTTGCATAATAAATGTAATGTTGGTACTTGATGCAAGTCATTGTTACCGTAGCCGGGGGTAGTAAGAATATAAATATTGTGCGGTACTTGCACTGCCGCTACAGTACTCTCCCCCTAGCGAAAGCGTACCGGAGGCTTGACGGCTCGCCCATATCTTGTAGTCTTCAAGATAGATTTACTTTGACTTGATGTAGGTGTTGATGTAGATATTGATGAGCTGTCTTGCTTCCTCTCTGGTGGGTGACGTGATGGTACCTGTAGGTCTTCCGAAGTATCCTCATTGATAGTATAAGCAGGCTTGAGTCGGTCGATTGAGATAACGGATGATCTGTGACCGGGTAATTCCAACTTGAAAGTCTTGCTATCTCGCTCTAAGACTTTATACGGTCCGTCGTATGTAGGTTGGAATGGTTTCCTTACAGCGTCGTTGCGAATAAAAACTTCTTTGCAGTTACGTAGGTCTTGATGGATGAATATCGGCTTCTTATTTCTGTGCGAAGTTATTTGATGCGATACATTGCGAATCGATTCTTGAAGTCGATTGACGTAATCGGTGTCCATCTCTTGGTTGGTTATTGATGTTGAAGTGAAGAAATCGCATGGTAGACGTAGGCTGCATCCGTATGTGAGTTGTGCGGCGCTAATACCAGTATCTGTGCGAGGTGCTGCTCGTAGACCCATTAATACTGTAGGTAACTCATCAATCCACGTTGTATGTTCAGATAGACGAGTTTTGATAGAATTTTTGAGCGATCTGTGCATCCTCTCTAAGATTCCATTGCAAGATGGATGAAACGGCGTTGTCCTAGTCTTCTCAATACCCATTGTTTGAAGTAATTTTTTGAAGAGATTGCTTTCGAAGTTTCTTCCTTGATCGGTTGTAATTATCTTTGGTGAACCGAATCGAGTAATCCAATTTTCGTAGACAATTCTCGAAACAGATTCTGCTGAAGTGTCATCTGTAGGTATTGCTTCAGGCCATCTCGTTGTTCTATCGATCATCGTAACGAGGTATCGATATCCTTGAGGTGAAGTAGGTAGTGGTCCGACGATATCGATGTGTAGATGTTCGAATCGATCCGATGGTGGAAATGAAGATGGGCTGCTTGATGTATGTCTTTGTACTTTGCATGTTTGACATTGTAGACATTGCTTCGTCCAGTTTCCGACATCAACTTGCATTGAAGGCCAAAAGAATCTTTCTGTAATGAGCTTCTTTGTTGTTCTGATGCCTGGGTGACTAATGTTGTGAAGAGCGTTGAATGCTTCACGACGACATTCTTCAGGTAGGTATGGACGCATAGTAGAAGTTGAAGCTTCACAGTAGATAGGTAGATGTGACATCGGTAAAATAACTTGCTTGATAGATAAGTTATTTTGGTTCGATAGTTGCTTGATCGTATCTCTATCTCTGTCTTGCGCTTCTGCTATCTTGCAATAGTCGATTGTCGTTGGACATGATACACTGTCGATCCGTGTGCGACTGAGTGCGTCGGCGACTAAGTTGTCTTTCCCACTGACGTGACGAATATCAGTGGTGAATTCACTGATAAAAATTAGTTGTCTTGCACGACGTGGTGTTTCCGATGTTGAAGGTTTCTTCTGAAGTACATAAGTCAATGGCTTGTGGTCGGTGAAAACTATCAGGTTTCTTCCCTCGAAAGTTTTTCTGAAGTGCTTAATAGCCATGTAGATAGCAAGTAGCTCTCGGTCGAATGTACTGTAGTTGCGTTGTGCATCGGAGAATTTCTTCGAAAAATAGCCAAGTGGTTGCCATTTTCCATTAATGTGTTGTTGAAGTACGGCTCCCGCTGAGTTATCAGACGCGTCGCTGAAGATAGCAAGTGTTGCTTCATGTGATGGGTGAGCGAGTAAAGCTGCATTTTGAATCGCGAATTTACAAGCTTCGAATGCCTTTGTGGCGTCATCGTTCCATTCGATTATAGTTCTATCTCTTTTCTTTGTATTATGAAGGTAGGCGTGAAGCGGTGCTTGTATTTCGGATGCATTCGGAATGTGTTCTCTATAGAAATTTAACATTCCAAGAAATCTTCTGAGTTCTTCAATTGTTTGTGGTTTGGCGTAATCGACAATTGCTCGGACTTTTTCTGCAGGCGGTTTGATTCCTTCCTTACTAACGGTGAAACCAAGAAATTGAACTTCTTGTTGTCCAAATATGCATTTTGATGGGTTGATAGTGATTCCATTTTCTTCTAGTCTATGTAGAATAATACGTAGATGCTTCTTATGAGTTTCTTCATCTGGGCTTGCAACTAGAAGATCGTCGATGAATGCGAATACGAAATCGAGTCCTTGAAGTACTTCGTGTATGAATCTTTGGAAGGTTTGACCGGCGTTCTTCAATCCAGGTGTCATTCGTGGAAATTCAAATAATCCCATAGGTGTGATTATTGCAGTCTTGTCTATGTCTTCATCGCGTACTTTAATTTGTTGGTAGGCTCTGTTGAGATCGATTGTGGAGAATATCTTCTTGTCCGACAGATGATGAGTGAAGTCCTTGACTCGCGGTATTGGGTAGCGGTCAGGAGTTGTAACAGAGTTGAGTCTTCTGTAGTCTCCACAAACTCGTAGTTCGCCATTCTTCTTAGGTACGACGTGAAGTGGTGATGACCAAGGGCTTTTGCTTGGGCGGCATAATCCTTGTTCTATCATATTCTCAAATTCCCTTCGGACTTGCTCGTAGCGGTGTGGTGCGATTGGACGTGCGCGACAATGAAGTGGTGGGCCGGTTGTTTCAATGAAGTGTTCCACGTTGTGCTTCGGTGTGAGCTTCATTGAAGTTAATCTTGTTATTCCGGGAAATTCAGCTAGTAGCTTATGATATGGCTGTTCGACGTCTATACTTCTTATAGTAGGAAGGTTTGTTGCTTGCACGAACGAGTTACACGAAAGATTGGTCTTCCCATCGATGATCTTGCGATTCTTAATGTCGACAACTAGTTGGTGATGCGTTAGAAAATCAGCACCGATTATAGGTTTACTGACTTTCGCGATGATAAACTTCCATTTGAATGGTCGACGTAGATTTAAATCGAGTTCCATTGTCTTCTCTCCGTATGTTGGAATTTCTGTATTGTTTGCGGCATAGAGTTTGAATTCCAGTGGCTTCATCTTCTGTTGCGGCGGAATAACTGAGATGTTCGCTCCAGTGTCGATTAAAAAGTTGAGGTTGCTTCGCTTGTCGGTCACAAATAGACGGTAGGATTTTTCCGTGACGCCAGATCCCGTCGCATCGAGCGTGGAAGTTAGTTTTCCGAGTTCGTCTTCATGTTTTCAGTTTTGAATGAGCATGGAGATGTGCATTTTATTGCTTCATGACCGAAACGACGATGGTAGTAGCAGTAAAGAGAATTTCTTGAGCTTGAACGACTTCGACTTGTAGAACGGCTGCGACGATAGGGTGGTCTTCTGTGATGGTGATTTTGCGTGTTGTACTGATTAAACGTGGTTTCCTGCGATGCTTTCAGCGCGGCAACTTCTAACGATAGCCTCCTAATCTCTTCGACAAGATTGTTCTTTATGGCTTCGTCCATAGTGGCGACGATAGGTTACACTGATTTCTTGCAGGGATTGATCTTCAATTCTTCAGAGCTTCCTCGCTGGATTGTTGCAGAGCTTCCTCGGTGTTCCAGAATGGGGTCGTAGGTATCCCTCGGTGTTCCAGCTCGGGGTCACCACTGTAGGATCACCACTGTAGGGTGTAGCGGTGTCCTACTGACTCCAGGTATTGTAGTGGCGGTTAAATGAAACTACTGGTTCTTCAGAAGGCTGAGGCTTGAATGGAATGCTTTATTAAGGAAGGCACCCTATATTTATATTCCCGGCTACAATTTTGATCGACCAATAATGACTTAAATAATTATACAAACCAATAAAATAAAAGGAATTTTTACCAATAATTATTATGTAACTAAGTAAATAATATTATAAATAATGAATAAATAAAAATGTAAATAATAGATAAGGTAGTTACAAGAAATGTTAGAAAGAAATAGAAATCTAGGCCGTCTCGCTTGTGCTGCCGGCTTGCTATAAATATAGCGCGGGTTGCTAGCGCGCGCATCCTCGGATCGGCGGCGGAGACGTGTGGACATCTCTCAGCGGCGGCGAGTGCTCCAAGAAAGCGGCGGCGAGTTCCGACGATGATGCTGCGTGATGAAGATTATATGGATAATCTTGAAGCTGAAGATATTTTGCCGACGATGAAGTTGTTTCTTGTTTCGAAAACAAATTATTCAGAACGTCTTTATATGGTTTCCTCTTCGGAAGAAATCAAAATATCATTGTAACCATAGCCGGGGTAGTTGCATAATAAATGTAATGTTGGTACTTGATGCAAGTCATTGTTACCGTAGCCGGGGGTAGTAAGAATATAAATATTGTGCGGTACTTGCACTGCCGCTACAATACCTTTATAATCACTGCGTATAACAAAGAATAATACCTTTTTTTTTTGGCGCTGAAAAGGAGGACTCCGGGATCTCGAAACGACTTCAACCGGAATCCTCGAGCGCGCTGCCCCATCGGGCTCCTCCCAGATGGGCGGCTGGGCCCACCACTCCGTCTAATCTTTACAACAGTATGCGACCACACATACCGCCGTCCTTCCCGGGATTGCCTGACTTTTAGTCGCCTCTTACGACAGGCAGGGGATACCGTAGCCCTATTCTGACCCCGAGGCTACAGGGACAAAGAATAATACCTAGTAACAGCATTGAGCCGCAGTGCTGATTCGAGAGCAAACCGGATTAAATAGCAAAACACGTCGTTTTCAATTTGTCGACCTCCATTTGATGCACAACAAATTCAATTAAATATAATGCTTTGATATGGGTTCTGTATTTGAAAGGATAGTACTCATTTTCGTCTTAGTAGGTAGGTTTGTAGGTGCCATGGTACCATGAAAGTGGTTATTCCGTTTTGACTTTTCGTTGAACATGTATTACAAATTAATTAACATCTATCACTTGCTTTAACGGTGAAGACATGGCGTGAGAATCTACTTTAAGTTGTCTACAATGTTTTCAAAGGTATGTGAATTCTATCAAACAATCCTAGCTAGCAAAAAGGCTGCGAGATAGATTTTGATCATAATCGTGTGATATAAATTTCTAATAAGGATAAAAAACAACAGCGGAAAGAAAGTATTTTGTACTATTTCATATTGTAAATATGACAAGCTCAATCCCGCGGCTTGCCCTCTTTGGGTTATTTTTCAAACGGATAGAATTCTATATATTCAGTTTATAAATTACTAGCCCGGCACTATTATTGAGTCGGCGAACTTCGTTCCGCCTAAAATTACAAAAATCTTAAATTATCAGTGTTTTATCTACTATATTATACATGAATTATACATAAAAACCTGCCTCTTGAATCACTCTATCTACTAAAAAAAATGCATAAAAATTCGTTGAGTACTTTTAAAGATCTAAGCATACATAGGGACAGACAAAGGCAAGCGACTTTGTTTTATACTATGTAGTGATTATCATTGCACCAAATTTGTGTCAAATCAAGCAACAAACATCCCTCCTAACAATATTTCGACTTTATGATATTAAAAAGACAAAGACTAACATATGCAGACAAAGTCTTTACATATGCTTATAATATAAGTACATATTATGTAAAGACTAAAACACATTTTATCTTCGTGTAACGGCTATATTTTATTTCAAAGTAGGTAATTGTTTACCCGGACAAGACACACCCGTGTACAAAAAGGAGCAAAACATATAAGATGACTAAGATTTTTTTATAAACAGCCGTAAAGTTATATAGCCGTTAGCTATCAGTGCGAAAATTAACCCAACCGCTACCTTACTTAACAATCATGTTTACCATTATTTTATATTTCATAGAGCTTTAACTATTTCTTAATGTTATCTATACTAATATATAAAGCTGAAGAGTTTGTTTGTTTGTTTGTTTGAACGCGCTAATCTCAGGAACTACTGGTTCGAATTTAAAAAATATTTTTGTATTGAATAGACCATTTATCGAGGAAGGCTTTAGGCTATATAACATCACGCTGCAACTATTAGGAGCGAGGAAATAATGGAAAATGTGAAAAAAACGGGGAAAATTATTCATCCTTGAGGGCTTGCGTTGCGTGCCACGCGGACGAAGACGCGGGCACAGCTAGTAGGAAATATATTCAATTAATCGTAGGAAGTGATAAAACTGATATTTTTAGGAAACAATGGATTTCATACACACCGAATAAACCCGGAAATACGCCATCTCATTGTTAAATGATGATCGCTCTTAAAATTCGTCATCCCAATGTCGTCACCGGCTTTGTATAAGGACTCTATATTTCTTATCAAGAACCAATGAATCAGATTTTACTAAGCGCAGAAGTCCACAATTATTAACACAATAAAACATATTTACGGGGTGTTATAGCAAGCATATGTCGATTGGGAAGCTGGTATCGCCACACCTACTTCTAGCAGTTGTTGCGTTTCGGTAGAAGTATGTAATGGCTGGCTCTCTTTCATATAAGTCGATTACCTTAGTCTGGCGTAGTAGTAACGCATTACTTATAGAAATCAGATGGAACCAATGTTTTACATGAGGTTGATTTCAAATGTCCATTAGCGGCAGTGGCCACATACCATCCGGTGGACTGAATACTCGTTTCCTATTTCAATCTTATACAGTACCAATATCCGGTACAGTGACTTCACCATTATCAGTATTTATATCTGATTAATATACACTCAGTAACATCATTTTAAAATGCACAACGTTTATCTCGCCAAGAAAACGCGTAGATTGAGGCGATGTTTACTTTAATGATCGCATCATTACTGCTTGTCATTAGTCATGAGCAGGCTACCTACACTTAGGTCATCTGTACCAAGCTGCGAGGCTCCGGGCGGTTATTTAGTTCTGGTACCTAAGTAATTTGCTTGAAAGAAGTCATTATAAAACGAAGTTATTTGACGACTTATTTATTTTTAACTTTACTGTTATTTTAAGCTATTATAAAGTGGTGGCATTAAGTTGTAATACTAGTATTAGGGCCTACTAGTTAGCATTAGGCTAAGCTGATTTTATATGATTTTTACTTAATATAAAAAGCGTTAAGATGGAGTTTCAGATGTTCTAAGAATCTCGTGACGAACTTTTAAGTGTAAATTTTATGCCAATCATTTATATCGCAATCGTTAAAAATACATAAAATTTGACCTTTCACGTAATAAAATTGAGATAATAAAAATGCTTCTGCGAAGATTACTCATTGACTTCCTTGGGAATATTGCTAAGGTAGATTTTTATCGCATGTATACGTAAATTATTTGAAAATAAGTACGCAATTTATTTTTAAGGTTACAGATTAATAGCATTTTTCAAAATTTATGACATTTATGACTATTATATTCAAACATGCCAACATGTTCAGGGATTTTATCTTCGTGGAAATATGGAGACTTTTGATAGGATACTTTCTTGTAAATAAAAAAGACTATAGTAGTGACATATGCTGAATATATTCTAAAAATAAATCCATCGTAACCAAAAAAACAACCATTCTCATGGGTACGTGGTGTAATATTTTATCTAAATATGTATCCGTGGGCAGAATCTGGCAGAACAAGAAAAACTCGATGACGTGAATTATTTGAATGCAAAAGCCAGGTGGTAGTTGCAACATCGATTAGGTCACTAGCTGAACTGGTCGTGAAGAGCATTGGTGTCAAAAGTGTAGGTGCGGGCTGAGAGCGTGGTCAAGATCACTGAGAATTGCAAAGTGAAGGAGCATTTACATCAGCTTATGTCACAGATGTAACCGATGCAAGAGGTCCTATTAAGTAGTCAACACAACCCACGATAAGAACAGGAGTCCTAACTACTGTTAGAGAAAAATCTAATATCGATCTAAAAAATATCATATACCATTTATCTTAATTACAAACAGTTTTATTAATATTGGAATTAAGACTTTAACATTTAATAATTGGAATGTATTAATAAAATGCAACTTAAATATATTTTTACGCCATTTATCGTAGAATGAGCGAATTTTTTTGACTAAAACATCAATGTATTGACACCTTATTCGACAAATAAAGATTATGTGTTCGTATCCTCCTAAAATTCGGTTGTATCCACACCTAATCTTATTTTACCATCAATACAATTAAACTAAATGATCCTACCGTTTAAATAATCGCTTAGTTAAATTACAATGTAACGTGTCCAGTAAATTCAGTTACAGTTAAATACTCCAAAATATTTCTAGGTCTTCGATTAAATTTTTGCTTAAGGGCTTCCGTGGCAGAAATAACCACAAAACGGTAATGGAATTCAAGGCACAAGCACCCAACGTAATCCGATTAGTTCATAATAAGGACACTTAATTGCAACATCGTAACAAAGGCGGATACCTAAAGACAAGTGAACAAGTCTTTCTGAAAAATTAATTTCGTCAGGAAGCGACTTCTCATTTCGACATTTAACAGGCGAATTTTATGGAAAATCTTCGATTCTGATGAAATTGACTTGTGACCTTTAGTTTATTTGGTTCAAACAAAGGTTCAGTGCTATTATTGATTTAAGATTTCCGGACTAAATCTAAAGTAAGATAGCTGGAATTGGTTGGGAATTTGTGTTGTAAGCATGTAGCTTTTTTTTTTTATTTTATTTTTTTTTCGAGGGGGAAACTTTCAAAAGGTACCCGACGCCGTGGGAGCGACGCAGGGTTACGTGGGATTTTTACCGCACTAAAACACCCCCGGTGGCCGTCCTCGGCGCTATGAAGAGGACTCCGGGACCTCCACGTTGCCGCATCGGGCTCCTCTCAGATGGGCGGCTGGGCCCACTATACCGGGATACCGTAGCCCTATTCTGAACCCGGAACTACAGGGACGAAATGTAAGCATGTAGCTATGTAACAAATATTTATGTGACACATACTTTCGGAAATAAAACCTGATAACTGCCAGTCACACTACCTGTGCCTCTCTCGCTTGTCTCGAATGTTCGTAGATTTTTTTAGAAGGTTATTAACAATTATTATATATCATCGTGTATAGTACGTATTTTTATTTAATTTCATTAGCACCTAACAACAATGTTAAGCAACATTTTTAGCAAAAGTGACTAATCTCGATTAACGTACTCATAAACAGGTTCACCCGCATAAAGTCTACTACAAAGACCTTCAAACCATAATAATTATACGTACCTATTCTGAGAAAAATATTTTTACTCCACATACATCTAATACGAATGAATAACAAGCCAATTATTTTGCTGGTGCCTAATATGACAATACCATTCAAGTAACTCCTCCCACGCTAGTCTACATAGCTTTATCTGTCTGCTAATTAAAAGAAAACATTGAAACATGATACACATATGTCGGCGGGACACCGCGTATTTATGAAAAATACGTTGCCGAAAATAATTATTTTAGTTAGTTTAAAGATCGAAAATTGTTTATTAAATTAGCAATATTTAGTGATTTTTAGAATTGTTATTTAGTCTACCCTCCATAAATGTGTTATTGTCATCTCACGCGATTTTATTATAAAAGGTGAGCGAACGCCGGTATTAAAAGATTCTTGTTTAACCGTCGAAGTGATCGGACCTCCCCATCTGTGAATAAATCAAAGAAAAATATCGCCTGCGTTTTACTTGTAATCTTCAAGAATGGACAGTAATGAAGACCCTCACCGTCCTGATGTCACTCGCCACTTCGTTATATATTACGGAAAAAAATTAAGGAGTAATAAAATTTAGTATTATTTCTTAAGGAATAAACTTTACTATTATATAAAACTTAATTAAAAACTAACCTAGTGAAGTAGCTAACTAGTTTTTTTAATTAAGTTCCTAGGAGATTAAAAAAGTAAAAATGATATACAAAGTCCATTTAGTTCCAACCGCTTGATTACTTTACAAGAGGAAAAGAATACAAAACTCTTCCGACCCAGATTTACGTTAGAAATGTCCTTCTGCAATATAATAAAAACAAATTTGTTAGAAGTACTTAAACATCACACTTCGTTTTCTAATAAAAAAAAAACTCGAATTCATAAAATTTTCTTGAAACTAGATTTTTAAACTACTTTCATCTAGAATGGAATATACTTTATAATAATTAATTAATATCTATTTCAAATGCGAACTCAAAAGACTTATCAATCTTAGAAAACAAGTCAAATCGCCTTGCATATTATGCGCTTGAGAGAAAATTTATTCCATATCCATCTCCCTGTGTATACTTTGCGTATTTGGCGCGAACTCAACCCAAATCTGATTGGAATGGTCGGCGTCTAACTAAGTTTCTTGTTCCTGTCCAAGAAGCTCAATTTAATAATCCACCATGAAAATTTCTAGAATCGAGTCACGATCGCGAAGTTTGCCGAACGAATCAATCGACGCAAATAAAACGAGGGTCATGATTACGGTCCCTTGAGATGTTAAGCGAAATATTTATTTAGCTTACTTCATTCGACATTTCCATATAAAGGCTACCAGTACTCGTTTGACGCAAATTTATTTATATGAAAAGCACTGGAAAAGTATGTGCCAATAATGACCTTTACGGCACAAAAAACACAGGTTTGTACGTCATCGCTGTGGTCTCAGACACAATGTTTCACAATGGAGATCATAAATAAATTTTAATTGTGTTCTTTCGGCTTGATAGACAACTAAATTATCTATAACGCTTCCATAACAATTTAATCTGTTTATGCAAAATCCGCATTGTCATCGTAAATTATCTGTAATCTAAATTTGAATACGCGCTATCCAAAATTACTGCGAGGAATGGGTTTTGTGCTCAAATTCAATTAATCAAAGTTCAGGCACATCATCAATCTGGCCGGTAGTTGCTCCAATATCCATAACTCGATCGGACTCAGCTGCCTTTTGTAATGACAATCCCGATTTCAATTGCTCTAAGTACA
Organism: Spicauda simplicius; assembly: GCA_949699795.1. NCBI lineage: Eukaryota > Metazoa > Arthropoda > Insecta > Lepidoptera > Hesperiidae > Spicauda > Spicauda simplicius. The sequence goes on from OX453057.1 coordinate 20,143,217, forward strand.
TCACATCACAATGGCATATTCAATTGGAAGGTAAAAACCTTTTTGGGCCGAAGTACTTCATAAAATACAAAGAAAATGGTATTGTCTTTATGGAATACGAAATATTAAAAAAAAATAAACGCTTTCTACAGCCATAAGCCCCACACCAGGATATTCTCCTGTTTCGCGGGTACCATGGACACACATAAGATGAATACACAAACACCCAGACCTAGAACATGAATCTACACTCATCATTTAGATACCTGTTTGGCCGGGAATCGAACCCGCAACCCATTGCGCATTAGACCGGTATGGTTACCGCTCCGCCACGCGGGTCGTCAATATTAACATGTGACCTTCGATCCGTCTACATAATTATGGATACTTCTTTATCTTTAAAACTTGAATTGATCGATATTCGTCGGCATACTATAACTAACTCTAATGGCATTGCGAAAAATTTAAGTTTCTTCAGACAAATTGATTGTAGATAACTTAACACCTGGCTTAATAATGGTATAGCTTACAAAGCTATATTAAATACAATATCTATAAGTGTATTAATGACTTCCAATTATATTATCCGTCTGAAACAAGTCAAAGCATGTTGTCGGCCTTGTGGATTGGCATTTTGTGAGAGCAGACAAATTATTTATGTTTATAGACTTTTACTCTTATACATATTTGTCTTAATGTAAAGATTATATTTATGCGAATTCAGGTATTAAGAAACTGGTTATGCTTAGTTGTAGAAAATTAGTAAATTTATAATAATATCATGAATCTTCTGTATGTAAATAGTTTAACTCTTTCTATAATCGTTACTTTAAGTTAGTATTTTTAAATATTTTTATTTAGAAAAATTAAAGATAGGATAATTTAAATGTTCCAAGAAATTTTAATAACGACTTGAAGAGGTGAAGTATGAAAACTTATATCGTAGATCAAACCAGAATAGACAAAAAAGAGCAAACAAAATTTACATCATAGTTTTAAGCAGTTCAAGATTTTTATTGAGCATCTTAAAAGTGATGGACCTTTGCGATGGTTAAGTTATTATTTTTGGGCCTTTAAATAATTGTGACAATATAAAAGAGAACGTTAATGTAACAGTAGATCAAAGAGGCCTTTGTACTTTTATCTTTTTGGGTCTATGTCAAATTCATACCAACAGGTTTAAACATGAAACATTTCACGTTGAAACAAATCAAAGCGCTATCAAAATTGAAAGCAAGCGTCGGAAAGCATTCTACATGTATGTTGAAAGTATAGCCTATATCGGGAAGTAGGGCAGCTGCGGGCGTTGAGGCATTGTCACGTGAGTAATAGGCACAATTTTGCATCTTCTGTAGATGTTGGTGGAGAATAGTTCTTTTAACATCTCAGTGTATGGCTTAAAATCTACACGGCATCTCTTATACATATATGTAGTGTGATACAGTGCACGTTATACAGTATGCATTATTTTTTGTCAAATCGGTGCTAATAACATACGTAACTGATAATAAAATATCAACATAGACTTTATAGCCTATGATCCGATTGATAATTCTGTTAATTTAAAAGGACAGACGGTTTTGACGAACACGCAAGTAACCTCGAAACTTAACAAATGAAATGATATCGCGACAAAAACAATTTTAATAAATTTTACCTAATTATGATAATATTAAATTTGCACTAAACAGAGTTCATAATTAAATGACGCTCCGGATTTTGAAAAATATACATACGTAATCCATTTCATTACTTATTTACTTACTTGTGACGATATGGTAAATTTATTAAAAAATATTGGACCTAATAAATAGTTAGTTTAATAAATTGTTATAATTGTTAGCCCTCAATAAATAATGACAATGCCTCTTCAAATTTTCTGTTGAAATAAAAGTTAAGGTCGTCGACAACGTTTACCAATATTTATCTTGCAAGCTGTAATTTATTGATCCGTATATTATGGACAAGTTTTGGGCACTTCATGCACTTCTCATGCTTAAAGTCTCGGCTATCAATTTTACTTATTTGTTTCTTACATTGTACTAAAATACTAGTCAAGTAAGTTTGCCGCGAGTATATTCTCTTTCGTCTGATACCCTCATTTGACACATGCATCCATCCATCTTTCAGTCCTTTGATGTCCAATGCTGAACATAGGCCTCCCCTAAATGGCGCCACTCCAACTGGTCCTCTGCCCTCTGAATCCAACGGTTTCCCAATGTTTTCTTCAGGTCATCGGTCCACCTGGTAGGAGGGCGACCTGGACTCCTTTTGCCTAAACGTGGTCGCCAATCGAGGACTTGAATTAATTTGACTACAGTGACCTAATTAAAGTCAAAAAAAGTAAAAGAGTTACAATACATTTTAAATGCCGTTCAAGTGGTAAACTACTTTGATTGATATGGGCAGAACGCAATCGCTGCAATGGATGAGGTCTATATCAGTAATATCTGCCAATATCAATTAAGGTTCCAATGGCTAATTCATTTCGATGTGTTCGATAATTTCCACTTAGGATTTAATATTGCGTATTACTACTATTGGAGTGAATTAAGTGCTTTCTAACTGTTTATTTATAAACTAGCTTTGAAGTCTTGTAAAGCAATTTCAGATGTCTCGTATTACTAAGGAATAACATATAACTGCACTGTACTTACCACAACGTTGAATGAAAATTCTTCATCTAATTATTTTATATTATAACATAATGTATATTTCTAAGACAACATAATATTTGAAAGATAAATTTTATTAGCACTTACTTCAGTAAGTGTCGTGAAAATAATCTAAGTCAACTAGCATAATGATAATACGTACTTAAACTATATCATCGGACACTGATATAACTGACTATACTAAAATACATTCTATTTTGTGGATACATTTATAATTAATACTTACTTTGCTTCTCGGAAAAACTTGAGATACTTCGATCCATAAAAAGCGCTCAATATCAAAAGCTTCAGCATAGTTTCTTAGAAAAAGAAACTTTAAGACAAGAGGCTTGCATGAAGTATAAATACATAACATATCATTGTACATATCAAGTTATATATAGATGGAACATACGGATTACATATTGCACATTGAAGGAATAGAATAACAAAGATTGGAAAGGGACATATATATATATAAGATATATTGAGCCAACAAGTCATCGCGTTGGCTGTAAAAATTACATCATGCAATGATTAGTATTATCATGCTATGTATAATACACATTTTGGGTGTTTTCCATCCGTCTGAATCACAAGTTGATTCATGCATTACATCAAGTTTACAGGCATTCGTTGATCACGTACCCTGTACCAAGTGGCCACCTGGAGTTGATGACACCATCGGAACCGAAAACAATATACATACATAATATATTAGTTATTAAATCAAAAATAAACATATAACACACTGTTACAGTAAATATCAACTATATAATTATGGTACATAAAATATTAACATGTTCCAAGGACTGGATAGTACATCATATAAGCACAACTTTGTTATTTGATATGAAAGCCACTGCAAATAAACTTAATTTGTTAATATACTTTACACTATTTGATTTAAAGAATAGCCAAAGATAAAACATCATATTATACAGCTCCATAATAATGTTAAGAATCCTATCAGATCAGATAAAGAAATAACAATTAAATCTTAAGATTATTTTCCTCGATTTGAGGGTCAGTCGCGTATTGGACCGTAATTTCGTTAAATGATCCTATGCCTTGCTGAAGGCAGACATAACTCATCCAGAATTGACCCTAGAGTGCATCATGGATTCCGAACGAGGGTATGCAATTTAAAACGAATGCAGGCTTTATTAATTTTCCGCTATTACGCTCTAACAATCATGCTTCTGCCGGCGATGTTCCTGCAGCGTCAGAAATATCGATAGATGTTTTTTTCTTTATCGAGGCAATTATATCAACGCATTCTTTAAAGATCAACGATTACACCGATATACATTTCACTAATTTTAAGATTTAAAACCTTGATAAATAGCGTTGACTCCTTAAGATAAGCGTCTCAAAATATTGCTCAAAGATCCTTCAGTATTATAAATGATATTATCAGGTTATATACGATGAGATAGCGTAGATATTACAAAAATGATACATCGTTCGTAAAATCGACTTTGTTTTTTTTGTTTTTGAGTGACTTTATGGTTTTGTTTTGTCTCGTTAACTCTCTATCCTGTTTCAAATTGGAATTATTCATACATAAAATAAAAATAATTTCATTATGTGATGTTTATATGTAATATGCATCGTATTATGATAATGTAGTTAGTTTTTCGTGGAAAACAGCAATAGAGTATATAGTCCAATTCATATCGTTATAGTAGTTGTTTAGTCACATTCGAACCATAGAGAGGCCTGCGATGATTTTCATCAATGGAAGTAGACTAATTGACGGTGGCCAACGCTTCAGAAAGGTGTTCCAAGCTTTTGTCAAGTATATCGCGCTGTATCTCTCTCATCGCAAGCTAGCGTGCGCCGTCAGTATGTTAATGGGCGTTCGATTGAGTATCGTTCGATACGTCGAGCGTGACCAGGGTCTGTGCGTTTAAGAAATTACTTCCACGTAACGGTATGTGGAACTGGTTTGTATTGTCGAGTGTGTCGGAACGCCAGCGGACGATTTTTCCGAGATCTAGCAAGATACGCTCGCAAATAATAGCTTCGGACTTACGTAAGACTGACTGGTTGGTGGGTGTTCCACAGGGTTCTTGTTTAGGTCCTGTTTATTATGTTTGCATTTTCGCATTCGCGTATTTTGATTTTATAGCGGTATAATAGTACCATCAAAACGCTCTCAAATGACGCACTTACGCAAATTTGGCTTTGGTTTATTTTAGCCTTTACAGGTTTTATGTTTAGTAAGTCCTAAACATATACTATTTCCTATTTATTACATTTTTTGTACTTGACCATTTTTTCATTTTGTCACTTGGAACAGGATGTAAAAGTAAAAGAAAGATCTTTTACTTTTACATAACCAAATAGGAAAAATATAGTTAATAAAAAACTTGTTTTATGTTGTTTCTTGTCACACGGCACTACAAAGCAGTACTTTATGGATAAATACGAAATAACTTCAAACCGAACGCCTTTAAAGGAACATTGAATCGCAAACTAGAAATAGATTAGCGGATAAAAAGCTTACTTTACAAACAGAGCGCGTCTCAATACACGTTTGTCGATGTAAAGAGGCAGATCTTATTCATACAGGGCTCCCTATTGGCATAACACATGATTACTGGTAGTATATTTGCAAGGCAAAAATCATAATATGCATGAGCATTGCAAAATAGACATATTTATCGCTGTGGACCGGATAGGTGATGTTTTAATGTAGCGTTTATTACGATTTACGACTGTCGTCGGACTTGTCTCGCCCACTGCAGCGCGTGGGTACACTACTACCGCGAAAGTATGGGGTTATTGTGCGGACAAGTATCGCCTGTGTAAGGACGTATTGTGTTCTTGTTACTTCGTTTTCGAATGTTTAAACTGGGCCTTTAAACGTAAGGTAACTCAGAACATTCCATTTACTTCATATTTAAGTAATTTAATATTTTTGATATTCCTTAACTGACTTCCTTAAGGAAAGGTTATCTATACGTTACGTAAATATTGTTTATGAATGTCAGACGAAAAATAGTAAGCATACCTGCCACGTAGAAAATTAATAATTTACATAAATACTTTATTCCTACTAAATTACGTTTAAAAATTGTATGAAATACATTTTATTCAATTTGAAATTTTGTAATACATTTATTAATTGTTACTACTTTATTTCTTACAATAACAGTTTTCATACGTTTAATTTCTTATTAGTTTATCTTTTTGCTGTGTATCATTTTTATCGTTTACAATTCTTAGCAGTCCATGGCGTAATCCATGAAGCGTTTTTTGCAGCTGACGTTCTCAATGAATTTAGGATAGTTTGCGACTGTGGCAGGCACCTCCAATATCCTTTCTAGATCTACTCTTTTTGTCTCATACCATGGCAACGGTCTCATACCATTTGTTGGAATGCATGCTTGTTTGCTACTTCCATAAAAAGTAAAATAAAATCAAATCAATATTACAGACTAATACGAGCCTGCCACCCAGGATTTCCCGTCTAGCCCGCTCATTAGATCATCCATTCATTTGACAGCACATCTCCAGACATGAGTGAACGTATAATGGTATAATTTACGTCCGATGGCGTAAACGCACAATTTATGTTTTTTGCTACGGACGGACGTTGCGTTTTCTATATCTATACATCTACTGATTGATTGCTGGTATTTTGAAATAGAGGCATTTCCTATTCTCCTAATTATATTTTATACGAAATCATTACATAATGTTTTGGCGCAATAGGTACCATTCTCAGTTTGTAATCAGTGCTCCACTCCACAAAACTCTCGTATTCCGAGAGAAGACCCATGCCCAGCAGTGGGACAATAATGGGTTGATGAGAATCAATGCTCCAATTCGCACTGTCCACCAAGTCGAACTTGACCAGCGCGGTGGACTATGACCTAAAACTCTCTCATTCTGAGAGAAGACCCGTGCCCAGCAGTGTGACAGTAATAGGTTTACGATATAAACAGTGTTAATTTTTTTATTGCCTTTGAAAATGGTCAAGTCACAGTCTTGATTCTGATAAGTACATTATTATATTTTTGGCCCTCGAGTGGCATCGGAAATTTGTTAACAAAAAAACCTCTTATTTTTTTCCTATTTAAATTTTCAAATATGATAGGTAACCAAGAATTACTACATGTTTTCGGACATCACATATAAAGCCATATTTGTACAATACAGGACTCTATTTACTCAACAGCCTGTACTGTTACTACTAGCAGACTCCTATGAGCGCATTGCATCCCAGATGGGCGGCTGGGCCCACCGCTCCGTCTAGTCTCTACGACGGTATGCGCCACACATACCACCGTCCTTCCCGGGATCGCCTTGCTGGACGGTTCAATCTCCAATTCTAGCCGCCCGCAACCCCGTAAGCCCTGTTCGCCTTTTACGACATGCAGGGGATACCGTAGCCCTATTCTGATTCCTGAACTATAGGGACGACTCATAAATAACCTGTAATCGGGAAGTGGTCTGAGCCGACAGTTATAGATCCTTAGACAGTTCAGGCAACCCTCTCATCCCATTCCCGTTAAATATTGAGGATACTATAAAATCAATTATTCTGGAGCTTTCATTGATTATTAAGGAACCTTTTATGGTTCTGCATTGGCTATGGATAAGGAAGGGAGGAATTATTTCATCCATTACCCTTTTCCCCTTAGGATAAACGAAAAGTATTGGAAATCGACACACTTGTAAGGATCCCTTTCGTGTATTACGGCTCTGGTTACAACATTGACGTGTCAAAGTGTAGCGTCTCTTCTACATTTATCTTGCCTCTTATTTAGTGAAATGTAAGGAATTATAGTGAAGTTAACTTTTTTATCCACGTCGAAAGCAAGATGTAATGCAAGCAAAAAAAACAAAGATGATTATGAAGATAAAAGACAAACCCGCTGAGTTTTCCTGTCGGGTCATCTCAGTTGATACCGTGTTTCGTGGTGGTTTAAGAAAAAACGTAAGTGACAATTTGTAAGTGCCTCCGTAGGCCTATATAAAATTGACATTTCATTCCGGGGATAAGATTGCATTTTTAAATACAGGGCAACCAGGCTCCATACGAAATGCGTAAACTGATTCACGTTAGAAATAATTGTGTCGGTGGTACCAAATCTAGTCTAATATCTATATTGTGAGTGTGAAATTACGCAAGGTTATAGTTGTTCTAGAGAAGGATTGCGCAATGCTAATATTTATTTCAAATAATGCATAGAACATACATATAATCAACTAAAAACGCAGTACATTCACTACCTTGCATTTGACACAAACACATACATAACACAGCTCTACAAAAAAAAAAAAAAATGTGTTGCCTTGGATATTTTTGCAAATTTTTATGTTTTCGAGTACCTAAATTACGAATATATTCATGAAAATACTGAATGTGCTCTTTTTTTTATGATTTTTACGTATCTTATATTTTGAACAATTATCAGCTTGTTAGTACTAAAATTTGTTTTCCCAGTCCTGATTAAGCTTCTGCGCAACTTTTTTGCGCATACAAACATCACTTGATCTCCACTCTCAGACTCCTTGCTCCGCAAAACAGCTGATAACTCAGTTATTTGATAATATTGAAGTACTTACACGTGAATCTGGATAAGTTGTCATATGTTAATATTTTGATTCAACTGCTGAGTGTTCATTCTAATATATTTGTCTTGTCTTTTTAAACATGAGTTCGTCACGAAGAAAGTGTAAATATAGTAGTGATTTATTTTGTTATATTTGTGGTATTTATATATTAAAAAAACAAAAACGAAATATCACAGACTTTGTTAAGGAGACTTATGCTGAATATTTCGGTTTTAAAATGGACAAATTAGATAAATCATGGGTTCCGAATAAAGTTTGTAAGTCCTGTGTTGAGTCTTTGCGGTTGTGGAAAAAAGGAGAACGTTCTGGATTAGACTTTGGTATTCCTATGACCTGGATGGAGCCTAAGAATCATGTCGATGATTGTTACTTTTGCGTAGTAGATGCTAAAGGTTTTAATCGAAACCAAACGTGGAGATATCCAGACTTACAGTCTACAAAATGTCCTGTTTTACACAGTGAAACTCTCCCTCGGCCTGTTTACGTTTCAAAAGTGATTCGCATGCCCTCAGAAACAATGATGTTGCCGAATTCACAGAAATCGAAACAGTCTACCAGTGGAAGTGAATGGGAGGGTGAAACATCTACGCCAAAGTTATTTTCTCAAAATGAACTCAGTGATTTGATACGGGATCTAAATTTATCAAAACAGGAATCAGAACTGTTAGCCTCAAGATTGAAAGAAAAAAATTTATTGGCACCAACAGTAACAATTACAACATACAGAACGCGAGAAAGTGAGCTATTACAATTTTTTGATGAAAATGAAGGACTGGTATACTGTACTGATATTGCGAAGCTGCTTTTAGACATGGGCTTGAAAGAATACAAACCTACTGAGTGGCGTCTTTTTATTGACAGCTGTAAAAGAAGTTTAAAATGCGTCTTACTGCACAATGGAAATAAATTTGCATCAATTCCAATTGCCCATTCAACAAAACTCAAAGAAGAATATGAAAATGTAAAATTAGTTTTAGAAAAAAATAAATACTCGGAGCATCAATGGCCGATCTGTGTAGATTTGAAAATAGTTAATTTTTTACTTGGTCAACAAAGTGGATATACGAAATACCCTTGCTTCCTTTGTATGTGGGACAGTAGAGCAAAGCAACTTCATTGGGAACAAGATGTTTGGCCTGCAAGAAATTCTCTAACTGTCGGTAAAGCCAATGTAATAAGGGAACCGTTGGTGAACAGAGACAAAATCATACTTCCACCATTACATATTAAGTTAGGAATGATAAAGCAATTCGTTAAAGCTTTGGACAAGGAAGGGGATTGTTTTAAACACATTTGTCGAAAATTTCCGAAGCTTAGTATGGAAAAGTTAAAAGGTGGAATATTTGATGGTCCTCAAATACGGCAATTGATAAAAGACGCAGATTTTATTAAAGTTATGACTGTTCCGGAAAGTGAAGCTTGGGAAAGTTTTGTGTTGGTAGTCGAAAATTTCCTAGGTAACCATAAAGCACCAAATTATGAAGAAATTGTACAAAATATGCTGACAAACTTTCAGACTCTAGGAGCAAATATGAGTATCAAGTTACACTATCTCCGCAATCATTTGGATAAATTTCCAGATAATTTAGGAAATTATAGTGAGGAACAAGGAGAGCGGTTCCACCAGGATCTGAAAGTAATGGAAGAAAGATATCAGGGTCGATGGGACTGTCATATGATGGCAGATTACTGCTGGTCTTTAAAAAGAGATTGTCCCCGGAAAAATTATAAAAGAAAAGCTCTTAAAAGGCGTTTTATGGAAATATAACATGTTTTCCAAATTTTCCTCTCTATTTACTTCGTTATATCATATTTTTATCCAAATAAAACTGACATTATAAATATATCTTTTTTTTTTTTCTCGTTTTCCGATTTTTGTAATGTAAAATAAAAATAAGTATTTAAAAAAAAAACGAAAGCAAATCTTACAAAATCATTCATAATTTCATGAATTGTGAGTATAAATATATCCAAAATCAATCTTATATCTAGGGCAACAAAACCACTGTAGACCAGTGTAATAAACGAAATAGAACATTCAATGTCTTAATATGAAAACACATAACGTCAAAAATGTCAAATGTCTTTATCTAAATACCCGCTATTGCTTTTAAATGCTGCTTAGTTATTAAACCTCTTTTTACATTTAACGGGTGCGTTCAAAATAACTTGAAAATTATTAGAATTTATTTAAATTTGTGAAATATTGGTCTGGTGCTTCTTTGGACAATATGAACTTTAGTTTTTTAATTCAAATTCAAATTCAAATTACGGTGACTAGTATATAATTAAATTATATCCCATAATTAAATTTATTCTATCTCGTCTTTCAAAAATGTTATCGAAATTTTATCCAATATTTGGTATTTGCTATCAAACATTTTACTACTGTCAGGAATGTATTACGTAATGATAAAGCGCTATCTTGGATAAATAATGAATAATAGTATAATAAATTACAAATGGGTGGTATCGATAGTTAGCGCTTTTAATTCTTAAACAGGTATTGATGACAGCTTACTATTGCAATTTATAAGTTACTGAGCAGAATCAAGTAATATTAGCTAATGACATATTCTTATAAGATTTGACATTTGCTTCGTATAAATTTAATTTTTTCTTGATTAATTAGCATGCTAGTATGTAGACCACCTGATTGTATGTATCACTGTTGCCTAGGGCCATCTGTAGCCAAAATCATATAGAACAGGAGTTCTGAAGACAATTACAAGTATGTAAATTAGTCTGCAGCACGCTTCCATCGCAACTCAAAGAACCTTTACGTCAGAAATAGGGGGGGGGGGGGGCTGGTATAGTTGCAATACAGATATATAGCCGAGAATCAAACCTGAAACTCGACATGACATGACTCATATAAAACACAAGACCGCACTATTCGCAAGCAATAAATTATTTATTTATTTAAATTTCTGCGAATTTTGGCATTGACTTGTTTTGTTTAAAAATAAAAGGCAGGTAACTTACGCAATCAAAAGCTAAACATTTCTACCTGACTAGCTAGTCTATCGAAACATTCTAAACAAGATTTAGACGGCTATATTTGACCTACTACGTCTAGACGGAGCAACCTACAAGATGCCCTAATTGTTAATTCTGTTACAGATTATTGCTATTTTGCTGTTCACGTAATTAAGGAATATTTAATGTGTCAAGTAACATGGTTATTTTTATATCATAGAAGTGGTAAGCGATCCTGCAATCCCCCTAAGGTAAGTGGCAACTGCCGGGCATGGAATATTTATAAAAAGCCCTTGATAGCTTCAACTGAATGACTGCCAAAGATGTGTTACTACTGTGGACTAGTTAAAGATTGTCTTATTAGTGTAACTTTCTTACCAACTGAACACAGCAGGACTTCAAATTCTCCTGCGGGTTCCCGGATGAATGCGAATGCGTGCCCGTGTTCCCGCCGTACGGTGCGAGGAGAAAACACAGTGGGGGTTTAGCCGGTAAGAGTCCGGCTTAACACAGCTGCTGCCCCGGACGGCTTTGTATCCATAAGGATTACCCACTTAAAAAAAGGGCTTCAAATTCTATCAATTTCGAATTTTCTTCTCAATTGTTTCTTTGTGTACCTAATATATGTATCATGTTGGCATTTTTGACTTTAGAAAGATATATTTATCTATATATAAGATTATATCTTAGGGTTTTGGAAAATAAACAAATGTGTTGCTTTTGAAAATAAGAAACGACATTTCAAGTTTTTTACTTTTTATACGCAGCTGTCTTTATCAAATCTTTATGAAGACCAACAGACTGTAGTTCCTCTGGTATAGCAAACACTTTTTCATCTTTGGTTGTTATTGATATTACACAATGAATGTTTGATTTTCCATCACTCGTCGTCAATATTGCAAATTCAAAACGAAGCTGTTCCATAGTTTTCCTCAATTACGTATTTTAATAAACAAAAATGTCGTTTTATAAGATTATATCTTAGGGTTTTGGAAAATAAACAAATGTGTTGCTTTTGAAAATAAGAAACGACATTTCAAGTTTATTATTCCACCAAATCTATCTTTCTTCACAAAATATATTCTGACGTTTTAAAATTTTGACAGACATGTCAAATTAAAAAAAGAACAAAATAATTAAAGAAAACCTATTTTCTTTATATATATAAGCCATTTTTTTCTTCTTTCATTGCGATAGATTTTACTTACGATCCAAATGTAACTAAATCAAATTGTATCGTCGTGACGTCAAATTTAACGTGGACCCCATACCGCCTCGTCAATATATCGTACTATTGCCACCTCTTACATATATTTTATTACTATCCAATGAACCTCTGATAGGTATATGATGATAACTTAAAATAAGAACGGAGTTAATCGTGCAGTCTATTTTATATTACCGCCTACATTCATCTCTACAAATAGAAAAACATGGACAAACAATTTTAATACCAAAATAACCTTTATAAATATATGAAAGTATTCAGTATTATACTTCGTAGTCACCCACAGTCTTTTATCAAGAAATTAGGTATTCACATGAGAATACAGGGTTTTATGTAAATTAAAGGACATCTTATTTTGGGAGTGTCTCGTATTTTATTCTCATCTTAAATATCTATAACAATGTGCTATTCATTTCTGACAGGTACATTTAAGTACGTTGTCAATGAACCTTGAACATAATCTATGCTAGATCATATGTAGAAATAAGTGTGTCTTACTACAAAACTAATACTGCGCTTGATAAAAAATTGTTCGTTAGCGGTCTAGTGATTTATGATAGTTACACCATTTTCATCGAGAGGAAATGGTCCAATAAGAGAGGTTCCCATGTGGCCTTAAGCGGTGACGACGAGACTCAGAGCTCTCGTCAATCCATTATTGTCCCACTGCTGGGTACGGGTCTTCTCTCAGAATGAGGGAGTTTTGTGGTTTACCGCGCTGGCTTATTTCGAATTGATAGACTTTTGAGACACACATACCTTCGAAAAGTTTTTAAAGAACCTTCAGGCGTGCGGGTTTTTTCACAATGTTTCAATTTACCGAAAAACATCGATTGTTAATTTCTAATTCGCACTTCGTTACAGAAAAATCTGTAGGATTCAGAGATTCGGACCTTGGACCGTCGATTGAGTGACCGATTTAAAATCATGAGGCTATCACTGCTTTAAACGCTCCTTTGTTTGACAGTAACTAGCCTATTTGCGATCGACATTACACGTCAATAACCTTACGACTTTTTATCAAACTGCACGATCCTTTGCTAGAAAAAGGCTATATATTATAAAAAAGACCAGAATATATAGAAGGGTGTCCGATTTCGTTCCTGATATTTACAATACGTTATCGAATCGGTTCGAATATGAATTTGATTCTCGCCCGAATTTGAGACGCAGATAAATGTTATTTCAAATGTAATCAATTTTATGATAAAATATAATATTATGCGATATTAAATCATATTTTATTTGAAGCGACAATTTTATTGTATGTACGAATTTTTGCACTCCTAATTTAGCTTTAACTTCCGGCATGAAAAAGGTATTTTTAACCGACTTCCCAAAGGAAAGAGGTTATCTATTCGTCACGTATATATCAATGTGTCTTAGTCTGTCATTTTTAAACAGAGCGGATCGAATTTAATGATGTTTATTCATATACTGATATATGTAACTTCCTCTTGTGTATATATTTTTGTAAAACTTAATATTGCTACAAATATAGGGATACAATTACAATACGAAACATACACGCTTTGTACACTCATAGCCCCACAGTAGGATTTTCTCCTGTGTCATGGGTGCCATGGACACACACAAGACGAATACACAGACACCCAGACCCAGAACATGATTCAGATACCTGTCTGACGGGAATCGAATCCGAGACCCATTGCGCTTCAGACCGGTATGGTGCCGCTCCACCACGCGGTTCGTCATATTATCTTATACATTACTAGCTGTCCCGACAAACTTTGTTTTGCCATATAAAAATAAAAAAAAATGTTAAGGGTGGACAACCCTTAAGGGGTATGAAAAATAGATGTTGGCCGATTCTCAGACCTACTGAACAAGCATATAAAATTTGGTAAAAATCGGTCAAGCCGTTTCGGAGGAGTATGGCACCAAAAACTGTGACACGAGAATTTAATATATTAGATTGACGTATATATAGTAAAGTAATATACAAACATGAGTGTGTTACTACTGGGCAACAAGGTAGTACTTATTATGTAACTCATGATAATATAAAAGTAATCTATGTGAAATATATCATAGTATTATCTGTTTTAAGACTTTACAAGGCAAGTTGTGAAAGACCGTCTATAAATTAAAATGATACGTGCATACATGAGTGGTCGAACTGGTTCCGAACGTAAAATACTGTAAGTGATTTTATCATGTTATATCTCCTACAATTAGCCTGACTTATGACAAGAACGCTAACTGTAATTTTGTAATTTATCTGATCACTAGTTACTTGGAATGTAAAACAACAAAAGCAACCCATTTTGTAGTAGAAATGCTAAATAGGTTCATTATGATATGTCTGGTATAACATCTGACAAATAGATGTTACGTAGAGCGCCGGATGTCGTCAACTCATTATTATCCCACTGCTGGGCACGAGTCTTCTCTCACAATGAGAAAGTTATAGGCCATAGCCCACCGCGCTGGCTAAGTGCAAATTGGTGGACTTCACACACCTTCGAGATCTTTTTTTTTTAAAGAACTCTCGGGTGTGTAGGTCTCCTCACGATGTTTTCCTTCACCGAAAAGCAGTGATAATTAATGTATAATACGCACATAAAACAGTGGTGCGTGACTGGGTTTGAACCTCGGACCTCCCGATTGAGAGGGCATGTTTCAACCATTAGGCTATCACTGCTCTGTTCATACACAAAAACACTAACTGTAATTTTGTAATTTATCTGATCACTAGTTACTTAAGGAATTTGAAACATCAAAAGCAACTTGTATTTTATATATAAATAGACTCGTTATGATATATATGATGATATGTCTGATATAACATCTGACAAATACATTTTATGTAGAGCGCCGGATAGTAAATGATTATTTACAAGGTCAGCTTTTAATGAGATCGAAGTAGCAAGTAGTATGAAGCTAGAACCAGTGTAGTGCGACCGGGGAAATACCATCGCCACACCTATTTCTAGCAAGAAGCATTTCTTGCGTTTCGATGGAAGGGTGTGGTTGACGGCACAGTTTTATATGAGGCGACCATCGTAGTGCTCGGGAATAGCAACGCATCTGTGATTGACTTCAGATAGAACCAATGTTCTGTATGAAGTTGACAGATGTCCATGAGCGGCAGTGACCACTTACCATCAGGTGGACTGCATGCTCGTTTGCTACTTCAGTCAGATAAAAAAAGAGCAATGGGGCATTCAGTCTACCAAATGGTAAGTGGTCACTGCCGCCCATAGATGACTGTAAGCAACTTCCAACAACATCTTCCGAGAACCAAGATCATCACTTCACGTAAAGGTGAATTGGTAATCACTCTTCTTTACCGAACTCCTTCACCGTAAAATGGTGTGCGGTGGTATCTCCCAGGTCGATATAGACTCTACCTTGCTACTTGCATTAAATGAAGTTTAATCTGACATCATTATTTTAATTGTGTATTAGGAAATCCCCCAGCCACAAGGCTAAATCATCAAACTAGGTATGTGATACATGCTTATAGCATTATGTTTTATTATTTTTACCCGAATGCATCAGAAGACCGAATGCATCCACCAATTCGCACTTGGCCAGCGCGGTGGACTAAGGCCAAAAAACTCTCTCGTTCTGAGAGAAGACCCGTGCCCAGCAGTGAGACAATAATGGGTTGGCATCAGAAGAAGAGTTATGTTTAAGACTATTTTTTCTATATATTGTAGGATTTTTTAAATTCATACTAATATTATATATGCGAAAGTGTGTTTGTTTCTTCCTCTTTCAGGTCGCCACATAGCTATTGTATGATATGGTTTATATGTTGGGAGTGCGGAGAGTGACGTAGGCTACTTTTTACCGCGCTCTCTCATTCCTTTGAGGACATCGATGTTATGTTAGTTGATACATATTTAGTTTCAGACGTTGTTAATAGATGGTATTAGTAAAACTCATTTGCAAGTTCTTAATCACGCTATCAAATTGTAATGTTCCCTTCGACCGTGCTGGCGAAGCCGCGGGTAAGTGGTAGTGTAAGTATAAATTATCCTTTTTAATTGAATTTAAAATTAAACATTAAAATCAGTGTCAAGTATTTAGTCATTTTTAATCAATGGGACATGTTTAATGGTGTGTGTCGTGAACCGTCTTCAAGTACGGTAGGCGTGACATGTTTAAATGTATTTGCATATCACCTTGACGTAAGTTCGCTAAATATTATCATAATCTCGGCTATGCTTCGTTAAACACATACAGTTGCTCGTTATTAAGAATAAATTGATGGCCACGAAACATTCGGTTCTATGTACAATCGCTCTTCGCTACAAGCGTCAGCGATGAGCATTTAAACAAATAGCTGTTTTGCAGAAATAAACATACAAACAAAAATCATTAATTTGATTTTAAAATTACAGCTTTATCTACGCTGTGTATTATGGCGTTTTTTGTTAAGGTTACGGAACGCGAAGGGTAAAAAAAATATTGCGATCCGAATCCGATTACTAAGACTCCGCTGTGCGTTTGACCATCTGGCCATAAGCTAAAAACAGAATAAAATCAATATTTAAGGGGGGCTCCCATACAACCAACGTATTTTTTTACCGGTTTTTACAGATAATGCGGAACCCTTTGTGTTTGAGTCCGATACGCATTTCGCCAGCTTTATATTTTCATTACTGAATAATTCATTTAATAGATTAAAAAAAGCTATGTTTAATTTTGACTTAACTCTCCTGTAAAATTAGCGCTTTTAGTTGATTTATTATTCAATTCGAGTACCAAATTTTATATGTATGAACTGACAAGGCACCAAAATATCATTGCTAATTGAAGCGAAATTCGTCAAAATTCGCTCAACGCTGGCTCTTGCCGCGCCTAACTTAAGTTTCGTGGCCAAACGGTAATAATAAAAGAACAATTGAATATGAAAAGATACGTAGGCATCCAGTTTGCGTAATTATGTAAAATTCCAACCATTAAAAATATCAACTAAAATGACGGCATGCTCCTACCCTTAATTATAAACAGCAAATTCTTTAATTGATTTATTTCCTTATAATTGGAGACCTTTTAAAATTCCGTACGGATACTTACTTGTACTGGTAAGATTTTAATTACTATAAAGTGTAAATCAAGGACATGCGCGTAAGCGAAAGTAGTGTCCACCAATTCGCACTTGGCCAGCGCGGTGGACTATGGCCTAAACTTTCTCATACTGAGAGAAGACCCGTGCCCAGCAGTGAGACGATAATGGGTTGACTAGGAAAATCGTGGAAATATCATACGTGAGTAACATTTTGGCGCCTTATATACGTATATTTCTGGAATTAGTTATCACATGACATTAAGCCACTTCATTACGCATAGTATGGCCGCGGATGGTATTATCAAATAGGTATTACGCTGGAAATAGTTTTAGAATGCTGTCATAGCAAGAAAAGATAAGCGGTATTATAGTTAAAACTAAATTTTAGTAGGATTATTTTTAATGAATTGATTTACGACTTATTTATTTACTCTATGTTTTTACCGTCTCGCGACACAGTTTAATGGAATACAGCGACTTTATGTGCTGATGGATATATTTTTTTTTAAATTGAACTAGCAAATGAGCATGCAGTCCACCTATAACTGTCGTCCATGTACTTTTCTGTGTTCAACTTCTTATGGACCAGAGAAAGACAACTGAGATGATCGCTTCCGCACCCTTCCATTTAAAAAACACACGCTTTCTACCCTTATAGCCCCACACCAGGATTTCGTGGTTACCATGGACACACACAAGAAGAATACACAAACACCCAGACCCAGAACATGAATCTAAACTCATCATTCAGATACCTGTCTGGCCGGGAATCGAACCCGGGACCCATTGCGCGTCAGACTGGTATGGTAAACGCTCCGCCGCGCAGGTCATCAAAGCAAACACATACATACCCTTCCATTGAAACGCTAGATTCACGATAGAAATAGATATAACTGTGGTCTCTTCCCGGTCAGATTAAACTCAGTCTACTAACTTGCAAAATTAATTGTATTTTCTATCCTATCTTTAGACATAATTATGTAAGTATTTAAAATATTTCATATCTATTGATACGTGAATTAGTGAATGATTGTCGAGTGACACGTATTAACCATTATCAAATGTAATGCATACTAATAATACCATAATCCCTTAATTTTTTATTCGATTAATGTGATAAAGAATGTTCTTTGTCAGATATCGGATTATAAATTGGTAATTATAAATAGTTACTTCCGGCGAAATACCTAATAAATCTTAACTAAAATTAACATCGATAAAATTTTTTAGGCACATGACGTATTGAATGTTATTTATTTCTTAATTATTAGAGATGTGCCGAATATTCGGTTGTTATTCGGTATTTGGCATCTGTTTCACTAATCGTATTCGGCTTAATTATTCGGTTTTGGAGCCGAATATATTCGGTTCGTGTTTTCCTATTTTCTTGTCTGCACATCACGGTATAGAACAAAAAGATAAACTTATTACGTAAGATTTGTTATAAGTCTAAGAAATTCATGAAGAGTGCGTTGAATAAAGCTAATATATGAAGGTGGTAGAACCAGTGTAGTTCGACCGGGGAAGTACCACCGCTACACCTATTTCTAGGGTGAAGCATTTCTTGCGTTTCGATAGAACCCATGTTCTGTATGAAGTTGGTTACAGATGTCCATGGGCGGCAGTGACCACGTACCATCAGGTGGAATGCATACTCGTTTACTACTTCAGTGAGATAAAAAAAGTACCTTTTTTATGCACATGTATGGTAAATTGTATCACCTTTAGATTAAATACTAAAATTACTATAATTCGGAGAAAACGCATTGACTGACTAGAAGAAAACACAATGTCTGTAATATTTATTTATAACTGTTACTACGATACTAATCTATATAACGCAGGTAAAAATAAACGTCTACACTCAAAATACTACAGTGCAAGGTAACCAGTAAAAGTCGTAAACGGTACCGACTACCTGACTCGGTTATTTATGAAGGTTCGAATGATTCAGCTACTGCTATTGAATGAGCGATTCATAACACAATCATTCCTCGTTTGTGTGTGATTGGAATTAGGTTGGTTTATTTGGTTATATTTCGTATAGACAATAATCACCTCAATTGTCACAGTATGTAAACATGTAAAGAGTAGGGATTGCAATCCGGCCTCATTTTCAATCCAGCCGGATCCGGCAGTTTTTTTCTCAATCCGGCCGGATCCGACCGGATCCGGCGGCATTAATCGAACGGTTAAAACAGTGTAAAAAAGGATCGATTTCTAACGATAATTATTTTTGTAATGTGAAATCTTTATCAAAATTTACAATCACCGGATCCGGTGGAGGTCCGGATCCGGTAGTAAATTGGTACCGGATCCGGTTTATGTAAATTTGTGCCGGATTACCGGATCCAGTTTTCCGGATTGCAACCCCTAGTAAAGAGCTGTGGCTTGTGAATTGATAATCAAATAGACTAAAACGAAAGATACAAAATATTTGCTATAACTTTATGTCCAGAGTGCTACTTGCCTTCATTCGTTGCACGGATTTAAGTAACGGGGAAACTCTTTATTCTTAACTATTTATGTTGTAGAATCTCTTACACAAAGACAGAGAACGTAAAAGTAAAAAAATACGAAAGCATTACTTACCTTACACCTAATTATACATACGAAATTAACTTATTTTGCAATCATATATATATACATACTTAATTTTTTTCTTGATGAAATTGAAACAGCAGAGCACTGCCGTCTACGAAATGTGCATATCATATTACTAGAACTCTATATCGCCACGTAATCTATGACAGCATGATGTATAAACCTACTCTAAGTCAAAAAAAATCTAAATATATGCTCTACAAGTTAAACACATACTAAAACACAGTAGTGCAACGCAGAAACTCATTGCTGCGTAGCAAAAAATCTACGTCCTAAAAACTCTAAAAAAAAATCCTAACGCTTCTACGGCAAAGAAGCGAGACTACAATAACCTTTTTAATTCTAACTACCTAATTCACGAATCTTTTACGTCACTTAATCTATTTCAATTTTAAACAAATCAAACGCACCTTACACAAGAAGCGAGACTTCTAACTTCAATGACGTCACTCATATTCGAATTTCAAAACCAAACAAACGCACCTTAGGCAAGGCAGCGAGGCATTGCTGCTTGACGTCCCACACGAGCTGGTCGCGCGGGAACTGCAAGCTCTTCTGCACGTTCAGCTCCGGTACGTGAACGCGCACCAGCAGCCAGCCCTCGCCCTCCGAGCACTCGCCCTCCATTACGCTACGCCATCTGTTGACAAACGTTGAAATTAAACATTATTTTGCAAAGCCGTCTATTGTCAAATATTTGTATTGAATAATATTGTTAGTTTATAATCATGATTTTATATAATTAAATTAAATTTTGGAAACCAAAAAAAATTCTTTACAGATTTAAACGGCTATTTGGAATAAGCAGGCGTACTTGCGAAATTATTTAAATATAATTTTATGTAGTATACCATCAATTTAATTTGATTTAATATCATAATTTGAGTGTAACTTAATGATACTTATAAATAACTGGTTATTTTTAATCAATAAGAAAAGTAAGAAGGTGTTGTTTTAAATTAGGTATTTTAACTATTTATTTAATTATTCCATGTTATTAACCCATGTTCTATATGGAGTTGCTTACAAATGTCCATGGGCGGCAGTCTCCACTTATAATCAGTGGACTGCATGCTCGTTTGCTACTTCAATCAATTAAAAAAATATATAATATTTTTAATTACTATTTTGACACCAGATTAGACGAAAATCTCTTCTCATATAAATTAAAACCTAAGCTAGAATTATTCTTAGTCAAGTACAAATATTTATGGCACATAACTTTCAAATAGAAATTATGAAGAAAATAAAAAGAGGCGTATTTTAATTACGGTTTTACTCTTCTAAGGATTTAAGTGTCAGTCTCGGGATTTATATCTTTCGACTGCTTTGGAATTATCTAGCGACAGTAATGAACGAAAACGGGTTGAAAAGGGTTCTGTAGAGTTTTATGTCATATTAAAAGGGATGTAGGGCTGTAAGTATAGTTGCCTTATTCAACTTAAGTGCTACTAAATTAAAAACATTTTACCTTAACACAAAAACGTTCATTTTTAAAACAATTTGATAACGGTATTTATGAAAAAAAAAATATTGATATCGCGTGGGCTACTTTAATCAGAAATCACATAAAAACGATAAAAAAATCATAAAACTGTAAAACTCATAGGTTTATTGCCTCGCGCTTCGCGTTCAGTAAAACGCGGGAAAAATGGCCGCGTAAATTTTGTTACTATCTGTGCGTTCGTAGATAAAATGATATTTATTCTGTGCTCGTAAGGGTAGCGCGAACGCATCGGCGGCGGCGCGTCCGGTTGTAGTTCTGTGAAGTTGGCATTACGAATTCAATAGACAGTGGCGCCAACTTATCGCGCCTTCTAGAAACAATCGCGGGGACTCGTAAATTAAACATGGCGTTCGGAATTCACCTTGTTAAGGATAAAAGCTCAGATATAAGACGTGATATTTTAAGCCACGGTGCGAGTGAAACAGAAAGAGCACAGGCGTTTGTTAGAAAAAGACGGAAGAGGAAAATTTCTCTACCATAAAACTTCGATATTAGGGAATTTACGTCTCGGGTTTAAAAGGAAGTTATAGGAATAAAGCTGTATACTAAATGGCCGGGTGGCATTTATTAAGTTGCAGATACGTTTGTATTTTTTTAAAGTAAGACGCTACCTTGTTGAGTTTTAATTCCCTTTTAACTTTAGCTTGTAGTAAAACTTCAAGAACCGTAAAGATTATCTAAATGACACGGTAAACGTGTACGCAGGGAGCTTCAAAAGATAACTTATCTACATTATCACAAAGGATATCGAAATGTGATAATCGTATGGTGTTTTTATCGGTCATGTTTAAAAAGCCTCATTGTAAAATGTGGTAATGGTTTTTAGACTTACAAATATTATGAGTATAAGCTGCTTTTTTAGAGCATTCCTGATATCAGTTAAGTATGATAAATATATAACGATAAGAATGAAAGATATAATACATGTTAATATTAAACGAATGATCCAGAAATAAGGAATCTGTCTATCTGTATATCTATTTAAGTTTTCTGTCTGAACTACTGAAGATATAATGAGATTTATAAAATACTATGTTAATTCCGCTGCTGCCTCGGTCCCGTCTACCCCGTTAATAAGCATCAGATTTGTTAATCTAGGACATAAACTTGATATATATCTACTCATTATTCTCACTTCAATTTAAGGAGACAACTTTTTGTTTCAATAATAATCAATGAAATCAATTTACATGTACTTTACATATTCATCTAAGTATTCGTTTCAAACGTTTCATATGTACAGTAGTATATCTGTAATCAATCCGAGATAAGATTAGTGTTACCCATAGTTGCTAAAGGAAAATTGCTATCCCTGAGAATTAAGTTAGGAATGCTCCGGAACGCCTTGGATAAGTATGTCTCACCACATCCTGCGAACCATGATGAACACCACACCTGTTTCTAGTGTGACGCAGTTCTTGCGTTTCGATTTTAGGGTGTGGTTGCCGGCATACTTTATAGGAGGCTTAGTCCTTATCTTAGGAGGCTTATCTTAGTCCTCGGGAGTAGCGGCGTATGTGTGATTGACTTCAGATAGAACCCCATGTTCTGTATGAAATGGCTTACAGATGTCCATGGGCGGCAGTGACTACTTACCATTAGGTGGACTGCTCGTTTGTTACTTCAACATTAAAAAAAAACTATAACACAGCAACGCTTAAGATCGTTGTTATGACATGTGGCGGCGCGGCAGAGGTGCTTCCGGATAAAGCACACAGAGGTCTACTACCTTTTAACTATTACAACGATATATTTCAAAATATATATAATAACAAACATCACTTTACCAGTGGGGAATGCCGCAAAGGACCACCTTTGGTGTTTATATTTAAATACACAAATACATATAAATATATTTAATTAGATTCAGGTTCATTGAAGTGTGATGTGTTTTCTAACGAGACAGGTCTCTCGGAACGACAGGTGGATTAAGTTTCATACGTTAACTCAGAAGGCACGTTAAACGACCTTTGCCGCTATGTTTCAAGGAGCAAAATTGATTGCTTCGGTGTCTTAGTGAAAAGTTAGCTCTCTATTGGATGCAAAGACAATAATATCGGGTTATTGGATACTTTATTGTTTCAGTTTCTAATGGAAGTTCAACGGTAAGTTTTTGATGTCATTTAACGTAAAAATATTTTTCATTCGCAATTAATGTTTTGTAAGAGAACTATGAATAATATAATGTCGGATATTTTCCTATAAGGACAAGAAGTTACGTATAAGATCTATCGATGTGTTGCGTAGCTATGCGTTTTTCACATTGGTCCATATATACAGGTCGTGACCCGCTAAATACAATCTTAACAAATCATTTTTAATTTTAAAGACTGTTAGCATCTGATATTACTGCCGACAATAGCGGCTGTGCCATGGGTTTTCATTGTTTTGACGAAACCATGTATTTTTAATACAAATAACACTACAAGTATTTCATGTAACTCGGGAAAACCATTAAGAATGTTTCAGATTAGCAGGAATAAACATAAAAAATAATAGTATATTAATAAACAATAATACTATATTAAGTAATATGCTGTACTTAGAATAATCAGCCGTGATTGATCAGCAGTGATAATATGATGAAATTAGAAAAATACATTTCAGTTGTAATAATTTGTATAAGTAGATTAGCATGAAATGAAATGAAATGTCTTTATTTTGTATAGGCCTACGGGGGCACTTACAAATTGTCAGTTACATTTTTTTCTTACACTACCACCGGATCGGAATACGACCTCAACTGAGAAGATCCGGCAAGAAACTCAGCGGGTTTGTCTTTTTCTTATTTATATCCATTTTTTATTTTTTTTATATACCTAATTACAATCATGTTTTTTTACATGGTAATGAAAGTTAGCTCCAATATCTTGCCTTACATGTTTAAGTACTGCTCTAGTATTAAGTCCAAATCTATAAATACTCATTTGAAAGGAAATAATGCTAAAGTGCCAAAATAGCATTTGTCGGAAATGAGAAATGAAGTTATTTTTTTATAAAAAAAATCATGTCGCCTTTATTATTTCCTTTCCACTGACGATATAATATCACCTTTTAAACAGAACCAAACTTCACAAGCTTTTTACCGTCAACATATAAAAATACGACAGACCAAGCTCTGCACAGACAGTTTGCATTTAAATTGCACGCTAACTACGAAATTGAAGTTTGGAGCGGTTTTTGTGCGTAGAAACTGCTAACCGATTGTTTACTCAGTCACACTAACTAACGAACTTCTAACTGCGCAGTTTAGAAGCGGTTATGCAGAACTGCACAAAACTGGAATTTTGTAGTTATGTTGTTGTTGTTGATGAAAAGCGTCGTGTGAGAATGACTGAGAAAAGTATATGAACACTGTTATGTGTTTGAACATATCAACATTATATAAAACGCTTTCTACACTTATAGCCTCACACTAGGATTTTCTCCTGTGTCGTGGGTACCATTGACGCACACAAGACGAATACACAAATTCCCAGACCTAGAACATGAATCTAAACTCATCATTCAAGTACCTGTCTGACCGGGAAACGAACCCGGGACCCATTGCGCGTCCGACCGGTATGGTAACCGCTCCGCCACGCGGGTCGTCATTTATATAGACTTTGAAGTAAATAAATCTCCTTCATTAACGCATTATTGTCTCACTGCTGGGCACGGGTTTTTTAGAATGAGCGAGTTTTAAGCCATATCTACTGCACTGGTCAAGTGCAGCGTATTAGCAATTTCACACACCATTAAGAGTTTTTTAAGAACTCTGAAGTGCGTAGATTTCCTCACAACGTTTTCCTTCACAATACAGAATTGATAACTAATTTCTGATACGCACATCATTTAAGAATAAGCTGTACGTATTTGGGATTCGAACTTCGAACTTGAAGTTTCAGCCATAAGACTATCACTATCGTGAAATAAATAAATAAAATAAATTAGTGTCAATTATTGCTTTTTTCGTACTTTTAACAATGCCTTATCATGATTCAATTTGTTCAGGTAAATAGGATGACGTAAGTATCATAAAAAATGAATTATATGAATCGAAATGAAGACAAATATTCAGGTCAATTCTTAGATAAAGAAAATTACTTACTACTGAATAATTGTCAAAGTAATAAATGTATCACAAAGTAATTAGGGTCGCGATATCGCTTATTGTTTAGTCGTTTGTCACAGATATCAAATATTAAGGTTATCTTGCTATAACTGTTTTGTTAATGTCATCTAAATTAGAATTTGATTACAATTGAAATATTTTGAATAGACAGATTAAGCAACAGTTTTAAAAGGTAAAACACTTTGTAGTTCGACTTCTGAAGTACCTACGTGACATTTATTTTTGCCTGATAACAGCAGTGTTAGCTCTGATGTATTCTAATTTTAAGCGTGTGGTAAGGAAGATATATTTGTCCCTTTAGTTCCGGGATTAGAATAGGGCTACGGCATCCCCTGCCTGTCGTAAGAGGCGACTAAAAGGGGCTTCCGGGGTTGCAGGCGGCTAGAGAGGGAGCTCGAACCGTTCGGTCAGGCGATCCCGGGAAGGACGGCGGTATATGTGGTCGCATACCGTCGTAAAGACTAGACGGAGCGGTGGGAACAGCCACCCATCTGGGAGGAGCCCGATGGGGCAACGCGCTCAGAGGATTCCGGTTGCGGTCGGACCGAGTACCCGGAGTCCTCTTTATAGCGCCGAGGACGGCCACCGGGGGGGTTTTAGTGCGGTAAAAATCCCACATAACCCTGCGGCGTCGGGTACCTTTTGAAGGTTTCCCCCTCGAGAACAAAAAAAAAGGAAGATATATTTGTACAAGGTGTTCAGGAGTAGCAACAGATCTGTGGCTAATCCAAGTAAGACTAATATTATTTGGGATTGATTACAAATGTCCATGGACGGCAGTGTCCACTTCGGCATCGGTAATAAGATTGAGAGTCCGAACTGCCAGACCAAAAAGAAATGGCGAGGCACCTAGGCGGAGCCGCACGATGCAACGCTATCTCTGCAGTCCCTTCGCAGCACCGAAGACGGCGACTAGAGGAGTTTTTGTGAATAAAATGAGTATCCTACAGAACTTGGGATCACTCCTACGACGAGTAGCCTTTGAAAGTTTCTCCCTCAAAGACATACAAAACCCTAGGAATCTGTCCCAACAGTTACCTGGCACTTTCAACTAAAACAGATTAATAGACTTTGCTGCTAAAAGGAAGAAATACGTGTAATAGTGTCGCACAGATGAACGTCAAAGAGCTTTAATACCTTGGAGTTTAGTTAGAAATTAATTCTAGCGCGTCTAAGTTTGAAGTAAATTCTCGAATGCTTAATGTTCTAAATGAGCGACTTTATTGATTAATTCAGATGGATTTATGGTAAGTCGTGCTACAAGCAAACCAGTCTAAAGTTAAGCGAAGTACCTATTATTAAGTTTATATTGGTTTTAATGCGCTAATCTTTAGTCTTGGAAAGCGATGTCAAGGTTGAATGGATAAATCGATTTTCACTTATGTAGCAAACTATACATTACGTTGTATTAGTTACTATATCGCTAACCCTCACTAACACACACATATATGAAAGTCACATACATATCCGTATAAACACAACTACAAAAAATGAAATCGATTTATAAAGCAGTAAAATATATAAATATATAGGACTACAGTAATAACTTAATGACCAAAACTCAGGCACAGAACCACCACGGATGCAATTTTATATGTGACTCCGATTAAACAAATACATACTTGTAGCAGCGTAGTGCAATACCTTTAGTGCGAGTTTATCGTTTCCTCAAAACAATAATTGTTTACGTCTCGCTCATCATTTATAGTATATTGCAAGTTATGGCCGAAAACGTAAGCGAGCAATGGATATTGTCATCTTATGAGTGAAAACTTAAACAATGATTGTTTCATAAAACTTAACAAATTCGTACTAAGGGATACAGTCAGTGGCGTAGCTAGGCGCGGGCGTAGTGGGCCATCGCCCACGGCCTCGTTCTTAAAGGGGCTTCGTGAGGCCTCTTTGTAGGCGGAGGCATTTTCAAGGGCACCCTCCAATGAAATCATGCAAAGGGGTCTGATAGGAGTTTGCCCACGTCTACTTGGTTCGCGCTACGCCACTGGATACAGTAGTAGCCTTAGTACGAATTTATTTTATTGGCTTAAAACAATCATTATTTAAGAATAGAAAGAAAGATTATTTACGTTTTCGCTCATACACATACATTTCATATTACAAGCGTGCAAAACTTGCACAATGATTGTTTTGAGAGAACATATTAGACACAGGTTCATGCTAGCTGAGTAAAGTATACCACCTACAGATATCACGGACATTATGTCAGAGGCATTGTTGGTCGCCGATTCCGTTTCGACTTCACCTGCATTTGTCTACGCCTACGAATGTCACGAAAACACTGCTTCAGGCCTATCTTGCAACAGATCTGGTACATCTAATACTATATTGATTGTTTGTGCTTTAAACAATTGAAATGTACGGGTAGGTTTGACCAGGACGATAACATTGTCGTACCTTTTCAGGGTTCCGTACCCAATAAAAATGGGACCCAGTTACTAAGACTAGTCATCCGTCGCATCGGTCGAAATTCGACCGAAATTTAAATTAAAAAACTAAACTTCATATTGTCCAAAGTAGTACGAATATTTCTCAAGTTCAAATCAAATATAATAATTTTTAAATAATTTTGAATGCGCCCGTAAAATATTAAAAGAGGTTTATTTATCTAAGCCGCATTTAAAAGCAATAGCGGCATTTATGTATATTATGTCTTTTCATAGTAAAACATTGAATGTTCTATTTCGTTTACCATGTATGTGTATGTGACAAATGCACGGTAGTATGTGTAATGAGATGATAATATGCATTATTTGAAAAAAATATTATCATTCTGCCCTCCTTCTCTACGTCCACTATAACCGTGCAAAATTTCATACTAATACGTTCGCGGCATATTACTTAAAAATCTGTCACAAGTTTTTGCTTCACGTATTAATATGATAATTCCGCTGTATTGCTTAATTACGTTTACAAGTGAAATTGCAATGCACCAAGTTCTAAACCATTTAAAACACAGCCGGAACCTATCTAATAAACACCGTTTAAGCAATTACCTAATTGGACTATTTTTATCAGCGCGCGTGTATTCACCTCGTTCCAAATGAGGTTAAAACTTATTAGCTCATTATCTTGACGAGTTTCATAACTTCGTTGCTGAAGCACTTTTACACTAAACGATAGGTACGACCACGACATTGAACCTTGACATTGGTTATCGTTTCGTAAGTCGTTGGTAGTGAAGGCACGTATAGGATAATCACGAATGAATTTGTCACGGAAGTAGTACGGTGATATTGACCTAGCCGAAACAAGCAAACAATTAGAGGCAGAATGCAATAGCTGTTTTTGACAGATAAGGAAAGTATTTCCGCGTATTTGCCTATTGGTTATAAAATATTTTTACTCTTAATTTTTTTTATGTCGACTACATTAATTATTGTTTTTATCGGCCTTTACAGGTTCACCGGACTATACAGCACAGTCAAAAAGACTATGGGCTGTAAGTTCCCTTAGCTTGTACAAGGCTTGTTTTGACGTGAACAACAATCTTTCACGCAAGTATTTCACATCCTATTACGTATCATATTTATGCGAAATTGTGCTGAAACGGAAAATGTGTGAGTATTCAAAAAATAAAGAACAAACTTACTTCCAGAAATATTTTCTAAGTATATCTTTATCACAAATATTTTATGCATAATTTTTCTAATTTTCACTCCGCCAGTTCCACTTTCAAGGCGGTAAATTAACTATACGTGCAATAAAAGGACACGTAGGTAATCGTTAATTTTGTTGTAAAATTGTTTTTAATACGATATACATGTATCCACTTTACAGTAATAAAAATAAATAAGTCGTGAAGCCATCGTCATCGTGAGGATTGAAGGTTCGCGCAATTAACCTGTTTCCAGTCATCTGGGCTCGTCCTTGCGAACGAAAAAGTAGCTGCAAGCCTCCTACTGCCGCATATTTTAATACTAATCATAATCACATTCGTACACCGGATACAATGATTAAATCTTCTATAAAAAATAATTATAAATTCATAACAATATAAATAAAATAATGCAGCGATGTTGCTGAACAACGTCCTCGTCTTTAATATGGTTTGATTAATTTAAATACATTTTTGCTTTAAGACTTACAAGCCGAAACAATAAAAGTGATTTTAAGTAGTGAATTCACGTCCGTATATTAGTAGTCTTTTTTTAGCATACAAATTATATCATTTATAAATAGCAATAGCAATAAATTATAGCAATTATAGCATAGCATTTGTCATAAGGGATAACATTTATCCCTTATGGCAAATGCGGATAAGTAGATTTTTTTTTTTTTTTTTTTATAATTTAACCTAACGATAAGGCAGACGGGCTACCTGATGGAAAGTAGTTACCGTCGCCTATGGACATTCGCAACACCAGAGGAGTTGCCAATGCATCGCCGGCTGTGAAGGAGAGCTCTTTTCGCACCTTTCTTGAAGAACCCCATGTCATAGCGCGCCGGGAATACTTCAGAAGGAAGTTCATTCCACAACTTGCCCGTCCGTGGCAAAAACGAGCGTGCAAACCGAACCGTGGAGGACCGCCACGAGTCCAGTTGGTGTGGATGGAACTTCATCCTTCGGCGAGTGGTGCGGTGAAGAAAAGGTGACGAAGGCACCAGGTCAAAAAGTTCCTCGGAACACTCACCGTTGTAAAGCCGGTAGAACACGCAGAGGGAGCCTATGTCCCTCCGCAGGCTTAAAGGTTCTAACCGATCGGTGATCCTTGGGTCGTTGACGATTCGGATCGCGCGTTTCTGCACGGAGTCAAGTGGATTAAGTTGGTATTGGGGCGCCCCTGCCCAGAGATGCGAGCAATACTCCATGTGGGGTCTCACTTGAGCCTTATAAAGCCGAAGGAGTTGCCCCGCAGTGAAGTATTGCTTGGCCCTGTTCAGAACGCCCAACTTTTTGGATGCCAACTTGGCTTTGCCTTCCAAATGACTCCGAAACTGCACATCACACGAGATGTCAACGCCCAGGATCCCCACGCTTTTGTCAACGGAGAGGGAGGTCCCTTGGAACTTTGGCGCCATTTTTTGTTGTAAAAGCATCTTATGTTTTGCTCATTCCTTCTGACAATTAACTCTACACACCTGTAGAAACTGTTTCCTATTCCTTCTTCGCTAAAGTATGTAAATATGAATTGAAATAATAATTAAAATAAATCACTTGAATATAATTTTAGAAGAAATCCATTATTTTCGTCGAACAAGTAACATCAATTTCATGAAATATTTTTCTTCTCGTCAAACCATTATTATTCTACCATAATACTACTAATACAATAATACCATGATAATGGTTCTGTCAGAATTTGGGAGTTGTTGGTCGTACTCCGCGCCGAAATTCGAATTGGTGGTCAGAAACTAAAAGAGTTTTCTTAAACATATTATTTCTAGAACTGTTTGTAGCATTAACGCGTCTATCAAATATATTGTTTAGTTTTAAGGAAATGCTCCAAGATACTTGATCAACTTACGAGTTCCATTTTGATTATCACCTGGCCAACGTAGCTCGTCGCTCTGTAAATATTTAAACCGCTGTTCAAACGTTTCGAGTGCAGCGCTAAGTGTAACGTTGCATAAGGTTTGTGGATTATGGATTCGGGTAGTGGTATGTTGAGTTTCTTGTCCATTAAGAAACTCAAAATACACGCTTTATACACTCATAGTCCCACAGTAGGATTTTCTCCTGTGTCGTGGGTACTGGAATCTAAACTCATCATCCAGATACCTATCTGGCCGGGAATCGAACCCGGGACCCCTGGCGTCAGACCGGTATGGTAACCGCTGCACCACGCGGGTCGTCAATCACCAAAAGTTGAAGTTATTTAGATGCTTTTGAAGTTCTGCGATTCTCTTCCTATTCGGTTGAGATCCAGAGCCGGATTTAGAGGAGTCCTCGGACCATTAAGGTGTGGAGCAAACATTTTTATTAATAAAATAATAATTTTTTCCAGTCGAGTTTTTCAATAAATTATTGTGAAATTGAATAGAAATTAAGTAGGATTTTACACTCACCCATATTTTAAGTAAGTATGGGAAACATAACATTTATAGTCCGTTTATCACTATGACGACCGTTTCTTATATTCAGATGAAAACGTAAACAAGGTTGCATTTAGATGACATGAGAAGCGTGTCTGAGTGTTATGTATGTATGTGTATGGTTTGGTAACGACAAACTGTTTACAACTTTATTTTTTTTTATCTGATTGCAATAGCAAACGAGCATGCAGTCCACCTGATGGTTATTGGTCACTGCCGCCCATGGACATGTGTGAGCAACTTCAAATAGAACATGGGTTCTATCTGCAGTCAATCACAGATGCGTTGCTACTCCTGAGGACTATGGTCGCCTCATATAAAAGTATGCTGGCAACCACTTACATCGAAAGACAAGAAATGCTTCACGTTGGAAATAGGTTTGTGTGTGTATGTGTGTGTGTGTGTGTGTGTGTACGAACGCTTAAAACTATTAAGCATTCGTTCTTTAGTGTTTATACTGGCTATGCAGTTACTGAGCCCACGATTACTATGCGGCCTCTTTCGCTAAGTACCCGTAATATGTTATGTAAGGTTGGCTCCGTTGCCAATAACCCGACGTCCGGATGAATGCATTGGAGCACTGGTGTTGAATTATTGATTAAGATTCTGTAGCAACAAAGAAACGTATTGATCACTTCTTATTTTTCATTATTTTCATCAGTGATCTTATTGACGTGGCCGTGCGGTTACCATAGCGGTCGGACGCGCAATGGGTTCCAGGTTCGATTCCCGGCTAAACAGGTATCTGAATGATGGGTTTAGATTCCTGTTCTGGGTCTGGGTGTTTCTGTATTCGTCTTTGTGTGTGTCCATGGTACATGGTGTGGGGCTATGAGTGTAGAAGGCGTGAAAGCGTGTTATTGCCATCTTTAGCTTTGATTTAATATAAGAGATTCACAGAGCTTTTATATGTTTTTAAAATATCTGCGTTTAATTCTAAATGGTTACTACAGTCAGTTTAGAGGAATAGGTAGGAGTTTTAATGTAAGGCTAACTAGAGATAAATAAAATACGTGCGAACACATAATATGAATCTTTTTAAAGAATTTTATTATTTCCGTTTGTATTACAGTAGTAATGTACGACTACAAAGGCATATATATAAAATGGTTTCAAAATATGTTTTTGTTAAATGCCTTCAACTCTAAGTAGAACAGGACTATAACTTAAAGTCCAATTAAGATATTTTTTTACATCCTTCGTTGAAAAAAGGCGATTGGAAGTATAGTATTTAGATATTTAGTAGGTAGTTCTTTTTGTCTGACTGAAGGAGCAAACGATCATTCAGTCCACCTGATCGTAAGTGGTCACTGCCGCCTATGAACATCTATCTATCTGTAATCAACGTTGCTACTCCCGAGGACTATGATGGTCGTCTCATGTGAAAGTGTGAAGGCAACCCTTCTATCGAAACGCAAAAAATGTTTCACGCTAGTAATAGGTGTGGCGGTGGTACTTCCCCGGTCGAACTACACTGGGTTTACCACCTTGAAAATAGTGATAGTATTTCCTTGACAGTATTTCGATACAAGCAGAAATAAAAATAATGCGGTATATATAATGAAATCTTATGATAAACGGAAGATAATTTGTAAGGATACTACATGAATAAAACACAACAATAAACGATTAACATAAAAATGATAGCGAACAATATTAATATTAATATAATTATAATAATATAACATTTCGATAGCAGCAAAATTCGTATGGGAACTTAAAACTTGACCGTGAACAAATGTGACCTCAAGATTCGCATCAAGATTTGAATATTCAAAAGATTGAAATGGCATGAGCATAATATAACTTTGTGATTCATATAGTCATGTTGCTAACCGAACAAAATCAGCTTTTACTTTTTATGACATAGTGCTAATAACACAGAAATTAATCGTTTGCATTTCAAAACTTACTTTCAGAAGTCTATAGATATGTATGAAATAGAAAGTATCGAAGAGAATTTTGATGAATACTATCAAATTACGATACACGATTTACCTAATTAACGACCTAATTGACGACCCGCGTGGCGCAGCGGTTATCATACCGGTCCGACACGCAGCGGGTCCCGGGTTCTATTCCCGGCCAGACAGGTATCTGAATGATGAGTTTAGATTCGTGTTCTGGGTCTGGGTGTTTGTGTATTCGTCTTGTGTGTGTGCTCATGGCATCCACGACACAGGAGAAAATCGTAGTGTGGGGCTATGAGTGTAGAAAGCGTTTTTTAATTACATACTGAAGCAGACATTGATGAATTTTGAAAAGAGCCTTATTTATTTATGCATGTTATACTTGTGTTATAGAAGCCGTGTTTTACTACTGCGTTCTACTTTTAAGGATTTGCTTCAATTGGCTTTTATACGGATGTAATGGTAGTATTTAGCATTAGAATCTAAGATTTATTTTAGGTATGATTCCTGTTTTATTTGTAAAATAACTGTGACCATTTTAACCGATCGATTGCATCTTCAAGGTGGTAGAACCAGTGTAGTTCGATCGGGGAAGTACCACCGCTTCAAGAAGCATTTCTTGCATTTCGATGGAAGGATGTGGTTGCCGGCACACTTTCACATGAGGCGATCATCATAGTCCTCGGGAGTAGCAACGCATCTGTGATTGACCTCAGATGGAAAGAATGTCCTGTATGCAGCAGATGTCCTTGGGCGGCAGTGAAAACTTACCATCAGGTGGAGCATGCAATCCATCTAATGGTAAGCGGTCACTGCCAATTATCGACATCTGCACATAGGACAAGAGTTCAGACAAGAGTTCAATCTGGAACCAATACCAGATATATTGCCACTTCCAGAGATTTTGATGGCCGCCTCATATAAAAGTGTGCCGGCAATCATAATCCATCATCGACCAACTTAATTACGTGGCGTAGCGTTATCCACATTAAATATTGTTTTTTGTTTGTGACTAACTCATCTACACTGACAATTAGACTAGATCTTACCCAACCGTTCTCGTATATGTTAATTATACAGTTAGGTTAGTGTCCCCCGTCCCTGTAGCCTCGGGGTCAGAATAGGGCTACGGTATCCTCTGCCTGTCGTAAGAGGCGACTAAAAGGGGCTTCCGGGGTTGCGGGCGGCTAGAGTGGGAGCTTGAACCGTCCAGCCAGGCGATCCCGGGAAGGACGGCGGTATGTGTGGTCGCATATCGTCGTATAGACTAGACGGAGCGGTGGGCCCAGCCGCCCATCTGGGAGGAGCCCGATGGGGCAACACACTTAGAGGATTCCGGTGGTGTTTGTTGGAGATCCCTGAGTCCTCTTTTTAGCGCCGAGGATGGCCACCGGGGGGGTTTTAGTGCGGTAAAAATCCCACATAACCCTTCGTCGCTCCCACGACGCCGGGTACCTTTTGAAGGTTCCCCCTCGAAAACAAAAAAAAAAAAAAAAGGTGAGTGTCCCCAGTAGGCAAACTGTTCGACTGAATTTGCGACGTATCGGTTTAGTACATCCTGACA
The DNA here is from genome assembly GCA_949699795.1 of Spicauda simplicius. Lineage (NCBI taxonomy): Eukaryota > Metazoa > Arthropoda > Insecta > Lepidoptera > Hesperiidae > Spicauda > Spicauda simplicius. The sequence continues at coordinate 20,178,443 of OX453057.1, forward strand.
TACCTATATATCATAGTCCTCGAGAGTAGCAACGCATCTGTGATTGACTTGCGATGGAACCCATGTTCTGTGTGTAGTTGATTACAGATGTCCACTTACCATCAGGTGGAGTATGCAGTCCATCTGATGGTAAGCGGTCACTGCCAATTATCGACATCTTCACATAGGACAAGAGTTCAATCTGGAGCCAATACCAGATATTTTGCTACTCCCAGAAACTTTGATGGCCGCCCCATATAAAAGTGTGCCGGCAATCATAATCCATCATCGACCAACTTAATTACGCGGTGTAGCGTTAGCCACATTAAATATTGGTTTTTGTTTGTGACCAACTCATCACTGACAATTAGACTAGATCTTACCCAACCGCTCTCGTATAAATATGTTAATGATACAGTTAGGTTAGTGTCCACAGTAGGCAAACTGTTCGCGGCCGACTGAATTTGCGACGTATCGTTTTATTACGTCCTGACATATACCTATTTGAAATGGAGTGTCTAAAATTTGCTAGTTTTCAAGGTGGTAGAACCAGTGTAGTTCGACCGGGGAAGTACCACAACTGCACCTATTTCTAACGTGAAGCATTTCTTGCGTTTCGATAGAAGGGTGTGGTTACCGGCACACTTTCACATGAGGCGACCATCATCGTCCTAGAGAGTAGCAACGCATCTGTGATTGGCTTTAGATGGAACCCATGTTCTGCATGAAGTTAATTACAGACGTCCATGGGCGGCAGTGACCACTTACCTGGTGGGCTGCATGCTCGTTTGCTATTTCAGTTAGATTAAAAAAAAATGTGTGCGTGTACTAGCGTACACTCGTAAGAAGTGAAACTTCTTTATGACGTTATTTTTCAAAAAATAATTTACTATATGCAACTTTACAGAAATTGGTTAAATAAAGTTAAATTAGATAAAGTTTAATAAAAGGCTTTTATTAAACTTTATCTAATAATCTAATCTATAATAATCTATCTAATATCACGCGTGGTAGGGATAAGAAAAAGATGGCGCGTAACGGAAAAACAAGATGGTGAGTAACAGAAAAAGATGGCGCGTAACGAAAAAAATAGATGGCGCGTAACAGAAAAAGATGGCGCGTAACGAAACAACGTTACACTAAATTTTTTTCCAACCCCGATAAAGAAGTTTCACTTCAAAAATGCGCTCACTGTACGCTGTAACGCGGCAAACTGCGTTAAATGAGCGCAAACTAGCAAAATTTGGACACTCCATTTCAAATATATCGAAGGGCGTACTTATCCGATACGTCGCATTCAGTACGCCGCTAACGGTTTGCCTACTGGGGACACAGCCTTACACGTGTATTATTCCTATACCTATAAGCTATATTCACTACGCAGAAAGGGAAGGTTGAGCACGATAGCAAAAACACGCAACTTGATCCACGTATAGTATTACCAGCAGTCAGCTGCCAGTACGCTGTTCTAATCGGCCGGAAAGCCAGTCAGCTGCAAAACTATAACGGACTCTGGGATTTTAAACTCTTTCTATACGCATATTATCTTGCTAATCTACATAATAATACGTGAAGCAAAACATAGGATCCGTTTTTAAGATACTTGCCGCGAACGGAAGAGTGTAAAATTACGCACGGTTATAGTTGACGTAGAAAAGGGTTACGGTATGCTAATATTTTTTTCAAATAATGCATAAAACATACATAAAATCAACTGAAAACACATTACCCACACTGCCGCTAATAACTATAATTACTGATTACTGATTACACTGATGGAAACACATAACGTCAAAAATGTCAGATGTCTTTGTCAAAATACCCGCTGTTACTTTTAAATGCAGCTCATTAAATCTCTTTTTACCCTTAACGGGTGTATTTGATATAACATGAAAATGAATACAATTTAATTGAATTTAAGAAATACTTGTGCTACTTTGGACAATATCAAGTTTAGTTTTTGAGTTGAATTACGGTCGAATTTCGACCGTTGAGACAGGTGACTAGTTCGTACAAATATTACGAATTTTTGTTATTCTTTCACGCAGAATCTATTGGTCGGATTTTGTTGAAAGACACACACATTATTAAAGATCAAGATTTGCACATAAGATACTTATTACCGAGGTAAACATTACCGGAGCGAGCGGAGTCGCGCTAGGTAGTGTATATTTCCATTTTGCATTTTTTTCATTCAAGTATCCCATGGCGTTACATTGAAAGTAACCAACTAGATCGATCATGGAACTACTGGAATCAGACCAATAACTTTGTATGCATCCTGGACTGGCATGTTATTAATATCAAAGGGTGTAATCACTTTTGAAGGTATGTTATTTTGTATTTATTTTATTCTTCTTACGATTTCTACAAAGTATGAAATAGCTACTTGTGAAATATGATCATTTTATTTATCAGTCTGCTGAATGTTCTCATCTGCGGCTATACTAAACGAACTTGGTTGTTGTTCATAGTTGTGTTAATAACAATTACTTCGTTATTAATAATATACATGTTAACTAGCTGTTCCGACAAACGTTGTTTTGCCATATAAAAAATAAAAAAAAATGTTAAGGGTGGACAATCCTTAAGGGGTTAAAATAGATGTTGGCCGATTCTCAGACCTATTGAATAAGCATATAAAATTTGGTAAAAATCTGTCAAGCCGTTTTGGAGGAGTTTGGCAACAAAAACTGTGACACGAGAATTTTATATATTAGATAACAAATACTATTATTAATAAATACAACGCTATTAATAACTTAGTTTCTTGCGACATTTCTACTCCATACCGCAACAAGCAAAATCTAATTAATGTTCAAAAAACTTCTATAGAAATAAAGTCTGAATAAATTGAATTGGATTTTTTACTACCAGTAACATACATTCTTTATAAACATTTTAATAGAGCGTGAACCTAAAACATAAGCTGTAATCAGATCACTGCAAGTGTATGTATTCGATTACTTCCAGAAGAATTGATTTGTGTAACATTACATTAATGCCGCAGCCTTGTTCTACATGTTCGTGTTACTGGTTGCAACTCTTAGGCAAAGGTTCCCATGATTAGGTGTGAACACTAACTCACTTTAGATTTCCTTTTATTTAACAGACTTCTTCAATAGGTTATCTCTCCTGAGGTTGGCACAGATAAGTTGTTATATCGACGAATTAAGATTGAATGCCTTTGATAAAAATATGTCGCTTTTCCACCAAACATTTTATAATTGTTTAACTTTTGAAAAGATATCTCTCTTAATTGGGGCACAGAAGCAGGGTTGCATTAATGACTGCTATGCAATGATTAAGTTGCTTAATTTTGTGTGTCTATTATTATGCCCCGGTCCTATGCAAGATTTCGATGCGAAGTCTATAGTAGAAATTCTATTAAATTCTATTAAATTAAAGTCTATTAAATCAAAGAAACGGTAAACTCTCTTTAAAAATGTATTCAGACTTCAGGAAGAGCAATAGATGACGTACAGTAGCATTGTTGTTATCTTTACAGTTATGTTTAAAAATATTTTTGAAACATAATTTAGTTGATAGGTAACCAAGGAAAAGAACCACGTGAAAAAGCTAGTTACTTTGCAATTATTTATTATTGTTTCACATTCAATGAGATATAGATTGAGTACACGCGTCGCAGCAGACAGTTTAATGCGTATTGAGGTAAATTGCTCATGACGACAGCGCGCAGGACCCAAAATGCTGATGTAACAATAATAATTATAATTATGTACGGTATTAGCCCGTACACCACGACCACGGCCACCACCAGAAGTACCAAGAAAGAAAGTGCATCTAAGTTAATTAAGATGCCATACCATTTATCCCAATTATCATGAGCCCGCTAACCTTGCCGTAGACATAATAACTAAATTTAAGAATTTAAGGCTTTATGGCAGTCTGTTATGAAAGCGCCTAATAGTGCGTAGGTAGAGCGAAACATTAAAATCAATAGTATTAAGAAAAATGTTCTATTGGTATTCAGTATAGCATTCTTTATGCCTAAATGTTATACAATCTCACACAAACTTCATTATATCCTTTAAAAAAACATTTGTACTAATGTCTAGATGTAGAAATCTAAAAGTAGATCGAAACAAACAAAGAATAAGGTTTTTAAAATTACAGATTTATTTAAAGTATTTCGCTACTATTATTACCAGTAATTTAGTAAATGCAATAAAAATCAATACTCGAAAAAAATCCAAGCCTCGCAAGTTAGTTTTTCTACCGAAAAAAGTTGTGAGTTCCACGTAATACCAAGTCGATTATTAATTCATTCAGTCCCTGCTTAAGGAAGTTTCTGTCTTAAGTATTTATTTAAAGTATTTTGCTACTACTATTACCAGTAATTTAGTAATATTTAATCTGAAATAACGATAGTCTAACTTTTTGGATTAGTAGAAATTAGATAATTTAAACAAAATCGTAGTTAAATGATTTATTAGCATTGACACATTTTATAATTTAAAAATAATAATAAATAACGATGCGTTTAATATCTAAACTAATGTTACGGGACATTCACTACCCCATTTATGACGAAATAGGATGAATTTCCAGATCTCTTAACATAGTGATATTCCGCGCAAATTGACACACCTGGCATCGCTACTCTGCCCTTTATATCTACGTAGTTTCTGGGAATGTTTCAAAGGAAGCGCATGCCACATCTTGCGGTAAACAAACATGATAGCCGCACTTGACCGCCTACAGTCCCGTTGCAGCCAATTCATGGTTGAGTTAACATGGCCTTTTTATATCACTTTAGCCTATTAACGGAACCACAATTTTTTCCTTGACGTATTTTTACTATTGCTTAAAGCTTACTCACTCGGAGACTCGTGCCCAGCAGTGGAAGAATAACGGACTGATTTTTTTTTTATCTTATTATAGGTTTGGCCGCGATCTTACCTGATGTTAAGATGCAGTTAGGATGTTACACGCTTAGATAAAGCTTATTCACCCCCGTCTTGAAAACTTCTAAATTATAAGTGTCGGGGAACAACGAAAGCGGAATTAAGGTCGTGTCTTTTTTAGCTATGATCTAACGTATGGCAGACAGTCTGACAAACAGAGAGTTCCAGGTTCAATCCCCGGTATAGTTAACATCTAAGTGAGGTATAATTAAATTGAAGGTCTAAAGTTTACGTCCTCGTTCTGTATGTCCATGGCTCGTAAACCCATCGAAAAGTGATGTGTTTATGTGTTTATATTTATTACAAATTGTGATACAACATATTTATAAAATTTTACTGTTTTTTACAGACTCAACAAGCTTGCACCGCTTCGAACCTGTTCAATAGCGTGCATGGTATAAAACAACATAAGAGGTACTTGAAAGTAATTTCAGATGCAATAATAATTAGTAATTTACTAAAATTACAATTTTTCTCTATCGATCGTTAGGCTATATTTACTAATTTTTGATAATTATTATATATTTATATACCACCAATTCGCACTTGGCCAGCGCGGTGGACTATGGCCTAAACTCTCTCATTCTGAGAGAAGACCCGTGCCCAGCAGTGGGACAATAATGGGTTGACGAGAGATATAAATATTTATAAAACAATGTCAGAAGCTCGAAATGTGCACTATGATTACTTTCTTCAATATTGTCTATTTTTGTGCAAGGACATTAACGCGTTTGATTTTTGATGTCTTTAATGATGTGCAAGCCTTCAATTTAAGTGCATAGATGTATTATGTTTTTCTTGTGTAACATTAATGTAATAAGATTTTTAGATGTGCTTAGTTAGTATGCCTTAATAAATAAATAAATTATATTTCATCTCACTTTAAAGTGACGCGACCATCTTAGTCCTCGGGAGCAGGAACTTATCTAGGATTGACTTTACATAGAACCTCTGTTCTACAAGACGTTTATGGAATTAAACCACTTACCAGTGGACTGTAAATTTGTTTGCTAATTAAATGTTAGGAAAAAAGATTTAAGGCCTACATCATTATTGTTAACACATTACATCTGGCCAGCGCGCACCCCGCGCGGCCTAGTCGACGAGTATATTATTATTGACGTCTTGTCATTCTTATTAAAAAGATTCCAATAATTTTATTAATATTATATTATTATATTATTTGCATCTTGTATTTCGGTTTAAAATTTAGTTTTATGTTATTAGTTCATTTGCATATTAATGCATGAACAATTATCTTCATTTAAATTTTATGCGTTGCAGCCCCCGATGTGTAAGATGGTCGCATCACACAAATCTGAGTCGTCTGAACTGAACCCTTCCACTGAAAAGCAAGATCTTCTCGCTAGAAATAAGTGCGGTGGTGGCTCCCTTGAACAATGTTTATTCTACACCTTACAATAAATTATAACAGAAACGAGATTAAACAAGCACAATAATCCACGATAACAAATGGCCACGAAAATCTTAAGTTAAATAGCGACAAAAAATATATCTTTGAAGATAGCGAGCGTTAAAATTGTTACGTCAACATTGTGTACCGCTGGAGTTATGTACACTCGCACAGAACGTTGTTTGTAATATTAAGCAATTTTGAGTTTCAGTGCACCTGATAGCGAGGAAATATAATCTTCATTTAACGCGCGTTAAAATCATTGTAGTATTTACCGATTTTTGAGCTTTTAAATATGGACGTGAGATAAACCTTTACAGATGATACGCGTTAAAATCTTACGTCAATGTTGTCTATCAACTGCGTAACGTATACTTGTATGGGAAGATGTTTGTATTTTTTAATAACGTATAACATGTAGCAAACGAGCAGTTTACCTGATAGTAAATGACCATTGCCTTATGGTCAAGGACGCGTCCCTCGAAACAAAGTCCGAATACCTATTTCACCACCATCAATCCAGGAAACTTAGCGCTAAATCCTCCTGTTATTAGAAATACGTGTGTACGGGTTCTATTACCATCTGAGTTCTCATCAACCCATTATTGTCCCACTGTTGGGCACGGGTCTTCTCTCAGAATGAGACATTTTAGACCATAGTCCAATGCGCTGACCAAGTGCGAATTGGTGGATTGGTGGAGACCATCTGAGTTATAACATAACAAAGTATTTTTTTGATATTACAATAATACTTTAGAAAGTATCGCATGTTAAAGTCGTTATGTCAATGTTTACGGCCGGAGTGACGTACACTCGCACGGAACGTCGTTGTAATTTACATCCATTTTTAGCACTCCAATAACTAGTAATTATTGCGAATTGTGTGTTACGTGTCGCGGAAGCGGTCTAATTTGTAGCTCTTTCGTTTGCATGATTACCACTGTCGAACCGATCTGGTTTGTCTAAAACAATTCATTCGATCACTTGTTAATTACCAGGTATTTGAGACAACAAATCGCTCGATTACGTGTTAAAGATTATAACACCTGAATTGCCTTTCATAACAAACTTGTGTTTGCATTGTTTCGCACAATACAAATTACCGATATGATTATACAGAAAAAGACGTCAGACTGTCGGTCTGTAACAATTATTATTATTAAGATTTTTTAAATAACGAAGTATAAATAAAAAGCCCGATATTTTCTATGAGAAAATCACCTGAATCTAACGAGTTTCGTCGAGTTCTATTGCACATATCGGCAACTTAAAAATAATGACTCATTTATCATTGCGATACGTAGTGGAAACACTTTGAAAAACGTAAGACACAGCGATCCGCTGTATATTAACATCTGGATTTAGTCGTACAAATTTAGTTAGTCAATACAATCGTACAATGGGAGCTAAATTAAGATTTTTGACGGTTAAAGTCACAAATAGTGTTACAAACGTGTACGAATTCAGGAACCCAAGTTAGTTAACGAATAAGTAAGTAGTTTTTGTTAACAGCAATGATTTAATTGTATCAATAAATCAGTCAAAGGTGCCCGGTTGGAACGAAATGGAAATTTAATATAGCTTTGCAGTTTATTTTACTAATAATACTGACGGCGGTAGTTGCTCAAAAGTGTACATAAGGCCAACGGTGCCTAATTTAGTGCTGGAAACGGAAGACAACAGCATAGCGGATTGCGGCGAGGCCTTTGTAGCGGAGACAAAAGCGGAATTTACAAGCTATTAGATAACCTAAATTTACTAGTTTTGTAACAAGAACCAAGTGCCTAAAACCTTAGAATTTCGTAACTAATTTTCACTTCATTGTGGTTCCTAGTAAATTCAATGTTAAGTTGATCACAAAATATTTTTTATATAATTTTCTTTGGCCGTTAAGGAAGTAGTTTAATGTAGGTTCATGTATGATCAATTGCACCTCTTTGTGATTAAAATGTTACGTTTGTATAAAAAAAAATCTTTTCAATTGTCACATTATTAAATTATCGACAAATACATGAAACATATTTTGCAATTCTAAGTGTAAAAGAGCGAGTAACTTAGTGGAAATGTGACGATCGTTTATTTTTGTATATTGCTTTTTAGTATTATTGAATATGATTCCAAGTGCACTTCGAGTTATCGACTGGAAATTACTGTGTTACCTAAAAAATCCGAGATTGCTAAAGGGCTTAAAAGAGAAGCTTTAGGGCTGTGTCCCCAGTAGGCAAACTGTTAGCGACGTACTGAATTTGCGACGTATCGTCGCTAAAATCGTCGTAGCAAAGTTTACTAGTTGGCGCTCACTTTACGCAGTTTGCAGCGTTACAGCGTACAGTGAGCGCAAACAAACTTTGGACAATCCATTGCAAATATATGGCAGGGCGTACTAAACCGATACATCGCATTCAGTACGCCGCTAACAGTTTTTTTTTATCTGCCTGAAGTATCAATAAGTGGTCAATACCGCCCATGGACATCTGTAATCAATTACATACAGAACGTGGGTTCCATCTGAAGCCGACCACAGATGCGTTGCTACTCCCGTGGACTTTGATGGTCGCCTCATGTGAAAGTGTGCCGGCAACCACAACCTTCTATCGAAACGCAAGAAATGCTTCACGCTAGAAATAGGTGTGGCGGTGGTACTTCCCCGGTCGAACTACACTGGTTCTACCATCTTCAAGTTTGCTTACTGAAGACACAGACTAAAACAGAAGCTTTCTTTCAAAACACTTTTATACCCGACTATGCTACTAGAGACAAAAAGGCCGGTCCGTTGCCCTGAGAATTCGTACATAGATTGGATCGTGAGGCGTCAATCGGGTGAACGCCCTCCGATACCTATCGACTTATATTTGTCAAGGTGGCCATCTAAGCAATTACTTTTAACCAGGTAAGTACTTTTGGTACTTGAAGCACCGAGCGCACCCAATTATTACTTTGTTGTTTTTGGAAACATTTGCAATTACTTTTTGGATTTGGTAAACGGTTCTGTGTACATCTCTACTTCCATACTTATATTTTGAATGGGAATGTAAGTTTGTTACGCTTTGAAAAAAATACTACCGGTCGGATTTTTCTGTAATTTGTCACAAACATAATTTATGACCTACATTAAAACATAGGATATCATATTCCATGGTACACACTACCAAAGCGGGCGTAGCCACGGGATTAAGCTAGTACTAAATAACGATTGTCATTCTCTAGTACATTAAAAACTTTCGCTAATTTGCGGAAGATTTGATTACAGTTTTCCAAGCTTTTGTATGTGTTAGGAAAATACCAATATATTCAACGGATTTAAATTTTTGTATGTTTGTCTGTATCTTAAAAAGAATTGCACGAATTTTTACAGGGTATTAATCGAATATAGTTAACATTTTAGGTATACTCCGTTTACCTCTACTTTCAAGCCATGAACATGGAAGATTGATGCAATGCCCGCGAGCTGCCTTTGGGATTAGAATTTGAAATTGAATCAGCTGATTAAAGCAGTATATTGTAAGCATAATAAGTATTAACATATAAGAATAAATTACAAATTAGTTTACTTTTTTTTTCATCCATCCATCCATCCATCAGCCCTTTGATGTCCACTGCTGGACGTAGGCCAAAATGGCGCCACTCCAACCGGTCCTTCTGAATCCAACGGTTTCTCGCTGTCTTCTCCAGGTCATCGGTCCACCTGGTGGGGGCGACCTGTACTCCTTTTGCCTAAAAGTGGTCGCCGGTACTTTTTTTCGTCAACCTTATTTTCCCACATGGAAAAGTTAGGTCATAGTATACCGCGCTGACCAAGTGCGCATTGGTAGACTTTACACATCTAACATTTTTTTCAAACCGTCGATTGAGAGTCTGTGTCCACCATTAGGCTATCATTGTTCTTATCTGCACCTTCATTAATTTACTTACTATAAAACAAAAAAGTTTCGTGGGAACATTTTAAGTTATTGGAGCAGAAACAAATCTGACAATAAAAGCACTGATACAAATGGGCAACAAATCTCATTGTTAGATAGAAAATATGCCCACTAGAAGCTCTATATTGCTTCCACAGGACGAATGGGCACAATTCCACTCAGACACTATTTAGAATAAGGAGCCTATTACGTCTAACTAAAGCCCATATCTCAAGTCAATTACTGAGACACTGCAAGCGACGTTTCGGCCTTAAGAAGCAATCTATTCAAGCCGATTGTTGTAGAAGATTGAATTATAAAATTAGAGTAATAAATTGCTTCAGATTTACTGTCGTTCTCCAAAACTAAGGAATGACAAATTTGTAAATGACGGTATCTTGCAGTATTTGAGGTTTTAAGAATTTACGGGTAATTAGGCATGTTTAAGTGCTGTTTATTTCTTTGTTCTATTTTATGTAATAAAAGACAGTGATTGTTAAGTCGTATTTATAAATACTAGGCACCCGTCGCATCGGTCGAAATTCGACCGTAATTTAAATTAAAAAACTAAACTTCAAATTGTCCAAAGTAGTACGAATATTTTTCAAATTCAAATAAAATGTAATAATTTTCAAGTAATTTTGAACGCACCCGTTATATATAATAAGAGGTTTAATAAGCTAAACAGCATATATAAGCAATAGCGGGTATTTTGACAAAGACTGACATTGCTGACGTTATGTGTTTTCACTGCACAAACAAATGCACTGTTATGTGTGTAATGTGTTTTAGTTGATTTTATATATGTATTAATCATTATTTGAAAAAAAAATTAACATTCTGCACTCCTTCTCTACGTCCACTATAACCGTGCAAAATTTCATACTAATTCGTCCGCGGCATATTACTTAAAAATACTTCAAAAGTTTTTGTTTCACGTATTAATATATAAATAAAATCGTTTTTATTAGTATAGATAAATATTGTATTTTCTGAATTCGTGAGGATTAGACATCGCTTTTGTAATAAGTCAACAAATTACTCCTTAACCAAAACCAATTACGTCGTATAAGAGCTAAGCCCATTTAAGACTAAAAGCCTTTCGAGATGTTTAGAGAATGCTTTTATGACCTTGTTGAAGGCCTGTCAACAAGGCCATAAATAGGATGCATTTAAATGATTCTAATCATGAGTAACCTTACTATAAATCAATAATTATATTAAATATATATTATGTATATTTTGTGTCACTTTCGAAGTATCTCTACTTATTTCATTAATCCATACATATAATGAAAATGAAAGGTTCGCGTGTTTATGCATCGCTACATTTGCATAAAAGACAGTTTGGTGGAATGCCAATAAGTAAGAATGTTTATCCATCATTCATGTCTGTCAGTCTGCCTGACTTTGTGTCTAAAATCATCAAACGAAAACCGCCGACTTTAATTTAAAGGATCGTCTTTGCTTTATAAAAGTCCATCTATTCTATGAAAAGTTATTATACTTTAAAGTTATGTTTCTTTAAACGCAGGTGAAACTGCGGAAGACAGGTTGTTTTCTCATAAATTTATAAAACAAAATTGTTGATATCAGTTCTTAGAGGGAGAGAGGGATTTAAGTACTATTCAGCAGACTTCCCAGAGAAAAGAAGTTATCTATTCGTTGCGTATAATTTATCTGATACATTTTTATTTCGGGCGGTTTCAAATGCGGACCTTGAAGTCTATTAAGACTATCGAATATCGATCGATGTTTGTTTAGTTTTGTATGTTTGTATAGTATAGTATACTAAATATAAATAGTAAATGCAACATATTTTAACTTATAACTTATCCTTATTGTAAACTGCATTTGAAGCCCGTGTATATTTGAATTTGCTCGGCCGTAAGGCAAACTGGGTTAGGTCGTCAGTGCCTTTTACCACGACAGGTTAATTTCAAGTAAACCTCGTTATGAGCTGTCCTGTCCAGGATTCTAGTGACATGTCGTGACGTGGTTGTAAGAACAGTTAGTGCTGTGAAGTCGGATCATACAATGTCAAACAACACTTGAAGTAAACAACACTGAGCGATAGTAAATTATTACCCGACTACGTAGAGAGTAGGTGTAAGTTTTTCAAATGTATGGTCTTTAGCACGCATTATAGCTCAAAAATCTTGAAGGGTTGACCTATGGCTTATTATTAAAATCGTTTTAGTTTTCAAACTCAAGAGGTTTATAAGACGTTCATAAGTTAAGAGTATGGCTATCATAAGCGCCATATTTAAAATACTCGTATGTATATGTATATCTATGTTTTTAATAGGTGCTAATGAACTAAAAAGGAGAAGTCGATATTTTTTAAGACGCTTTCTGTGATAAAAATAGAGGCGAAAAAATAGATGAAATAAAAAAAAAAAAACTAAGCGCTGATTTTCTTGCCGGACTTCTCAATTGCGGTCGTGTTTCGATCTGGTGGTAGTGTAAGAATAATATTGTAACTGACAACTTCTAATTGCCCCAGTAGGTAGAAAATAAATAAAGACATTTGTTTTTCATAACTAGGATTTTCTTCTGTGTCGTGGGTGTGTAGACACACACTAGACAAATACACAAACACCCAGACCAAGAACATGAATCTAAACTCATTAATCAGATACCTGTCTGGCCGGGCTTCGAACCCATGACCCATTATGCATCAGACCGGTATGGTAACCGTCACGCGGGTCGTGAAACACACTTTGCATAACGACGGTAAACTTAATAAATGTTTACATTACATTGCTATTGTGCAGCCCGAATAAATATGATCTAAATACTATGTACAAATAAATATTGCTATAACGGCAAGGTATGAAACTATGTAGTAATTGTAACGAATTCGTAATCAATCATTTTATTTTATTTCACGCATTGCTTATTGCATTAGCAATCGATTATTATAGTTATTATTAGGTAACATTGGTTAACAGACATGTTCCCCGATAACCCGTTTCGTTAAAAGCCTAAGTTCCCAAAAGTGTGTGAATTAAATTATTTGTGAGGCGAACATAATGGACTATAGTTGAAGCCCTCTCTTACTGACAAAAAGACTCATGTCCAATGGATTGACAACAGGGACAGCCAACAAGTAGAGAAGCGCAAACGACAGTTTTCTATTTAATCAGCTAACCCCTTTTTTGTTATCAAGGGTTTCCCCCTTCAAAAGGTACCCGACGCCATGGGTCGCAGGGTCGCACTAAAACCCCCCGGGGGCTGTCCTCTGCGGTACAAAGAGGACTCCGGATCGCCAAACGAACGCAACCAGAATCCTTTGAGTGCGTTGCCCCACCGGGCTCCTTCCAGGTGGGCCGCTGGGTCCACCGCTTCGTCTAGTCTCTACGATGGTATGCGACAACACATACCGGCGACCTTCCCAGGATCGCCTGGCTGGATGGTTCGACCTCTCACTCTAGTCGCCCGCAATTCCGAAAACCCCTTTTAGTCGCCTCTTACCACAGGCAGGGGATACCGTAGCCCTATTCCCGGAGCTGCAGGGACGAATTAGCTAACGCCTAATGTATAATTATTAATTTCAGACAGAGCCAGTCTGATTAATAATAATTATTAAAGTAAATATTGCCATTACCTGTAAGAATATCAAGTTAGAAATGTATAGAAAATACTTTTATATAGAAAATATTTCGAAGGGTTGTATCGTTTTGTCAATGCGTCGTCAACCCATTATTGTCCCACTGCTGGGCACGGGTCTTCTCTCAGAATGAGAGAGCTCTGTCAATGCAAAGGACGTGATTGAAATAACTGTAGGTACTACTGGTTTTCTGCTTTCGCGCGCAAAAACAAACAGAAGATATTTTTATATAATAACGTTCCATATCAAATGTCTTATATCTTTAGTCGTAAAGGAAACAGCTCCATTGATATTATTTAAACAGTTAATTGCGCTTACTGTAAAATAATGAGCGGAAAATTGAATACCGTAAATTCAATTCCCAGTAAGCACGACGGTGTCGTTGAATTCCAACGTTTCGCTTTTATTTCCGCGAAACAAACATTCTAATGAATGAAAAATAAAACCAGCCAAGTACGGAGTCGCGCACGAGGGGTTCCGTATCATTATCTGTATAAATCGGTAAACGAATACGCTGATTATATGGGAGCTCCCCCCCTTCCCCCGCCCCTTTAATATTTCTATTTGTTGTTATAGCGACAACAGAAATACATCATCTGAGAAAAATTAACTGTCTAACTATAACGGTTCATGAGATATAGTCTGGTAAAAGACAGACGGACAGCGGAGTCATAGTAATAGAGTCCCGTTTTACTTTTTGGGTACGGAACCCTGAAAATGAAGTTCTTAATTAATCATAGTTATATTGGTAACATAGTACGTTGTGACGTACTGAAGTTATATATACGACCCACGCGGCAGAACGGTCACCATTTCAGTCAAATACGTTCTGGGTTCCGGGTTTGATTCCCGGACAGTCAAATAGGCGAATGTTGAATTTAAATTTCTATTCTGGGTCTGGGTCTTAGTGTATTCGTCTATGTATATGTCAATGGCACTCAAGACCCATGTTGAATCATACTGGATTTATGGGCGAAGAAAGCGTTATCTATTTTACAATATCTGCCTATTAAATATTTTTTCTATGATACAGATTTTAGATATGTATAAGTAGAATAAGTGAGAAATGTTAGGTCTTATTTCAGACAATCCCTTAAGGCAAGGCAAATTCATTACTAAGTTTGGATCTAGACAGAAACATATCAGCACCGAATACACAATTAGAACAAACACTGTGTCAACTACTAACGATAGCTTTTAAGACTGAATTTAGACTAAGACAAACACCACTGCCTAAGTCTTTTTTAATTCATATTATTTCTATTACAGTTAAAAAATAACACAAATTGTTATTTATTTATTAGCACTCATTACGCTATAAATCCTAAAACCTTTTAAATAACTAATAATATTTTTTATTCATTAGATGTTAAATCGCTTTAATATATTTTACTTCACAATAATTCATATGAATAGGTATCCAGTGATTATTGTAGTAGCAATCAAGTCTATTACTGAAATGAAATGTCTTTATTATGTATATATTATACTTCATACTAATATTATAAAGGCAAAAGTTTGTGAGTGTGTATGTTTGTTACTTCTTCACGTCTAAACGGCTGGAGCGATTATTTGACAGGGAGTTAGCTCACTCTGGATTAACATATAGACTACTTTTTATTGTGGGAAAATATCTTATTACGGGACAATCAATACATCAATTTCTTGACGCGGGCGAAGCTACGGTTGCATACCGTTGCTAGTTTTGTATATGCCTAAGGGGCACTTACAAATTGTCCGTACAATATTTTCTTCTAATACTATCACGGGATCAAAACACGACCTCAATTGAGAGCATCCGGCAAGAAACTCGGCGGGTACTAATCATGTTCATAAACTTTTCTTGTTTCTTCTCATCAACCCATTATTGTCCCACTGCTTGACACGGGTCTTCTCTCAGAATGAGCCAGTTTAGGCCATAGTCCACCGCGCTGGCAAGTGCGAATTGGGTCTTGTTTCTTAATACTAAGCAAAGCCGCAGATAATATCCAGTACTGTATCAACATTGTTAAGATCTTTAAAAATATATTTAGTTAAAAATAAAGAGCCAATTTCAAAATAAAGAGAGAAAAATAAAGAGTCAATTTCAAAATCTTTGAATCTACCTACACGTCTCTTGCCAAATGAAGCAATAATTAGAGAGTGGGTAATAGGCAGTTTTCCGTTCGTTTCCAATTCAAAGGTCCTAATACGGCAGGTTGTCATTTGTATAGTAATAATAAATGATCCCAAACATTATGCGTATGCTAATTTCCATGCCTTCGTAACTATCCCAAGCCCACAGTGTATTTTATCACTGGTATTGAAGTAATGACGCAATCAATACATACGAAATAGAAACGTTTAGGTCAGAACTCAGTATACTTATAAAGAAGATAAGTTAAGATTTGTTTCAATATGGAAGTAGAAGACGAGCATGCAGGTGAGATGGTAAGTTATCAGTGCTTTCCATGGACTTCTATAATCACCCTAATCAGTCCTGGAGGTTAGCCACAGATGCATTGCTACTGAGAACCAAGTTGAAAAACCTCGGTTATTTATTTATTTAATAACTGAGGTAACCGAGGTATTTATTTAATAAGTAAATTATAAATAACCGTTGCTACTGAGAACTAAGTCGAAAACCCTCGATTATATATGTCTCATTTATAATTCAGTAAATAAACTAAATTTTATAACTATATGTATAAAGGAATAACGCAAAAGTAAAAACGAAATGCCAAATTAAATATAAAATGCAGCATCAAAATTACTGTCCCTAGGACGAGTTTCCAGAATGCTGGCAACATTACCTCGTTGAATAGCAAGGCTAATTCGTTGACCGAGGTATGTGCCAGCTATTTGATCATAATAATCATCCAGTTTCTTAAAATAAGAGTGACAGGTTTTTATATTAAAACATAAATTGATATTTACAATACATTGTATGACAATATATTAAATGCAAAATGCATTTACTTATCAGTGCTAAAAAGCAATCTTGCTGCATCTTCAAAAATAAAACTACATCAGAACTAAATAACTATTTAAAAAATCATAACTTTTAAATTACGAGTATTTTAATTCATAATATTAAATTAGAGACTAAAAACTGTTATCTTAAAATCATTCTGATATTAGTGTAATTGTTTCTCTTTATGTATATAGCGTATCTTTTGCCTTTCCCACGTCCCTGTATACAAAAAAACTTTTTAACAAAAAATATCTACCGACTTCCATGTCACAAAAAAGTAAAAAATAATTTAAATATATTTTGGTCTAGAACATACTCAGTACTTAGTACATAGTCCTAAAGTCGGTGCTCGACATATTTCGCTGGACGACGGTAACTACGTCCTATATGAGCACCGACTTCAGAACTATGTACTAAAAGTACTGAGTATGTTCTAGACCAAAATATATTTAAATTATTTTTTACTTTTTTGTGACATGGAAGTCGGTAGATATTTTTTGTTAAAAAGTTTTTATTTTACACTTTTTAGTGACTATATTTTTATGTTTGTATTTAAATAAAGCCTCTAAGTTTGCTTTGTGCATCTACATATTCACAAAAATTAAACATAAAACACTTTTACAATTCATACAAACAGGGCGCCCCCTCTGGAAGTACCCCTCCATCATCAGGGTTGAGGAGTTGAAGGTCAAATTTTTCATCTTATATTGTTGCTTAGTAATCTTATAACATATACGTTAGTACCAGGTGGCTAACTTCTATGGCTCAGGCTTGCAGTACCCTGTATCATCAGGGTTTAGGAGTTGAAGGTCAAAATTTTAATTTTGTGCCTCTGTTTGGTATTATTTTTACATACCCGTAAGCACCAAATTGCCAACTCCTATGGTTTAGAATTGAAGTACCCCTTCATCATCAGGGTCGAGGAGTTGAAGGTCAAAATTTTAATTTTGTGCCTCTGCTTAGTATTATTTTTACATAACCGTAAGCACCAAATTGCCAACTCCTATGGTTTAGGATTGAAGTACCCCTTCATCATCAGGGTTGAGGAGTTGAAGGTCAAATTTTTGATTTTATATTTTTGCTTAGTATTTTCTTTACATAACCGTAAGCACCAAATTGCCAACTTCTATGGTTTAGGATTGAAGTACCCCTCCATCATCAGGGTTGAGGAGTTGAAGGTCAAATTTTTCATCTTATGTTTTTGCTCAGTAATCTTATAACATATACGTAAGCACCAAATGGCTTATTCCTATGGTTTTGGCTTTAAGTACCCCTGCATCATCAGGGTTGAGGAGTTGAAGGTCAAATTTTTGTCCCATGAATTTGCTTAACAATTTCATTATATATTCGCAAACATCAAACGACCAACTTTTATAGTTCAGGCTAGCAGTACCCCTGCATCATCAGGATTGAAGAGTTGAAGGTCAAATTTTTCATAGTAAATACCTACATAGTAATTTTATTCTATATTTTACTCAATTGGACTTCTCCAGCTAAGGTTCGGCCGACTATCACTAATTTTATTATTTTGCTCCAAAAAGTTGAAGATCCTATGATTAGAACCTTATCAAACTCTTATCAGACTACCCCTGGAGTACATCCTTTCTAATAAAAAAAGAATCATCAAAATCGGTTGGCGGGATATTGAGTTATTCATACATTTATCGCGTACATTGAAAATGCAAATTTAAGACTTATGCGTTTTTCTTATGGATGCCCTAGTCAAAAAATTACTAAAAAAAAATGGGACCCTATGACACGCACTACCTTTCAAATAAAAAAAAAATCATCTAAATCGGTTCACCCAGTCCGGAGAAATGAGGTAACAAATATAAAAAAAAAAAATAAAAATAAAAATACAGACGAATTGATAACCTCCTCCTTTTTGGAAGTCGGTTAAAAATGAGAAACAAAGATACATAAAAAGACTTTGAAACATTTCACTTAACAGAATAATACTGTCTGTTTGTACAGTCGAACAGCTACATTCACTCAGTTGATACTATCGTGGGCGGACCGGCGGTGCATATGTTAAGTAGGAAGTTTGGTCCTAAACTGTTAATTATTACCGAGGCTCACTTGAACGGTGAAGGGAGCGTTTGTTCTACTTGTTGGCATGGCCCAAGGCTTTGAAGCTTGTCTCGGAGGGTTGAGATACAAGTTTGTGAATTGTAACGAGAAGACTTAGGAAACTAGAACTTTGAATCAAGAATTAAAATGGGCTAAGTTCGTGTTGGCACATATTCTTGGTCATAGTTCGATTGGATATTTTTATATGTGATAATGGTTTTAAGAAGTAAGTTTTCCTTAAAGACGGTTTTTCGTAAACTCCATATTTTTGTTACTTACCGATAACAGTAAAGAATGCCCGTTAGATTGAAGTCGTGTTCCGATTTGATGGTCTTGTAAGAAAAAATAAATTACTTACAATTTGTAAGTGCCCCAGTAGGCCTGTACCATCCATCCATCAGCCCTTTGATGTCCACTGCTGGACATAGGCCTCCCTTAAATGGCGCCACTCCAACCGGTCCTGTGCCCTCTGAATCCAACGGTTTCCCGCTGTCTTCTTCAGGTCATCGGTCCACCTGGTAGGGGGGCGACCTGTACTCCTTTTGCCTAAACGTGGTCGCCACTCGAGGACCTTTCTTCCCCATCGGTTATCGGTCCTTCGAGCGATATGGCCGGCCAACTGCCACTTCAGCTTGCTGATTTTGAGAGCTATGTCGGTAACCTTCGTTCGTCTACGGATTTCATCGTTGCGAATCATGTCTCGTAGCGAAATTCCGAGCATAGCCCTCTCCATAGCACGCTGAGCGACTCTGAGCCTTCGAATGAGGCCTTTAGTGAAGGACCACGTTTCGGCGCCATAGGTCATCACTGGCAACACACATTGCTCGAACAATTTCGACTTCAGGCACTGAGGAATTGTGGACGAAAAGATACTACGAAATTTCCCGAACGCAGCCCAGCCGAGTTGGATTCTTCGAGTGACCTCCCTCTCAAAGTTGGACTTACCCATCCGGATCGTTTGTCCCAGGTAAATGTACTCGTCAACAACTTCGAGAGGAGTGCCGTCAACAACTACCGGTACGGGTGTGACATGGACATTAGACATGATTTTCGTCTTGTCCATGTTCATCTTAAGACCCACCCGTTGTGAGGCACTGTTGAGGTCGCCTAGCATTGTGCTGAGGTCCGTCAGCGAACCTGCCAAGATGACTATATCGTCGGCAAATCGAAGGTGTGTGACGTGTTCGCCATTGATGTTGATGCCAAGACCTTTCCACTCCATCAGCTTGAACACATCTTCCAACGCAGCGGTGAACAGTTTCGGCGATATGACATCGCCTTGCCTGACTCCCCGCTGCAGTTGGATGGGGTTCGTGCTTTGGTCGTGTACTCGGACTGACATGGTGGCGGCTGTGTATACACACTTCAACACCTCGATGTACCTATAGTCGATCTGGCATCGCTGAAGGGACTCCAGCACCGCCCAGTGCTCGATAGAATCGAAGGCTTTCTCATAGTCCACATAAGCAACACATAACGGCAGATTATACTCCTCGGTCTTCTGTATAATCTGCCGAAGCGTGTGTATGTGGTCCATGGTGCTGTAGCCTTTTCGGAATCCGGCTTGTTCGGGAGGCTGGAAGTCGTCAAGCCTGCGTGCAATACGGTTAGTGAGGACTCTCGAAAACAACTTATACACGTGGCTCAGAAGCGCAATGGGCCTGTAGTTCTTCAGCAGGGTTTTATCGCCCTTTTTGAAGAACAGCACCACTACGCTTCTGCTCCACGCTTCCGGGGTTGTCCCGCTAGTAATGACGGAATCGAACAACTTTTGGAGCGCCACTAGGAGGGGTTTACCGCCAGCTTTTAGCAGCTCTGTTGTGATTCCGTCATCGCCCGGTGCCTTGTGGTTTTTCAGCTGTTTGAGAGCCTCTCTAATCTCGTACAGGCTGACGTCCGGGAGGTCCTCAGTATAGTGTCGGGTCAGTTTGGCACGTTTGTCGTCCGCCTTGTTACGGGCGGGAACTCGTGCGGAAGCATACAACTGTCCGTAGTATTTCTCAATTTCTCTCAGAACATCGGGCTGAGACGAAACTACGGTGCCCGATTCGGTCTTCAACCTCGTCAGCAGGCTCTGCCCAACGCACAGATCCCTGGCGAACACTCTTGAGCCCCGGTTTCGCTCAATAGCGTCTTTTACGCGTCGGGTGTTGTGAGCACGCCAATCGCGTCGCCTACTCTGAGAGATCTGTTTATTGAGCAGTCTGTATCTCGACATTGAGGTTGGAGACTGCACACATAGTTCTCGCCTTTCCCTCATAAGACCGAGAGTATGCTCTGAGAGAACCTGAGAGCCACCACTGGAGTGGGTCTTAAAGTACTTAGACCCCACCTCGTGGACAGTTGTTACTACCTTGGTGTTAATTTCGTCCACAGAAACGCAAGAATCGAGACACGCGAAACGGTTCCGGAGCTGTAGCTGGAACTCTTCGGAGCCCTGGATTTGGACAGGTGTTGGTCGGAGCGTAGACTTCATTAGGCGTGACCGTTCCAGCTTTACATTGATATTTAATGTGCCTCTTACCATCCGGTGATCACTTCCGGTTTTCACCCTGTTGATCACAGAGACATCATTAAATATGTGCCGTTTGTCTGCCAAAATGAAGTCTATCTCGTTTTTAGTGGAACCATCAGGACTTATCCAAGTCCACTTTCGCTGTGCCTTCTTCTTGAAGAAAGAGTTCATCATAAAGAAGTCTTCCCTCTCCAAGAAGTTGGCAAGCAAGTGACCTCGGTGGTTACGTTGTCCAATTCCAAAGGGCCCCACCCTCCGTTCGTCACCATTTCGCACGCCAAGTCTTGCATTAAAATCCCCCATGACAACGGTAAAATGGGTTTTTGAGGTATGTATGGCTCTACTTATGTCCTCATACATGACCTCAACCTCATCGTCTGGGTGTGTCGAAGTCGGCGCATATACCTGTATGACCTTCAGCGAATACCGTTTAGATATTCTGAGTATAAGGTACGCTACCCTTGACGACACACTGTCGACTGTTACAACGTTGTTCACGAGGGATTTGTGGACGAGGAACCCGACACCACCCTGGGACAGGTGATCGCCCTCCCGGTGATAGAGCAAGTTTCCAGATTTGAGGATTATCGTGTCCTCCCCCTGTCTTCGGACTTCAGACAATCCCAAAACACTCCAGTTTAACTTGTCTATCTCTTCTTCCAGCTCCTGTATCTTCTCGTCGGTCCTCAGTGTCCTGGTGTTGTATGTTGCCAGGTGCAGAAGTCGTCGGTTGTGGTAGCCGGATCTCTGCCGGAGATTCTTAGCACCCCCTGCCCCGCCGTTACCTAGGCCGCTACCGTAGCCCGGAATAGCGGGGCCGCCGGGGACTGGGGGCCGTGGCTTTTCTGCACCTGTCATAGGGGGGTTTTGCCAGTAGTCACCGCGCCTGGCAAGCGTGTTGGTGACCGCAGTAAATGTTAGAATTTCACAGGAGATGCTGCTGCCCATCTCCTGGATGTTTTATCCCTTAGTCGCCTCGTACGACATCCACGGGAAGAGAGGGAGTGGTGCTATTCAAGACCGACACCACACAGCCAAAATAAATAAATTTCATTACGCTTCATAATTACGGGCAGACAACAGGCAGAAAGAACAAAGAATGATATAAAGATGTTTCCGTTCATTGAAGTAGTTCATAGTACCCTAAAATTGTATCTAAGTGTAATATTGACCCCTTCACCTGCATTCATTTCTTGCCCCTTCACTGGGTTAAGGCCGTAGTCCATCGCAAGCCAAGTACAGTTAGTAGCCTTTAATTACGTTTGACTTGGAACGTTGTGAGGAACAAGCATGCATTTGTAAGGAATTTTTTGACAGCATTAATTGTCCGTCTATTCCTTGAAGCTTAAAGCTTACAGCTAGTATAAAGTTGTTGACTTTTTAATTTAAAGGTTATAAAAAAGTGGATCACGTAACGTTTTTCGGGACATTTTTTCTCAGTCGTCAAAAGTACCGCATTTATTGTTATTTGCCCAGAAAGCTGAACATTTAAATTTGAATAAAAACACTTACCTATTTTCAAAAGAAAATTCGTGCGAATTCTCAGTCGCACGAATTTTGTTTTGAATTTGTCAGAATGTCATCTCAAGAAAATCTCACGAAATACCGACGGAACCATTCGGTTGGGAATATATTGTTCAAAATTTCCATCTTGAGTTAAAATAACTGAAAAGTAGACCCTAAGACGCTTCAATTCGGAAGAAAACAAACTGGACCATCATTATCTCAATCTATTTGTCAGTCGTAATACCATGAACAATAGTTAGTCCAACTCGTAATTTCTACGATACGTATCTCTTGACGAATGCCTTCGGAGATAATCATTTGATAGAAACAGAGGTGATCATTCTTTGTACAGGCAACCTAGTTTTGCGAAGCAGGACTTGTTACGAAACACGAGTCGCTTTGAGATAGCAGTTCGCTTTAGAATAGTCTTATTGTGTATTCTATTAATCCATCAATCTTGTGAGGTCCACTGCTGGACATAGGCCTCCTTTGGCAGGATCTTGTTGTTCAGTTCATACTACTCAACATGATCCCACCAAAATAAAGGTGACATGATTTTTTTCTGCAAAAAAAACTTCAAACCTGATTTTTCACAAATGCTATTTTTGCATTAGCATTATTTCCTTTCCACTATCGATGTGAAATGAAATGAAATGTCTTTATTTTGTATAGGCTTACGGGGGCACTTATAAATTGTCAGTTACATTTTTATTCTTACACTACCACCGGATCGGAATACGACCTCAACTGAGAAGATCCGGCAAGAAACTCAGCGGGTTTGTCTTTTTTCTTATTTATATCCATTTTTTTTATATAATTACAATCATGTTTTTTTACATGGTAATGAAAGTTAGCTCCAGTATCTTGCCTTACAGTTCAGTGAAATTGCTGTCAGGTGTCCATGAACGGACTGCACGTTGACAACTTCAATCTCATAGAAAAGATTTTATTGAATAGCATAGACATCCTAATCTGCGTGCGTCAGATACATTCGGAGATGACCGACACTGCCCTTCGGTATTTTTTCCTACCTGCGTGATTCAAATAATACCGGTTCTTACAAGGCTGGCAAATAGTTTTTGTCAAGACTAACATAAGTACAAACGGATCGGCACCTATTGAAAAAGCTTGTTCCATTTTAAACGATGCGTGGGTTCCAACTAGATTAAATGCTGAATAATTTTACAATTCATTAATATTAAGGAAGTTCTCTTTTTGTATTAAATCACGTTTTCGTTTTTATTACTTGTTATGCCGATCAGTGAGACATATTAGTCAAATCTCTGTGTTAAGAAAAATATCGAGGTTTGGGCCTCCGGTCAGGAGGTCTCTGGTTTTATTGAGAATACTTGTAGTGGTTCTATCTATAGCATCTAATAAATCTAGAATTTAGTCTCTAGTTACCTTGAATAAATCATTTGTAGTGAGTATGTATTAGGCTTGATTAGCTATTCTCTATTAGTTATTTTTGTGTCTACGTTTTAAGATGAAATTGTTGTCCAAATATTCATGATTAGTAACTTTAGTAGTTCAGGCTCTGTAATGATTAGTCAAAACTATGTATATTTCGCTTTTGTATAGATATATAGATATAGTATAGATGTATATGTGTATAGATTTATATCTTTCGTAAAACACAGTGGATGGACGAGGCCTCGAACTACATGCTAATTAGGGATTGCAATCCGGAAAACCGGATCCGGTAATCCGGCGGATCCGGTACAAATTGACACAAACCGGATCCGGTACCAATTCATCACCGGATCCGAAACACCACCGGATCCGGTGATTGTATATTTTAACAAAGATTTCACATTACAAAAATAATTACCGTAAGAAATCGATCCTTTTTTTACACTGTTTTAACCGTTCGATTAATGCCCCCGGATCCGGTCGTATCCGGCCGGATTGGGAAAAAAGCGGCCGGATCCGGCCGGATTGAAAATGAAGCCGGATTGCAATCCCTAATGCTAATCCATAATTAGCATAAGAAGCAATATGAAGGTGGCAAAAAAGTGTAATATGCTTAAGAAGGCCTTTTAATTGTAAGTTTTTTAAACGATATTTTGATTACCAAAGGAGATACGAAACAACGAATATTCGTTTTTGCATTGTTCTTATGAACTCAATGCGTTTTTTGCCTACTACCTGGAATTGTAGACTGTAGATGGTTCGACTGATCATATCTCGAAATATTGACGTAAAGACAAGATTTCCTACTGGAGGTCGTTGACCTCAGGATTCGGTTCTTATACCTCATAACAAATATGTGTGTGTCATATCTAAGAAAAAACGTTGTTTGTGATTTTTCAGCTCTCGAAAAGACTTGTCACTGTGAAACAATTATGATTAAGATAAATGCAACGAAATAGTCGTTTAGATTAATATCAGCATTGTTTTAATAACACGTGATGTTTTGAACAAAAATGTATTTTTTTAGATTTAATTGTAACAATGGCAAATAAATTTTGTTTATTTTGGATACGAAACGACGACATCGAAACGCAAGAAATGCTTCACGCTAGAAATAGGTGTGGCGGAGGTACTTCCTCGGTCGAACTAAACCGGTTCTACCTGCAAAAGCTTGCAGTCCATCAGACAAATTTCATATAAAACAGAGGTCCTACCAAAAGCTAATATATGAAGGTACGTTGAAATTCCTGATGACAAAGATATGCACCCCCGCACCAAAACATAAGAAGCAATATACGCTAGAAATAGGTGTGGCAGTGGTAACTGCCCGATCGAATACACACGCTTTCCACTCATAGGCCCACAGTAGGATTTTCTCGTGTCCCGGGAACCATAGACACACACAAGACGAATACACAAACACCCAGACCCAAAACAGAATCTAAACTCATCATTCAGATACCTGTCTGGCCGGGAATCGAACGCGGGACCCATTGCGCGTCAGACCGGTATGGTAACCGCTGCGCCACGCGGGTCGTCAGTATACGTTCTGCCACCACCTTGGATATTGTAAAGTAGTACGTGTGAAACTACCTACAAATTATATTCAGATGCGTAGTATTAACATAGGCAGTTATCCGGTACTATGATAAGCGATAGTAGTGATAAAAAAAGTAGTAACTGTAAGTTTCCTATCAGTTGTTCGTCTCGGTTCCAGTTATCGGCAGTAGGCCACTTTCTAGTTATAAGCACGGTATTATTTGATACGGTATCGCTTGATACTGAATCGGTTATAGACGAGAATCGGTTCGATCATTCCTTTTATCTGATTTTAAACTGAAGTACCCGTTGCCAATATAAAGATAGGTTTCTCGGCCGAGGTCAGTGAGGTCAGTCAAAGAAATGCTCCGAAAATTAATCTGGAACGAATTTATAAGCGAATCGCCACAAACAGTGTTCAAACTGGAATACGACTGGTCACTATTTCGAGACAAAAATAGGTTATCCTTTGGTGTTGCACATGTCCATAGGCGGAGGTGACTACTTTCCATCGGGTAGCTCGTTCTTTTTATAGTTACTTAGGGGCCGCTACCACCCAAGGACATCTCTGTAATCAACTTCGGTATTCACGCTCGTTTTTACCACGAACATGCAAGTTGTGGAGCTTCCTCCTGAGGTATTCCCGGAGCGGTATGACATGAGGTCCTTCAAGAAAGGTGCAAAAAGTGCTCTCTTTCATAGCCGGCGAAGCATTGGCGACTCCTCTGGTGTTGCGAATGTCCATAGGCGACGGTGACTTTCCATCAGGTAGCCAGTCTGCCTTATCGTTAGGTTACATTATAAAAAAAAATATAAACAGAACAAGGGTTCTGATATCATAACTTCAGTTGCACTAAAAACAAACGTAAATGACGTACGTAGTCAGGTAAAAATACTTCTCATGTACCTTTAAGAGCAACGTAAGAGGGCTGTTTGCACATATTCAATACCGTATGAACTATTGGTCTATTGAAATTGATCCATAATACTCCCATACTAGTTGTGCAATCCGTAATTTATTCGATCGATTAATATGCGAGTGGCTTTTATTTGCATCTACTAGTAAGTAAATTAGCTTTGTGTGCTAGATGTTAATTTCTGTACCTATCGATTGCTACTTAGCAAGCGACATTTTGAAATTCACAAGACTACAAACTCCTTTACGTAAAGTGGTAGAATTGTTTCTAGATTTGATTGCGGCACTATTTCTACGCATATTTCTCATTTATAACTGTTGTAAATTAAAGCCTATGAAAAATTCGCTTCATGCGTTTCCAGCGCTTCAAATTCAACAATTATCCGCGTCAGGCGTCATGTTTGAGCGTTAAAAAAATGTAAGTCTGATCCCAAAGACTACGAAATTTGCTGCATATTGTAGCAAAATTTGTCAAAATTCGTTCAACGCTGATGCTTGAAGCGATAACAGACTGGGAATAAGCGGTAACTGCAGTATTTTGGATTGAAGAGCGATGTTTCCACTTAGTTCATCCGTGATTGATTTATAAGAATTGTAGAAGGAAAGTATCACCGCCACGCCTATTTCTACATTGTAAACAGTTGCAATGAAGAAATGTAGAGATAGCGCTGCATAGGTCTCGTTTCAAGGTTTGTTTTTATATAATTGAAATAGGAAAGGAGCATGCAATCTATCTGATAGTGACCGTTGAAGACTGCCACCAACGAAAGGCGATCTGTCTTTCGACCACAACCCCCGAGGACTCTCCTCGCCTCATTTGAAAGTGAGACAACAACCTTCACACTAGAAATATGTGTTGCACTGGTAGCTTTTCGGTAGAACCATATTCTTCCCACTAAAATCGATGTATCGATTGTCTCGTGGGAGTAAGATATTTACCCACAGTAAAAAGTAGCCTATAATTATGTTAATGCAGATTGTCAGCTAACTGTCTACCAAGTTTTATGAAAAGTGCTCCAGCTGAACACGTGAAGAAGTAACAAACATACACACACACTCACAAACTTTCAACTTTATCATATGATTATAAGTTAGTATCGTATAGTATGATAGTATGATATTTATGAGCACCTGAAGTTTCATTTGCACTCTAGCAATTATAGATATTGAATATTCAATACATCAATGTTAAAATTATAAAAAAGTACAATCCGAGTGAAAAGTGTTTAATCAATAAACTAGCTGTCCCGGAAAATACATGCAGACATTTACGACAGACGTGTACACCGTATTTACACTACTTAAGGTTTAAATTGTTTCAAGCGCCATCATGAGTTAAGCTACACGAATGAATTGGTTAGTGCACGTCACATAAAGTTAATAGGTATTGATTTAAAGTCTAAAATGCCTTGAATTAAGTGCAGAGCATAAATGCAATGCAAAGTACATAGGTAAGTTCCAATAATTATGCTTAACCGTAACGAAAAACCGTTTATATTCAAATATCGTATCATATCGATACATTTCTCACTCTCCACTATAATATAGTAAGTTGCACACATTACAACATTACATTTCATTTGCGAAGTCGATTTAGAACGCACAAATCGACAAACGTGTACAATCAAATTACGAAAGACAAATCTAAACCATTATTAATCATATTTGCTACGGCTCTCTTCGACTTTCAACACTAACTGTGGTAAAAAGAGACGGTAATACAATTAGAAATGTATCGAAACGGCGTTTACGGGCTGTTTGCAACTATGACCTTCGCAACGTTAGTGTATACTTTGGTATCGATAAACGAAAGCAGTTATCAATATCGATATGAGATCGGTTATAACAGTTTTCAAGCACTAACGACATGTCTATAAGAAAGATTGCGTGTAGTAGGCGACACACTGCGAGTCGATCCGTTTGTCACGCTAATGCGATGCTAATGAACGCTGGCTTCGCGTTACATGTTCACTGAGGCTGATATAGATAAAGGTGTGAGTACACCCTCGTTGACGGACCAGTGTGACATGATTTCTTTTGAAATATGTAACCCGTTCTTTACATACGATCTCTATATGATAGGAAATGTAATAGCACGCTGTTTCTACGGTATAATCATAATTGTTTTTTATATTAAGTGTATAAATAGGGTGTTATATTTAAAGTGGCATTATTTTTTTAAATTCAATTAAGCAAAGTAAGAATTTAAGCCCATGTATCATTAATACATGTTGCAATTGGCTATATCTAGCGGAAACCCTAATTCCATTCTTTACATCTTTACGATCGTTAAGATATAAATTGACTGCTTTTAATCGATTATTTTTGTCAATTCAGTAGCCTTAACGAGAGTGTAGTGTAGCCAGAGTTAGCAGAAGTGGAGCACTGCCGTATACAGCATTGTGATATTAAAACATGTTCGTTTGACAGTAGTTGAGGGTCGTTAATCTTAAATTGACACGGAACCCAGATCAGAGGCATGTCCGCGGACTAATTAGACGAGCTTTTGCTTCGAGTGTCGGTCTAAATTACGTTGTGCATGAGGCGCTGCATTTACTGGTAGGCTGGTAATACAGATGTTTAAATGAAATTATACTTTAAGTCTATAAGGAATTGAACAACTGGTACCTTTTCTGGTCAATTACGAGCAGGGGTAAGAGATATGCAGTTAATGTTTTGTCTTGTTAAATGGATTATTATTAAATAACACCTATCTTACCCCTACTTTGCAGGTCTACCGGGGTGGTACCACCGCCACATCTATTTCTAACGTGAAGCATTCCTTGCGTTTCGATGGAAGTGTGTGGTTGCCGGGAAACTTTTATATGAGGAGACCATCATAGTCCTCGGGAGTATCTGTGATTGACTTTACATAGAACCTATGTTGTGTATAAAGTGGCTTACTGACGTCCATGGGCGGCAGTGACCACTCACCATCAAGTAGACTGCATGCTCATTTGCTACTTAATTATTATAAAAAAATGTCTTTAGCGCCCAATTTAAGATATGTTTACAAGGGAAATCTAAGTGTGCATTTTAATTTTAAAGCGTGGAAGTATAGTCAATATATAAGTGGTAAACAATATATAGCATTTATACGTCACGCAACCACGCGGACTGTTCCGATGTGTCACTAACAATAAGATTGATTTCATTTAAGAAGAATTGGAAAGTGGCATCACGAGTTCACGGCGACCCGGCATTGAAAGTTAGGTACTGTCGCATATTGTAAGTGTGAGTCTATCGACGTTTATTTCTAATAAATTGGTCAGAAGACTTAAATATTAAATAGAACACAATAAGGGGCAAAAATCAAAATGGAAAACGGGTTAAATTTTTGCCTAGTATTGGGACAATATATACCTATATATGCTTCTCTTTGTGAGCAGTGATGGCCTTTTTTTTTTTTGTTTTCGAGGGGGAAACCTTCGAAAGGTACCCGACGCCGTGGGAGCGACGCAGGGTTATGTGGGACTTTTACCGCACTAAAACCCCCCCGGTGGCCGTCCTCGGCGGACTGTATAAAGAGGACTCTGGGATCTCGCAACGACCTCAACCTGAATCCTCTGAGCGCGTTGCCCCATCGGGCTCCTCCCAGATGGGCTGCTGGGCCCATCGCTGCTTCTAGTCTTTACGACGATGTGTAGCCACACATACATACCGCCGTCCATCCCGGGATCGCCTGGCAGGACGGTTCAAGCTCCCACTCTAGCCGCCCGCAATCCCGGAAGCCCCTTTTAGTCGCTTCTTACGACAAGCAGGGGATACTGAAGTTCTATTCTGGTCCCGACACTACAGGGACACAGCGCCAAGGAACGTCATCTACGCCCCCGGTGCCTCCTCCACCGCGCAGGATCTGCGCGCTCTCTGATCCGTTCGGCGTCCTCCTTCGCGAGCATGACATGGTCGCAGAACGCAACTACGTTGTCCCACGCCTCGTCAGAATTGACCATCGATCCAACGATAGCCTCTGGGGAGAGGTCGGGCCCTACATGTTGCACCAGGATCCGCCGCTCGTACTGCCACGCTGGACAGTGCTCAAGCGTGTGCTGCGCGGAATCCTGTGCATGCCCG
The DNA here is from genome assembly GCA_949699795.1 of Spicauda simplicius. Taxonomy (NCBI): domain Eukaryota; kingdom Metazoa; phylum Arthropoda; class Insecta; order Lepidoptera; family Hesperiidae; genus Spicauda; species Spicauda simplicius. The sequence continues at coordinate 20,209,262 of OX453057.1, forward strand.
CAGTGATGGCACTGCGCCGTCGCTTCCTTACCTATTCTATGCAGATACTCACCGAAGCAGCCATGTCCGGTGAGTATCTGTGTCAGCCGGAAGGTGACGCATTTCCTATTGTTGAGCCATTCTCGGAAGTTGGGCAGTACCGCTCTGACTGCGCGTTGGCGGGCGCCCCGTGGCTCCTGCAGCCGTTCACGCCAGCGCATTAGGGCGCGCCAGCTGGCTCTCGTTCGAATCATTTTGACCGTCTCAGAATCAGCCCTCTGGCGGAGACCGCGAATCTTAAAGAAGATCTCTGCGGTCATATCCGCCAAAATGTCTAGGGGCGGGAATCGCCCCAAGACTGTAGCCGCCTCATACGATATAGTGCGGTACCCTCGTGCGATGACACGCTGCGCAGCATTCAATTTTACCGCGAGGCGTCGGCAAGTCGATAGTCTGAGCAGTGATGGCCTAGTGGTTAAAACTTGCACTCTCAATCGGGAGGTCCGAGGTTCAAACCCAGGCATGCACCACTGATTTGTGTGCGTATTAGAAAATAATTATCATTGCTTTTCGGTGAAGGAAAACATCGTGACGAAATCCACACACCCGAGAGCTCTTTAAAAAAAAAGTTCTCAGAGATGTGTTAAGTCCACCAATTCGCACTTAGCCAGCGCGGTGGACTATGACCTAAAACTGTCTCATTCTGAGAGAAGACCCGTGCCCAGCAGTGGGGCAATAATGGGTTGTACCCAAGGATGCTTCTTTTTAACAAATAATTTACAAGAGATTTGAAGAGTGTAGCAGATCTGATAGCCAAAAATGCAACCGTATAAACATTATTGGCTTAAATCGTTTCTAAGCCATTAAATAAAAAAAACACGCTTTCTACACTCATAGTCCCACACTAGGATTTTCTCCTGTGTCGTGGGTACCGTGGACACACACAAGACGAATACACAAACACCCAGACCCAGAACGTGAACCTCATCAATCTGAACTCATCTTTCAGATACTTTTCCGGCCTGGAATCGAACCCGGAACCCATTGCGCGTCAGACCGGTATGGTGACCTCTCCGCAACGCGGGTCATATATATATATTGGGATCTCTAGATCTTCCTATGAGGCTTGAAGCATATTCCAACACGCTGTTATAACACGGAGCTAGTATATTTAACGCATCAAGTTAATTAAAAGGTTAAACGTGAGTACGGTTAACTGGTTTATGTTAACAATGAAACACTCAAAATACATCTCACACAGGGTATCGTTATTATATTTAATCGCTCGGCAAACACTTGAGTTGGCTTTACTCGTTCATTTTATTGATTCGGCGTCGGGACGTGCCTAATAAAACATGTACGTGAAATCACAGTGTTACATATACTTTTCGTGATATTTTTTGGAAAATTGCTGCTATAATGACAGTGGATTAATGGTTATACTATACAAATAAATGTTATAAAAATGACTTTACTGACGTGTCTTAGTGAATTTAGTAATTATACTAAGTTGTTACATAGAAGGCGATATTTTTGACACTATTTTTTAAAATTAACGGCACAAAAATAAGATTTTTTCAAACATTTAGAATTTAGCACAGATGGTTAAAATGTTTTAAAGCATTAAAACCGTTTTTTCAAATAATTTTGCAGTCTAAACTTGAAAAAAACAGTCCAATTAGCTTTTCAAAATACCATAGTAAACGCAGCAATTTAAGGAATTCGAAAAAAATATCAAACATGTCTGAATTTGTCGTCAATCCATTACTGTCCCACTGCTGGGCACGGGTCTTCTCTCAAAATGAGAGAGTTATAGGCCATAAATCCACCGCGCTGGCCAAGTGCGATTTGGTGGACTTCACACACCTCCGAGAACTTTAAAGAACTCTCGTGTGTGTAGGTTTCCTCACGATGTTTTCCTTCACCGAAAAGTAGTGATAATTTATATCTAATACGCACATAATTTTAGAAAAATCAGCGGTGCGTGCCTGCGTTTCAACCTCGAAGCTATCTGAATTTAATTAAAGTAATTTCTAGATATAAAATTAACACACTCAATAAAAGAATATGATAAATAAATTAGATCAATTTTAATTGTTATTTTTTTAATTAACATAATGAAAACCATTTTATTGAATTTACATCTACATAAACGAAAGCCAGTAGTATTCAACTCGTTAATTATTCCCGAGAATGTAGACCTAGTCCAAAGTTAGATATTATTTATCAGGCTAACACTACGTGGGACGTCAACAAGGGGCCGACAAGGCATTATTAATGAATTAGGCCCATCCCATAATAAAACGGAATACTATCTAGTTCCTAAGGTTAAACGTGGATGAATTAACAAAATAGACGTCTAATAACTTACGCAATCTAATTTAAAAATTCTCTTTACGTTAATCTTAACATGTATTTTATTATTAAGTAGGATACTTTAGTTTTCTCAGTTATTATGTGTATAAAATGTATTCTGAAATCTTTCCGAGGGAGGGCACTGGTGACACAGGTTACTCCCTACTTCAGGCACCAGCCGCTCACGACTTATAGATAAAATATTATTTCACGTTAGGCTTATAGATAAAATATTATTTCACTCTTGTTTCATGTCTATAAATTAAGTGCTTTATTGTGAGAGAAAATAAATGAATTTTATTATTATTATAACTCATGAATAACATACAGCACGGTCTAAATAAATAAAAATAATAACAGGAGAATCTTTCTTTTTTAAAGTTTGTTAAAAAATAAGTGTAGCAGTTTGGTTGTAGGTTAGAACTGAATTTTCGAATTAATGGACACTCGTACAGGTACAGACCTCATAACAGAGTTTAACTCCATTAGTTGTGTAAAAAGATCTATATTCAGAATTGGGATATGAGAAGGGGTTTTTGCAGCTGTGTGGTGGTGGAACCCTTTGTCACCTATAAACTCTGACACTTCTGCCACACAAATGTCTGCCTCATAATAACAGTATTAAGCTGTATTCTGATTTGAGGAAATATATAAACTGAATTCAAAGTTAATCCTCAGTTATGTATCTCCGGTATATGTGGCTGGCTTAATAAAAAATAACTATTTATTTAAGAAAGAAAGATATTTATTTATTTATTTATATTCATGAAAATAAACTAGGTAGGTATTTAAGCATGCGTTTTGACTGTATCCTGAAATAGAATTTTTTTGGAGTCTATTTCATTACTTCGTCTATGTTTTCTAGGTTATTAGTACCGTAAGAGGTGACTAAAGGGGTCCTACGCTTTTGGTATCACTTAACTAGCAATAAATCCACAGCTACACCGCTAAGGAGAAATTGACTACGGTATCCTAAGATAGACTACGTATAAAATATGTAATCTATATGACGATAATCGTAGTGATATACGATTGTAGAAGATAAAATTTGTGTAACGAATGAAATAATGATTACGGAACATTTTTGTTACGCCTCAAAATTAATTACAGTATAAGTGTAAATATTTCTTTAATCTTGAAGTAGCAAACGATTACAGTCCACCTGATGGTAAGTGGTCGCTGCCGCTCATGAACATCTTCAAATACAACATGGATTCGACCACCTGGGGGGCGGCCGCTCCCGCGGGAGCTCCCTGGCTTGGCGACCTCCGACCACCAGGAGGACGACAGTCACCGTACAGTACACCGAACCACCCACTAAACAGTGGGCATGGTAAATATCTTTTACAATTGTATATAAAATTATAATGTTTTTACTAACATTTTGATGTTATGTATAAATGTTAAGGATCCGGGAGGTATTCCACTTCCTAGAGAATTGCCCGGGTAAAGAGGGTACCCCTCGAGGCCCGAAATTCCCTACCCACCGCCCTTATGTTGACATTGCCGTAGCATATGAGAGTCCCGGAGGGTAAGACGTCCCCTATACGTACAACATGGATTCTATCAAGTCAATCACAGATGCGTTGTCACTCCCGAGAACTAAAATGATCACCTCATATAAAAGTGTGCAACATAATGAAGAAAAGAGACGTTTTTATTATGACACCGACCTTCAATGCCAGTTTTTTTACAAAAATAAACAAAGCTACTTCAGAAGTACCAAAAGTTGAACGCAAGAACCGTCAATCATACTCATAAAAATGAATTTGCCACCCGCAAAGGTTGCCACTCGCCGGTAAAGGTCACGGGGCAAGCTACGTGCGGAACATGCGAATATTGTATTAGATTTGGTAAAATATAGCAATTTGTTTGTTTAACCTTTAGTTTGTAGGTTTTTCAATAGCCCTTGTGACCTTTTGAGTGTATAGTTGAGGTTTTTGGAACTACGCTTTGAGAACTGGACTTTGTGAACTGGACTTTGTAATAGATATTTTAAAAGATGATTTTATGTAAAATACTATTATTTTACGTTGTACATGCGAAACGAAGCTTCAGGATGTACTTATTTCTAAGTAGTAGAAGCTCCCTGTCAAAATTGGCGATTCGACGACTTCTGTAGAGTTTGAAATGTCCAGGTAATAAATAGGTCACTTAAATAATTCTACCAAGTAAAATACACGAAACAGACTCAGACCCAGTAAAGTCATCTTAATTAATAATCTAGATGTCAGGCTAGCCAGGAAAATACCAGGAATATGTTACATAAGAAATACAGTCCCCTTAAATAACAATTTAGATGCCTGGGATATTCCCTAGAATCGAACCCGGAACAGTCTACGTCTGTGATCGGTGACTGCTCCTACACTACTCGTGTATGTACCCTAACATTGCATACACACACATAGAAGTATCGTGCATACATGTTGATAAGATTTAGGCCGAATAATTTATGCACATTCGCGCGTAATCCCTGATAACAAGTATTTCCACAATTGTCCTTATCAAACGTAAATTACTACTAGAGAAGCAATTTTTCAATTTTATTACCGTAGATTATTACCACAGATATAATATCAAATGTATTACCGACCTACTTTATGGACAATGCTTAATGCTATTTTTCATTTTTTCTTGATAGTTATTTTATATTATTAATTCCTATTTTGCTTGACGTATAGGTATTATCTTAATCGTAAACATTTATTATAACAAATATGGATACCAAGATATTACGAAATACTAATTTATGTTATTTGGAGACTGTTATTAACTGTTTTCACAATAAAGACCTTTTAATTCAAAAGAACACACGTACGATCATATTTGCTTAATTATGAACGTTATGATGTTTGTTTTAGTTATTTAGACTTCAGAAAGAATCTGTATTATACGTGCTTACAGATCACTCATCACTACGTAGAAAAAAATGCGAAATAGAAAACGCTATTTATTTAGTGTTTTTTTTATCTGACTGAAGTAGCAAACGAGCATGGAGTCCACCTGATGGTAAGTCACTGTCACCCTGCGACATCTGTAATCAACTTCATACAGAACATGGGTTCTATCTGAAGTCAATCACAGATGCGTTGCTACTCCCGAGGACTATGATGGTCGCCTTATATAAAAGTGTGCCAGCAACCACACCCTTCTTCACGCTAGAAATAGATGTAACTCTTTATCCCAAGACGAACATTAAAGGAAAACGGAATAGACCGCGTGAATAACATCATTACATACATACGAAGTTTGAATTCGGTTTCCGAACGGAGCTAGTTGGAATGTTTTTATTCAACGGGTCACCGAAGGCCGAGCCGGGTCGTGTAAAGGTAAATATTTGATTCCATACGATAAGTTGAAACGACACCATACTACGGTATTGAACGAAAGGACGAGTAAAAACAATATGGTTGATTCATATTAATATAGATAGATAGTTAGATATCAACCCATTAACGTCCCACTGCTGGGCACGGCTCTACCAATATAGTCCCACTGGTGGACACGGGTCTTCTCTCAGAATGAGAGTGTTTTAGGCCATAGTCCACCGCGCTGGCCAAGTGCGAATTGGTGGACTTCACACACCTCCTAGAACTTTTTTTTTAACTCTCGGATGTGTGTAGGTTTCCTCACGATGTTTTCCTTCACCGAAACGCAGTGATAATTAATTTTTAATACCCACATAAATCAGTGGTTCGTGCCTAGGTTTGAACCTCGGACCTCCCGATTGAGAAGGCAAGTTACAACCATTAGGCTATCACTGCTCAATTAATATACCTATATGTAATTATATTGCAGAGTGTTCTAATTCTGTACTGCAAAGGGGGTTTCAGGTTCGATCTCCCGTATGATGCATTTACCTAGATTCGTCTTTAGGGTCTGGGTGTTTGTATACTTTCTTTGTATTTGTACATGGTAGATGAGAAAACCTAATGCGAAACTATGAGTGTAGCTAACGTTTTTATTGGTTATTATAGTAGGTACTTTTAATGCAATAATAATAACACACCTAATATGTCAAACTATTTTATCGTGACTTCGGGTTTAAATCAGAAGAATGTTTCGAATATAGGTAGGTATAATTATTACATTTGATCGTTATTAGGTATTTCGTAGTTCATCAGTAAGCAATGCATTAATATATTATTCATTTCTGGATGAAAATATATAACAAAGTTAAGTTTCAACATTGCAATAAAATTTCTGGTAGGTACATAAAATTTCATATATCGCCTTGCCGACATACGAATTTGAATTTTTGAAGCCAAAGATATGACATAACACTTATTCATAAATCATATCAACATCACTAGTTTATCATTAAGTATATTAATACCTATGAAAATATCAACAAAAAATTGTATAGGTAGTTTAAACATTTAAAACAAAACTTTGCATTGCTTAGACTTCAGACTCGTGTCGTCGTCTCAGTCTTAGCCAAAAAAAACTTGCCAACACACAAAACTCTTAAAGGTACACCATAACTAGTTCATTAATCATATCAACATTAGTCAATTAATCATCCGATGCAAATGTTGGCTGAACCGATACGGACTTATCGTATGCAATGAGATTGCGAAGTGCGTATCTAATGAAACGGGACCGCTCCATTTGAGTGTAATTCAATTAGACATCCATCAGTCGGTATCATAACTAAATTGATTAGTTTTATCAACAGCTAGATGTAGATTTTAATGTACTAGTACTTTTGATAACCAAGTTCTTTAAGCAACTTCATACAGAACAAGGGTTCTATCTGAAGTCGACCAAAAATGCGTTGTTAGTTTCGACTCATCCAGTTGCGTTCCTTTGAAGTTCTCGGAGTCCTCTTTGTAGCGCCGAGGAGAGGACGGCCAACGGGGAGGATTTAGTGCCATAAAAATCCCACATAACCCTGCGTCGCTCCCACGGCGTCGGGTACCTTAAGAAGGTTTTCCACTCGAAAAAAAGAAATAAAAAAATAATACTTACTAAAAAGAAAAAAAGGAAAGGTCCCGAGGACTCAGTTGATCCGCTCATATGAAAGTAAGCTGGAAACAACACACTTCCGTCGAAACGCAAATTAGTTTCAAGGTAAAAATAGGTATGGTACCTCACCGATCGTACTAAATACACCAACTTGCTAAGTAAGTAGCCTACAATCCTACTAATATTATAAATGCGAAAGTTTGTGAGGATGTATGTGTATTTGTTATTCTTTCACGCAAAAACTACTCAACGGATTAGGTTGAAACTTTACAGTAGTATAGGTTATACATCAGAATAACACATGGGCTATAATTTGTAATGATTTTTTTTAATAAGGTTATAATATAACGAGAAATATCAGGTTAGTCGGAAAAAAAGTTGTGCTCTGAGAGCTATCTTCGCGTACGCTGCCTAAACCGTTGGAGATATCCAAATATAATGTACCGTGGGATTGCTGGCTCACATAGATCTAAATAAAAGTCCGCGACAGCATATGTCTATATTTTATGTATAACCCACAATAACTCTTTTTATACTTTGAAAATTTTAAAAATATCAAGTTGATGTTTCCATCGGTTTTATACAAACTAAATATTAATCCTTATCAAAATAAATGATTTCAAAAAATCAAGCATCTAATAAAGATTGAATCTGCCTTTTACACCATGTAAATTGGATAAGTAGTTTAGAAGATATTACGAGTATAACATATTGCGTAGTCAATTGATTGACCGGCAGTACGCGCCGTGCGCCGCCGCCGCCGCCGTATACAACAAAGTTGTATGATATTAATATTTGAATTGTTATAAAACACGGAGCAAAATGTGAAAGGACAATGACGTCTCTGTAGTTACGGGAATAAGGCTACGGTATCCCCTGTCTGTGCTGAAAGGCAAGTAAAAGGGAGCTTTCGGGGTTGCGGGCGGCTAGGAAAGGTCCAAACACCCAGTCAGCAACTTCGGGAAAGATGTTAGCATGTGTGGTCGCATGCTATCGTGAGAGCCAGGATGGACGGAGCTTAAACCGTCCAGCCAGGCGATCCCGGGAAGGACGATGGCATACGTGTGGTCGCATATCGTGGTAAAGACCAGATGGAGTGGTGGGCCCAGCCGCTCACTTGGGAGGAGCCCGATGGGGCAATGCACTCAGAGGACTCCAGTTGTGTTCCTTTGAAGATCCCGGAGTCCTGGTGCTATAAGAATCCCAGATAACCCTGCGTCGCTCCCACGGCGTACCTTTTGAAGGTTTCTCCCTCGACAAAAAAGAAAAAAAGTCAATGAGAATGAAACAGCGGAAAGGTTAAATATGTTATTCAATCGTCATCGACCTTTTATTGTAACACAACTCGGCACAAATGTCAGATTAGCAGTAGTTTAGGTCGTAGTTGACCACGCTAGCCAACTGCGCGTTGGTAACCGTCACGGGTTTTGAGACCCTTTCTTAAAACTTTTAATTTCAGAGTAAGCATTAATATCTGTTGCCGACAAAACTAATTCAAATTAATATTCGTGCCTGTGATTTGAAATTTGAACACACTGATTTAGGCGATTAACACACGGCATCGCGCACCGCCGCGAATAGCGGTGCCCCGCGCGGTAAGGCGGTTTACGCACCAGTACGTGCGGATGGACCGATCATCAAAATAAACTTTTCGACATCGAAATGCATTTTTGCTTCAACGATGATCCGCGCGGTTAGGCGCCAGCCCGTGTGTGAGGCGCCGACCCCCCGCACTGTCGTTCGCGCGGAGACACGGTGGTGATGAGAACACCGCTGGACCGCGCGGCCAGTCGGTGTACGTTTGTGAGGCATCAACGGATTTATTAGACCCCAATACAACATGAGATCCGCTTCACCGCCTACCGTGGCTGTGAGCGGTACCGTATGTTGATCGCCTTAGGAAGTAGGGCAAGGGTTCAATCTGAAGTAAATCACAGATGCGTTGCTACTCCCGAGGACTATGATGATCGCCTTATATAAAAGTGAGCCGGCAGGCACACCCTTCAAATGAAACACAAGAACTACTTCACGGTAGAAATAAGTGCGGCGGTGATGCCTCCCTGGTTGACCCATTGCTCTACCACCTTGCACACTTTACTTTTGTGGCGGACTAAATTCCACGCGAGCGAAGCCGCGGGCAAAGGCTAGTAGAAAATAAAGCATTCGTGTAAAGCTTTCTACACTTATTATCCCACACTAAGATTTCTGAAGTCGTGGGTGTCATGGAAGCTTTTAAAGAGGAATCTAAATTCATCATTCAGAGATCTCTCTGCTCGGGAACTGAACCCGGACATCACTGCACAGACCGATACAATGACCGGTACACCACGTAGGTCGCTATTAATGATATTAGTCGTCCTTGTCGTCATCTCATTGACATTAACAAAAAGGAACGAAAAAATGAAATTAATAATAAAACAGACAGACAGAGTCACAAAAAACACAGAAAAATACTAATTTATTACCTAATCGAAGTCGGTAGATACGAGGTAATAACAGATAACGTATAATTTCCTCATCCTGTATGGGGACAGGCGAATGAGTTTCAATTTAATTTTTGTTATTACACTAATAGAAATAAGAGCAACAAAAGTGCCGGAAACACTTCAACTCTGTTATAATAAACATCTAACATCGGGTTTGACAAGGGTATAGCCCATTATTGGACGCTAAAGAGGTCATTTAACATCAAATGTTACGAGTCAAGTGACAAAACCATAGCTCACTTTATGTCCCGCTAATTACATACCAACTGATATCCGGGTACCGGGAGATTATACTTTGCAGGTCTGGCTTGTTCATTATTAGTTCTGTATGTTCTCTCGTAAGAAAAAATCTATAAAAACTACATTTGTCGTCGTCCTACTTATTTTCCTTTTTGAGTGAGTTTGAGTTTTCAGCTTTTTTTTCTTTTTCATCTAAATTTATTTATTTGTTTTCAGTTTAGTTATTTAATATTTTAATACATGTTTTTATGTAACGAATAGGGCTTATTCTCGATAACAATTTATTTAATCTATCTAGCGATAAAATTATATTTATAGATTCAAACATTAGGCTAACCGCATATTGGCTACTATAGCTAGAGCTAATAGTAGATACAGGTCGATGTTTGATTTTATTTGAAAAATGTGTCAACAGTTGTATACGCATCTGTATCTATACGATACATGAGCTGTCGAATAGTCGCCGAGCAGTTGTCAGCAGTTTTGACAATCGGTAAAAGATTCTCAAACGATAGTAGCCAATAGGCAGTCAGCCTTAATCTTTAAATCTTAGTTTTTATAACTCTAGAGATCGTGGGATGGATAAAACACAATACCTACAAAAGGCGTTAGAAAAAATATTTTTCCTTATGCGCTTTACAATAAGGTTTATGCGGAGATAATTTATACATGACCTATTAGCTCATTGCAAGGATACGGGCTGCTTATTATACACCTGACTTGCATAGATAATATACTAACATCTAACGTATGACAGCTTTGTTATTGTCAATGTTTTAAGTTAAAATCAAGACAAGTTTAATTCTTTTTACACGCGTCCACAACACCACACAGATATATATCAGTAGTGTCGTCAGGATAACTCAAGACCCTTTGTCCTATCCTCATATAAGCAATATTGTTGTTGTCGCAAAATCCCTCATTTGAGGATGGAAAAGTGCTCTCAACCATACTTTATTCTTTCCTAAGCTCCCCTTTCAACACGTCAAAACTGCCACATCTGTACTTGGAAATAAAACTGTCTAGAATTTGATATTATTTGACGAGCCGCGTTGCGGAGCGGTTACCATGCAGGTCTGACGCGCAATGGGTCCCGGGTTCGATTCCCGGCCAGACAGGTATCTGAATGATGAGTTTAGATTCATGTTCTGGGTGTTTGTGTATTTGTCTTGTGTGTGCCCATGGTACCCACGACACAGGAGAAAATCCTAGTGTGGGGCTATGAGTGTAGAAACCCTGTTTTAAAAATATAAAGCCTGCAGTCTATCTAATTGTAATTGGTCACTACCTTCCACAAACATCTGTTAGCTAGTAGCTGTAGTAAAGTATGAAGTTTTGTATCGACCAGGGGGTTCCATCTAAATGACCAACCAACCAACCACAGATGTCTAGTTCCCCTCGAGAAAGATAGTTGCCTTATATGAAAGTGATCCAGCAACTACACACCACCAAAACGCAAGAATTGCTTCATTGGAGTGAACATGGCACCTCTCATGTGCTTACCATATCCGTTGAAACCACTTGCAATTAATACAAACCCTTTCAAGATGACCAAGTGTTTGTACGAGTAAAGTATTACGTATACACATACACTTATGTTATACAAATAATACAAAATGAAATATGCAAAAATCCGATTAATAGTTTAAATGTTACAGGTTGCTTAAGTATTTCTGTGTTACACTGTCACGCACTGCTTTCGGATTTTGCTGAAATTTGGTAAATAGTTTATTATTTATTTATTTATTAACAATAAATCCACAGCTCTTAAGTTCAAAAAAAAACAACACAAATGTTACAGAGTAAACATACAGCTAATTATGAATTTTATTTTATGTATAGATAGTTGCCACATCACTAACGTGTGTTTGTTTGTGTGTGTGTGTGTGTGTGTGTGTGTGTGTGTGTGTGTGTGTGTGTGTGTGACTAATAATTTATAAAAAATTACTGATAGAGTAATAAGTTACTAAAATATGACCTAGATATAACACATAGGATACTCATTACCCTGCTAGATGTGACTGAAGTAAGCGAATCTGCAGGCATAGCCTAGTATTACATATTCCAATGTAATCCTATTAGGTCATGTGTACACCTGTAATTGTTTGTTAATAAATGTAGGTAGATAAATTGTGAAACGATTGCTTTTGTGATAATGATAAAAATATCCATTCTATAGTCACGTAATTGTGACACTGTGCTATTTGGATATAAGTGTTTGTTTCTGTCGAAACAACTGCCTCTTTCTTAGCTAATATGATTTTGACCGTACCAATCTGTCCGTAAGTGCAAATTTTGTCGCTAACTAAAAATAGTATACGATTTTTAAACTATTACGAAGCTTAAGCTTACGAAGGGAGAGACAATTTTTTTACAGAATATCTATGAAACATTTAAAACCAATAAAATTAGACTTAAGATTTTTGAATTATCAGTTTTTATCTCCTAAACACCTGTATAATTTTATAGCGAAATTAAGAATACTAAAAACTTATATTTAATGTAATAATTATGTTAATAGCCATAAGACGAATGAACTTGTTGACGTAAACAAGTATATAAATTAGTAAGTAGGTATATAATGAAACTAATATGAAATCCTAATTAGGATAGTCATAAATAACCTACCACTGCAGAACTAAGTACTGTAAGTAATATTAAGCGCAAAGGGGGTACTATCATATTTACGACGTAGGTAGGTATTTTTAATATAAGCTATCCTATAATTTCCTCGTTCTTTAAAAAGATATAGTATGTATAATTTAGTAATAAATTAACAGAGTCTAATAAAAATATTGTGACCAACAAACATGTTATTTGAATTAAAAAGACGTTAATCAAGTTATCTGCTTATACATTAAAATAAAAACTTAATAGCGTACATAGGTTTTTTGCCCTTTAAAGGAAGGTTATTAATCACGCAGCGAAGTTTGAACGTATGGTCAAAAAAAGTATGATCTCTGATCTTTTAACTCACCACAAAAACCTCGGCAGAGAAAAATCCAAATGGGGCTCACAGAAAATATTATAACAAGTTTCACACACACATGCGTTACACAAAACAAATCCACTTATATAACACACAATAATCTAAGGGTTTTAATAATCACGTATCCAATTAACGTGTTTTACGCGGGAGTGTATTACGACGCGCACACAACTAACACCAAGCGCTTATCATCCGCGACTGGGGGAACGAGAACGTTGAACGAACGAGAACGAAACAAGTCGAGTTGAATCGAATGGCGTTGACCAAATGACACGAACGAATGACCGAGTGATGCCCGCATGGCTTACCGGCTTTTAATTTATTTGTGTAACTTAAGATTTAAAAAAAATGGCGCGTTTTAGCGAATTGATGAAAATAATCGTATAGCTGCTTTGTAAAATATAAACACACAATTTAAATGTCTCATTTTTTAAAGATACAGTTTTACGTTTAAAAAAAACCTAAAGTTGAAAACTTACTGCTATCAAAAACTTTTGTCTTTTAATTTATTTTGACTATTTAAACTTAATTCATCAAAAAAATAAAAACAAATACATGTTTTTAACTCTCATTTAAAATTAGTGTTTTTCGTTTGTTCTTATTAATCCAAGCAGCGATATGTTTTTATAAGAAAATGTTGGCCTGTTTAAGGAAATGAACTGTTGAAAATGAGCAAATAACTTATGTAAATACTTTATCATAATTAAAGATAACAACTCTCATTATGATAAAAATACGTAGGATTCATCCGAAACAAGAGATGAGCCAAGAAAATAAAGGAAAAGGCAAAGGACAAAGTAAATAAAGACTCTCTGAAACTCTATAGAAATAAAATTAGGCTTTTTGTACACATTTCATAAGAAAAATAATTGTATAATAATAACTTAGTATACCTTTGTTTATTAACTTGTATTTTTTTAACGTTCTCATTAATTAATGAGAACTACGTCCTTAATTTAATTTAGATAACGTTGAGTTTCATTTTCAACGAAACCAATTAAAATCTTGATAGAATAATTTTCGATTTCATTCCGCATTTGAAAACGATGATTTCCTTAAGTATCCTTATTAAGAGTAGATAATTACATAATTAATGCCCGATTCAAGGAACACGTAATTGAATTAGGATTACATTAATTTGATAATTCGTTAGTAAATTAACAATTATAAACTCGTAAGCAACTCTTAATTTCAATCAGCTGATTAAAAACTTCGGTTTCGGAACTGCCTAATAATAAGTAGCTTTTTTAATTAATAATAATAACGTTTTCTATAGTTAAAGTCCCACGGATTTTTCTTGTGTTGAGTGCCATGGGATACACAAAGACAAACACCCAGACCCAGAGGACAATTTTAAAATTATTCACATGGCAACACAAAGACAAACACACAAACACCCAGACCCAGAAGAGAAATTTAAATTAATCATTCAGATATGTCTGACCAGGGATCGAACCCGGAACCCACACCGGTATCCGCTCAGTCACGCGTATCCTTACATAACTCAATTTTATCATATTGTTCTTTCCGTTACTGAGTTCAATGGGTATGTTACAAAAGCGAGTCACCCACTTTCGCAGTGCTGCACAGTTTGTAGAAATGATTAACGATACGAGCACGGTACAAATATCTACAGTACTCTAACTTCTTAGAAGCGCACGAAACGCAAGTTATACCTACGCGCCTCGATTTCGGTATTCATTCGGAATACAAACAGATGCGAATGTGCCGTAGAGACGAGCGGACGGTGTAACGGTTTTTTGAGCAGTGATTTTTTTATTGAGTGATTTGTTTAAATAAAATACTATAGGCAGGCAGCCCTAACGCAATCTTTCGCCCAACGCCTCTGTACGTATAAAATTCAAGGACACGGCAGAGTTAGACTACTGTATGATATTAATACTGTGATACGAGAAAGGCAAACGTTTGCTACCGAAGGCGATTGTTTAAACGTTAATTTGTTCTTCCATGTAAGAAAATGGGTCCCTGTTGCGTATCTGAAAGATCGATCTCGATTCTATGGTGTTCGTTTCCTTTCTACTCATGTTTATTTTTTGTACTCTGTGTATTTCAGGGTTCCGTACCTAAAAGTACATGTGATTTTTTATAGTTTGTGCTACTTTTTAGGGTTCCGTACCGTAAGGGTAAAAACGGAACTATTAATCACTATAAACTTCGTCTGTCTGTCTGTTTGATGTCAGGCTGTATCCCATGAACTGTGATAGCTAGACACTTGAAATTTTCACGGATAATGTATTTTTATTGTCACTATAACAATAAATAGGCGCAGACGCAGGTGATAGAACCATATATAACAACCATACCCATACCTATTTCCAGCGTGAAGCATTTCTTGCATTTCGATGGAACTGTGTGGTTGCTGGCACACTTTTATGTGAGGCGAACATCATAGTCCTCGGGAGTAGCAACGCATTTGTGATTGACTTCAGATGGAACCCATATTCTATATGAGGTTGCTTACAGATGTCCATGGGCGGCAGTGACCACTTACCATCAGGTGGACTGCATAATTGTTTGCTACTTCAATGAAATTTAAAAAAAAAAAGATGGTATGGAATCCGTCGAGCGCGGTCCGACTCGCACTTGGCCGTTTTTTCATTTAAATTAAAACGCGCGTTCGTGCGTATAACTTGCGTGCTGCACTTTTTCATGTACATTTAATCGCTCTTATATAGTAGAACACAAGATTCATAAATTGGTTATTGATGTCATACACGGATCTGACAAATGACTGTGAAATAGCCTGAACTAAGTACACTAGAAAGTACTTAGAAGTTTTGCATAAGCACTAAATAAATTGTTGCATAATATTAATGCTTGAATAATGTCAAGCTTATTTTTGAACTTAGCTTTAATATTTTTTAAAGCTTAATTTGTCACAATAATAAGTACTATACCCTATTGTAATTTTAAGGAATCTTATTCATTCATACTTCATACCAATATTATAAAGGCGAAAGTGAGTGTGTATGTTTGTTACTTCTTCACGTCTAAACTGTTGGAGCGATTTTCATAAAATGTAGGGAGTCAGCTGACACTTTGGATTAAAATACTCTACTATTTTTCACTGTGAGAAAATATCTTACTATCCCACGGGACAATCGATACATCGATTTTTTTAACGCGGGCGAAGCTGCTGCCAGTTAATAATAAAACATACAAAGATTTGTATGTATGTATGTTTGTTACTCTTTCACGCAAAAACTACTGGTCGAATACGTTGAAATTTGTCACATAGTTTATGACCTAGATCAGGGTTTCTCAAACTTTCGGCTTCACGTACCCGTGTTAAAGTTTCCAAGTGACAGCGAACCCCCTTAGATTAACTAAATAATAAAATCCCCCGCCCCCAAAGTAAACAATAAAATTGACTGTTGAGGTTTTTTTTTATTTCAATAAAAGGTAACAATAAAGTGTCAAAAGAAATATATTTTTACTACTATTAATGTGATGGGTGATGTTTGTCACGAACACCCTGGCATCGAATGGCGAACCCCTAGGGGTTCGCGTACCCCACTTTGCGAAACTCTGACCTAGATTAATACATAAGATACTGATTAGGCTGGAACGGAAAAAGATACGAGAACTGCCTAGTATTAATATATTCTGTTGGAATAGACAACCTTTATTACAATAACAAGGCCAGTAGATAGGTCTTCTTTCTTAGTAACAATAATCTAATCTAAAACCTTGAACTTGTGCTTCAGTGAAGTATTACACATTGTAAGATAATATTGTAGATGTAGAAATCTATATATTAATACGTGAAGCAAAAACTTCTAAAGAATTTTTAAGTAATATGCCGCGGACGGTTTAGTATGAAACTTTGCACGGTTATAGTGGACGTAGAGAGGGAGTGCAGACTGTTAATATTTTTTTCAAATAATGCTTAAAACATACATAAAATCAACTAAAAACACATTACACACACTACCATACAATTGTCACGGACACATAAATAATAAACGAAATACGTAGAACATTCAATGGCTTACTATGAAAACACATAACTTCAGAAATGTCAGTGTCTTTGTCAAAATACCCGCTATTGCTTTTAAATGCGGTTTAGCTAATTAAACCTCTTTTTATATTTAATGGGTGCGTTCAAAATTACTTGAAAAATATTTCATTTTATTTGAATTTGAGAAATATTCGTACAACTTTGGACAATATGAAGTTTAGTTTTTTAATTTAAATTACGGTCGAATTCGACCGATGTTACGGGTGACTAGTGTGAATAAATGTACCTTATAATAAAAGTTGTTTTAAGAAACTTATTTAACCTATCAGATATCATATTTTTATTTTTACTTACAAGACTTGTTAGTGAAATAATAATAATGCCTTTTTTATTGAGATTGAAGTAGCAAACGAGCATGCAGTCCACTTGATGGTAAGTGTTACTGCCGCCCATGGATATCTGTGAACAACTTCTTATATGACAGTCATTCGCAGGTGCGTCAATCCCGAGGACTAAGATGGTCGCCTCATATTAAGGTTTACCGGCGATCACGCCTTTCGATCGAAACGACGGTAGTAGGACGTTAACCTAAATACTGCCTACGCACCTTTGGAAAAAATTCACACCTTCAGACACATTTTCATATTTTCACAGAAATCTTAGGGATGTGTATTTATTTATTATGACTTTCTTCATCAGCAGGGCAAGTTTAATTAACTGCTTATGAATAACAATAAAAAAACTTAATTATATCCCTTGCTTTTGAATCCAGAACATAAAATTCACTATTTGACTCTTTACATAGTCAAATAGTGACTATGACTATTTACACATCCAGTAACCAAAAAAAACAAAAACTGTATTACACCGACTATTTCGATCTAATATGCAAAAAATATATCAGATACTTTGAACTACTTAACCTGAATGAACATGGGCATTAGTATTTGACCTGCCGCCTTACCGTGGAGTCATAGACCCTACGTTTAACCTAGAAGGTGTAACGGGTGTAACTAATGACGCTAACAGAACATGTTTTACGTGGATTATGGGCAATATGGGTGAAACTTTCGAATTAAATAGACAGACAATACAGAATTAAACTTAAAAAAAAAACGTTATTTTGTTTTTAATTATAACGCAAAAAGCGAAAGATCTTTCGCTTTTACATTTATTAACATACTGTGTTTTTATACGTTTCTTTTATTTTTAATACTATAATTTAATAATATATCCAAGAAAAAATGCATGATAGTTTAAGGGACCACCCTTATGAGAGAACTCTTTATGTTTCAAGCACCAGCACCAGCACGGTAACTAAGCACCTGTTGCCTATCATAAGTAAGACTAATATTATTTGGGGTAGATTACAAACACTCGTGCCAGTCGCCTCTAACCATCGAATTAACTATACGCTTTTTTCCTACTTTAATGTTATATACTAGTTGACCCGGCGAACTTCGTTTTGCCTAAAAGTCATGTATTATACATGTATTATACATAAAAATCTTCTTGAATGACTCTATCTATTACAAAAAAACAGCATTAAAATCCGTAGCGCAATTTTAAAGATCTAAGCATACATACAATACATAGGAACAGACAGCGGGAAGTTACTTTATTTTATACTATGTAGTGATAAATCAGTGCTCCTAAAAGTTACAATTTCAGGCTAATAAAATGGTAACATTCAATAAAAAATAGTTTAAAATATTAAAAGGATGGAATATAATATTCTGAATTCTTTGGCGATTTTTTTTTTGTTCGTAAAATGCAGTTCTTATTATTATTATTCTTGCGAAATATTATCGAATGCGAATGAGAATGCTAATATTCATTACATCACTAGTACATATTAGAGAGTATCCTAACTAATTTATCATTCACATCACTCAACACAATAATAAGATACATAGAAAAATGATTAGCCAATAATTAATCACGAGAAATGATTAATTCTATTTATCTAAGGATTTGATCGCTCATATATTGTACGATTAACCAATCATCATAGTGCAATATTTGTTAATGTATTATTTTTTATCTGCGGCACTACAACAGAGCAAATCATAGTGCAGTATTTGTTAATCTGTGGTATTTTTATCTGTGGCAGAGCAATAAATGATCGCTAGCTTTTGTCTTAGCGTGCATATTCGTAATTAGAACGCGAATTGGTTCTCGAATCAATTTTTAAATGATGTAATCGGAATAGAGCGGTTGCGAACTTACTTTCATAAGGCCTTGAGCAATTACTAATAGAAATTACTCGGGAACTTATTGTATGGTTTAGTTGAATCTAAATAATAATGGTTATAATGCAGATTTGGTATAACTTGGTTTAACTAGCTATGCCGTGCTTTTAAAAATGTGACATTAATTTAAAATGTAACGACTTTTTAAAGAGTAGATCGATTTTAATAAACGAACTTCACGTTTAAAGCAGGTTTTTGATCTTAAATGTAGGTCAAACAAGCAGCGAAATTTCATAATAATATAAGTATTCTAATATTTGTAATGATAATGACATGTCTAATCTTGATATTTGTCAATCTCTGCATTAGTAACTACCTATCTCAATAGGTATATCAATAGGTTTTTTTCAGGACGGTTTATATGTTAATACGTGAAACAAAAAAATGTGATTCGTTTTTAAGATACTTGCCGCAGGCGGAGGAATATGAAATTACGCACGGTTATAGTTGATGTAGGATTGCGCAATGCTCATTTTTTTCGAATAATACATAAAATCAACTAAAAACACATTACGCATAACGCATACATAATAAACGTAATAGAACATTCAATATCTTACTATGTAAACACATAACGTCACAAATGTCAGATGTCCTTGTCAAATTACCCGCTTCGGCTTTTAAATGCAGCTTAGTTAATAAACCTCTTTTTACCTTTAACGGGTGCGTTCAAAATAACTTAAAAATCATTTCAATTTATTTAAATTAGAGATAAATAATAGAGAGAGAGAAATAATTTTAAATTTAAATTACGGTTGAATTTCGACCGTTGCTACGGGTACTTTAAGTAAATTTAACACCGTTGGTTCTAAACCCGATCCCACTAGTAGTTTAGTTATCAATATGTACCAGGACCAAGTCATTTGTTATGAAACTTTCTATATTTAGGTTCCTGTTAAGGGCGAGTAGTACAAGCATATCCTTCTAGGTCATTAGGGCGTAACGGTAGCGGCCATGAATATTCATTGGTAAAACGTGTTGTATCACACTGCATCCAGGAACTGAACAAGATAGCGAAAACTGTGTTTGCTGACTAGAGGTGCGTTTATAATGCTGCCGATAATATGAAAATGTATTAAAGAGTTTTGTTTGTATTGGATATGGTTCGTTTAAAGGTGGTAGAGCCAGTGTAGTTCGACCGGGGAAGTACCACCGCTACACCTATTTCTAGCGTGAAGCAGTTCTTGCGTTTCGATGGAAGGGTGTGGTTGCCGGCACACTTTTATATGAGGCGACCATTTTAGTCCTCCGGAGCAGCAACGTATCTGTGATTAGCTTCAGATAGAACCCATGTTCTGTTTGAAGTTGCTTACACATGTCCATGGGCAGCAGTGACCATTAATCAGGTGTACTACATGCTTTGCTACTTCAATTAGATAATTACAGTAAATGTTTTTTATATCCAAACTGGGCATGTACGTCCTGAAATATGCTGTACCTATTACATTATTTCATTAGCAATATGTTAGGTTTATACAAAAATTCCACTTTACTATGATTAACGACTGATGATAACTATCGGCGTAACGTGTCCTAAATATAGTCAAATAATTTTAAGAAATTTAATAGTGATAGAAAGTTGAAATACGTAAGGAAAAAATTAATCCAATTTTCAAACAAGAACTCGGTACAAGTTCTAAGGTTAGAATCAAAGGCATGCCAGACATTCCGGTTGCATTTCTCACCTCCTTGCCGCGTTTAATTTGTGAACACGGTATGTTGTAGGTACAAAGATTGTATATCTGTATGAATTCTTGTCCCTACGTTAAATTCTGAATACTTGAACATAATTGTATTCGATTATTTCGGCTGCAATTGACCAGCGCGGAAGACTATGGCTTAAATTTCTCTCATTTTCAGAGAAGACCCGTGACCAGCAGCGGTACAAGAGTGGATTGACAATGTATTCGAAAACGTTTTTGAAAGAACTATGATATTTCTTTTATCAATGTAATTGGCATTCTTTTGTCAAACAGTAATTTGAAGCTCTCTCCTAATTATGTCCCGTAATCTGATATAAAAAATGTTGCAGCCTTTGAGAAGTGTAACCAGAGGAAACTTGAATTAATTTGGTCAGATGTATTTTGTAGAATTCTGTGCCTCATAGTTCAAACGGAACACATATAGGTTCACTTTTTTGTCCATCTATCCGTCAAGACCCTTTTTTTAAAAAGATAAATTACACGAACATAGCAACTTTTACAATGACAGATGTCAATGTCACCTAATATGTGACAGTTTGTTTAATAGTTTGCTATTACACTATGAAATCTAAACATTTAAACTACCGTTCATCTAGAAACATGAAATATGACAATAAGCAAAGTCTTGTACGTAAAAAGGAAAAGTCTGAAAAACCATTTTCAATAACAATAAGTTTATTTACTATGCGGAATCCTGCGTGTCGAGCTGGCCTCGCACTTTGTCATTTTTTACACAACCGCTAAAAGGTGTCCCGATTACTTCAACATAAAATTGGTATTTTAATATTACATTTAAATATCAAAGCGGTTTTAAGCTTTTATCTCGACGTTTGACTAACAAGTTGTAATCGCCTTGCCTGCAGCGAAACGTTGGCTTTGACTGTAACAATACTTATCCAGATATCAAAAACTGTTACATTGTGGATTTATGTATGATTTATTTAGCCTAAAGAGATTGGGGTTGGCGTGCTCCCCGTGACCTTTGCGGAATTGAGTTGGGAATACAGAAGGTCTGGTATTCCGCCCACGTTGCAAATCGGATAAAGAACAGTAGTTAATTCGCTTTTTAGCAATGAGAGGCGAGGGGTTTGACATTTGGTATCAGATTTGAGGGTCCAAGTTATAAGAGCTTAGCGGTGAAGGATAATATCGTGAGAATCTCCGGACACTTGGGAATTTTTGAAGATTTTTTTTTAAGATGTCTGAAGGCTAGCGTAATGCACTATGGACCAAACACTTCCACTAAAGAGAGCTGCGTTATTGTCATCTATCGATATTTGTTCTAAGCTTAGTCGTGGGACTAAAATGGGTTCACGGGAGGATACTTAATTTTTGGGGTCAAACTCATAACTTTTAAGTCTAATTAACAAATTATTATATTTTACAATTTCTGCTAGTTAGTTGGCTAACTTTTGAATTCTTTAAGAATTCTTTTTGCCGATATTTCGATATCGGCAAAAAGAATTCTTAAAGAATTCAAAATCTGCATATCGTGAGTACCCGTTGATTATTAAAATGTATCAAAATTTCATGTTTGGTAGATAGGTATCGTATAAAAATGGGAATACATGTAAATTATAAAACAGTAGTTGGTCCTAGTATCGTGTCGTATCGTAGTAGTACTCATAACAAATTAAAATGTATCGATTCACAGTAATATTCCTCTAAATCAGATGTTGAAATTTAATCAAATTACATCGGGTCCAAAAGTAAAAAAGAAACCAAATAAATACGTCGCTAATGAATTTCGCAATATGAGCAGTGACGTTGCGTCTTTGACCAAAAATTTTTAATCAAAACATCAAAGCCTCTTTTTCGTTTTATAATCCTATTTCTTCTCATGTACAGAGTTCCATTTATTACTTTAACATTTTCAATTAAAATACATATGCTTCATTTATTTTAAGAGAACCAGACATACAAAAACTTAATAAATTGCAATTTTATTACCGATTTCCGGTAAGCGTAAAATTTATTACATTTTTTTTGTACGTACACGTTTTTTCAAAGTAATGATATACAGCAATATTAGTTAAAAATAACTTCCTTATTGAATACTAACATAACACCTGTTAAATTATGTTATGTTTGGTATTTGACAGCATCCTACGATACTAATTATTTCTCTGTATATCAGTAGCATGTCAATACACTAAGAAATGCACACAAGCGCGGCTCCAGGATATCTGCAATCATTTCAATATCCATCTGCCCGGAAATTAAATCTTGATCCTCTGAACACCTTGCACGGTACACCAACATAATGATGTCGCATAAAACTTACTGAGAAACTTTATTAGCGCGTATAAAACAGATCCCACCGCTATTCCCCACATCTATCGCTCGTGCTGTTATCGGAGCCCTCATTAATCGTCCGCGGGGTATACATCGCGCTCCTCACGCCAACATCGCGCCGCTGGTAACTGTACTGTGCTGTCTACTTTGACTGTCACAGATTAAATAGTACTCTTCTAATAATATTTTTTTAAAATTTCAAATAGAAGTAGCAAATGAGCACTCACTTCACCTAATAATTAGCAGTAACTGCCTTTTGTGTACAGTTATAATCAGCTCCAGATAAGATTACAGTCTTATTTGAGGTCATCTGCAGATGTATTGCTACCACTGAAAATTATGTTAGAACGCCACAGACAACTTGGTTACCTTTGACACGTCCATGAAACCAGAACGCAGCAGCGTTTAATACTACTGTTATTTGGTAGAAATCGGTGTGACGGTGGTGCTTCTTGAGTCGAATGAGTAGAACCACATGTAGGTTCAATCATCTTCAGCTTCAATGACACAAAAAACTTACTAACCAGCCTTATTGGCTTATGATAGAAAACAGTTTCCAATGCTATTCCCCACATCTATTCCCCGTGCTGTTATCGGAGCCTTGATTAATCGTCCGTGGGATATACATCGCGCTCCTCACGCCAACATCGCGCTGCTGGTAACTGTACTGTGCTGTCTACTTTGACTGTCACAGATTAAATAATACCCATATAACACTGAACTTACTCAGTTCACCTACATTTATAACATGAAATGGTTGGTCGGGGGTTGGTTGATACTTTTAGAGCCATCGATCTCCTGTTATCCGGGTGCTTGTTTATTGTGCTTGTAAGGCGGACTTTGCGCTGCCGGTAACTGTAGTGTGCTGACAGATACTTTGACTATTCCACAGATTATATACTTACTTAACGATTTAAATGATGTATTTATTTCTTACTTATTAATATGTTCAGAATTATATGCTAAGATTGAGTGCTATTCTAAACACAGATCTCATAAGAATAATAAGAAAATGATTTGAAAACAAATTATTGTATCTTATTTTTAAAAACAGTATTATCATTACACACAATAAAAACCGATAATAATAATTTCGACGGTGATGGTAAAACGTTTTATAAAAGTAGCTTGCATGGTCATTTACTACTTTTATATTACGAAAATTAAACGATTACAAGCAGTAAACGAGAATGCAATTCACCTGATGTGGTCACTGTGACATTTGTAATGCGGATCGAGAAGTCGCCTTATGAGAGATCCTAAGATTCTAAGGTATGTTAACAACCACAATATTCATTTTTTTACCTGATTGGAGTAGCAAACGAGCTTACAGTCCACCTGATGCTAAGTGGTCACTGCCGCCCATGGGGATATCTGTAACCAAGCGACGACGACACCCTTAACGCTAGAAATAGGTGTGGCGGTAGTACTTCCCCGGTTGAACTACGCCGGTTCTACCACCTGTGATGCATGCAAAAACATAATGTTTAGACGTGCCACAGCTTATAACTCTCGTTTAAACTGGACCAACACATTATTGCTTGTTCTGATGTGCAGCGGGATGAAAAAAGCTGCATAAAGTTTCGTAACTGTACTCGTAGTGGCGTACTTTTAAGCTTTTGAAACTAACTTTTATAGTGCATAACCGTTCCATAAATCATTTGATTTTAAACTCTATTTACTGTTGAAAGGCTAAACAGATAATGCAATGTTTAATTAACTTCAGTTTAATGATAAAGTTAAATCGATTTATCGTGATAAAGTTTGTTGAGCTATTTCATTATTGCAAACTTCAATTACTTGAGGCAATGTGAACTTGGCCGTGTCCTTGCGGTGTCTCGCTGAGTCCGTCGAACATAGGCATTAACCTCTCAATGTCGTGTCTGGCCCATTAGTCTATGTAGCAGTCCAAGTATCCCGTTAAGTCCGATCTCCGAACCGCAATGGTACGATTGGTAGATTATCGAATAGACTTCGTGCAAGGTCGGTAACTGAGAGTAGGAATAAGATAGAGTATTCTTACAGAATTAGTACGTAGCTGTATTAAAAAGCGTTCCTTCCAGAAATCTTAGTTTGTAAAATCTTAGAAATGTTACTTTTCAATGATTTTTAGGGCATAATTTTGAAATAGTTTATTGCATTGTATTTTTTCAACATTGAAATACACCGTAAGGAAACCTATGGGACGCAAAATTGTCGTGAAAAAAAAAGTTTAGTAATAAACTTAAATGTAAACTCTTCTAATTATAAAAAGGGCTTAAAGTGATCTATCAGGCTTGATGGATATTGTTTGTGTACAATATAATACAGAAGCAGAAGTCTTTAAAATAGTAGTTTTTGGCAGCCACATATAATTTACTTTTATCTACAGATAATTTGCTGACACTTGGCATTTGACATACAGTTTAAATAGCACTCTAATCTTTATTTCAGTTCTTAAATACATAGTTGACGAGGGATTCTACGGTTTTCTTATTCTGTGGTCAAAAAGCAATGTACTTTTGTTTCATTCAGATCGAATGATACGGTATGATTGCTCGGGTACTGATGGCGCATGCTCAAAAGAAAAACCAACAAGTTTTTTGAGTTCATCAACATGATCAGTTACGTAAACGGAACGGGGCTGTAAGCTTTTGTGGTTTTTATTGGAACTGACTTTGTTTATTGGTGTTTCTTTACTTTAGAGTATAGGTAATACTGTTTTGAGTTTTTGTTGTAATCGCAAGTATATATACAAAGCCAGGTGAACAAATTTCCTTGCCCTTATTCATTTTTGAATATTTGAAATTCGGTGAATTAGTCTATTAATACTAAATTATGCTTACATCATACAATTTAATGATCATAGTTAATACATACCTACGTAGTATAAAAATGAGTCTTTCCGTACTAATGAAAATGTTGAAGTCGAAAGCAAATCTAATAGAAAACAATGGGTAGGCGGGATATCCTCAATTATATCCTAATAGGCTATTTACAACCACTTCGCACCTGGCCAACGCGGTGGACTACGACCTAAAACTCTCTCATTCTGAGAGAAGACCCGTGCCCAGCAGTGGGACAATAATGGGCTGACGATGAGACTATTTACAATGGCCTGGACTAGGCAGTGGCGTAGATGTCAATATGTAACAGATTTCGTACTTACAAAAAATCAAAAGGTTACATAAACATTTGGTAAAGGTATACTTAATACTACTTATTAAGCTCTTATGACTACGTCTGACAAGGCTGTGTTCAAATGCTTCGCAATTTATTTGCTTGTTTGACAAGTGACGATGTGCCGTGAAAACGCCCTTAAATTCGACACGGTGTATTTGTAAATAGGTATAATTTAAGCTTAATAGGGTTCCGTACCCAAAAGTTAAAAATGGAACCTTGTTCTAAGACTCCGCTGTCCGTCTGTCTGTCACCAGGCTGTATCTCATGAATCGTGATAACTAGACAGTTGAAATTTCCCAGATTATGTATTTCTATTGGCGCTAAAACAACAAGCAGAATAAATAATTATTTAAGGGAGCTCCCATGCACAGACGTGCTTTTATGCGTCGTTATAGATAACTAGCTGACCCGGCAGACGTTGTTTAGCCATATAAAAATTAAAAAAATGTTTAGGGTCGACAATCCTTATCACTAAGGGGTATGAAAAATAGATGTTGGCCGATTTTCAACCCTACTCAATATGCTCACAAAATTTCATGAGAATCGGTCAAGCCGTTTCAGAGGAGTTTTGCACCAAAAACTGTGACACGAAAATTTTATATATTAGATATTACCGAACCCTTCGTGCACGAGTCCAAATCGCACTTGGCCGGGTTTTACAATACACCGGATGTAGTTTAAAAATGCGTAGTATAAAATGTGTACGCATTAAGACAGACATTCAATATTTCGTAACAATCTGAAATTGATGTACTGAGAGTCGCGCAGGTAAATCAATTCGTTAATTCTTTTAAGATGTTCTATTTAATGGTAATCACAATATAGAAAAGCTCAAATTCAGCGAGTTGTAGAAGAAGTTAGACTCCAAACAAATTTGACGGCCTTCGTGTGTTTATAAGTCTAAGGTAAAGATTATTAAGAGGAATAAATATTTAGTGAAGTATTCAAGTGACAAGAACAAACACGAATTCGTAGTCAGCCTGAAATGAATTACGAGTAGAAAACACTTCAGGCCCCTTTTCTTTCAAGTCGAAGCGTTTTTGAAATACTTAGTGTTAAAGCTCCCATCAACCCATTATTGTCCCACTGCTGGGCACGGGTCTTCTCTCAGAATGAGAGAGTTTAGGCCATAGTCCACCGCGCTGGCCAAGTGCGAATTGGTGGACTTCACGCACCTCCGAGAACTTTTTTTTTTTAAGAACTCTCGGGTGTGTAGGTTTCCTCACGATGTTTTCCTTCACCGAAAAGCAGTGATAATTAATTTATAATACGCACATAAATGAGTGGTGCGTGCCTGGGTTTGAACCTCGGACCTCCCGATCGAGAGGGCAAGTTTCAACCATTAGGCTATCACTGCTCTGTTAAAGCTGTTTATCCTTAATTTATGTGTACGAAAATTATTCGTAAATATTAGGCTATTATCAGTAAACTGAGATTAGAGTGTATAGTTTGACGACCCGCGTGGCGCTGCGGTTACGATACCGGTCTGACACGCAGTGTGTCCCGGGCTCGATTCCCGGCCAGACAGGTATCTGAATGATGAGTTTAGATTCTTGTTCTGGGTCTGAGTGTTTGTATATCCTTTGTGTGTGTCCATGGCACCCACGACACAGGAGAAAATCCTACTGTCGGGCTATGAGTGTAGAAAGCGTTTTAAGTTTTTTTTTAAGTCCCGCAACGTGTATTAATTTTAAGTGATAATAACAGATAAGCGACGTTAGGCACAGTCGCGATTCCAATGAGGCCGTTTTTACCTTCGTCAGAAGGAGGGTAATGTTTTGCGATCGTATGCTTGTATGTTTGCTTGTATGTATGTCCAATTATTTGGCACGTGCTACAGCCCGCACGGCTTATGGATTGTAACATATTTCTTATTGAAAAAGGGGGGATTGCTATTTTTAATTAACATAAGAATATGATTAGGTATAAAATGAAAGCTAGTTAGTAGAAAAGTACACATATAAATGCGTTATAATACCTTTACTTGACTAATCAATAAATTATTACATAAACCAAAAAAAATACTGAAATGTCTTTATTTTCAATAGGCCGACGGAGGCACTCATAAATTGTTAGTTACATACATATTTTTTTAACACTACCACCGGACCAAAAAACTGGATGGGTTTGTCTTTTTTCTTTGTATATCTTTTTTCCCAT
Source organism: Spicauda simplicius (assembly GCA_949699795.1). NCBI lineage: Eukaryota > Metazoa > Arthropoda > Insecta > Lepidoptera > Hesperiidae > Spicauda > Spicauda simplicius. The sequence continues at coordinate 20,237,833 of OX453057.1, forward strand.
ATTGTTTTTACATTGGTTATAAAAGTTAGCTCCAGTATCTTGCCTTATATTTGGCTGATCAAGAAGCATATTAGTTTCAACCAGTCGGGGCTTTTTAAATTTAACAGTGTTACTTGTTGATCATGTCGTTTCAGCATGGTTTACGCATACAAAAGTAGTGTTCATGGCAAAAAAAGAGTCTCAGAAATTTAATTTAAAATTTAATATGTACTAGTTGAATCCTGCAGCTTCGCCCGCGTTAAGAAAAATATAGTAGCCGATATGTTAATCCAGAGTATCAGTTAACTCCCTACCAAATTTAATAAAAATCGCGCCAGCCTCACGTGAAGAAGTAAAAAACATACACACTAACAAACTTTCGCCTTTATAATAGTATAATTACTAATTAATCACAAGTTGTTTACGTAATGAAGTAAGACACCATGAAGCATTGGGTTGAGGAACTCCCGATCTTGAGAGAAGACCCGAAAATATCTTTGATGGTTATGATGATGTTAACGAAAAAGTTGCAAATAAACTAGTAAACTGTAAACTATGTTTCCTTGACATTTTCAAATCATGTACAATTCAACTAAACAAGTAGAATACCAAGAGTTGCGAATTATAGTTTCACTAACTTTTAAGAGGAAACTTTTTAGGCGCCTTGAGCTATTTTCGGTAGGTAAACTTGTGGATTACTGACGTTCACTTCATCAACATGCTAATGTTTACTTACTATACTTGTAACTATAGTATATATCGTCCCTGTAGTACCAGGATCAGAACAGGGCTACGGCATCCCCTGCCTGTCGTAAGAGGCCACTAAAAGTGGCTTCCGGGGTTGCGGGCGGCTAGAGGGGGAGCTCGAACCGTTCGGTCAGGTGATCCCGGGAAGGACGGCGGTATGTGTGGTCGCATATCGTCGTAAAGACTGGACGGAGCGGTGGGCCCAGCCACCCATCTGGGAGGAGCCCGATGGGGCAACGCGCTCAAAGGATTCCGGTTGCGTTCGTTTGGAGATCCCGGAGTCCTTTTTTTAGCGCCAAGGACGGCCACCGGGGTGGTTTTTGTGTGGTAAAAATCCCACATAACCCTGCGTCGCTCCCACGGCGTCGAGTATCTTTTGAAGGTTTCCTCCACGAAAACAAAAAAAGCTATAGTATATATAACCTGCTGATATAAAAAAAACCAAAAGGTTGTGAGGATGGGTGTTAGTAGCTCAATTAAGTCAGATCGGTGCTAGTGGTGGTGGGTGGTCATGGGCGGTTAGAAAATTACATAGTTTGCTTTGGGTATTTTTTTTTATTTTGTTGGAGTTTACTCCTTAAGAATCGATTTGCAAAAATAAGGGCCCTGTATGAGAAAAAATTGAGGTGTAAAATCTACTGATGAATGACCTCGTTACGTTTTTTATTGAGTATAACGCCATCTAGTAAATTTTTACTATTGTTAAGTTTTTACTTCTGTCAACAATCCTCCTGCCTTCCAATTATTTAAATATAAAGTCCCTGTAGGGCAGAAACGTCCTTATAATCTCTCATCGCCATTGACAGATACACGATGCCGAATAAACACTCCCTAATTGGAATATTGATTGACAGAAGTACCTTTTGACCTCGTTGTGAAATTTATTTTCCCTCATTTCCATCGCCAATGTAACGGAATTACGTACCTAATAGAATTAACAACGTATGTAGATTTTCCTGTTATGTTCCTGATCAATTATCGCGAGTACTTATATCGGTATACTTGAATGTCGGATTCTGTATTGCACATTTAAAAATAAAATTATTTAATTTAATTATTGTTGAAAATTAATATTTTTCCTAAGCAGATGCTCTCTTGTCAACCCATATTGTCCCACTGCTGGGCAAGGGTCTTTTCTCAGAATGAGAGATTATTAGGCCATAGTCTACAGCGCTGACCAAGTGCGAATTGGTGGATTCACACACCTCCGAAAACTATTTTTTAAAGAACTCTCGGGTGTGTACGTTTCCTCACAATGTTTTCGTTCGCTGAAAAGTAATTATAATGAATTTATTAATTCGCACATATTTTAGTAAAATCAGTGGTGCGTTACTGGGTTTGAACCACGGACCTCTCGGTGGAAAGGGCAACCATTAGGCTATCACTGCTCTATCAAGTTTCCGTCACTGCTCTATCTCTATTACAATTAAGTAATGATAAAATTTTGAAAAAAAAGACAATGAACCACAAATAATATTTCTGAGTTGCTAATGAAAATGTATACAAGCCTGTTTTTAGCCAAATGGAGATTTTATACTAAAATAGTTTTTTTAGACTGTTTCTAAATTGAAATCTCCGTTTATCTAACACTCTGGTCAGAAGATGTCGATTTACAAAAACTCTGACTTATAATGGAAAAAGTTATAAAAGTACATTTTTTTTACAATTTTTCAAACGCAATTTAACAAACATCACTATGGAGAAAATGATTAGGAATCAAATTCTTCTACATAATGATATTCCCCAAAAGATCGATTGATCAACTATCCATATCTTTCTATTATGCAAATATTAACTTATGCCTCAACCTTTATCATGTATGTTATTTATACCAGATATGTGGATGAAAATCCATACAAGAATATTCGATACGTCGAACAGAACGTGTAGCATGAGAGATTTTATCTGCCTCAAATGAATAACAGGATTCTCGTTACAAGGCTCCACTGAAGGCCGTTGGTTATTTATCTATACCAGGGTTTCGCAAAGTGAACACAAACCCCCTAGGGGTTCGCCATTCGAAGGAAGGGGCTTCGCGACAAGATTTAGTCAATTCAAGTCAAGTTTAATTGTTTTCTTAGGGGGTATTATTAATTAGTTACCTAAGTTAAGGGGGTTTGCTGTTACGTGGAAACTTTAACAGGGGTATGTGGGGTCGAAAGTTTGAGAAACCCTGATCTATACTTCTATACTAATATTATAAAAAATAAAGTTTGTAACTTTGTTTGTTTGTAAGGGGTAATCTTCGGAAATACTGAACCGATCGTGAAAAGTCTTTCAGAATCAGAAAGCTACACTATTCAGGAGTGCTATATATTTTATGTGGGCACGGGTCGGCTTGTGGTACATAAAGTTAGAACTATGGATCGGTTATGTAGAATTGTGTTGCGTCCTGAGGGATGCTTTTATGTGTTTATTTTGTTATGTTAGTTTAGGAGCGTTTAATTACATTTGTATTCCTAAATTAAGCGACTTATATAGTAGATTCTATGATTCAATTTCAAGGTGGTATAACCAGTGTAGCTCAACCGGAAATGTACCACCGCCACACCTATTTCTAGCGTGACGCGTTTCTTGTTTCGATAGAAGAGTGCGGTTGCCGGCACACTTTCACATGAGGCGACCATAGTCCTCGGGAGTAACAACGCATCTGTGATTGACTTCAGGTGGAACCCATGTTCTGTATGAAGTTGATTACACGTGTCCATGGGCGGCACTGACCACTTACCATCAGATGGACTACATGCTCGTTTGCTACTTCAGTCAGATAAAAAAATTGGGTTTCTAGATCTTATCCACATCTGAATTAAAGTAAGTTCTTGACATACTTATTGATTTTTAAGTTATTGACAAGTCATTTGGAAATGGATTAGGTACTTTCCTTAAATTATAAGTTTACCCTGGCACTTGAAAAGTCTCTACACCATTTTTTTCTACAATTTATGTTCGTCTCCGCTTACAGCTCTTTCTTTTATATAATTACTATTTTAAAAAATATATTTCACTAGCTCTTACCCGCGGCTTCACCTTATTTTTTGCATTTGATAGCGTTATTCAGAACTTGCAAATGAATTTTACTAACATGTTATAAGCAGCCGGATTTGTTTTGGGAGTAATTTATTTAATTTTTCAAGACCTTTTTTGTAATCTCTTGTCTTTTTCTCGACTTCTATTCCTTTCGCTCTTATAAGCTAACTAGATGACCCGGAGAACTTCGTTCCGCCTAAAAGTCAAAAATCGAAAATTATCAGTGTTTCTCAACTATATTATACATGTATTATACATAAAAACCTATTAAAAAAACTACATTAAAATCCGTAACGTAATTTTATAGATCTATTTAAAGATCTAAGCATACATAGGAACAGACAGCGAGAAGCAACTTTTCTATGTTTGTGTTGTGTGACTGTTTTATACTATGTAGTGATATTAATGTTTGTGAGGATGTATGCGTGATTCCTTTTCAGGCAAAAATTACTAGTCGGATTTTTCACACATATTGACTTAGATTGAAGCAAAGGATACACATTACCTTGCCGAACGTGAGCAAGGAAAGCAGCGAATATAACCTAGTATATAATAAAGTAACAAAACCAAACCACTCCCACGGGTCAAGCATTGCGTGCGAACTTCATAGAGACGATGACTTGGCGTGATCAAGTACATTATTAACTGGAAATTGATACACAAGATGACCTTATCCACGACCTTCTGTTCGTTTCATATGAATGAGCCTTTAGGACTTAAATACAATGTTCAAGAATGTTGACTTCGCATACAATGGAGTAAACATACATATAAGTGTTTTGAATGTGATAGAACCAGTGTAGTTCGACAGGGGAAGTACCACCGCCACACCTATTTCGCGTGAAGCATTTTTTGCGTTTCGATGGAAGGGTGTGGTTGCCGGAATGCTTGTATTCTTCAATTTCATCAAAAAAAATCTTCTATATGAAGCAAAAACTTGTGAAGCATTTTTAAGTAATATGCCGCGGACGGATTACTAAGAAACTTAGCACAGTCATAATGGACGTAGAGAAGGAGTGCAGAATGTTAATATTTTTTTTAAATAATGCTTAAAACATACATAAAATCAACTAAAACACATTACACACACTACCGTGCATTTGTCACGAATACATAAATAATGAACGAAATAGAATATTCAATTTAATTTAATTTAATTTTACTGTGAAAACACATAACGTCAGAAATGTCACTGTACTTGTCAAAATACCCGCTATTGCTTTTAAATGCGGTTTAAGTAGTTAAACCTCTTTTTACATTTTCAATTAATTTTGAATGCACCCGCGTTCTTAATTAATTGAAAATAATTAAATTTTATTTGAATTTCAGAAATACTACTTTGCACAAAATGACGTTTAGTTTTTTAATTTAAATTTCGGTCTAATTTCGACCGATATGACGGGTGACTAGTACCTAGTAGTGACGGGTGGCTTCATGAAAACATACATTTAACGTCCTACAATTACTACACCGTAAAATAATTTAGTATAACCAACTCCGAACAAATATTAACAAGCATCAACAACGAAACCAAGAATCAAGTAAACCGAAGTCGGTACCCTCTTCATCCGCCAAACAACATAATTAAATACAAAGCTACAAGTAAGCCACATAATCTTCAAGTATTAAGTCCAAGGATCGCGTGCTCGATGTAACAGAATCGATGAGTTGGCGTGATCAAGTATAGTATTATGAGGCGATGTAATGGCATTACGTCGGACTTGGAGTTTGTGGGTCAGTTTGGAATAAAAAGATAGATAAAGCCGTTCGCAAGAGGAAATTGAAATGTGTTAGAGTTTTTGCAGTTTCTTACTAATGCTTCTTACACTCATACCTGCAAGAAGTCTGGGTGTAAATTTTTTTCTGTGGGGTGTGTGCCATGGATACACGCAAAGACTCAGACATTCATAATACACACCTAAGTTCCTTATTCAGATTTCAATTGAACGGGGATCGAACCTGCAACCTTCTACGTATCAGAGCAGTATGATGATGGCTCTGCAAGACGGTATTCGTCAACACGTTTAGTGAATAAATGTGAGCTTCTGATGTATTACCACTTTATCGTTATACTGTTTAATGAAACAAGATGTTTTTTAATAATTTTGATGATTTTGATAATGTTTTTTTCTTTATAACATTGAAATAGCTAACGACCACTTGTCAATGGCCACTGACATCCATGGATATCTGCAAGCCACTCCATGTAAAACCGGGGTTCTACCTGAAGTCAATCACAAATGCGTTGCTACTTCATGCCAGATATAGGTGTGGCGGTGGTACAATCCCAGTGGAACCACACTCAAGTTGTTAGTCAATGCTATGACTAAATATTAGTTTTGTGGAAGCTTCGTCTCAATTTCTTATTCTGAGGTACGCAGTTATGACACGAATTAATACAATAACCCGCGGACTTGTACAATTTATCCTCACGTATATATAATTTAGTGAATGTGTGTTTGGATATCTATTGTGTTATTATTTCTCTTTCCATTTGAACCATATTCGTTCTGCCACTCAAATACCGTAGCAATAAATAATTTGTAATTTAGCGATTATATTTTTTGTTCAGAGCCCGTGCTGATATTCTTCCATATGGTCTCGTGAAAATATAAATTCACCTTAGGAAAGTGCGCTTCTTCTGCGCTCGTGAGGACACGTGCCTAGTATTTGGATTTTACGAAACTTTAATAATATTTTATCAATTGGGCTATTGAAGTCCGCAATTGGAGATAGGGTTTCCTTAATGAAATTTTTGCCAAGTTACCGCGCCTGACATGTGCGGTGTTGACTGCAGTGGATGTAGATGTTACAAGGAGCTAACTTACTTATACAAAATAAAGACATTTCATTTCACAAGGATTTTATCTCTTAGTATACCAACATATTCACGGACAGGGTTGATGCTACTCAATACCGATACAGCACAGTATTGTCGGCCAGTTCTGATGACTGCCTTTTTTCATGATACGACAAGTTTACTTTCTTGCGTCGATATAACATGTAACGTATAGATAATTCGGTTAAAAGTACGCTCTGATTAATTACGTATATTGAGGGACTAGCTGACCCGGGACACTCGGTTTCCCATAAAAGTAAAAAAAAAATCAATGTTTCTCTACTATATTATACACGTATTATACATAAAAACTTGCCTTTGAATCACTCTATTAAAAAAACTGCATTAAAATCCGTAGCGTAGTTTTAAAGATACATAAGGGCAGACACCGAGAAGCGACTTTGTTTTATATTATGTAGTGATGATACAATTATTGTATTGAATAATGACATATATAGTGACGTGACTTGCCCATTTTGCATATATTATTGACATGGTATTTGAATAATTATTTACGAGCACATAATTAACTTGATACTCGAAAGATAATAATATACAATAGCGTACTACGAGTACTGTGTATCTATTTCTGATCGCGTTAATAATAACTTATCTGATTGATTCTTATTTATAGAATTTGTAACAATAATACACTTGTATATTATTAGTGTGCACCTTTTTTGCAATTTTAGAGTAATATATCATACATGAGATTGGAAGTATGGCTTAGTGATGTTATCTTAAATTCAATATGGCGGATTACCCAAGATGGCGGAATATTGTTTATGCACTTCGAATACGTGCATAAATATGTCGATCAAATATGGGGGTTTTATTTATCTATTATTAAAGTTTTTAACAAACGTTGTTAACAAATTATTATTATTATTTTTCAATTATTTTTATATGAAGTAAAAAAATAGCTCATAAAGAAACAGTTTTGGCAGCACATGCCAGATGCTCAAGCGATGGTATTTGACGACCCGCGTGGCGCAGCGGTTACCATACCGGTCTGACGCGCAATGGGTCCCCCGTTCGATTCCCGACCAAACAGGTATTTGAATGATGAGTTTAGATTCATGTTCTGGGTCTGGGTGTTTTTGTATTCATCTTGTGTGTGTCCATGGTGCCCACGACACAAGAGAAAATCCTATTGTGGGGCTGTAAGTGTAGAAAGCGTGTGTATGGATGGTCAATATATATGCTATTAAACCTAAATTGTTTTCTTTAATAGGTTGAAATAGATACACCACCCTTTCTGTCTGGTTTCGGGTTCCCTATAAACGCACCGGTAGTCAAGCCCGGCGTTACGAGATAAGCAATTTAATTATGCCCCCGGGAACAAGTCCAAATGAAGACAAGTCACAACACAATTTCATGATAAACTAATCTTATATCTTATCTAGCCCGTCAGATAGGGACAAACGAAAATTACATTTGCTATTTAAGACATTTAGCTATTAAATACATGTCAGCATAGAGTTGTAGACCTTTTTAATATTAATAAAATCTATTTTTGACCGACTTTTGAAAAGGAGGAGATTCTAAATTTGTTTGACCGCTTTGTTTTGAAAATTAGATTAACAAGTGATTGAACTAAACTTCGCCATTAAGCTAAAAAAAATGTTTAGCTTAATTTATTATATTAGCATTGTGACGTCCAGACGTCAATATGACGGACATTCTAAGATGCTAGTTAACCTTTTTTTATCTAACTGAAGTAGCAAACGAGCATGCAGCCCACCTGATGGTAAGTGGTAACTGCTTTACTTATCACATTTTTGGGTTAACGTTGATGATTTCAACTATTTGATGAAAATTTGTTGTAATCGCTGCTGTTCAGTATATCTAAGGAAATACTAAAGAACTAAGTTAGATGTGGAATTTGTCGTTTTGATGTTACCCGCCTATACTCGTATTTATCTACTCCATATTCGGAGTTCGTCCATATCGTATGTATAACTTGTTATATATTTGAGGTGGTCAAGAGACCTATAACTTTGGTGAAGTGTGAAATGCTTTTTACTGACTAATGGCCAAACAAACTTAGACTGTGTCTTCAGTAGGCAAACTGTTCGCGGCCGACTGAATTTGCGACGTATTGGTTTAGTACGCCCTGCCATATATCTGAAATGGAGTGTCCAAAATTTGCTAGTTTGCGCTCACTGTACGCTGTAAGGCGGCAAACTGCGTAAAGTAAGCGTAAACTAGCAAACTTTGGATACTCCATTTCAAATATATAGAAGGGCGCACTTAACCGACACGTCGCAAATTCAGTACCTACGCCGCTAACAGTTTGCCTACTGGGGACACAGCCTTATAGTAAGACGGAGCTATTTATATTTATTTTGTTACCCACCTAATACCAGCAGTACGGATGGATTTATAATGTTAGTTTTTAATTTACATCAGCGGCCTAAAATACCACTTACCTCTCTTTAAATTTGTGTTTCATACGAACTTAAAAATATATATTCCCTAATTCCTCTACTTACAATAACGGCAAATTAGCTTTGCTTTCTAAGTTAGGCATATTTAGTTTAGATCATCACACAGAAGCCGGAAGAAAGAACAAATAGGTACAATTTACTACCGACATGCGGTTGGAAGTATGAAATTAAATTATCCACGGCCGCTGCTTAGATCTTACATCAAATACGGTAGCATGGGTCTAATATTAGCGTCATATGCTTCATGTATGTCTATAATATTAGGTATACGAACCATTCTAGCCGGTTACGGTTATAACCGGTGACTTTGACTTCTCGGTTTAAAATACCCGGTTATCTAAATATTAATACGTGAAGCAAAAATTTGTGATTCGTTCTTAAGATCTGCAGGCGGAAGAGTATGATATTACGCACGGTTATAGTTGATGTAGAGAAGGATTACGAAATGCTAATATTTTTTTGAAATAATGCATAAAACATTTTTTTATCTGACTGAAGTAGCAAACGAGCATGCAGTACTCTTGATGGTAAGTGGTCACTGCCGCCCATGGACATCTGTAATCAACTTCATACAGAACATGGTTTCCATCTGAAGTCAATCACAGATGCGTTGCTACTCCCGAGAACTATGATGGTCGCCTCACGTGAAAGTGTCCCATTAGTCCAAAGAAAAATATTAAATTAAATCTACGGGCAAAAAGGGACCGTGGTCCGTTTTCCGAGTGGTCCCTTTTGACCAACGACTCATAATAATATGACGACCCGCGTGACGGAGCGGTTACCATACCGGTCTGACGCGCAATGGGTCCCGGGTTCGATTCCCGGCCAGACAGGTTTCTGAATGATTACTTTAGATTCCTGTTCTGGGTCTGGGTGTTTGTGTATTCGTCTTGTGTGTGTCCATGGTACCCACGACACAGGAGAAAATCCTACTGTGGGGCTATGAATGTAGAAAGCGTGCGTGTGTGTGAGTTGGCAACCACTCATGCCGAAATGCAAGCACAGCATCACGATAGAGAAAAAAGTGGGCTATCCTTGAGCAAAGTAGCTTTCAAAAACAACTGAAGTACCTAGTGTTTATTAGGAGTCCTGCAACTTCACGTTACCTAGACGCAGTCTTAAACAAAAATGTATTATTTAAAATAAATTATTTAAATGCTTAGTTAAGGACTTAAGGATCGAATCAGCTTACCTGTATCTGAGTATATTACTTGTAGTATTTACCTCATACGATACAGCACACAGACATATAACTAACTAGATACGGCCTGTAGCAAACAGCGCCACCTACGCCCAGTTCACGCAACGCTTTCAATAACATGTAGCTTACATGACACCGACACGCGACCCGTAAACTAACTGCGATATATAACCTAGGTTTAAATGGACTAGACAAGTTGTCGATACAAATAGAATTGAAGTATCTACATGTCTATACGAATAGAATTAAAATATCTGCTTGTTTTTACATTACAGCCGTTTTATACTATATAGTTTTGTACCAAGTAGTATGAACAAATGAAGTTTACTACTTTTATAGCTTCAAATTATTATTTAGATGCAGACCTAGGAAATAGATCATAATTCATTATTTAATACACACACACTTTCTAGACTCATAGCCCCGCAGTAGGATTTTCTCCTGTGTCGTGGGTACCATGGATACACACAAGACGAATACACAAACACCCAGACCTAGAACACGAATCTAAACTCATCATTCAGATACCCGTCTAGCCGGGAATCGAACCCGGGACCCATTGCGCGTCAGACCGGTATGGTAACCGCTCCGCCACGCGGGTCGCCAAATTATTTAAATGTTTTGTTGCGGATCGAACCAGGAACCTTCTGCATTTTAAAGTAAGTAGGTACACTACGCAAATCGTCAAGTCATTTAAAGTGGATTATCGACTTGCAGAAAATATTTAAGATTCCTTCGTTAGCTATAGTAATATATACTGCACCTGTCAACTCCTATTGAATGAAAAGTATTATCTTACTCAATAATAAAAAGTACATACAAATGAAAACATTCACTTTCCTTGCAAGTGTATTTAAACACGGAATTTAAATAAAGGGGTAGAGAATTAATTGTGAATCAAGGACATAATTATGTAACGTGTAACAAAACTAAAAATATCAGAGAAGAAGTATTAAAGCCAAAGCGGTTCGTATTTGCAGATACAGAAAGCTATACGAAATAACTTAGTGCGCATGTTTCGTAGTTCATTATTCCCTGTTGTATTACGTTACATACAATCCCAGCCCGTATTCAAATCACTGTTCGCTCCTCCAATAAATTCCTGAGCAAACAATAAGCAAATAAACTTAATACTCATAACGCATCCAGTGAATAAATTCTTACATCTCGAGCCGCGACGCTCACGGAAGCGGTAACCTGTAACAATATTGCATGAATTAAACGTCTGTCCAATGCATACTCATGCTAAATTAATAATGCTGACATAAGAACATGCTTAGTTGCAAATGCATCGTTGATGTTCTGAAGTTTTATTAGGTTTAGATGGTTGGCTTTGGAGGAGTAGTGTAACCCGTTATATTGGGATATGGAGTTCAACTCATTATTTTTGGATCTGAGAAATGTCCGGAAGAGATCGGAATGTGATCGTATTAGAAATCAGTTATATTTTAATTTAACTGTTAGTTTTGTAAAAAGGTTATCAAAATTACGAAGTGTTTTAATTAGCAATTTTATTTATCTGATTGAAGTAGGAAACGAGCATGCAATCCACTTGATGGTAAGTGGTCACTGCCGCCCACGGACATCTGTAAGCAACTTCATATAGAACGTGGGCACTATCTGAAGTCAATGACAGATGCGTTGCTACTCCCGAGGACTATGATGGTCGCCTCATATCAAAGTGTGCCGGCAACCACACCCTTCTTTCGAAACGCAAGAAGTGCTTCACGCAGGAAATAGGTGTGGCGGTGGTACTTCCACGGTCGAACTACACTGGTTCTACCACTTGACAAATTGGCAGCAATTGGCTAGTTATGGTATTGGTTTAAATTATTCTATTATATTGTTTAAATTATTATCGCCTTGAGAGGAGGCCACTGTCAAAGAATAGTTTGGGGAGATCTATTAATTGCGTGAGATAATAAAAGATCTCTTCAAATCACACGTAAGGGTAGAGAGTCTTAATTTTTTTTTTCTGCAATAAATTGTGTAAAATTGAAAACTTGATTAAATTAGGTATATTTATAGATATTTCCTATTTTTTATGAATATTAAGTGCGTTAAATGAATTAAGATATCGAGAGAAAAGCTGGTTCGAAAAATTGTAAACATAACCTTACTATATTTTTATTGTAGTCTATATAAACTATGAAGAGAGAATTAATTGAATTCATGACAGGTTACCTGTTAATATTGCATGAATTAAACATAGTAGCATCGTGCGGCTGTCATTGCACCAATAATATTAAATTTATATGCAGAGCGGTCTTGGGAACGTTCTTTAAGTAACGCAGTTTCTAATCTTTCATCAATTACGTGTAACATAGGCTATTGTCTATTTCAGTAGTGGATCTTCTCAGAATTACTAATAGATGGATGTGGCTTTCAATATAACATTAACACGACGTTGCAGCGATTAATTCTATACACCACATGAGAAGGATACGCGATTGGTGATGTTTAATTAATGATGATAAAATTTAGTTCTTAATTCAAGTTACTGATAATATGAAATATGTTGAGGAGATTATTGATCACTACATAGTATAAAACAAAGTCGCTTGGCGCTGTCTGTCCCTATGTATGCTTAGATCTTTAAAACTACGCTACTGATTTTAATGCAGTTCTTAATAGATAGTCTGATTCAAGAGAAAGGTTTTTATGTATCATACTTGCATAATATAGTGAAAGAACATTGATAATTTTAGATTTTTGACTTTTAGGCGGAACGAAGTTCGCCGGGGCGGCTAGTGTACAATAAACACTTTATTAAAATGAAGGGCGCCTGGCCCGTCTGACTACTTACTAATGTAGCTACTAGATATAAATACTAACTACTTGGATTACTTTATATTGAATTCGGTTTCGATTTTGGATGGACAGGTTCATGGACAGGAGTAGCCTAATTATAATCAGGGGAGACTATACTCGTTTGCTCCTTTAATCGTATAAAAAAATGTGTCCTATAAGTCCCCTTTACTGTAGCTAGGACCGAAATAGAGACTTGCTTCCAGATAAAGGATAAATATGACTTCTCTGACTTTAACTATTTACTTCATCTTAGTATTATGCGTGATGGTATGAACGCAAATTCTAAAACATACATAATTATTTCTCCTAAGGACCAGGGAAGTATAATTTTGCCAGGGTACCAGTATCTACAGTATTCTAACTTCAAACAAACGCACGAAACGCTAATTGTACCTACGCTCCTCGATTTCGGTATGCACTTGGTACGCAATAGCCAGCGAATGTGCCGTAGTGACGAGCGGGCGGTGTGTCGGCTTTTTAGGCAGTGGTTCTTTTCATTTAAATAATAATGTAGCGAAGAGCTGTTTTAAACTATAATGGGCTGTTTTTGATTGCTTTCATTGTACATAAACACGACCAGTGTTAATTATTTTAATATTTGTTTGTAAAATATTATTCAGTGTCAAATTTATATCTATTATTTATGTACGATTTATTATTAAGGCACTCAAATATTAAAAGAACGTGTTGTTTATTTCCTTAATCTACTGAATAAAAACATAATAAGTCATAAGGAAAGTCAAGTATGCAGATGTAATTAACATACTGTAGGCGAGTAGCCCTAACGCGAACTTTCGTCGAGCGCGTCTGTAGGTATAAAATTCAAGGACAGAGCTGAGTTAGAATACTGTATGATACTACTGCTGTGATTTTGCAAAGGGCAGTTACTTCCTAAATTGCTGTTTGGAATTTGTAAGGCGCCGTAGCCGGCAGGTACGTGCGGGCGAGTTGCACACAAAATTACGAATAATTTCATCCGTACGGGCACTTAGAACTCGGTCTGTGTACTAGGAACGCGTAACTAAGTTCTTTAACATAATATAAATGTAGCAAGCAGTCTACTTCAAATAATTTATAGTACCTTAATATAACAATACCAGTAATTTAAAACACAGAGTAAGGCAAATTCTAGTTTTTTAATTCTTGGAAGAGTAAATGAAATTGAGTGACCTTTTTGAGGTTTTACTGATTTTTTTTAACAATCGCACTACGGAAAAGTGAATTCTTATAGCAGCCGTAATAGTCTAATGGTTGAAACTTGGCCTCTAAATCGAGGTTTAGAAATTCGAATACCAGACACACACTACTTTTTCTAAAAAAATACAATGCAAAATAACTCTTCGTCGACCCATTATTGACCTACTGCTGGGCACGGGTCTTCTCTCGAAATGAGAGAGTTTTAGGCCATAGTCCTGCGCTGGCCAAGTGCGAATTGGTGGACCTCACACACCTCCGAGAGCTTTTTTTCTAAAAAACTCTCGGGTGTGTAGGTTTCTCACGATGTTTTCCTACACCGGAAAGTAGTGATAATTAATTGCGTCGTCGACACATTATTATCCCACTACAGGCCTTCTATCTGAATGAGAGAGTCTTGAGCCATAATATAATATAAGTTAAAGGTGGTAGAACCAGTATACTTCGACCGCGAAAGTACCACCGCCACACCTATTTCTAACGTGAAGCGTTTCTTGCGTTGCGACAGAAGGGTGTGGTTGCCGGCACACTTTCGCGACCATCATAGTCCTCGGGAGTAGCAACGCATCTGTGATTGACTTCAGATGGAACCCTTGTTCTCTATGTAGTGGATTACAGTTGTCCAAGGGCGGCAGCGACCACTTACCATAAGGTGGACTGCATGCTCGTTTGCTACTTCAGTCAGATAAAAAAAATCAAATCTTATGTGATTTAGCACAGAGCCCTGAGAATTTTGTCACGAATGAAGCAAATCAAGGAAATCTTCATCTTATTAGGTAAATATTCCAACAGCTCATTATACGAATTCATCGCCATTCCGCATAAAAACCTAATTAAATACAGTTCACGGTTAACTTAGTTTTCGCCGCAAAAGGCGACGCGAACAAAAAGTAACACCGTAGCGTGACCTCTTTGGACATAAGCAGACAGCTGACCATCCGGTCTCCTTACAATATCCGACTGTGATTCAAGTAAACTGAGCCCTTAGCACAAGTTTATAGCAGTCCGTCAAAACAAATCGTCTGCGTGTATGCTTAGATCTTTAAAACTACGCTACGCATACATATTTTTAAAAGATGGAGTGATTGAAGAGGAAGGTTTTTATGTATAATACATGCATAATATGGTGGAGGAACACTGATGATATTAGATTTTTGACTTTTAGGCGGAACGAAGTTCGCGTCGAAATCGTCTGTGTGTATACTTAGATCTTTAAAACTACGCTACAGATTTTAATGCAGTTTTTTAGGAGGAACGAAGTTCGTCGGTTCAACTAGTCTACAGTAAACCACAGATAAGATAAAAATATTCTGCCCGAAATCGTCACAATTTCGTTGCTTTTTCTGAAGACGATGTTAAGATGCCTAGGATACAGATGTCCTCTTTATAGCACTGAATATTATTCGAATTATTGCCAACATAAAACACAATGTAAGACAACATCTGATGAGAGAATATAAGTAGCTACCTAATCGCACCCTTCTAATCAGGACACAAGAATAAGCTTTGATACACATCTAAGCGATTAAATTAGGTTTCTATATGGGGCAACGAACTTAGGTTTCTAATCTGGAATTGGGTTATTGTTCTTATATGCTTTCGCGGTACCCGCAGTACCCAAAACAGGATTAGTTTAGTAATCCTACTAGAGCTATGAGAGTTGTAGGCGTCATTTTCACTATCACATTTTTACTGTAAGCAAATGTGGAGAGTATTTTTTTTATTATAATAATGAAGTAGCAAACGAGCATAAAGTCCACTTGATAATAAGTGGTCACTGCCAATCATGGACATCGGTAAGAAACTTCATATAGAACATTGGTTTTATCCGAAGTCAATCACAGATGCGCTGCTCCTCCCGAGGACTATGATGGTCGCCTCATATAAAAGTGTGCCGGCAACCACACCCTTCCATCGAAACGCAAGGAATGCTTCACGTTAGAAATAGGTGTGGCGGTGGTACTTCCCGGTCGAACTACACCCGTTCTACCAACTTTTAAATTATATAACAGAGGTTTCACTTGAAGTCCATTGATGTTGACGATTCTACTCCGGTGATAGATGTTTTAAATTACATGATCCTCATATGAAAGTGAGTCACTACTACAACCTTCCAAATAAACGCAAGAAGAGCTCCATGCTAGAAAAAAGAGGGAGTAATTTAATTGAAAGATAAGCTTGAACAGCAAACAGCTTCGCTACGAATTGGCATCTCTTGTTACGACCCAGTGATCTTTAATCACAGCCCTAACGTGTATAATTTGAGTCCGTTATCGACTTGTGAGCACCGAGGTGATCGACTGTTCCGTTTCACCGAAGCGTTCCGTTTCACCGTAACTCCAACTTGAGTTTAATTATGTGCTAATCAACTACATGATTAAATTGATGCGTTCTTTACGATTCTGAGATCCGGAACGTATAATCTTGTGTTAGCAATTCTAATTATTCTTTTTTTCTTATACAGCCCTAAATTGTGGTTACTGAAGTATTATGAAAAAAGCTATTAGGACATGATACACTGTGACAAATGACAAAAGTACTACGGACGGTACAGGTCACAAATGCGAAGTCTAAACAAATTCGGCAGCTTGTTTCTACGTCGAGCTATGCCATAAAATTATTTTTTTCTTAAAATTTCAAAAACACAAAAGCATATAATATTTAGAGATGCAAGAAAACATAATAAAGAAATTAACATACATTTTAAAATGTTTGTGTGAAACGGTTGCTGTTTTTTATTAGTAGTTTATAGAAAAAGATAGATATTTTCAGTAGGAAAATAGAGTGCGAAAGAAGTAATGTCTAAATTAACTTTGGTAATTTGGTAAAGGTAAAAAGTAAGGTGGTAAAACCAGTATGAAAATGAAAAATAAAAAAAATGTAGCGTGAATCAGTTGAAAGAATGTGGATATCGGCTGATTTGCCTTCGGAACGACAATCTTAGTTTACAAGGTGGTACATGAAGCGTGAAGCGGTTCTTGCGTTTCGATGGAAAGGTGTGGTTGCCGGTACACTTTATATGAGGCGACCATCACAGTCCTCGGAAGTGGCAACGCATCTGTGATTGACTTCAGATAGAACCGATGTTCCATATGAAGTTGCTTACAGATGTCCATGGGCGGCAGTGACCACTTACCATCAGGTGGGTTGCATGCTCGTTTGATGCTAAAATATTTCTTTGCGACTTGAAGTTTTTTGTGACGTTGCTTACAGATTTCTATAGGTCACTACCACTTCCCAGATAGTATGCATGATTGTTTGCTGCTTTATTTTCATAAAAAATACTAAATAAAATGTATACAAACATTTCCTCTAGTTACTGTGACATAAATAACATAACCGCTTAAGAAAGTAATGGTGAACTTAGCTAAGGCCTAACTGTCTCCTGGCCCCTTGACCGACACTCAGATGTTATCTGCAGTGCAAGTTATAAGATGCACCGTTTTTATTGATCACATTTAACGATCTTTATTCCTCTAGAACTTGTACTATAATTAATATATGTAGATAGAAATCATAAAATTGTATATACGTTTAGGTTTTAATAAATCTTTATACATATTATAAAAAAGACAGTTCCGCATGTCTGTTCTCATGCATTCGGAACAACATGCGAATATATTTGTACTAAAAAGTAGCTTGGGGACTAAGAATAAGCCAAAATAAAAATTTCTATATCCTTTGGATAACTTACGCGTTCGTCCGACTGTCTGTTTTAAATCAAGTCAAAACTATTTAATTTGATATATTTAAACTTCAAACATGATTATATTTTTAGTATCTATTTATTTCGTTAAATCCATATGTTCTACTAAAAGTAATTACAATTTAAAGTGATTTTGTATTTTTTTCAACGCAGGTATGACTTCAGTATGTAGTGAGTATAAAAATGTAATTAAACTAATATGTAGTAGTTAGATTAATAATTTTTCAAGGCGGTAAAACTTCAATATTGAAACAAGGATGTTTTTTAAAATACTTCTGCTCATAATAAAATATATGGGTTTTTGGAATAATTACTTAATTTTTTATTGCATTAAGACGATACTGAAGAGTGGTAATTTTTGATTAAGTGTTTGGGATTTGAACCTAGGCCAGGCTAATATATAAATTACGAATGTAAAACTGAGTCTCAGTGTTTGTTTGTTTCGCTTTATTTAAGGGTCATTTAGGGATACCTAGTGTGACGTTACTAGTGTAGAAAGCGTAACCTATAACTCCCTTAGCATTGTATCTTTCATGATCCCGCTTGCGCTTATGAATTGACCCAACATCATTACTCTGCAGCTTTTTATAGGCGTTCAGTCCACGATTCAGTTAGCCAGGCATTGATTGACGCCGGGCCGGTCACTGGCACACGCGTTGCCTGAATGGGTTACGTCAATTGCTCATTTACAAGCATATTATCTTTAGTTACTTACAACAACCTAAAAGTAAAGATATAATCTATTTGAAGGTACTTAATGGTTAATTGATTCTGATGTTCACTAAAATGCCTTTTTACGGAACTGTTAAATATTTCAATCCATCCATCAGCCTTTTGATGGCCACCGCTGAACATAGGTCTCTCCTAAATGGCGCCACTCCAACCGGTCCTGTGCCCTCCTGCACTAAATATAATCCTCCTGTTAAATATTTAGGCGATACTAAACTGAGTTTAAAAATATTAATCTCCTTCTAACGCAGTCGGGTTAAAAATGACATAGTAGATTTTTTTTGGCTTACAATGGATATCCGGATTCGAATTCATGGCATGGACGTTAATGTTCAAGTCAAATGTGTTTGTGTCTAGGTAATTACCAAAGTATCACTGGCAAAAATAATCGTATTGCCTTATTTTATATGACATGCTAAATGTTTAGAAAATACATTATAGCAAAACAAAATTTGAAAAATAATGATCAAACATTCCTCTGTTCCCAGACAAGACTCTTTTATGGCTGTACCGAGTCTTTAACTGAACTAGCTCATCGATGCGTTGCCACCTTGAAGACCAAGTTAGTACGCCTAAGATAAGTATCGCCTGTAGTTCCGGGATCAGAATAGGGGTACGGTATCTTCTGCCTGTCGTAAGAGGCGACTAAAAGGGGCTTCCGGGTTTGCGGGCGGCTAGAGTGGGAGTTTGAACCGTCCAGTCAGGCGATCCCGGGAAGGACGGCAGTATGTGTGGTCGCATACCGTCGTAAACCCTAGATGGAACGGTGAGTGCTTCTTTGTGGGGGGGGGGGGTTAGTGCGGTAAAAATCCCACATAACCCTGCGTCGCTCTCACGGCGTCGGGTACCTTCTGAACGTTTCTCTCTCGAGAACAAAAAAAAGGATAAGTATCGTCGCCCTTACCACTTTTTCAGTTCATAACACAACATCGCATAACTCTGTGTCTGGTGTAGTAAATAGGTGTATCGGTGGTGTTCTCCAAGTCGAACCAAGATTCTACAACCTTTAAATATTTTTTTCTTAAATACATTAAATAGCTGCAGGTATTTTATGTGAACTGTGCACTTAAAAAATATTTCCTTATAGTTTTTCCTTATAATACGAGTATTATTCACATAACTTACTCAACGTACCTATATGCCGTTTGGCAGTTCGTTTAAACTTTTTAAGCCGTTACTTGTTATACATAATGTTGTTTACAAATGTATAAAGACCCGAGTCAGCGCCAGTTCTAAGGTTAATGCTATCTACCATCGCACATTGTGACGTCATCATGCGCACGATTTTGTCCGAGATATCTGTCGGCTATACTAAATATTCACTGTTAAGTATTTTTAACTATAGTGCTGAAAATTGAACCGTTGTAAATGTTGTAATGCCGTGCTTTTAGCCGATTGCATCAAAAAAGAGCATGTAACGAGTATGTATGTTTTTTTTTTCTTTTTTATATAATTGAAGTAGCAAACGAACATGCAGTCCACCTGATGGTAAGTGATCTGTAAGCAATTTCGAATAGAACATAGGTTCTATCAAGTCAATCACAGATGTGTTGATACTCCCGATCACTATGATGGTCGTCTCAAATAAAAGTGTGTCGGCAACCACACCCTTCCGGTGTGGCGGTGGCACTTCCCCGGTCAAACTACGTAGGTTCTACCACCTGCAATTGTTTATAACTTTATATGCATAGTGTGTATGTATTACATACATACGCTGCAAAATCATTACACTACTTCTAGCGCAGTCGGATAAAAAGGCGTATCAATAGAATGTATAAAAAATAGCAGGTTTTATACCAAAATTACGAATGTGCGACAATCATCTTTATCCAAGCAAAGAAGACATCATAAAACCGAAAAAAGCGTTTAATCCTTAGGGGAAATATTAGCGCTCCGAAATCCGACACTCCAGGTACATATCATGGGACATATGCCTATATACGTACAGGTTACTTAGTATCGCGCTCCGCGAAGGACCTTTGACAAAGTAATGACGCCGCGCAGACAAAGGTTCCACATTCCCCTACCTCCCCTACTTGTCTCCCGCGAGGGTGACTGTAAAGGCTTCAGAGAACAGGGTATTGTTAGCACAATTCTTAGATATTCATTTTTAGAACGTCTATTACCTAACTCAAGGGCCATAAAACAATCGCTTTAAGCGCTTTGCGCTACAAGCGTGAGTAAATTTTAATCAATCATAACAATTTGGAGCAAAAATATATGGCTCTACATGGTCAGACTATACATTTTTAATTACTTATCGCTGACGCTCGTAGCGATAAGTGAATGACGCCTGTTCCGTGGCCATCAGCTAATAATGCCTACGTTGTATTTGACGCGAGGGTTAACATAAAGCACGTATTGTTTGACAAAGGCTTTCACAAAATTCGCGCTTCAGTTTTAGGTCCATTGTAAAGTCTGATATATTTGTTTATTCAAATATTTAAATTGTGTGAGATTATTTAGATACGGTACCAGAAGTATTGAATTTAATATATTTAGTTTGGCTAGCTTTTAGTCATATGAACTACCTAATGGAATATACCCTCGCGTATTTTTTTATATCACCAAATTTGTCAAAGCATTGGGCTATCAGACGACGTGTACAAGTATCTTAGAGGTAAATATTAAAGGTAGACCGAGACTATTCCGTGCGGAGAAATACTACCGCAAAACCTATTTCTTACGTTAAACAGTGCTTGCGTTTCGATGGAAGTGGTGTTTGCCGATTATTTTTCATATAAAGCAATCTTATGTGGGGCATAGCAACACTCGTGCTCTATAAAAAAGTTGGTTAACACATGTCAATGGGCGGCAGGTAATGGCCACTTACTGTCAGGTGAACGACCTATGACCTTTAGTTACATATGGCAACACGTATCAGTAGTTAGTAACTATTACTTATACTGATACTTAACATTAAATTTACTTTCTAGGTTTTTTGCTTCCGTTTTAATTCCAGAATCGATGCTCACATGTGTTATGAATGCCACATGTAGTAAATTTAAAACTACCTATGTAATTACTGATACCAAACATCAATTTTACCACACAGTACGAGCAAGGAAAGTTATTATCCAATCCCGATTTAGCAAACGACACAATTTTTAATTTCTCGCCACATTTCCCAGGACAAAATTAAAACCGTGGCCACCCTACCAGCCAATGAGAGTGCTATACAGATCGCACGTTTTGATTCCCCTCAACAAGACGCGCCCTGGTTACCCTGCGTGAATGCTCCGCGAGGCAATCAGGGTTATAGAGATGAAAGTGATATTTTGTTCCGGGAAACCGTTTGAGGTGTTTTTATTTTAATTGAATGCATATTTTTAGTCGTTCCGTCCGATTTCTGATATTATTTTGGCATTTTTTTTTTGCCAGGAAATTATCGACCCCGGGTAGAACGATGACATGTGTAGTCGCATGCCGTCGTAAACACCAGGAGATACGGTGTCCTCAAATGTTCACTGGGGAAGAGCCCGAAAGGGGCATCGCACTTGGAGGACTCTAGTTGTGTTCCGTTGGAGATCCCAGAGTTCTTCTCGCAGCGCTGAAGACGGCCACCGGGGGAGTTTTAATGAGGTAAAAATCCCACATAACCCGGCATTGCTCCCAGGGCGTCGGGTACTTTTTGAAGGTTTCCTCCTCGATAACAAAAAAAAGGAAATTATGGCTAAAGTCCTTATAATAAGAACAAAAAAGTATATCGATACGTAACTTGTAGTGTTTTAACCATATAAGAAGGAAGTGTTGTTGTACGGGGTAAGTTGTAAGGAAGTGTATAAGGGGTATGGAGTAATGTTGAAATTCAGTTTCATCTTATCAAGAATTAAGAAGACATCTCAGGTTTACCTAAATCTAATCCGTCATGTGAAACACACACAAGAACATTCTCCTGAATATATGTGGAAGATGTCTCAAAGCTCTATTGTACAGTATCGGTAAAGTTCATTATATTGTTTAAATAGAAAAGAGGTGTAATTAGATTGAACACTTTAATAGTCTACATCAGTATACTCCATCTTAAATGGTTTCTTTTTGTTTTTTTAGTCCACCCAATGATAATTACTGACGCCCGTGAATATATGTTATCAATCCCAAATAAGTATAGAGGCCTTGGACCTGAGGTTGGACTTAGAGGCGTTGCTACCCCTGACGAGTAAGTTGGAACGCCAAGTTTGTTTCCCTCGTTACATTCTTCAAACTAACATGCAGCAGCGCTTAAAACTACTGTGATAAAGCAGATAATGTAACGCGGTGAACCTTGCAGAGTCAAAAAACTAAGGCTTGAACCATCAACACTAAATATCATAATTATGTTCGAACAGTCGACCATTCTGTCATAACAAAACGACGAAGAGCTAAAGACTAAAATAAGCTAAAGCTAAAGAAATGGGTATAATAACATTAGCTAAAACGCCCGTATCTCACGTATCATGAGTCCGAAATCCGCAAAATCGCCAACCCTGTCTAAATCCAGTGTATGACGAAAAGCTTATCTCCCCCGACGCCTAAGTAAACTATTTTTAGTAGGCTCGGAGTGCCATCGCCACGAGGGTACGTGTCAGTACGTCTTTCAGAAATAATTATTATTTCTCTCGTGTGCATGTCGTTTTTTGGCCAGAAATATCGCTGAATCACGCCCGTAGGTAACTCGAGATAAGTGTCGGTTACTTTTAGAAGTCTGGTATTGTGTCTGAGTGGGTGCTTCAAACGTACCTAATGTATGGAATAAGAAGGGTGAAAGTTGGGAATTGTGCCCAAAAATATAAACCAACCTTATATTTGAGACGTAACTCAGTATCAAGTAATCTTAATTCTTCATCATTAATTATTTAATGTCCTCAAGTAAAATAGAAATTGCCATATTCCACGTCTTATAACACTTAAAATGTTTTAAGACGTGAAATATGGCAATAAATTAAAAATTAAAAACTTAAAAATAAACATTAAGTATATACTTTAGGAAATACTTTAATCCTAAATCATTGCACTTCATTGTCATTAACCCATTACTGATTTTCATGTTACAAATTCGAATAACAAAAAATTAAAAAGATCATGTTTTTTCACCTCCCCCTTCGTTTTATTAATTGCAAAAGTATTTATACACATAGGTATAAACATTTCAGGTTCTACATTCTTTAAATTCAACATATAAACTTCTTTAATTGGCACGTATAGCAAAAGTTTCTCTTCCTCTTTCGTTTTCCAATATTATCTTATCTTATTTTTTTGCGATTCAAATAGCAAACGAACATGTAGTTCATGTGATAGGTTACACATGGAAAGGGCTCTATTTTTTTTTATCTGACTGAAGTAGCAAACGAGTATTCAGTCCACCTGATGGCAAGTGGTCGATGCCGCCCATGGCATCTGTAATCAACTTCATACAGAACCATGTGTTCCATTTGAAGTCAATCACAGATGCTTTGCTACTCACGAGGACTATGGTGGTCCTCATGTGAAAGTGTGCGGATCCAAAGATGATCCAAACAGATGCCTTCCTGCACCTGAGGACTAAGATGGACTAATCCAAATGCGAATCGGTAACAACACTCTTCCAGAGAAACGCAAGAAATGTTTCACGCTACTCTGTAAAACAAGTAAACATTGCAAGTCGCAACATTGTAAAGAAACCCTCAACTCTCAATGTAAGCTTTAATTCGCACGTGACATTTCCTTTCTCCTTCAATTCCCAACATTATCTTCTCTTTGTAATTTATAAGTATCTATAAGGAAATAAACACCGCTAGTCGCAACATTGTAAATAAACCCTCAGCAAACTCCTATTAATTGGCACGTGTCAATTTTTTCCCAAGACGCCAATCCCGTCCTGTCACGTCATCATCGCCATGACAAGTTCCAGAAGGCATTCCGTTCTCGACTGGTTACGGCACGCAGTTTTTGCTCCAAGCACAAAAACCTGCCCTGATTATGATCCGTTACTTCGTCCAAAAAGGACAGATCATTAATTAAAAGTAATTCGAAATGATATCTTGGAAGTGCGTAATTAGTATTGCAGTTAGTTATTTTAAGAACGTCAAAGTTGTCGAAGGATCGGTATGGGGTCAATCTCTTGACTCAAAAACTTGTGCAGTCGTAAAATTTCAGAATTTCTGAGGTTGATTGTGTTGCACTTCTGTCTTATTGGAGTCCACGTCCAGCACACGTGATCACTCAACGTCATGGCTCGTTTTCTTTTCTATTAAATAAAATATACAATAAGTAAACACAAGTGTGATCGTGACCATCGATCCCCTTTCGAAGAACGATCGTCTCACATCACTGCAGCGTTTGATAAGTCCCTACCATTACTTTCAATTTTATTACGATGTGCCCACACTTTCGCCTTCATCCATTATTCAGCGTCCTCAGGTGAGATACGGCTTTATCTGCTACATAACGCTAGAGAAGTTTATAATGTGAGATGTCCAGTCGATAGTAACTAAAATCAATAACCATTGGTAATTTGCATCTGTGATTGACAGATAGAAACCCTGTTCTATTCGAAATTGCTTACAGACTATGAGCGGTAGTGACTTACCATCAGGACTGCATGCTCGTTTGCTACTTCAATCTCGAGAATAAAATTAAAACACATTTCCAATACGCAGATCCTGTTATATCTTACTCTTAAAGCAGAAGCAAGCAACATTTCTGATCATTTTATTGAAGTCTACACTCATGCGGCTCATCCAAACACCGTATGGGATTGGATATAGTTGCGTTTTTATCACTCATGATATACTACTCCACTGGAAGCGCTTTCTTGTGAATTTTGTACAATTTACACACTCCGTATTTAAGTAGTGAGCCTCAATTTCGGCCGGGTCAATAAGACTAAGGTTTTGATTACCATTACCAGTTTCGTAGATCTTTTATCTTCATCTGATGCTGACTGTGGCCGATTGTGATCGGCTGTCGTCAAAGCTGAATAAATAAAACATCGCAAGTTTCACCAAGATGGTGTGTTACCAAACTGAGTAACGACTCCTCTTGTAACTATTTTTACCTCATTTCACCAATCAAGAACAAAGAACAAAGTAGTTCTTAATAAGGAGCGAAAAATTAACTGAGCGGAAAATTCTAATTGACATCAAGGATTTTTTAAAATTTTAATTGCCTGTAATTTGAAATGTCCCGTCAATTAATAAAGTATTTATTAAATCATTTTCTGATTCGTTGCGTGGTTAATGAAATTAATAATTAAATGTTTTACAATGAGCTCGGTTTCAAATTAATACCTCCGTACCATTATTAATTGGTTTAAAAGGGCTAAAGCGTTTATCTAAATAGAATTTTAATTGGCTTTCTTTTTACTAGTATTTATATATTTATCAATTTGTTTGTTATTTCGGCAACTGGGATGGCGAAGAGGTCACTGGTTTGACACAATCAGTTCCGGGTTCTATACATTTTTTCTTTTGAGACGTGGAAAAAATCTTCAAAAGATACATCGAAGCTTTGGAAGACACTCTGGGTTATGTGGAATTTTTACCCATTAAAACTTCCTCGGTAGCCTTCCTCAGCGGTTTTAGGGGACCCCGGAACCTCCAACGGAACACACTGGTGTCACCTAGCGCGACGCCACTCACGGGCTCATTTCTAGGGGATATTGGGAAACACCGAAAGATGCATTGGGACAGTAACACGTCCCCTGTACTTTCCGGTGTTTACAACACACGCCGCCGTCCTTTTCGGGGTTACCTGCTGGTTCGAGCTTCCACTCTAGCCGCCTGCAACCCTAGAAGCCTCCTTTTAGTCGGCTACAGGGGAATCCGGATTCTATGCCCAGGCAGATATTTGCATGATGGATTTAGTTTCCTGTTTTCGGTTTGGAGGTTTGTGTATGTTAATAGACCCTGACAAAAATATATAAATCAATCGAATTTATAGTTTCTAATAATGTACTCATCGATCGATGCATCTATCAACCTTTGATAGTCAACTGCTAAGCATAGTCCTCCTTTAATGTGGGCTACTCAATTTCTGAGTTACTTAAATTCAGCGCTAACCCGCCGTCTTTCTTAGGTCATCAGACCACGTGGTCGGGGGGTACCGTGTACACCATTCTATCCCACGGGTAGTCTATCCTACAAGCGTATTGTGTAATATTAATTGGCAATGATTAGACCACATCTACCCATTGCCACTTAATATTACACAATAGCCTAAATAGTATAGTATAAATAGTTAGTCTAATATAGTATAAATAGTTAGTCTCTTATTGCCGGGGTAGTAAATAGACAAGAAAAACGTATTTTTCGTTAATTAATTAACTCCTCATTTAATAATTAACAAGAAAAGGTTCAAGAATAAAAGTAGTGTCAACATCAATTTATGTCAGAAACAGGACTTT
This sequence comes from Spicauda simplicius, assembly GCA_949699795.1. NCBI lineage: Eukaryota > Metazoa > Arthropoda > Insecta > Lepidoptera > Hesperiidae > Spicauda > Spicauda simplicius. Next base: position 20,264,878 of record OX453057.1, read on the forward strand.
TACAAAACCGGTCCAGATGTTATCGTGAAATAATTTAAGTGTTGTTTCGTCACAAAACCAGAACAGCGATAACTGTTGCTCGGTTACCGGTCTACAGTACGAGGAATTGTCCGTAAGAATGTCAAGTACACGTTCTTAACTGTCATTGGATAAAGGTGTATGAAGTAAGCTACTGGTGCGCGACAGTTGTTAAGATTTTAACCAAATAGAGCAGTGATAGCCTAATGGTTGCAACTTGCCCTCTCGATCGGGAGGTCCGAGGTTCAAACCCAGGCACGCACCAATGATTTATGTGCGTATTAGAAATTAATTATCACTGCTTTTCGGTGAAGGAAAACATCGTGAGGAAACCTACACACCCGAGAGTTCTTAAAAAAAAAGTTCTCGGAGGTGTGTGAAGTCCAGCAATTCGCACTTGGCCAGCGCGGTGAACTATGGCCTAAACTCTCTCATTCTGGGAGAAGACCCGTGCCCAGCAGTGGGCCAATAATGGGTTGATGCGAACCAAATCTATAATCTATTAGCTATTCCCAACGGCTTCGTTAAAAATGTATCAAACATTAAATTGTCATGACTTTGGATTTCTTGATTGGTTCTACTCTTCACGTTCTACTCTTCACGAACGTAAAGATTATCATTTTTTCTGTGGCGTAGCGTAGGGAAGCCGGAGATCGTCCCTGTAGCCTCGGGGTCAGAATAGGGCTACGGTATCCCCTGCCTGTCGTAAGAGGCGATTAAAAGGGGCTTCCGGGGTTGCAGACGGCTAGAGTGGGAGCTCGAACCGTTCGGTTAGGCAATCCCGGGAAGGACGGCGGTATGTGTGGTCGCATACCGTCGTAAAGACTAGACGGAGCGGTGGGCCCAGCCGCCCATCTTGGAGGAGCCCGATGGGGCAGCGCGCTCGGAGGATTCCGGTTGAAGTCGTTTCGAGATCCCGGAGTCCTCCTTTTCAGCGCCGAGGACGGCCACCGAGGGGGTTTTAGTGCGGTAAAAATCCCACATAACCCTTCGTCGCTCTCACGGCGTCGGGTACCTTTGGAAGGTTTCCCCCGCGAAAACAAAAAAAAAAAGGGAAGATGGCAAAGGCCTCGGGACTTCTTGGGGCGCGGGAAAATTTGGATTTTGTGTATTAATTAACCCGTATCTCGTTTATGTTTGAAACTTAATTGGCGTTCCTAGGCAACATTGAAGAGACAGTAGAATATTTCGATTTGGCGACCTGTTTTTGGTTGTCTAATTACAGAAATTGCAGAGACACAGGTGTCATAGACTATTTAGCTTTTGGGTGGTGAAAAATTCGGCCCAGAGCGGAACTAACCTACCCCACGCCATTGTGTTTACATTCGAAAACATTTTTATATGAAGTTAAAAAAACCATTTCATTCAAATATTTGAAGTTTTTGTTCAGTGCCAGCAATTTAGGTCATGGTAGCCCTACTCCAAGTGCACATTGATTGGCTCCGACTATACGGTGATTGGTTCAGACAAGCGCGGTGTATGTTCGCGTAGGTATGAGAAATATTACTTGTAGCACCTTTATGCATCACGTACTTGTGTAGAATTATAACAGAGCAGTGATAGCCTAATGGTTGAAACTTGCCCTCTCAATCGGAAAGTCCGAGGTTCAAACCCATGCACGCACCACTGGTTAATGTATTAGAAATATTATCATTAGTATTAGAAATTATTTATCACTACTTTTCGGTGAAGGAAAACATCGTGAGGAAACCTACACACCGGAGAGTTCTTCAAAAAAAACTTCTCGAAGGTGTGTGAGGTCCACCATTTCGCATATGGCCAGCGCGGTGGACTTTGGCCTAACTCTCTCATTCTGAGAGACGACTCGTGCCGAGCAGTGGGCGAATAATGGGTTGACGAGATATGAGCAATTGTAAGTTCTTTTATACACTTGAAGAAGGAAACGAGCAAGCAGTCCAGCTAATACTAAATGTTAACTGCCGCCCATGGACGTCTGTAATTAACTTCATATCAAACAAGGGTTATATCTGAAGTCAATTACAGATGCGTTGCTACTTCCGAGGACTAGGACGGTCGCCTCGTATAAAAGTGAGCCAGCGAGTTCTGCGTTATTTTTTAACACAATAAACACAAAACTGAATATAAGTACTACTTTTTACAATAATTGTCGTAATCTAAGACGCATTATCCCATATTAGCATTTCACGCTCACTCGTTATAAAGAGGAACGAGAGGTGAATATGATAAATTGATAAGACACTTTAGAGTACAACCTTCACTGAACCAAGTAACACATAATGAGATCATAAAGAAGCATACACATGATACGGACCTAGCGCATACAGTATGATAATAATATAATCCATTCACAATCAATAGCTGTGATAAATGTGTTCTGCGAACAGACAGACAGGCTATAAATTACCTTCGGCGCTAATTTATGTGAGATATTGATAATATCTGCGTTAAGGGTGAACGGATTCAACGCATGATCTAGAACAAGGTTTCTCAAACTTTCGACTCCACATACCCCTGTTCGAGTTTCCAAGTGACAGCGAACCTCCTTAACTTAACTAAGTAATTAAACCCTAAAGAAATCAATAAAGTTGACTGTTAAAGAAAATATTTATTTTATTTTAATAAAAGGTAACAATAAAGTGCCAAAAGAAATATATTTTTACTACTATTAATGCGATGGGTGTGCTTGTTTGTAGTAACAAATGGAGTTTTAGGAATTATTTTGTATTTTTATTACGTAAATCCTATCGCGAATCCTCTGTCATCGAATGGCAGTGCCGGATTAGCCATATAGCAAGAATAGCAAATGCTACGGGACCCGCGACTAGAGGGCCCCGCGGCCCAACACTTACCTGCTTATATTTTACTATCTTTGCTATCCTAAAAATCCTAAACTGAAAGAAGATATAGAAAGTAGATAAAAATGGGTATAAATAAGAAAAAAGACAAACCCGCTGAGTTTCTTGCCGAATCTTCTCAGTTGAGGTCGTATTCCGATCCGGTGGTAGTGAAAGAAAAAAAAAGTAACTGACAATTTGTATGTGCCCCCGTAGGCCTATACAAAATACATTTCATTTCATTTCCTTTCATAGAAAGTGTCATCACTAAATTTTTCCAGATTAAATACCCTTAGTTAAGGCAAATTATGGGACTCCGGTCAGAGTTTACTACAGGCCCCGCGCTGGCTTAATCTGGCACTGTCGAATGGCGAACTCCTAGGGGTTCATGTATCCCACTTTGAGATACCTTGATCTAGAAGATCATGTGCTTAATCCATATTTGCACACAAACATTGAATGAAAAAACGAGTCCTGATGGCGAGAAAAGTTCTCCAACGTATAAGATAAAATTATCTGTAAGGTTTCTACGGTCATGAAATTTTCATGAGAAATTAGTTACACACACTTAGATAAGTTAAAAAAATACAACGAACAACAATAGATTGTAACTTAAAGTTCCTGCCTGATTTATCACTATATTACCTATTTCAAAAACTATTGCCCCACAGGAATCGTGCAAATCTCTTAAATTCAAATTGTTATAAGTTTAATATTAAGTCGCAATCACCTTTGAAAATAAATGATATTTTTTTTTTTTGAATCGCCAACTTATAATACATCAGTCTGTCCATAGCACTCGCGTTATAGAAGAAAACCCGTATGTTATTAACTACAGTTGTAGTTGACCCGGCGAACTTCGTTCCGCCTAAAAGTCAAAAATGTAAAATTATCAGTGTTTCTCTACCATATTATACGTATAAACCTTCCTCTTAAATTACTCTATCTATAAAAAAAAACTGCATAAAAATCCGTAGCGTAGTTTTAAAGATCTAAGCATACATAAGGACAGATAGCAAGAAGCAACTTTGTTATAAACTATGTAGTGACAAACATTATTATTTTATTATGTATCTAAACATTCTCCGCCATTCACTTACCACTTATATTATGTATATGAATTATGTAGCACTTATCTATAAAGATTTAACGTTGACATAACAGAACCATACAATTTGCACCGTTGGCTCGTGTCTAACCCGATTCGCCGTACAAAATAAACATTATCGTGTTTTCCTCACTTTCTACTGGTTTATTGTTAGCTTATGTAAGCCATTGTTTCCTTTAACTATCGATGTTTAGTTTATATTTTAACCGACTTAGTAAAGTAACAAAATTGAAGGTGATTTTGATTAACGACTACGAGTAGATAGGTAACATACGTCTTTTTGAACACATCAAGGTGGTAGAACCAGTGTGTGGGTGGTAGAACCGGGGAAGTACAACCACCATACCTATTTCTAGCGTGAAGCATTTCTTGCGTTTCGATAGAAGGGTGTGGTTGCCGGCACACTTTCACATGAGGCGACCGTCTTAGTCCTCGGGAGTAGCAACGCATCTGTGATTGACTTCACATGGGCGGCAGTGGCCTCTTACTGCTTTAGGTGGACTGCATGTTCGTATGCTACTTAAGTCAGATAAAAAAATGCGTGCATATGATGAAATATGCAAAATAATACATTTTAATAGTTTAATCTTCTAAAGAGGCAATACTTTTGTCTTTTTGTGTCGAAGATTCGTATTTCTCATTCCAGGCACGGCATCAGAAGCTATAAAATTGAAAGAAAACATCGGGAGTATAACTTCACGTTTGAAAGTCCCGTGAGAAAATGTACTACAAATGGTGAGAATTTATTGTCTAAGAAATTTTCATTGTGAAAAGCACTAAATATTACTTACCATTATAAAATAAATATCTTATGTATAACTAAACCTCACACGTAGACTACACACAACTTATACCTTTTTTAGTTGGGTACCTTTTAAAGGTTTCCCCACCTTCAAAAGGTACCCAACGCCTTGGGTTATGTGAGATTTTTACCTCACTAAAACCCCCCGGTAACCGTCCTCAGCGCTGCGAGGAGAACTCCAGGATCTCCAACGGACCACAACCAGAGTCCTCTGAGCGAGTATCTCCTGATGTTTACGACGGCATGCGACTATACATGCCATCGTCCTACCCGGGGTTGCTTGTCTGCACGGTGCGACCTCCCATTCTAGCCTCCCGCAACCCCGGAAGCCCCTTTTAGTCGCCTCTTACGACAGGCAGAGGGTACCGTAGCCCTATTCTGGTCCCGGAACTGTGGGACACACAACTTATACTTATCGGTAAGCGTGACATTTTGCCCAGGAGTTCCTTCAATAGTTGCACACTAGGCGCACTTTCTCTGTCACGCGTGTTTCCGCTCGCACGCATATTGTCATGACTAAAATCGTTGCAGATTTTAAATGATCCATGTGCGTATGAAATGACAGAATTCAAGTGTCACGCATGTCGTAGGAAACATGCGCGATAGGAAAACTGAACTAAAAACGGATTTTCGAAAATATCCCCAATCAGCAGAGGTGGTACCACAATTGCACATAACACATTTATTTTGACATCTTATTCTTAGATCAATATTAACTTACGAATTTAAACCTGAGTGTAAAGGTGAAGGAACCTTGAATAGCGCCCAACTTTATCTTCTCAGGAAGTTTTTTCAGCTATTCAAGAGAGCTTTCCGCAAATACAATGCGTGACACTCTCCAGGAGACAAGGACTTTTGTCTTGTTTGAATTAAAAAGGGTGGCTAAGACTTGACTATTTACTTAGTGAAGTTGAACCTAAGAAGGTACTTCAGTTCAGTGGGAGTTGGGTATTTTTTTAGAAATATAGAGAACGAAAAATAGACAGCGTTTGTTTTATACAATTTTGCTGAAGTAAAAACTTCTTAAGGAGCAACGAGCGATTTTTAAAGGATAAAGTTATGGATTCGCGACATTCGCGTCATTAACATGCTAACATTAATTTCCTATACTTATAGACATAGATATATCGTATATCTTACTAATTATTAAAATGCAAAAGTTTATGGAGATTATTTAATATTGAAACCCACGTGATTTATTTTCATTTCATTGCACGACCGCAACTGAAATAGTCATTTTTAAACATGTCGTATAAATATTTTGATAATATTATTATAACGTACGTTTGTAACTTTAAACATCACGATCCATTAAAGATCTTTGATAATTTAAATTTAGAACTCTAATTTAACTGAGTTTATGTCATACGGCTGCGCTTTGTAAAGCTCTATATCCACTATCCGGATATCCTTGTAACCGCGATGATAAGATTAATCAATTTATTTTTTTATTTACTTATTTTTTTATTATATTTCCTTTTTAATAATGTTCTAATAAGTATAACAAGTAATAAGACTACGGAGCTAATACTCGAGATTGTTCATGTCGACGTCCCCTAGTTCCCTAACGAAAGTGTCATCTTCCGGCGACGGTTACTGATGACCTTGGCAACTTTGTTTATTATAATATGGAAGTAAAAAACGATCATGCAATATACGTGACGGTAAGTGACCACTGCCGCTCTTGGACAGCTACAATGAACGCAAGATAAGATCAATCTGAGGTTAGCCACAAACGCATTACGTCTCCCGAGGACTAAGGATCCTTCGGATAAGTTCTCCCTACCACACTCTTTAAATCAGAACACAGGAGCCCATAAGATACCTAGCTGTTTTTAGGAAGAATTAGATGTGGCGATTTTGCTGCTGTTATCAAACCATAACCTACCTATCCTTCCACTTTCCTTTCAGAAACACTGACGACTGTCGGCATCGGTGGAGGACACAGACCGTCGTTCATATAACTCGTAGCACAATGACGCTCGTGTATTATTTCTCTACGATAAGTAAGTGAAAAGATAGAATAATCAAAACTAATTTAATTGATTCTTTTGTATATGACCATTTCCATTCATCCATCCATCAGCTCTTTGATGTCCACTGCTAGACGTAGGCCTCCTGTAAATGGCACCACTCCAAACGGTCCTGTGCCCTCTGAATCCAACGGTTTCCCGCTATCTTCTTCAGGTCATTGGTCCACCTGTTGGAGGGCGACCTGTATAATTTAGATGGTTTTTATTTTATGTGTGTCCTTTATCAGATTGAAGGAGGAAACAAGCTTGTAATCCACCTGATGGTAAGTTGTCACTGCCGCAGATTAACATCTGTAATAAATTAAAGAACAGGTGTTCTATCCGAAGTCAATCACAGGTGCGTTGAAACAGTAGAACAATGAAGACGTCGATAATATTAAATTAAAATGTAGGTGCTATTTAATAAGCTTGTCGAAACACAGGCGGGTTGTGTGTAAGCCGCTTAACGCAACCAGTTAATTGGAAAACTACACTGTGAAAATAATAGAGTTTCGCAGTTCCGACGAACAAAGTTACATTTTGTAATAGTTGAACTGTTATGCAGTGTTTCAGATGAGAATACTTTTAGAATTACGAATACGATGCATACACTCTTGCGATGCAATAGTATGCCTGCATGTTATCCTTTACTGTCATGACAGTTAATTATTTCAGACGAGTAAAGTACATGTGCTTTACTCGTAATAGGTACGGAGCTTTGTCGAAATCTTCGTAATCATAATCATAACCATCATTTATTTGTCAGTAAGAACAATACATAGGTGAATACAGTGGTAGGTGGTGGTGTCCACCAATTCGCATTTGGCCAGCGCGGTGGACTATGGCCTAAAACTCTTCCATTCTGAGAGAAGACCCGTGCCCAGCAGTGGGACAATAATGGGTTGACGACAAACAGTGGAAGAACGCTTACTGTTGCCTAAAGTTGGCGTACAAATGTCAAATTACGATGTAAAGGTAAAGGTGTTAGAACGATTTCTGATTTATATGTTCCTAGAAAAACTTATTTAGTCGTATGGTCGTACGTCTAATAACAACAGTCGTTACTCATATTATGAAAAGGTAGAAAGATATGCAAAATTATCCAACGGCTAGCAATACAAGAGGAACCGTTTAAAGAAGTCATAAGGCTGATTCTGTTTTTTGGTTTTTTTTTTTTATATATATGGGGAAATCCGTCTGGACATTAGACACATGAGTGACAGAGGGTTACGCCAGATTTCTACTGACTTAAACCCCACGGTGACGACGACACGATTATACTTTTGCATAATTTCACAGCCGCAGCTGCGGGTGGGATTTCAGTTATTCCTAGTCTTTTGAGTGTCATGCGGAAATATGACGCGCGCCTTCTCGATGCCTAAAGGACTACGAACGCCCTCTAAAAAATTGGAAAACATTTTATACCAGTCCTAAAGGGCAACAACCCATCTGCAGGCAATCTTAAAGATTTCAATCCGTTTCACATTGATCCGGTCTGACGCGTATTGGGTTCCGGGTTTGATTCCCGGCCAGACAGGTATCTGAATGACGAGATTAGATTCAAGTTCTGGGTCTGGATGTTTGTGTATCCGTCTTAGGTGTGTCCATGGTACCTACGACACAGGAGAAAATCCTAGTGTGGGGCTATGACGTAGAAAGACGTGTTTTTTTATTGTTGTTTACAAGCGGCAGTAATCACTCAACATCAGATGAACTGTACCTTCCACTTCAATTTTTCAATGTTCTCGAGGTAACACCCTATGTTAAGACCCAGAAGCGCATCAACAAAAGAGAAATTACACCACAATAAAGCATATGTTTCCGTGCCGTGTAATGCCGACTCATCATTCGCACCCTTACATAATTCAATTGGTTTCCGCACTCGAATTGCCAGTGTTGTAATAAGCAACCTTACCGCGAGGGTATGGGCTCCATCATACAGGTATTTTTTGGAACAGTCCTGTTTGAGACAGGTGTTTTTCGAACAGTCCTGATTCGATTTGTGGTAACAACACATTTGTGATAACAAAAATTGGTACTCTATTTCTATTAAGTTTCATAAAAATAATATAAAGTGTAAAATTAATAAAAAATATTATTGACTCTAATAACATTAATGTCTCTCTCGCTTGAGTACCTACAGCTGAAGTTCATCATCATGTTGGCTAAGTAATGAAACTCGTTTCGTTATTAAGAAAAATTATGACCTTTTTAATAAGTTACAATTAATTACTGAGTAATGGAACTTTGAATAACGTCGTAGTGTCTCGAAACGATGTTAGTTAACAGACATGACTGAATGAATTTTAATTATATGCCGTTACAAGAGATGTTAATTTAATTTTGTTGATATTACAGCTATATAAACTTAGAATATTACTAACCATATTTGTAATACATGGACAAATTACCATGAATTAATAAATAATTTAACTATAACTTATATTCCTTGACAAAGGTGTCCTAGAATTGTCAAGTGCGAGATATGTTTCCTCGCGCTCATCACAAGCGAGAGCAAATTGTACCACCAATTTGTGTTACCTTCCGCCTTTGCTACGTACGAAGTGATACATGCAGACACGGGTGAGATACTTAATATGAACCTAGAGATAGTATGTTGAAATCTAAACAATGATCTTAGTTATCAGGAGTAGCAACGCATCTGTGATCGACTTCAGATAGTATGTGTGTTCTATATGAAGTTGCTTACAGAAGTCCATGCGAGAGTGACCATCCATCCATCCATACGTCAGCATTTAAAAGTCCACAGCTGGACATAGGCCTCCCCTAATCTGCGCCACTTCGACCGGTCCTGAGCCGTCTGAATCCAGCGGTTACCCGCCGTCCTCTTCAGGTCATAAGTCCACCGGGAAGACAGTGACCACTTACCAATAATTGGATTGTCCGCTCGTTTGCTTCTTCAATCAGGTATAAAAAATATACCAATAATTTTCAACTTAGCCAACGTGTTTGTTCCTTGACAAAGGTATCCCAGAATATTCATTTACGATATATCTACCCTCGCGCACATTATAAGCGAGAGCAAATTGTACCACCAATTTGTGTTACCTTCCGCCTTTGCCTCGAACAAAGTGATACATGCTGACACGGGTGAGATACTTGATATGAACCTAGAGATAGTAAGCTGAAGTCTAGACAATGATCGTTGTTAAGACAAAATAAGTAATATTTCACTATTTTCTTCTTCGTGGCTCACTTTTTGAGATGGTGTGATGATATTTGGTATGGTCTATTCGATTTCGTCACCAAAACCCACTTTAAGTTCTTTGGTTATTTACTTATTTTTAAATTAGGAGCAGTCCAAGCACTACGTGAGGTAATCTATATATTAATACGTGAAGTAAAAACTTCTGATCCGTTTTTAAGATACTTGCCGCAGACGGAGGAGTGTGAAATTGTTATAGTTGATGTAGAGAAAGATTGCGCAATGCTAATATTTTTTTCAAATAATGCTTAAAACATACACAAATTCAACTAAAAACACATTACACACGCTACATAGTAAACGAAATAGATTTACCCATAACGGATGCGTCGACAATAACTTGAAGATTATTACAATTTATTTAAATTTGAGAAATACTGGTGCTACTTTGGACAATATGAAGTAATTAATAGATATCCACTTAATTTCGGAGTAAGACTGAAGACCCACTCGTAGCTTAAAAAAATCATGCCAGCGTATTTTTTATGCCACCCTGGGCAAGGTTCCCCCAAGCTGGGGAAAGGAATAAAATTAAATTAGGGCCATATAGAATGATTCAATTTAAAACCTTAGGGAGACAAAGTTAGCCAGTCCGAGGTCTTATCCCAAGGGTTATACTTCATTGCTTGCATGTAGGTCATATATTAATAAATTAAATCAGACAAGTACTTGTACTACGAAAGTGGATAAGGTCTGTGAGTCTCAAAGGGCCAATATCATGGTAATGCGCGATATTGCAAGGGGTTTGCTCGAGTTATTCGAGCCTTTATAAGGTCTTTTTATGAAATATGTATGGAATTTGAATCTACATTTGTGTCTTTAACCCATTATTGTTCCACCGCTGGGCTCGGATCTTCTCTCGGGTTTACAGGACTTTAAGGTCATAGACAGCGAATCTATCTATGACCTTAAAGTCCTTAGGCAAAAGGAGCACAGGTCGCCCCCTCACCAGGTGGACCGATGACCTGAAGAAGACAGCGGGAAACCGTTGGATTCAGAAGGTACAGGACCGGTTAGAGTGGCGTCATTTCAGGGAGAGCCGTCAGGGGGGGAGGCCTATGTCCAGCAGTGGACCTTAAAGGGCTGATGGATGGATGGATAGATCATAGGTCATAGCCCACCATGCTAGCCAAGTGCGAGTTTTTAGACCTGACACACTTTTAAGAACCTTATTTTAATGATATCTAGGGTAAATTTCCTCACAATGCTCACCGTAAACAGTAATAATTAATTTCAACAACATTACAACGTAAATAACTACTTAATAGCTTTAACTTAGTCTTATTTGCTACCACTAACCAAGCAAGGCTTTGTAGCTAGATAAATAAACAGAAGTAGACCACTTAGCTCCACTCTAGACGCAATAATCGTTCCTCAAGCTGTTGCCTATCTAAATGGAGATTTTATATCAATTTTATGGATGCCCGTTTGTCAACCGCTAGTTATGTGACAGATTCCTGTCAGCCAACTGGCGCCAGGCTTACAACCTGTTCAATATATCTCGGTACCTGTTAATTTATGACTCATCCGGAGGAAAATGAATATGAAATATGTATTGTGAAAACTCCTGGACGTTTCATAGTCACTAGTGAGTCTAGAGTAGTAATGATAATGTAATGCTTTATTGGTTTTTTGCGCATGTGTGTGTGTGTTTGTGTGTGTGGGTGTATATGTATGAGTTATAAGATTGAAGTAGCAAACATGTATGCAGTCAATTTGATGGTGAGTGTTTTCTGCCGTCCATGGGCATGTGTGAGCAACGTTATGTAGAACAAGATTTTTATCTGTAGTCAATTACAGATGAATTGTAGCTTACAAGGGCTGAGATGCTTGTCTTAGGGCACTAACAACTGTCCCTGTAGTTCTGGGATCATAATAGGGCTACGGCATCCCCTGCCTGTCGTAAGAGGCGACTAAAAGGGGCTTCCGGGGTTGCAGGCCCAGTGGGCCCAGTGGGCCCAGCCACCCATCTGGAAGGAGCCTGATGGGGCAACGCGCTCAGAGGATTCCGGTTGCGGTCGGACCAAGTACCCGGAGTCCTCTTTATAGCGCCGAGGACGGCCATCGGGAGGGTTTTAGTGCGGTAAAAATCCCACATAAACCTGCGTCGCTCCCACGGCGTCTACCTTTTGAAGGTTTCCCCCTCGAAAACAGAAAAAAAAAGGGCACTAACAACTACACCCTTTCACGGATACGAAAGAACCGTTTCACGCAGGAAGTACGGACGGCAAATCCATCCTTTCGTTGAACTCTACCTTTTTATGAAATATTCAAATTAAAATTCAGATATTTTATTTTGCAAGAACATGAGTACATGAAATGATGTTGCTATATATTATATAAAGGTAGGCTCTCCCAAGTTCTGCCTGTCAAGGCATGCAAAAATTTCAAATTACAATCATTTTAGGCGCAAACTATGTAACAAATAGATATATGTTAATAAGCTTATATGGAATTTGAATTCATATTCATCATTCTTTAGTAGCACATGTAGGTATAGTTATACCTACATTACGTTAGGTATAGTTATACCTACATTGCTAGTATTTTTAAGCAAAATGTGTAATTTTGTCACGGATAGCTTAAAGCATATTTTAATTGAATCACATATTTTTTATGTGCGAACAATAGATAATATATCCATCTTTATAACTATCTATTCGACATTGCTATATAATAAGTAATTACAAACTGCACGTGCAATATCGAGCACACGAGTACAACAAAGTAGAATGTAGCGATCTTTATTCGTTTAATTTATTCGCGAGCGTTTATTTACGCAATTATTCTCAACATAATCCAATTAATCGAACAAAACTCGATTTGCGAACCTATTAATCGAGTATTCGATTGAAAAAAAACCGGCTAAACGCGAGTCGGACTCGCGCACGAAGGGTTCCGTACCGTTATAAAAATGGAAAAGAAATACATTTCTTGTATACTTGTACGTATACGTATAAGTATACAACAAATACGTATACCTCTTGATTATTTGTACGTATACGCATATCTTTTGATTATTTGTTTTATTCTGTTTTTAGTAATTGTTGCTATACCTAACAAAAATAGAGAAGCATCATTTGTGAAAAATTCAATTGACTAGCTATAACGATTTATGAGATACAGCCTGGTGACAGACAGGCGGTCAGATGGCCAGACGGATAGGCGGACGGCGAAGTTAGTAATAAGGTCCTGTTTTTTACATTTTGAATACGATACCCTAAAAACTCGTATTGCTGGATCGAAGGCAATTCTAGCACGTACTAATCCTTATTACATTTGGTTTCTGGCTTAACGTTGTGTAATAGGGTTTAGTATAGACTCCGATGATTGTAAATGCATTACAATATTTGGTTTCGGAGAGTTATTCGCATTGAGAGAGACATACCGAACCTTGTAAGGCGCCGCAAAGGGCCTACTGTTACGATAAGGATCTGCATGGCACTGTTGAGGTTGTAGAATCGCTGTGTTAAGGGCGAGTACTCAACATTGTACTATAAGCTACTCACGACTTATATACAAGTTGAGCTTATTAAGCTTTACAATTTTTGCATCCATGTGAATAAAAAATATATTTAGCAAATAACCAGAATCATTATGTAAAAGTTAAATAAGGTATAATTATACATACATATATATATATATATAAGGTCCTATGTATAGAGTAAGTAAATATTAAGGTTTTCTGTAAAGCCAACGGTGCCACCACCGCCCTCTGGATGATGGTGACAACTGAGCTAAAATACTAAGACTGACAAAATGAATGCTATATGAAAAAAGGCACGGACGATCCATCTATGGAGCTGTAATTTTATTATTAAAAAAAAAGCTTTACAATTTGTGAAATTTTGTTCGTAGATAATGATGTTAATTTACATATAAACTAGGTGACCCGCAGAACTTCGTTCCGCCTAAAAGTCAAATCTAAAATGATCAGTGTTCCTCCACTATATTATGCATGTCTTATACATAAAAACCTTCCTCTTGAATCACTCTATCTATAAAAAAATTCATTAAAATCCGCAGTGTAGTTTTAAAGATCTAAGCATACATACAGACAGACAGCGGCAAGCGACTCTGTTTTATACTATGTAGTGATTAGGTTATTCTGCTTCGGTCACGTCTATCACAGTATTTATTCTACGTGATAATCTAGGTCATAAATGAAATTCAATTGGTAGTTTTTTCGGAAAAGAGTAACAAATATATACATCCTTACAAGCTTATGTAGATTTAGGCTTTCACGGTATGTTGCGTATAAATTGTAACCCAACTATATATTTAAATTATTTAAGTTTAAGTTTAAATTGTGTCAACTTTTGATAGAATAGGTGGATTTAGACAAAGACTAAATTTTAAACCAAGAATATAAGACTATAAATAATTATTCCATATACAGTTTCAATTTGATGGAATTAGAGACGCAAAATCAAGCATACAAGCAAAAATTCCAAAAATTATAGAAACTTCTAATATGAATTTATTGTCAGACATCTTAACATTTTTTTACAATTACTTACGATGTACATATACGGGGAAATTTCATTTCAATATACTTATTTAACGGTTACGCCTTCAACTTTCAACCGTTGACAATGTTAGCTTAATTGTAACACGCGGAACGAAACTTGATTGACCTAGAAATAATCTAGTGCTATACAGTAAACAGGAACACAGATCGCTCCCTACTAATTAATAATATGTTTCAGATATGCTACGTCCCGTAAAGCCAGTGTTACCTATATGCCTTAAAAACCTGTATAACAGAACGCAGCAACTCGCCTACATGGACAGATCTTTCTTTTTAATAACAAAAGACAAATTAATAAAAGATACGTATCAATTCATACACACATAGCCTCTATTTTTATTCCTGTATCATGGGTGCCATGGACTGTGTGCCAGAAAAGAAATATAAAATGATCAATTATTATCAAACCCGGAACTCTCTTCATGACAAACCGCTGACCGAGACAAAAAATATTAATAACAATATTCATAATAAATGAAGAGCATATTAAAAATATCAAGTTATTTATTCCTCTTGTGCACACTTACCCCTGTATGATTGGCTCGTGAGTACCTGCGACTATTACACAGTTAATGGCATCCTTAGTCCTTAAGTGGAGAGTTCTGGATAGTTTCTAGTATTATTTAATTGAGGCTCTTCTGTTGCTTGGGAAGAGATGGGTTAACTGTTTATGAAATTATTTTAAGGGAAAATATTCGTTCGATTGCATCTGAGTAGTGAAATTAGATCTTTGGGTCTAAATGTTTATTTCTTTGCGTATGTCCATGGCTTCCATGTCACAGAAATAAATTAGCATAGGGCTATGAGTGTTGTCCCTGTAGTTCCGGGACCAGAATAGGACTACGGTACCCTCTGCCTGTCGTAAAAGGCGAGTAAAAGAGGCTTCCGGGGTTGCGGGCGGGAAGAGTGGGAGCTCGAACCGTCCGGTCAAGTGACCCCGGGAAGGACGGCGGCATGTGTGGTTGCATGTTGCCGTAAAAACCAGAAGGTGCGGTGAGCAGTTCACGCCCACCAGAGAAGAGCCCGATGGGGCACACGCTGAGGACACCGGCGGAGGTCAACTGGAGTTCCCGGAGTCCTCTTCGCAGCGTCGAGGTCGGCCACCGGGGGGGTTTTAATGCGGTGAGAATCCCACATAACCCGCGTCGCTCCCACGACGTCGGGTACTTTTTGAAAGTTTCCCCCTCGAAAACAAAAAAAAAAGGGCTATGAGTGTAAAAAGGGTTAAAGTTGTCTTTCGGTATGCTTATATATTGACGGATCACGATGACAATGGATCGTTATTATAGACGATCTTTGGTCCAAATCTTGGCCGTAACCACCATTCTTGCCACTGAGTCGAAATATCAGCAAAAAAAAATTCAAAAATCGTATGCCGTGAATGTTTATTAAATATTAAGGTGAAATATATCGGAGTATTTTTTTGAGATAAGAGTATAATAAGTTCAAGATCCTTTAAGGAATAAAAAAAAACAACATACCGTACACAGCCTCCACTTCTCCCTAAGGGTGTCGAAAACCTGCAAGAACAAAAAGAAATCATTTATATGGTTCCCTGTAACTTTCCACATATGGACCCTATGTTTGTGTAGTCTTAAATATCTAGTAGTCTATTAGTGATGTAACGAATGTCATTAATTAACATTCGCAAATGCGAATGTTGGTTTTTCTTTCAGTCTTGGTATAGGGTACCGGAGGATATAAATTTGGCGACGTTTTTTTTTGTCAAACTGCAGTAGTGCAGTTCGATTTTAATTTGGATAGATTTGACGAAATTTTTTGCAAAGCAATGCAATTCAATATTCGAACAAATTCTTTCGAATGCGAATATCTAAAAACATGCCGATATTCGCGAATGCAAATGCGAATACACGTTACTAGCCTAATGGTTAAAACTTGCCCTCTCAATCGGGAGGTCCGAAGTTCAAACCCAGGCACCACTGATTTATGTGCGCAGATATTATCACTGATTTTTGGTGAAAAAAAAAAACATCGTTAAAAAAATAAGTTCTCGGTGGTGTGTGAAGTCCACCAATTAGCAATTGGCCAGCGCGGTGGAAAATAGCCTAAAACTTTCTCATTCCGAGAGAAGGCCCCAACCCAGAAGTGGGACAATAATGGGTTGACAATGAGAAAGCTTTTCGTTTGCGGCGTAATAATATAGACCGAATGTTTGAACAATCGCCCCCCTAATACTGGTATTTATAGTGAAACACAATTGCTGGTTCCAGAAGAGTCCCGACGGGTTACACGGGTTCGCTAACAGTTCCCACGGGCGCTCTCAAATGCTACTTGATAGGTTAATTCGCTACTGCTATAGTTCAAAAGGTGTTATTCACCAATAATCAATTATTTATTATTTTTGGGGTTTA
The DNA here is from genome assembly GCA_949699795.1 of Spicauda simplicius. Taxonomy (NCBI): domain Eukaryota; kingdom Metazoa; phylum Arthropoda; class Insecta; order Lepidoptera; family Hesperiidae; genus Spicauda; species Spicauda simplicius. The sequence goes on from OX453057.1 coordinate 20,281,763, forward strand.
TTTGAAGTTTGACAGCACTATTACATGATTATTAAAATAAAAAAGCAGCAGATAGCTCAATAGTTGGAAATTCAGCTTCTTCATCTATGGTCCAAGGTTCGAATCATAGTCAAGGACCGCCGATTTTTCCATAACAAAACTTCGCTTACATAAAATTAGTAATAAGTCATTGTTTTTAGTTTAAGTACCTGGATGACCGAGCTTTGCTCGGTGTTTTTGTTTACTAAGAGTACATCATGTTTTTTTGGAATTATATTTTTTATAACTATGCAATTTTTCTTATGATGATCATATGAATAATATATTTTGATCTTAACGACATTATAATAATAATATAATAATAATAAAATATAGTAATAAAATAATACAGAACTCTCGTTTAAATGGATTAAAAAGCAGCAAATATCTCCAACTACAGAATCGTCAGAATTCGCCATACAGCATCAATGTATAATGACACGGCAACATAGACGGGACATATTCAAAGAACCAATATGTCCCGTCTATGTTGCAATCTAAGAAATACAAATACAAAATGTCACTATTACACACAATAGACCAGATTTAATATATATAGACAAAACTAATAACCGAACCTACTTAATAAACGTATCTGTACCATCCGATTATAATATAGGACCTAAAGAAATCTAAAAATTAAGTAAATACCAAGTTCTCAAAAATAAAATTAGCCGTTTGTGGAAAACGCAAACGGCAATCATCCCAATAATTATTGGTGCAACTGTACATACATACATTCATCAACCATAATCAGTAAAGTGCTAGGAGATACTGTCTTCCCCCTCGAAAGGGATCTCCACCTTGTCGTCGCTCTGGATGCATCCGAGGGGGCTGTGGAGGTCGGTGTTTTCTGGCCTCTGCAGCCAGGAGGGGTCGCGGGAGGAGAGGTGTCTCGGTGTGTCGTTGCCGTACACTCTGTCTCCCGCGACCGAGCGGGGGCGCACCGTCAGATGCGTTGGCGGTGGGGCCGCAAAGGAAGAGGAGATGTGGTGTGTCGTTGCCGTCGTCCCTGTCCTCTGCGGCCGTTTAGTGATTTGCAGCGGAACCAAAGAACGGATCTGCCGCTGGGTGTGGGAGGTTGGCCCCTGGGTGGCGGTCTCGGGGTTGGACCGTCGCCCTGCGGATGCGGGCTTTGGAGATAAGGCGCGCCTTTGTGTTTTCTGGCGCGCCTTGCTGTTGGAGGGGAGCTTTATGCTCCACGCGGGGAGGGGCTGCCGAGCACCGGCGGGTTCGCGGATGACTGCGAAAGCTTACCCGAGTTCCCGCCGTACGGTGCGAGTAGAAAACACAGTCGGGGTTTAGCCGGTATGAGTCCGGTATAACCCAGCTGCCACCCCGGGAGGCTGGGTATCCATGAGGATTACCCACTTAAAAAAAAGGGAGATACTGTCTTTGTAAACAACACACAAAAAGATAGCCAGAAGTCCCAGAACACAGAGCAACTAACACATACAGGGCAAGAAACAAACATACAGAATAAATCAGAACAATTATTTACAAGCACAAGATTCAATCATTCCACATCCAACAAATACAGGAGAATTTAATTGCAATGCGCCGCCGGAGAAATGTAAGAAGAAGAGGTAGATTAAAGTTAGCTTGTATATTATTATATATTACATCCTATAGTTTTATAGTTTATTTACTCTAATATAATACTTAATTAGTAGCGAGGACATAGATACCTTTTTTCTTGTGGGTTACAGGACGGGGTATCTATAAATACCGGCAACAGCAGCCGTGAAGGTGAAAATCACAATTTACTAATATAAAATAAAATATAATAATAAAACAAAAATACGAAAAAAGAACTAAAAAGAAAAAAATGTAGAGCTAAAAAATAGAAAATAGAACTAAAAATAAAAAAAAACTAACAAAATAAAACTCGAAAAAAAGAGAAAAAATGAAAAAAAAAACAATTGGACCAAGATTTGAACCCCGACTTCCTTCGGTCCGATTTCCCAACCGAGCTATTCTAACTTCGTAAATAGTGACAAAATTTCTCTTCGTATTCGGTCTCTTCGATCTTTATGCAATGAAAACACGGACAAAACGACATTTTCTGAAAATGAAACTTTGCTAGATCAATTTATCGCCCCCTAAACCCCCTAAATACGAAATTTCAAGAAAATCGTTGGAGCCGTTTTCGAGATCGTTGATATATATATATTTACATATATATATACAAGAATTGCTCGTTTAAAGGTATTAGATTTATCTTTTACTAGTTGACACGGCGAACTTTGTTTCGCCTAAAAGACAAAAATCTAAAATTATCAGCGTTGCTCCACTATATTATAAATGTATTATAAATAAAAACCTTTCTCTTGTATCTCTCTATCTATTAAAAAAACTACATTAAATTCCGTAGCGTAGTTTTAAAGATCTAAGCATACATAGGGACAGACAGCGGGAAGCGGCTTTGTTTTATACTATGTAGTGATTAAACAACATTAGGTATTAAACTACGAAGCATCCAAAATATTTTGAATACATTGTTTTTTCTACAAATTAGTTTGTTTTCGCAACAATTTGCCCGAAAATCCTGTTTGTTAGTCCCGTATTGTATTTTAGTCAAACAATGGCATTAATTATTTCCAATTTGTTACGCTAGACTAGGTTTAATGGAAAATGATTGTTTAGATTCTGAACTAAATATTAGTAAAATATCAAAATAGATTGAATTTAATTACTCTATTGTCCTACTACTGGGTTTTATAATATTCTGAAGATTAGTTTTGGTCCTAATCCATCGTTGAACAATCTTCAAAATTAATATAATGTTTTTTTTTGTATAGGCCTACAGAGGCACTTATAAATTGTTATCACAATATCTATCTTACACTATCACTGGATCGGAACACGACCTCAGCTGAGAATATACGGTAATAAACCCTTCGGGATTGTCTTCTTTTGTATATCAATACATAGTATAAAACAAAATTGCTTCCCGCTGTCTGTCCTTATGTATACTTAAATCCTTGAAACTACGCTATGGATTTTTATGCAGTTTGTTTTAATGGATAGAGTGATTCAAGAGGAAGGATTTTATGTATAATAAATGCAATAAAATAAAAATATTATTCCTCTAATATTTTGATAACTGATAATTTTAGATTTTTGGCTTTTAGGCGGAACGAACTACCGGGTCAACTAGTTTAAGTATATGACGCTGTAGCATATGTTTCTTCGCAATGTTTACCTATGCTAGCTAAATATGAGAAACTAAGTTACATTAAACTTTGCCTTGTACAAATTTAACACAATTAAGGTGTTGTGGTTAAGGTTGAAACAGAACCCTATTACTATGCTTCCCTTGTCTATCCGTCTGTTACAAGGCTTTATCTTTTAAAAAAGTACCTAATGCCGCAAAAAAACGTAGTATTAACCGTAAGGAATCTTTAACAAAAGTACTAAAGTTAAGAAAAAAACATAAATAATATTAGTAAAATAAAATTCCCATTCAAGTAGCCGGTATTTGTTTTAACGTAATTAAAACTCTAAACTTCTATAGCTGCTATGAAAAGAATCACTAAAAATTTTAAAAATATATAATATAATATAACCCCGCAACTTCGCCCGCGTCAAAAAAAACGATGTAACGATTTTCCCCTGGGAATAAGATATTTTCCAGTAGTAAAAAATAGGCTATATGTTAATCCAGAGTGTCAGCTAACTCCCTACAAAATTTTATGAAAATCGCTCCAGCCGTTTAGACGCGAAGAAGTAAATGCACACTCACACCGGCACACTTTTATATGAGGCGACGATCATAGTCCTCGGGAGCAACGCATCTGTGATTGACTTCAGATAGAACCCATGTTTTATATAAAGTTGATTACCGATGTCCATGGGCAGCAGTGACCACTTACCATCAGGTGGCTGCATGCTTGTTAGCTACTTCAGTCAGATAAAAAAACTCACAAACTTTTGCCTTTGTAATATAAGTATAAAGTATGATGATACGCTAGTTGCATTTGCATTTGGCCAATTATAAATATTACATTCGATTAAGAGCAGTGATAGCCTAACAAGAGCAGTGATAGTCTAATGGTTGAAACTTGCCCTCTCGAACGGGAGGTCCGAGGTTCAAACCCAGGCACGCGCCACTGATTCATGTGCGTATTATAAATTAATTATCACTGCTTTTCGGTGAAGGAAAACATCGTGAGGAAACCTACACACCCGTGAGTTCTTTAAAAAAAAAAAAAGTTCTCGGAGGTGTGTGAAGACCACCAATTCGCACTTGGCCAGCGCGGTGGACTATGGCCTAAACTCTCTCATACTGAGAGAAGACCCGTGCCCAGCAGTGGGACAATAATGGGTTGACGACGACATTCGATTGATTTTAATAGCTTGTATTGATATAATTTACCAAATACAAATCAAACGTAACAATTTAAACGAACTCGATTAAATTCTTAACATACTGTTTAATGTGACATTTAACAACGGCGGAATAAATTCCGACCAGCCGTAGATAAAGTACTGGCGAAATCTATTGCAATCTTATCAAAGCTAACATTACAGGGTCGCAACTGAACGGGGGCCGGCTGGAATATGCAACTGTGTCAAAACAAATGCTTTGTGGTCATTATTAGGCAATCTTTAATGGCATTTGTGTATTTATTGGGGCTAGCCGGGGCGTTAAGTATAGCCCAAGGTACGAATTTTAAGGGAATTCATATATTGGTATTTTTTTTTTGTTTTCGAGGGGGAAACCTTCCAAAGGTACCCGACGCCGTGGGAGTGTCGCAGGGTTATGTGGGATTTTTACCGCACTAAAACCCCCCCGGTGGCCGTCCTCGGCGCTGGAAAGGAGGAATCCGGGATCTCGAAACGACTTCAACCGGAATCCTGCGAGCGCGCTGCCCCATCGGGCTCCTCCCAGATGGGCGGCTGGGCCCACCACTCCGTCTAGTCTTTACGACGGTATGCGACCACACATACCACCGTCCTTCCCGGGATTGCCTGACCGAACGGTTCGAGCTCCCACTCTAGCCGTCTGCAACCCCGGAAGCCCCTTTTAGTCGCCTCTTACGACAGGCAGGGGATACCGTAGCCCTATTCTGACCCCGAGGCTACAGGGACGTCATATATTGGTATACAGGATTTTTTATAAAATTCTCTGTAATTGAGTATAAGTTGCTCGAGAAATTAAGAATGCTACACAGGAATAAATTTGTGGATAAAAAAAATGTGTTATTTTTTTTAACGATTTAAGTAGCAAACGACATCTGTACACATTGATATAAGACGTGAGTTCTATCTTCGTTTCGGAGAACTTCATTCCGCCTAAAAGTGAAAAATCTATAAATGTCAGTGTTTATCCACTATATTATACATGTATTATACATAAAGACCTTCCTCTTCAATCACTCTATTCATCAGAAAACTGCACTAAAATCCGTAGCGTAGTTTTAAAGATCTAAGCATACATAGGGACAGTCAGCGAGAAGCAACTTTGTTTTATACTATGTAATAATATTAAAAATGCGAGGTTTATGAGGATGTCATGTATAGGTATTTGTTGCTCTTTCACGTAAAGAAGGATGTCGATGAACAAAATAGTCGTTAACGTGCTAGACACACTTTTATATGAGGCGACCATCATAGTCCTCGGGAGTAGCAACGCATCTGTGATTGACTTCAGATAGAACCCATGTTCTGTATGAAGTTGATTACAGATATCCATGAGCGGCAGTGACCACTTACTATATGGTGGACTGCATGCTCGTTTGCTACTTCAGTCAGAAATTTAAAAAAATAGCTAACCTAACCTAACCGATTTGAGTAAATTCGTGGGAATAACCAAGTATCTAAATACATGTCACATTTTATAACAAATATAAAAGTAAGCTTATACTTGAATACCTAATATCGCGACGTGACCCAGCCTAATAGTCGGTCAGTCATTCGTTTGTGGTCACTGCGGTCAGAATGTGAACGCGCTTCGAGCGATCTAAAATATCTTTATACCATCTTATTGTGACGAAGGGTTGTCAACAGTTTTGTTTTGTTTAAGTTCTTATATTTTTTTGACATAATGTGGAAGTAGCATACAATCACTCGGTCCAACTAATTGACCACTGCCACTCTTAGATATCAGAGAGCAGTGATAGCCTAATGGTTCAAACTTGCCCTGTCAATCGGGAGGTCCGAGGTTCAAACGCAGGCACGCACCAATGATTTACGTGCGTATTAGGAATTAATTATCACTGCTTTTCGGTGAAGGAAAACATCGTGTGTGATAATAATGGGTTGTACCCCCGCCCCCTTCTTAGATTTCTGTATACCCCCTTTTCTTATCTGGGCCTAAGTTGAGGCCTCAGATAAGTATTTATCTTTTACCACACCCTTCAAAGCAGATAAAGTAGTACTTAAAACTGTCATTAGGCACAAATAGATGTCTCTGTAGTTCCGGGATCAGAATAGAGCTACGTTACCCCCTGCCTGTCGTAAGAGGCGACTACAAGGGGCTTCCGGAGTGCGGGCGACTAGCGTGGAAGCTCGAACCGTTTGATCAGACGACCCCGAGGAGGGCGGCGGTATGCCTGGCCGCATACCGTCGTAAAGACCAGACGGAGCGGTAGGCCCAGATGCTCACCTGGAAAGCGCCCGGCGGGACAACGCGTTTAGAGGACTCCGGTTGCGTTCCTGTAGAGATCCCGGAGTCCTCTTTGTAGCGCTGAGGATGGCCTCCGAGGGTTTTTAGTGGGGTAAAAATTCCACATAACCCTGCGTCGCTCCCACGGCGTCGGGTACCTTTTAAAGATTTCCCCTTGGAGAACAAAAAAAGGCACAAATAAATGTGTCGGTGATGTCCGTTGAGTAGAACCATACAGGGTTTAACTCCGCCTTTGCCTTTAAACTTGATGTTATTGGAATTTACTTCAATTTTGTTTTCTTTGTACACTGATGGTAAAAGGATAGTAAGCTAAATATTATGTACAAATTAAATTCTAACTAGTGTGGGTCTAAAGCCGTTCTATATGACCAAAAATCATTGGAATAAAAAGTTATTAATCAAAATATCCTCACTTAATATGAAGCATACTTTTAAAGATTCATAGCATAAACAGTTTCCAATGAGTGCCAATTTTTTCCATAAAACCAATCCAGAGCTGCATTACCTAACACTGCTGAAACAATATAAGAGCAGATTTGAAGTGCTATCGGAATCGCACCAAGATTTACCTTCAGACAAAACAAAATGCCAATCATTACGGGAGTTCGATTCTTTATGACACGCGACATTTCTTGTCGATCACGCGTTTACCTATTGGCACACTGTACACGCCATATCATGTCATATTTCTGCGGTTATGTCTTACATGCGTGAAATTTAATGCATGCATAATTGGTCAGCTCAAAGTTTATTTATTGCTATTTGCAAGTGACGTAAGTAGCGACCTTTAGTCAAAAGTATCTTACGTTGAGTGGTTTGCCAATCGTCTCAGTTTAAAATGTTTAACAATAGCTTATTATGTTAAGTTTATTATGTTAACTGCAGAGACTTTAAAAGTCAACAAACAAAAATTTTACTTTATAATGGTCTTGTGCGTTGTGTTTTAGAGTATTGTAGTGTAGCGTGGAACCCATTTTATAACGTGTATATCAATAGACTTGAATCTGTCCAAAAACGTTTCTTGTTTCATCTAACATACTCATGCAACTTGGCCGGAACTATGCAAAATTATACTGATCGGTTGAAATATTTCAAAATGACTTCCTTACTGAATCGAAGACGAATGCTAGACATATTATTTCTTTATAAACTTGCAAATGGTCTGCTTGACGCCCCGGAACTTCTGTCACTGCTTAATTTTGCTACTCCATTTAAATTACCTAGAGCATCCCGGTTTAGTATTTTTGAAGACAAACAATCTTATTCTAATCTTGGTCTTAATGCTCCTCTTAACCGAATTATTCGCGAATTCCGGGTAGTCACAAAACAAGTGAATATTGACATTTTTAATGATAGTATTTACAAGTTTAAATATATTATTAATAAATTCATATACAATCAATTTGGGTAACATTGAACAGCGGTGTAACTTTGAACAAAGTTGTGAAAAAAATATATTAATTTATTACATGGAAACTTCGTGTTGTTTCATTATCGTACCTGCGTAAAATTGATCGCCAAAATGTTGTTTAAAGCAATGAAAGTGAAAAAAGGTACCTGTCAATGACATAATTTAAAAAAATACCGCCTTTTCCGTAGAGAAGTTGTTGCAAGTGTTTGATGCTCCGTTTTGAAATAGCAATTATAATATAAAACTTACCGTAAACATGGTATGTTTTGGTGTTTATCTTTAAAATGTATATTGTATATTATTATTTTGAAACTGTACTATCCGTATCCCATGTTGAATTTTGCGTAAAACTGTTAAACTTTTGACGATGTCGAAATTGGATGTAATACGGGTAACTTTGAACGGTTTAAAGTTACCTGTATCATAAAAAAATATTTTTTTCGGAGGCTCAGGGTCGCTCAGCGTGCTATGGAGAGGGTTATGCTCCGAATTTCGCTACGAGACATGATTCGCAACGATGAAATCCTTAGACGAACGAAGCTTATCGACATAGCTCTCAAAATTAGCAGGCTGAAGTGGCAATGGGCCGCCACATCGCTCGTAGGACCGATAACCGATGGGGAAGAAAGGTCCTCGAGTGGCGACCATGTTTAGGCAAAAGGAGTACCGGTCGCCTTCCTACCAGATGGACCGGTGACCTGAAGAAGACAGCGGGAAACCGTTGGATTCAGAGGACACAGGACTGGTTGGAGTGGCGCCATTTAGGGGAGGCCTATGTTATGTCCATGTTCCGTCCATCCTTTTTTTTTTTTTGTTTTCGAGGGGGAAACCTTCCAAAGGTACCCGATGTTCCGTCCATCCTATGGATGGATGGAATAAATAATAAAAAAAAAACTAGTATCTTATTTTACCACCAAATTGATCGACCTTGATTCATATGGCAAGACCAAGTTGTCTATTGTATTTATATATCAAAATAAATGTATTTTTTATAGATTTGGTTTTAATTAACAAAAATATGTTAATTAATTTTATTCAGACCTTAAAATATTCGATGAATGACGGATTTTATATCCTCAAAAAATTATATTCAAAGTTACCCAAAACTAAGGATAACTTTGAATTTGAGTTTTAGGGGTAATTGTGGATAGTTTAATTGTTTTCTCCGTAAATTTATTGTGTTAGATTAATAAACCAGCTAAAAAGGACACTATTCATTTAATAAAAACAAGGTGCAATAAATATAAAACAGATTATAATATCACAAATATTGTAAAAAATGTTCAAAGTTACCCAAATCGAGTTTATCATAAAATATGTTGACATATAAAATCTGTTTAATTTAAATTAAATTTAATTTAATTTAAATTTAATTTAATTTTAATTTTATTCCAGAAAAAATGTTTCTTTTCTTTTATTTATTACTATTGTTATTATCATTTGACTTACTTGTTACTCGCTCCTTTTTGCAAGCAGTCTTCGCCTATAAATGTAGTTGCACTTAGCTTTTCCGTATTGTATAATTGTGTTATTTTTATATTTTATTTGGTGTAAACTATGTAGGTGATCAAAATAAATAAATAAAATAAAAATAAATAAATAAATTAAGTTGTAATTTATTACAGAGAATTTAAATGGCCAAACGACTATAATTACAGAAGATAAAATTTATTATTATTCCTTATCAAAAGCAATGTAATTAAATCGTTATTTTGTATGGTGCATATGCTTCGGTTGGTCACAAAACACCAACATATATATTTTTTTAAACACGCTTTCTACATTCATAGCCCCACACTAGGATTTTCTCCTGTGTCGTGGGTACACATGGACACACGGACACACATGGCATGGACACACACAAGACGAATACACAAACACCTAAATCCAGAACATGAATCTAAACTCATCATTCAGATACCTGTGTGGCCGGGAATTGAACCCGGAACCCATTGCGCGGCAGACCGGTATGGTAACCGCTGCGCCACGCGGGTCGTCGAATTTTAATGCTTAAAAGCTCCACGCAAAGATGTTCTGTGTTATAGAACTTGTAGATGCTACGGATACACACAAAAATAAACATATAGACCCAGAACACACCCAATTGCATCACTCAAGCGCCACTAAGGTATTTATTACGGATAAAGTTAATGTATGTATAAATTCGGGTACGATTTATCCTTGGAAGTATTTTTTATAACACAAACAAATGTTCTTGGAGTCTACTGGACGGTAAGTGGCCAATGCCACCATGCCATCTGTTATCGATTCCAGATACAGTCAGACTGACGGTCTCTCCGGAGGTTTAGTACAGATGTGTGTGACTATATATAGGACTACCTAGAAACTAATTTACAAGTTGGTACAACCAGTGTACTTCGACTGGGAAAGTACTACCGCCACACCTATTTCTAGCGTGAAGCATTAGAAGCGATAGAAGGGTGTGGTTGCAAGCACTTCAGATTCACTTCACTTGACTTCAGATGGAACCCATGTTATGTAGGAAGTTGATTACAGGTGTCCATGAGCGGCAGTGACCACTTACCATTAGGTGGACTGCGTGCTCGTTTGGTACTTCAGTCGGGTAAAAAAATAGTAAAGTGTCGAATAAAGTCTCCCTTAGCACACCCCTAGCCAGAGCTCAATAGCTTAACACTGCGTTACTTGGTAATAGTAGCGAAGATAAGTAGGGCGGCGTAGGCGTACCTAAAGGGTACTTGCACCCTTAAACTTAGTACTTAGTAACTTAGAATACACCCGTATTCCAAACCAATCCGGCAAGACACAATTCTGTTTTTGGTTGATTTATACGGGGCAGTGAACAGTAACCATCAAGTTAACTTGACCTCGCTGACCACTGCAAGCTCAAACTTTACGTTGATATATGTAAGTCGTTAGTAAGAAATAATGACTATAGTACCTTTTTTGTTATCGAGGGGGAAACCTTCTAAAGGGAGCCGTCGCCGTGGGAGCAACGCCAGGTTATGTGGTATTTTTACCTGACTAATTTAAATCTTTTGAATCTTAATTTAACTTTTCATTGAAAACAGATAAACATTTCAATTTTATTTATTTACTCAAACAATCGAGGCCGCCTTCAGAGAACAATGCAACTGTATGCAAAGAAACGCCCGCAGGGCTTACATCTGCATCGCTTATCGATCGCATATCTCCTCTATCTCATATCTCCATCATAAATTGATATAACTTTTCGCTAAAAGAGATCGCAATCACGTTATTAATAAATAAGCTTACAAGCCTGCCTTTTAAATCTAACTACTCATGTTTATTTTAGTCCCTTTGCGCTATAAAGAGGCAGTAATATTGCATGCCCGATATCATGCATGCGGTCCCTTATTACTCGTACATCGCCGCTTCTTGTACTGCAATTTAGAGAAAAAATACTTCAGAGTAATTTGTGTCAACCGCGCTGAAATATAAAGGCAATTACGGAAAAAATCTAGGCCCATCTCGGAGCTTGCTTCGTAGTTCGCTCTGCCTTACTAGTATCGACAATTTCATGTTTAACCTCGCCAAATTTTGTGCGGAGGGAAATAGTCGTTACGTTTCAGACTTAAAGGTTAGCACGCGGTGTTTTGTCGGCAAATGTAATGTTGTCACGTGGTCGCATAGCGCACGAGACATGTCCCAAGACATTACACGATCGTACGAAAAGGAAAAAACAGAAATAGCTCAGGCACGGTCCTTCACAAGCAACATGTCTACAAACGCATAACGCATCGATTGACGCGCATCGTATACCAAATTGGGCTTTAGTCGAAGCGTATAGGGCTGTGTTTCGATGGTTGAGTGGATGAGTTATTGCAAGGTATTGCATAAAATAATTTTATTACCATTCACGGTTATTATCCTAGGTTGGAGCTATTTTAGGACGTGATGGGGAACAACAATGACCTCTAATGGCGTCGGCTTGGAGCCATTATCTCGCGATATTACGATATTTTTAGCGGCGAAATAAAACAGCGTTCCTGCGACGGTCCGATGACTGGTTGTCATCAATCATTGCGAAGGAGGCTTTTATTCGTCAGTATTGGAATAGCAACATATCTACTTACTTAACGTAGAGTTGAACTTGACTTGATTATTTGCAGCGTAAAGCTCTTGCGTTTCGGTGGAAGGGTATTACCGGCCCATGTTCGTATTAAGCGAACATCGTAGGTACCTCTAAATAGTAGAAGGTAGAAGGTGGTATCCACCAATTCGCACTTGGCCAGGTGACTATGGCCTAAAACTCTCTAATTCTGAGAGTTGACCGCGCCCAGCAGTGGGACAGTAATGGGTTGACGAGAGAAGGTGGTAGAACCATTGTAGTTCGACCGGGGAAGTACCACCGGCACACCTATTTCTAGTGTGACGCATTTCTTGCGTTTCAATGGAAGGGCCGGCACACTTTTATATGAGGCGACCATCATAGTCTTAGGAGTAACAACGCATCTGTGATTGACTTCAGATAGAACCCAAGTTCTGTATGAAGTTGATTACAGATGTCCATGTGCGGCAGTGACCACTTACCATCAGGTGGGCTGCATGTCCGTTTGCTACTTCAGTCAGATAAAAAAGTAACTAAGAATTTATGATGTAATGCACTAAGGACCCCTATTCTGTATATTGCTTGCAGATGTACGTCTGCCGCTTTAATCATACCAAAAAAAAACAAGTTTTAGGTTATTTAGCAAATTATCTGATAATGCGGATGGTCGGTCCTTATTAACATGCTAACATAATCGTTTTTCTGTTTTTCTGGGTTCTTCAAAAATATAGTACTTCATTAATACTTTACATCCTCTGTAACTACAATTGATTGAAGTACCACCGCCACACCTATTTCTAGCGTGAAGCATTCCTTGCGTTTCGATGGAAGGGTGTGGTTGTCGGCACACTTTTATATGAGGCGACCATCATATTCCTAGAGAGTAGCAACGCATCTGTGAATGAATTCAGTTGGAACCCGTGTTCTGTATGATTACAGATGTTCATGGGCGGCGGTGACCACTTACCATCAGGTGGATTGCATGCTCGTTTGCTACTTAAGTCAGATAAAAAAAAATACACTACCAGCGCATAGGAACACGCCTATTTATATTTAAATACATTAACATATGTCGTTGCTACGTACAGTTATATACAAATGCATAATGTAACGCAATATGTGTTGCACAGTGCACCGGTGACCTCACGAAGCCGTACGAAGCAAGGAAACCTCGTGGATTCAATAGTACTACTACAGCTAATAACGCCAATCACACGTGTTATACGTGAGCGATGCAAGGCGAAAATTTAGACAATAATTACTACAATAATATAATGCACTACAACCACAACTATCGGTACACTACAACCTTTTTTAGAACGAAGTCACTTTAGTACCTACGTAATTCCTTGTACACACAAAAAGGACAAAAAATCTTGGAAATATCAAGAACATTACTATGTTGTAGCTGCATGAGGTAATGGCGGCATTTGGTGATAAAATGACTTCAAATCGCTGAAATTTGTCGATGCGAAAATTTAATAATAAAAATTGTCATTCAATGATGATAGTAAGTAAGAGCAGTGATAGCCTAATGAGAGCAGTGATAGCACTCTCTATCGAGAGGTCCAAGGTTCAAACCCAGGCACGCACCACTGATTTATGTGCGTATTAGAAATTAATTATCACTGCTTTTCGGTGAAAGAAAACATCGCGAGGAAGCCTACTCACCCGAGAGGTCTTTAATAAGAAAGTTCTCGGAGGAGTGTGAAGTCCGCCAATTCGCGCTTGGCCAGTGCGGTGGACTATGGCCAAAACCCTCTCATTCTGAGAGACAACCCGTACCCAGCAGTGGGCCAATAATGAGTTGATGAGATGATAGTAAAGCGGGCTGACAGGGTGGACCGTGGGCAGCCAAAAGAGGCTTGTGCGTCGCGGATTGTCAACCCCTATTATTCGTATATGTAAAACAATAAATACCTAATTGAAATGTTTTTCAATAAACAATTTTCCCTTTTGATTTTTTTCGCTTATAATCTTTGTTTCACCAACGAAGACGAAATATTATTTTAAAACAAGTACGGTATAATAAACGAAAATAGTAAGTCATTGCCCCTACTTTCAGATTGAAAAGTATCAATTGGTTTTCTTTGAACACCTTAGCCCTAGCGCATACATAAAATATTTCTGAAAAAAAGTTGTATAAACATCGAACGACGACTTAATCATCGTATACTGAACAGAAATCATCCAGAAGAAGTCCAAATTCATTAATTTAGATGCTCCTAGGAAAACACCTAATTAATTTTCTTTTACGTAGACGGATAATACATTACTAAAATTAATTTTCGAATCTATTCTCAGAATGCATCCTAACTTTCATTCCGGCCATCACACCGAGAGAACCTTTTACGGGCTTCACACAATAGCTGAGGCTGTATTCTACTAAGTTTTTGTGACTTAGGTCTATTTTTTGTAGACGTTTATCTTTCAAAAAAAGGAGAAGTTTTACTTTGACACACATATACCATTAAAATCTTATTAATAATATAATCTTACTTATAAAAAGTTTTGTAATTTTTCAGGATGGATATTGTTTGTTACTTCTTAATGCAAAAATCACTGATCAAATTTTGACTAAAGACATTATATATTATATTAACTTTATGTTATATCCATGCTTAACCAATAGCTTAGCAGTGCGTACAGAAATGTAATGCAAAAAATCCTAGAAATTCCACTAACTATGCATTCGTTGTATAGGTAGGAAGCTGTTGTATATTATTATGTGTACGTAGATCTATATTTTTCTCGTAATAAAGATTCATGCGCACTGATTCGGCCGTGTTCTTATTTTATTTCGTTAAATATATCCAAATATCTTACTGGCGACGATAAACTGTATTATACCGTAATTTGGATTAAAATAGTGCTAAAGTAAAATTGAACAGTTTGATTTACCCACTATGTAATGAGGTTTATTAGAATTAGAAAGTGACAAAACGAATCGCTTCTTGAAACCCAGGATATGTCTCTTCCACTCTTGTCCACCCGAAAGGCGGATTCGGTACGTTACTGGCTGTAGACAAAATAGTTTAATACTTATCATCTATTAAAGAATATATAAAACATGTAGAGTTATAAGTATTCTCTGCTAATCAACCGTCAAAACCAACTTAGTATGAACATTATGTCTGCTTTTTGCTCAACAAAGTTGTTAGCAGAATAGCGCCTCCATGTATAATTGCATTTCCTTGCAGCGGGACGATGCATTAGATATGCGCCGCATAAATGATTCCCTTTGTGCTTTCCACGGTATATTTAGCTTGCTTTTAGGACAATTTGGCTATTGTTCACCTATTTCTGTCAAAACAGCATTACGAATTTACAGCCTTTGATATCCATCTCTAACAAAAACGTGTAATAACTGTAACTGTCAGTTTATTTTTCAAATCAAATCTTTTTTGCGGAAAAAAAATCTTACATAAAAGATATTTTCTTTATATGCTCGCTGCCAAAAAGCACATAATCAATAAAAAGTTCAATATTATATATAAAATACACAGGAAACAAATAAAAAAATTAAGTCTCCATATTAAAAAAATCGCTATCTAATTATTGTAAACGAATATACACGTAAGTATTGTGTTCGATATAATAATATCTATCTGATACCGATGACTAGGGTCATCATAAAATTCGTCGTTAGAATATGAATAAAAACTTGAAAAATCGAAGAATTAGAAACAAAATTCAAAATTAAGTATGAATCATTTTGAGTATTTTATTTAACATTACCAATCATACGATGTTTTTGATAAAGTTTATTTCCCCGATTTAAACAAGTGTGTTCTGCGCCAAACCCCTTCTTCAAAACCCTTAGAGGTATAGACCTCTAAGGGTTTTGCCAACAGTCATCAAATGTCAAATCAAAAATCAAAATGTTAATAGTAAAAGCCCTTAATCGCCTTCCACGACAAAGAAGAGGGAGAACTATTCTGGGCCAATACCACACGGCTTGAAGGTACTTTGCTGGTAGTTTAAAGTGCTGGAATCCTTTGGGATTGTACTTCAGAAGTATCACTGCCACATTTGTTTTTAGTGTTTTTACCTAATAATAACAGCGACAAGCGTTGATGTTTTCTGGTCTGTATGGCGAGGCACAGTTATCCGAGGCGTTCCGAATTAGTCTGTGTACCTCTGATCAGCATATTTGTGTTCAATTTCAGGTAGTACTCTGAACATTAGAAATATCCATGGGCGGCAGTAGCTACCACCATCAAGTAAGTGGCCACTGCCGCCCATAGGTTTGCTATTTTGTTTGCTACTATCATAAAAATAAATTCCTTACAGACAGAAGTCAGTAACTTTTATTTGAACTCATCGTTAAATTAGTTGCACTGATCGAGTTAAGACAATTTACTGGATACGTATAGTTATTCAGACCAATTACTCAAGTACAATCGCATTTTTAAACAAATTATAAGACTCGTAACGATCTTAATTATCTCGTCAGCTAAAATGGTTAACCTTTAAGGCAACGATAACCAACAAAAACGCTTGTAAAGCTAACAATCCGTCATTAAATGGACTAATAATACCGTACAGATAAAGCTGTATTCACATCTACTGATGTATAATGAGTAACAGGCATTAAAATATTATAAAATTGGCTTTTTCCCGCGGTTCTGCTTTGAACACGTTTACCACGGTAGTAAGAATCCTATCTATACTAATATTAAACATAAAGAGGAAAACTTTGTATTTTTTGTATGTTTGTTATAAATTAACTTGAAAACTACTGAACCGATTTAAAAAAATATTTTACCATAAGAAGGCTACATTATCCCGGAGTAACATACGCTATTTTTATTACTAGAATAAATAAGGGAACCTTGCTTTAACTTCAGTAACGTTAATCAAGGTGTAAAAAAATTGGTTAAAAATTTATTTCATCACATACGCTGCGGTACCTATTGATAATAAAACAAAAATGTTCTACATTATAAGAGAACATATCAATATCTTTGACCTTGCTGCTGGTTCTTGTGTGGAATAACTACGAAACAATGGAAAGTCACGTATATTTATTTGCATTTTAAAAATGCACAGATAATGCAGTCTATATGGTTAGTGGCTACTGCAGCAGCGTTTGACACAGCTGTTAGAAGTGGAGAGTTAGTGCCTCAGAAACTGAACAACAAAAGGTTTGTACCTTCATAATTTGCCTGACAGCGATTTTTTTTATCTGACTGAAGTAGCAAACGAGCATGCAGTCCACCTGATGGTAAGTGGTCACTGCCGCCCATGGACATCAGTAATCTACTACATGCAGAACATGGGTTCCATCTGAAGGCAATCACAGATGGGTTGCTACTCCCGAGGACTATGATGGTCGCCTCATGTGAAAGTGTACATCATGTGTGTGATTTATGAGTGGGTGTCAGTAGTTTTCGAATTTTGCACTTATGCTGTGTCCCTAATAGTGTATGTGGATGTGCATAGAGCTTAAGTCAGCACTTCACATCTGCGCAACAAAGCCAACAATCAGATGAAAAACTTGAATGGCTTGTAACGAGGAATATCGACGAGCAAAAAGATTCGGTGTACCGACACTTGGGAGGGGCTCAATACATTTATCAACGAACATTTGTAAAGGCACGCACGTTCACATCTTAAATCGCAGTGAATCTTTCTTTCAGGTGTTTAATGTGCGTTCATACACAATAGGCAAATAAAAATATTTCGCCTCTTTACAAGAACAACGTGTTATCTTGAAAACTACAATTTTTATTTGAGGCTAATTGTTGAGGTACACAAAATAAAATTCCTTAAAATGAATGGACTTACACAGATCTAACACGGTCATTATAAATATTACCTAATGGCTTACCGGCTTTGAAAAAAATATGATAATTATGAATTTTAGCAAAGAAGGTCAATTAGTACTTGCTACGTTGTTGTAGCAAATAGGCGATTTGTCACAATTCGACGGGTTTGTTTTATCTATGACGACAAAATCAAAATCGGTTTTATATGTAGACTCAATGATCAATCTTTACGAATTCGCTAATTTAAGGTGGTAGAACCAGCTTAGTTCGACCGGGGAAGTAGCACCGCCACATCTATTTCTAGCGTGAAGCAGTTCTTGCTTTTCGATAGAAGGGTGTGGTTGCCGCCATGATGGTCGCCTCATGTGAAAGTGTCCTCAGGAGTAGCAACGCATCTGTGATTGACTTCAGATGGAACCCATGTTCTATATGAAGTTGATTAGAGATGTCCATGGGCGGCAGTGGCCACTTACCATCAGGTGGACTGCATGCTCGTTTGTTACTTCAGTCAGATAAAAAAAAATCGATATTCTATTCCACTACTTTCATTAAAATATTGTTTATATAAAAGGACTTAAAGACATCGAAAATGAAAATGAAAGTTATACAATACTATTTGAAACATTTCGGCAAAAGTATTTCTATGAACTTTATCCGTTATTATTTTCATACACAATAGTACGGCTTTCTTTTGTGCACCTAAAACTCGAGGAGCACTCGTTCTGTATTTCAATAATTATTTTAATGTGAAAAACTGTATCAGGTCAAGTATTTTGCTGTGTTTATAGTTGCAATTCATAACATGCATTGGCAGTAAAATTTTAGTTTATGCCGAAAGAAAAACTGCGGCGCTGCGCATGCCCAGAACATAACGATGACAATGTTAGCAAAGAAAATTGAAAATTACTTTAATTAACGCATTCCTTTCTTTTACCCGATTGCGTAACGAGGGTAAATGTTTTTAGAGCGTATGTTTGTATGTATTTATATATACCAATTCGCACTTGGCCAGCGCGGTGGACTACGGCCTACAACTCTCTCATTCTAAAAGAAGACCCGTGCCCAGCAGTGGGACAATAATGGGTTGACGACAACATGTATGTATATTAATCCTACTTTGTACGTAGTTTGGTTTATATAATGATAAATTATAAATTTAAAATAATAAATATCTATTAACACCTACTAAGAATAGATGATATAAATTATTATATATAAAACCAAACACACTTTTTTTTCTTTTTTGTCAAGGGGGAAACTTTCAAAAGGTAAGCCGTGGGTTGATTTTTAAAGCACTAACCACCACCGCAAAACCACCGCGGTGGCCGTCCTCGGCGCTACAAAGAGGACTTTGGGCTCTTCAAAGGAACGCAACCGGAAAAAGCTCAAACTAGTGAATGGACCATTTATAAAAAATATACATTTTAACACTTATCTTACTATATTGTCACAAATGCCTAAAAAGTGTCAAATTAAAATTATTAAAAAACAAATATTTTTTTAGTTACAACTTTCCCCTTCCTTAACTTTAACCATTATAATTGAATGATAGATGTGAAGAGTCCCCTTAACTACATGTTTATTTTATTTGATCTGCCAAGAGTAATTGTTTGTTTCTTATTGACGGAGAAAAATGACTCTCTTTAAGCTGATAATGGACTCCATTAAATTCTGAGAAAAGCCCTAAGCACATTATCCTCGTAGTATTTTAAGTTTTGTAGAAGTCAATTGGCACCTTTTTATCTCCCACTGCTGGGCGTGGGTCGGAGGCTGGAAGCCCATCACACTTTCTTTACTTTCTTTTTAAAGGTGGTAGAACCAGGTGTAGTTCGACCGGGAAGGTACCACCGCTACACCTATTTCTAACGTGAAGCATTCCTTTCATTTCGATAGAAGGGTGTGGTTGCCGGAACACTTTTATATGAGGCGACCATCCTAGTCCTCGGGAGAAGCAACGCAACTGTGATTGACTTCATATAGAACCAATGTTCTATGTAAAGTTGCTTACAGATGTCTATGGGCGGCGGTGACCACTCACCATCAGGTGGATTGCATGCTACTTCATTATTATAAAAAAAACTGATAATGCAATATTGTTCAGTGTATAGCGAATTAGCGCATTTTAATAGCAATACTTCCATCCTCCTATACGAACACGAGACGCTACGCGAGGCTATGAGTTTTCTAAGGAGCAAACAAGCAGTTAACTGTGGTCAATGCCATGGATTTCTGGCATCTCCCACGCATACGACCAAGTACGTAAACACACGCACATGCATGCACGTACGCATTCACGCATGCCTGCACACACACAGTCATAAATGTAAGTATGCTTTAATGCTATATTTTCTCATATCCATGCATTCGTACAAATATGTGGTCCATACAGTTACAAAGGAGTCTTAATCACCGCGCATTCCACGTCATTCCCTGGAGCGCAGTATCAGACGGATGCGGGAGCCCTCAACATGCTATTTTGACCCTTATTGTAACTAGAATACAGCCAATTTTAGATCAAAATCCGGTAACACGTAACACGGTTAGCGGGCATAGATGCAATTGTGAGTGGACAGCAGATATTCAAGGCACGATAAATGTAAGCTTTCAAGGGTTTATTTATTATTGGATGATTTATTTTATAATTAAAATGACAAACAAGTTGCAGGTTCTTTTGTTTTGTTATGCGCGTGCGGGATGTGGGGATATGCACTTTGTTATGAGTTTATTTTATACTAGTGACCTGGCGAACTTCGTTCCTCCAAAAAGTGAAAAATCTAAAATTATCAGTGTTCCTCTACTATATTAGACATATGTGTATTATACATATCTATTATATGTATGTATCATATGTATTATGCATAAAAACCTTCCCCTAGAATCCCTTTATCTATCAAAAAACTGCAATAAAATCGGTAGCGTAGTTTTAAGGATCTAAGCATAAATAGGGACAGACAGCGAGAAGCGACTTCTTTATTAACCGACTTCATACTATGTAGCGAAGATTGAAGTAGCAAACAAGCACTAAAGCACTAGTCACCAATAAATGGATTTCACATTTATTGGTGACTAGACACTGCTACTAATGGACATAATTATGTGAACAATTTCATTTGGAATGGGGATTTTTTGAGGTCAATGACAGACGCGTACTTCAAAGGACGAAGATAAACATCTCGCTGTTCTCCAGGTGCCTAAGGTCGCTTAGCCCGCAGTTGTTTTTAGCAAATTTTATACAGTGTACATTCTAGCATTTTTAATACTTAGTCATCCGTCACAACGGTCGAAATTCTTTTTTTTTTTTATTTGACTGAAGTAGCAAACGAGCATGCAGTCCACCTGATGGTAAGTGGTCACTGCCGCCCATGGACATCTGTAATCAACTTCATACAGAACATGGGTTTAATCTGAAGTCAATCACGGATGCGTTGCTACTCCCGAGGACAATGATGGTCGCCTCATGTGAAAGTGTGCCGGCAACCACACCATTCTATCGAAACGCAAGAAGTGCTTCTAACGAGAAATAGGTGTAGGTGTGGCGGTGGTACTTCCCCGGTCGAACTACACTGATTCTACCACCTCGATTTCGACCGTAATTTAACTCAAAAACTAAACTTCATACAGTTTAGGACTGTACTGTAGCAAATATATTTCTCAAATTGAATTATATTGTATTGATTTGTCATTTAAAAGTAAAAAGAGGTTTGATTAACTAAGCTGCATTTAAAGCAATAGCTGAGATTTTGACAAAACATCTGACATTTTTGACATTATGAGATTTCACAGTAAGACGTGAATGTTTATTCCGTTTTTATTTATGTGTTTGTGTCAAATGCAAGCTAGTATGTGTTATGTGTTTTTAGTTGACTTTATGTATGTTTTATGCATTATTTGTAAAAAAAATAGCATTGCGCAATCCTTCTCTACATCAACTATAGTGCGTTATTTCATATTCCTCAATCCACGCCAAGTATCTTAAAAACGGATCACAAGTTTTTGCTTCATGTATTAACATATAGATAGATAACATTACTAGTACGAATACACAAAATGTGTCAAGCGCTACATCTATGGTAGACTCTACGGTAGAGTATGTCGTGATTTTATAACATTTGCTTTCTTTTTTCAAGCTACGAGAATCTAAGTTAAAGTATGTCACAACCTCCTAACGCTTTGTTAAAACAAAAATTCTTCAAACTCTACATCTAGAGTCTATGATAGAGTATGTAACTAGCGGATGCTTCGCGTAATTACAGGCGCCACACCGCAGCTATAAAATTCGCACACCGCCGCGCCGGGACGTGCGCTCTACCGGGATATATGGCGCCATAAGGACTCGGTTCATCTTCTCTACCTCATAAAACTCTATACTATCTCAGACACACAACTTAAACGAGTGGATTAAGAAACTTGTAAATATTTTTATACAAATAAGCTCACAGTCCAACTATCTGTCTGTGAGCGACTTCATTAAAGAACCGGTGTTCTATCTTAAGTCAATCACAGGTAAATTACTCCTCCCAAGGTTTAAAGTGGTCACTTCATATGAATTTTTTTAAGGTGGTAGTCAAAATCGGTTTTATATGTAGACTCAATGATCAATCTTTACGAATTCGATTAATTTAAGGTGGTATAACCAGTGTAGTTCGACCGGGGAAGTAGCACCACCACATCTATTTCTAGCGTGAAACATTCCTTGCGTTTCGACAGAAATATGTGGTTGCCGGCACACTTTCACATGAGGCGACCATCATAGTCCTCGGGAGTAGCAACGCATCTGTGATTGACTTCAGATGGAACCCATGTTCTGTATGAAGTTAATTACAGATGTCCATGGGCGGCAGTGACCACTTACCATCAGGTGGACTGCATGCTCGTTTGCTACTTCAGTCAAATAAAAATAAAAAAATGAGCCGTCAACATATTATATGTAATGTAATAGAGCATACGAAAAGATTATGAAAATTTCTCCTTCAAAAGTTTCATCCGTGTCGATAATATATTTGCTATGTGTAATTTCACTTTTAGGAAAATGCAATTTTGTTCAATGCACTAAGAAAGGTTTTTGAAAATTCGTTTTCAAAAAGGGTTTAAAAGGGACTAAAAAACATAGTATTACTTTCCAAAATATAACATCGATTTCTACAGCTTTATGACAGTTTTTCATAAAATACAGATAATATTTATTATAACTAATTTCCTAATGGTGTTTATTTAATGACGTTACGAGACAAAAGTTGCTTACAAAAGAATATCTTAAAATAATATATTCTCTATACACCTTTTTTGATAGCAGTGTCAATAACCTTCGGCCAGATCCCAGTTTTCAGTGGCACTCCTGAAAAATTAAGTCAAGGAGATCGCCCTAGTCGAGAGGTATCTCTCGTGAAAGCTCTTGAATCGCTTTACAGCTCGAAATATTGTTTGTGAACTAAAAACGTGTTAGAAATAAAATACGAACCGTAGCAATTTGATCACATGTAGCCTTACATGTTGTTTTTGTGAACAAGGTTATGGTTGTAACTAGTTGACCCGGCGAAGTAGTTTTGAGTAAGAAGATATAGAGATAGATTGAATTGCATCAAATTATATGTGACCGATAAATTTCTAATTTGCAATAACGGTGCATAGGCAAAGAAAGATACAGATTTTTGATGTTATTTTATTTCTTACTAGTTGACCCGGCGAACTTCGTTCCGTCTAAAAGTCAAAAATCTAAAATTATCAGTGTTCCTCCACTATATTATGCATGTTTTACTTATAAAAACCTTTCTCTTGAATCACTCTATATATTAAAAAACTGCAATAGAAACCGTAACGTAGTTTTAAAGATTTAAGCATATTTAGGGACAGACAGCGGGAAATGATGATCATATTGTATTTATGTCAACTTATTTAACTATAAGTTAAGCTACACAAACCGTGTTATAACTTTCAGTTCAATAGATCATTTCAAGTAACTATCTTAATAATATGTAATAAATGTAATAGAAGTAACAGTGGACTCGACTTTACGGTGAGTGGTCAAACCGACTTTGACATCTAAAATCAACCCTTACTTATTACAATTGCTACTTAACATAATGATAAATTAGATAGGTCTCTCGAAACCCCATAACGTGAAAATCTCCACTAGGAGGCCTCGGTAAAATAAACCTTTACTCATCGTAGAGTAGAAGACCGCGATGTATATACTAGCCAATCGAAGTCCGGCATAACCCACTTACTCTCACGAAAAAGTATCCATAATGGATTTTCAAAAATACCTCTTACGCCAAGCTATATCAATCAAATCAAGTAGACACCTGCATATGCATAGCCTAAATAAGTCATGAACCGATAAGTAAACCAGCGACGAATGCCGAGGTGTGTGCCACCGACGAGTAGCCACGAGCCACCGACCGCATCCGCACCGGATTTCCACGGAAACCGACCGGACCGTTGAGGGAGCGTACAATTAACTTGCCGATAAGTTTATTTACTTGGTAGAACCACGAAAATCGTTAGGTATGTGATTTAGCAAATAATTAAGCCATAAACATTAATATAGATCATTAATTTAAAAAATAGTAATAGTAGTAGTTAACATTAAATTACCAAACCAATCCGCAATATAAAATTGTAACTAGTTCTTGCCGAATTTCTTTTATGTGGCTGTCTAAATATTAAAGCAGATTACAATTATTTACCCCTCGTTCCCCTTGTCAGCAAAGGTAAGCAAAGCTCTAACCTCATGCTTACGTAAACATTTTTCAATTAAAAATATATTTTTTGTACAGTATTGTAAAAAAGCAAATAACTAGCGATGCGAAGCAAAACAAAGACCTCCCCTCCCCCAATAGTGCTTACGTAATACTTGAACAGCCCCTATAAGATTGTTATAGATAATGAGAATGCAGTCCACCTGATAGTAAGTGGTCATGACCGACCATAGACATTTGGCAGCAATTTCATGTAATATAAAGATTCTGTCGAAAGTCAGTCGTAACTGTGTTGCTACTGCAGATGTTAACATGGTCGCGTCATATTAAAGTGAGCTGGCAACTAAACTTTTCCACTGAAAAACAAAAAGTGCTTTACGTTAGAAATAGGTTAGGTGATGGTACCTCCCTGGTCGAACCGTACACGTCTTACTACGTTCCATCCATCCATTTATCAGCCCTTTGATGTCCACTGCTGGACGTAAGCCTCCCCTAAATGGTGCCACTCCAATCGGTCCTGTGCCCTCTTATCCAACGGTTTCCCACGGTCATCGGTCTATCGGCCTAAACGTGGTCGCGACTCGAGGACCTTTCTTCCCCATCGGTTATCGGTCCTTCGAGCGATATGGTGTACTACGTTCTAAATATCATCAATTTATTATGTAAAGAGCAAATGCTACGAACCAATAAATTGTCTATGTTTGCTGACAAGCAATAAAATATAAGCCAGCACTATAAAAATAGACTGATACACAAACAAATATAAGTATGTATTATTTCTGGCAAGGAAACTTAATCCTCAGTATCGGATATAAAAATTGGGATAGACAAATGGTAACAAGACGCCTATTTCAGCAGGATTCGTGATTGATACCGAATGCCTTGGAAATATACGAAAATGTATTCCAACATTCTGATATTTCGATGTCGTTTTGTATAGCTATGTTTATCCAACTGATGTTTTTATTTCACCTAATCTCACTAAAATACTTCGTTGATTTCTATTATTTTAAAGATAGATATTATCGTTGATAGAATTTTTCACGGTACGGCAGCAACACCACAACCGAACCTATATCTTTTTTCAGTTCAGAATGTAGTAACACTACTTTCGTCTCGTCTACCCATTATTGTCCCACTGCTGGGCACGGGCTTTGTCTCAGAACGAGAGAGTTATAGGCCATAGTCAACCGCAGCGGCCAAGTGCGGATTGGTGGACTTCACACACCTCCGAGAACTTTCTTTTAAGAACTCTCGGGGTTTCCTCACGATGTTTTCCTTCACCGAAAAGCAGTGATAATTAATTTCTAATACGCACATAATTTTAGAAAAATCAGTGGTGCGTGCCTGGGTTTCAACCTCGGACCTCCCGATCGAATGGGTAAGTTTCAACCATTAGGCTATCACTGCTCTACGAATCCATCAGGTGTAATGCATGGCTTACTTTTTTTATATTATGATATGAAAAGAAAATAAAATTGATAAAAGAACTTGTTTAAAAATACACAAGACCACGTCCAAAGCGTCATAAAACTAATCCGAATTACAAATCAGTATTACAAAGTTAGAATACTAAGTATTACTTATAATACGCCGAACGCTTTAACAAAGCAATCACGTCTACCAGCTATGCACTTTCCGTTTTTATTGTTATCTTCTCATCATAACAATATTGTAACAATAGACCTAAATGCCGGGTATGCCCAACAATGGGCATGGGTTCCCGTGGGACTGGCGTGATCCCGCCGCAATGGGAAATAGAAATTTGCAGACAATAAACATATTTGAACGGATTGTATCGAAGAAAAGTGATTGCGATCTTACAGTGAAGTGAGCTGTATAATTTAACATTTGTGTAAAGTGTAACATTATACCTTTTATATAATTTGTATATCTACGAGTAGTATATAAAATTCTCGTGTCACAGTTTTTGTTGCCAAACTCATCCGAAACGGCTTGACCGAATTTTACCAAATTTTATATGCTTATTCAGTAGGTCTGAGAATCAGCCAACATCTATTTTTCATACCCCTTAAGGGTTGTCCACCCTTAACATTTTTTTTTATTTTTTATATGGCAAAACAACGTTTGTCGGGACCGCTAGTTATACATAATATTCATATATATTTAATCCATTCCATGTATCTATATCTATACTAATAAGAGGAAAACTTTGTATTTTTGCATTTTTGTATGTTTGTCATGAATTAACTTAAAAACTACTGAAACGATTTTAAAAATTCTTTCACCATTAGGAAGCTACATTATCCCTGTGTAACATAATTTTAATTACAAAAAATGTAAGGAGTTATTGCTAAAACTTGAGTAACGTTATTCAAAGTGTCAATAATTTTGCTCGAAAAAAAAATGTCATTGTTTATAGAAGAGAACATATCAATACCTACGAAAAACTTGGAAACCGCCGGCGCCCAATGATCAGTGTACCCTTACGCAAAGCAGTCGTCGCAAATTTTAAAGAGTCTACTATCGGAATAGCATCAACACTCACTGCTGACTATGACTATTGACCATACCCCACTACGAAAGGGACAGACATGTCCAGGAGTAGTGATCAAATTTATTCATCAAATATATGATCAACCATTGTTGAATATACATTATAGTCTTCGGGGACGAAGTCGCGAAGTGCTAATCATTCATAAAACAGAAAATGCTAAAGGGAAAGGATCGTTTTTAGGAAATACGAAAGCCGACTTCAAATGAATAACAAACTAAATAAAAAGGTTCTTTTCAGGAAACAGTATTGGTTTGCCTGAAATGAACCTTTGTGAAATGAAGACTTCAGCTAGAATGGATTGCTTTTTGGAATTCATTACATATACATCAGGTAAATTTCGTGATGTTCGCATTCAATTTTATATAACAAATACCAAAATATAAATAAACAGGAGGTCAAGGATTTATCCAAACATAATAAAAATATTTGGATCTAAATTGAAATTTAAAAAAAAATTGTTCACCTGAGATAAGAAATATTAGATCTTTTTATATATATTGTGTGTCACATACATTAGAATAACAATATTATTTTAAAACACGCTTTCTACACTCATAGACCCACTAGGATTTTCTCCTGTATCGTTGGTAATATGAACACACACAAAACGAATACACAAACACCTAGACCCAGAACATGAATCCAAACTCATTATATAGATGCCCTTCTGGCCGGGAATCGAACCCGGAACCCATTGCGCGTCATACCGGTATGGTAACCGCTAAGCTACGCGGGTCGACATTTAGTTTACAATTTTGACGCAAAAAACGCGTGTTATGGTTAGTAAAATGATAAATTTGGTTTCAACAAGCTAGTATCCAAAACCTGAACTCAGAACTTCGACTGACCGCATCCATACTTCCTGCGGAACTACTGCAGCGGGTTGCGGCCTGCATTGTTACCGGTTCTGGACGTTTGGCTTTTGATAGCTGGTTTCCGATCGGTAGCGGTCGGTGGGAAACTAAGCTACTCAATAATTTAGTGTTAGTTAAGTTTTCGTGTGCTTGGTGATAGATCACTACATAGTATAGTTGTAAAACAAAGTCGCTTCCCGCTGTCAGTCCCTATGTATGCTTAGATCTTTAAAACTACGCTACGAATTTTAATGCAGTATTTAATTAATAGAGTCATTAAAGAGGAAGGATTTTATGTATAAAACATATTTTATAATATAGTAGAGAAACACTGATAATTTTGACGTTTTTTTAAGCACTGACGTTTTTTTTTATATATAAATACTAAGTACATACGACATGCATTAATAAGCCCTGCCATTTTCCTCGACATCAGTGTCAAATACTACACACTCCATTGTGTCTTCAAACGGCCTGTTCACTCACGCGAACGTGGAAAGGAAAAGAACAATTGCTCAAATAGACCGATGTACGGTCAACAAAACAAGTATTCGATGTACCGTGTGCTGAAAGCTTCAAAATAAATATTGATTGATTAATAATGAAGACGCAAAATTTTGGTCTTATCCAAAAAATGGCACAATCACGAGCGCATAATTTTTTAAAACCATATAAAAAATCCTACTCATTATTTTTCTGAATCGAAGGAGGATTAATTTAAAACACACATAATTGTAGCTTGTTTATCAAACTTTTTTGCCGTTGTATTTTTACTAAATGTATTTCTAACTCATTATACCTACATAACTATGAGTTAGGAATATATATTTGCCTGAAGTATCGCGTACGATCAACGGAGCTCTTCTATATATCTACGACAGTCTAAAAACAGTCTTTAAACTATTTTTTAGACTTTAATTTATGACTGATGGCAAAAAATACATATAACTCTTACTTTTTCTGTGCGCCGTACATTCCATTTACAGGGTAGGTGAACTTAGCACAAGTGGCTGGCAAGATGTACCGGGACACGCGTCCGAGCCTAATTGTGGGTATGGGCTCTAACGCTACGGGTCATAAGTGTTAACTTAGGACTGATTTGTACTTTTTTACTGCATTATCTACATTTCTGTTTTGCATGAACACACAACACAAAAATGCTAATTTTAGAGGAGAGGCAGATAAAAATATAATCGGGATAAAACTGTATTTTTAATTTAATATTTATGAAGTTTTTTTTAATATACAAATTAATTTAATTATTTTTACATAATATTTATTAAGAACTAGCAGACCCGGGCACGCGTTGCTGTGGTTAAAGAAATGTTACATAACGCCACCTGTTATTAGGATTATACAAAGCTAACAGCTGAAGCTAAAAAAAATATTTGCAATTAAACCTATAAATTAAGTTAAAAACTATCCTATCTTTCAAGTTGGATCAAAATGCACACGTTGTGTAAATTTGATTTTAATCGGTTCAGAGGTTTAAAAGTCCATTGCGGACAAATAAAGTGACACGTAATTTATATATATTAAGATTTAATATTAAATATTTAATTAATTTGATATTTAATTAAATTTTATATATTTTTTATGAAGTTTTAATTGTGTAGTTATTTTAATTCAAAGAAAAAAGTCTTCATTAATGTCTTTTAAATAAGTTATCAAATATTGTTAAAAAAAAGAAGAACTATTGTGACAAAAGGCACGGACGATCAGTCTGTGGAGGTTTTGTGTTATAATAATAAAAAAAAAAAAAGTAAATAATGGAAACTTATTTTTCAGCTTTGATTCCAGGTTCGGTCCCGGTCAGACAGATATGTGAATGATGAATATAGTTTACTGTACTGTCTGGGTATTTGTGTATTCATCTTTGTGTAAGAGAAATTCCTAGCGGGAGCTGTCAATGTAGGAACCGTTAAAGCACTAATTCGTGATGAATCCACGAGCTTAATTCCATGTGACCGCAAAAAATAAAAACGAAAGCCCCGAAATTTAAAATTTGTTGACTGCTTTTTTCAAATCAAAGCTACAAACGAGCATACTGTCCACCTTATTGTAAGTGATCACTGCTACCCATGGACATATGTAAACACTTCATAGAGAACAAGGTTTCTATCTAAAGTCAATCAAAGATGCGTTGCCTTTTCTGAGCTGTAAGATCGCTTTATATGAAAGTACCTACTAGCTTAGCCGAACTTCGTTCCACCTAAAAGAAAAAAAATCTAAAATTAACAGTGTTTCTCCATTATATTATAAATGTATTAAACATAAAAGCCTCCCTCTTGAATCACTTTAGCTATTAAAATAACTGCACTAAAGTCCGTAGCGTAGTTATAAAGATCTAAGCACACATAGGGACAGACAGCGAAAAGCGACTTTATTTTAGACTATGTAGTGAAGCCGTGTTATTAACTAATTTAAATGCCTATAATTCCAGTTATCTGGAATTATAGGCATTTAAATTAATCTGCTTATTGCATTGTTGTGATTACGTATCCATAGATACTCATACTGACACACCCCATGTGTTATATCGATTTTAATTATTAAAAATTTACGATGATGTTTTTGCAAGGGGTGTAAGTTACTGCGGGAACGTCGACTTTATTTTTCAAAATTTTGTACCCGATTACGTATTTTCTGTAATGTTGATGACAAGGACAAAAAGCAAACACAACTCAGAACAGACAACACAAGTTCGAACTTGTTACATTGTAATTTGTACTTGTTTTTATTTTTTTCTAAATTCTCTTTACGTTAATACACACACACATACATACACAGTTACACATGTAATCCCTGTTTATGTACTTAGTGTTTCTTATTTGTCATGAAATGTCATTGTTTAAAAACTTAAACAAGTGCATAAACATGAGTTCTACTGAAATAACACAACTAGCTATAACATAATATTTTTGGTATAATAAAATACCAAAACAATTTAAAGACAAAAGGTTTTGTCTTTAAATTGTTTTGGTATTTTATTATACCAAAAATATTATTTATAATTACATTCCACGTTCTTATTTTAAACAAAAACTCTAGCACATTATCCGTGTTGTAAAGAGTCGTAAAATGTTTTCGTAAAATTTACTTACATTTAGTAAATGCAGTACAATTTTCTGGTTTAAGTACGTAAACGTTTACATCGCTTAAAGCGAAGAGCGCTCCACTGGAGCATGACGTCCGGTTCGTACAAATATTTGTACAAATATTTTGTACCAATATTTGTTGATATTTGGAAGATTGGGGCCGTGAACGCTTTTTAAAAATCCTGAGTACTTGCAAGCATAAAACGGTATGACGCTTTTAAATATGAAAAAACTAGGTTTTACGCTTACCATTTTATTTTTAATTTTTTGGTTGAATTTTTGCAACTTTTTTATTTTAATTACGAGTGCTATCAAACAGGAATTACAACGTTACACGTTTATTTAAAAATAACATATAATATAAAGACGAATAATATATTTCCTTTATACAAATAACACAAGAAAAATATTAACAAGAAATAACATTCTACTGTGTAGGTAATTAAGGGTGTAATCACGACTTTCTCAATGAAATAGAACCAGTAAACCTCGAATCCTATTTAAGGCTGATAACAGATATACAAAGAAGCAAAGAAAGAAACATTTATTTCATATGGAACTACAACAAAAAATTCATAATACAAAAAATAAAATAAAAAAATAAACACAAAAGGAAAAAAAACAAAATATTAAATAAATGAAAAATATATATTATATAATATATAGAGATAAAAAAGAAAAGAATGATAATATCAAACTGTGATAATAAATTTTCCACCGTGGACAAAGAGTAATAGTGATGAAGAGCCTGATGATTGCAATCAATCAGTCCATAAATCAATGCACGCACCACTGACTTTTCTAAAACGATCTTTTTTATCTGACTTAAGTAGCAAACGAGCACCTGGTGGTAAGTGGTCACTGCCGCCCATGGACAATTGTAAGCTACTTCATACAGAACATGGGTTCTATCCGAAGTCAATCACAGATGCGTTGCTACTCCTGAGGAATATGATGGTCGCCTCATATAAAAGTGTGCCGAGAACCACACTCCATCGAAACTCATACAGAACATGGGTTCTATGCGAAGTCAATCACAGATGCGTTGCTACTCCTGAGGAATATGATGGTCGCCTCATATAAAAGTGTGCCGAGAACCAGACTCCATCGAAACGCAAGAACTGCTTCACGCTAGAAATAGGTATGGCGGTGGTATTTACCCATTCGAACTACACTGGTTCTACCACGTTCAAAATCTGCGTATTACACATTAATTATCACTGGTTAACAGTGAAGGGAAACATCTTGAGGAAACCTTTACACCTGCGAATTCTTAAAAAAAGTGTTCATAGGTGTGTGAAGTCTACCAATTTGTACCTGGCCAGCGCTGCGGACTATGGCCTAAATCTCCCTAAGAAGACCCGTTCCTAGCAGTGAGACGAGAGCATGGTAGACGATGTACAGATGAACTGTATGCTAGTTTACATATCATCGTCCCTGTAGCCTCGGGGTCAGAATAGGGCTACGGTATCCCCTGCCTGTCGTAAGAGGCGACTAAAAGGGGCTTCCGGGGTTGCAGACGGCTAGAGTGGGAGCTCGAACCGTTCGGTCCGGCAATCCCGGGAAGGACGGCGGTATGTGTGGTCGCATACCGTCGTAAAGACTAGACGGAGCGGTGGGCCCAGCCACCCATCTGGGAGGAGCCCGATGGGGCAGCGCGCTCTGAGGATTCCGGTTGAAGTCGTTTCGAGATCCCGCAGTCCTCCTTTTCAGCGCCGAGGACGGCCACCGGGGGGGTTTTAGTGCGGTAAAAATCCCACATAACCCTGCGTCGCTCCCACGGCGTCGGGTACCTTTGGAAGGTTTCCCCCTCGAAGACAAAAAAAAAAAAAGTTTACATATCATATCTATAAATTGATTAATTATTTATAGTTAAATATTATTGTAACGTAGCGTAACCGTAGTCGTTACAAAAAATGTAACGCTAATACTTCTTGCCCTTTCCTGGCACCCGTAAAAATTTTTCTCTACTAAAAGACAGTGAATATACATCGTCATCGTCAACCCATTATTGTCCCACTACTGGGTACGGATCTTCTCTCGGAATGAGAGAGTTTTAGGCCATTGTCCACCGCGCTGGCCAAGTGCGGATTGGTGGACTTCAAACACCTCCGAGAACTTGTTTTTTTTTTAAAGAACTCTCGGGTGTGTAGGTATCCTCACGATTTTTCCTGCACCGAACAGCAGTGATATTTAATTTCCAATACGCACATAAATAGTGGTGTGTGCCTGGGTTTGAACCTCGGAGCTCCCAATTGAGAGGACAAGTTTCAACCATTGGGCTATCATTGTTCTTAACAATATTCACCAATATAGAAACATGATATGTCCAACTAAACATATAAAGATAAAACGAAATGAAAGGAAAAATCACCGCTAATGTATCGTACACCAGTCTGACACTAAAGGTGATATGGAAGACAATACGCCGTCAATCTAGAATAACCTGTTGTTTACTTACACCCATTGAAACCATCGTTGTCAGGCCATCAGGTGTCCGATGTCAGCATTGTTCGTGTAAACACGATTCATTTCAGAGAATGATATCTGAGTTGCTCGACTCAAAATATCTTGCGTAAACGGACACATTGTTTATTTTTTATATTAAGACCTAACGATAAGGGTCAGCTTTATCGTCACGGAAAGCAGTCACTGTCGCCTATGGACATTTGCAACACCAGAGGAGTCGCCAATGCATCGCCGGCTTTGGAGGAGAGCTCTTTTTACACCTTTCTTGAAGAACCCCATGTCGTAATTACAATATTATAGTAGTATTTATAATATCAATATAATAAAAAGGTAAAAAGTGTAAAACGGCGAGTGTAAGTGGCATACTAACCAAGTACCACCGCCACACCTATCTCTAGCGTAGAATTTCTTGCGTTTCGATGGAACGGTGTGGTTGCCGGCACACTTTTACATGAGGCGACCATCATAGTCCTTGGAAGTAGTCGCATGTGATTGACTTAAGACAGAACCCAAGTTCTATATGAAGTTGTTTAGAGACGTCAATGGGCGGCAGTTACCACTTCCCATCAGGTGGACTGCATGCTCGTTCGCTACTTCATCAATAAGATAAAAAGCAAACGAGCGTGCAGTTCACCTTTTGATAAGTGGTCACTGTGCTCATGGACGTCTGAAATCAATTTAAGATAATATTGGTAAGATTTCAGAATCTGTACTTAGGAGATTGAGGTTCATTACAAATTCGATTTTTAGAACTTATGTAGACACTGATTAAACAGTGTTTTCTTAAAGCTTAAGTGTAAAATACGATAAAAAATGATTTTGTTGAGAGGTGAGATCGTTAGCAAAAGTTCTCCAATTTGGGTGTCCAATGTACAAATGGTTGAAGAGATTGATTGAAAAAAATATTGAAAACGTTAATTTTCACATACATATAATTATTTTCTATAACACCCTTAATAAATATAGGTATTTTTGGATATAAAATAGCAATTGGCTTTCAGATCAGTGATAGCCTAATGATTGAAACTTGCCCTCTCGATCGGGATGTCCGAGGTTCAAACCCAGGCACACGCACCACCGATTTTTCTAAATTATGTGTGTATTAGAAATTAATTATCACTGATTTTCGGTGAAGGAAAACATCGTGAGGAAGCCTACACACCCGAGAGTTCTTAAAATACAATAATAATGGGTTGACACCACCAATTGGCTTTCGTTCCAACAGAGACAATTGTCGTCAAAAAAGTCTATCATAGTGTTGAGGAGGAGGAGGCTTCGCAATCAAAACGGTTGAGATTTGTTAACAGTCGTGTAATCGTGTAAGTCGTTAGTTACAAAAATCCATTGAACCGAAATCTATAGAGCGCGTGATTTGTTTTTTTATTCGGGGCATAGACAACCGGCGCGTGGATTCCAGGCGTAGACACGTAGATTATTTTTACATCGAAGTAAAACTACGAAGAAGCGTAACGAAAAATCTATGTTTAAGTTCCAAGTCTATGTTTCAAACACGTACGGCGTGACCAAAACTCTTGTTTATTATTCTTTTATACTCCAAGAAGCCTCCACATTATATGCGCAGTCTTGCGGCGACGTGCGACGGCATAACCAACTTTTGTATGAACTTTACTTTGAACCTGAATTCTTGGCGAAGTTCTTATGTGGCAAAGAATACCTTAGAGAGAATATTTTTTTAATCCATACTTCCATACTAATATTATATATGTGAAAGTGTGTTTGTTCCTCTTTCCGCCACATTGTTATTGTATGATATGTTTTATATGCTGGGAGATAGTTAGGAGGGCGGAGAGTGACGTAGGCTACTTTTTACCGCGCTCTCTCATTCCCATGAGAATATCGATGTTTTGTTAGTTGATAAATATTTAGTAGTTCCAGACGTTGTTAATAGATGGCGTTAGTAAAATTCATATGTAAGTTCTGAATCATGCTATCAAATACTAATTTTATATACCTCTGACCGTGCGGAGTCGCGGGTAACAGCTAGTATAATATAGAAGTAGGGAACTAGTTTGCAGACTTAGTGGTGCTGGCCACTGCAGCTCATGAACATCTGTTATCGATCACAGATAAGATTAGTTTTATCCGAGTTTGGCTACATATGTTACTCCTGTGGACTAAATTCAATTGCATAAGTATTTGTGTCTTATTACACCCTTCTAACCAAACTGAATTAGCCCTTAATACTAGAGTTATTTGGAGGAAGAGGAGTGTCGGTGGTGCCCGCATAGTCAAAACACGGCGGGTTGTACTACGACTCAAAACTTCATATACCTAATTTAAGTAATTCCGTTAATGATTTCGCATGTCACGGTACATACACGATCGTCATTCCATTATTGTCGAAATACTGGATCTTCTCATAAAATAAGAAAATGGTCTTGAACATGAAGAACATGGTCAAAAGAAGACATGGTCTGCTTGGAAGACTTCACACCTTTAAGAACGCCTTTGTCGAGAACTCTCAGGCGTCCTGAGAGGCGCGAATGTTTCTCGCAATGTTTGTCTTCACCGTAAAGCAATTATAATAAAAATCGTGAGTCTCTCTTCTCGGACCCATGATTGAAATTCCGAGTTTAAAGCATCGGGCTATCGCTGCTCTTCATACAAAAAAAAAAAACTGTAACACTTCTGCTAAACCACTTGTGAACAATGCAGGACATAAGCCTACATTGTCCCTGTAGTTCCGGGACCAGAATAGGACTACGGTACCCTCTGCCTGTCGTAAGAGGCGACTAAAAGAGGCTTCCGGGGTTGCGGGCGGGAAGAGTGGGAGCTCGACCCGTCCGGCCAAGCGACCCCGGGAAGGACGGTGGCATGTGTGGTTGCATGCTGCCGTAAAAACCAGCAGGTGCGGTGAGCAGTTCACGCCCACCAGGGAAGAGCCCGATGGGGCACACGCTGAGGACACCGGCGGCGGTCAATCGGAGTTCCCGGAGTCCTCTTCGCAGCGTCGAGGTCGGCCACCGGGGGGGTTTTAGTGCGGTAAGAATCCCACATAACCCGCGTCGCTCCCACGACGTCGGGTACTTTTTGAAAGTTTCCCTCTCGAAAACAAAAAAAAAAAAAGGACATAAGCCTACATAGGGTCTCAAAAGAACGCATATTTTTGGTAAGGTAGCACGTTCCTTAATATATAAGTATATTTAATGAACAGATTAATAATTAAAAAAGGTTTAATATAGATTATATTCTAGGTTAGAGAGGGTGCACACTTGAAACACTTTTATACGATATTTTTATAATTAACGGATTGTACAAATCCGTGGATTTACAATAAAACCCGAACCCTGTTTTAATTAACTAAGGCCTCCAAAATTATTAAACGTCGCCTGATATTAAAAAAAATCAAATTTTAAGTGAAATTACAATTTTTTTATAAAACGAACATTAAAATACTAATACTAGACTTTCGATAAGCGTCCCTGTAGTTTCGGGATCAGAATAGGGCTACGGTACCCCCTGCCTGTCGTAAGAGGCAACTAAAAGGGGCTTCCGGGATTGCGGACGGATAGAGTGGGAGCTTGAACCGTCCAGCCAGGAGATCCCGGGAAGGACGGCGGTATATGAGGTCGCATACCAGCGAGCGGTGGGCCCAGCCGGGAGGAGCTCGATGGGGCAACGCGCTCAGAGGACTCAAGTTGCGTTCTTTTGGAGATCCCGGAGTCCTCTTTGTAGCGCCGAGGGCGGCCAGCGAGTGGGTTTTAGTGCGGTAAAAATACCACATAACCCTGCGTCGATCCCACCGCTACGGGTACCATTTGATGGTTTCACCCTCGAGAACAAGACTTGACAAGAAAAAAGGCTTTAGGTAAGAGTTTTTATTATGTATCACACATCAATGTAATTAATAAACTTTAATTTCGGAATATGAATAACATAGGTTATAAGCAATATTGTGAGTAACAACGGTCCTCTCGTCAGTAACGTAAAAAATAAATAAAAAAGAATCATATTTTTTTTTCCAAAGGTTTTTTTACAATAATGTGAATCATACAAAATTCATTCTTTATCGCAGTCATAACGCAGGTTGATGTTTACAAAAATCATTAATCAATGCTCTAGATAATGCCCTCAATGCCGTTGAAAGTTGTACAAGAGTTCTCAATTCTCATTTCCTCACCAATCCTTAAGTCACACGCTGTGGACTATGGCCAAAAACTTATTATACTGAGAGAAAACCCATCCCCAGCAGTGGAAAAAACACCTCGACTCCGAATGCCCATATAAGCTTTTATCTCCCCGAACGGACTTTCGACCACCAACATGAGCGGATGCTAACAAATTCTATCGCCACTCCGTTTATCATGCGCGGCGTGTCGCGGGCCAATCAACGCCTCGTCCGCGCATATTAACAAGTGCATTGCTCTGTTGCTCGTGAGATGCGCTTCTAACGTATATCCAGTCAGGTGTAGATTGCAAGGTAGATTGCAAGATTGCGAGGTATGGTTCGACCAGGGAGCTACCACCGCCACATATATTTCTCACGTGAAGCAATTTCTAGGTCTTTTTTTATCTGATTGAAGTAGCGAGCACGCAGTCCACCCACTGCCGCCCGTCGACATATAAGCAACTTCATATAGAACATAGATTCTATATGAAGTCAAGCAAAGATGCGTCGCTACTCCCGAGGACTAAGATTGTCGCCTCATATAAATGTGAAAATTGCAAAATCTATTTATAATGTGAAGCAATTCCTACGTTTCGGTGGAAGAGTCTGGCTGCCAGTGCACTATCTTTATCTTCGTTACTCGCGAGTCGCGAGCCACGAAACTCACTCCCTGTTGTAAAGCGGAGTAAGCGTTAAAAACAAATTTGTCGACAAATAGGAATTTTATTTATTAAAATGATTCCACAGTTTACATGTAGTAGTTTTAGTTTACAATTCTTTGTTTAAAAATAAGATACAAGAGTAGCCCGTCTTATTTTTTTTTATCTGACTGAAGTAGCAAACGAGCATGCAGTTCACCTGATGGTTCGTGGTCACTGCCGCCCATGGACATCTGTAATCAATTTCATACAGAACATGGGTTCTATCTGTAGTCAAACACATATGTCGCCTCATGTGAAAGTATGCCAGCAACCACACCCTTCTATCGAAACGCAAGAAATGCTTCACGCTAGAAATAGGTGTGGCGGTGGTACCTCCCTGGTCTAACTACACTGGTTCTACCACCTTGTAATTTAAATGTTGAGAGTTTTTAGATAGTTTTCTTGGCTCTGGTGTATAGTTGTATTTTGCCAGACACAACTAAATTGCTTTCCGTCGTAGATATGTAGGTATCTGTTCTTAGAAGGCACCAAAATATCGCTGCCAATTTCCAAAATTTGCTATATTCACTCGACGTTGCCTCATTAGCAATGTTTTGTGGCCGAATGGTAATATCATAATAGAACTCCACATAAAACCACACCTCTATACTATTCCACCATTGACTATTTTCTTCACATTAGTATTTAGAAATGCACATAAGTAATTTAGTTTACTTTTTCCACTCCATTGAAACCTGTTACAATATTCAAAGTAGCTGTTTTTGTATCATTTTCTAGGAGCGTATAAACTTGCAAATGTATTGTATTATTCATAACAGAAAAGTATGATAATTTAATTACTTTCAAGTGTTATGGACGCCGATAAGAATATGTAGCCCATCTGATGTTTAAGTTTCAATAACTGTACACTCCAATAATGAGTATCCTACTTGCAACCACAGAATTTTGAAGGTGGTAGAACCAGTGTAGTTCGACCGGGGAGGTACCACCGCCACACCTATTTCTAACGTGAAGCATTCATTGCGTTTCGATGGAAGGGTTTGGTTGCCGGCATACTTTTATATGTCGCGACCATCCTAGTCCTCGGGAGTAGCTACACATCTGTGATTGACTTTAGATAGAACCTATGTTCTTTATGAAGTTGATTACAGATGTCCATGGGCAGCGGTGACCACTTACCATCAGGTGGACTGAATGCTCGTTTGCTACTTCATTTAAAAAAAAACAGATGCGTTTATTTTGTCAAGATAAGATAATATCCTTTTTGGAAAAAAAAAATAATATTTAGTCAATTTTATGGTATTTTCATTAATTAACAATTGGCAAGAGTAATGAAGCATAAAGACACAAGATGATTAAGGACACGTAAACTTCGGAGGGCACGTCCAGTCGAGTTTTCCAGTTTTTATCATTGGGTAGCGGTTGTTAAACGTTGTCCAAGGCTTTTTTTACATTATTGATATAGCGAATTGGAATGCAGACTTGATGGTAAGTGTCTACTGCGGCCCATCAACACCGGTAATCAGCAAGTTTAGAGTCATAACTAAGGTGAGCCACGGTTTCGGATATTACCTCTGAGGACTCGCTTTGGATACTAAACCGTATCTTTCTCCACCGTTCCGCTGAAGTCGTGATGTTTTATGCTCCAACCCTCCTCCAGTTGTGAGGAGGAACTATTATTCTCTCATCAACTAATTATTGGCCCACTGCTGGGCACGGATCTTCTCTCAGAATGAGAGAGTTTAGGCCATGATCCACCGCGCTGGCCAAGTGCGAATGGATGGACTTCACACACCTCCGAGAACTTTTTTTTAAGAACTCTCGGGTGTGTAGGTTTCCTCACGATGTTTTCCTCCACCGAAAAGCAGTGAATATTAATTTCTAATAAATAAACAATTGTTCATCAATGAGAAAGTGAAATAAACGTTGAGGCAACATACAGCACTTTACGTTAATATACTAAAACACTTTCAAATTAAAACCAACTACGTTCTTATAATAGTCCTTCACTGAAACCTCATTCGAAAGCTCATAATCGTGCGTGCGTCCAGCGCGCTTTGGAGAGGGCTATGCTCAGAATTTCGCCACAAGACATGATTCTCAACGATGAAATCCGTAGACGAACGAAGGTTACTGACATAGCTCTCAAATTAGCAAGCTGAAGTGGCAATGGGCCGGCCACTTCGCTCAAAGGACCGATAACCGATGGGGAAGAAAGGTCCTCGAGTGGCGACCACGTTTAGGCCGAAGGAGTACAGATCCCCCCCCCCCCGCACCAGGGGGAAAGATGACCTGAAGAAGATAACGGGAAACCGTTGAATTCAGAGGGCATAGGACCGGTTGGAGTGGAGTCATTTAGGTGAGGCCTATGTCCAGCAGTGGACATCAAAGGGCTGATGGATGGACGTTCATATAATATGCTTTAATAGTGAATGTTGATTTTAAACTACAAATATCGATAAAAATAAATTAATAACTGTAATATAAACCAGGTAAGTTATACAAATAGGTATAACTATACTTAAATAATAATAATAATAATTGTATAATAAAAATGCTTGTGTAACTTTAATGGACTGTATTTAATTAGTTACAACGACAAGTTATATGCAGAATGGCCGGTGAGCAAGAAAGAATGAAAAAGCATAGACTACATATAGCTAATAAACACAGATGATACATCATGTAGACTATGTAAATTTAATAGACCATATATAACGTGCAAAACGTATAAATAACATTTTATATTAATATAATTCTATATGTTTAAATATTCTTAAACAATAATAATACATTTTTATTCACGGAATACACAGCAGCATACACATGAAAAAAATAAAAATAAAATTCTTCTTTGCTTCGTAAAAGCTATATATAGAAATGTAATGATAT
Organism: Spicauda simplicius; assembly: GCA_949699795.1. Lineage (NCBI taxonomy): Eukaryota > Metazoa > Arthropoda > Insecta > Lepidoptera > Hesperiidae > Spicauda > Spicauda simplicius. Next base: position 20,322,965 of record OX453057.1, read on the forward strand.
TTTTTATGAAATAAATGTTTAACTAAAGGCAATTTATTCAGTTCAGTGGTTAGCGAGCGATGTATAGCCGCGGGCGTCTAATTAGCTATAGCGTGTAGTCCTGATGAGGTTTTAATGGATTCTTCGGCTATTTATAATCTTAGTCTAGGACTTTTAAAATAGCGTATTTTTCATCGACTCAGTTATAAATCGACGAAGATTTAATATTAAGTAAATAATATGTTTAGCAATGAAACGCTCTTAAGGTTTATACATCTATCGACATCAAATATGCCGAGTAAACAAAATCATATTGTCATATACTTGCAATATTTTGATAGATACGGGGGGTACCACCGTCACACTTATTTCTAGCGTGAAGAAGTTCTTGCGTTACGTTGTAAGGTTGCCGGCTCAATTTGATGAGTATCTATGCATAAGACTACCATCTTTTTTTTAAATCTGACTAAAGCAGCAAACGAACACGCAGTCTACCCGATGGTAAGTGGTCACTGCCGCCCATGGACATCTGTAATCGAATTCATACAGAACATGGGTTCCATCTGAAGTCAATCACAGATGCGTTGCCACTCCCGAGGACCAAGACGGTCGCCCCATGCGAAAGTGCGCCGGCAACCACACCATTCTATCGAAACGCAAGAAATGTTTCAGGCTAGAAATATGTGTGGTGGTGGTACTTTCCCGGTCGAACTACACTGGTTATACCACCTTGAAACATCTTAATCGTCAGAAGAAACAACGCATCTGTGATTGACGTCAGAAAGGAAGATAGGCGTTCCATCTTAATCCTTAAATTCAATCTTATCTGAAGTTAACTACATATGTCTATGAGCAGCAACGGCCATTTACATTCTATACCTACTATAATAACGCAGTCTATAATAACTTAGTCGGAAAAGAGAGGAATTATGCATTTTAATACTTTTCGAGTATTAACACCAATTTTACTCAACTTTTTAATTTACTTAATATCGAAATCTATTAGCTCATAGATAATTGATGGCCATTTCCGCACATATGTTATTTTCATACTAGAGGTGGTCTTAGTGTATCCATTAATAACTATTAGCAATCTTGATCCTAACTTAAGACCCTCGATAGGGTTGCAAGAATTTAATTATGGAGGGTTCGTAATTTAATCCTGGGAAGAAATTGAGTTCCGCAAAATGTAATAAAACATACATAATGTTATATGAAAAATAAATTGAAAATTGATAGGTAGGACGCTTCGTCAGGTATAGTGGCATTGCCGCTACGTCTTTTCTTGACTTACCCGAGGGCCATAAAACATTGCGAAATTTTCACATTTAACTGCAGGGCCACGAAATATTAACTTTAACTTGTAGGCCACGAAACATTTAGTTTACTCCAGGGCCATTAAACATTTACTTTAACTTCAGGGCCACGAAACAATTTCTTTAACTATAGGGCCACGAAACATTTTTTAAGTTCAGGGCCACGAAATATTTGCTTTAAGTCCAGGGCCACGAAACAATAGACTCATTCGAAGGCACGGAACCATCAAATCATCCAAATACAAAAAAGGTATTTTGCAAGATGATGAACAAGTATGATTTGACGAAGGACAAATTCAGTGGACGGGTGTTTTAATATAAAAAATGTAACTAGGTACCTAACTGTCCTCATATATAACCCATGTTCTATAAGAAGTAGCTTGCTGCGAATGTCCATGGGTGGCAGTGACTACGTACCATGAGATGCACTGGTTTGCTAATTTAACAAACAAATAGGCAAGATACTGAGCTAACTTTTATTGACATGTGAAAAACATGATTGTAAATATATTTAAAAAAATGCGATATAAAATAACAAAAACAAACCCGCTGAGTTTCTTGCTGGATCTTCTCGGTTTAGGTCGTGATCCGATTCGGTGGTAAGGTAAGAAAAAAAAAGTAACTGACAATTTGTAAGTGCCCCCGTAGGCCTATACAAAATAAAGACATTTCATTTCATTACAAATATCTCAGTGAGTAGATATTTGTCAGACTCGGGATCTAACTCAGATTCCTGCAATCAGATCCGTACGATGGCGTCTTACATAGTTCATAGCACTATGAATCTAAATCTCTCTCGTTATAAACCTTACATAACAACCGTAAAAGCATTCACACGAGAAGAAAAAGCGTTTCATTCGAAAATTCATTAATCACTTAATATAATGGACGTACTCGTATCTACAGAGTTACAATTACCTTCAGCTGACCCGCCGCCCTGGGGCGTTTTTCGTACGGATTAATTTCAGCTAGGGTTGTCACTTCAATCGCAAAATTTATTTTAAAATTTATCATAATCAAATTAAATTTTGATCGGGACAATAGTAAGTTGTCAAAGTTTATGAAAGGAGTGGAAACTCCATCAAAAAAAGATTAAACTATTTTAAGCTTACGTATACAATGTATATTTTAGTGATCAAGATAGGCCTGCAATATCAGGCACCTATTTATATCTAATTTTAAGCACAAAGCGTAAGCGTTGTAATTTGAAAAATAAAATGACACAAACCTAAATAAACCATTTAATGATTTACAGATCTCACGACACAGCATTGGGTTCAACTAGAAAGCGAAAAATGCATATGAAATTTTCCTTGCGTTTCAAAAGTAAAATGCTGGAAGTTTTCCATAGTTTTTAAAATACTTTCTATCCACTCTTGTTCAAAAACTATCGATTTTAGGATTAGTCCTGGGCATAGCCTGCTTCGGTCTGTTTTATTGTGGTTGTAAGCAGTTAGATATATGATAATCTGGATCATAAGATTATCTGACATTCGGCACACACATAGTTATGTGTGTGAAAATATTCAGCGAAAGGTGAGCGTTAGTTTTTGCGTGAAAAAGTAACAAAAACTATTTATTTGTTTTATAAAAGAATGAGATGTTACGTTTCTAATACGAGCAATAGAAAACTATATATAAACTTCACGACAGGAGGCCGGTTTTATAAGTGACAGCCCTAATGACTTCTCCACACGGCAATGCAACATTGTTGCGTTGGCAGTTTCTGAACGTACGCATTTCAATCAATGGGTGCGATTATAGTGAAGCTGGTTTGTGACGCCGAAAGCGATTGGATTCATGTAATTGTTATAATACAAATTTTTTGTTAAATTATGTTGTTTGTGACGGATTTTAATAAGTCTATTTAATTTATGGAGATAAAAACGAACACTGACTGACTGTACAACGTATATACTCCAGTTAAACTGGTATATTCAATAGCAGTTATGTGTAAAAGTGTACGAATAAATATTAAGAAATCCTATAATAAACCTATAACCTTATAGTGCTACATAAACTTTAAACTATAAATTGAGAATCCCTCCTCTAGCAGAATAACTAGAGGCCAAAAGCTTGAAACTTACTAGCAGGTAGGTACCATTACTTTATTTCGAAAGCACTTTTCTGCTAGTAAAATCTTTATTTTTTGTTCTTGAGGGAGAAACCTTCAAAAGGTACTGGACGCCATGGGAACGACGCAGAGTTATGTGGGATTTACCTCGGCGCTACAAAGAGGACTCCGGGATCTCCAAAGGAACGCAACCAGGGCCCAGCCACCCCATTGGGCTCCTCCCAGATAGGCGGCTTGACCCACCGCTCCATCTAGTCTTTATGAAGTTATGCGACCACACATACCGCCGTCCTTCCCGGGATGTCCTGGCTGGACGGTTCGAGCTCACACACTAGCCGCCCGCAACCCCGAAAGCCCCTTTTAGTCATCTCTTATGACAGACAGGGGATACCTTAGCCCTATTCTGATCCCGGAACTACAGGGTCGACTAGTAAAATCGAATGCACCATTTTAACGACACCCTAATTTTGCAAGTTTATTTACCATTCAAAATCTCTACGTCAAATTAAATACAATTCCTTAACATCTTCAAATAACTTTATTATATTTACTCTAAGACAGCATGCATCTCTATAAACGGCTACATAAAATTAGTATATTTTGTTTTTATCCAAACATGGATTCGAAATTACGTTAATGGTTTACGGAACTCTCGAACAAGTTTTATTGTGATTCCCACATCGTGTTCTACCACGTTTTTCAATTTAGCAATGTGTGTTTAGGCAGTGCTAAATGTTTTTGCTAACTTAGTATCGAAATTTGTATTGGTAATTGATTAATGATTAAATATTTTTAATATTATACGTCACCTTTTATTACTTGCATATTTTTATATACAATTAAAGTTAATGAGCATGCAGTCCACTTTATAGTATTTGGTCACTCACCGGCTCCCTTCAGCGTCTCTAATAAACATATAAAACAAGGTTCCATTTAAGTCAATCACAAATACAGTGGTAGGTACTCGTATCGATTAAGTTAAATCAAATTAAAGTGAGCTGGCAACCATTACACCAAAATGGAAATACTCCTTCACGTCCCTTTCTGGTCGACCGTGTTCGTTTTACAAACTTTAAGACTAAATGTAAGACGTACATCAGTTTAAATGTAATGAATAATCAAAATATAAATATAATAATTCCAGTAATGTCCCTATATAAATTGATCTTACAACTGAGCACTACTGCTTAAAATTTTGTGCCAATTTTTTCTCACACATACTAACACAGAGTTAATAAGCTCGAAAAATCTGGCGCCAAGCGTATCGAACCACCCAAACCATATATTTTGGCAAGCATTTTTATAGATACCATCGCGCATTAAATCCGTCCATCGATCAGAGGCCGACAATTTCACGAGCGATTTATAATAACAATACCTCCCTAAGGCTTTCAATCGGGATACATCTATCCCGTACCTGCATGCGTTAGGGTTTATGTTTATCATTAGTTTTCATTTTACTTCACGTCTATATGTATGCTTCGATCTTTAACGACGATATGGATTTAAATGCAGTTTTTTTAATAGATAGAGTGATTCAAGAGGTAGGTTTATATGTATAATACATTCGTAATATAGTGGTGAAATACTGATAATTTATAATATTAAATCTGATTATTCTTTGGCGAAACAAAGTTCGCTGGTCAACTAGTTAATATTATAAACGCGAAAGTCTTCTGAGTATTTATGTGTGCTTGTTAGGGTTCCTTACGTTTCCGTCCGTAGGATAAAAACGGCACCCAATTACTAAAGCTTCATTGTCCGCTTCGAGGTTCGATCTTCTAAACCATGACAGCTTAGCAGTTGAAATGTTCACAGATGATATATTTCTGTTGCTATAACAACAAATACTAAAAACAAATTAAATCAAATATTTAAGCTGAATTTCCGTACAACAAACGTGATTTATGGCCGTGATAGACAATGTTACGGAACCCTTTGTGCGCGACTCTGACTCGCATTTTGCCGGTTATTACTACATGCAAAACCTACTGGTCGATTTTTGTTGAAATGCCACACACATGGTTTCAAAACCTACCAAAGGTACCCGTCGCGGGAGCGATGCCTGATTATGTGAGATTTTTGCTCACTTAAACCACTCCGGTAGCCGTCCTCGGCGCTACAAAGAGGATTCCGGGATCTCCAAAGGAACATAACCGGACTCCTCTGAGCGCGTTGCACCATCGGGCTCCTCCCAGATAGGCGGTTGGGCCCACCGCTCCGTCTAGTCTTTACGATGATATGCGAACCCTCATACCGCCATCCTTCCCGGGATCGCCTGGCTGGACGGCTCGAGTTCACACTCCTGCCGCCCGCAACCCCAGAAGCCCTCTTTCATAGTTTATGCCTACATTGACACTCAGGATTCTCATAACCGTGGTAGACGTGACCAAAGGGATAAACCCAGAAAATAATCTATTCTTTAATATAAATATTTTTTTATTTTACTGATAACACCAATTGTATGATTTTCTTTGTTGTAAGTAGTTGTGCTATCGACACAATAGAGCGAACTTATAAACAATATTGTACAATGTAAGTTACTACATAGTAGGTACTGCTACGTAGACTGCCTAATTTAATACTTATGATTTTCTTAAACAGTTTTCTTGCTGAGTGAAGTTGCATTTTCCGAGATACGGAAAGCTCCGTTTCCTGCGAATATAATAATAAAAATGAAGCCTTCGCGTGTCTGTACATCGTACACCTATATTCAGATTTGCGAAAGATAATGAGAGTAAATCATAAATATAAAAATTTTTTTTTTCATATGAATTATGAAAAAAAAAATTGTACAGTCTATCAATCAAACTTATTATAATTAAGATTTGATTAAGATTTTTTTTTTGTTTTTCAAAAAAGGCATGACCCATGTACAAATTTGAGTTTTATCTGTAGAATCGTAAAATTACTTTAAATTCTCGTAAATTATATAATTCAACTACTTAAAATAAAATGTAAAAAAATTCATGCTACCAAACGTCAATGTACAAATTATTTGTAATAAAAATTGTCGCAATTGTTAATACACCATGGAAAATTTTGAAATATCATAAAAGTACTTGTCTATAGAAAAATCCAACTTAAATTACGCAAACGTTTCTAAATCTGAACTCCACAAACGCATTCTTATATAACAGTCCTGTATCCCAAAGGGCTGAACACGAGAACATTTTTTCCCAAAAATTTCATCGCTACACCCTTATGCATCATTATTTATTTAGCCCCAACCCGGCTCCAGGGTCTATTTATAACACTTGCCGGTAATTCCGCCGAATCTGTAAAGATTAAAAAGGCACCAAAACACGGATTAGGTGAAAATGGAGGAAGCTCGAATTTATTGTAAGCGCTCACGAAAAACTGGAACGAAGGGCGCACTTTTAAGGAATGTTTAAGAGGAAAGATTTGGAAAATTCGTCTGTGGATGCTATCTGTCCGTTCTTATTATTTACCCGACTGCTTCAGAAAAGCGATCAATCAATTTTAAATAATCGGAATTTAAGCAATTTGTTTTAATTTAATTTAATTTCTGTCAGCAGTCCTTATTAGGTACCTAATGCTTCCGATTTTTTTACCTAATACCAGCGATGCAAAGCGTTGCTGTATTCTGGTTTAAACAGTAAAGCACCAAGGCAGAGGTCAGTTATACCTACGTGTAACTCAGCTCTGCTTTGGCATTAAGTATTAACGTACCTACTAGAAATAATGGATAATAACAATAAGATCGCTCGCTACGCCCATACACAGAACAGGAACCAAATTCATCATTTGGATAACCGCTAGGTCGGGTTGAACCCGGAACCCACTGCGTTTTACAAGTACCCTTGCAGACTAGAGTATTTTAATGCGCTAATCCATAGTCACCACTTATCTTCAGGTAGCTAACGTGAAGCATTTCTTGCTTTTCGATAGGTGTGGTTGTCGGCACTCTTTCACATGAGGCGACCATCATAGTCGGAGTGGCAACGCAAAGTGATTGACTTCAGATGGAACCCATGTTCTGTATGAAGTTGATTACAGATATCCATGGGCGGCAGTGACCACTTACCAGGTGGACTCCATGCTCGTTTGCTACTCCAGTCAGATAAAAAAGATAAGCGAACTGCACGTTCGTTGGTTCTTTATATATTCTCTTGTAGTAATTTAAATCCTTTAAATTACTACAAGGGAAGGTAAGGCTAACGAGTGAGGGTCCGCTAATTACGAATTGGTTCACCCCTTACCCCTTTCGTTTGTTTAGAGAGTGCAAGGGTAGATCGTGGAGGTCAATTTACACAAGCTAGCTAAAGGGTTAATGGGACTAGTAGTAGAGTAAAGGACGAGTGTTATTTTAGTGTATTATTGCCATTTGAATTGTATTATTATGGAAATCCGTATGTACTTATACATACAGAATTTATTCATAACGCATTGGGATCTCGGTAATGTTAGATATAAGTTATTATGAATTAAATTTAATTAAATAATGCTACTTGCATTATTTATTTAATTAATTAATTAAATAATATGTGTATAACATATACTTGCATTATATTTATGTCATATGGTTGTGTATCGTGTATTATGGTTGAAAATTAAATCTATATATTAACTAGCTGTCCCGACAAACGTTGTTTTGCCATATAAAAAATAAAAAAAAATGTTAAGAGTGGACAACCCTTATGAAAAATAGATGTTGGCCGATTCTCAGACCTACTGAATAAGCATATAAAATTTGGTAAAAATCGGTCAAGCCGTTTCGGAGAAGTATGGCAACAAAAACTGTGACACGAGAATTTTATATATTATAAATAAATAAATACTAACACACACACACGCTTTCTACACTCATAGCCCCACAGTAGGATTGTCTCCTGTGTCGTGGGTACCATGGACACACACAAGACGAACACACAAACACCCAGACCCAGAACAGGAATCTAAACTCATTATTCAGATACCTGTTCGGCCGGGAATCGAACCCGGGACCCATTGCGTGTCAGACCGGTATGGTAACCGCTGCGCCACGCGGGTCGTCAATAATTAGATACAGGAACAAAAACTTGTGATCACTTTTAACATACTTGCCGCGGACGGAGGTGTATGAAATTACGCACAGTTATAGTTGATGTAGAGAAGGATTACGGAATGGAATAATAATATTTTTTCAAATAATGCATTTAACATACATAAAATTTACTAAAAACACATTACACACACTACCGTGCATTTGACACAAACACATATATAATAAAACAATCAATGTCTTACTATGAAAACACATAACGTCAAAAATGTCGAATGTCTTTGTCAAAATACCCGCTATAGTTGATACAATTTAATTGAATTTGAGAAATATTCGTGCCACCTACTTTGGACAATATTAAGTTTAGTTTTTGAGTTAAATTACGGTCGAATTTTGCGACGGACCGTTGCGACCGGTGACTAGTAACGATATAAGTTTATTCTTACCGTCGTGATGATATACCAATAAAAGTTTTTGTCTTATCGATTATATACCAAACCACCAACAAATAACCAAATTATAGAAATGGAAAAACTATATAAAAACCAACACCAATGCCTACCCCATTAAAATTTCTCTAGTAGCCACCCTCGGCGCTATTATGAACACTCCGGTATCTCCAAAGGAACATAACGAGAGTCGCTTGAAATCGTCCGTTCTAGCTCCCACTTTTGCCGCCCGCTTCCTGGAAGTTATCTACGCTTTCTACACTCACACTAGGATTTTCTCCTGTGTCGTGGGTACCATGAGCATACACACGACGAATACCTACACAAACACCCAGACCCAGAACATGAATCTAAACTCAAAATTCAAATACCTGTCTGACCGGGAATCGAAACCGGGACCCATTGCGCGTCAGACCGGTATGGTGTCCCTTTTAGTCGCCTCTTACGACATGTAGGGAATACCGTAGCCCTATTCTGATCCCGAAATTACAAGGGCAACCAATATATGACCATTCTTATCCATGTATTCTTATCAATCCATGTATTGAGAATCTTGACCCACACATAACTCTATGCCATAATTATTTACTTACCAAGAACACCGTATCCTAACCACATAGAGAAATCATTTCCACGTCATTACTCCATACGAGCAACAAAACATGCAACGCATCCCTGTCATTACCTCACCGAATGTATCATTAGGGATACGTTTTTATGCTAACGGGACGGTTACGGATTTTAAAAATGATTTTATGAATAATAAAACACGCCAAAATGATTTTCGGGAAATGACGCGGTATGCGTGGTTTGAATAAATCTCACGGCTTTGACGTGCGTTCAGCGTTGCTTTATAAATTTAGGCAATTTTGTAACCGCATTTTGCTTTTTAATTTTTTACTTTTTAATACGTATTTTAAATTAAAAATCCGTAGAATGTATGCTTGAATCATGGCGTTATTGTTGTTCCATACCAATTTGACAGCGATCTTCAGAAAATGGTTTGCCTGCCTTCATATCATTACATAGTATAAAACAAAGCTGCTTTCCGCTGTCTATCCCTATGTATGCTTAGATCTTTTAAACTGATTTTAGTGCTGTTTTTTTAATGTATAAAGTGAATTACGGGGAAGGTTTGTACGTCGTATAAATGTATACGTACTATGTATAGATTTTCATACGTATATATGTATATAGAAGTGGAAAAGTGGAGAAACACAGATAATTTTAGATCTTTGACCTTTTAGGCGGAACGAAATTCGCCGGGTCAACTAGTGGACAATAAATAAATACGATTTCTTTTTTTACGTAGCTATACCTTTTTCCTAGAAAAGGTGGAGTATCGTAAAGAAGACCACGGGAAACCATTTCTTGCAGAGGACAATGAACGGCCTTTATGCGTTTGAGAAATGTGAAGGTAAAAATCTGAAGGATGGATGATGAGCTGTTTGGAGTCAATTTGAATACACATGAGTAAAACCCATTATTGTCCCACTGCTGGGCTCGGGTCTTCTCTCAGAATGAGAATTTTAGGCAATAGTCCACCGCGCTGGCCAAGTGCGAATTGATGGACTTCACGCACCTCCGAGAACTTTTTTTTTTTTAAAACTCTCGGGTTTGGAGGTTTCCTCACGATGTTTTCCTTAATCGAAAAGCAGTGATAATTAATTTATAATACGCACATATCAGTGGTGCGTGCCTGGGTTTGAACCTCGGACCTCCCGATTGAGAGGGCAAATTTCAACTATTAGGCTATCACTGCTTGAATGCACATGCACTGCGTTAAGAGTAGGTTATGCCGTATGGTGTTAAAATTTAATAGAAAATTTTAAAAAAGTGTCTTGTATGAAAAATCATGTTTTTGCATAAGAGCCCTTACTTTAATTTTCACTTCATTTTGTTTTAGTATTTGTTGTTGCAGCGAAAACAGTTAAACTATCACGGTTAATGAGATACAGTCTGGTGATGAACAGACGGACAGATGTCTTAACAATCGGGTTCCGTTTTTATCCCTGGGTACGGAACCCCAAAAACACACATCAAGCTTATGCCCAGCAGTGGACCTTAGAGTTATTGGATGGATACTCAGTTTTTATCCCTGGGTACGGAACCACAAAAACCCACAGGCTTATGCCCAGTAGTGGACCTCAGAGCTGTTGAATGCATACTCAATTCGAAAGTAATAGGTTTTGGATTACCTACCCCTTTACTACAATTTAAATGCGTGCATTTACCCGATTATTTTACACTTTTTAGGAGTTTGTGTCAAAATTTTACCATAGAAGTGATGTAATACACCTAAATATTTTTATACATGGTCTATTGACTATCTACTATACTATTTTATTTGATATCCATATTGTTATGATAATAAAAAATCATCCCTTTCCCCCACTCCCTGATCTCAGGCGTCATGTAACGATATAGATGTCATATGTTACAATCATTACAGTAACAATTGACATACAAATATACATACGCGGAAAAACCATTACATTAGTTCTAACGCAGATAAAAACGCATATTCAAAACACTGGCTTTTATCCAAAAATTAGAAAATCCCATATCGCATATTACGTATGGCCGGCACAGCATCAAAACACGCAATGCGCATGCGCGCCGCCAGTCTGTTCGTTCACCTCTGCGAAGTCGAAGACAAGGTCGAAGTGACTCCTGACGGCTGTGCTCTCCTGGTAGCTTCTGATTATACTTGAGAGTTGTCGCGTATGAGCACATTGAGAAAGAGACAAAACTCGAAATTTCGACAAACTGTGTTAAATACTTTAAGCTACTACTGAGTTGTCGCATATGAGCACAGTGAGAAGGAGACAAAACTCGAAATTTCGACAAACTGTGTTAACTACTCCTAATAATAAACGCTTTGTACACTCATAGCTCAACACTGGGATTTTCTCCTGTATCGTAAGTGCCATGGACGCATACAAAGACAACACAAGAGACACACACCCAGACCAAGAACAAGAATTTAAATTCATCATTCGGATGCCTGTCTGGCCAGGAATCGAACCTGGAACCCACTGCGTGTCATCTGTCTAGATGTGGTAAACGCTCCGCCACGCGTTCCGTAATAATGTACCAAATTACTTTAGTCTTTTTTGTAGCAAATTACAAGAGCTGAATTAGAGCTAGTTATTAAGAGGACAAAAATAAAACACATCCTTTTAATAATAATAAGCTTTAAAAACCCACTAATACACACACAAAATTTTATGTCAAAGAATACAAATTTTTCACTAAGCCCCGTTTATTCTCAGGTCCAGTGTGGTAACTTGCAAATCGTAATATGTATACATATACATTTTTTAGTAAAGCCCATTAATCCGTGAACCGTTTATTCATTGAGTTCTAGCCTAAAATAATGCTATCAACTAGGGTGGCACTTTTCCTATAATATTTTAGCAAAAGGTTATTTAAAATTATATCATAAATGACCAGAACAAAACCAATCATTTCTATTATTTTACGTTTTTACAAAATTCTCTTATAAATTAAAATCTCAGATATACATTGTTTTATGACTTTATTATATACATATTATAACTATTCCATTCTTTATACATATTCCGTGTATAATTTTACCCCACTGATTAAATTGATAGATACCAGAAAACGATTATGTTAACAATTTCGCTGCGTCACTAATTGCCTATAGAAAAATCATTTTCAAATCTCGGTATTCATAATGGTTTAATTCGCAGTAATACATTAAGAAATACTGGTTTAAAATTCGGGATATATTACTTGGAAGTTGTTTTGAAAATATTAGATAAAACTCAGCAATACAATTATGTATACTTCATATTTATTTCTTATTGTTCTTATAATGTTATAAATTGCGAAAATTTGTGAGTATGTATCTGTGTTTTTTAATCTTTAGAGTATAAAGAGAAACCTTCAAAAGGTACCCGACGCCGTGGATAAGCGACGAAGGGTTATGTGGGATTTTTACGCAAACGGAGTCCTCTGAACGCATTGCACTATCGGGCTCCTCTCAGGTGGCTGGGCCCACCACTACGTCTGGTCTTTACGACGGTATGCGACCACACATGCCGCCGTCCTTCCCGAGGTCGCCTGACCGAACGATTCGAGCTCTCACTGTAGCCGCCCGCGGTCCCGGAAGCCCCTTTTAGTCGCCTCTTACGACAGGCAGGGAATACTGTAGCCCTATTCTAATGCCGAAACTACAGGGACGATAGTTTATGACCTAAATTAATATAAAGGACCATTAATATGGCAGAAGTGACCGAAGTGCGCGAAGCCGTAGCAATAACCCAATAACAAATATTTTTATATATAATTTCCATTCACAAATCAAACAAGAACTAGAAAAGGGCCGTTTATCATCCGAACTAATGACCCGATTATCCTAAATAATGAAAATGACTTGTACAAAATCTGGTCAGAGTAATGTTCGCGATAATTTACGCCATGATAACTGCGGATAACTCGAGGTAATTTCTCGCTTCGGACTATTTTATATCGGGTATAATTTATATGGAGACAGGGAAATTGGGGACTGGTACACCCACATTGCATAAGTTGAAGTATCGACGTGATATTCAGTGAAAGGGTCTGTTTATAGTGACGCCGATTGACGTTGAGTCTTAATTAAATGGTTTTTAAAGTCGTTTTATGGGTCAGAAATCCTAAATTCGACATGCTATAAAACTATTTATTATCATCGCAAACGTTAACTGTACGGTTTAATTTTACATATGTGTTGAAAGTAAATATGTTCCATGACGCTGTGGTAACAATTATGTTCTGACATGAAGAGTTTCTGCATTGTAATTCCGAACATGAAAGGGTCTAATTATGTACTAATTTAAATTAGTAGTTTTATGTGTCTGTTTGTATCAGATTTTTATGTGTATCATTGACACCCAGAATACAAATCCTATAATATGGAACACTGAGTTTAGAAAGTACTACAATTCTTTATTTATAATAAAAAAATATAAACAAGTCCTGTCTAGAAGGTATATAAGTATTTAAAGATAATATTTTGACTTTGACAAGTAACATTTTGCCAGTCTAAATAAAAATCCCTCATCTCTATAAACAGACCTCTGTAAACATGAGTAAGTGCACGTTTTCACCCGATTAAAACAGTTAAATCATTAAACTTCGGCAGTAATGGAGGTCACGAGATGCGGTCACCGGTCAGCGGGAACCGGCGTTTGCAAATTGCTAACTTAGCGGTATTGGGTTCATAGCCACACTTACGTAAAATTAACATAATATATTGTAATTGTCATTTAATCGACTAGAGGCAAATACCATGTACTATCTACATACCAGCCAAAAGATAGATGTAAAGACTTTTGAATGAAAGATTTTAATAACAAAGCTTTAAAAAGATTAATCAAAATGACAGATTCTTTGTGGTCCAAATTCGGAACGCGATCTTCCAATTTCCAAACCTCTGCTACATACTTATTTAACATATAAAGTAACATATTTGATATAAGTAAACCCATAAAAATTAGCAGCATAGAGCAGTGATAGCCTAATTGCTGAAACTTGCCCTCTCGGGAGGTCCACGGTTCAAACCCAGGCACGCCCCACTGATATATGTGCGTATTAGAAAATAATGATCACAGGAAAACATCGTAAGGAAACCTACATATCCAAAAGTTCTTTAAAAAAAAGTTCTCGGAGGTGTGTGAAGTCTACCAATTCGCACTTGGCCAGTGCGATGGATTATGGCCTAAAACTCTCATTCTGGCAGAAGACCCATGCCCAGCTGTGGACAATAATGGGTTGTACCCAAACCCACAAAATTTACGAGGAAAGATATGTAACGTATCCTATCAATAGGATAAATTGGGTGGCTAAAATAGCAAAACTACTCAATTGACAAGCATGGTATGGGATAACTGTCTAGTCTGGGTTTAACCGCAATACATTTGTCTGCGGTTTCGAAATATACTTCCTATGTCTCGTCTGTGCAGTCAGAAAGCATTAGGGTTAGCATTTCTTTAAGCATCGTGAGGAAACCTACACATCCGAGATTTCTTTAAAAAATTGTTCTCGGAGGTGTGTAAAGTCGACCAATTCGCACTTGGCCAACGCGGTGGACTATGGCCTAAAACTCACTCATTCTGAGAGAAGACTCATGCCCAGCAGTGGGACAATAATAGGCTGTACCCCAATTCCTTAAAGTTATGCTTACATGATTATAAACTAACGAGAGATAAGCTTACATTTATTCTTATGCTAAAAATTAAAGTGACATATTTCGTCAATAACTTCTATTCTGAGCTTGATTTGTACTTATTTTAAGCATATTTGTAATTGTGCATAAAATTAAAACGCAATATTTTATTCATTTTCATTTCTACAGCATTTAAATCATATTTTTAGGTCAGCGTTCTCAATTTTAAAACTTGGCAAAGTAATGTCGAAGCGAGAAAACTTCATAAAAATCGGCTTATCGTTCAGAATTCATCGACGACCCAAATAATGAATCGAACTTCGTATTTATAAGTCTATCTGCAATCCGCATTTCTGTTATTGCATGTTAAAATAGTAATGACGTAATAAAAATATATATGACGAATACATAACCTCTAAGAAGCCCGTTATTGATTATAAAAAACACGCTTTCTACCCATAGCCCCATACTAGGATCTTCTCCTCTATCATGGGAGCCATGAATAAACACGGGACGAATACACAAACACCCAGACCCAGAACATGAATCCAAACTCATCATTCAGATGCCTGTCTGGCCGGGCATCGAACCATAGCCATTGCGCGTCAGACCGATATGGTAACCACTCTGCCACGTAGGTCAAAACAACTAACTAAATAAATATTTATTTATTCACAAATTACATCTTCTAGCTCCATCATCAAAGACTCGTTACCAAACATTAATATCTATTCGTCAATCAAATGAACCCTAATTCGAGAGACTTACCAGCTATTTAACGTTTCTACCTAGCTCCAGCTCGTCTCAATGGTACTAAACCCATTGACATGATATAAGATTTATTTAGGACGACGTATTCAAATTTAAGGGTGCGATTGGAAGAAAATGCCATAAGAATCTCTTACTAGCCTATAAATAATCCTTTACTAAACTCGCCTAAATTTTCAGAAATGGTCACTCAGCAATTATAAATAGAAACCGGGATAGTGCTGTAATTTTTTTATTCTACATATACAGTATTAAATTATATAATTATATACTGCAAAATTATTTATCGTACGCTTTACCAAATTCTCTCCTACCCTCTATCGACCTCTACCCGCATTTACTCGGCGTTGTAAACTACTGTAAGGCTTAATAATTCAATTGAATTCCTTTGCATTATCACAGCATATCATGAAGTTAATAAAATATATAGAATTCGACAGATTATTAACTTTGATCACACACATATACAACACGAAGACTTAAACCATCTGAGAGCGACAGAAAATCAAAACACCTCAAGCGAAGTCAAAAGCCCCTGTATTGAGCACTGCTTGTCAAAGCCTTAACAATATCCTCTTTAGGCACGGGCTTCCGTGATCAAGAACGGAGCGTGCCATTCCATGCCACCGGACATTGCATCGTAGGCAAATTGAGAGCCTTGTTAGTTTAGGCTCGCTATTTACATTCAGGAGCACTCACCCTGTCCGCGAAAAACACCCTCACACTGCAAACAATCCCATAACAGACACCGTAACACTCGCGTTATTTACTAAACGTGGAACGCAACTGAATGTAACCGAAAAACATCGGTGAGCGTGTGAATTATTTTTATAAGCGGAGTTTTGACGCCGGTGCGACCGCTCGCGACTCGAATTCGCTACTGGACGGTATCGAGCGAGCGACTCCCCCGCGCCTCTGTAAACCAATTTATAATACATACGGAGACGCAGCATCCCCGGGCGGATGGGGCGGCGGAAACTCGACCTTCCAACCACCCCTCACAGTCAACTTTCCATCGCACACCAATTGCCGCAGAGGCAAAAACGTCGCTAGTTTTTGCAGAAACGCGAAGGGTGCGAATTGTGTGCGTTTTCGACGATTTCCGACGTTCATAATTGAAAATCAACGAATATAAAGAGCAATAGCACTTTGATTGAATATTTGCTGATGTACCGGTTACGTAAATTTAGTTAAACGGTCTGCAGCATCCCTTGATGAAAGAACCAAATAGACTCCTAACACAAGACATATTTCTGTTTAGAATCAAAGTAATAACGATTATCTACAAATCATCGTATTAGAAATTAAAGCTTTGTTTCGTTTTAGCCACCGCACTCAGCTGTATTTGTAGGGTAAGTTAATCTGGGCATGCACTTAATATCTTTAAGATTTATACAAAGCTGTCAGTCTGCTGGGTGTAATCGCTTAGACGCCGTCTACGACTTGCAACAGAAGTTAGATAAAGCGACGATATAAGGACTACAGTGCTCAAAAAAAACAACTAGGCTAGTTCCAAAAACAGTACTGGTGTAATAACATGAAATAACCTAACCATTTATTTTTTTCTGTTGTCTCAATTTATTCCAAAGATATCCTTTTTTAATAAGACCGATATTTGTTGTAGGTACTATGAATATATTTAAAAGCGATGTTGGCCTTTAGAATATTCGTAGTAGATATATTCCATTGCTTTATTCGCCAAAACTTTTTGCTCTCATATTCACAGTTTTACAGACGTATCGCCACACGTCGGCCAGTCTACATACAATCTGATAGTAATTATAATTTCCTACCAAAATCTGACCTACACGTGCAAACGGTATCGTCCTATATCTAGATTTGAAACGCGGATACAAACGGACAAGCTGCAAGGCAAATTCAACGATTTTTCTATATGCTATACTTTCTAAACTAAACAATACTTGGATATCCTTGGATATGGATTTGATATATTGATTCCTTTAACGACAGTCACTTTTAGATATAAATTATACCTTTTTTTTTGTTCTCGAGGAGGAAACCTTCAAAAGGTACCCGACGTCGTGGGAGCGACGCAGGGTTATGTGGGATTTCCGCACTAAAACCCCCCCGATGGCCGTCCTCGGCGCTAAAAAGGAGGACTCCGGGATCTCGAAACGACTTCAACCGGAATCCCGAGCGCGTTGCCTAACCGGGCTCCTCTCAGATGGGCGGCTGCACCCACCGCTCCGTCTAGTCTTTACGATGGTATGCGACCACACATACCGCCGTCCTTCCCGGGACTGCCTGACCGAACAGTTCGAGCTCCCACTCTAGCCGTCTGCAACCCCGGAAGCCCCTTTTAGTCGCTTCTTACGACAGGCAGGGGATGCCGTATCCCTAATCTGATCTCGAAGCTACAGGGACGATATAAATTATACCTATAACTAAATATTAAAGATTTTTCATTTAAACATAAATTGCTTCGGATTTCATAGAAACTTCGGACTATAAATTATTCCAAACACTTTAAAGACAACGTTAAAGTACTAATTTTGGAGTTGTGCATAGACAACCATATGGCAGATTAAATAAAATAAATAATGATATATATTAGGATTCTATTTTGACACTTCGTCTTCGGCATTGGAGGCTGTACCTAAATGTTGGGGGTTTGGCACGCTTCAAATGGCGCTGTAACAAATAAAGTTTTTTGGCTACAGTTTCCGTACAAACTTCTTTGTGTATAAGTAATGATTTTATAATAAAGCAATATATCTATTTCTACACAGACCGGCAATTAAAATAATAATTTTATTTAGCTATTGCATAGCTTCTATTGCGGGCTTTGAGCGCGGCGACCGAATCAAGAAATTCCGTAACGAAAAAATCCTAACACCCTCCACTCCGCCTACCGTGAGCGGCCGGGCGTTCTCTTAACGTGTATATAATATATGTGTATATGTGTATGGATAGAAATCCCACATAACCCTGCGTCGCTCCCATGGCGTAGGGTACCTTTTGAAAGTTTCACCCTCGAGAACAAAAACAAAAAACTACTCGGATAATTACCACTTACCATTTACCACATCCTATAAACCAACACACTATAAACTTTTTTTTGTTCTCGAGGGGGAAACCTTCAAAAGGTACCCGACGCCGTGGGAGCGACGCACGGTTATGTGGGATTTTTACCGCACTAAAACCGTGGCCGTCCTCGGCGCTATACGAGGACTCCGAGAACTCAGAACGACCGCAACCGGAATCCTCTAAGCGCGTTGCCCCATCGGGCTCCTCCTGGATGGGCGGATGGGCCCACCACTCCGTCTAGTCTTTACGACGGTATGCGACCACATATACCGCCGTCCTTCCCGGGATCGTTGACCGAACGGTTCGAGCTCCCACTGTAGCCGCCTGCAACCCCGGAAGCCCCTTTTAGTCGCCTCTTACGACAGGCAGGGGATGCCGTAGCCCTATTCTGATCCCGGAGCTACAGGTACGACACTATATCACCTAACACTGCTGTTATTTTGCAAAAATACCCGCGGGGTATAAAAAAAGGCTTCTATGACCTTAAAACTAATTTAATCGCACATTTTTTTTACGTTCCGGGAATCGAACTCCGGACTCATGCCGTGGAAAACTACTGAATCCCACTAAAACTAAACACAGTGAACGAAAACGACAGTCAATAACATACTCGTGGAAGCGTTATCGTATTTTACGACATTTCATACTGTTGCTGTATAAGAAATCCATCAAGTCTAGGCGTCTGTGAATTTATAGGCCCATAAATCTGCGATGGGTTTATGGGAGTTGCTTTCACCTTGAACTCACCTACACGTATCCTGGAACTATCGCTTATCTGACGGATGTCTATGAACTCTATGAGATCTTTGATGGAGCTGTGTTGTACAGGAATACATTAGTTTGTATTTAATGTGTCTAAATTAATAAAAGGAAATTCGCTTTCTACACTCATAGCCCTACACACAACACGACACACACAACGATGAATACACTAACACCCAGACCCAAAAAAATAATCTAAAAACTCATCATTCAGATACCTCTCTGCCTGGCATCTATTTCTAACGTGAAGCATTTTTTACGTTTCGATGGAAGGGTGTCTCATCAACCCATTATTGGCCCGCTGCTGGGCACGGGTCTTCTCTCAGAATGAGATAGTTTAGGCCATAGTCCACCGCGCTGGCCAAGTGCAAATTGGTGAACTTCACACACCTCCGAGAACTTTTTTTTTAAGAACTTTCGGGTGTGTATGTTATCTCACGATGTTTTCCTTCACCGAAAAGCAGTGACAATATATTTCTAATGCGCACATAAATCAGTGGTGGCCTGAGTTTGAACCTCGGACCTCGCGATCGAGAGGGCAAGTTTGAACCATTAGGCTATCACTGATATTGGTGGGATGGAAGGGTGTGGTTACCAGCACACTTTTATATGAGGCGACCATTACCTCGGGAGTAGCAACGCATCTGTGATTGATTTCAGATAGAACCCGTGTTCTATTTGAAGTTGCTTACTACCACCACTTACCATCGGCTGGACTAAATGCTCCTTTGCTATTTCAATCAAATAAAAAAAAAATCATACAAAATGAAATAGTATCCTGTAATGGACACCAATTTCATAAAATATCCAATGTATGGTTGATACCGATAGCGTTCCTCGAAGGGCTATCTGATCGGAACTTATTCTCAGCTCGCAAACTCCTTCTGTTATTCAAATCGTATTCAGCACGAAGTTGTTAATGCGAGAAATCATATACACCTCTATAGGGTTTGAATTGCAACCATTAAAAGGATTTTACACCCATACCTTCACACATTGTTAGCACAAACATGATGGAAATAAATGGTGTTTTTATCTGATTGAAGTAGCAAACGAGCATGCAGTCCACCTGATCGTAAGTGGTCACTGCCGCTCATAGACATCTGTAAGCAACTTTATATAGAGTTTTTTTTTTTTAACTGACTGAAGTATAAAACGAGCATGCAATCCACCTGATGGTAAGTGGTCACTGCCGCCCATGGACATCTATTAGCGACTTCATACAGAACATGGGTTCTATATAAAGTCAATCATAGATGCGTTTCTACTTCCGAAGACTAGTGCGACCGCTGCCACAACCATCGAAACGCATGCATCACGCTAGAATAACACTGGTTGAACAACCTTAGTCTTTGAAAATAGCCTTATTAACCCTCCGAAGTCCAGAAGCGCCCGTAAAGTTTACCACTAACGATCACCAATCCAGCTCCTGACCCCACTCAAATGTAAATTTCAAAATCTACGAAAACTGCACCTTAAAAAGAATTGCACAATAAAACTATTTTAAAAAATTTAATCGAGTCTCATGATATGACGTTACAATCCGTCAAACCGTTTGACTGTAGCACATGCGAAAGAAAAGGAAATACATACATAATTACGTTTAAAAGCATTACCCTCCTTCTGATGCAGTCGGGTAACGAAAAAAAATTTTTTTTTTTAAATTTCCGATGAGATTTTTTTTACTTTCAGAAAAAAATACGAAATGTACTTCATTTACTGTATACTTCATATATAATTAAATAATAAACACTTTAAAGAAAGCAAGTGAGTATAAAACCAAAAAAGGAACAATTTTCCGATCAGCAAAAATGATAAATGGCTACACAGCATCACATCACTATGCAAATAGTCTGTCACGGGCACTAGCCTATATGCGAGCGCGGGCCAATTACGGACGCTGTACCCGCTACATAATAGCAGAGAATAGCCGCTATGGAATAGCGACGAACCGAATAACCGCTAAATAATCGTGTAAAACCCCTCATCGCTTTTTGTAATACCATTTTTTTTTTCATTACAGTAACAAATGCATATTATGCAATTTCTGAAAGTAGGTGGATATTGGCCGCTGGGTGTGAGAGGTCGATGCTTGTAGGATGTGGAAGGCTTTGCGGGTGTTGGCTTGCCCATATCTATGGGTGGCGATCTCGGGGTTGGTCTGTCGCCCTGTGGATGGAGGCTTTTTAGTCAAGGCGCGACGTTATGTTTTCTGACGCGCCTTGCTTATGGAGTGGGGCTACATGCTCCACGCGGAAGGGCTGCGGGCGCGGCCAGGCACGGGCGGGTTCGCGGATGAGTGCGAAAGCGTTCCCGCCGTACGGTGCGAGGAGAAAACACAGTGGGGGTTTAGACAGTAAGAGTCCGGATAACCCAGCTTTTCCCCGGGCGGCTGAGTCTCCATGAGGATTACCCACTTAAAAATAAAAAGGTAACGGAGAGAAACTCATTCGAGGCGATCAAACTTGGTCAAGAGAACCAACGGCTGGTCCTCAAGAATACCTAGTTGTATGTGCCTAGTATATGTATGCCTAGTATATGCCTACCTCAGAATCTTATCTAGGGTCAATTCTAGATGTCCTTGCCAGGCCACTTACCATAAGACGGACTACATGCTTGTTTGCTACTTCAATATAATAAAAAAGCGCAGTTAATACGGTTCTAATTCAAGTTAAATAGAATTTTAATGTTTCAGACACAATATATTAATAGTTTATAAATAGTTCCTCGCTACTCAATAACATGATAAACGATCGCTGTCACATCACTATGCAAAGACTGTCACCAGCACAAACGCCTCACAACCCTATCTCCGTTCGAAGCGCGAAAGCCAATTACTGCATTGTGCTTATCATATAACCCTTATAGAGCCTTTAAAAAGGATATTTGGAATCCTGCAAGCCTTTACAGATACCTTCAACCTTTCTTGACATTGTTACGAAAAAATACTAGACTTTGCCCGCGACTTTGTCTCTGTCACCAGTCTTTTGGTTCCACTGTACAAACTCTCTTTCGTAATGGGAGCTTATCTATAGTCACCACGACTGGCCTGAGCTGTGTGACCACAGTAGGTGTTAATGTTACACAGAAAACACTGCTACTACGACATTTATGGCAAGGGAGGGAGTGATGCCATTGAAGATGTCATATTATATAAGCGAAAATCATTATCTCATTATAATGTTATTAAACATGTATTGGAAATATTTAAAATTATTGTTTAAACGTGGAAATAAACGTTTAAAATTATCTTCGGTGTCTTGTCTTGTCTTCAAATATTTCGTTGTGATGGACTCTGAACACTTAACCCCATGGAGTAACGCCGTCATATACGATGTATGATATTGTTTAATATTTTTACCTCTATAACAATAGTAGGTGCCTGCAGAAGACACATAGATGTTTAAGCAAAATATTACCGAAAAAAAAGTATTTCACGCAACGTAATTACATGAATTCTAAAAATCACGCAAAATCAATAAAGTCTACTTTACAAACCTAGTCTAGACATAGAGACTACACGAATCGGTGACAGTTTAATCGATATTCTGCAGTAATGGGGCGAGATAACATTCAAACGACCACGTATTTATCTTACGTGTACGGAGATAGGTCGAGTAACGGACTGCGACATATGGAATGTTCTAACAACTATATTCGACATGTGAATTTAGCAATGCCATAATAATAACCATCAGGTCGTATAGTAAATTGCAAAATAATTATTCATCAGGTCTTGCAGATAAATTTATTAAAACCATTGTAAATGCATAGATTTTAAGTAACTTTAAAGAGTTATTTACTTAATTTTAAAAGCAAAAAAGCATATTTAAATATATTTCTATTTGGTGCAACATGTTCCTCCATCAAAATAGGCTTGCTTTTAGGTACGGGAGAACTCGGGTGGCACCAGATGGCACCATCGCTATACTAAGCGCTTTTTTTATCTGATTGGAGTAGCAAACGAGCACGCAGTCCACCTGATTGTAAGTGGTTACTCCCGCCCATGGACATCTGTAAGCAACTTCAAACAGAACATGTGTTCTATCTGAAGTCAATCTCAGCTGCGTTGCTACTCCCAAGGACTACGATGGTTGCCTCATTTATAAGTGTGCCGGCAACCACACCCTTCCGATGAAACGTAAGAACTGTTTTACGCTAAAAATAGGTGTGGCAGTGGTACTTCCCCGGTCGAACAAAGCTGGTTCAACCACCATCAACGCTGGTTCTACCATCTTCAACATAAAACAACAATTAACCTTATAACAATAATACTATTACACTACTGTATTTTGACTTCAAGGGTGTTGTAAAACTTATCCGAAGCGTTCCAACTTGACCTCAACAGCAACTTTTGGCCGACCTAAGACAGAATCAACCAGAACCAGACCTAAGGCCTGAACACATAGATATAATGAGCGGCAGTTTACAATTGCGGACTAAATGCTCGTTTGCTACTTCTTTAATGCAAAAAAGTATACTTACATTCCGTGCAACGTTGGTTCAATAGACCTGATGCTATAATTTTATACCACGTATATTCACAACAAGCAGAAAACTCTTAAACAAACATGAAAGTTCCCTAGAGTATAAGCACGTCATCAGGCCTATTGTGAGTGATAGGCAGTGAAAGTGTTATGCGTTTTGCTGCATAACTAGTAGTATATACCTACCTATAGCACGGAACCAACAATTTATTTACTTTTTTGCTTACGTGCCTGATAGCGAGTATCGCAGGACTGACAACAACAAACACGAGAGGACCGATATCGCTGTTTACTTTAATAGACATAGAGTTCATAATCCAGTAACAGGAATAAGTGTTGTTAAGTGGAGTGGAGGAGTGGCAGTTATAGCTATTAGCGATTTGGTTAGTTTTCGAAATAAAATATTATGAGCGGTATTTTAAAGGTGGTAGAATCAGTGTAGTAGAAGGGTGTGGTTGCCGGCACACTTTTATATGAGGCGACCATCATAGTCCTCGGGAGTAGCAACGCATCTCTGATTGAATTCACATGGAACCAATGTTCTGTATGTAGATGATTACAGATATCCGTGGGCGACAGTGACCACTTACCCTCAGGTGGTCTGCATGCTTTGCTACTTCAATCAGATAAAAAAGTAAAGTGCTCGTGTCCAAAAAAAAACAACGAATGAGGTTAACGAGTTCCCCGGATTTTTTAAAATTGAACCAACTGTAACATCGGGATAAAACGTGTAAAAAAATCAATCCTTTTGTAAGATAACATTGCTCCCTCTTGGATCTGTTCCGGGTTCGTTAACGAGCGGCCTAGTTTCACTGTCTTTGTGCAATAGAATCAGAGTATGCAGGTTAATAATGTTTAATTAGCTCTCACCTAGTTCTACTGACTCAATTTGTATCCCCAGTGTTCTTGACATTTCACAGGATCAGCTATTTTAATGTTCCGGGTTTAATATCTTCTATCGGACAGAAGCCTTCTTGCAGGGTTCCCAACTTAGGGGTTTTTCCCCCAAATTTAGGGGATAATTAAGTAAGATGGGGATTTTTTAGGGGTGTAAAATTTTTAGGGGTATTTTCAGGGGTTTAACTTCAACATATAGGTGTTGTTAAAGAGAAAAATCTCCCCACCAGGCACGACTGCCTCACGACGAAGAAAACAAAAAGGTCATGCACTACACCCGAAGACATTTTTTTTCGTCGTCAGGTCACGTTGCCACGAAGAATTCCAGTTAATAATTCATTATGGGGGATTTTAGGGGTTTTTAATGAAGGCTTTAGGGGAATACATTTTTGAGACTTGGCAACCTTGCCTTCTTGTTTTGACTCCGAAGGAAAAAACATTTCTTAAAGCAGTATTGTTGTTTCTTTGATCCGGTTTGTGAATTGAAGAGTGAGATACTTTACAAGTTCACGAGTGGCCAATCTACCACACCAATTTCTAGCGTGAAGCATTTCTTCATTGGTGTGGTAGATTAACTGGTGCATGTAGGTCCACCAAGTACTCACACAATTCCATTTCAGGTTTTAATGCTATTTATCTTTTTCTTTTTCATCTAATGACCGAATACCGTAGGCGGAGATTATATGTCCTAGTTATCCTAACTTTGAATTAAATGAATTGATTTGTGTTATTAAATTTTAAATTTAGTTTTTTCGTTCTTTAGTTTTAGTTCATGGATTGCTTCGCTCTTTAGGGATATTCTTTACATAGGGTAGATGTGCAAAAAAAATAGGTCCGTGATTCGATAAACTACTATGACTCAAATCTTTCCGATCATACAAATCATAAATATCGCCATGATATTCGCTTAGAAGAAGAAATAAAATATACAAAAAAACTAGCTGAGTTTCTCGTAGGTTTTTCTCAATTGAGGTCGTGTACTCATTTGATGGTAGTGTAAGAAAAAATATTATAGCTGACAAGTATTAAGTGCCACTGTAGGCTTTATAAAATACTAACCGACCTGGCGAACTTCGTTCCGCCTAAAAGCAAAAAACCTAAAATAACCAGTGCTTTTCCTTGACCTTCCTCTTAAATCGCTCTATCCATTGAAACAAACTACATTAATACCGAAGAATAGTTTTATAGATCTAAGCATACATATATACACACAGCGAGAAGCGATTTTGTTTTATGCTATGTAGTGAAGAATATTTAATTTAATTTATTTCAGCATTTACTATAATTATGTTTCAAATAATTATGTTATTATGTTACATTACGAAATGAAAGACAAGATAGCTTACAATCCATTAAATACGTTTTCGAAAACATGCTCATAAGCAATTCGTAGCATTCATAATATTCCTAAAATCTATAGCTATGTTAATATCTGGAGGTTAATTCTATAACCACTATGTCCATGTTTTAGTATGAACTTTTGGATATACCTTAAAGGTTTCTAAATTAAGGAACCCTTCGAGAGTAGATCGGACGAGACTAAAAGAATTTATAGTTCTGTCAAAAATGTAGGCATAACGAACCTTGGGGGTAGTAAAACATCTATTGTCATCTTCAGATAAATTCTAATCTTGTCTGAGATAGATTACAGATGAGGTACTGCATAATATTTCTTACATATATACCTTCTTACGCATCTGCGATCATCTTCAGATCTGTAAGCAATTTAATATTTATTTATTTTATAAATAACATTAGAATACATTATAAAACCAAAGTCTTAAGTATTAACAAAGAAATTACTACAAATATAATTGTAATGAACGTAGATTCACAATTTTAATAAGTTTTTTGAAATTCGCCACGGAAAGATTTAAAAGTGGGGGTGAAAGTTTGTATGAGAGTCCGCCAATTTTGATGCTAACTTAGAAACTGAGTATTCGGCTTGTTGGTTTGATATAATAGTAATCTGTTTCATTTTTGGAAAATCAACCCCTAAGAAAGTAAAATAGGGGTTGAAAGTCTATTTCGCAAATCTGAAAAAAATAATAAAAGCTCAATAGAACTTAGTATCTGGCTTAGTAGTTCAATATATTAGTGACTGTTTACAAAAAAGGGAGAACGGGGGATATTTCCAGCTGCAGATCTCAAGATTAAAGGATGGATAATTTTTTTTTTTTTATATTTGTACCTAACGATAAGGCAGACGGGCCACCTGATGGAAAGTGGTTACCGTCGCCTATGGACATTTGCAACACCAGAGGAGTCGCCAATGCATCGCCGGCCTTGAAGGAGAGCTCTTTTTGCACCTTTCTTGAAGAGCCCCATGTCATAGCGCTCTGGGAATACGTCAGGAGGAAGCTCATTCCACAGCTTGCACGTGCGTGGTAGGAAAGACCGTGCAAACCGAACCGTGGAGGACCGCCACGGGTCCAGTTGATGCGGATGGAACTTCATCCTTCGGCGAGTGGTGCGATGGAGGAAGGGTGACGTAGGCACCAGGTCAAAAAGCTCTTCGGAACACTCACCATTGTAAAGCCGGTAGAACACGCAAAGGGAACCTATGTCCCTCCGCAAGCTTAAAGGTTCCAACCTGTCGGAGATTCTTGGGTCGTTGACGATTCGGACCGCGCGTTTCTGTACGGAGTCAAGTGGGTTAAGTTGATACTGTGGCGCTCCTGCCCAGAGATGCGAGCAGTACTCCATGTGGGGCCTCACTTGTACCTTATAAAGCATAGCAAGATGCCCTCCAGTGAAGTACTGCCTAGCTCTGCTGAGAACGCCCAATTTCTTGGACGCCAACTTGGCTTTTCCCTCCAAATGACTCCGGTACTGCACATCACACGAGATGTCAACTCCCAAGATCCCTACGCTTTTATCAATAGTGAGCGGAATTCCCTTGAACTTTGGCGCTATGACAAATGGGGTTTTTTTAGCGGTAAACGCGCAGACTTGTGTCTTCGTGGGGTTGAACTCAACAAGGTTAAGTCGACCCCATGTCGAGACCCGCTCCAGAGAGTTCTCGATTTCAGACACAAGTCGGATTCTGCTTTCCTCCACGAATGTCCGAGAGGTATTTGCACGCCCTGTGTAAGCCGCATCTCCCGTGCTGTCATCTGCATAGCAATGCACGTTGCCGATTTGTTGCAACATGTCATTGATATGCAGAATGAACAGTGTGGGAGAGAGAACTGAGCCTTGAGGTACACCGGCGTTAATGGACCTCGCGTCTGAGCAACACCCGTCGACTACGACCCTAATGTGCCGCTCAGACAGAAAGCTGGCTATCCATGTGCATAATCTCTCGGGGAGACCGTATGATGGTAACTTCGCGAGAAGAGCCCTGTGCCAGACCCGGTCGAAAGCTTTTGCTATATCCAGGCCTACCGCCAACGCTTCCCCATTGCTCTCAATGGCTTGAGCCCATGTGTGAGATACACCAGAAGATCACCAGCTGAACGGCCCTTGCGAAAACCATACTGGTGATCGCTGATCAGCTGGTGGTCCTCAAGGTACCTCAGGAGCTGCGTATTAATAACGCGCTCCATCACCTTTGAGAGCAATGAGGTGATCGCTATAGGCCTGTAATTGGCCGGGTCACTTTTGTCACCTTTTTTTGGTAAGGGATGCACAAGGGCTTCCTTCCACGAAGACGGTACTTGTCCTGTGGCGTAAGAAAGCGTGAATAAGCGCGTTAAGATGGGAGCCAATTCGGGAGCGCACGTTCTCAACACCACTGCGGCGATTTCATCTGGCCCGCTCGACTTCTTGACGTCAAGGGACAAAAGATCTCGCCTGACGGCCTTTTGCGTAAACCGTATATTAGGCATAGAGCTCTCACACCGCGGGATGGTAGGCGGTGTGGCCCCTCTGTCATCAAGTGTAGAGTTTGAGGCAAAGTGAGCGCCTAGAGTATCGGCTTTCTCCTTTGCCGTGTGGGCCAGAGAATCATCTGGATTCCGCAGAGGCGGTAGTGAGGACCGGCAGAAATTACCCTCGACAGCTTTGGCCAACGACCAGAAGGCTCGACTCCCGGAGGGATAAGCAACCAGCCGCTCGCCAATTCTGCCGACGCCAATCATATTAGCGTTTGCGTCAACGAAGTCGCCAGTCGCAACGAAGAAACCCGCGTAGCGGAGCGAGTACCATACCGATCTGACGCGCAATGGGTCCCGGGTTCGATTCCTGGCCAGACAGGTATCTGAACGATGAGTTTAGATTCATGTTCTGGATCTGGATGTTTGGTATTCGTCTTGTGTGTGTCCATGGTACCCACGACACAGGAGAAAATCCTAGTAGTGGGGTTATGAGTGTAGAAAGCGTAGTTCTGCTAGTCTTATATAAAAAAACTTTCGGACCTATCCGGCATTTAGTTTAACAGAAGTAGTTCAGATTCGAGTTTAATTTGTAACGTCATCCACTTCTTATGAAACGTTGTGCACGTAGCAATTTAGTTGCGTTTTAGAGGATAAAGAGGTTTCAGTACTTTTCAGTAATTATAGAGGCTTTTCAACTAAATCTGGTAGTTTCAACCGCACTAGGTTAACTACATCGTTTGGTTTAAAAGTTTCAAGTTACTTTAAATTAAAATGTTTCATACGTTTTCTTTCGTGTATTATTTAAATTTTAAATAGAGCATTAAATGACACTATCAGCGTGGTTTTATAAGCTCGCTAATATCAAATCAATCGATATCATAGCATCTAGGACTAAATACACCAATTGTTACACCATCCAAAATCATCCATTAATTAAGATGTGATACAGTGCAGAGCAGTGATAGCCTAATGGTTGAAACTTGCCCTCTCGATCAGGAGGTCCGAGGTTCAAACCCAGGCACGCACCACTGATTTATGTGCGTACCTATTAGAAATTAATTGTCACTGCTTTTCGGTAAAGGAAAACATCGTGAGGAAACCTACTCACCCGAGAGTTCTTAAAAAAAATGTTCTCGGAGGTGTGTGAAGTCCACCAATTCCCGAGCCCAGCAGTGGGCCATTAATGTGTTAATGAGAAATAAGATGTGTGTCGCACATTTATTATCCTTTTAGTGTTATAAGTGAAAATTTGTAAATGGCTTTCACTCAATATTGTTAATAAGTTAATAAGAATGTAAGTTAGCTGTAAATTTTCCAAATAAATAAAAATAATAATAATATATAATCAACACTTACTTCAGACTCAAGTATTATTAAAAGCCTGTAAAAATAGCAAAATAAAAGCAATAAACAGTTGTTATCGAAAAGATTAAACAAGGCGACAATGAAAAATGTGAAAAAAGAGAAAAATAATATTAAAATCTTTGCAAATCAGATGTGGTTTTCTAACGTATTTTCTTATGAATCAGCAGAGTGAAAAATTGACCTACCTCTGTCAGACCAAACAATGAGATTGTAAAGAAAATGTTATGTAAGCGAGAGACATTATTACAGCAGAAATATTAACAAAAACGTAAAAGATGAAAGGAAATTATGTCTCCCTTAGCCTAATTAATTCCTCTAGAATTATCGGTTTTACATCATATGTATCTTCTTCTCTTCTTCATAAAAATGAATGTTTGTCTCCATGTCCTCTTTAGAATTGTAAACTACTCAATCATGTGATGATCTTTAGCAAAGTTGTTATTCATTAGCTCGCGAAGGTTTCTGGTGTATTTTTTTTGCGAACGCGCGTAGGGTAGGTACAGCTAGTATCTTA
Organism: Spicauda simplicius; assembly: GCA_949699795.1. Classification (NCBI taxonomy): domain Eukaryota; kingdom Metazoa; phylum Arthropoda; class Insecta; order Lepidoptera; family Hesperiidae; genus Spicauda; species Spicauda simplicius. The sequence continues at coordinate 20,353,625 of OX453057.1, forward strand.
TAAAACATGCCAATATTTAAAATGCGAAGTTTGTGTGTATTTACATGTGCTTGTTGTTCTTTCACGCAAAACTACCGATCGAATTTCACTGAAATTTCGCATACTATGTCTTGAAGCTGCAGCAAGCACTCAATATAAATTGAAGGATATATACATATAAATCGCCACTGACCGTTCTACGCGAGAACCTGGGGCGCACTGAAAATCGGCCGTCGTGGATGCCGCACGGGATCCGCGGCTTATGTCGAGTGTGACTCCATTTTCGTCTAGTTCTCGCTGCAACCTCAAACTTGTAGAAATAAAATTTTGTACCTTATAAACAAACCTGTTGTAGTGAAAACTGACGAAATAAATATTTTTTCTTTTCTCTCTTTTCTTTTCTTAATAGTTAATGAAATAGAACAATATATAGAATACTCATTAACGTGTTAGATATGACTGAAGCGTGCGAAGCCACAGGAATAATCACTACATAGTATAAAACAAAGTCGCTTCCCGCTGTCTGTCCCTACGTATGCTTAGATCTTTAAAACTACGCTACGGATTTCAATGCAGTTTTTTAATAGATGGAGTGATTCAAGAGGAAGGTTTTTATGTATAATACAATGGTAAAACACTGATAATTTTAGATTTAAGACTTTTAGGCGGAACGAAGTTCGCCGGGTCAACTAGTCTAATATAAAATAAGTCTTGTTACTTATTGTTAAGATTATTAAAATTTCCTCAGGTTTTTTAATCACACTCTCACACTTTAGTCTAGTAATCGATAAAATTCGCTGGAGATTAATGGGCCATGGTACCAGTGGGTCGAAGCTGGGGTTAGCGGCGACCTATCACGCTGCACTGCGATTAACCATGTCTCGGCTTTTTATCCGCTGCATCTGTTTTCTCACGACATGGGAATTCGGGGCATGAGGCATGTAAATAAAATACATGTAGTTAATAAAGTAACTTATCCCTGCGCTTCCTCGCTTTTTCCTACGCTTAGATTATGTTTCCCTCGCTTAAAAATAACCTTTGTGTTAGTCCAGGCTATTTTTTTTTAATGTAACCTAACGATAAGGCAGACAGGCTACCCGATGGAAAGTAGTCACCGGCGCCTATGGACATTCGCAACACCAGAGGAGTCGCCAATGCATCGCCGGCTATGAAGGAGAGCTCTTTTCGCACCTTTCTTGAAGAACCCCATGTCATAGCGCTCTGGGAATACCTCAGGAGGAAGGAAAATAGAAGCGTGCCTAATTTAATCCACATTCAATCGGTACTTTTAGAAGTTAGTGAAAGAATAACAAACATTCAACCCAAAATTTTTTTGCCTTAAATCGTCATATATATTTATAGAACTCAATAAAAGAATTTTCCAATTTCCCCGTTTTTTCAATTTGTTTGTTCTGTATTTTTAACTTGTTTACTTAAAAATATTCCGATTCCGAATAGTACAATAATTCCGAATAGTTCCGTAATAGTTAAAATGGTTTTAGAATTATTTATGCTCAAATCATTGAAATTAAATATAATATCTTGAAATTGAGACAATTCATGTTACTCTTCTCAGAACGAATTTATTTCGTTTCCATAAAAGTATAATTATTTACATTTTTGCCCATAATTTAATATGTATTCGATACCTTGCAATGTACGTTAGATGACATTAAACACTTAAACGCTTTTTATACTCATAGCCCTACACTAGGATTTTCTCCTGTATCGTGGGTGCCATGGACACACACAAAGACTAATACACAAACACCCAGACCCAGAACAAGAATCTAAACTTATCATTCAGATACCTGTCTGGCCGGGAATCGAACGTGGGACTTACTGCGTGTCAGACCGGTATGATAACTGCGCCACGCGGGTCGTACATTACACGCCCTGTAGTTCCGGGATCAGAATAGGGCTACGGCATCCCCTGCCTGTCGTAAGAGGTGACTAAAAGGGGCTTCCGGGGTTGCAGACGGCTAGAGTGGGAGCTCGAACCGTTCGGTCAGGCAATCCCGGGAAGGACGGCGGTATGTGTGGTCGCATACCGTCGTAAAGACTAGACGAAGCGGTGGGCCCAGCCGCCCATCTGGGAGGAGCCCGATGGGGCAACGCGCTCGGAGGATTCCGGTTGAAGTCGTTTCGAGATCCGGGATCTCGAAACGAGTCTTTCTTTTCAGCGCCGAGGACGGCCACCGGGGGGGTTTTAGTGCGGTAAAAATCCCACATAACCCTGCGTCGCTCCCACGGCGTCGGGTACCTTTTGAAGGTTTCCCCCTCGAAAACAAAAAAAAAAGGGTCGTACATTACATTTTGAATTGTTCAAGTTATTTGCAGTCAAATTTCAACAACGAGTACCAATTTTAATATTAGTAACACAGCAACAATACTAGAACTATACGATGTCCAAATGTATACGAAAATATGAAATCGAGTTTTTCTTATCGCTTGGGGATTTTCTCGTAACAAGTTTTCTGAAAATATTCAAATAGCAGTTTTCTTGTGACATTGCAGAGCAGGCAATGTCGTGACCTCCAGATAAGATAATAAGATACTTGAATATTATAATATAGGTGTCTTCTTCCATTGTTCTAAAGATTTTATACTTTCTTAAGCATAACATAGAATGTATGAATCGAGATGAAATTTATAAAAGACTTATTTATCGATAGCAGATACTGTATATCACATATCTATCTACTGTGTTAGACAAAAAATACTGGAACTATGATTAAATACATATAAATTAATAAGCATGTATTCATACCTAAACCCATAGACGAAATTACATAATTATATCAGTTCTTTATACCTAAGTATATTTTATATAGATACTAGCTGTCCCGACAAACGTTGTTTTGCCATATAAAAAATTAAAAAAATGTTAAGGGTGGACAACCCTTAAGGGGTATGAAAAATAGATGTTGGCCGATTCTCAGACCTACTGAATAAGCATATAAAATTTGGTAAAAATCGGTCAAGCCGTTTCGGAGGAGTATGGAGACTAACATTGTGACACGAGAATTTTATATATAAGAAGTGCATAAACGACTATCGATCGAGGTATCTGTTTTCTAAAACGAAATGTGAGGTTATCGGTAGATTTCCACAGTAGCCCATGATATTCTTAGGACTAAGATAATCGCGTCATATGCAAGTAAACCGGCATACACACCCTTTCAGTAAAATACATGACCTGCTTAACGAAATAAATATTGGTTTGAAGGTGGTAGAACTAGTGTAGTTCGACTGTAGAAGTACCACCACCGCCACACCTATTTCTTGCGTAAAGCATTCCTTGCGTTTCGATGGAAGGGTTGCCGGCACACTTTCACATGAGGCGACCATCATAGTCCTCGGGAATAGCAACGCACTTGTGATTTACTTCAGATTGAACCCATTTTTTGTATGAAGTTGCTTACAGATGTCCATGGGCGGCAGTGACCACTTACCATCAGGTGGACCGCATGCTCGCTACTTCAGTCAGATAAAAAAGGTATGACACTGGTATCTTACTGTCGAACCATACTTGCTCTACCACCTTTTTATACTACTTTTATACAAACGAAACTCATAAATAATCCAAAAAATCCTTCAAAACTCAGAAGTTAACCTACAGAATAAACCGAAATTACCTCCTCTCATACCTTCCGAACCTAATAAATCCTGGAACCTAGATGTAAATCTACGAATACAGTAGGTACCTATATATCAGATTCGTGAAAACACAGGATCTCCTCTGAGATTTACGGCTGTTGAATATTGGATTGAATTTATTCAATTCTGCGGTGACCACGGCTGGGCGATATTGTCTGGAGGATACGTCTCTATTTTACCGCTCTTTTATGCTTTGGCTTATTTTATTACTTGAAAATACTGTCTGAGAATATTTTCACATCGCAACTTGAGTAGAATGTGGTGCAAGATCTACTTATATCCCAATACGTGAAGCAAAAATTTGTGATTCGTTTTTAAGATACTAAATTACGCACGGTAATAGTCGATGAAGAGAAGGATTGCGCAATGCTTTATATATTTTTAAATTAATGAATAAAGCATACATAAAATCAACTAAAAACACATTACACCCACTACCTTGCATTTGACACAAACGCATATTATAAACGAAATCAAACATTCAATGTCTTACTACGAAAACGCATAACGTCAAAAATGTCAGATGTCTTTGTCAAAATACCCGCTATTGCTTTTAAATGGAGCTTAGTTATTAAACCTTTTTTTACCTTTAACGGGTGCGTTCAAAATAACTTGAAAATTATTACAATTTATTTAAATTAGAGAAATATTGGTCCTACTTTGGACAATATGAAGTTATTGTCCAAAGTAGGACCATATTTAGTTTCTTAATTTAAATTACGGTCGAATTTCGACCGTTGCGACGGGTGATGATTATTTTTAAACAATCTACCTCCTTCACTGACTACAATGAAATATAGGAATCCTCGCGAGGACCTCAAATACAACTCTATTTTTCCAAAGTTCGTTTGATGTTATAGAAAAGTATTATTTAGAATATCAGGTGTTATGTTTAGCAATATATAGATGTAATCGATGTCATGTTAAGATCATGATTATGGTCGTGTTAAGATGTATAAAGATTTAGTTTACGTTGATGAGCATGCCAAAAACGGAAAAACACAAATTCATATGTGACACAGTTTAGTAAAAAAACAATTGCCTAAATGGAAAATAGACACACAAAACCCTCAACCATACTTGGCTTGAACTATTGCCTAAGTTCTTCTCATGTTGAAAAAACCGACCAAGTGGTAATCGGATTCGCGCATCAAGGATACCGTACCACAACTACATAGTATAAAACAATGTTGCTTCCCGCTGTCTGTCCCTATGTTTAAATCTTTGAAACTACGCTACGGATTTTAATGCAGTTTTTTTAATAGATAAAGTGATTCAAGAGGAAGGTTTTTATGTACCTATAACTAGCTGTCCCGACAAACGTTGTTAAGGGTGGACAACCCTTAAGGGCTATGAAAAATAAATGTTGGTCGATTCTCAGACCTACTGAATAAGCATATAAAATTTGGTAAAAATCGGTCAAGCCGTTTCGGAGGAGTATGGCAACAAAAACTGTGACACGAGAATTTTATATATTAGATAAATGCATAATTTTGGGGAGGAACAGTGATAATTTCAGATTTTTGGCATTTAGGCGGAACGATGTTCGCCGAAACAGCAAAAAAACGGCAAACGGCCGTCTATAAAAACGGCAAAAAAATCACATTTATTGTACGTGAGGGATAATTTTAAAAAATATGACAACGCGTCGCGTGTTTTGATCGAGTCAATAAAATTCGTTACTTGTATGGAGCCCCCCTTAAACATTTATTTTATTCTGTCCTCATTATTTCTTGCTATAGCAGCAACAGAAATATACCATCTTTACAAAAATCCACTGTCTAGCTATCACAGTTCATGAGGTAAAGCCTAGTGACAGACAGACAGACAGCGGTGTCTTTTTTTTATAAGATCGAAGTAGCAAACGAGCATGCAGTCCACCTAATGGTAAATGGTCACTGCCGCCCATAAACACTGTAATCAACTTCATACAGAACATGGGGTTCTATCTGAAGTCAATCACAGATGCATTGCTACTCTCGAGGACTATGATGGTTGCCTCAAATGAAAGTGTGCCGGCAACCACGCCCTTCCATCGAAACGGAAAAACTGCTTCACGCTAGAAATAGGTGTGGCGGTGGTACTTCCTCGGTTGAACTACACTGGTTCTACCATCAATAAAGTCTTAGCAATAGGATTCCGTTTTTATTTTTTGGGTACGGAACGCTAAAAACTAATTTCCACGTGTGAAGCGTTAATAGATTGATGCTGTTGATTTAAGCAACAGCCAAATCGCCCTTTCAATTACGACTTTCTAGGCCGCCTAACGATCACAGTCCCTTCCGATCCTGTTCAATCCTGTTCACACGATCGGGAAATAGGGATAATTACTCCGATTCACACTCGGAGCTTCGTTGATGACGCCTACGGAAGTTGTTGACGGAAAACTCATTACTCATTTTACAATTACACGTTTTATGAAACTGGATTAGAAAGCCAGCAGGTGGAATATATAGGTTTTTCATGGACATTTGTTAACAATTCCAAAAAATAGGGGCCCAAAGGTAGAGCCAGTATTATCTACAAGGCATTGCTAAGGCAGATGTATTAGTATCCGAAAGGAAGCATGTTCAAATTATATTAAATCAGTTTTTATTATATTTAGTATGGAATATTTACAACCGCCACGGCGGAGCACAAAGGTGTTTTGACACACAGTTTCGGTTTAACATCCCGTTCAGACAGAAATCTAGATTTCTGTTCTGGGTCTCATTTGAGTTTGCCTACAGATGCATTGCTACATTTGAGGAATAAGTTGAAACTTATCGAAAAGGTATCTCACCTTTCCCGATATTCGGTAGACATTAGCTACACACCTTTGAGAACTTTTTCTCTAAGAGCTCTCAGATGTACAGGTTTCCTCGCGACCTCCATTCACTTTAAGTAGTTAATTAATCTTCAAGACATACAAAATTTAAGAAAAACCATAGCGTGCGTGGTATAAGTTAAGTATATGAAGCATTTATTTTCAAAATGTCTGTAAATGTCCTTAGCTTCACCGTGAACGTTATTCGGGAAATCATTTCGATTTCCTCTCTCATCCGTGCACCTCGCAGGAAAACGGATAGGAAACGACTGAAAAGTTAACAGGTGTCGGGCTAGATTGGATAATACGAATATAAAATACTTTATTGCTTTACCAAATTGAATCTAGTGAATATCTAAATGATATATTCTCTAAAAACGCAACTAAAGGATGTTTTTATAACAGAAATGGTCGCCAAATCTAAATACACGCTTTCTACACTCATAACCCCACAGTAAGATTTTCTCCTGTGCCGTGGGTACCATGGACACACACAAGACGAACACACAAACACCCAGACCCAAAACATGAATCTAATCTCATCATTCCGATACCTGTCTGGCCGGGAATCGAACCCGGGACCGATTGTGCGTCAGACCGGTATGGTAACCGCTCCGCCATGCGGGTCGTCAAAATATCCTGCCACAGCCTAAAACATGCCTTGTTTTTGAGAAGCCTAAGTTACTAGAAATAAGATAACAATAGATTTATAAATATAAAATAACATTAACCGTATTTTGATTGCACATACACATTTGTGTTTTATCCGACTGTAGTGGCAAACGAGCACGCACATCATTCAATCGAAACGCAAGAGTTGCTTCGCGTGATAAATAAGTGTGGCGGTGGTACCGCCCCGGTCGAATTACACTGGTTCTACCACACGGTCAAGTTGCCTATCTATATATACGTCAACATCCTTACCTTACATCTACGTCTAGGCTACGGTATGTCTACGTTATGTTTAGGTATACGTTAGGTCTGCATATACAATATGTTTAGGACAATTTAAAAACTGCTAAAAGAAACAATAGAAATTTCTATACGTTTACAACTAGACTCTATGTTTAAAACGGCATTAAACTACTGAATTAAATTTAAACGATGGATATAATTACCATTGATCCTCATAATTATAGTTTGTATCTTAATTAAAAACATTTAGTCTTTATTTTATTTTGTTAAAATCTTTGTAAACTATCAAAATTTATTACAATTAAACAGTAGGTTATAATTTTTAACACGCGGATGAAACCGCAGGACACAACTAGTCTATCTACGAGCCTGGGTGTTTTCCTACATGTCATTGGCCACATAAAATGTAATCAGTTTAATTGTATTGAAATCAACGTTGCCAGAAAGCAGAAACAGAGGTCACCAGGACTATAGTTGAGATAAGTTAATTGTTAACCTCAGTTAACAAACGTCTGATAACCAAACTGGGTTTCCGGGTTATCTTAACTGAGCTAGAATTTCTAGACATTTACCTAATTGTCCTACTGCTGACTTCGACCAAGTGCTCTAATTTCGATTGTATTCCATATATAAATTATGTGCAAGATGTAAATACAAAAAAAATAAACAAAAAATATAACCGACTTCCATGCAACAAAAAAGTAAAAAATAATTTAATATTTTGTTGCATACACTGTAGGTACCTACTTAGTACATAGTTCTGAAGTCGGTGCTCATATAGTTTCGTCGTGATCCAGCGAAATATGGTTGGAATTATAGCAAAATATGTTTAAAAAATCAAAACAATCAAATCCATACATATAATGAAAATTAAGAGTAACAGTGAAGATATCTATTTTCGTCTGTTTATCTATTTATATTTATATAATATAAATATAAATAGATAAACAGACATTTAAGTATATTTCACATCTTGGTAACACATAAACTTTATATTGCTAAATGAAATTTATTTAATCGTAAGTCATTATAATTAAAAAGTGCCTATGTTATTTTTTAACACGAGGAAAAACTATTTATATATAAATAAATTATCTTCGTAACTATGCGATATGATAACTACAGTCAGAATCGCAATGTGGGTTAGGTTAGGACAAACATTTATTTAATGTAATAATAAAATTTACCTGAAACTTCATTCACGTATCAAATTACACACCACGGACATCAACCTGGGATATCCATCGCAGAGGTCGTTCTACAATTAGACTGCCACAATGTCAATTACAGTAAATATCCTTAAATGAAGAGTAAAAGGCGTTAAATTGCTCTTCGGGAGTTTAAATCGGCAACGCAACAAGTCACAAACTTAATTATTCAGTTTGACGTTTATCCAACGGTCCGAAACCACAATTCGAGGCAGCCAAAAGCCGAAACCTCAGGCCTGAATAAAGCCGGTCTAAGTGACATGTGTCAAATTATACCAAAATGGCGCCGGCTAGCGAAAGTGGCGCGCTCTATTCAATGCTAATGAACGAATTAACCACAATTCAGAGTGGGTGGACGTATGGTTTTCACATTTCGTTACGGTGGAGGCTTAGATTGATATATTATGTCCTTAATTAATAGGTGCCGCAGTAAAATCTTTATAGGATATCAGAATTAGCTTTGTGGAATGTTCACTATACCTATTTCTGCCTGATAAAAGCTGCTGTAGAATATTAATTTGTTTGATATACACAAAGAGATACATATTTATGTATAACACTGCTATGTAAGCATAAACGCACAATCCAAAACTCATTAATTTTAAGTTAAAAAATTTCAATTTTATCAAAAACAGGGCCTAGAAATTAAAACTTAATAAGAAGAGAGATAAGATTTCCAACTGGAAGCGAATACCCCCTTAGCATATGTAAAGAAAAAAAAACATAACCTACTATCTTTTTTGCCGACCTCCGTTGTATGACGTCCCCCCCCCCCCAACGAACTACGCCCATGGATCTAAGGTTGTCAAAACTAGGCTTAAAATTACAGTACTAATGAATTCTCATGCTGAAATGTATGAATAAGTCTTTGTATATCCGTACACAGAGTGCTCACGTAATAGAGACCAAGTATTCATTGTTTCAACTACTATAATACTGGCTTCGTCAATAATGAGGCTTCATCAATTCGATGTCGATTTGTCGCGGTGTGACGTTTAATTTTATGAATTGTATAGTACCTACTAGTTTACTCGCAGCTTAGCTCGCGATAAAGCCTTTAAATAAAAATCGAATATTACGTTCCAATACAACTGCATCAATGTGGTTCAGTATTTAAACGTTACTACATATAAAATACATATATATTTTGTAATGTTTATTTTTTAACAAAAAATATTCTATGTTTTTTAAATATCTCGGAAAATATGTGTACACAGTTTCATGATCTGTTGAGTAGTTTTGGCGTGAAAGCGTAATAAAGAGATTTAAATGTAAGTTACATTACCATATTAGTAGGGATTTAGTTTGTAGTTTTGGGCCATGTGCTAGTGTTTTCATGAACAAGTAACCGAAATTTAAGTATTGATTACTATGTTCTTCCTAAGATATAGCAAATTTATTTAACGTAATAAGTTTTTTTTGTTAATTTTTACTATGCAGATAGTTATGATGATATCGTAAGGATTCACGAATATTGATCTGAAATGTTAATTAAAACTACATTTATCGAAATTATCCAAAAAGATTTTTTTCAACTAAAAATAAAAGCAGCTTATTTTGACTGCCTCTGCATCGTAACTACTCTGTAGCAGAACTAACGAACGTGTCTCATAACTCCCACCTAACATAACATAGACTGAAGTATAAGGGGATTATACACTGACACCTGCGCTGCTTCCGCGCTTTATGCACCCTTCACATGATACGACTACTTTGTATAACTGCACTAAAAGTCTTCAGAATTGCAAGCACATACCTACTCCTCTTATGGATGTTAAATATTAAGCATAGCTTTTATCGCGAGCTTTGAGTGCGGCGACCGAATCAAGAAATTCCGTAACGAAAAAACCTAACACCCCCCCACTCCGCCTACCACGTAGCGCGGCCGAGCTTTCGCTTAACATGTATGTATACTATGGTGTATTGTACGAAGACAGTACGAAGCTCGCACGGATCGAGACGACCTGCTCGGAAATCGGACGAAAATGTAAGCAGCTGTTTGTGAGAAAGTATATAGTATCAAGAAAAAACTTGAATTAGTATCAAAGAAAAAAAAATGCTTAAATAATTAAATAATTATAATTTCATAAGTTGATAAAAAATGCTACGCATTAGCTTCACTGCGGCAGTGCCCGAGTGCCGCACGATTTTATTTTATGATCATTTTAAGAATTCCGTACCCAAAACATAAAAACAGAACCCTATTACTAAGACTCCGCCTCCGCTATCCGCCTGTCCATCTGTCTGTTACCAGTTTGTATTTCATATTGCCGCTATAACAAGAAATACTGAAAAAAGAAGATAAATATTTAAGGGGGCTCCCATTCAACAACGTCTTTTTTGCAGTTTTTTATAGCTAATGGTACGGAACTATTAGTGCGCGTGTCCGACTCGCACTTAGCCACATACTGCGCCTTAAGATATACGTTTACGTCATTATAAAGTTTTAACGCCATTTTGGAGTATGGAACTCTGTAACATGGGTTTATTCATATGTTGCTTTATCGCTGATGCAAATAATAAATAACTTTTAATTTGGATAAGAAAATATTACACAAATTGCGAAGCTTTCAGAGTTTAGAGCCCAATAATCGTATGTAAACATGATATTAAATCTAGCAGAGGAAAATATTTGTTGTCCATTTAATTCTATCGTCGACGTACTTTAATTAAAGTAATAATCACACGATTAATGGCGTACTTTGGTTATTCAAAGATTACTTTGACACGATGCTTGTTAGATATTATATTTCGAAGGATTTTGATAGGACTTCGAAATGGATATTAAGGTACTTGTAGTTTAGGAACAAAATAATCTAAGTTTACTCTCCTTCAAGAATTCCTTCCTAATTCTTAATAACAAAAAAATCATATTGTAACACTGTCTTCACTAATACTCTGTTTCGTAAATCGTTTCCAAGCACATAACAAAAAGTTGAATACCCAAAGACTGATTTACAAAAAAAAATATTTTTTTATGTCTTACTAGCTGAGGATGAAACTCAGAATCCTCTGTGACAGAATGGTGTGGTAAGGGTGCTGTGGAGGTTACCAGCTGACTTTTACAAAAGAATTGTATTTAACGGTCACAGACGTCCAGCGTGGCGGAGCGGTTACCATACCGGTCCGACGCGCAATGGGTCCCGGGTTCGATTCCCGGCCAGGCAGGTATCTGAATGATGAGTTTAGATTCATGTTCTGGGTCTGGATGTTTGTGTGTTCATGGTACCCACGACACAGGAGAAAATCCTAGTATGGGGCTATGGGTGTAGAAAAGCGTATTTCATTAATATGGAAATGAATAAAACAAAAAATTTGACAGAAAATTATAAAAAAAAAATCAAGAAACTTAAGGTAACAAATAAAGTAATCTGTTGGCAATGTGACTCCAACGGAAGACAGGAAAATCCATCCTAATTATAATTTTCCTTCAAAAGAGGGCGATGAACTCTTAACAAGGTAAGCTTTCGTCCACCCTGTCAACCCTATCTCCGCTTAATCTGGTTTTGCTTAAGAATTTATGTCTATACTAAAGAATATCTTTTACTGATGTAAATAATGTTATTAAATAATATGCGAATACGAATGTTTTTAAAGCTATTGCATAGCTTTTATCGCGGGCTTTGAACGCGGTGACCGAATCAAGAAATTCCGTAACGAAAAAATCCTAACACCCACCACTTCGCTTACCATGTAGCGCGGCCTAGCGTTGGCTTAACGTGTATGTATATGGTACGACAGTACGAAGCTCGCACGAATCGAGACGAGCTGCTCGGAAATTGGAACAATATGTAAGCTGTTTGTGAGAAAGCATATAGTATCAAAGAAAAAAATAATATCTAAATATCTCTAAATTACTATTATCATAAAGAACTTACCTCACCCCGGCGTCACCGCACCTCACCACATTAAATCATCACACAACTGCTATGTTCCATATATAAAAAACTACACATCCATAGTAAACTACATAGTATTTTGTATTTTTATGTATATTATTATATTAGCATAAAACGCAATTTTTATTTTTACCCATATTACGACCCAGTTGCATGGATCGTGGTCGCGGCGTAACTGCGATTGCAGACGGTAATCGTTGACAACGTCGTATTCGAATAATCTATCTACCCTCCGTCCATTTCATTTTTTAGTAGGCTCGTATCTGTCATTTTATTTACAAAACGAATCACAATTGCTTACCACGTAATAGGTACATATTTTATTGCCTCTTTCTAGAGGTTTTGATTTCAACTTTTATAAAACGTCGTAGCATATCAATTTGATAGGATACTAAGTGGATATAAAAAATATTGCCAACTAAACTTACATAGATTCTTTGCTATCACGGAGCATAAAGAATAAAAGCATGATTCTGATAACCCCGCCAAAACACCTGTGAACAATATTTAACATATATATTTCATAGGGACCACCTATTTGGGTTGATTTTGTCAACCACCTTAAAACTACGTTTACCTAGAAAACATTTTCACTCTGTTTAATTTAATTCGTTAAAGCTGCGAGTAATTTAGCGAGCTATGACCGTTTTCAGTTGGTAAATACAAATTCGTACAAGGGCTGAGCTGCTGAAACAAAAGAAACGAGTGCGGTACCCGTAGGGAACTTGGCCTATTTGTTTTTGTTGGGATTTGTAACTCGTGAAGTGTTTTATATAGGTATAAATAGTATACATAGTAACATGTTTTGTTCAGTAGAACTAGCAAATGTAATTAAGTTGCAACTGCCACCTATACAACACAATGTTTACTATCAACTAAAGTTTATTTTTAAACTCTCGCATAGCTTTTATCGCGGGCTTTGAGCGCCGCGACCGAATCAAGGAATTCCGAACGAAAAAACCTAACACCACCCCCTCCGCCACCATCTATCGCAGCCGAGCGTTCGCTTAACGTGTATGTATATGAAACATGAAAATGAAAAAAAAGAAATGCGGCAGTCCCCAAGTGCCGCACGTTTTTTATTTTAAGGAAGCATCAAACTACCATATAGTACATTCGATGGTAAGTTATGCAATTCATGTTATCTGTGATCAGCCCCAGATAATATTTAAAACCGTATCTAAGGTCACAAAGGCCAAATGCGTTGCTAACTCTGAGCACTAAGTTTGAACGCATCTAATAAGTGTGGCTCCTTTACCACGCACTTCAATCTGGAACACCTCAGTTCTTAGGAAAGATATTCTTGTCAGACCATTATTGTCCCACTGCTGGGCACAGATCTTCTCTCAAAATGAAAGAGTTTAGGCCACAGTCCACACAGGCTCGGGCCAAGTGCGAATTGATGGACTTCACGTTCTCCGAGGTGTCTCGGAGAACGTTTTTTAAAGAACTCTCGGGTGTGTAGGTTTCCTTACAATGTTTTCCTTCACCGAAAAGCAGTGATAATTCGTTTTTACTACGCACAAAATTCAATGGTGCGTGCCTGGGTTGAACCTCGGACCTCCCGATCGAGAGGACAAGTTTCAACCATTAGGCTATAAAAAAATATATTAGACAGAAAAAATGAATCGAACCACACACGGTTCTATCAACAAGTTATTTCATTTCTTTCATTGTAGTTCGCTTACGACACGCAGCTCGCTTAACACGGCTGTAAGAGCAGTGCTATTGTAAGCCAGAAATAAATTCGGCGGTAGTACCCCTGAAGCCGATTCATTCTCGTACAACTTTTGTTGTAATTTTATTTTATTTTTATAATAATGAAGTAGCAAACGAGCATGCAGTCCACCTGATGGTAAGTGGTCACCGCCGCCCATAGACATCTGTAAGCAACTTTACGTAGAACATAGGTTCAATCCGAAGCCAATAACTAGGACTAGGATGGTCGCCTCATATACCTACCGCCTTCCATCGAAACGCAAGGTATACTTCACATTAGAAATACCTTAATATATTAAATTTAATATTAATATTTTTTCCATACTTATTTCTAATTAGCGTAAAGCGTTTCGGCGGAATAGTGTGGTTCTTACTTGTATATGAGGCGGCCATAATAGTCCTGGGGATTATCAACGCATCTGTGAATAACTTTAGATAGAATTCTCGTTCTGTATGACGTTGCTTAGGTGTTCATGAGCGACAGTGACCACTTACAATCAGAACTGCATGCTCGGTTGCTAGTTTAATTTTATCAAAAAACTTATTTAACATAACAATATAGAATAAAAAGAGAACTCATATTTTGACCTCTGTTATTCACACAATAGGGCCACTTAACCCATAGTTATTGTTGAATCCCTATTAACCTTATTGAGCGTACATATTTCCAGACGAATAAAGTAAGCGAAGCGACGAATAAAAATATTTTCGGCAGATAAAAATATTTTGCTACACCCATTCAGAGGTTTTTATTTTTTACAATAAATCCATACATTTTAACGAATAATACTTTACGTAAATATTGCTATGTAGTTTTTATCATTAAATCCGAATAAAATCCATAACGATAAATCCAGACAGATAGAGGCAATGATATAGATTTTCAGTCATAGATTTTTTGTTTTTTTTTATCTAACTGAAGCAGCAAACGAGCAAGCAGTCCACCTGATGGTAAGTGGTCACTGCCACACGTGGACATCTGTAATCAACTTCATACTGAACATAGGTTCTATCTGAAGTCAATCACAGATGCGTTGCTACTACCGAGGACTATGATGGTCGCTTGATAGGTATTAAAGTGTGCCGGCAACCACACCCTTCCATCGAAACGCAAGAAATGCTTCACGCTAGAAATAGGTGTGGTGGTGGTACTTCCCCGGTCGTACTACGCTGGTTCGACCACCTTGTTTATTTTAAAATATTACATTTACAACGGTTTTCGTTTAACTTATTTTTCATTTACCTTTATTAACTAAGAAAAAGGCACTCTTTTGAAGACATTCAATTCAACATAACTGTCCATTAAAGTAACAAATAATATGAAGTCTGTTTCAAAAGGAAAATCAATTTTCTTCTCTTAACTAAATATCCTCAAATAACACGTTTAATTTTATTTCAATTAACTCTTTTGCAAATAATCCATCCATCCATCCACTGGTGAACATAGGTCTCCCCTAAATGGCGCCACTCCAACCGGTCCTGTGCCCTCTGAATCGAACGGTTTCCCGCTGTCTTCTTCAGGTCATCGGTCCACCTGGTACTTGCAAATAATAATAATAATAAATTCTCCACACCTAAATCTTACACTTACCTACTTTTTACTGACTTTACTTTTACAAAAAATATCATACATATTTAACTACTATGCACAATGTTTCACCCTGACTCCTAAAATGCCAACGAGGGATGAATTTCACTTCCGGAGGTGTTTACGTGAAAGGTGGGAGCGATTATTTTTCTCAACAAAGGCAGTAATCGCGTCATCTCAGTATGGTCCCCTCTGTACAATATATTGCACTATAAACGTTATGGATAGCTACATAATAGATGAACGGTCACTGGGGTGGAAGACAGATAAACGTAATGTCCATACAGCATTACAGATAAACCACCTTTATATTTTCTTAAATGTTAAAGTAGTAAACAGTTTGTATAACTAAAAAAATGTACGGCACTCGGGGACGGCCTCGGTAAAGCTATTGCATAGCATTTTTTATCAACTTATGCAATTATAATTATTTATTTATTTTTGCAGTATTTTTTTTCTTTGATATTAATTCAAGTTTTTTTCTTTGATACTATATACTTTCTCACAAACAGATGCTTACATATTCGTCCGATTTCCGAGCAGGTCATCTCGATCCGTACGAGCTGCGTACTGTCGGACCATATACATACACGTCAAGCGAACGCTCGGCAATTTAATAATTTAATTAAATTTAATTTAATACGATTCTGTAGCAAACGAACAGTACATGTGGCCAGTGCATCCTAATGGACCCCACTACGCGAATCAAATTTTATATAGAACTGGGGTTCTGAAGTAAATTATAATACAATTGCCTTGCAAATTTTAAGATGGGCGCCTCATACATTCACATCTACTTGGTAGATTATACTTATAAAAATATAAAATTAATCCGGTAATTGGATAAAATTATTTTGTGTCGCTACATATTTTATTTTATTTACAACCAGATCCGTATACAACCCCGGCTAAGAAGATCAAGTAAGAAACTCAGAATGTCTTTATTTTATTTTCATTGTCGAACATTACTTACACATATAATGTCACCATTTTTATTCCACTTATTTCAACAAATCGACAATTACAGCCATCGATCACACCACTTGACAATGATCATTCCATATCCCATAGCCATAACAGAACCCCATAAACATCTTGAGGCAGGCGAAGCGACGCCGTGGGTTGCTAGGCAACGCGGCCAATCGATAGTCCATTCATGGGGTGCCGGCTACGAATGTTTACTGAGATTAAGCCAAGTATGGGGTAAGCATGGGTAAGACTATACCTACGTTTGTAATATTTGAGACAAAACTTAATAAATCCTTACGTTTTTTTTTATCTGACTGAAGTAGCAAACGAGCATGCAGTCCACCTGATGGTAAGTGGTCATTGCCGCTCATGGAAATCTGAATCAACTTCATACAGAACATAGGTTCTATCTGATGTCAATCACAGATGCGCTGCTCCCGAGGACTATGGTGGTCGCCTCATATAAAAGTGTGCCGGCAACCACACCCTTCCATCGAAACGCAAGAAGTGCTTCACGATAGAAATAGGTATGGAGGTGGTACTTCCCCGGATGAACTACACTTGTTCTACCACCTACGAATCACGTCCTTAGAATCAAGACCAGATAACTTAAATATGAGGCAATTATCTTAGACTTCAGGAGTTGCAATCTTGCAATTACAGGTTCCTCTATTCTACATGGCGTTGCTTACATATATCCACATTCGATAGTGACCACTTAGCATCAGGTGGACAGCTCATTAAATGATGATTTTTTTTTAATATAAAATTAAAGTATCTAGCAAATTTTGCTAGATACTTTAATTTTATATTAAAAAAAAAACAACTTGATATATCCCAACACATGCGCGATATCTAGAAACAATATTTTAATCCTTTCCATGACCAATTTCATCTTTTTATTCAAATTCCTACATTTAAATAAATATTTATCGTTTTAACTTTCTGTTAGGTAAGCTCTGATAAGTATTCAACGGTCACCATTAAGTCTCAAGTTTTATAATTTAAAATTTTATAATGTATCACTTACTTGTTACTTGTTACTAGATGTATTCCTAAGTAATGAGATACAATATACCAATTTCGTAATTAACTATTTTTTAAATACATTTAAAGTCTTTTATAAGATTGACTTTGACATAAAACGTTATAATCTTAAAGTAGGTTTGTCGAACTAGTCAGCTTGGTCCTCAGTACCTTTGACATTGTTTGACATTGAGCAGGATTTTTGTAACCTAATATGACATGGACCTTTCAAGAAAACAGCAAAAACTTATCTAGGGTAATCGTGACGTAACTCTTACGATAATTTCATAGAAATCCGTGTAAAATTTACCGATATTACTTTGATCGCCTGCTTCATCGTAGATGCAAACGTCTTATCAAAAATCGTTTCTCAGCAACTCGGTCTCGCATCACTCGAGCGGCCCGCGGCGATTCACGGCGGGGATTGATCACCCCTGGCTTAGATGGAGACGGTACTATCAGTTCTCGATCCATGATTCTGCGACTGTAAAAAATAATTACTTGTTCTACAAACACGGCCTGCACTAAGCCCTCTTACGCACTAGCAGTTAACCGCGGTTTGAAGTTTAATATCAAACCGTCCCAAAATTTTAAACGCCCACGGTTGAAATTTTTTTGGCGGTTAACCGCTAGTGCGTAAGGGGGCTAAGGTTTCTCCTGTGTCGTGCGTGCAAACGCAAACTCGAATAAACAAACACCCAGACTCAGAACAGATATCTCAATACATATTTTATGTATATGTGGCTGAGAATAAAACCTCTTTGCCTCGGTCCTAAACTTTGTAGATGATGCAAAAATAATTTAAATTACAATTAGGTTTGACATTGAGCAGGATTTTCGTAAACTAATATGATATGGACCTTTCAAGAAAATAGCAAAAGGGTCACATTCAAAATCCATGGGCGACGATGACTACTTTTTATAAGGAAGTCCGTCTGCCTTATCAGTATAAAATACATTCAGATATGAAATATAAAAGTTACGTTTGACATCCCTTAAAATAAAATCCGATAAAAACACACCTTTGCAATTATTCATTCCTTACAATAATTTAGCACTATGACGAGTATAGAAAAAATGTTTAAAGAATGTATGAGGCAAAGTTATTAAGAAAGAAATATTATATAGAAAAAAGACATTAAAAACTTATTGAATTTCTATTTTTATTCGAAAGTAAACTTAGGGCTACGAACCAGTTGCTTCCAGCTTCAATCGCGTTACAATACTATCGGTAAGCGTTTAAAACAATTGTATACCTAATCTTAAAAGGCCACAAAAGCAAATTGTAGTTAATTTTTTTGGCCGAACAGTAAATGGCTACTGACCCCTGTATCCAACTCACTATGGAATGGAGGTTCGGCTTGAAACCAACTACCGCTTTGCAGCCCTAAGTTGCAGGACTAAGGTCGCCTCATCACTTAAGACGACATTAATTAAAAAAACTAACCTCGCACTATAATCTTTTAAACATTCTCGACTAAATAAAATTAGAATCGAATCGAAAAACAAATAGTAAGTGCATTTAACCATGCAAAGTATATCATGAATCACGATTGAAGCTTCGCCTGCAACCCTTAAAAGGGTTATGATAAGGGGAGAGCTTAGACGTCATATTTGTGCTAACCATTACGTCACTTAAAAAGGGGTTGGAATTAAATCAGTTGTTTTAGCGTATATGCAGCGAGCTTTATTGGTTTTGTTTGCTTTCATATCACGTTATAAAGGATAAATCACGCGCTGTTTTATGAGTTTGGGTGCTCTGTTATTACGAACATAAGCATTTTTTATCCCCGTATTGCGTATGAAACAGTTCACGTTTTATATGATTTGTTGTGATGACATATAAAAAATAAAAAAAAAGTTAAGGGTGGACCCTTAAGGGGTATGAAAAATAGATGTTGGCCGATTCTCAGACCTACTGAATAAGCATATAAAGTTTGGTAAAAATCGGTCAAGCCGTTTCGGTGGAGTATGGCAACAAAAACTGTGACACGAGAATTTTATATATTAGATTATCCGGGAATTGGTATGTTATTGTGTAACGGATACTCACGATACGCGATAACTGACGGGGAAGGTCTTCGAGTAGCGACCAGGTTTAGGCAAAAGGAGCACAGGTCGTCCCACCAGGTAGACCGAAGACCTGAAGAAGACAGCAGAAAACTGTTGGATTTAGGAGGCAGAGGATCGCTTGGTGTGGCGCCATTTTAGAGAAACTTTTGTCCAGCAGTGGACCTCAAAAGGCTGATGGATGGATAGACTTATGTTAAAAAGTTTTAATTTCTTTACTTCCAATATGATATGAGGCGACCATCCTCCAAAAAAGTAGCAGCCACTTTTATTTATATTACATTGAACACGAAACAATTTTAAAACCAGTAGATGAAACTTTATAAACCGGTTTGCCCCGAAAACTCCACCTTTTTGAAAATCTCAAAACATTCGTCTACACGCTAAAATATTTCACAAAGCTTTAAAACTTAAATTACAAAATTATAAACTTTGTAATATTGACTTTACGTTTAATTTCAATCAGTGCATATTACAAAACTTATTTAAATTCTATATAGTTCAAAGGTTTATTGCCGTTATATTAAACCTTTGTCTGTCGTTTCAAAACTATAATTTATTTATGACAGCGCGTTTCATTTGAAATAATGAATTCTATTTTAAGTAATTTCTTACAATAACTTGATTTCTGTGAGCTATAAAGGGTAGGCAGTAGGCACTTTGTAATACTACTTACTCAATCATCTTATTATATTGTTTCTTATTAATATTATAAATATATAAGTTTGTGGGGAGGTATGTAAGTTCGCTACTCTTTCTTTTTTTATCTGACTGATGTAGCAAACGAGCATGCAGTCCACCTGATGGTAAGTGCCGCCCCCCATTGACACCTGTAAGAAACTTCAAATAGAACATGAATTCTGTGCGAAGTCAATCACAGATTGCTACTCCCGAGGACTATAATGGTCGCCTCAAAAAAGTGTGTAAAAAAACTACTTATAACAAATGATAGTAATATAATAAAAAATAGTATCTTCGCGTAAAAACTACTAATCGCATTTGGCTGAAGAGTGGCATATAAATAGTTTATGTCCTGGATTAACACATGGTTATCCCATTACCCTAGTAAACATGAATAAAGCATGAACCGTAGGAATGAATTACTCATTAAATTGAATATCCTGCATACATTTTTAATGATGTTCATATAGCAAGCATGTAGTTCACCTAATAATAAATGGATACTGCCGACTATGGACATTTGTAATCATTACAATCCCGGGTCGCCCGGGAACCATTGCTGAGCCACGTGCTAAGGCAGCATAGATACGAACTGTTGCAACTTATAATGATTTGAAAGATTGCTGGAAAGAGAAGACGAGGTCGTAGAAAAAAGTCGTGGTTGAGAAACATCCGGGAATGGACGGGGATTAAGAGTACTACCGAGCTTTTTCGCCTCGCGATCAACAAAAAGAAATAGGCAGAGCTGACAGTCAATCTTCACTAGTTGGTGAGGCACTAGGAGAAGAAGAATCATCCCAAATAAGAATGGAATCAATTCTGATATTGACCAAAGGCATATAGAACAGTGTGGCGTTGATTTCTCGTTAACGAGGTAAGGATTACTTAGTTTAAGGAGTAAAAAAAGGAAGGATTCTTCCTGGCCCAGGATATCCTAAGGCGACAGTAGCCCTTACCACACGAACACAGCACGCCTGTTTGTTA
The DNA here is from genome assembly GCA_949699795.1 of Spicauda simplicius. Lineage (NCBI taxonomy): Eukaryota > Metazoa > Arthropoda > Insecta > Lepidoptera > Hesperiidae > Spicauda > Spicauda simplicius. The sequence goes on from OX453057.1 coordinate 20,375,129, forward strand.
ATTTTACATTAGCAAAAGTAAATTTGGTTACATCGAACCACAAAAGGCTCAACCACTATCAGTTGAAAAACAACTTTGTTTCTATATAAACAGGATCGCAATATTTAACTCACGGTAGCAATTAGTCCTGAATTTGCCGAATTAAATAATATCCAACTGCATTATCCAGTTGCAATAGAACTAGTATTGTGACATTATAATCCAGTCATAACCCTCATAATGAGAAATCTCGACTAGTTCTAGGGAGGCTATTCGGAAACCGATAGATAATTTTACGCATAACCCACCAATCAAGCTTTGATTAGGCGATCGTTTGACAGCAATTCTCTTGTGTAATGTATATTGACATGACAGTAATTTTGAATTCTGTTGTACGTACGTGATTAAATGAATTATTAATGAAGGCCATGCAAGCTTTTGTTTAATTAAACAAAATAAATATGTAGAAAGCTTAATTATTATTTTGTAATAACATCAGTGTTTAGCGCAATGCGTCCACCAATTCGCACTTGGCCAGCGCGGTGGTCTATGGCCTATAACTCTCTCATTCTGAGAGAAGACACGTGCCTAGCAGGGGGACAATAGTGAGTTGACGACTTAGCGCTATGGAACTGTTGTGTGAAAGAACTAAGGTAGATTCTAATCACAAGCATTCCAACTTAGTTCCTCAGGTTTAGTAACTAATCTGTGACCAATCTCAAATGAGATTGATGTTGTCTGTCTAACATCAAGTTTATATGCGGTACTTGCCCTTTACAACAAGATGAACTGCATGCTCATTTCCTTATTGCACATAATTAAAAAAAAGATAAATGTATAGCTGGTCTTGTCCTAATAATACTTAGTTTTGATTAGAAATATTATACAACTAGTTGACCCGGCAAACTTCGTTCCACCGAAAAGTCAAAAATGTAAAATATTTAGTGTTTCTCTATTATATTACACATGTATAATACATACAAACCTTCCTCTTGAATCACTCTATCTATTAAAAAAAACTGCATCAAAATCTGTAGCGTAGCGTAAAGATCTAAGCATACATAGGGATAGACAGCGAGAAGCGACTTTGTTTTATACTATGTATGTATAGTAGTAGTATAACTATGTGCCAAATTTCAACATGCATCCGGTAAACGTAAAAAGTTTTAAACACTTTCAGACACAAAATTTCGCATTTGTAATATTTAATAATATATATAGTAATACTAGCTGCACCCGCGGCTCCGCCCGCGTTTAAATCAATGTATCACAAAGTTTTCCCATTTCTGCCCCTTAGGGGTTGAATTTCATAAAATCCCTTCTTAATGAACGCTTACGTCCGTAAAAGAACCTGCATGCAAAATTTGAAACTCCTAGCACTTGTAGTTTCTGAGATTTCGTGATGAGTGAGTGAGTGACCTTTCGCTTTTATATATATGGATTAAAAGTAAGATTATACAAAATTCAAGTATATAGAATAAAAATGTTGTTTTAAATTAATGACAGGCATTGTAGGTTCAGAAGTTCAGAGTTCAGTTTCAGAAAATTGTATTTTCCTGGAAAATCTTCACAATAAAGTTCAACAAGCTTTCTTTAAAGTTTCTTTGCAAAAATTGGATTTTATTTTTATGTATTTTCAATGGTACATCTATTCGACATATTTTTTTGCCACTGCATGGTAGATGGTAGTAGGAGGAATTGACTGGAGAAGTACCACCGGCTTACCGAATTCTAGCGTAAAGCAGTACTTGCGTTTCGGTGGAAGGGTGTAGTTGCCGACTGACTTCCATATGAATCGACTATGTAAGTCCTCGGGAGTACCAACACAAATGTGATTGATTTCAGATATAACGTTATATCTAAATTTAAATGGGTGGTGGGTAAATAATCTCGACGACCCGCGTGGCGGAGAGGTTACTATACCGGTCTGACGCGCAATGGGTCCCAGGTTCGATTCCCAGCCAGACAGGTATCGGACTTTAGATTCGTGTTCTGGGTCTGGGTGTTTGCGTATTCGTCTTGTGTGTGTCCATGGTACCCACGACACAGGGGAAAATCTTACTGTGGGGCTATGAGTGTAGAAAGAGTGAGTTATCTAAAAAAAATCGGTGGCACTGTTAACTTACCATCAAGTTGACCGCTCGTTTTTAGAGTTCCGTGTCCAAAAGCTAAAAACGGAACGCTATTACTAAGACTCCACTGTCCGTTTGCCCGTCTGTCTGTCACCAGACTGTATCTCATGAACCATGATAGCTTGACAGTTGAATTTTCATAGATGATGTATTTCAGATGCCGCTATAACTGTTAGTTTATATAAAAATAATGATAGGGATGTACTACACCTAGCGCCATCTAGTATTAAGTGAGCAATTCATGTAGTTGTTTAGTTCATCTGTGTGTTTGAATAAATCAGTTCGTTCCAAGTCGAATAAGTAAGCACGTTGTTTTATTAATAACATAAAAACATAATAAAATATATACTTATAGGTATAGGTGGTAGAACAAGTGTAGTTCGACCGGGGAAGCACCACCGCCACACCTATTTCTAGCGTGAAGCATTTCTTGCGTCTCGATGGAAGGGTGTGGTTGCCGGCACACTTTCACATGAGGCGAACATCATAGTCCTCGGGAGTAGCAACGCATCTGTGTTTGACTTCAGATAGAAATTATGTTTTATATGAAGTTGCTTACAGATGTCCATGGGCGACAGTGACCACTTACCATCAGTTCTGCATGTTCGTTTGCTACTTCAACATTATAAAAAAAAACTTAACATCGGCTCCAGATTTTTTTTTACTATTATTAATGGTTACGGAACTCTTCGTACTCGAGTCCAACTCGCAATACTATGAAAGTCAGTTTTGATTTTACAGCGTTAAGTGCACTTCAATAATAGGGTCCCTTCTTAAAGTTTTAAGCTTTATAAGTACTTACAGTTAATTAGCTGTCAAACGTTGGGGTCGCAGCTGTAAGAAGTCGATAGCTGAAAATTAATTTGAGGACTGTAAAATATAAATAACAGACTAAATATCAAACAGAAGTGACAGTTAGACTAAAGTAAATGATAAATGCTACCCTTCATTTATCAGGGCGCGTTGTACTCCTATAATAAAAATAATAGTACAAAATAATAAATAATGAATGATAATTTCAATAATAATATAGCATCCATTGTTGTAGCGCGGCCGTAGCGCGTCTGCAGAGAATGCTTTCTTTTTACGACTATAGCCGCCGGAAATTTTTAGATTAGGGTGGCGCGCTGTACTTTTATAATGGTAATAATAATAAAAATATTTAAAACTGTGTAATTATTTCAATAATAAGAAAGCATCAATTGCACTCGCGCGGCTGACGCGCTGCGGCCGCGCTACTAGCGACCTAATATGAAGACGCCCGTATAATTATTATTATACGGTCTTTTATTAGAGCGTGCTAAATAAATAGACATATATACATACGCGCGAAAGTCATTATATATCTTCAATAATAATAAAGTCAGTCAAATAGACTCTACTTCGACTTAAGAAATTCATTTTATAACATTTTTATTCTTATTTTACGATTTTTTTACATTAACACCGTATTATTTTTATTGAAAACAAAGGCATTAATTTATGTCGTTTCTAAGCGTAAAATATTAATGCATTATGAAGTTTGACTGCGGGTTTATAGTCAACAACTGTTAATTAATTTGGCATAAACAACGATAATAGAGAAGTCATTAATAATTTCATCGAAATATTTGCAGAGAAATCATTCCTGTATAATTTCACTGAAATATTTGCAAGAATTTATTTCAACTGCCAGTATTGTTTAATGGTAAAGTGTTTTATGCGTTAACTGCAATTGAGTACATACCGTTTTTACAGATCATCATATTACTTCGCTGTCTTGTCCCTTCAGTGGTGGTAACTGAAAAATCATAAATATGTCTTAAATATAATCAATGCAAACGTTTGTCCTTACAAACTTCTTTACATCTAAGTATGTGTGTTTGTCACTTTTTTGCGCAAAACTACCGTTCGCATTTCGCTACAATTTGGCACACAAATAGTTCATGACCTAGTTAAACTCATAGCATACCTACTCATCATCGTGGAAGACGAGACCTAAGGAAAAAAGCCGCGTGCATAACATAGTCAATAATATACATTCTTATTTTCATTTATTTAAAGCGTGTTTGATTTTGTATTTATAAATGTTTAGGCATATGACCAGTGAAGAGTGTCCATTGGAGTATTGCGAGATCCTGGGAGCAAAAATTATTAATGGAGGTGGTAGAACCAGTGTAGTTTGACCGGGGAGGTACCACCGCCACACGGGATGGAATTCGATGGAAGGGTGTGGTTGCCGGCACACTTTTATATGAGGCGACCATCATAGTCCTCGGGAATGGCAATGCATCTGTGATTGACTTTATAGAACCCATGTTCTGTATGAAATTGATTACAGATGTCCATGAGCGGCAGTGACCACATACCTTAGTCTTTACGACGGTATGCGACCACACATACCGTCGTACTTCCCGGTATCGCCTGGCTGGACGTTATTAAACTATCAACTTATCTGATTAATCACACAAACAAGTACATTGTAGTTACTGAAAGGGTTCCAGTTTGATTCTCAGTCTGGCAAACATCTAGGTCAAATTTATATTCCGAGTGTGGGTGTTTATATTAAGATTTATATACATATCTTAGTGTAGAAATTTAATTATAACCTTACGCTAAGTTAGTAATGAAATTCCTGTTCGGAATCAGTTCAATGTTAGGTATAACACTAATCCGGAGAACAGACAGAGCGCACTAATTCCACACCAACAGGACCCTCGGGGGACGTTCCGCTTCAATAGCTACCCCTAGCTACCTCACCACCCTTCTCAAATGTACTGCTCCTGTAGAGCCTGCAATTATTGACTTGGAGAACCTTTCACCTCACTTCAAAAGCCTTACAAAGATCCAAGTTGACAACCACAACTTTTTGAAAAATTCACAAAAAATGTGACAACCAATTAGAATTTGTTTGACGGAGTAAGGTTCTTTTGTCACAGGAATGAGAATAAAAACCTAAAACAAAAGATTGTAAAATAATAAAAAGGTTGGCAGTAGGATCGTTGAAACTTGCCCTCTCAATCGGGAGGTCCGAGGTTCAAACCCCGGCACGCACCACTGATTTATGTGCGTATTAGAAATTAATTATCACTGCTTTTCGGTGAAGGAAAACATTGTGACAAAACCTGCACACCCGAGAGTTCTAAAAAAAAAAGTTCCCGGAGGTGTGTGAAGTCCACCAATTCGCAATTGGCCAGCGGGGTGGGCTATGGCCTAAAACTCTTTCTGAGATTCTGAGAGAAGACCTGTGCCCAGCAGTACAATAAATGGTTTTACCCAATCTTATTGAGAAAAGTTTGCTAGAGCGACTTATTCACAGTCTACCCTAGTCATCCCACACTTTACCAGTCAACAAGAACGAATGTAATAACGAATGCGAAAATAAAGCCAAGGATACACTAAGGGACAAATGTCCCGCGACATGTAGCGGCGACATGTCAAGCAAAGCCGGCCGAATTCGCTTGACATATATGGCGACAACGCGCGACTTGTGATGCAGCGCCGACCGATGTTGCCGGACATGTGAACCAAAGTCCAGCAACGTCGCACTGCTTCACCCAACGTCGCTGGGGACTGGTGTCGCAGGACATTTGCCCACTAGTGTAACCTTGGCTTAATTCAATTTTACACGCACCCCTTGCAGCGTCTTATATTCTATTTCTAGAAACACATCCTACGCTATTACAATGTAGCAAAGTCGACTTGTACCTCTCAATGAATGTCCATCTTATATCGTAACCAGATTAAATAGAACCCTCCTAAGTTCATTCGTAAGGTAAAAGAAGTTTCTTTTAAAGTAGTCGATCTGTATTTATGAAGCTGTTGGTTACACGCCCATGCCATTAGTACCGAGGCGTGTGTAAGGGCAGATGGGCTGATAAGTACCTCGAGAAATCTTTACTTTTGAATTCGAAATAAGAGGTCTGTAACTTTTTCTTCGATTTGTTTCGGTGTTAAAATCGGTACAAGTAAATTAAATTAAATCTTATATCTTTAGAATAAATAATTTGATATTTTAGACAATTTCAATATAAAAAATAATCCATCTTTGCACCAATTTAGAGTCCAAGTTATTAATTTATTTTAACAAACTATTAACTGTAAGTAATTCTTAAAAGAGAGAACTATACCACAGTAGAAATATTGAGAACAGTATGGAAACTGCCTACAAGCGTTCGAAAACCCTTAGCCTAGTCGTCAATGCATACAAACATACGCATTGACGACTAGGCTAAGGGGTTTTCGCGGTGCTTCAGTAGCGAGTGTCGCGTCAAGACTAGTGGTCACGTTGCTATTTGTTTCCGCGATCTTTTTAAAAATGCCACGAGTGTATTGCTAGATAGACGGAGGTTTGATTTTTTTACACTATAAAATTTAATAATAAAAAACTCCGGACGTGTCCTCGCAAAAGACTGTATTTTTCAGTGAATAATTTGTAATTTATGAAGATTAAAACATTTTTATGTAATGGTTTTTTAATTACTAAATGCTAAAATGGTAAAATAAGTATCTATTAATAACACTATTACGTAAAAAATATATAGAGACAACCCTATCGCTTCAGTAGAGTGCAGGTTACTTCATAAATAAGGCTTAGTTTCCATACTGTTCCATATTTGTACTGTGACTATACTTTAATTTCGCGTGTACACATATGCCGCAAGAATGATTTTTATAAGATAGAAGTAGCAAAAAAAACGTGTACCTAGTGATTTCGATAGCAAATGGTCACTGCCGTCTATCGACATTTATAAGCATCTTCACATGCACAACAAAAACAGAATAATATAAATCCAAAAAAAAGTTTATGGGAGTAATAAATACAAGCCGTGCAATTAAAAAAAAGTTGATAAAGTTGAAGTAACTAAGCCTAAACTATATATCGTACTAGCTCTTACCCGCGGCTTCATCCGCATGGTCAAAGGGAATTAACAATGAGTTGTTTAACATACATGACACATTTCTGGTGGATAAATAAGTGACAGTTTGACAATTAAAAGATACTTAGGGAACCAGAGGTATGCTGACCACTGACTGACACTGACACTTTATCTAATATACGTACCCTGACATACTGGAGCTTTAAGCTAACTTCAATAGACGTGATAGCGTGATTCAGAACTTGCAAATGAATTTCACTTACGCCATCTATTATCAACGCCTGGAACTACTAAATATCTAGCAACTAACAAAACATCGATATTCTCATGGTAATGAGCGCGGTAAAAAGTAGCCTACGTCACTGTCCGCCCTCCTATCTCCCAACATATAAACCATATCATAAAAAGCTATGTGGCGACGTGAAAGAGGAACACACAAACACACATTCACATTTATAATATTAGTATGGAGTATGGATTATAGGTACACGAAACCATTATAATGAATTGCAATTACAATGAACAGTGCACATTCTAGCGATACTCGATTCAAAACAAATTTACTGATTACTTGAAAAACGGGTCATACTTATTTTTATTGAAATATAGTATCAAATAACATGTGTCCTGATGACACAATAGTCGGAATATCGAAGTGAGCGTAATTCTATACCGGGTCACGTACAGGAAGCTTTGCAATAACACCTCTTGTTACACGGAACCTCTCTGTTACGTTACCGTTTAAAGAAAAACAAAGATAATACTATTGCTCCTTAGAGGTGAAATATCAAAAAAATATATTATTACATAATAAAATGAACGTACCTGTTGACTTAGTCCCAGCTTTATTTGCAAAATTTTAAAATTAGACAAAAATAACTATAGCCGAGCAGCCTTTTGACCAATGTAGGTTACAAGAGCAGTGATAGCCTAATGGCTGAAACTTGCCCTCTCAATCGGGAAGTCCAAGGTTCAAACCCAGGCACGCACCACTAGTTTTATGTGCGTATTAGAAATTAATTATCAATGCTTTTCGGTGAAGGAAAAGAGTTCTTTAAAAAAAATCTCGGAGGTGCGTGAAGTCCACCAATTTGCTAAAACTCTCTCATTCCGAGAGAAGACTCGTGCCCAGCAGTGGAATAATAATGGGTTGACGATAGGTTACATTAAGCTTACAAAGTCTCAAATCAAATAATGCCCATGGAGTTACCAAGGTACTGAAGTGCTTCTAGAATATTTTCAGAAGCATATATTAGTATTTTACACATTCATATTTTTTGAGATGCAGCTCAATAGTGCTGCAAGGTTTAAAAAAACGTTTACAGTTTAAATATACACTATACATTTTTATTATTTATTTAATCATTTCTTTATTGCACCTCTATAAAATAAAAGAAACAATAGGGCGAACTTAATGCCTGATGACATTCTCTGCCAGTCAAACCTGGGTGGCTGTAAAATGTGCTAGAAAATTGATTACAGAAATGTAACGTACTAATAGAAGTAAGTAAGTTAGTAACTAGTAACTAACGAGAAATGAGCAAATAGGCGTCATTAAAAGGTACGTTCATCTGTAGGTAGGATCTCGGGATCTCGGGTAGGATCATAATCTCAGCTGGGGTAGATCATAAATTTCTATGAACGGCAGTGACCATTTACCAACATAACATAAAGTAAAATATCTACGGCAGGCTGTGTTCGTTAAACATTGAATAACTATACAGTACACTCAATTTAATATAACTAAAGGTGGTAGAACGAGGGTAGTTCGACCGGGGAGGTACCATCGCCACACCAATCTATATATGAAGCATTCCTTGTGTTTCGATGGAAGGGTGTGGTTGCCGGTACATTTATGAGGCGACCATCCTAGTCCTCCGGAGTAGCAACGCATCTGTGACTGACTTCAGATAAAACCCATGTTCCATATGAAGCTGCTTACAAATTTCCATGGGCGGCAGTGCCCACTTACCATCAGGTGAACTGCATGTTCCTTTGCTACTTCATTATTATAAAAAAAAACGAATAGAAAAGATTAGTATTGCAAATCTTATACAAATTAACATAATCTATACAAACAATATCTATAAATTTAAACAATCAATATGCCGACATAGGACAGAATAACGTTTTTCAACCTTCTGCTTGAAAAAGTCTTAATTTTTCGTTTTTCTTCTTCTAGACTCCTTTTTTCTAGACTTAGGTAGACTTCCGGGTCGAGACTTCCACTACGTCACATCACACGTTGTACCAATAAGACCACGTGACTGTGAGGTAATGGCGATTTCAACCCTGGATCTCTTCGCTCTTGTTTTACATTCTTGATTCTTCTTTTTCTTGACGTTGATAAAGTTCATTTCATAAATTACGATTTCAGTATTGTTACTTATATTACACATTTACCTTTCCATTTATTGTATCATTACATAGTATAAAACAAAGTCGCTTCTCTCTGTCCCTATGTACGCTTCGATCTTTAGAACTACGCTACGGATTTTAACGCAGTTTTTTTAATAGATAGAGTGATTCTAGAGGAATGTTTTTATGTATAATATATGCATAATATAGTGGAGGAACACTGATAATTTTAGATTTTTTACTTTTAGGCGAAACGAAGTTCGCCGGGTCAACTTTACTTAATTGTGTTGAATGATATTTTATTAGTTACAGCTTAAAATATATTTTAGTGACTATTCCGGTGTTCAAAATAGGCAGTAATTTCGCAAGAGATGGCGCAGTTCGCAGAAATTAAATCTGAAAACGTGTAAATCAGTTGAAAGATACCTACAGTAGGTTAAAACGACCTTTCAGCTGAATCTTTTCGAAAAGTTTTGGCTCGCGACCAAAGCGCCCACTCGAGACTCCATGCATTGTAGCGCACTGTCCCGTACCACATACGTATAACAAACTATTGTATCTAAATTGATGGTCCTACATAGTAAGCATAGATAAGATTTTTCTGTAAAGCCGCCGCTGCCGCCACCGCACTCAACTGGGATCCAGCTTACACTGCTACCTAGTTGAGGACGATGCCGACGGCGAAGACCCATAGTGGAGCTGTGACAATGATATAAAGACAAGACTAAAAATAAGCTAAATTGACACGGACGATCCGCATGTGGAGTCGTAGTTGATAATAAAAAAAAAGTTTAAATAAAATATATAAAAAGTCCCAGTGCCTATTGTATTTGCCAGGTGGTACAATCAGTATAATTAAACCGAAGAGTTCCCACTGCCGATCCGATTCGGTGGTAGTGTAAAAAAAAATATATAAATGTAACTGACAATTTGTAAGCGCCCCCGAAGGCCTATGCAAAATAAAGACATTTCATTTCATTTCATTGCCCCACTTATTATGCCACCTCAATCGATTAAACAAAAAAATGCAACATATTATCATGAGAAAGTATTTTTCTATACAATGACAGTTAACGTATAAAAAGGGTATGATTCCATTTATACTATTTTATTACTAAACAAAAAACAGGTAATTTTACAAAATCACTCTTAATAATCCTTATTTTAAAAGAAAATGTCTGTCTTCCTCCAAATATAATATAAATCATATAAATAAATAAAATCATTCCGTTTTATTGTATAAAAAACAAAAAGTAGGTACCAAACTTACCTAACTACCGCATGGTGTCAGCGACGGCAGCTGGCTCAAGTCGTCCATTTCTTTAGCTTTTCATTCCTCCTTTTACTAAAATGGAAGTAAAAATGAATTATTTCAATAGAGAGAACAATGTTATTAGAAACAGTAATTTTAAAAGTTCCCCTCGATGCTTAAAGATATACCTTTAGAACAATAATGTTTCTTAAAGTCAATTGTATATTTTCAAATTTAAATTGCTTTTTTATTATCAAAGCAGCCTTATTACTTGCAATTCTACTAAATAAAATAAGGTAGATATTATTAAACCCACTTTAATTAAGTAAACCTACCTACAACTAAACTAAATGTCTAAGCTAGACAAAACAACCTACCAACTTACTTGAAACAAATACGATACTCGTAAGTACCATACTTGTTTCAAGTAAGTATAATAATTATAAGCACCTATAAGATATGTAAAATATGTAGGTACAAAAACGTAGATTATTTTGACTATAACAACTATGAATAACCAAATTCACACTAAGGTCAAAATAATAAGCTGTAGAATTAAAATAAAAAGGTAATATAAAAAAAAAAGATAATAAAAAGTAACTTACCGTTTCGGAAGGCGGGCGGCGCAAGAGTGTTTGCAGCGACCTGCATCGCGCTACCGGCGTCTTGCTGATCCAACAATATGCATTCCAGGGCTTCTAAATTATTTTACTAACGATTAAAATGATCATGAAATGATAAACGCTTTAAACGCTTTCTACACTCATAGCCCCACAGTAGGATTTTCTCCTGTGTCGTGGATGCCATGGACACACACATGACGAATACATAAACACCCAGACCCAGAACACGAATCTAAACTCATCATTCAAATACCTGTCTGGCCGGGAATCGAACCCGAGACCCACTGCGTGTCAGACCCGTATGGTAACCGTTGCACCACGCGGGTCGTCAAATGATGTATTGATAGTACCATTTCAATAAATCAATAAATAATTTAAAAAAATATAATAATAATAAGCTTTTATTGATCTGTAACTTAAATTAACAAAGAAAATATTGAAAATGATAATACATATAAAATGAACTTAAAGCCCCACTACGTGTCAAAGCCTCCTCCAAACCTCCCCATTCCGCTCTATGCTTTCTCTACCCAGTCTTTGCCAGCTATTTTTTCTACTTCGTCACACCAACGATCTTTAGAGCGACCTCTATCTTATTTTACCTTCTCTACTTTAAATAAATATCTACCCACTATGATAAGCTACACAAAAGAAATACCCTTTTTGTTAAACAATTGAAGTAGCAAACGAACATGCAGTCCACCTTGGTAAGTGGTCACTGCAGCCCATACACATTTGTATTCAACTTCATATAGAAAGGAGCTCTAACTAAAATCAATCAATCATGGCGTCGCAGCTCCCGAGGAGTAAGATAGTCGCCTCATAAAAGTGAACCAGCAACCACACCCTTCCATCGAAACGCAAGAATTGCTTGACGAATAATAGTAATTTTATTTTCTCAAAGATTGTACAATTTGAACTTAAGATAGTTTACACAATGATTTATATGTAACGTAACAATGAGATTTTTGATCCCTGGTATCCGTTTTAAGAATTAACTTGTGTAATGGATAACAGTTTTCAACAATATATGATTTTAGACTAGTATTATCGCGGAATTGATACATTATAATACTTAACGGGTACTCACGATATGCGGTTTATGAATTCTTATAGAATTCTTTTTGCCGATATTTCGACCCAGTTGCATGGATCGTGGTCACGGCCAAACTGCGGTAGCGGGGAGAAACCGTTGACAAGCACTAGTGGTAAATTAACCTATCTACCCTACGTCTAGTTCGTTTTTCTTTTTTAGGTTCCATATCACGACACACAACACTAACTGTATCCTTACGCACCACACTTTGCACTATTTGCGATTTACATAAACTAACCACCGGATTCCACGCTTGTGCAAGTTTAAAACCATCTTCTCTGTTAAAATTCTTAGGATGTTTTTTGATCTCTATAGCTTCTCTTACTAAACGTGGGAAGTAATGACGGCAAAAAGACTTCTATAAGAATTCATAAACCGCATATCGTGAGTACCCGTTAAGTATTATAAAGTTTTCAACAAATACATTTGGACGGTTGCACTCTATATCAAAGCGGTTCTTATGTGCACTTTTTAGATATAATATTAAATGTAACATGCAGCTTAAAATTGTTAGTTAAATTCATCTTTAATGTAAGGTGTGGCGGTAGTACCTTTCCGATCGAACTACAATAGTACTCCTGGCTGCTAAATCTATATATTAATACGTGAAGCAAAATCTTGGGATCCATTGTAAGATACCTGCCGCGGACGGAGGAGTACGAAAAACACGTTTATAGTTTTTTTTCTATTTTATTTATTTATTTGACATGCCAACAGCATAACATACAAACATTTTACAAATCACATAATGTATTAAAATAAAGTACACTGGTATGTAAGCCAATTACAGGCATGTACAACATTTATAATAAGGAAGACGTGAATTAAATATGCAATGAGTTACACAAGTTAATAAAATTTAAACTAAGTAAACTAGCTCAATACAATAAATTTTCTAGAGTTCAGTTTACGTAGAGAAGGAGTATGAAATGCTATTTTTTGTTCAAATAATGCATTAAACAAACTTAAAGTCAACTAAGAACACAATACACACTACCCTACATTTGACACACATATATAACAAACGAAATAAAACATTCAGCACAACGTCAAAAGTGTCAGATGTCTTTATCAAAATACCCGTTTTTGCTTTTAAATGCAGCTTAGTCAATTAAACTTATTTTTACCGTTAAGGGTTGTTTTTAAAACAACTGGAAAATAATTCAATTTAATGGAATTTGAGAAATATTCTTACTACGGTCGAAATTCGACCGTTCAACGCGTGACTAGTAATGTATTAGTCCTATTTGAATTAAAAAGTAACTAGGTACTATAATAAGCTTGACAAAACAAGTACTTAATTACTAGAAAATATAGAATAAACTAAAATACCTATACCTAATAGCGTTAAGAGACAGCGTGTTGTGGAAATTTACACTATTTTTTAGGACAGAAATAAGAAGAGCTTAAATTCCAAAAATCTGGAAGGCATCATTATTGTTATTGAAACGCCTTTTTCCCCTTATTTTTTTTATCCTCCCCCCCCCCCCCCCCTTCACAGACGAAAATTTTGAATCTGCCAATGTATCACCACACTCCTTTTTGCCGTATATTCTAAAGTACGTACATTTTGCACTTAGCCTCTAAATAATCTAAGATAAGTCACAATATAAAGTCGGTGACATCATAATTTAATAAATATCTATAAACAATCATCGCGCTTTCTGTATACTTAAACTTTTTTAAACAATTTTTCGCCCGCGGCTCAATCCCCTTATTTCAACTCTCCCCTCTTTTGAATGAGTATTTGTTACGTTGCTATTTTAATATGAACGCTCGCTGAACTGACAGATTCATTTTAAAGTGACTTTGAAAAAGCTTACAAATATCAGTCATTCTATGAAATTTTTACATACCTACCTATATCTATTTTTTATACAGAATTATAGCCACTCATTACACCTTTGTACATGTGTACCTATACAAAAATTTAATAAAAATTCAATATGGAATGTCACGTTTTTAACGTACCCATATTATAATTAATTCTAAACAACTATTCCTACTGCAAACTCTGACATTTAAAATTTCATTAAATTGTTCAAACAAAGGATGGCTTTGAAAAATATCACGAAATAGACCGTAAAACGGCTATCTCAGTGAAAATCCTCGCGTTTTCATAAAAATCTAAAGGTAGGGGCGTTTGAGAATAATTCTAAGCTGCGAACGCAAAGATACATATAAGCGTGTGCTTAGCACCAATTCCCGCACTGCGCAAATTTAGTTTGAAATAAATTTTAACTTTGTTTTACGAAGATACATAAGCGTCGTCAGATATCTAGCCTGGCTAGTTCATACGTTTAGCATTGGATTTTGTATTTCTATATGGATGGAAAGCAGGTTTAGTCTTTTGGCAATGCCAAACTGTAAAAATCAAATGTATAAATCAGGGTCTGAGGGTTTTAGTGCGATAAAATTCCACATACTCATCGTCTCTTCCACGGCGATGCATAGGTACATTTGGAACATTTCCTTTTCGTTTTCTATGTAGGTATTTAAAATATATAGATATATTCAAGTAAGCTTTCAATACAACGCGACATATGACTTTAGGCAGGTTATAACGTACTACTGATATTTCGTAGTTAACCTGTTACTATTAATTTATTAATCACGGTTCCCGTCTGAGTCAGTAGTGGCAACATACCATAAGGTGGACTGTTCTAAATTATAAAAATACAGGTACACCTGTTTTCCGACGACCTTTATCGTTATCATAATTAATTTTAAACAGGAGGTCAGCATTGAAAAATCAGAATAGAAGCATGTCTGGGTTCAACCTCGGACCCGCCATTAAAAAGTTGTATTTCAACAACTAAGTTATGAGTGTTTGTTTCAGTTATCTTCATAAGTACATTTACAAATGACCACGGGTGATACAAAAAATGTACTTATTTGTAGAAATTTTCTCTTATTCGTATTAACACTCTTGACTACGAAGTTAGTCCGTACCTTAAATTACAGAAGCAATCAGTCGTTCTAAGCACCGCCTTTCCTTTAGAATGGCTTTTCAATGAGTCTCCGAGAAAGGTTTGAAGGGGCCGGAATAATGTTTGAAAAGTTCAAGTGAGTGGAGGCGGCGTATTTCCCAGTTTTCATTTGAACGGAGTTAATGTGTGTTTATTTTTATTTTTCACTTACTTTGGTAGACTTCTAACTCAATCGATAGGTAGGAAATATAATATACCTACGCACATTACTTATGGTTTATATTACTTTATAGAATGAATCAAGCTTTCCAAACGACTTTTACTAACTAATCTTTTTTTATAGAAGATTAAAGAAGCAAAGGAACATGCTGTCCACCTAATAGTAAGTGGTCACTGCCGCCCATGGACAACCGTAAGCAACATGGGGTTC
Source organism: Spicauda simplicius (assembly GCA_949699795.1). Taxonomy (NCBI): domain Eukaryota; kingdom Metazoa; phylum Arthropoda; class Insecta; order Lepidoptera; family Hesperiidae; genus Spicauda; species Spicauda simplicius. The sequence goes on from OX453057.1 coordinate 20,390,788, forward strand.
TATCTGAAGTCAATTACAGATGCGTCGATTCTCCCGAGGACTAAGATGGTCGCCTCATATGTGTGCCGGCAACCACACCCTTCCATCGAAACGCAAAAACTGCTTCAGGTTAGAAATAGGTGTGGCGGTGGTATTTCTCCGGGCGAACTACCCTGGTTCTACCACCTATAAAACCTTTTAGATGTTTAAGAAATAGTCTAACACTGTCTAATGTGACTTATTAATCTGAATTTCAATTATCATCAATGAAATTGTGTCGTCATCGTCGTCGTCAACCCATTATTGTCCCACTGCTGGGCACGGGTCTTCTCTCAGTATGAGAGAGTTTAGGCCATAGTCCACCGCGCTGGCCAAGTGCGAATTGGTGGACTTCACACACCTCCGAGAACTTTTTTTTTTAAAGAACTCTCGGGTGTGTAGGTTCCCTCATGATGTTTTCCTTCACCGAAAAGCAGTGATAATTAATTTATAATACGCTCATGAATCAGTGGTGCCTGGGTTTGAACCTCGGACCTCCCGATCGAGAGGGCAAGTTTCAACCATTAGGCTATCACTGCTCTATATAATAAATTTAGGTTGCAGGTGGCGTAAATATGTTTTCTTTATCTTTTTTTTTCATGGCTGTTGAAAAGGTACGTGCATTTTTGCAAAGATGTGGAACAAGTTTGGTTCGACCGTGAAGATACCGCCGCCACGTCTGTTTCTAGCATGAAGGAGTGCTTGCGTTTCGATAAAAGGGTGTGGTTGCTAGTCTAGACTTGAGGTAGGACCTCCTCACTTGCAGTTTTCCATGGGCGGCAGTGACCAAAAACCACCAGATAGGCTGAATCTTATTTATTAGTTAAATCTTATAAATGCCTATAATTTGTCCATCGAAAAATTAGCAACAATCAATTCAGTCGATCGATCTAATAGTTTTAAAGACTTTCGTTAATATCGATACTATCGATATGTTTTATCGATACTATCAGTTAAATAATCGATAGTCTTGCTATAGGTCGGTTGTTGTAACTTTATCCTATACATGGTATTGTCGTTGTAACCATGTATAGGATAAAAATAATTAGTTTCAAATGCTTTCATATGCAATCATTAACAGAAATGTCTTGTATTACAGTGCAGTTTAGAGAGTTTTAAACGTATCTAAACCCATTTCTTACTTAAATCGTACGCTCGAGACCAACACAAGAGTTACCTTTGAATTGCTCCTGTCAATATAAGTAGCATTTAAAAAAAAGGTGTGAAAAGAGCTCTCCTTCAAAGCCGGCGATGCATTGGCGACTCCTCGGGTGTTGCAAGTGTCCATAGGCGACGGTGACTACTTTCCATCAGGTAGCCCGTCTGCCTTATTGTTAGGTTTAAGTAAAAAAAGTAATTGACTAAAATTTAAGGGGCCGCAGTTGAACACACCTGACGGCATCGGGTTGCCTGTGAAACATTTATCACTAACGTTCCCGGCGCAAAATCAAAACCTAAGTTATAGGATAGTGTGACCACGTTTTACTATTTTATAAAATTTTCCTGTTCTATGTTATATAGGTACTTATCAGTTTTGTTAAGTTTCGTACTGTCCATACCTAATACTTTAATACTATATTTATGCCAAAAAGTCAAATATTTGAATAATAGTGGTTTTCTTTTTTTATGCGATATGAAATTAGTAGGTAGGTGCCACGACGAAATTAGGTATATTCGTGTAAATAATGATTCGACCACCCTTTTTGCTAACTCTGTCGATCAAAAGTCTCTTCATAAGTTGGGTCGAGCTAGAACTTCTTAGAGCTAGAGCTAGAGCTAGTCTTCAGCAACCTGCACCAATGAATAGTGTACACCAAATTATATCATATCGTACTTCTAATCCTCCAATGTGAAGCTTTAAAGCTTTTTGTTAAAATTAAATCGCTAATTTATTCGTCCCTTTCGTTAATTCGTTTAGTTCGAAAATACAATGCCCTATAGACTAAATGATATTACATCTATATTCGTCATAATAAAAATAATACACCACTTGAAACCAACCATAAACATATTCCTATCCCCTTTTATTACAAAGTATGGTCATCGTGTTTCCAAAGTGTTAATAACACCCGCTAAACAATAATACGATCGCGCGGTTCATAGAAATTGGAAACTGATTCAAAAACGCCTACGACTACAAACTACTTGCTGGGTTTTACAGCTTTTACCCAAGCGGGCTTTGGAAGGTGGTAGAACTTTCCATGACTACCTAACATGTGGCATCTTCGTCATATCTAGGTATACACATATCTTCGTCCTTGTAGTTCCGGGATCAGAATAGGGCTACCACCAGATACCCCTGCGTGTCGTAAGAGGCGACTAAAAGGGGCTTCTGGGGTTGCGGGCGGCTAGAGTGGGAGATTTAAACGTCCAGCCAGGCGGTCCCGGGAAGGACGGCGGTGTGGTCGCATACCGTCGTAAAGACTAGACGGAGCGGTGGGCCCAGCCACCCAACTGAGAGGAGCCCGACGTGGCAACGCGCTCAGAGGATTCCGGTTGCGTTCATTTGGAGATCCCGGAGTCCTCTTTGTATCGCCGAGGACGGCCACCGGGGGGTTTTGCGTCCCTGCGTCGGTCCCCCGGCGTCGGGTACCTTTTGACGGTTTTCCCCTCGAGAACAAAAAAAGGTATTACACATATCTTACAAGGCGACTCTCCGACAACACCACAACACAGGCACCACCGAATTCAGTGGATTTCGGTGGTGTTGTACTTAGAAGGGTCCAAGAGTATAATAACCAGAAAATATTAGGGTCAACTGGGCTCTCGATAAAAAGATAATAAATGGCCAAAGTTTGATCTAATTTATATAAACGCAATTAAATTGCACCAATGCAGACGTGGGCAAACTCCTATTAGCGAGGGCCCTTTGCATGACTCCATTGGATGGCCCTTGAAAATGCCTCCGCCTCCTCCTCTTCCGAAGATACTCCGCGGGGCCCCTCTAAGTGCGAGCCCGCGGACAATGGCCCACTGCGCCCACGCCTAGCTACACCACTGTACGTTGGGGCCCCTCTTTCACATTCCAAAAACTATTGAAATCCCAATCCAACGTCTGAGATTTTTTTTTATTAAAAAAAAACATGCTTTCTACACCCATAGCCCCATACTAGGGTATTCTCCTGTGTCGTGGGCACCATGGACACACACAAAGTCGGATACACAAACAGCCAGACCCAGAACAGGAATGTAAACTCATCATTCAGATACCTTTCTAGCCGGGAATCGAACCCGGAGCCAATTGCGCATCAGACTGGTATGGTAACCGCTCCGCCACGCGGGTCGTCGATATTCTTGTTAGTAGCACTGTTGTTAGTGTTATGGCGTATTAATATGGCGATCAAAAGCAGTCCTCAGAGCGATGTCTATCGCTGTCCTTTGATTCTTCTTACACATATAAGGAGGCGGCAAAGTTACAAAAATGGAAAAGAATGGTTTCCCCTTCCGTTTCCCTGAAAATAACAGGCAGCATCTTCCTTATCCCTCATCAGAAACTCCTTTTTTAGCAATCATATTCTTCAAATTATGGGGTCTTAAAGTGCGAATTTTTGAAATAGAAACAACAAAATTTAACGAAACTAGGAAAATAATACACAATTAATGTTGCACCTTATGTGCAATTTTTATGGGTATCCCTTATTAAAATAAACTCTAGTAGATACTAGTTGCTCCTTCCCTGTAGTCGGTGATTAGAATACGGCTACGGTATCTCCTACCTGTCGTAAGAGGCGACTTAAAGGGGGCTTCTGGGGTTGCGGGCGACTAGAGTGGGAGCTCTAACCGCCCAGCCAACAACCCCTGGAAGGACGGCGGCTTGTGTGGCTGCATGTTGCTTGCAAGCGCAGAGGAAGGCCACTGAGGAGGTTTTAGTGGGTAAAAATCCCACATAACCCGGAATCTCTCCTAAGGCTCCGGTGTACCTTTTGAAGGATTCCTCCCCGTCACAAAAAAAAAAGTTACTACTTGCCCCGTCGAACTTCGTTCTGCCTAAAAGCCAAAAATCTAAAATTATCAGTGGTCCTGCATTAAATTCCTTAGCATAGTTTTAAAGATATAAGCATACAGAGAGTCAGACTACAGAAAGAGACTTTGTTTTATACTATGTAGTGATATAGATAAATAAATGAATTAGGTACTCCCTCATACAAAAACTAGTGAATGTATTTGGATTAATTTGACACACTGATAGTTTACAGCCTGGATTACCACATAACATACATACATTTTAACCGCCTTCCTAAAGGAAAGAGGTGACCTATTCATCACGTTTATTTTACCATGGAAACAACCCAAGCAGCGCCACGGGAAAAGCTAGTCCAATACTATGAAATAAGCTAGCGGTTAGGAACACGGTTTATGCCGACAAAGCAAAGATGTGCAGGAGTTGAATTACGGCACCGTCCTTCGATGCACACGCGGTATGCAGTTGTTTGCAAAATATGATAAGCCGTGTAATGCATGTAACATAACACGACAAGATTATGTCCATTTCTACGCTGATTTATAATTCGTGTATGTTTTGAAAACAGGTATTTTTCAATTTAAATATCCTCCTTAAATCTTTCTCCGTATTTTTATAACATTAAATTAGCAAAGGAATATGCAGTCCACCTGATAGTAAGTGGTCACTGCCGCTCATGGACATCTGCAAGCAACTTCATACAGAGCATGGGGTACTATCTGAAGTCAATCACAGATGCGTTGCTACTCCCGAGGGTTATTATGGTCACCTCATATGTGCCAGCAACCACACCCTTCCATCGAAACGCAAAAACGCCTTTACGCTAGAAATAGGTGTGGCGGTGGTATTTCCCCGGGCGAACTACACTGGTTCTAATGGTATGATATCTGTAAGCAACGTTGTGCAGGCAAAAATGAAAATGGACTCGGTAACCATCCCCTCCTAGCGAAATGCAAGAACTGCTTTACGCTACAAACGATTATGTTTCCGCTCCCTATTTCTTATAAGAGAAATGATCAGTTGATTTTTATTAAGATACTATTTGACCCGGCGAACTTCGCTACGCCTAAAAGTCAAAAATCTAAAATTACCAGTGTTCCTCCTTTATATTATGCATGTATTATCATAAAAACCTTCCTTTTGAATCACTCCATCTACTAAAAAAACTAAATTAAAATCCGTAGCGTAGTTTTTAAGATCTAAGCATACATAGGGACAGACAGCGGGAAGCGACTTTGTTTTAAACTATGTAGTGAAGGAATATTGGGGCTGCTTGACTTAGCGTTCAGAGATTGTACCGCGTCTGTCATCAGATTCCTCTGTTCCTGTCCATTAAAATTAGGTTTAAAATGCTTATTACAGGGAAAATTTAACATTAAATAAACTGGGTATATGTAGCTCGGAACAGAGCAGTGTCTGAGCCAAGTTTAGTAAGTATGTAAATCCTGGAGCTGTTAAGCTTCAATTACCAAGTTAATTACTGATAAGAAAATAAAACCAATTATAATCAATCATACAATATGTATTTAATATAAGATACAGTACTTGTGACATGTGGACAAACCATTGTATTAAAAAAATCTTAACAATCACTACATTGAACAAATTTCAAGGTTCGAGATTAAAGTAACATTTACTATTATTATGCCCAAATGTGTGATAAATTAATTGAGGTAGATCTCCCACCGTCCGATGTGGGTCAAATTATAATTAATTTTCGGATTTCACCATAAAGGGTCAAGCAAATAAGACAACGCATTAAACATTATACTATATATAATTAAATATCTACAAATTGAATATAAGTAGTGCACACTATTCGGGATACAGGCTCCACACATATAGTTACTATGGATCTCAAACATTTACAATAAAGGAGAACATTCATATAATAAACGCATATAGGAAACATGTTGAAAGACAACTCGCGTACACTACACTAGTCTAATCCCGGAACCCGATCCCGCGATCGCCACTCGCGATCCCGGGACCGCGGGATCCAGCTTACCGACATCCCACCGAGGCGCGAAGCAAATTACATCTGCCGAATAATACTTAGTAATAAATACTTAACTATTTACAATCCAGTGCCGTAAAACCTGACCGGAAACGTCACCAATTAACTACCCCATTCACTACGCACTACTACAGCGACCCCAGCGTTTGCGGTCAGCGCTTCACTCGCCATTTTGTACATTGAACGCAGCCGTAATGTGTTTCACGCCTTCACATCAACATTAGGACGAACCGCAAAAAAACTAAATGCGGGCCACATTCGCTTATTCAAATCTGCTGAGAAATAACATAGGACTGTTTTTTGAAAATTAAAAAAAATCCAATTCCCATGCCGTTCCTTCAAAACAGTTCACTTACAGGATAACTATTGGTCGCGACAACCGTTGTTCCCGTGAAATACTTGTTCTTTATCATACAATTTTCGTTAATTGAAATTAAATTACAACTTAAATTACACCTTAGCTGATGAGCAAGTCTACAAGGCACAGGTGCCCGGCACATACGAACCGAAACGAACTCACACATCCAAAATACATTATAACTATTGTGGCAGTGATAAAAATATATTGTAGAGATCCTCCGACTGATGTACAACCCTACATATTGACTAAGCGCACGGCAGTGTAAAGGCCAAGTTTTGTACACTCATACTCGAATGGACTTAATACTTAAAACATATGTTAAGTATGCAATCAGTTTCCTAGTTCAAACCGTTAAAAAAATAGATTTTACTCCAAATATCATTACACTCTTTTACTCTCAATTACTCTCCAAAACATGCAAATGGGCATAAATCAGTCGAGAGGATCGTCAACATCTTTCCCGTTTATTATAACAATTACTTTTCCATATAATTTCACCCGAAGATTTACGTTAACAAAATATTATTTCTCTGCCTACAACTCGGCTACCTATCCTACGGGAGCTAAATTACTGAATTAGAATTTTAGAAAAATTTCTCCGAATACTAAAAAAGTTTTTTTTCGATTTACAACAATCAAATGAAATTTGTACTCAAGCGATGTGTAGGCCAATTATTTGCACGTCACGTAAATGTTGGTAGAGAAATAAATTTATACAAGTATTGAGCAGAGTAAATTATTTCGCTAAAATAGAATCAATTTAAGAATCGATTATGTGTTTTTTGAAGAAGTAATCACACTAATATTGCTTCACTGCCGATTAATTTGAGATCATATCAAGTCCACAAGTTACTCGGTTAATCGAGAAAAAATAAAAACAAATTTGTCTTTCTGATTTTGGTGTCGAATTTGACTATTAAATTAAATTTAAAAGTGAGCCAATAAAATATGGCACTACCGTCAGTGCTGAAAAAAATTAGTCTAGTTTTTTTTTATTAATTTTATTTAAAAGAAATAAATCAGTACATTGGAACCCATCCATGGATAAAAAAGAACTCCTAAAATCTTCATAAGACAGCGTACGATCCCATATTACCACCATCTCCATTCAGGCACCAACTTGACTACGAGAGATATTTTTCTATTACAATTCTTTGGGTCCACACCCACTTAGAATGCGTTCAGAGTTGCATATCGCCGTCTCTGTCACCGCTGTGCGTGCGAGCGGGACGGCGAACCCTCATCCCCGAACGCACTCGAGTAACATTTCCTAGTGCATATTTGCATAACGACGACCAACATTACTATACCCCTAACGCTCCAAAGCTAATTCCGATTCCTTTACGCCTAACATACGTTAAAACTTTACAATCGCACGGCTCATGTATCAAAATGTACACAGTTCTATCTCAATCAACCGTTCTAAGGTCCCTAATAAGTTATCTAATTCCTTATAACATTCTTATCAAAATCTTCGTTACTCTTTAGGGCGTTTACGCAGTCGCGACTTGGGAGTGAACGATTATGCGTTTGTCGCAACGTCTCCAAATCGCCACCGCGACGCCTCACAAAGCGAATGCCACGGAACGCATACGTTGTCGACATACTCACACACAAATTCGACCTAACTTAACAACTATAGGCACTAACTAAAAAATACTAGCGAGATCGTGTGAGCACAGAACACAATGTTTAATTCATTATATAATCCACAATTGTATATAACACCTTATATACTAAAAGGCATTAAAATGACAATGTATGTAGAGTCATCGAAAAAGTTTCACAATTTAAAAAATTCGACCACTAATCTGCTATGGACATAAAACATTGAATCGTTTTGATGTTATCGACATGTCGGATCGTGTCTCGTCAGCTTAATTTCAGTTGTCAACAGAACGAGTAATAATAAAATTTACAATAAAAATATTATAAGGTATCTTCATAAGAGTAATAGAAATGCTGCACCATACAAATTAGTTTTACGCGTATAGCTTAGTCCAAGAAAAGATAGAATGCGCCTGTTGAATTTAATATTGCCCAAACTATTAAGGCCTAAATGGCTTTCTATATAAAGAATATCATATTAAGCGTTACACAGTACTATATTGCTCAATGTCAGAAAAAGGTGTTGAAAAACCATCTCATTTTTAACCGACTCCTTATAATAATACAATCTGTGTAAGAAATTCATCATTCTATTTAAAGTGAATACTTAAAATTGAATTGAATTTTAATTGAAGTTCTATTACAATGTAAAATTCCTTGAGACATAGTCTGCTTTTTTGGTCTAAGGCTTGTACAAAGCTATTGCGCTGAAGTCGAATTTTAAAATGTCATATGATATTGTAAACGTTCACAAAATGATATTGTTTTTGCAAATAAATGCCGTGTTGTGTGGCTATTGTTATTTCTGTAAACAATGTACTGGTATCAAATATAATAAAGCGGTAAAGACAAATAATTTTAGAATATAGTAAACATATATTTCGTCACTTATCTAAAAACACGGGAGTGGTTTAACTTCTTCACAGGCAAAACGCGTTTACATTTTCATCAATGCATCCCTTCAAAATAGGATAATATAATAGTTTTACTACTGTTAAGAAATTGTAACTATTATTATCATTTTGTGTAATTAGGTTAAGAACTAATGGAGTTGTCATGTACATTGTACCAAAAACTTCTAAATAAATAAGATTTAAAAAAAAAAACGGGAGTGGTTTGGGATTTTTTTCTACCAACGTACTCGTGTTTACACAAAATATTATTACATTAAACAAATTATAAAACATATTTGAATTAAATTAATATTAAAGATATATTCGTGGGAAACACACTTTTTGCGGATAAGATTTTTATCAATTTGAGAAAAGTAAAATACATCAGCGCATTCTAATCATACTAATATTATAAAGGCGAAGGTTTGTGAGTGTGTATGTCTGTTACTTCTTCACGGGTAAACGGCTGGAGCGATATTCATAAAATTTTAGGCAGGGAGTTAACTGATACTCTGGATTAACATATAGGCTAACTTTTACTGTGAGAAAATATCTTATTCCTACGGGACAATCGATTTTAGTTAACGCCGGCGAAGCTGCGGGATTCAACTAGTTCAAAATAAATTACATTTTATCATTAAACTTCTGTTGACATCTGAATATTCCATCACATTTCACACACATTATAAATTCTTAACGAAACAAATGACATTTAGTATTCAAAAATAATATACTTATGTACAAAGGAAAAGACAAAAACACAAATTTAATATTTATATACGTATAATAAAATGCAAGCAGGAAGTCTGCTATTGTCCATTGAAATTAATAATACTAACATAAAAAAAATGATGCTGAATAAAAAAGATTTAAATCATAGATACGCCGTTTTGTTTTTTTTAATGGCATGTCATTTATATAACTAAAAGAAAACTTTCATTGAAGGTTTTTTCAAATGACACAATTGGAATATTATAATTTAATGAAATATATAAAGAATAAAACATGGTTTTAATCTTTATATATTTCACTAACTAAAAAATATAACAATAGAAATTTCACTGTAGCAGCATTTTAATTTCCAAAATACATTTCTTATTATCTCAACATAAATCGGATGAAATTAATTATAATAAAATTAAAATGTCGCTGACATAATCCTTTTACTATAACACTGACATATCGTCGCTTAAGTTCTAATACCGCGGATCTCAAAATTAGCACCTTTTCAGGAGAGCAAATAAACTGTCTCAAATAGTTATATTTAATTCTACAACTACCAATATATTGCGTTTAAAATATTAATATACTCAGATTAAAATAATATTTTTTGTGAAAATGTAACATGTTCATATATTTTTTGAGATAACATTATTTCATTAACTCAAAATGGGCATTTTTTGAGTTACGCGGTTTTAAGAGCCTAAACGAAGATACAGTCATGCGATTATGTAATTAATATTAATATAATTGGCATATTTTTAACTTATAATGTTTAATGAAAAACTTTGCCAGGCATTAGATTTCAAACAGTCTATGGTTTAAAAAAAGGCGTATCTATGATTCAAATCTATGTTAAAAAAATACTAAACATCATTGTTTCTAACAAGTCCTTAATCCTTAACAATTCCCTCAAAGCCCGTCCTTTCCAATTTACTTTTAATACAAATTCTGTCCGAACACAATAATCACATTTTTGCATTACTACATCGATAAAAAATTACCAAAAAATCCTTGTGCGTGGAAATAATTCTGTTACTTCACTTATAAATCCTATCACATAGTGTTATTGCTAAGAGTACGGCAGTACGCACTACCTGTTACTACGTATTAAACACAACTTGAATGGCAGTGACTATCAATTAGACACGTAACGGACAAACTCGCGCACAGACAGACAAACAAACACGCAAACAGACAGCTTCATTCTTAAAGCGTCATAGAAATTGCTTCGTTATTAGAACACAGGATTATTGGACTATACAACATCAAAATTGAAGATCGCCCTAACAATAGAATCGTTTGATATGACTACGCGGGTACATGATATAAACCGTTAAGGTAAGTCTGCGATGGGCTGAGGCACTTGGTGACAAAGAAAAGTGTACGAAAGAAAAGAAAAAGATTGACGCCCTTTTCTATCTTTTTCTTTCGCACAACACATCCGAATGTTCGCACGCATTGCAACATTGTATCCAATGTCACATATGTAACATTTTCGTTCAGAATTAAAACACACAAACATATTCGCGCACCTATCGCATTTATATTAAAACGTATTATCCGATATCATTATTGGAGTTTTACCCTTGTCTATAATTACTTGGACAATGAACGTATCTCAGTCAGTAATCGAGAGGAATTTTTAAACTTTGGTTACTTTAAGTCTAAAGTATGATAAACGAACGCGGTCAACCGATACTCTGTATATAAACAAAAATGCAAATTAAAAACATAATAAATTTACAAACGACTTGAGTACTGAGACACGAACATATCGACGTAAATCGCATAAACGTACAAAATTGGCACCACAAAACAAAGCAAGCAAGGTCACAATTGAACCACGTGACATACACGCACATCACGCACACATACATACATCGACCAACACATACAAGCCGAACCGAACCGAACCGAAGCGAACCGAATTGTACCGAACCGCTAAATTAAACGCTATTAAAATATATCAACTATCCTATTTACACATTGGCAGTGATTCGTTATCGCCGGTCGTCCTTTAAACTAACTTACACACTATTCAGACTGAATCCGTCCGCTAACCCTCCGGTGTTCCCGAAGATAAAATTTTAAACTATATCGCTCGGCCCTGCAACCTCGCGACCCTAACATCTTTTATACACTTGACGCTAATTATTTACATATGTCGTTCGTACTAGCTACTACTCGAGCCTAGCAACTAAACGGGCGATACCGTTCAATATCATATAAAAATTAAGAATCAGTCTTGTGAGTATATCTTCCGTCTGCCCTCTGGCTCTTTGGCGGCGGCGAATATCCCGCACGTTACTCTGACGCCCATCAATTATACATACTTATACATTGAAATAAAATATGCAAAATCTTTTAAAATACCCCAATAAGGCGGTCACATCGAAAAACACCGAGGACATTGAACACATCGCATTGATACAGGTCGACAGTGTGACGTGCGCGATACGTGGTCGATACGCACTATCGTGTCGCACATCGTTTACATTTCACCTTTTATATAACGACACTGTAGTGCGAACCGTTCAGATCGTGTAAACGAGGCAGATGTGTCATGTATAAGTTGTCTTTATTGGCCAGATATTCTCCCAATTATCGTATAGATATTATATGTATTAAGCAATTATAATCATAATCAGTGCATCGAAGGATGTTTTAGATCGGAAACTTTTCTAAAATTGAAATGACTTTTTAATTTGGTCGCGTTATGTAGAGACAACTTTTCAAATCCGTCGCATTATACGTCAAAGACACCAATATTTCTTTACACGACACCTCGCCTCGCCGCTACGATCCCGTCAAAGGATCCCTACCGCCCCGACGGCCAGAAGGCGTTCCCGCCGTACCGTCGCCCGAGTTTCCGCTTCTTAGCGCCGGTCACCTCGACCCGATCGCCGCGTTCGTCGTTCACCAACATCGGCATGTTCGTCGCGTTGCAATCGCTCCTCACTTCGGCGCGTTTCTTCGCTATCAAGTTGTTTAAAAGTCGGGATGAAGTGCACGTACGCGTCGGGAGTAAACGGGACGGCTGCGGCGGAGTGGGGGGCTGCTTCCTCACCGGCGGCGGGGAGGGGGTCTTCCTGTACGAGTTGCAGAACTGATCGTACAATTGCACCTTAGTACGAGCCGGCAGATCGGCGATCTCGACCCGCTTTATCCGCTTCACGTCCTTCTCGGGCACCCATTCGTCCTCGATCCTGCAACGTATACGTACACGTTAATAAACGTACAAAGAGTGCCACACAGAGTTGCACTGCAAACACAGTAGTGGCGTTAACATCTGAAAGTAACGTTACACGTACAAGTTATGATTTTTTTTATTAAAAATACAATAGTGGCGCCAATTAATTTTTAAACACAGTCGACATCTGGGAGTGTGTTTGCAGCGTTCAGGGTTGCAATCCTATTTAATAATAATCGTAATAATTATGCGTGAAGTAACAAGATCATGCGAACTATGCTATCTAGAATGAAGTACATAGTAAAAAATAAGCGGTAGAGATGCACGTTTATGGGATGTCGGAACAAATCCTACAGCATTAAAATAATATTACATAAATTATAAGCTCATGATTAACGAGGTGTTATATAACATTTAATAATGTTATGAATCTATTTCCTATAAAGAATGCGTACTAAAAATGCTAAATTTTCAAATAGGACTGGCAACCCTACATAAGTTGCTAGCAGCAAAAAAAAAGTGTGAATGTTATTTCAAAAGGAATGAATGAAACATTGATCATGAAAAAGTACTAGCAACTTGAAACATTTTCATACCGAAAATATCTGTGTGGCACTTTGTCATGGCAACATTTATAATTTAACATGCTAAGCGTGATATTAGCATGAGGATCAATTGCAAATATTTGTGTAATTTTGAAATTAATTGTATTGAATTTGAAAAAAATTGAAAATTATTTGAAATTTTTTTTCAAAGTGCCAATTAGGGATTTGCAAACATATATGACCATATGTATACATATATTATTCTTTTAATGCATGTGATCCTCTTATGTTAGAAAAAGCTACCTACAATCGAAGGACCACAGCATGGAAACGAAAAAAACAAATTTTTAAAATTCAAGTTTTGGATACTTAATATATTTTATTATATTTCTTGAATAAATAATGTAAATTTCGAAGAACATTTTTATTTTACTTGTAAATGGGATTTTTTACTAATAGAGTAAGACCAATTTTTATTCGAGATTTACCAATGCCTGTGCCCCTCCTATTGAAATACGCTTATCTTTAAACAATTAAAGAGGATCAATAGAGGATATAATATCAAGACATTTTAAAATAGATTTATAAAAAGTACGTGACGAATAGATAACCTCTTTCCCTTGGGAAGTGGGTTAAAATATGTCACAAGTATATTTCCAATTAGATATTAACTACTCACTCATATAATATTAGCCACTCACTCATATGATCCTCCTGTTATAACTTACGGTGGAATTCGGGATGTTGATAAAATTTTGACCGAGCAGTTTAGTAAAAACTAAAGTGACTTTGTATTTAAATGAACCCCAAGCGTAATTAAAAATATATGTGAATATAAAAATGCGCTTTTCTAAAAAATCTAAACAACTGTAACGGTGAATTTTCAAAACATAACATGAAAATGAATGAAATATACGGAAGAAAATTAAATAGTATTTGCAGAAATAATTTTAGCTTAAACCGAAAGCGATCATTGCATATATATGATTTATAAATTAAATTTCGGATTACGACAAACTTTCTATACACGCACATATAGAACATATACTACTGAACCCACCTGACTTTACCTGATATTTATTTTATAACATTTATTTACCCGACAAAGTCAGTGCTGTAAATTATAGTTAATAGGATTAATATCGATATCAATATTGTATGTATATAACCGTTATTCTATCTCACCGTTGTTCTTGCGATAAATAATGTAATGTACGTATCCTTTATATATTATATCCTTATATATCTATATTACTTTGCAATATCGTCGGGTCTTGTAATATAAATTAGTAGGAATTTTCTTAAATCAAGGTTAAAGTATTTCCTAGTATTATGCAAATAATCACACTCCCATCTATATGTTGATCTCCACATATTACTCCAAAAACAATGCTTACCTGAAAAACACATATCGTTATATCATCAAGAATAAACGTGACAATATAATGGATACCATAACTTACAGAACTATATAACTATTTTACTATATACCTATTATTATGAATATTTAAACATCATTCATCATAGTAATATTTTCATTTCATTGGAATTTCTAAGGTATTAATATCAATAAACGAATACGCACAGTACTCATAGATCATAATAATGTTAATTTAAAAACATCGTTTTCATTATGACTGAAATCTGTTATATTTATTTTAATTTTAAATTTATATACCGTATACCTTTACAAGATATTACCAAAACCAACTCCTGAAAATATAAATATGAGTTGTATATACCCTATGTACCCTTGTAATGAAAATACTCAAACTCTGAAAAACTTAGAACCAAAACATTTTTGATATTGTTTAAGACAAAATATTATCTCATTCATTTAAAATTTGCGCAAACACAACATTCATTAATCACTGTCGTGATACAAATGTAGCACAAGACTCTTACATATGGTATGACACTCTTACATATGGCAAGTACATTCTTATCCGTCAGCCTCGTCAAAATATTTACCAAACTTTAATACTAATTTGCCATGAATTAAATTATGAACTGAACTGTAAGAATCAATTTAAACACAAACTCGCATACATCCAAAAATAGGTGTCCAGGCACGTGTGTACATACAGGAACACACACATACATTAAACAATTTATTTATCTGGCACCGTCCATTTCAAACACGTCCCGACACACACACTCTCATGAACCAATTAACGCACCTAACCAATTTAATAGCAATAATAAGGACCTCTGGTCTGCCCATCACCGCGTTGGACCACGTACAGCGTGAGCGTACGCCAGCGTCCTAACCTCACATAACCTAACCCACTATGCATTATCTAGGGCGCGTTCCAGATGACGCTTACAAAGCCCCAAACGCCCAAAACGTTGTTCCACAAGACGACCGCGGTCGTTGTGGTCGCGGCGAATACGTTACTCATGACGTCATGACTTACGCCCACGCGATGCTCACGACGACCCATCTAAAAAGGTGGGTCGAAGTGATCGTTCCAGTATAGTATACGTTAGTAAAGCTCAGCTAATAGAACGGAAACAACTGCGGTCGTGAGCGTGCAGTTTGTGAACTTCTAATAGAACGCACCCTAAGTGATGAGATACTCACATGCGCAATCATACATACATACATACATCTTCACGCACTCGCGCACTTTGGTCATCGCACACCACCGTATTTGAACACCTCACCAAAATAAACCGACTCGTGCATACAATATAATGCAGCCCAACACACACACATATGCATGTTCGTAACAAGATACGCTTGTCTATATACACGTCTGTCGCTACAAATAATCAAGATCAACTTAACGTAACCTAAAGCACGTAGCCAACAGATCAAACTATATAACAACGCAAAACCTAATTCACTTCAAAAGTACGTTCAAAAGGCGTAGGCAAGTAGCACTCATACTTACACATGCGGTGGGTGGTAGTACGTAATCAGCGCCTCCCGCCTACCCTCAGCGGCGTTGTACCGCGTGGCGTGGTATATCTAACTACCCTGCCGTACATTGCCAAGTAACGAGATACTCACACGCATACACATACATTCGTACGCGCATATGGACACAGAAACACACATTGTTCACAGGACACCAGCGTACTTGAATACTCAACAAAAATTACCGACTCATACGATATAGGATGCTGACATTTATTCAATTAATCATTTATTAAAATTTAATACTTATTAATTTAATAATATTACTATTTAAAATTTGCTAAAATTGTATATTAATAAATTACTTAATTTGACATTGTAAATAATTTTAATACTGGAAAGTTGCACGCCATGAAAGTATATGGCTAATTGTGTAGACCTATATATTGACCTGAGACCATGTCACATCACAATTATTGCAAATAAATATATTCTATTCTATTCTACGAACAAAACAAAGCAGTGTCGCTAAATGCACACACACAACCGCGCACATACACATACGCACGTCTCTATACAAAGTCATTGTTCGCCAACATCGGTGCTAGCTCATAAGGAACAACCTAAAACACGCTATTAGCCTGTTAAACCTACATCTTGAAGTAACCTAGGCCACGTCAAAAGCGCAAATACTCACACATGTTGCTAGTAGTACGTAATGAACGCCTCGCGTCTTTCCCTACGGCGTTGTACCACGTGGCGGTAAGCGTCGCGTGCAGAGCGAGAGACTCCACGCGAGACCCTCCATCGTGCCCGCTTCACACAGGTCAGGTCAACTAACCTACCGTACATTGCCAAGGGACGAGGTACTCATACGCACACATATATACAAACGTACGCACACACGCACACACATTATTCACCACGCATCGATGTATTTAAACACCTCAAAAGAAATCACCGACTCATACATACAAAACGAACAAAGAAGCGACACCACCTAACGCACACTCACACGCATGCAGAAGGACTTACACGTACACACATCCTTACACATACACACATTGTTAACTATCACCGTTCATAGTTGAGCAATATCTCCTACTACAAATAATCGTACTACTTGAAAACCTTAACAAATTCAGACCCACAAAAGTCAACGTAACTTAACCTAACCTATCCAAATGCATAAAGCTAACTTATCAACCTTCTACTGACCCGGCGAACTTCGTTCCGCCTAAAAGTCAAAAATCTAAAATTATCAGTGTTCCTCCACTGTATTACGCATGTCTTATATATAAAAACCTTCCTCTTGAATCACTCTATTTATTAAAAAAAACTGCATTAAAATCCCTATGGTACTTTTACAGACCTAAACATACATAAGGACAGACAGCACAAAGCTTCTTTGTTTTATACAATGTAGTGTTTTAATATCCATATCAAATTTGTACGACAACTTCAATAAAGCGATACTCACACATGCGGCGGGTAGTACGTGATCAGTGCCTCCCGTCTCCCCTCAGCGGCGTTGTACCGCGTCGCCGTGAGCGCCGCGTGCAGCGTGAGCGTGTGGCGGCCGGGCGGCTCGCGCAGCGGACACGCGCCGCCGAGACGCCAGCGGGTGCAGCGCGAGAGACGCCACGCGAGACCCTCCATCGTGCCCGCGTCGAAGTAGTCGAACATGCGCGCTGGAATATACGTAAAGGTACTTTAGTGAACCACGATCAAAAGATTAAAAGAAGAACTCAAAGGGCATAAATGGAACGTGGAGAGGAAACTATAAACGATGTTGAAGTGCTTAAAAAAGTTAATATATTGCACACTCGACAGTCATTTTGTAATTTTATTTCTTTTTTTTATCCAATCGTCTGATGATAAGCGATTACTGTCGCCCATGGACATCTGTGAGCAACTTCACAGAGATCAGGTTCTATCAGAAGTCAACTACAAATGCCTATGAAAGAGAGCCAGAAACGAATACATAGTGTATCATTCAAACAATTTTGCCATTTGTGACTTTGTTGCAGAGGGAGTGCGATATTACCCTGTATTTTTTTCATAAAACACAAATACTAGACACATCGATAATTTGCCGTGGATTGAAGGTAGTTAAGGCCATTTAAATGTAAACTCCCGTTTTAAAGTATTTTATAAAACAAAATGTTTTGCGCGTAACTAAATGTCCTAAACCCGAGTTTAAGGAAAATATTCATGTTTTAAAAAAATAAGTCATAGCCTAATTTTTGTATCTTGCAATAAAACAAAAGAAAAGCATATAATGAAAGTAATAAATTAACTTTAATTTAATGTAAATGTAGTTTAATATATAGCTTATTATCGACAAAAACCGTAATAAAACTAAACGAGATATATAACAAAAACTTCGTCAATGTTTATGAGCGCAATGAAGTTACACAATGACCAGCTTCCGTTGCTGATCGTAAAACTAGTACAGCGATGGACGACCAATCTAAACCGTATACAGGGGCATAAAAACCCATAAAAATTCTTGACAAATATCACACATGGCACGGTTGAAATTTGGACAAATTTACTGACAGTTACGAAGAGATAGAAGAAAATATTTCGAAAGGCAATATTGGTGTGAGTGTTATGGCGTGTTATGATGATAATCTTTTTTGTGAATATAAAGTTACGAATGATTCAAGCCGAATTTGATTTCTCACAGATTTAAATTTAATAAATAATATCGTAAAACAACGTACGTAAACGTGTCACATTCCTGCAATTGAGTTCATAAGTGTTGGAAGTTCGATGGCAGGTTATCAGTAACAACATTAATATCAGGCATGCATTATTTTTTTATATAAGACTTCCGTCATATCTGTAAGTATTAGATGGACCACTGCTTCTGAACACAAGTCCACTATTAAGTTATTTACTGCTCAATTATTAGTATTATGAAATATGAAATTACAGAATATCTTGTCAAAAATAAATAATATATTCATTGTGTGATGTTAAATCCTGAATATTGTTACCAACATCAGCTTAATATTCACTTTCTTCAAATCTTATACCATAACCTTCACTAACCTAAGATTCAATGTTATCCATAACCACATAGTATTTAATGAAAAAAATGTCAACACTGTAATATTTGTACTTGAAGTTTTTCATCGAACTACTTTGTCATATCATCAACTAATAGCAACTCATTCCATTATATCAATTAATTTAGTAAAACCATCAGCTTTTGTCATATTAACTCATTTAGTAACACCAAAATATTTTGTTACATCAATTCACTTAATAAAATCAATTGGTTTTGTTGTATGAATGTATGCAATTGAAACATGCAAAATGAATTGCACTCAATGATATCAACTCACCAGACCATGGCTGCCGTCTGTACCGCAACTTCTTCCCATTCCGTCGGATGAGCTTCGAAGCGCTGTCCGTAGTCTTCTTGCCACCGCCCGAACTGCTCGACGACTCGTTGAAGTGGTTGTTCACGTGACGCTCCAGCATAGTCTGCAAAATTCAATTGTACCGTTCACTGCCGTCCTTACGATTCACTAATATCGTATGATTACTAATTAGCATTAGATTACCAAACTTTAATTGAACTTCAACCTACAATTAGCCCTACTCGTAATTTACTTCTTTTATCCAAAAATAATATTATTACTTTTACGAAAATAAAGACCAAGGCAGTCATTTACGTTATTCGTAAGTAAATTATGTAAATACTTAATTAGGAATAATTATATTTATAACAGAAACAGACTAAAGTCTTATACCTTTAAAAAATTTCATATCAATTCTGAATTGGTTCTAGAAATATTGGTTCTTTCCTTATCAAAAATATCAAGTACTAAATAATGTTTTAATCCGAATAATGGTAATAATTCCAATGGTACAATTAAATATAATAAACGACATTTTCTTAATCCTAAAACAATACTTGTTCATGTTCTCCTGCGTGGTTTTATTATTATCATCAATATCATCATAGTCATCAGTCATCAGTGTATTGGAAACGTAAATAAAAACAATATCTTGCAATAAATTTATGAAAACATCAAAAATTTGAATAAATTTATTGATTCGATATAAAAATAATAAAACATTGAAGAAAATTCATCTATGAAGTAGTCCAATCCTAGCAGAGCTGTAGCCGCTCCTCCACCCTTAGAGAAAAAAACATAACACCAGTAAACGTCCAATAATTATAATACAATCGACTAAGGACACACTCAAAACAATACCAAACATGTCACTTTCACAAATCGACGACAAATAAAAAAGTTGGAGAACACCAAATAAGAATAGCCATATAATTAGTGACCATATGAATTCGAAAGACGAAACAGTAATGATCGTAACAATTTGCAATGTGACACGTGATCCAATAGTGATGGAATCACGCCACAAATTATTTTTCTTTTTACAGAAACTATAAGACGAAGACGAAATATGTGTAGAAGAAGAAAGGCATCAATATATTGACGAAGAACTAATAGAATCGATTTTATTTACTGAAGAACATGATCCAATCACTATTGAATTGGTCGAGATTTTAAGCAAACACTACAAAGCATTAATACTAAGAAACAATTAAAATAATTTGTAGAAGAATAATCCGTTTTCAAAAATTCAAAATTATAATCAAAAAGTACATACAATACAAAACGAGTTCTAAATTGAAGAATAATCACTGATGATCATATATACAAACCCAATAACTCCAAATCAATGAACACGGCTTCTCATAACAAAATATACAGGAACAATATAAACATGAATTAATAAAAACCAACATAACATACCGTCAGAACGACATAGACAATAACGCATTCCGAATTTGTTTATTCCAAAGACGATCACATGAGAGACGAGCGTGTTATTGTGGATTCGTTTTGACGATGTGCAACCTGGCTCCTACGAAGTCACATTATATCTATGAGACAAGGAACGTAATTGTACCTGAGTGGAGAATCTCCTGTCGCAGCCGTCGACGATGCACTTGAAGGGCTTGTTGCCGCCGTGGGAGGCCGCATGCCGCTCCAGCCAGTGCCGGGAACACGACGGCTTTCCGCGCACCTTGCACTGCTCCCATAGACAGACGTAGTTCGGTTTCCCTTCTTGAGTTTTTACATGCACCATCTGAAATACGTTGATTCGTATCTTTAAACAAAGATCATAGCTTGTGGTATTTTTTATAAATTACATGCACTAATAAATGTTTTCATTTAATTACAAACGAGTCAACTTCATTGTGATATCGGGAATTCGGGAGTTTACTGACCAATTAAGAAAAGGCAAATTTATAATAAACGTGTCTCGTTATGTGATTTTTTTTATTACCTACCACTATTTTTTCATAACTACAAGACTTGTAGTTATGAAAAAGTTCCGGCAAAACTACAAGACGATATATACCCTTCGATCGATCAATCGAGATATACCCTTATTTACCTTTGAAACCTAACATCACGATCTCAGATCGCCCGTATTTTTTGTCATATAAAAAAAATATAGAATGAAACCCATTGGAAAAGAAAAAGGTTTCATACTATTATTTTACCGACCCTAGGCTATTACGTTTATCACATTATAACTCATTCCGATATTTCTACAGAAAAGTTTTACATATTATCATTTCACAAAAACATTAACTTAATTCCAATATGTAAAGAAAAGAAACTCAGCAACTTACTTGTAAATGATCTATAAGCTCCGTGTCACTCTCACACTCCTTCCTGCAATTTTCCCATAGACACAAAGTTACTGTGCTCGTACTTGTTGAATCTGTGCTAGACGTCCGTTGGTCACTTTCTGTTTTTAGCATGCTTTTAGGCGGAAACCGTAACGTTTTCGGTTGTTTGAGAATAGGACTCTTCTGACTACTTTGCCCCTCTACCGAACTCACACTAATACTTAGCGATAACGACGAATCTTCATCGCACTCTTTGCTAGTTTGTGAATCGCTAGGGGAATCTATTGATTTGTCCGTTCCTATTCCTGATTCCGACGATTCCGTTGTTGCATTACAGAAGTTTGCTTCTATCACAGTATTTTCAACGTTCGAAGAAACATCCTTCAGAACCGTTATTTGCGTAAAGATTGTCTCTTCCCGTTTTGCAACTTCTTCAACTTTTCTTGCTTCTTCATCAAAATTTTCATCTTTCGGGTCTAATAATTCTACTTTTGTCGAATCAACTTCCAGCTCTTTATCTTCCTTTAAATTTTTAAATTTTTCAGATAAACTACTAATTTGTGCAAAAGGCCTCGATGTTATTTTATTAGAATCTAATGGAACGATGTTATTATTCACAGTTTTGGACAGCCATGGTATATCACATTTAGAACTAGTTATTTCACTTACTTCAGGTTCTTTTACAGTACTACTAGGTGGTTCAGTTCCTTGGATCGGATTATCTGGTGGTTTTACAGGCGCCATGGGTATACTACTCGTATGCAGCGCTTGTGCTGCGAAGTTCGCTAATATAGACGGTGGATGATTTACTATAGGACTTGAGCACGTCGGTTGTGAAGACGTTACCATATTGGTACTCGTGTAACTCCATGTTTCCTTTACGTTCATATTTGGCACAGATGTTACAATGTAACCGGGCGGAGGTACCAAGAGGGGATGACTTAGGTTAACATTGTAATTAGGTTTTGGCTGAACCGTCATACCAACGGCCGACATTCCAGGAACATTTTTATTCATCACTGAAACAGGTTGGCTTGTACCGGGGCCAGATTTATTGATATTTTGGTACGTTGATGTCATAGTATTTGCAAGTTTCAAAAGGGTACCACTAAAAAGAAATTGTGCAGCCTGTTGGTTCTGTAAAAAGTCCTGTCTCTGGGTCGCCGAGTGCGGTGTTTGAGGGAGAACATAGTTTGGTATTTTCGTCATTAGGTTAGGAATTTGAACAACGGTGCCGTTTAGATTTTGCATCAGCGGAAACACAAACTGGCCATTCAACTTTGTAGGACTTGAAACGTTGACATTTTGTCGGTTAAATGTCTGGTTTAATGTATGAGCTGGTATTCCGTTCTGTGGTATCCTTAACGTCGTAAGCATCACATTCTGAGGAACTGCAACAAATGAAGGCAAATTTGTTGACGTCACTGTACCTGTGCCTGGTTGGGGAATATTAACTTGATGACAGTTTTGGAAGCTTGTAACAGGTACGTTTAAGTGGTTATTTAGGGTTCCGTTTATTGGCATTGAAATTTGTCGAACACCGTTCGGCATATTCATTTTTGGTGTCGCTGCTATTGCTTCGCCTGGAATGTTTTTCATGGTTGTCGATTGTACTGAATTGATACAATTCTGTTTCTGAAGTTGTGCAGCTTGCTTCAGGTTGTTGGCTTTTGACCACGTTAAGTTTTTGCTGTTAGCTATGCAAGCAGATGACTTGCGGTTAGTTCTTTTAGGTTGTGCATTCTTTCTCACTGGTTCTCTTTTGACGGGCATCTTCTTGTTGACATTAGTGTTTAAACTCAGATTGTTAGAGCCACACATGACACCATTCATTCTACTGTCTAATTTAGTCGTGGAGCTTACAACACCGTTCGTTTTTGTGCAATCCGATTTAGTAGCTGCATTTTTCTTAGATGTGTACGTTATTGTCGTTGAAGCAATTTTTAAAGATGTCGTTTCATTCGATGGTCGTATCGCAACTTTATGTGTAGCGGTACTCAGATTTTGTTTATGAATGAATCCATTGGCGGATGGGTCATTCGAGGTGTTTGCTTCATGGTTAATCTTTTTACCATCAACAAACCCATTCAATTTTCCATTCTTATCTTTATTATACGATTCAGGTCCATGTCGAACTTCTATGAAACCATTGAACGTATGCAACTTTGCGAGGTTGTTATCCTTAGGTTTACAGTACTCAAGTATCCCATTAGCATTAGAAGGCAAATTCGTTTTACTTAGATCTGTAGCTGTTGCGCAGTCGTTAGTCGAGGATGTTCGTACTATCTCTGCCTGCTTTCCGACGTCGAGCAACACTTTCGGACTGAACGTGTGCGATAGATAGGAGATGTATTTCTCTATTTCGTGAGTGACGCCGTTCTTAGTGAGGCATCTCTTCTTGGTGTCTTCGTTGCAAGTGGCGCTGGGGTCGCGCTTGAGGCCGTTCTGTGGCTTCATCTTGTGATTGAAGTACTCGGTGATGCGGCGGTGCATGGGCGGGTTGGGGCGGCGGACGGGCGCGGGTTGGGCCGCGAGGCGACGCGGTCCCGGCGCCGGCTCGCTCGCCCACGGCGGCATGCGCGCACCCGCGCTCTCCTCGGCGGTGCTGTGACCCGACTCCGGGCTCGCCGGAGACCGTGGCTCGGTGATGTCGCTACTGCTGCAGCCGCCGCTTTCCGTCGGACTCAACACCGCCACTCCACTGTAATAAGAAAAAAACAATCGTTAATTTAATATATACGAAAATAATAGGGACGGAGGTGGCGTTTACACCTAAAACCATAGGCTTACTGGTTAACTGACACGGCAACTGACATCAATAAATTTACATGCATTCCTAGGACCAGATATCAAATTGACCATTTCGGTTTATCCGGGAAACAAACCAGATAAATCTGCAGCGCAGTAGAATATGGCGATCGCTGCTCAGCGACGCTCAAATCATTTTAATTATGAACAATAACAGATATCCCAAATTAATATTTTTCTGAGTACCGATATGGACACGATAAGGTCATCAAAGTTTACATCGGTTCATAGTGTTAACGTTTGATAGTAATGACAATCAGCTGTTGAATAGTTCGGATCGATCGCGACGCGATGTGCGAGCGGGACGGCATATCAGTGGCGGCTGAGAGCGGCGCAAGGTGCAATGCCCTGCCGGTCCAGTGCAGTGACGCAATGAGACGCGCCGCTGCACTGACCGACCGCCCGACCGCCCGACGAACGCATTAGAATTATTTTCGGCCGCGTGACATTCACCGCACGTACGCCGCGGCCGTGCGCCGTGACGAACCATGGAACAATTTTACTTCTATACTGTTACAATTGTTCTATACCTGGAGCCGTAAACTTGGTCCAGCTAAGATCGACTGTTTTCCGTTAAATGCCTGTGTGATCGATTAAATACATATTTGTTGAAATTTAAAATAAAACAGTAGGTAGGTACCTATAGTTTTCCATGTAGCATTTATTTTTCAAGAAAAAAATATATATTCTTATAGTGACATATATTTTTCACATATAAATATTATTATTAGATAGATATATTCCAACTCCAAAAAATATAAAAAATGTTTTTTTTTTCTTGTCGTGATCGATTCAACTAATCGACCAGTTGGCTACCCTTATTCTATATCAAGGCTCGGAAACCGGTTCTATTTCTAAACCGGTTTCGGTCATTGACCCCAAACCTAAATGAATATCGGTTAAAGGTTGTACCTAACCGGTTATTACCGGTTTATGCGAAGTACCGGTTTTTCACGAATTTAGGTTTTGGTTGCCATAATTAACCGGTTAAAACCAAGTTTATTAATATTCTACCGCGTTTTACATGCTCTGGACGCTGCGCTCACTATTACAAAGTATACGCAATCGCACGCGCTTCAATTTTTAACCGACTTCAAAAAAGGAGGTTTCTCAATTCGACCGTATATATGATTTTTTATGTTTGTTCGTGGATAACTTCATCGTTTATGAACCGATTTTGAAGATTCTTTTTTTGTTGGAAAGGATACATTCCAGGAATGGTACCATGATAAGGAAACCAGGATCTGATGATGTCATTCTAGAGAAGACTAGGGGATATTTCAAAAATCGTAGGGGTGACTAATGCGTTTGTTAATTTTTCTATTAAACAATTTAAAGTACTATAATATAATGAAGGTCTGGAGTCGATCTGATGATGGAGCCGAAAGACAGTTGAGGGAACTGCTCAACGATTTACAGCAATTACCTTGTGTTTGAGCTTGTTTAATCTATATTGATGGAAACGTTACACCTGTCTGGTCTGATGATGAAGACGAAAGACAGTTAAGGAACTCTTCAACGGTTTACAGTAGCTACCTTGTGTTTGGGCTGAATTCATTTATATTGATGAGAACGTTGCACCTATATGGGTTTTAAATGTCATTATTTAAATACAAATATCACCATATAGTCACTAAAAAGTGTGAAATAAAAACTTTTTAACAAAAAATATCTACCGACTTCAATGTTACTAAAAGTCTAAAATAATTTCTATTAATTTTGGTTTAGAACAAACTTAGTACTTAGTACATAGTCCCGAAGTCGGCGCTCATATAGGACATAGTACCGTCCAGCGATATTTGTTTAGCGGAGCCCTGAGCCTCCGAATGAGGCCTACAGTGAAGGACAACGTTTTAGCGCTGTAGGCCATCACTGGCAACACACATTGCTTGAATAACTTAACTATTGACAAATTGAATTGTGGACGAGAAGATACTACGTAATTTCCCGAAAGCAGCCCAGCCGAGTTGGATTCTTCGAGTGACCTCCCTCTCAGAGTTGTACTTACCCATCCGTTTGTCTCAGGCAAATATACTCGTCAACAACTTCGAGAGGAGTGCCATCAAGTTGTTGACGGCACTCCTCTCGAAGTTGGATCAAAAATCAATCTCAAAAATCATGTCTAATGTCCATGTCACTCCAGTACGGGTGTGACATGGACATTAGACATGATTTTTGTCTTGTCCATGTTCATCTCAAGACCCACCCGTTGTGAGGCACTGTTAAGGTCGCCTAGCATAGTGCTGAGGAACGTCAGCGAATCTGCCGAGATAACTTTATCATCGGCAAATCGTAGGTGTGTGACGTGTTTGCCATTGATGTTAATGCCAAGACCTTTCCACTCCATCAGCTTGAACAAATCTTCCAACGTAGCGGTGAACAGTTTCGGTGATATGACATCACCTTGCCTGAATCCCCACTTAGCTCAGAAGCGCAATGGGCCTGTAGTTCTTCAAAAGGGTTTCATCGCCTGGTTTGAAGAATAGCACCACTACGCCTTTGCTTTCTCTTCCGGGGAGGTCCCGCTATTGATGACAGAATCAAACAAGTTTTGGAGCGCCACTAGTACCGGTTTACCACCAGCTTTTAGCAGCTCTGTTGTGATTCCGTCATCTCCCGGTGCCTTGTTGTTTTTTAGTTGTTTGAGAGCCTCTCTTATCTTGTACAGGCTGATGTCCGGGAGGTCCTCAGTATAGTTTCGGGTCAATTTGGCACGTTTGTCGACCGCCATATTTCTACAACTGTCCGTAGTGTTTTTTAATTTCTCCCAGAACATCGGGTTTAGACGAAACTATGGTATTCGAGTCTGTCTTCAACCTCGTCAGCAGGCTCTGCCCAACGCATAGGTCCCTGGCGAACACTCTTGAGCCTGGGTTTTCGCTCAATAGCGTCTTTTATGCGATGGGTGTATGAGCACGCCAATCGCGTCGCCTACTCTGAGAGATCTGATTATTGAGCAGTCTGTATTTCGACATTGAGGTTGGACACTGCACACATAGGTCTCGCTTGTCCCTCATAAGACCGAGAGTATGTTCTGAGAGAACCCGAGACTAGAGACACCACAGAGACATCATTAAATATGTGCCGTTTGTCTGTCTTATCCAAGTTCACTTTCGCCTTCTTCTTGAAGAAAGAGTTCATCATAAAGAAGTCTTCCCTCTCCAAGAAGTTGGCAAGCAAGTGGCCTCGGTGGTTCCGTTGTCCAATTCCAAAGGGTCCGACCTTCCGCTCGCCATCATTCCGTGTGCCTAATCTGGCATTAAAATCCCAAAACCACAATCCCAAAACACTCCAGTTTAACTTGTGCATATCGTTGTCCAGCTCCTGTATCCTTTCGTCGGTACTCAGTGTCCTGGTGTTGTATGTTGCCAGGTGCAGAAGTCGTCGATTGCGGTAGACGGATCTCTGCCGGAGATTCTTAGCACCCCCTGCCCCGCCGTTACCTTGGCCGCTACCGTAGTCCGGAATAGCGGGGCTGCTAGGGACTGGGGCCGGTTTCTCTGCACCTGTCATTTTGGGGATTTTGCCGATAGTCATCGCGCCTGGCAAGCGAGTTGGTGACCGCAGTAGGTGTAAGAATTACGCAAGGAGATGCTGCTGCCCATCTCACGGATTTTTGTTACTTATTCATTCCTCTTCTCCTTACCACCTTTGAGTTAGAGTCTGAAAAAAACGCGCCTACAGAGTTATACGAATTTAACAAAAAAATTCTAAGAATATATTTACAATAAAAAAAAAAAATCATGAGAATCTGGTTAACTTTGGAGCGCTGTAGCAGCGTTTTAGATGTATAAAATAAAAAAAATATAGTGAATAATTTTCCTCAAAAGATCATCTACAAAATGGGTCTAAAGAATTTCTTTTTTTTTGTAAAAAATATAAAAGTTGTAGAAAAATGAAGAAGAAAATATAAAAAAATTCTTACTTTTTGCTTATAACTTCTTTAATTTTTAAATTAGGGCAAAAAGTTATATAAACATATCTGTAGGCGAAACAATTTGCTACAAATTATGTCGTATCATTTTTTTTGTAATATGCATATGTTTCCGAAATATCGCAAAAAAAGTGTTTTTACCCTTTTTTCGACCAGTGGCGACCCCACAAACTTGGGGTTAAGCTTCTATTGAGCCCCAACAGATGATCCCAAAAGTAAAATAGCGTTCTCTAAAAAATGCAAAGCTCATGTAACATTTGAATGGACTATTATTATTATGATTAAATTAGATTTTACTTCCACTGTCCTGTCAAAATTTAACGTTTTTATATTTTTTCTGAAAATAAAAGACATAATTGAGAATTTTCTTAACACTTTTATTTCGATTCTTCTACTTATATTAGCTAGGTAATAGTCACCATTATTCTTATTCTAGTTAATAGTCTCCTTTTTTTTGGCATGTAGTAAATTACCTAACTTAAATTTAAATATTCTTTTTAGGTATTTACGAAAATAATGAGATGGTTACTGAAAGATAAAAGATGGTGAACGACGACGTTATACAAAATTGAAGCGTGTGCGATTGCATCTAAAAACTTTGTGATAGTGAGGGTTCATTATGAGGCACGTCAAATCAATACGAATAAACTAACAACCATCCATTCATCCATCCACCAGCCCTTTAAGGTCCACTGCTGGACATAGGCCTCCCCTAAATGACGCCACTCCAACCAGTCCTGTGCCTTCTGAATCCAACTAACAACAGATGATAATAGTATGCGCCCGATTCGATGCCTCGGCGTAAACATTTTAAAACATGAATCTATCCGATTCACTCCAGTTTATTAAAATAGGAATTATGGAATTAACCGGTTAATTTGGGTGACCAAACCGATCGTACAAAAGTAACCGGTAACCTTTATCATTTGGGTTAATTATAAACCGTTCACCTGTTTAACCGGTAAATGAAAGAACGATTATATTTACCGGTATTTAATCGAAATTAACCGGTATTTTTAAACCGGTTCCGAGCCTTGTTCTATATAGAAACTACTACACTGCTTTGTTCCCGTCATACATACATTTCGACCGCCTTATCCACACAATCACACGTGATAATGTTTATTCTGGGAGCATTCTCGCGTAACTCGTTTTAGGGGCTTTTGTTATGCGAGATCCACAGGTAAACGACGAATAATACAATTTTGACACGTACGCTCTTTGGTTGGTCGCATACGAAAATGGGTTTTGTGGTGGCGTGTGTATAAGCGGATTTTTCGTGTAGAGTCGTCCCTCGAATACCACGGTCGGTGATAGGGTTGTCAACGTATTTTCGATCCATTAAAGTGTTTTTATTTTAATATGCCGTAATTACTAAAAGAACTATTAACTACTATATACTTCAAGAGATGAGAAATAAGTAAAATACTAAACTAAAAGAGTAAAAAAAGAAGAATGTTTTAAAACTCGTGTCATTTCTTGTCTACTACTAATATGTCGTGACATGAAATAAAAATTTAAAAATATTGTACTTAGTAAAATCTGTTAAATAGATTCACGCGATATTTCTCAATTCTCAACACGTAAGAAACAACGTAACAAAAAACCTAATAAAATAACGAATGTAAGCGTTGCAACCCTAGTCCGAGATGGCCGGGGTGTAGGCGGGCGGTGTCTCGTGAAGGGTGCACCCTCGCCCTTAGCAAAGCCGCAACGTTCGTATAACTAGGCACAGCGTCCCCTTCTTTCGCGCTCGGTAGGGGCTTTGTTGTTAATTGACCCAATTTTTTTAAGAACACTTTTCGGCGCGAAAATTTTAAGAAGCACGTCCTCGATATCAATTAGAAGGTCTTAATTTTGTCGCAGAAGATCTTTAATCCTGTTAAAGTTGCATCGTTGATTTAATTAATTTGTCGGTTTGACAGTAGGATTATGTTAAAATTTAATTAGATCTTATGCTAGCCAGTCGTGCGGATAACCGTTCGATTTTAGATTCAGTAAGAGATTGTATATAGGTTAAGATGTTCATAAAATTGTATTTATCAACTAATTTACTTAATTTTACTTTCAATGTACAATTTTCAAGTGTTGCATGACATAAAAGAAACCTAATATAAATAGATCGCATTCATCGCAAAGCATCGCACAAAGTAAGAAGCGAGAGTATAAAATACTGTGTAATATAAAATCTATAATGTATAATCCAATTCTCTCGCCAACTAGAAACCATTTTTGTGTCTTTGTTTCTTTTCAAATTTCAGTATCATCGATATACTAATCACCACATTCACCACGACTCTTAAGAAGTTTCAATTTAAAAATCAAAACGTTAAAAGTAAGTCGGAGAGGTCAAAAGACGGCAACATAGCGCATAACTAGCACGACGTCAACACTAACACGTAGCTGTACGTCAATACTAACGACCCATAAGTTACTTTACGTCGACGTGAACACGACGATCGAAAAGACGCATTTATCAAACGACACTTCGTTAGATTCGTGAATAAATTTCTATTAAATTTGACCCAGAAAGAACATTGCCGGTATTGGGGTTATTTAATTTTACATTTTCCTGGATTGTCGCTGATGAGAAAATGCGCAGTACTTTGATTATATGCAGAATGATAAAGTATTTAAATGTATTACAGACGTTGACATATTTTTAGCTACAAAATTAACTTTATTTAAATTTTAAAAAGTAATTACACTTGATTCACTTTACAGGAATACAATATTTTTTATAGATTTATTGTGATATTACCAAAATAAGCTTACGAGGTTAAAACACTATTGTGAAATGTTACACAGACAACACTTTTATTTCTTTGTACTGTGCACCCACACAATATCCTTAATTTACAACGAATGCTTCAGTCTGCCAATCACTTTCAATAAAATAAAACTGAATCGTGTTAATCGAAATGTTTTATGCTTTGCAATTTATAACGGCATTAGACGTTTGCGATGTCAGAAAAAAATGCCAAAATTAGATACCTAATGCGAATACATTCAATTGTATTTAAAGATAATTCTTAAGAATTTTTAGAGATAAGAATTATCATACAAATAAATCTGCAAATCATTGCAAATATTCTGTAGAAGTGATCACTAGCATCACGCTCTTGTTATCACATTGGTTACAATTTTAAAATGTTTCTGCTTAAGTGATGAAATCTCTAATTATTAGCCTTATTTGTTCGTCTTTTTTTTAGTTGGTATTCATATAAAAAATTGGTTAATGTATGGTACATTAACTAAATTCATAATGACTATTTAATCTGTCAATCTCTTTACACTACTCCTAACAATACGCTTATTCTTTCGCAATCGACAAATGACTTTTATTGCTCACGTCACGACGTCAGATCAAAAACGCGGTGTCTAGTCAGACGTCCGGTCGTGTTCGTGTTTTTGCGAATTGTCGAAAGCAAAAGTGGCAGCGTATGTAGGTGAGACGGCGATGCAAGGTCGCGCCCGCGCCGATTTCGGTCGACGACCCGCCGACGACCAGCGCTAACCTACTCGCGCTGACGTGCATTGTGATCTTGGCTGAGGATCGATTGTAAATTATATTTGTATGTATGTTATGTACCGAATTTTGGTCAATGATCGTTCTAATTTCGAGCAAATATTATATGTAGTTGCTATTGTGATTTGTCATATTAGTTGACGGATCAATCAATCAAATATTTACCGTTGAAATAATAAAGTTGCAAACATTTTTTTTTTATTTAGTTCCATTGAACAATATTTTGTTATACTAGTACTTTTATTATACGAAAGTTTCATTATAATTATACCATAACTCTCTCTATTCATATGCTTTACAAAATTGAGTATGTATTGCAATTGCATTGCTTTCATTTAACATTTCATTTTTATATCTCATTAATATTAATTTATGTAAATTATACTTATCAACTCAGGTAAGTACATTGCATAGTAACTTGTTAGCGCTAAAGGGGAAATCGAAATAATTAAAATAAGTATGAATTATATTAAATCAAATATAATTCAATATATATTAAAATTATATTAAAATTAATTATATATTAAATCCGTCCACCAATTCGCACTTGGCCAGCGCGGTGGACTATGGCCTAAACTCTCTCATTCTGGGAGAAGACCCGTGCCCAGCAGTGGGCCAATAATGGGTTGATGCTATGCGATATTAAATCAGGGAAAATATTGCCGTCCACGACAATTATTGACAAACCAACAAACCCACTGACAACAGATGTGAGATTTTCCTCATAATCTATACCCATACAATATATATTATAGTCTACCTTTTCCCCGTGAATCCACTCGCTATGGTCACGTTTGACATCGTAACGAATATTCACGTTATACCACGTGCCAAATTTCAGCACAATACGATCTGTAGTTTGTGTGAAAGAGCTCTCTCTTACAAAAAAGAGTGAAAAAGAAGCAACAAAAACACATACATACATCCTCGTACACTCTCTCATTTGTAAGATTACTAAGAAAAATAAGAAATAAGATTTACTATTCTATACTCGTAGCGACATAATGATCAATTACTTTAATTCAACCTAGAATCTGAGACAAACTTTCGACGCTTTCTCAATTACTGTACCGAACTCAGTCCAGCAAGTTTCATATACTAATTAAAAACTGCGTACGTGACTCGGATAATAGCCCCGATTCAATATTTGTACAAGATATATGAGCGTCAATAATTCTAGTTAGTTCAGCGATATGATAACACTTTTCGTTACAATCACACTTCTAACACTTTAGCTGTTATCATAGGTGAGATAGGAGTGATTGTTATCGACATATTTATGTAATGGAAATAGAAAAAAGACATTAACCTGCTGGACATTATTTTTTATATAATTTAAGTAGTAAACGAACATGCAGTCCACCTGATGGTAAATGGTCACTAATGCCTATGGATATCTATAAGTAGCTTTATATAAGTACAGGAGTCTATCTGAAGTCGATCACATATCCCTTACAACCCCGAGCACCAAGATAGTGACATTAATCGGAACGCCTAATAGTAGCTGAACCAAATTCCAAAGTTTTGCCGACTTCACTTGTATTTATTAAATTAGTATTTATATCGTATATAATATTATATATCCAGGTCCATCCTTATATCAATAATCACGACTAAATCTACTACTTCTACTTGATACAATAAACAACGTCGTGAAGAAAAAAAAACAGTTTAGCATACAAGTATAAATAATTATAAAATATTCACACCACTTCATTTAATCGCCTTTTAAAAACTATAATCGCATAATAAAGCAATATAATAAACAATTAACTCGGGAAATTATAAAACACACAACAGCGAGTAATAATTATTACGTAGAGCTACAATGTATCCATTTTATCCTACCCGATCATCGAATTAAAATTTATAGCGGACGCGAGCGCGAGACAATGCACACGTGACGCGACGTGACGTCCCGTGACGTGACGTGACGTTGACGGAGCGATCGTATCGCGGCGACAAATTAACGCCGCGTCGAAAGCGTGCCGCGTGACAGTGACGTTCCGACAACGAGTGCACCTTTGCATTGTTATAAATGAAACGCGTCGTCGGAAATGTTACCGTTGCTTAATGGTCCATTTTTGAAAAAAAGTAGCAAAGAGCTCGCACCTGATGGTGAGTGATCGCTGACTCCAACGAACACCTGTTAGATAGCCTGCAGTACAATTAGAATATTTTCTTTATCTGACTGAAGTAGCAAACGAGCATGCAGTCCACCTGATGGTAAGTGGTAACTGCCGCCCATGGACATCTGTAATCAACGTCATACAGAACATCGGTTTCATCTGCAGTCAATCACAGACGCGTTACTACTCCCGAGGACTAGGATGGTCGCCTCTAACCACACCCTTGAATACTCCTTGAGGTGGTTTACAGTTGATACAAGGATTGATTTGGAACTACTCCCTTCTCTTTGTTCATAATAACGGTACAGAGCTGATGTATTCTTGTGTTAATGGTGCGTTACAGATGGCTTACCAATTTATCTCAAATACAAGAAATTTTCTTAAAGTCATCAAAGGTTTAACGTCCGCTGCTATTCATGAATACCTTCCTTCTAATGTTATGTTAAACCTCAAAGGAAGCCAAATTAGCTATTCTATCAATGGAAAAAGTCGTAATACCTGTTATAATTTCTTTTTACAAAAATATGTATCGAGAGTCGTTGAACCAAAACAAAAAAACCTTACTACATATGAACACACAGTATTAATGTTTACAAATATATCTACAACATTATTGCAACGTTCATTATACACTGTTAACAATGTATACAAGAATTATTGCCACATAGAGCTCGCTGTTAAAAAGGGGTGTGGTAATGATAGTATCTATCGCTTATCAAATTAATCGCGCTGTCGCCGGTGTTGTTCGGCAAACATGATCGAATATGAACACGAATGTGAACATGTGCTCATTGGTGATGAATTGTAAGAAATGCGCAATGGATTGATATGGATCAGAACTTTAGAAACGCTTCATCCATGTAAACCTTGATATACGCTACTACTACAGTTCGTCTGCATCACATAACATATGCTAATATTGAGCGCTGCTCTGATCGCGATAATTATATGACAAAGATCCATCTATCTTTTAGAAAGACACTGCTGGAAATAGGCCCTTCCTTAATGGGGGTTTCGCCAAGCTTATTGGGCCTAGTATGCGAATGGGTGACCAGAGTAGTGTATTTATATTACGTAGGAAGAAACTGCCGATCATTTTTTGGATTTTATCACCGAAACGTCTCCTACGACATATACAGAGAGTGTTAGTAGTCAATACCAACACTATACTCCACTAGCCAAACGTGAGATGTCAAGCCCCCGAATGCCTTTTAAATCAATTTTTAACGAAGTAGAAAACGACCACGCCGTCCACCTTGCAATCACTCACACAATCTATTGCCAACCACAATAGGACTGAACTCCCACGTGGAATGTCTGTCTCTGCCGTAACGCGCCTTTCATTTCAGAACACAGCGTTAAATACTTCTATTACATAGCAGAAATATTATTAATATTCCCTATTGGGGTATAACCCATTATTGTCCCACTGCTGGACTCTCGGGTGTGTAACTTGGCCACTAAGCAGTGATAATTAATTTTCAATACGTATTTAATATTAGGAAAATCAGTTGTGCATGACCTACCTCTGAGTTTCGGACTTTTGATTGAAAGGTCGATTTTCAACTATTATCTATCGCTACCCTCCATTTGTCATTTGGAGTACAACCCATTATTGTCCCACTGCTGGGCACGGGTCTTCTCTCAGAATGAGAGAGTTTTAGGTCATAGTCCACCCCGCTGGCCAAGTGCGAATTGGTGGAATTCACACACCTCCGAAAACTTTTTTTTAAACAACTCTCGAGTGTGTAGGTTTTCTCACGATGTTTTCCTTCGCCGAAAAGCAGTGATAATTAATTTCTAATACGCACATAAATCAGTGGTGCCTGGGTATGAACCTCGGACCTCCCGATTGAGAGGGCAAGTTTCAACCATTAGGCTATCACTGCTCTTCCCTATTATACTGATATTCCCTATTATATTCAATTAATTGCAATCAACAAGGATGCTCTTTACTGCAGTGCCGACTTTTCCGGACAGTTGCTCCACATAAATAGAAGTTACGGAAACAGTGGCTTTAAACTGTTTATTTTACGCGTAAATTGTACATTTATTGTTGCATGATTCTAGGGGAGCGTTCGATAGCATCTCTTGTCAAATTAAATCGTTAGGCTAGCGTGTCGCCCTACGCTATACAAACTAACATCCCAGCATTTTTTCACAAACTAAGCATGCGAGGCGCACGAACATCGTTTGTGTAGCGATGTTTGTACCGATTTAGGTACATACATGTAAAACGTGTGTTCGGGGTTATATGTACATAATACTTTTATAATTAATGTATAAATCAATATGGCAATAAAAAAAGATATACAAAGAAAAACCCACTGAGTTTCTTGCCGAATCTGTTCAGTTGAGGTCGTGTTCCGATCCGGTGGTAATGTAAAATATATATATATATGTAACTGACAATTTGTAAGTGCCTCCGTAGGCCCATGCAAAATAAAGACATTTCATTTCATATTTACGTGAGGTTGTTTTGGCGATGAACAAGCGGCCTCCCCACTTGGTAAGATCTAATAACTTTTAACCCACCGCCCCAGAGATTGTTCAAAATTAATACCTAGAGAAACATGTGTTCTTGCAAGGATTCTTGAAGAAATATAAATACATAATATTTGCAGGGACCTTCTTAAAATGTCTTACGTAATTATGTATAGACATGGGGGCAATCAAAAGTGAATACCCTCTTATAAAGTACACATTAATCTATTGCACCTCACCTATTCTTATATTTATTACTACTTAAACTCCATACCCAAAGGTTGCCTGTAAGAAATCGCTGTTTAGCGATAAGGCCGCCTTTTGTATTGTTCTTTTAATTTGTAACTTCTTTGCTATGTATATTTTATGGGTACAATAAATTATTATTATATTACACGTAGTACCTATACAAACCTAACATTTTTTCGAGTATAACACAAGCAAAATCATTAAAACAATTCCATGTTTTTGTTTCCACACCTTGTCGAATAGAAACCGAGCCGTACTCCCACGCTAAGCTTTACCGCCACGATTTACCCACTTCGTTATCGAACACCCAAAATCGCATTTATCAATTACAACTCAGATAAACCGTCGTACCGTTAACTGAAACTACACAAACAAAACTTAACCTTATCCCGCTCGGCGTGGTTTGAAACTGGCTTCGAGTTAACCGATTAAATTAGAAGTACAGACTTACCGGAATCGAACTCAGAGCCTCTAATTACGTTAGTGTCGTGGAGGTGCGTCGCATCGATTGCAATGGATCAAAGGTACACGAAATAATGTGATAAAACAGGAGAACACCTTGCTGCTTTTTTCCTTTGCCACTTCTGGACATGGAACGATTCTCCCCACCGAGGAAATACTATGGTGTTCCACCAGTATTAAAATGCGGATCAGTAGAAGGGACAGCAATGTTTGTAAAGAGTTATGTTTTTGTAAAAGTTATTATAAATCCGCTGATAACAACCGAAACTGACAGCTCAACGTGCGCATCGAAGCACAAAAACTCACATATTTAACCATTGGCGATATTCAATTACCGTCTTCACCCGACGTTGCTTAACTCTTACATCGATTGAGATCTCACGAGCCACGCGGCTTCGAGCACTTCAATACACACTGCGAATCTAATAGCGCTCCTAGTATAGCACTAAGAGCATTGCAATTCCGATCGAATCTGAGCAATTACACCTGTTTCCCACATTAATAACGGACCACTAGTTGACTGTTGAGCGGTGATCTCCATTCGTATCACATAAATACTACTGCGCTAAGGGTGACGCATCAATGCAGGCGTAATTCACACGTTGCTTATTAATTAGCGCGAATCGTATTATGATATTGTGCGTATCTCAAGTAATAAACGTTTACATCGTACGTATACGTCACTAATAAAACATTAACAATGAATTAACAACATGACGCGTACTCCTAACGTTGTTTTTAATGAACTTCAATGCATAGATAAAAATATGAAATAGCTTTTTGAGATATATCTATTTATGTTCATTATTTTATGAATAGGAGAAACGGTTTGTTTAAATCTGGAACGGTGTCATCGGCACACCTATTTCTGTCTTATGTCACTAGCGCAGCGCTATTATCTGCTATATTCCGATTTAAAGGGAGCAACACGTATGTATCGAGTAGTATTTTTGGTTTGAAATCGTTTACAGATACCCATAGAAGCTGCGCACTAGTCTGTATTAAATTCAAACAATCCATTGCCCATTTATAGTACGCAAACTAAACAATGTGCAAACAATAAGATCGAAAGAATACGAGTAGAACACAAGCAATATATCTACTTATATAAGATCAAATTACAATTTATGTGCCATGACGCACTATCAATTAAACACATTTACATTTTTTCAACCCATAGCTCGTTTTACTAGATAACAGACTTATTTTTAGTTATCGTTACCTATTACCCGCTAGCAGCGTCGCTCGCCCGCCCGCACGCGGGACAAGCCGCAAATGTAAGTTATCGGGAAAGTCGTTCACGCTACTCTATCAATTAAACTCACTCACATGCTCAAAACTCATAGTTCTTCTAGATACTGATTTATTTTTAGTACCTATTGATCTCCTATGACCCGCTAGGCACAGCACAGAGCTCGCCCGCCAGCACGCGGGACAAGCCGCAAATATCATTTATCGGGAAAGCCGTTCACGCTACACTATCAATTAAACTCACATGCTCAAAACTCATAGTTCTTCTAGATAACAGACTTATTTTTAGTATTCGTCTCCTATCACCCGCTAGGTGCGTCGCTCGCCCGCCTCACGCGGGTAAAACCGCAAATGTTATTAATCGGGAAAGTCGTTCACGCTACACTATCAATTAAATACACATGCTCAAAACCAATAGTTTTACTCGATAACAGACTTATTTTTCGTCTTCGTTACCTTATTACCCGCTACGCGCACCTCGCCCGCCAGCACGCGGGACAAGCCGCAAATGTCATTTATCGGGAAAGCCGTTCACGCTACACTATCAATTAAATACAAGTGCTCAATACCAATAGTTTTACTAGATAACAGACTTATTTTTAGTATTCATCTCCTATCACCCATTAGCCGCGCCGCTCGCCCGCCAGCACGCGGGTAAAGCCGCAAATGTCATTTACTTGAGAAATCCATTCACGCTACTATCAATTTAATACACATGCTCAAAACCAATAGTTTTACTGGATAATAGACTTATTTTTCGTCTTCGTTTCCTATTACCCGCTAGGCGCGCCGCTCACCCGCCAGCACGCGGGACAAGCCGCAAATGTCATTTATCGGCAAAACCGTTCACCCTACACTAAAATTAAACACACTCACGAAAAACCCATAGTTCTACTAGATAACAGACTTATTTTTCGTCTTCGTTTCCTATTACCCGCTATCCGCGACGCTCGCCCGCCAGCACGCGGGACAAGCCGCAAATGTCATTTATCGGCAAAACCGTTCACCCTACACTACAATTAAACACACTCACAAAAAACCCATAGTTCTACTAGATAACAGACTTATTTTTCGTCTTCGTTTCGTATTACCCGCTATCTGCGACGCTCGCCCGCCAGCACGCGGGACAAGCCGCAAATGTCATTTATCGGGAAAGCCGTTCACGCTACGTTACAGTAATCGTTCTAGGAAAACATTATGCAACAGCGCGCCACTGGCGATTACACGATGCTTACGTTGTAATTACAAGAGACGCTAGTTTTTCTCGAAAGACGCTATACACTGCTACGTACGTCATAGTTCATTACACGCGGTATTAACCTTAGTATAATAACGATAATGTACTTCCCGGTGTGCGTTTTCCCGTTACGTTATTTGTAATGTTATTTTTATACGAGATAATGAAGAATAAATTGATGTTTGCGTATCCACTAGAAAATACAGAGTAGATAAATCTGTTTGGGGTGTACCCAGCTAGAGAAAAAGCCTTTATGCTTAATCACAACTTAGTATGCAAGAATAATTTAAAAGTCAAGTATAGCGTCTTTTTCCTATAATATAGTCTGAGATACGAACCTACTATCTTAATTTTAGAGAATCGCTATGAATAAATGACAGAATTGAGCGTTTATTTTTTCAAAACCAAAATTTACACAAAATTCTATTACAAGACAAACATGCAAATACATACATCATGTATAAACATAAATTAAAACCTCTTAAATTTTGCAACATGATTCACCAAAGCCCGGTTCAAATGTAAGATAAGGGGGTGCATTCCCCACGGTAAGTTAATTAACAACGACAAATTACATAGGAAGAACGCTATATCAACACCCATGGACGTGGCACGCAACACTGATGATTTATAATGAAGATTTACTAGTTATATCCGCTACATGTTTTACACACGTCTGAATATTTGAAAAGACGTGGAAATAACATTTTTCGACACGATCGTATGAAACTGGTTCCGTTGTTTTCTAAAGAAAACGTATAATATACAAATAGTACCCACGTAAATCATTACATAGTATAAAACAAAGTCGCTTACCGCTGTCTGTCCCTATGTATGCTTAGATCTTTAAAACTACGCTACGGATTTCAATGCAATTTTTTTTAATAGATAGATTGATTCGATAGGAAGGTTTTTATGTATAATACATGCGTAATATAGTGAAAGAACACTAATAATTTTGAGTTTTTGACTTTTAGTCGGAAGTTCGCCGGGTCACCCAGTTAAACATAAAATCAAAAACACTCTCATTCCAATCATAAAATTACAATCCAAGCCGCAAATATATTACAACAGTTGCATACAATACAGTAGTTTCGAGTGTGGGTGTGTAATCAGGGCGAGCGGGGAACGCGCCGTGTGCCCGTGACGTATCGCTGGAGCTTTGTACGCCCACTCGTTAGGAATAGGGCTGCCCTACGGAAGGGCTACCTGACCAACTACATTTTAAATCTTTTACTTGAGTACATATTTATAATACAAAACTTACTATAGGTATATGGTAGGTGTGTATAACAGACTTATAGATAACAATAAAATATGTCAAATAAGAAGTTATTTCGAAATATGATCAGAAAAATGAAGCAAGTGAACATTTAATAAATTAGACATAGAATTATGTTAAAAAAAATAACTGATAATTTATTTTTTTTTAAACTATAATTATCAGTGTAAATATTGATTTTATAATTTATTTTTGGATACGTTCATTTATTTTAATACAATAATTGCACATATTACAATTAAATAATAGTCAATTAGAAAAAACTATAAAAATAACAAAAACGTAAACATTTTTAGTAGTTCAATATTAACACTGCATTAGTTGAAATATAATAAATACAACCAACTAATAATATGTCTTTGTTGTAACAAGAGGAAATATCTAAAACAATAATCTAATATCTAATCAAGAATTGTCAATATTACTAACAAACTAACAAATAATAAATAAATAAATGTATTATATGACTTTTTACTAACAGTCCTTAATATCGTAATAACATAAATCATACATTACATCTTTTACAAACCAAAATTGCCATCCCTAGTTGCCGGGCCCTAAGCCCTGCATATGCAAGGGGCACATTTGCAATTTCATTGCATTTGATGCAATGACGAAAGCTTTATTATTACACCCATCTAGTTCTTTGATGTCAAGCCAGTCACTGTGACATCAAAAGAAATTAATAATGAGTAGAAACAATGTAAGTCAACAATTATTGCTGATTATTTTGTTTTTAAAAAGTTTAATAGATTTATTTAGCAACTAATTATAATTAAAATAAGGAATACATTTTAAAACAATATTTCTTAAGAAAAAAAATGTTTTAGTGAATTATTTTTTCTCTTGTTTTGTAAATGTTTTGTCAATCAATAAAGCGCTTAAAGTCTAAACCTCACCAAAAGAAAAAATACAAAAAGTGATAAAAATCAATCTCCATCTCTTTTTTGCTAAAAAAAAAAAGTAACGAATACCTACAATACACACATTTATTCACATCCTTCGATCAATTCACCGAACAACATTACGGAAAAAAACACGCGGTAAGGTCAACAAACTTGAAATTTGACGCAAAAAACACACACACAAACACAGAGACGTAACAAAGTTCGTAATCAGAAGCAAGTGATGTCTGATGTTTGAACTGCAAAGGGCATTGCCGCCGCATCCTTAACTCACCACACACGGAACGCTTTGTTGCATGCGAGATCCTAATTACTGATATAATTTCATAATTGACATCAATGAAACTTTTTTCTCGTTGCATATTGCGTTTTATTTTTGTTCATGTTGTTTTAGGTTTGAAGCTCCGTTTAGTATTGTTATATTTTACACGCCTTATATTAGGTTTACTTGTAACAGCAATGTATTAAAAATCGTGGAAGTTAATTTCACGCTACTTTTAATTATCTTACCAAAATGAATGTAAAACAACAATAACAGAGGCATTTTTTTTAATGTATACTAGTATCAGTTTTCTCTAATATATTATACATAAAAACCTTCCTCTTGAATCTGTTCCACTGTATCTGTTAGAAAAAACTGCAATAAAATCAGTAACGTAGTTTTAAAAATCTAAACATACATAGGGACAAATACTGAGAAGCGATTTTGTTTTATACTAACTGTGTAGTAATCATGCATACCTATACTAACGTGAGTGCTTGTTACATTTTGTCCTTAATAATTTTTGACTTACCAAAAGCATACGATAAATAAACAAATTAATTTAG
This sequence comes from Spicauda simplicius, assembly GCA_949699795.1. NCBI lineage: Eukaryota > Metazoa > Arthropoda > Insecta > Lepidoptera > Hesperiidae > Spicauda > Spicauda simplicius. The sequence goes on from OX453057.1 coordinate 20,433,751, forward strand.
TAATTTAATGGCACACATAATGGTTCTCACAGCGTCTCCACCGCTATAGACAATGGGAAACCCGAGAAGTGCTTCAAAACCACCTAATTACGATTCGACTACGCTGAGCCGACCCCACATTTGGGGTTCATATAATGAAGCATTATTTATTATTATTTAGTTTTGTACTGGAAATTGATCACCGAGGGACCACGGGGATCTGAATCCTTGTCAAATTTCGCTCAGGGCTTTGTTAGGGAAGCCATGCAGGCGTCTCATATATCAGGACATGATTTGTCGTAGGCATATTATTACATTTAACCGATTTGCAATTATATAGTACCACTATATAAACTAAACCATTCTCACATTGAAAAAAGACCGTGCCCAACACTGGGATAGTGTTGGGTTACGATTAGATTTTTAATTGTGTTATTATATAAAAATAACACTTGAAACTGTATCTAACTGTTCGCGTCTGAAAATACCGAAAGTAAAACCCATACCTTTTCATCTACTTTAAATAGTCCCATGTGAGAATGAAAAACGAGAGACAAATAAAACAGTACAGGTACTCCGAGATCTGTCAACAATTCAGAAAACACGTTCCGTTTTCTTGGTCACAATAAAAGAAAGGGAACGGTCAAAACAAAAGAGACAAAACGTTGAAACAGTCTTTATAAGCCTAACAATGGGAAACTTTTTGTTTTGTTTCTTCATGTTTTAAGCGATTCATTCTATCATTATCTCAGAAACCTATTAAGAATATTACAAAGTTGTTTTATTTGAATAATAAGCCCCTTTTTCGGAATTAACGTCTTAGGGAAGTAGCTTTTTGAAAAGTATCTAAATACATATAACATGGCGGCATTGTTATGTGATATAAATAGATGCATGTTTTTAGAGATCTTGGCAACATGCTTTCGAGTGTTTTGTTTTTTTTTTGTTCATGACGATTAATGCATACGCTGAAATTAATTTATATACGAACACTTTCGAAGTCACATCAATCGATAAATTTGGTTCCTTTCTTGTAATCGATGTTATTCATTATTCATTCAATGAAAAAAATGACAAAGCCGTTAAAGTTCTTGCCGGATCTTCTCAGACTGTTCCGATCAGAGTGGAAGTATACGAAAAAATGTTGTAACTGCCAATTCATGAGTAAGTTCCGTAAGCCTATTAAAATGACAATTATTTTATTTCTGTTAATAGAGCCTAAAAGCCTAAACATATCTTTACATATGTAATATGATGTATCTCGTTATGAGTGTTATATAGACGAGAACGAAGAAGTAGAGTGGCGATGTTAATCTACATTGCAAGAAGTCATATCAAACCCAACCATGCGGAGCGACACATGCAGAGCAGCGAGACATACGCATCGCTTCAAGCCCATTATTAGCGACAAATCCATCAAACTCACAATGGATGGTCCGCCTACACCCAGCGCAAGGACCCCGCGGCGCACATATGTGCATTGTGCACAGCGGGGCGCTGTCGCTACTTAATTTCGCACACACCGATTCCGAGCTGGTTCTATTAAAATTCCGCACAAGCATACCAGATTTTTTCATCAATTTTTAAACGATATGGCAAATGTCAATAATCTACTGATGAGGCAAATAATGTATAATACGTTGAAAAAAAATTTTTTTTTATTTTTATTTTTGACAGCTTCATTATTATTATTATTATTTTAGGACATAATTGAGGGAGGAGGCGATTATGCTTAAGGCATTATTTGCCAGTCCACTTTAGGGTATAGTTGAAATATAGAGTTAACGCTCAGATGCTTATGCTCGCTCCTGAAATAGATATAAATGAAACGGCACAGTTTAATCCTAGTCACATGTAGACAAAATTTTATTGAGGCGAAGAGGTTATGCTCAAGGCATTCTTTATAAATCAACCTTAGGATAATCGATACGTAAAATATAAAGTTACGCTACCTACGGACGCAAAATAAGAACATACAAACATAACAGATAAGTCGAATCCTAGTCACAACAGGTACCCCGACATAGTAACACGACACATCCAGCGTTATGTCACCGGCGTCACATTTACGGCGCCCATTCATTAATCTGAAAGGAAGTCGCGTCCGTGAGAATCGTGTCAGCGAGGGAGGCGGCCCCTTACTATGCCACCCCTTCGTGCACCCCCGCGATTATTATGCTAAGTGTCTGACGGTTATCGGCGGGGTGAGTTTTTCGCGCATCTGCTATTTATTTACGCGCTTTATATTCATGGGATTGCGTAAGGCAACTCGGCCGTGGTAAGGCAACTGACTTACAGTTCATTACGCCGACTTGCAAATTTTACATGCTGGTGTACAAGCGATATTCGACTTTATACAGTTCAGATAACGATCTATCGGTTGGTAAAAAAGATATAGGTTAGTGTGCGCTCCCCGCGTGACGCTCCTGTCGAACGATCGACGATTGAATTTGTTGCGAAAGTGCTATTTGACATTGCACTTAGTTTAACATAAAAAAGTTATATCGGAGGCGTATAATAGAGGAGGGCATTTAAATTTCACAATCGAGATAAAGGAAATGTATAATGTAAGGAAAATCAAGAAAATCTTAAAACGTACTGGTAGAAGAACAGTAATATTTTTATTATTTTGTTTTTTTTTCATATGATAGAAATAGCATACGTGCATGGAGTTGAGGTGGTGGTGACCACTGCTACCCGTAAAAAAACAACAGTAAGTTCTTGCTTGCTTCAAATAGAGCAACGGTTCTATCTGAATGCAATCACATACGCGTTGCTTCTCCCAGAACATAAATAAATATAATTTAAAATTAAGTGAAAATAAACAACACTGATTCAAGAAATAAGTTTGGTTGGTTGGTTGGAATAAGTTAATATAAGTTTGGAGAAGGTAACCACGAAATGATTAAAATTAATAACGAGCCGATGCGATACGGCCGACAAGCGCGGTCTAATAAAATTGAAACTGTTGATAGTCATATCAGATGGTGCAACAGCGAAACGCGAATAAGTTCATATAATACCACCGTACGAGCGTCAGATAAGACCGGTTGTCGGAATGCCTGGGCCTCAACTCGAAGGCTCAGAAACTCAATTTCCTTCTCAAATCGCCGTCTGGCCGATAAATACGATAGTTTAGACCGGGGCTTCTCAAACTTACAGCACCCTGTTAAAGCTCAAAAGTAATAGGGAGATATAGCCATGGACAATCAATAAAAGCTTTTAAAACCAAAGTAAGTTACAGAAGACGAAGAAGAAATACATTCCCAAAGAATGCTGTATTATTAACTAACGCCTCAGTCGTTTTATTGTCTAAAATTGAATCGATAGCATAAGTTGCTCCTACTTTACTTTGATGGAATCGCGCATGCATTATCATGAATGCTTCACGCATAAGACAAGTTACCGCATTAGGTTAATACTTTCCCATAAGTCTGCGATTAAAAGGCGTTCGCCACTTTGAGAAGCACTAGTTAGGCGATGCAAGCGAGTCAGCTAACGTGCAAACTCCTACATATTTCGATAAGCCTTTTGTGCTATACCCACGGCACAGAATGCCGCAGAAACGATAATTACGACGGCAAACTGTTTCGTTTGCCGTCGTTTCGTTTCGTGTTGGCTGCGCGGCTTCGTAATTTCGAAATCTTAGCTACGAAATGTGGCACCGCAAATAGATTGGAACTGAACGCGATCCGTAAAGAGCGTCTCTTAATCAGACGAGTCAAGACTAGATAGCCGTGTTTGACTTGATGAGACAATACGAAATTCAAAATTGTGTTCAACCATTGAGGTTTAGAGACGGGAGTCGTTTAAAGTTAAATCGTCCATACCACCTGGGTGGGGTGTACAAAGATGCCAGTTCCGGCTGCGTCTGGGCAGGAAATAGGCGAATCCTCAACGAGCGCTTTGTCTCCGACCGCCACTTCAGCAAATATCCGACGGAACGAAACAATTCTAGCGTTAGGGGGCGCTGTTGCTTCTTGTGTTGCTAAATAACATTTTTAAACCGAATTTATCATGTTATTCGTTAGTTTTATGTTTTCTTCGTTAGTGACGACCCGCGTGGCCGAGCGGTTACCATACCGGTCTGACGCGCAATGGGTTCCGGGTTCGATTCCCGACTAGACAGGTATCTGAATTATGAGTTTAGATTCCTGTTCTGGGTCTGGGTGTTTGTGTATTCGTCTTTGTGTGTGTTCATGGTAACCACGACACAGGAGAAAATTCTAGTTTGGGGCTATGAGTGTTGACAGCGTGTGTGCGTGTGTGCGTGTGTTGTTTTATAATATAGACACCGCTTACCGGTTGCTATCGTAAATCTTTTTTAAACGTTACATCTGTTTTCGAACAGATTAAGGCGTTGATTATTGATTACGCATTTTAATAAGATTAATATCAAACCTGTTCTAAATTTACTTCCTACGTAATTAAAATTTAAATCATGTCTGTTTTTATGATATATTAATGATTTGTATAATGTGTGTACATATAGCAGGTTTTGGTAATTTAACCGCTTGATGGATACATTAAATTTGATCATGAAAACAAAAACTTTTACGATTTTCGATATACAATAATTACTTAAAAGTTAACTTTTTATGTCGAATAGTAATGTTTATTACAAAGGAATATCGTTTCTTATTTGCTTTCAGATACATTTGTTACAGGTTATTTTTAAAAGCAATTTTGAATTAGGATCCTTCAGCGTATACGACAAAGTTTAGAAATGAATTTTGTATGCCTTGGCTTTTGAAACAAAGCCGGATTTTATCATGTGCCTGCACCACGTAGGTACACGTAGAAAACGCTGTAACTAACATTAGGTCACCGCACGCTTATCCACCGTTTCATTACCATAAAAAAACGATTCCAGCATCCCGCAAGCTTGCGACACAAAATACGAGTATACCAATAACGCATTGACGTTAAATTTTAGTATAATATAATAAAAATCACCGCCATACAGCTGCTGTTATCTGGTTTGAAATGCTTTGTAAAAGATTTGATACACGTGGAGTTCTTACTTGGTCCTTAGAAAAGGCAGCGAATCTGTCTGTGGCCCAGCTCAGATAGGACTGTATTTGTCTAGGATCGATTATAGGTACATGTCCTTGGACAGTAGAGGCCATTTACAACCAAGCCCACCTGATAGCAAATGGCCGTTGTCACAGCTTACACAGTCCATACGCACGATTTCTACGCTTTCTACACTCATAGCCCCTAGGATTTTCTCCTGTGTCGTGGCTACCATGGACACACACAAGACGAATACACGAATACCCAGACCCAGAACATGAATCTAAACTCATCATTCTGATACCTGTCTGGCCGGGAATCGAACCCGGGACCCATTGCGCGTCAGACCGGTATCGTAATCGCTCCGCCACGCGGGTCGTCAACAGCACTTATCGTCCTTTTTATATTGTACAGTCAGCAGCACATAGTTAGTGACGTTCAAAGTGTCCATATTGTTAGATACAATCAAAGTGTTCAATAATATCGGCACAATCTACGTTTCTAATTGTTGACAACATCTTAAACTCCCAAATGTCAGGACGTTCATAAACTCATAATGTTAATACCACCCAAATTGTCACAAATGTTCCGGCGTCAGTGGTAACCTAGCAACGAGACTATTTGTAAATATAGGTACATTTTATAATATTAAACTTTATGTTGCGAATATATTGTAAGGATCACTTACTGTGCGAGCAATGATAATATTGTCATTTGTTTATCTCATTTAAGATTTTAAAATTTAATGAAGATACTTTTCATCGGTTTAAAAATGAGAAAACCATAGAGGTAACAGAAAAACTATTATATTTTAGCTAAAATATATTGTTTGTGAAAAATATACATCAGTCTTTAAATTTTTTAATATACATCCTTAGAAACCCTTTGAACATCCTTGCTAGTAACGATCGAATAACTTTAAGCTCGTATGTGAAAACGAATTTCTGAGGAACTTCTTTTTTGCACGTCAAATAATTGTGAACAATGTTGTTGTGGTGAATCAGCATCAGATAGTGTCACTGGCAAACGTTTATTTCCGGAGAGTACAGGAAGAAGAATCAATCAATTGAACTTGTTCTTTTTCAAGTGTGTTATGAACGGACTTAGGCCTTCTTTTTCTTGACGAAGGTAGGACGAAGGTAGGACGACGGGTAGGTTTGTAGAACTTGACGTGGTAAGTATTTCAGGTGCAATATATGGGTATGTTTCCATATACTGAACATTAACAACACTTGACGCAATTGAGCCCGGATGAGATACTCTGTCGATGGAATTATTAGAATGCAATATAATGGTGTATCCCATTGTGCCCCGTGACATTTCGCATCTTGCCCCAATTACTATGTTAAAAGAAAATAAAAAATAACGGTAAGACTAAAGCAGTGTTAAAATTGCCTATCAACTTCAAGGAAAACGTAAAATAAAGGAGAAAATAATCATCAATTCAATACTATTTCTTACTTGATTCTGTAGTTATTAAGGATAAAAAAATATTATATCAATTATGCACTTAAACTAAATTTGATTGTAAATCAACTGTCATGGTCTATTGAGTATTGTTTGAAAGCAGCTTCTGATGGGCTGCAGCACCATCTCGCAAAAGCGTTTAGTTTCTGGTATGTGGGCATGACCCGTCTTACTCGTCCGTCCTCTCGTCTTGTCTTATCATGCCTCTTGTTCCCCTAGACCGATTCTATGACAATGACAGTCAATGACGTCATTGCAAGATATGAAAAGGATAGTTGTTAGTACAAAAAAGAGAGAAGAGAAGAGTCATTGTTACCATGTCTTATACCGTAAGTGATCAGGAACCTTATATCCGCAACATAAGGTATAATATTATAAAATGTACCTATATTTACGAACAGTCTCGTTGCTAGGTTACCGCTGGTGTCGTAACAGATGCTTTAATTGTGACAATTTGACTGGTTCATTATGAATTTAAGAATGTTCTGTCATTTGGAAGTTTATGATGTTGTGAACAATTCGAACACGTAGGTTGTGCCGATATTATTGAGCACTTTGGTTGTATCTAACAATGTGGACAGTTTGAATGCCTCTAACTATTTGCTGCTGACTGTACCATACATTATAATAAGAACGATTAAAACGCGATGACGGGATCGCTGGTTCGTTCACACCGAGTCCGGTGGCCGTTCGTATTAGAATACAATGCAATGACACCAAGAGCTTCAGGAAAGTAGACGAAATTGGGAATGCGGCGCGCATGGCGTCTGGCGCGTGAGCTCCGCGCGTCGCCGGCGCCGGCCTCGCCACATGTGTGTGGCATCGATAACTTGGTATCACACTATTTTATCTATAATTGAGAATAAAATAAAATTTCATAATAATAATAATAATAATAATGATTTATTTCAGAACACGTGTCCCAGTATTTTGAAGTTCATAGGGCGACCGTCTTAGTCCTTGGGCAGAACAACGTATCTGTGATTGACTTCGGATAGAACCAATGTTCTACCTATATGATTTTTTAATACTTAACGGATACTCACGACACGGTTTTTGAATCCTTTTCGAATTCTTTTTGCCATTATTGCCAATGGTATTTACTCGAATATCGTAAGCACCCGTTTAGTATTCAAATGTATCAAATCCGCGATAATATTAGTCTAAAATCATATGTTCTATATGAAGTTGCTTACAGTTGTATGGGCGACAGTGACCACTTACCATCAGGTTGATTGCATGTTCGTTTTTGCTTCAGTCCGATAAAAAAAACTATAGCAATATTATGAACGCATTACATATTTTCTAATAACTTTCTCAATGCCAAGGTAATCCATGGCCTGTACCTATCTAAAAATCCTGATAAATTCAACACAACAGATTAAAAATAAAAAAAAAACGGATTTTTGTTATATTATAAAGACAAGGCAATAACGATTAATCCAGTTTGTATGGAATTTTAATATAATAAAGTAGGACTATCCATTATCGAAATAAGCCGCAGCGTCGTTGCCAAGACTCGTAACCGCGGGCTCCCCAACAAATATATTTCACGGGTACACTCGCCATAAAATGCAATTATACAGGACACATTAAGAATGCAGAAGCAAATGTATAATAGTTAATCTTATCGCATTTATTTGGAATTTATTAAGATACATGTGTATATTTGTATATTCCCACCACTGTATTGGAGCACAGTGTTGAGGCCTTGATCATGTACAGTAGTAGGTTGCATGACTTGCATGATGCAGGCCTCTTACAATTGTACCAAGAAAGCCATGTTTAACAGTGTAAGATGAGAGGGCTTTCAACTACTTACGCAGATTATTTAACTTAATATGTTATTTGTAAGCTACCGCCAACATAAGTTGATTATAATGCGTTAAAAGAATAACTTATTGCTTATTGATTTAATACTTTACTAAACAAAGTCAGAAATTTAAATCAAAAATAGATTTACATTTCTGACTTTGTTTAGTAATCACTGTAGGTGTATGTGTAAGTAATATTACTGTGAATATATGAGTCCATAAAATAACATAATTATGTATTTTGAAGTTCAATGACACTTAAATAATAAATTTTCATGCTACATTCTGTTTTAATTATTAATATGTATAATAAATAAAAGTAGGATAAAAGAATTACCACAAGATTTATTTTAATCGAGGAAAATTATTCGTGAACAATCTAATTAATGACATTAATTATAATGTATCCAGGTTCAACTTTACCCGTGTGTTGTGTATAATTAATATTTATTATGAGATAATTAAAATGTTATCTTTCACATTTATCTTAAATGCGAAAAATAATGGTCTCTATTGTGTTTGTGTAGTGAAACCCAATTATGATTTTATTATCCTTTATGAAGTCCGCGTATTGTCCCTAAAAATAGCACCACATGGTGCGCCTACACGATGATTCCCCTATACGCAAGGGGTCGGTAAAAAAAGCGCCAATTAAACAGACTGTCATAATCTCCTTACAAAGAGCCGGAATTGAAGTGAAAATGAATAATTGAAGCTTGTTTTGTACCACTTTTCACAAATTAAAATCTAAAATAGCAATCCTGGTTTTGTTAGAAGAAACAATCTTCTAATTAATATGGATTAGTAACTGCCTGTATAGTATTCATTGTCTTTTAAAGTTATTGTCTTTGTGCAGAATTTTCATCATAAAGATGTTTTTCGTGTAGTTAAGATTCATTTAGCTACTTTGATATTCGATAATAATACAATGTTGATACATATGTATACAAAGAAGGGATAAAGAGGGAGTATGACAAACCCTTTCTTTAATTCTATATAACCAGATTTTAAATCCTAACTAATGTCCTGTACACCATTAATTTTCTCCGATGGTACCTACTTATCTCTAATATTATTAAAATAAGCCGAATAACAACAAACACGGCGCAAGTCCAGCTTATACATAAACGATATTCTATCGAGGCACGCAACTCTATAATCATAAAATCATACTGATCAATAATACAGGTATGTTCATATGTCAGCAGAATTTATAAGTAATTTTATGCACTGTGATCTGTAGCGAGGTGTCCATACTAACAATGTTGCTTTTAAACAATGGGAGAAATGGTAATTAGCCGTGACTGACTAATACGGAACGAGTAACTAAACAATCATTAATATTTAATTAGTTAAGTAACACTTATTGTGTTTTAATCAATTTGAACGGATACCGTTGTTCTCAAGAGAATCCTGAGGTTTAATTATTCAGTGTTACTGCAACTTTGCATATGCATGGCATGATATACCAGGTGGTAGAAATAATGTAATTCGATCCGGGAGGTAACACCGCCACACTCATTTCTAGCTTGAAGCAGATCTCGCGCGAGATGGAAGGATGTGGGTGCCAGCTTACTGTCATATGTGGTGACCATCTTAGTCCCTATGAGTAGCATAGAGCCTCTGTTCTATATGGAGTCGCACATAGATGTTCATAAGCGGCAGTGAATGCTTGTCATTAGATTGACTGGATGGAAAGTCTTGCTGCTTCAATTCATCAAACTAATTATTTTCAAATATCTAATATCATAATATAACAAAATGTTTTAAAGAGCTGCATAAAAATTAAAGTATTCAGCATGATTTACAGCGTGATTCGCCACTCACCACAGTTTTTGCTATGCTTCAGTTATCTTCGAAATCGAAACATACTCGTCAGAGCTTTAGATCAGACGACCAAACCAATACAACAAATTGCTCCAAATCCAACAGAGAAAAGGTCAAACACGATTAAAAGATTAACAGACAAGTGACATTAAATTCACTTAACATTTTGCATTCCCACATCTTTAGCGACCCTAATAAATAACAGTTCAAACGCAGCGCAAAAAGAACATCAGCGCATCATACAAAAAGCGTTGATAGAGCTTCCGATAGCCGATATTTGCACACAGAAAAAAAAACTTTAAGCGCGCTCCGAACGACACAAAAACCGCTCCGATATGATCGACACGGGCGGCCTTATCTCCATTATCTGTACGTTGTACGTCACACTCGCGTGCGGACGACCGTATACGATTAAAATACGGCTCATTTCGGCTTATGGCGATCGAACGTTGGGTTATAGTTATGGATAACGTGACCTTACATCTCCCTATGGACAGGACAGTCTCGCTATCTGTTATCTGTTCCGCTATCGCCATCCAAAGCAAATATATGCTGCGTCTGTAAATGGATCAATCTAATTCGATTCTAAGATTGTATGTAATTAAAAGTTAAGCTTAATGTTCACATTAAATGTCAGCGGAGCAAATCTTCAATCACAATTGACTTTAACACAACTCATAATCACAATAACGCACACGCAAACACATAAACAACGCTATTCTTAAAAAACTAGTTATTTAAACAAGTATAAAAATAGATATTATGTATGGAGCGACAGCAATCTAAGGCATTTCATGGGGAAAGCTAAAAAAATAATATATCTTCATACATACGAAATACGTCAAGTACCCTATATCCGACTTAGACGGGTAAACAATTGGACATAATTATGTCCCTTTTTTTTTAATATTTATTATTATTTTCACAGACATCCCGCTCTGACCATAAACGCATGGTCAACACAGTTACGGAGTGTTATACAAACAATTACGCGGGGACGTTGCACCGGCCGGACCGATAACTGAGTTACGTCGATACATCACAGGGCGGGGGTGGGGGCGCCCCCTCCCATCGCGAAACGTAACCGATTCAAGTAACATTCGTCACCTGTTGGTAACTAGCGTAATGTGGGGCAGGTAATGGGTGTAAATCACATACCCTGTAATTATTAATACTAAGTATAATTATTTGTAACTTGTGTAATTCGTAAAAGGTGATTTGTGGACTTATTTACGACTTCTTGATTTAAGATTGTTTGATTGATAATTATTTTATGATGCTTGGAAGTTATGCAATTAGTGATTGAATATTACAGAAAAATTGCAAAAACTAGTATAAATACATTTAGATTTTTAATTTGAGTGAACATTCAAATCGACGTCATTCCCACATATTTTTAAAAAAATTAAAAAACAAAAAAACGTGCGGCACTCGGGAACTGCCGCGGTAAAGCTATTGCATAGCATTCTTTATCAACGTATGCATTTTTAATTATTTATTTATGTATGCAGTATTTTTTTCTTTGATATAATCAAGTTTTTTCTTTGATGCTATATACTTTCTCTCAAACAACTGCTTACATATTGTGTTAGGTTATTTTCGTTACAGAATTTCTATATTCAGTCGTCGCCTTCAAAGCCCGCGATAAAAGCTAAGCAATAGCTTAACAAGTTTTAGAATAATTCTTACAAACTCAACCCTCCTTTGACAAAGAAGTTCAAAGAACTCGGACACATGGGAGACAGGAATACGTCTAGTTTTATTCAAGCTGATTTCCTTCATCTCACGCGTTAACAGTGCTGCGTTTTGATTCGCATTCTGATAAGTATGAGAGCAAATCCTTTAAGAATGAGCATTACCCAAACGAAAACGACAAAGGCAATTAAAACATTTCACAAACGGACAACACAAGCCGTCGAGAGTGACGCGTAAAGAAATCACACACAAGTGCAATTTTGCAATTGCAGTCATGACATTCTGTGCAAACGGCGATGACGTAAATGCCAGATCGAATGCACCGCGTAGGGTTGGCTCTTTGTACAATTAGACAATTTAAGATTGATTTAAGTCATTTTATTTGTCACGGTTACACGCCACTGAACTGAAATGCCATTTGCCAATTGCCAATTCGTCAAAATGAAATTTTGTATCGCCCTACAGAGGCAATTACTAATTGCCAGTTTTTTTTTAACCATCTTGTTTGAACATGGTTTAAACCTAACTCTAATGTATTGCCTTACATTTGACTAAAATGAGGCTGTTTGGCAAGATACTACACACTTTGTCACTTATCTACGGAATCTTAATTATCTACGGAAAAAAATATTACTGTTCAGTACCAAGCTTCTTAAAATTCGATGCAGCGTGTTGGAGCACTTTCGTTGTGGTGTCCTCAAATGATAAAAAATACACACCTAGCAGCCAACTTGCAGCTAAGGAGTCTTCAAATTTATCAATTTTGACAATGGGAAAAACATTGATCGATTGTTATTTTCTTTTGTGTCTATTCAATAGCGTGATTTTAGTTTAAATAGAACATTGAAAAATTAAAAATAAGGGCCTCCCGAGTCAAAAAGTAATCTCAAATATTAACAATTTCCTTTCATACGTCTTATTGTAATGTGACAGCCCTACAGACATAATCTGTCGGTTTCTTTGTAACGGAACTGTGTCAAGTGCATCCTGAGCTACGTGTAAGCTCGATATTCATATACGGGACTGAAAACTAACACTAAATACCTATATACCTAAGGCTATATACGAACCAATCGTTCATGTTCCCATTTTGGCAAAGACATTTCTCAGTAAGAAGTAAGGTATTGCTTTAAACTTCGTAGAACGTTTGTCGACAGTTTGTGTATGTTATGAAAAATCTAGATAGGTTACTAGGTTACTAGAACCAAGTATAAAATTTTAGTCTTTAGTACATACCTACATTCGTCTCGACGACCGACGGAGATTAGTGACCACTTTTATATTAAAAAAAAAAAAAACAAAATATCCGTGACGAAAAGATAACCTCTTTCCTTTGGGAAGTCGGTTCATAAAACACACTTTTGCAATGAATCGGTACCGCAAAAAAAGCAAGAGACTTATTTGCGTCTAAAACAAAAAACTTATTTTAAATTTAAGTCAAATCGGATTTAACAGTTATTATTTCGACTATAGTAACCGATAGTAACCACAGAACCAACCATTATGAATACATATTGCAAGGAAATCATAACGCAGGGTGCATTATTATCTCTCCTTGCAATATTGCATATACGGATGAATGCAATACAAAACCTAAGCAAAGGACCGCTGTAATAGTATCTGTACGTATGTCACCACCTTGACGCTGATGACGGCGAGCGACCTCCACTCACAGTCGATACAGAGGCGCAAACTCATTACTACCCATTCTAGGTTTTTTGTTTTCATACTACTTTTTTTCATACAAATTTTCATACTAATTTCTTGTTTTTATAAAACTGAATTAAACAACGCGAATGTAGCCGACCTACTAGTACGTGGTCACTAACGCCTATTGACATCTGTACCCATATAGAACCAGGGTTTTATCTGAAGCCGATTATAAATGCATTACTATCCCTAAGTATTAGGATAGCCTTGCAAAGGTAAGAAAACCAAAGAGAGAACAGAAGGAAACGATCCGTTCCTTCAAGGCAAATGAGTATAGAATTACTCATAACAATAATCGGCGAACGCCAAGAGGAATGCACACGATAACTGCATTAGTTACCTTGGATGTCTGCGCGAATGGCCTCCAATGCACTACCGGGCCTATTGTCCTACACAAACGATAAAACTACTCGATTGGTAATAATGATCAATCACCACTTAAGTATATTTCTTACTGTTCCTTTTTGTGTTTATTTCGTATAAACTTATTATTGGGTGTGATTAAGTTTGGCCTAGTCTCGATCAAATAAAAATACACCACGATTTTCTAGCTTTAATCATCTTAAGATTCTGAAGTAATTTCTAAAGTTAACTGTCAAGGTGGCATACAAAATTGGAGAATGTGTATTTTACTATCTATTATACACTTACATGATGGATAGTAATATAGGTACATACATAATTCACAAACACAAACTTATGTACAAATATGCATCGTGTAATGAGCAGTGATAGCCTAATGGTTGAAACTTGCCCTCTCGATCGGGAGGTCCGAGATTCAAACCACTGATTCATGTGCGTATTATAAATTAATTATTACTGCTTTTCGGTGAAGGAAAACATCGTGAGGAAACCTACACACCCGAGAGTTCTTAATAAAAAAAAAAAGTTCTCGGAGGTGAGTGAAGTCCACCAATTCGCACTTGGCCAGCGCGGTGGACTATGGCCTAAACTCTCTCATACTGAGAGAAGACCCGTGCCCAGCAGTGGGACAATAATGGGTTGTCGTGTAATATCGCTAACGTTGCTGTAATTTCGCTAAGGAAAATATTGGATCTTGCAGTTGCGATGAGACTGCACTATTAAAACAGTTTTGTTAAACGTGCGTGTTATCGACAACAGCGAGTGCTGTTGTGACACAAAAGAAGGCTGCTGTGTATCTTCTGAAATTCGTCCCATAATTGTCACATATCCACGGGTAGAGAGAGATACTATTTTAGACTGACACCAAATAACATAATACGATTTACATACGTCCCGATAATTTATATCTCGGACATTTCAATACATAATTAACGAACATACGAATTGCACGAAGTCCACCAAATCGCACTTGGCGAGCACTCATTCTGAAAGAAGACCCATGCCCAGCAGTGCAATAAAGAGTTGGCACCACCACCATACGAATTCCACATTCAAAATATTTTCATCATCATTTCATATACAATCTAGTAATACCTACTCATAAAACAACAAGCGGTCCGCAGTAAAATTACAAAAAACAAAAGCAACAACACAGACTACAGCCACACAAAACAGGAATCACTAATTAAGTCCTACGCAGTGAATTTTTAATTCAGCATTAACATACCCACCGATTTCAAACGATCCATTATATACCCGAGCCTCGGGCCTCCGTTCTCGTTTAATGTCTACTTAAAATATTGTTGAGAGCTCTCAGAATCTAACCTTATAAGTCATAAGAAACAATGACTATTAGATATTGCTTATAACGGCTATAACTGATAAGTATTATATTAGTAAGACGGCTTTTTGAATCGTTTCCCACTTAGAGGTGACTACTTTCACCATCTTAAATGTGATTTTAAAATATTTGACGACGATTGCATTATCGTCCTACCTATTCCTTTATAACAGAAGAATAACTAATTAATTAGTAGGTATTATTGTAATTGAAGGGCGGGACTCATTAAGGATGCGCATTAGGGACGCTTCAATATGGCCATAACAGAAAGCTATTTTAAGTAGGAATCGTTGACCCCCCCCCCCCTTAACTCACTACATCAAGATCGAAGGCTGCCATCAGTGCCGATGCCCTTGGATTCTCTTCGTACAAAATTTTTACGATACGACACGATTTATAAATTACGATACACGCCTCCACATGACCATTTACAATGGGTTAGCCTGCTTTCCAAAAGTTATTTCTTGTTACTTACAAAAACACAACTCATAGTCTAAGGCACTCGAGCAGAGGAAAGTCACAGCGCTTCTCATGTTTAAGTCTACAAAACCGGAAGAGGTCGGTAATAATTAACAAAAACCTCATTTGCACAGTGAATTCATTACAATTTTAATCTAGGAGCATAAATTGTGTTATTTTTTCTACGTTACGTATACGTCGACGTCAACGTTAGAATTTTTTTCAATGTCTAGCCTAGTCTTCAATTAGTAACTTCAATCCTTCCCACGCGCATGTACGGAAAAGATAGGGTTGTCAACAATTTTCGAAAGATTGAAGTTTTTTTCAGATTAGGCCATATAACTTATTTACTGTATTAGATATTATATTATAAATAGTACTTTGTGGAAATTTCTAATACCAAAAATTTTAATTTTTTATTAAGATCAGTTTCAACAGTTTTTTGCACATATTGCGTGTGTAATTTGTATTGATAACAATAGTCCTACTTCCTCTATTACAGAGAGAAAAAAGGAATACCTTATTGATTAAACTAAACTTCAGAATCCACCATACCCTCACAAAATTTCCTTCCAATCGGTTTTATTATTCGGAAAATTAGGTACCGTGTATGAATATTCACAACATTAGGTACACTATTTAAAAGTAGCGTATGGGTATGGCCCCTTCTCCGTCACCTACGGTCGTATGTATTAATCTAAGTCATAAACTACATGTGTGCCAAAGTTCAGCGAAATCCAGTAGTTTTGCGTGAAGGAGTAACAAACAGACGTACCTACTACCTACATCCTTACAAACTTATAAATTTATAACATTAATATGACATTTGACAACCCTAATCACAGACAATACAAAAACAAGTTCGCCCTTGACAAATGTTCGCAACGCTCACAATAACCAAACATAACTATTGTTATGTAGAACGGCTTTCTATTTCGCTGACCCCTCGCGGAGATACGTTGATGCTATTACCCACCTGTATCTATAGTATGAGTTTATTTTCTCAAAACATGCATTGTTTTTGTTTTCGATCATAATTTCAAAGTTATTTTGTAATTGATAGAACCAGTGTAGTTCGCCCAGAGAAGTACCACCGCCACACCTATTTCTAGTGTTGAAGCAGTTCTTGCGTTTCGATGGAAGGGTGTAGTTGCCGGCACACTTTTATATGAAGCGACCATCTCAGTCCTCGGGAGTAGCAACGCATCTGTGATTGACTTTAGATAGAACCTATATTCTATATGAAGTTGCTTACAAATGTCTATGGGCGGCAGTGACCACTTATCATCAGATGGACTGCACGCTCCTTGCTTCTTCAATTAGATAAAAAAAACGATGTACATTGCTTGTTATGACCGCATACGAAAACGTACAATGAACGTACATTGCAAAGTACAAGAACAGTGATTGTTTTGTGGAAATACCTACAATAAACTCGTACTATAGGTGGTGCGTATCGACACTATCGACGCTTGCCGCCGCTCGCGAACGACATATAATTACAACTATTTGTCTTTGCCCTTCCATTAATGGATTAACAGATAGCCGTAACGATTTATTGGCATATATACACATCTTATAGTGATACATGAGAGACGCGTACAATAAATAAACCCCATCTTTATTTGCAAAATTCCTGAAGTATTACATAAGTGGATTTTAAGCTTTATTCATACAACAGAGAAAGTAAATAAAGTACCATAAACTAGACTAAATAAATAAACTTATAAGGAACTTATTACTATGAATAAAACAAGCCATCTAAAATTATAACCAACGCTGTAACCCTGTTGTGTTACAACCCTATCTTAAATATAACTTAAAAGGAAAAAAGACTTATGAACCAACAATCTTAAACCATCAAGTAGTGGACTGTTCACACTAGACTAGTCAAAAATAGCTTACATTTTGTAGCACCGCCAGCGCCCCTACGCGGCTAACGTTGTAAAATAATTACAACTTGGTGGCCGGCGCGCTCAAAGCGTTTCGAAGTTCAAAGGAGAGTTTTTGAGGCTCGGCCGGAAGGGACGCGGTAAAGCGAAACAGTAACTTAGTCAACTCGGCTCATTAGATTGGAGCTAGGTACATTAGTATATAGTATCCCTACGTCTAAAGTTAATCATGTATAATGAGACATTCATTAGAGAAAACATGCCACAGATACTACATGGTAATAAGAGACGATACCTATGTTTCATAATAATATTTCTTGATATCTTCTTCCCTCACCAGGTGGACCGGTGACCTGAAGAAGACAGCGGGAAACCGTTGGATTCAGAAGGCACAGGACCGGTTGGAGTGGCGTCATTTAGGGGAGGCCTATGTCTAGCAGTGAACCTCAAAGGGCTGATGGATGGATGATATCTTCTTCTTCTTTATAAAAATGAATGTTTTTTCTGTATGTCCTCTATAGAATCGAAAAATATTCATTTGATCATGTGATCTTTAGCAAAGTTGTTATTCATGAGCTCGCGAAGGTTTCTGGTGTATTTTTTCAAAGCTTGTATTCAATAAATATTTTTACCTATTTTTTACGGAACCTTGTATAGAAGTTCTATATACAAACGAATATATTTGTCTATTAACAGCAATATCAAGGTGCTAAGGCAGTGATCAAGCCTAGCTTCGAATTTGCAACGAACCCAGGACGTTCGGGTAAAACTCCAACTCTATCTCGGATGAATTACATACTCGTTTGCTACTTTTGAAATTGTCACGATCTACGAAATTACACACGAGAGAGCCTACAAATCAAAAAAAAACTTCCAGATCGACACGTTACTGGCTTTCCGTTGCGACCAAACTAGTACACGGGTCCTCAATCCCAAAATTGGAGTACAACCCATTATTGTCCCACTGCTGGGCACGGGTCTTCTCTCAGAATGAGAGTTTTTTTAGGCCATAGACCACCGCCCTGGCCAAGTGCGAATTGGTGGAATTCACACCCCTTCGAGATTTTTTTAAAGAACTCTCGGGTGTACAGGTTTTCTCACGATGTTTTCCTTCACCGAAAAGCAGTGATAATTAGTTTCTAATACGCACATAAGCCAGTGGTGCGTTCCTTTGTTTGAACCTCGGGCCTCCCGATTCAGAGGGCAAGTTTCAACCATTGGGCTATCACTGCTCTTAAAATTAAAGAACAATAACCCAAAAAAAAACGAAAATTCACAGCTACGCCTTACCGTTCTCCGCAAACGGAGCGCAATCGCCGAGACGCGCTGGCATTAGAGGAAGTGCGCATCCGGTGTATAATTAACGCACGGGCAGCGTCGCCCCACGTGGCCCACGATGTGCGCGACGGTATAGTATTAAACTCGATTACGTCCCTTTACGTAGCGGGATTCGATTAGGGATGAAAAGGAACGCACTTAGTAAACATCGTCTACGCGATAAGATACTCTCAACTGCTTTTGTACTGACCCTACATAAACTCTTGTGTTATGTATGTATTGTATATGTGTCTTGTTGTGATGGAAGGGTGTGGTTGCCGGCACACTTTTTATATGAGGCGACAATCATAGTCCTCGGGATTGACTTCAGATAGAACCCATATTCTGTATGAAGTCGATTACAGATGTCCATGAACGGCAGTGACCACTTACCATCAGGTGGACTGCATGCTCGTTTGCTACTTCAGTCAGATATAAAAAGAAAAATATAAAAAATACATATGTATAAGAGGATCCTAACGCATATCTTGAATATAGTAATAATGTCTTCGACACTGTGTTATTATCTAAATAGCTCATACTTTATAAGGAATCTAGCCAAAATATTGTCATAAAACTTTCAAAGTTAAGTTCATGCTATCATTTGTGAACTCAAATAAAAAATGGTATAAGTTTGTCGAAATAACCATGTATGTCAATAACACAATTATATCAAGACGTTTAGGAAAGATTAACAATTGTACAATAAAAGGACAAGCCACAGTACTTCAAATAACAAGTGCGAAAATGCGAGCAAATAAAAAAAGACCAACAAACTCTTTAAAAACACACAAACAAACATAAAATACCACCGATGACATCCCCGTCCGTGTATTATGCACAAAACCGGATCGCATGCACGGTAGTCGAAACCGGATCGAAATCACACGATTAAAAATTCAACACTCGTTTATAAATACTAGTGACGCGACTCGAGTAAAATTTCGTGACTTGTCCACTCGAGTAATTTTACTACATGATTAAAGTTATGCTGGAGTCACTCTAATTTCAAATTTGTAACTCGATTATAATCCCTTCGACTTACACGTTTGCAATTCTAATGTTTTTTTCTAATACGTTTATTCATATACGCCATTACTTGGAGTATCAACAATTGACAACTCAAAATCACTCGTACCTTGATTTGAAACAGGCGGCACAGCATAGATAGAGAAGTCAAGGGACATCTAGTGGCTACAAAAAGCACTGACTCGGTAACTCGAATGTATCGAGTCGAGTGATATATCTTTCAATCGAGTACGAGTTTGACAATTTCACTCGAGTGACTCGATTAAAAACACGGCTCGAGTCGCATCACTAATAAATACTTAGCTTAGCTGGTATCTGATAACCTTTTGGTGGTTATATCCAAGTATAATTTTGGGTCAGACCTAAATAAAATAAACCTTTAAGCCCGTCGTTATAATTAAAGCACTGTTATAATTAGGTACTTATATGTTTATTTAATTTCACTTTACTGTTACCACAAACAAAGGTGTTTTATTAAGAGTTTACATGTTCATTGTGATGAAATTATGTATATATTAAGCTAGCGTTTGATCACCGGTTATTTTTTTTGTAAAAACATGCAAATACTGCATTATATTGTAGAAATGAGATGCAGATGCAGTTAGCATATAAATTAACAGTCGTCAAACCATTATTGTCCCACTGCTGGACACGGGTATTCTCTCAGGAATGAGAGAGTTATAGGTCCACCGCGTTGGCCAAGTGTGAATTGGTGGACTTCACACACCTCCACACACACACCTCCGAGAACTTTTTTAAAGAACTCTCAGGTATATATGTTTCCTCACGATGTTTTCCTTCACCGAAGAGCAGTGATAATTAATTTTTAATTAAAATAACAAGGATCACCTAATCTAATGCATTATTCGTTAAGTTTAACAGACTTCCAATAAGAATACAATACTCTTGTTTTATTCACCTATATGCAGATAACATTCTTTGATGCAATTATCACAAAAACGTTCTTGCAATGCGTTCTTTATTACGTAGCAGTTTAAAATAAGAAAAAATACTATCCAGAACTTCGATCGGCATATTGAAACAAATAGTATATTTTATTTTATCAACGCAAAGTATTTCAATACATTCACAGAGATAACGTTTACTACGGCGCTAAAAATAACTGTATCCTACGATTTGTTACTACGCTCGTTCTGACGTTATCAGATTTCGCGATATTAGATATACGAAGCGAGGCAGTGACTATTTATCACTCTATAATCAGATCTAATCAATTATGTATCTAATTTCAATAGCGCAGTAGGTACTTTTATTTATGATTTTAAGAATCTATACATATAATTAAAATATAACTTCTGAGTGTCTGTACATCGTATATAGAAATATACTGTCAATGCAAAAGTTTGTGAGTAGCTACGTATGTGTGTTTGTTACTCTTTTACGTAATAACTAGGTACAGATCGCTTTCGATTGAAATTTGGCAAACAGATACATAGTTTACGATTTTAATTAAAACATGAGATATTCATTGCCATTGTACATATGATCTGAACGAACGGAGCCGCAAAAAGAAGTTAGTATACTATATTTCAATGTAGTAATTTCACAGTCACAAAGAATAGTTTCGTTATAAAAACAAGTATTAGCGCATTTGGCAAAAGAAACCCCAACTTTGCAATGCAGGTAATACAGCTGACTTGCAATAAAATATGCATGCACTTTGTTAAACTCATAATTCGTCTTTTAGGTTACAAACAGTTACTGAACAAACCGTCTAATTTAGTAACATTCTATCTATGCGAACACTGCTACGTATCAGATCAGAATAATTGCAAAATCATCGCATTCTACCACATACGACCAGCAAACACACATTCAAGTAACCACATACGCTACTTTGTATACCGAATTTCAAAGTTGGCATACTTAACGCAACAATAGAACTCAAGCCACCGACTCGAAACTCAATCGCAACAAAGTTGCGGACTAAACTGTGGAATCAATGCGGTGGCAGCCGCGCCGGACAATGGGCATGCGGGCGCGGTGCGTAGCCCTCCCACAAATTACCCCCATGATATGACGCTCACAGATACCATCTCGGCCCATTAAACTAATAACGCTATGTTTTCTTCACATGTTAAAGTATAAAAATGTACAAGCTGCATGTAGCGTAATGATTACATAGTTGAGTACAGTATCACTGCATAGTATAAAACAAAGTCGTTTTCCGCTATATGTCCCTATGTATGTAATAGATAGAGTGTTTCAAAAGGAAGGTTTTATTGTATAATAAATGCATAATATAGTGGACAAACACTGATAATTTTAGATTTTTGGCTTCTAGGCGTTACGAAGTTCGCCGGGTCAACTAGTCATACATAAAACAGTAACAATATGACATTTACTATAATTCTAGATCACGTACTACAATTGCCTGTGCAAAGATTAATAATAATAAACAAACCTCCAGGCTAAGAGTAGACTTTTTACAGGTGGTAGATTCAGTGAAATTCGACCGGGGGAGTATCACCGGTACACCAATTTCTAGCGCGAAGCATTTTTTGCGTTTCGATGGAAGGGTGTGATTGCCGGCATACTTTTATATGAGGCGACCGACTCGGCCACGCTAGTTGTCAATTAATGTTATTAAACCGTAAATGTAATGATACCAGAAATTAATTTCTAAGCTTGATCGGACCACCGCTGTGCATCAAGAAATCGATAACTCCATTATCTACAAATCAATAAAAGCTTCCAGAAAGCCTCACTAGCTGTACTTTTACGATTCTACTAATATGTATATACTATGTAATATAATCGATATTTACAATTTTCTTATCGTGATACTTTCTCTGATTTTGACCCTTCTATTTGTACAGCTTTGTAATAATAATCTTAAACACCTTAATTCGAATTCCTATAGCTAACTTAGCATCTGCTTAGCTAACATTTTTCTTAAATTTGCACATGTTTGGTAGAATCTTAAAACTTCATATTGCGTGCATTTCATTGTACATTGTATTGTGAAGTAATAAATTTTGTTGAAAAGCGTAGTGTGCGTGACAAATTAGTCATTATAAGTGTAAGTAACATTTTTTTGCACTTACTTACATGTGAATTAGTTATAAGAAATATGGCAGCTAAACACGGATAAATCACTTCATAGTATAAGACAAAGTCGCTTCTCGCTGTCTGTCCCTATGTATGCTTTAGATCTTTAAAACTACGCTACGGATTTTAATGCAGTTTTTTTAATAGATAGAGTGGTTCAAGAGAAAGGTTTTATGTGTCATACATGCATACTGTAGTAGAGGAACACTAGATATTTTTAGATTTTTGACTTTTAGGCGGAACAAAGTTCACCGTTTCACCTAGTCTAGTATAAAACATGAAAATATAATGATACAATTTTCATTTAAATGGCGGTTTGGTGTTTCTTACTCTCTCACACATTATAGAGTACTAGCAAAAAGTTAACACACATGTCATTTTTTAATACATTCTCCACTGAAACAAGTTATACGTAAACAAAACAAACAGACTTTAAAATGTGGTCCGTCTTTTACGACAACGGTTTTACGGGCACCGATGATCGCGACACATTAACATTTTCTATGGCGGCAATAAAAGCATAAAATCCTCGTTAGGGCACCGACGGGGCCCTAATGAGCCCCCAGCACGAGAGCGAGCCTACACCCGACCCACATGATTAAAATAATTTCACTGCGGACCCCTATCAGCGGTCCTTTTGTTATTCCGACTTGATGGTTTGTTTTGTGGAGAATCCATACTAATATTATAAATGTGAAAGTATGTTTGTCTGTCCTCTTTCACGTCGCCACATAGCTATTATATGAAATGGTTTATATGTTGGGAGATAGTTATGAGGATGGACGCTCATTCCCATGAGAATATCGATGTTTTGTTAGTTGCTTGATATTTAGTAGTTGTTAATTAATAAAAATCATTTGCAAATCCTGAATCACGCTATGAAATGCTACATGTAATTTATTTCACTCAAAAGCAACTGATAAATTTAATGGATTTTTTAATTTGTGCCGACCATGCGGGCCGCTTCGCGGGTAAGTACTAGTTTTATATACGTCTAACTCCGTGGTCTACATTTTAACATTCATATTTCATTGTATTTGTATGAAGTGCGCGGCACCCCGCGGTTCCAGTTAGTCGGAAACGATATACAAAGTTAAGCAATGTTGGGCGTGGGTTTTTTTTTATCTGACTGAAGTAGCAAACCAGCATGCAGTCCACCTGATGGTAAGTAGTCACTGCCGCCCATGGACATCTGTGATCAACTTTATACAGAACATATAGGTTCCATCTGAAGTCAATCACAGGTACATTGATACTCCCGAGGTCGGGATATATGATGGTCGCCTCATATAAAAGTGTTCCAGCAACCACTCCCTTCCGTCGAAACGCAAGAAATGCTTCCCGCTAGAAATAGGTGTGGCGGTGGTACATTACACTGGTTCTACCACCTTTTTAAAATAAGGGTGATGGGTGATCGCTATTCGCTAGTGGCATAATATTATGCGTGTTACTTTGCTTCGGAAGACACATTAGCCATCAGTCATTAGACATGATAGCGAGACCGGATAAGCAATTGAAATTACTTTAGATGTGGCTCTCGTCCTTTACCAATCGACATTTGAACAATGAAATAGAGTACGCTTCAGACGTCTTCTAACTTTGAAAAGAGATCCGGATATAACCGTATCATCATCATCATATTTTTCATGCTAATATTTTAAAGGCGAAAGTTTGTGTGTGTGTGTGTGTGTTTATTACTCCTTCAAGGCTAAGCGGCTGGAGCGATTTTAGTAAAATTTGTTAGGGAGTTAGTTGACACTCTGGTTTAACATATAGGCTACTTTTTACTGTGGGAAAATATCTTATTCCCACGGGATAACCGGTACATCGATTTATTTTAACGCGGTGGAAGCTGCGGGGTTCAGCTAGTAAATAATAAGTCCTAAAATATAGCTAGAATACATTCGCGATATCTCTGTAACTTGTTATTCTTTTGTAGTGCACTTAACAAAGACATTACACCAGAAGCGCCTACATCCCTTCATATAGAATACTTTTCAATTCAATCATAGTTGGGTGTTAATATGCAAATTATTGTTTACAAATACAGATGGCGTATGTATAAAAGATCTGTATTATTAACAAGAACAGATTGAATACACACATGGAAAGATTCCCTGTAATTAATTACGTAAAACCAAAAGAGATATGTATTACCTAAATATATTACTTATACATTGTTTGAAAATAATCTTTGTACAGTTGGTACTACCTAATTACAACTTATATAACAAGTTTGTACTACATTTACAACCATTTGTAATATTTCTATAAAATATAAGTCCCAAAAACTTGAAATAAAATCTAATAAACCCGTATACGATTGTACCCATTCAATAGATTAAGAGTACAATCGTACATTACATACAACTCAATCAATCGTAGTACAAAACGTACAATCGTGTGGGTTCCGCTCCACTAGGGTTCATATCGGGAGTTACAATGAAATAAAATTATTTATTGCACAATTATGTTAATTACAATTACAACGTATTTTACGACCTTATCGATATAACAATATTTGTGTGCTCGTACATATGTTTTCGGCATTTCAAGCGGTTATTCATGATACTGATCTAAACAGAATTTTCATGTGATTATCGTAATATTAATAAGTTGTAAAAACAATGTTAAATCATAATTATAGTAAACTAGTTGACCCGGCGAACTTCCTCCCGCCTAAAAGTCAAAAATCCAAAATTATCAGTGTTTCTCTACTATATTACACATGTATATTATATATAAAAACTTCCATTTGAATCACTCTATCTATTAAAAAAACTGCATTAAAATCCGTAGCGTAGTTTTAAAGATATAAGCGTACATAGGGACAGAAAGCGAGAAACGACTTTGTTTTATACTATGTAGTAATATAGTCTTACATAATGTTTACGTCCAAGGACAGTGGACATGGGCTGCTCTCCGTTCTCCATCTAAAATTCCAAGAACCACTGCATCATATGCCAAACCCCCTTTCCTCTGAGCAATCAGCTGGTGATGGCCGTGATAAATTACGATGGTATGCGCTATCGTAATTGAAAACGGATATCCGATGCATTTACTTTCATACGTAACAATATAAACTGTATGTAAAGAATATAACAGGAGCAGTGATAGCCTAATGGTTAAAACTTGCCCTCTCGATCCGGAGGTCCGAGGTTCAAACCCAGGCACGCACCACTGATTTATGTGCGTATTATACTTTAATTATCACTGCTTTTCGGTGAAGGAAAACATCGTGAGGAAACCTACACACCCGAGAGTTCTTTAAAAAAAAAAGTTCTCGGAGGTGTGTGAAGTCCACCAATTCTGGGAGAAGACCCGTGCCCAGCAGTGGGAAAGTAATGGGTTGACGACGAAAGAATATAATACACTTGTATAGTATAATTGCGTAGATTCTTCATATCATTTTAAAATCTCTCGTCTCGTCAACCCATTATTGTCCCACTGCTGGGCACGGGTCTTCTCTCAGAATGAGAGAGTTTAGGCCATAGTACACCGCGCTGGCCAAGTGCGAATTGGTGGACTTTACACACCTCCGAGAACTTTTTTTTTTTCTTAAGAACTCTCGGGTGTATAGGTTTCCTCACGATGTTTTCCTTCACCGAAAAGCAGTGATAATTAATTTTTAATACGCACATAAATCAGTGGTGCGTGCCTGGGTTTGAACCTCGGACCTCTCAATCGAGAGGGCAAGTTTCAACCATTAGGCTATCACTGCTCTATCATTTTAAAATACACTAAACAAAAATGTAGGACAAACCATTTTAAACGCTATTAGCAACCCTACGCCTTCCCTGCTTCCGTTCTCGTCTGAACGGTGATAACAATGATAATGTGTTATGTATGAAAACACGCATACATAGTAACGTACACGTCATTCGAATGATACATGTGCGCGAATAAATTGTGATGTTTTTAATATCTGATAAGACATTATATAAAGATAATTATGAATGTCACGAGTGATTATATCATTATGTTATACATTTGTAGTATTTTGTAATGCTCAGACGTAATGTATTATTATGTTTCTACGTTTATGCGTGCAGTATATAGCTGTTCTTGTTTTTAGCGTTACATCAATAATAATATACCTACCGTAGATCTACGAGCTGTTGTTTTGGGAGAAATATTACTTTTTTCCTCTTTTCAAACCGCACGAGTATTGTTTTACGAACCCGACAACATAATTTGGTAAACAAGCTGTAGTCAATACAAAATATGTTTATAAATATTACTTAACTTTTCCCCGACCTACAACAGGACAAATAAAAATTAAATTAAACATTTCAAGGATAACTATGCCCCACTGTACGTTTTTTAAAGCAACTTACTATCATAACATTTATATTTTATACTCTAAATGAAATTATCCAAGATAACTTGCATTTTTAGCAGATTATACCATATTTTTTCCATACATCTCGACCTAAGAAATAGCCTTTTTATACGCGGTAAGCTAACGACATACATTAAAGAGTTGACATTATTATTTACATTACAAAACAATAAAATGTCGTATCGTTACAAGCCGGTCGAGTCGTAAACTGCATTTTATTATGGACTAGTTCAGCACTCGTCGTAGGTGGCACTCCGCTCATAATTTTATTACAATTTTCATATAAGCTTTATTTTTTACTTAAAACTTAAACCGCGACATACATACCTACTATGCAGGGTTGGTACATTATTCTGAATTCACGTTATTATGATTTTAGACTAATATTATCGTGGAATTGACACATTTTAATACTTAACGGGTACTAACTACGGGTGGAATCCAGTGGTTAGTTTATGTCAATCACATAGAGTTCAAAGTTCAGTGCGTTAGGATACAGTTAGTGTTGTGTGTCGTTATATGGAACCTAAAAAAGAAAAACGAACTAGACGTAGGGTAGATAGGTTAATCTATCACTAGTGCTTGTCAACGGTTTCTCCCCACCAACGCAGTTTCGCCGTGACCACGATCCATGCAACTGGGTCGAAATATCGGTAAAAAGAATTCGAAAAGCATTCAAAAACCGCATATAAATCACGTTATTATATTCGATAGACATGTGAAATAGTTTTTATTTATTCGGCCTACGAAGTAAACAACGCTGCTAATATTAGGGGAAATGGTTTTTTTAATTAAATGAATTTGTTATTTGAAAGACATTTGTCATGATTTGACAAAAAAATAACTGATCCTCGGAACAACGTTCGTATAAGTATTAAATACTTTTCTTTCGTCAACCTATTATCGTCCCACCGCTGGGCACGAGTCTTCTCTCAAAATGAGAGAGTCTAGGCCATAATCAACCGCGCTAGCCAAGTGCGAATTGGAGGACTATTGAATACTAAAAATGATAAAATTCTAGTCACTATAATTTAATAACAGATTTAAGCAGTGATTCTAAGTGATCACGTAGCAGTATTCAAGCCACAACATCTAACAATATTGTTTCTAAATTGGATTTGCACACTAGAGAATACAAATTACAATCTTAGAAGATAGCAAGGCTGGAGTCATAGAGGTTTTTACTATTTCACGCAAAAACGACTGATTTGTCTGGTATGAAATTTGGAATTATATAGTCAGAAATATATATTAGTCAGACTATAACACAGAGATGCTATATACTGTGGTAAAATTGACCTGAACGAGCAGACCCACTAAAACCTTCTTGGTGGCCTTCCTCAGCGCTTGCAGGGGACCCCGGGATCTCCAATGAAACGCACCGGTGCCTCCTAGCGCGGCGCCCCTCAAGGGCTCGTCTCTTCGTCTTGGGGGACATATAGTTGTCCCTCTACAACTTCTGGTGTCTACGACGACATGCAGCCACACATACCGCTTTTGTCGCCTATTACGACAGTCAGGGGATGCTGTAGCCGTATTCTACTCCCCGACTACAGTGGAGCGCGAGCAGACCCGCGTCAAAAAGCAAGTAGGTATAATAATAAAACATTCCTCATTTTTTCCTTCTTTTTACTTCCTTAATTTCACAAAGTAACACACGATAGGTACTACACTATGTTCTATATAATAATACCATTCACACAATGTTCTAGTTTTTTGGCAAACGCCAGGGTTATAAGACAATTTGAGTGTATGTGTGTGATAACCCTGCGATTACATATATCGTTCCCACCTACACCGAGCTGCAAAGCACGGTCATTGTTCTCTTTAGGCCGGGATTGTTATTAATCACGCTGGCTTTTTGTGAACTTTTATTACATTTTTTCACCAAACTGGTTCCATCGTTTTAACGGCCCTTAGAAATCCCAAATGGGTTATTAATATACGAATTATAAACGAATCAAGCTACGTGCGGATCGGAATAAAAAGAATTCGAGATGATAAAATTACCTTTGCGGAGATATTTGTATACTTCATTTGCATGAAATAAACATCAATTAACGGCAACCCAACAACGCAAAAACTAAAAGATTAATTGGCTTATGTGTTAAGAAATGAATACAGTCAGGATACGCAAGATAATCTTACACATAAAAATAATAACTTCATTCGCAAACAGATTAATTGTAGACGTAAGAATTTATTAAGAAGCTATTATTAGTCTGATATAAATAAAACAGTCGAATATCCACTTTGTGAGTGGTAATTAATCGAGTTTATCGCATGTTTAAATGTCAAAGATAATTCTCGATTACTCGGATGATTGTATAACTTGTACGTGGAAACCAGTATATTAGGTGTCACAACAGTACACTATAACATTACGTCACAACAATGGTCACCGCAACTGATGACACTGTTAGTGATCGCGATTGTAGTTTTATAAAAAAACATGCAGAGAATATACATAGATTTACAACCGGTTTCTTTCGAAGTCGAATAAACCGCCCTAATGTGTTATCTACACATGATGCGAACCTTTGTATGTCAGTGGTTCCAAACTTGATGTGAAGGAAATGTGAGAAAAAAATATTTAATATAGTAGCATAAAATGGAATCGGTCCAAACATTTCTCGCATAGAAATGTAATAATAGAGACATACAAATAGGATTCGTAGCTAAAAGTTCTAGGGACAGACTTAATTGGATTCGTCCATTTTGGAACTGGAAGGATTAAGGAGTCATTCCACTACATAGGTACATATATTGCAACAATGCCGGTATTAAACTTAGGTAAGGTTACAATCATACAAATGGTTGATCATAAACGTTGATGGCACAGCAGTTTGAAATTTATTACAAAAAAACCTTCCCTAAAATAACATTTATTTTTTATTTTACAACATTCACCAACGTATTCAATTCAACGCCGTTAATTATTTTGTTCAAGACATACTAGGAAAAAGTCATATTACTCGTGGACATAATGCATGTTATACTATGTTATACTTATTGTGTGTGTGTGTGTGAGCATATTCATGATTCTAATACATGTCGCAATTATATTTATGATCATGAGGGTATGTTTGTGTATGTATGTGTGTTTGACGTCCACCGATGGGTGGGTGTATGGGCATATACAGGAGCCTGATACATTTCGCAATTATATTTATGTTCGTGAGTGTGTGTTTGTGTATGTGTGTGTGTTTGACGTCCATCGATGTGTGTGTGTGTTTGTGAGCATATACATGAGTCTATTGCGCAGTCATATTTATGTCCGTGAGTGTGTGTTTGTGTGTGTCCGTGACGTCCACCGAGCACCGCATCCTGGATCCAAACGCCGCGGCGCACAATTGCGATGCGCGACGCGTCGCCTGCACGTATTTTTAGCGTATGTCCCACGCGGCCGGAGCTATTCCACGAGGTGAACGGCCCGCGTGCATTACGTACGATCTCGTATGGGACCGTACGGAACGCGGCGTTGTTCTGGTTGGTATGGTCGCGTTCGTTTGTTTGGGACTGATGTTCGAATTTCGAAGTTCGATAATAAATTGGTTCGTTACGTTACGTACGTACGTAAGAGTCCAGTATATATGTGTTACATATATACTGGACTCTTAGTGCCTGTACATAATATTGTTGTGATATTCTGTACTATTTATTTGTTTTAAAATAAAGCAAAAGAGAATGCACTCTATCTAATTCTAAGACGTCTCTCGTTACAGTCAATAAATATATGTAATTGATACTACACATACATTTTTAGTATAATAAGTAAATACACATAGGTATGCATGGCATATATGTATGCGATATCACACCCTTCAAACCAGAATACTACATCACCAACAAAATATATGATTTTTTTAAAGATTATTGTAGCAAACGATTAACTTGATTGTAAATGTCGCTACCACCCATAGACATCTGGAAACAACTTTATATCATCATAGAGTCTAACTAAAGAGATGCATTGCACCTCCCGAGACTTAAAATGGCTTTTAAAATAAGTCAGCAGTACCTAACAATATGTATCTTTTATATTTATAATACGTAACATTATGTATATTAAGTTTTGTTAGATATATATTGGTGTACAATAAAGAAATTTTGTATTGTATTGTCGGCAAATGCGAAAACTGCTTTACGCTAGAAATAGGTAGGGCGATATTCCTTCTACAACCTTGAAAATTGTAGCTGTAAGTTTGTATGTCACGATTTAATTCAATACTTTCAACACAAAACTATCATCTCACATACCGACTCTACCTATGCATCCGATCAAGCCGGCGGCACGCTTTGTTCGTCTCTCGCGTGTTTTCCTCCACTCATCTGCATATTGGGATCGCGTTAATTCTATCCAGTTAGCCTACACCGACAGGGTATATGCATATTTACATAAGTTATGCACGTATACGTTTGTAAGTAGATGATAAGAACATTATTTCTCTTATCTCCATAAACAACTACTTTAAAGTGCTCGAATGTAATTAAGTTTATTAAAAATATCCGGTAACATGCGTGCAGCCGTCATAACTGCTTGTAGATACAGTAACATAATTGTAAGTCAATTAATTTACTTGATTTACAATTATTATTTATTATTGCAAGTGACAGTGCCAGGAAAATAATCGGGTCGTATTGCCATAAAAAGCCATAAATAGCCTAATGGTTGAAACTTGCCCTCTCAATCAGGAGGTTCGAGGTTCAAACCCAGGCACGCACTACTGATTTATGTGCGTATTAGAAATTAATTATCACTGCTTTTCGGTGAAGGAAACCATCGCGAGGAAACCTACACACACTACACACTTCTTAAAAAAAACGTGCACCAATTCGCACTTGGCCAGCGCGGTCGACTATGGCCTAAAATTCTCATTCCGAGAGAAGACCCGTGCCCGGCAGTGGGACAGTAATGGGTTGACGATATACTGCCATAAAACTTAATATAAGAGCAGCCAAAAAAAAATGGTGACGAATACACTACGAATTAGAGGTATGATGATTGTAACGCAGCAGTGATGTGATGCTTGAATGTGGCGTTGTGCGGTGACAAAGGAGGTGCGGTGTGGTGACGAAGGAGGTGCGGTGAGGCGAGGGGGTGAGGTGAGGAGAGGTGCGATGATTGACGTGGCAGAGCTGTCATTATTGAAAAAGAATTGAGAATAAAATGTTGGTTAAAAGTATTTTTCTGGTGTTTTATTTTACAGCGTTATATGATATTAAGCTCACTTGTAACTATCACATGTCTGATACTTATAGGCCAGATCCCAACTATGCATACGTAATGCACGCATGCGCAAGTACCGCTCATACCGCTATTCCGTTCCTAAAACACTTTTACAACTGTACGAACCTTTTCTTACAGTTATTCGAATTAATCTATTACTGGATTTTATAATAAGCCCTATGTATAATATCTAGATTAGCCACAACTCATAACATATCTCTTGGTTGGACGACGGCAACACCGCTTAACTATTTTTGTCTAATAATAGCAATGTTAAGCGCAATCTCAACTTGGTTTTGGTTTGTGTGGTGAGATAGACATACTATTTATACAGGGCGTTCCAAATTAGTCTTCAGGCATAACAACTCATCTGAGGACTACTTCAGCATTCTAACCTTATTAGGATTAATCGCGGGTGTCAAGAGCGTCTAGGGCTACTAACAATCAAAAAGACAAACAAAAAAATCCTACTTCTATAAAACAAAAAGACAACCACTCTAGACACGACAACCGCGCTAGCATTGCACGCGCCACCCGTCCCACATACAACCAAATTACAATCACACATAACATAATCGCCGGTCATTACGGTTAATAAATCACAACATTGCGTAATTAACGCGAACAAATCGAACGGAAACCGATACTGTAATCGGATATGTAACCATTCGAGCTTACAACCGTTAGAAATGTACCACCGATAGGGCGGTTGTGTTGCTAACACAATTTACGGGGCCTCAGATATTGCTATTATAGTTATAGTTATGTCGTCAACCATAATTGACCCACTGCTGGACACGGGTCTTCTCGGAGAGAGAGAGAGTTATAGGCCATTGTCCACCGCGCTGGCCAAGTGCGAATTGGTGGACATAGTTATAGTTATAAATAATGTAATATACGAAGTATGTACCTAGGCAACGATAACATATAAGTACATACTTGTATATCCATCTATATAATAATGGTGAAAGTTTTATGTGTCTACATTGAAAGTATTAAACGAAATTAAGAACTGAAATTGGAGTACCTGTCACATTATAGACCGTAACTTACGTAAGCATTTAGTTTTAATTTCATTAAAATCTATTTCTACTGTTAAAAGTTATTTCATTTAAAATTCATATGTTTTTTATTTAACATTGTGTTATGCAATCTGTAGTGCTATGTTAAGAAAGTATTTAATATAGTCGTCTCAATTCTTTCCTTTTTTTATTAAATTAGATATCTTTTATATAGGTACATATTCTAGAAAATGATTGAACCGATTTCAACCGAACTTTCACATGACGATAGAGAAACTTTACAAGTGTTACCCAGTACCTATAGGTCTTGCTCATAATATGTATTTATCAGCTTCAATAGCTACAGGAATATCAATTAAATATAAACAAAAACATGTAAGACGGTATTAAAATTGTTATATAAAATAAAAGTTACTACTTACCTACATACGAGTTGTAATGTAACGTATAGTAAATTTTATTACACCCTCGGTACAAATCCACTATTGTTTACATTTGAATAATAAGATGAATGATTTACTGCTAGTGGCCCGATAAGATTTTATGAATGCACCTACTTTATTATTATGTTTATAGCCAAAACTTCCTTTTTATAATATGGAAGAAGCAAGCAGTCCACTTCATCGTAACTGACCATTGCTACTCATGAACATTTTTCGTAGTGTGTTCAAATTTCTTTAGATTTCATAAATTGATATAAAAATACAATATATTTATTGTTCAGAATATGTATATTGGTTTAACATACCACGTATGGTTCAGAGGAATTTGCTTATGAGAATTTTTTATAACATTTTTCTGCTTGGATGAAGGTTATCTTAATTATCTTGTTAACTCATTATATAATTGAAAGGTGTTACGAGCATAACGGTCATTACCAGCTATTGATGCTGTCGCCAACTGGCAAAGACTAAATAAAACCATTGGTAGATGTAAACCAAAGGCACTACTATCTCTGAGAATGAAATCGGAACACATTATAAGCTTCTTTACCGCACCAAAGCAAAACCTAACACAACACAGAGCCACACGAGATCCGTAGAGCCGCCGCATTCGATACACGAACGCGAACATCTACATCGTTCGAGACGACTTTTACTGAAATAAAATATAAAACAGAGTCGAGTTTGTCTCGTATTATTGTTATGTATCGTGTATCTGAAGTGAATGAACTTGCGCGACCGATATTATTAAGGTCAAGGTAACTTTCACAACGGCGCGATTGTTTCGTGATTTACCTACATCGTTATCTCTCTTACACTCGTGTTATAAAATGTGCTCGTGTTATCATATTAATGACAAACAATACTCGGGTTTAGATGCGATTGCGCCTTGTGGTGAATCGGCCTGTCGCGTGGCGGTCTGGGGTTCGAAACCAAGACATTCTCGATTTTTTAATGTTTGAACTATCATGGAATAATGAGCATATAATTAAAAATTATGGAAGACATAGTAAGGAAACTTTAGTGCTTGAGTTTTTAATATAAATTTCGTCGCAGATATTTCACACACACATAACCACTTAGATAGCCAGCTCAGGAGATTAAGTCAAAACATTTCTTCACTTCAGAGAAGTCGCGTACCTTGGAGTGAGATAGTAATTAATTGTCGATGACTACTTTCACTTGATATTTGGTTTTATAGTTTTCTATAGTCTGTTCATTTATATATTTAGTGCGCTCGGTGGTGGTATCAAAAAATAGACAGACACGAAGCGGGTTCAAGTTCGATTCCCGTCCGGATTGGGGGCTCAATGGTTAAGTTAAGCGATATTTTTTAGTCGAGAACAAGTCGCGATCATTTTCTTGAAAGACAAAAATATATCGTGGTTACTTTCTGCTATTAGGTATATATTTAGTAATTAACTATTAGAGCGTCAACAGTAATTTAAACAGCTTATTGAATTGTACATACGTAAACGTTGAAGATACATACATATGTACATATTCGAGTAAATGGCGACACGTGTAACCTAGCAACCCACGAATTATCGCACTGGGTCAGGCCTCGCGAACTTCACAACGAAAGAATTATATCTTCGTACGCAAGTGGAACGACGAAATTGTGGAATGTGTTTAGCTATACATTTTTGACGGTAGATTAATTTATGGATCGACTTCGAAGGACCACCGCTACATTTATATCTGCCTAATAATAGCAGTGTTTTGGTCTACTGTTTTAGTTCAAAAGGTAAGGGAGACATTTCAGAGGTATTCCAACTTAGGTAGCATCTGTGACCAACGACCGATCAATCAGGTCTCACCATTAGTGGACTGCATACTGGTTTGCTACTTCTACATTATATAAAAATGTAAACGTACTATTCTACGTGAGCCTCACTATTCTAAAAAATATCATTTGGAACAATTAACTGACCAATAATACTCGCATCACATTTGCTTAGCGTCTCAATATGAACGAAATATGTAAATAAATTGACATACATATAAACCTACAGTCGAAAATACATTATCCTCCTTTTGACGCAGTCGCAATAAAATCTATTAATAGCACTAGATAAAACGGTCAACTTTTTTCCGACAAATTGCGGTCTCGACATGCCGGTTGAGCCGGTTCGAGATCCGAACCTTACGGAGTGTATTGATTCCGTCGCCCATTGTTATCTGCATTCCGGATTAACGAATACATTTGTTTGCCATTCATTTCACCGCGTGACAGGGGTGCCAACTTCGGAGAAAATATAATTGTGATAAAGAATTGAAAAAAAAAACATAGTTGTTTTCTTTGTCGATCAAAGTCGAAGTTCTTACAAACGATTTTATAAGGAAAAACAGAGAGAGAGCACAAAAATCTACGAGAGCACGAAAATAATGTACCGATAATATCGATAGAAATAACTTCAAATTATATCGATAGACATTACTTAAAAGCAGCGGCCGGCAAAATTTGTAAACGTTGGCCACATAGTAGCTCCGTCAGGTAATAGCGAACCGAGTATCCGCATTCGATGGAATTCTTATTTTTTCATACGATATAAGCAATTGTTTTGTAAATGAATTTGACTAAGTCCAGAAAATTACAAAGCAAAAAACAGTCACCAAGAAATTTTAACGGTAGAAAAACGGATCTATGAAGGTCCATATACCACAAGAATTGACAAAGGCCGCAGGTTGCCGACCGCTATGTCAGAGGATGAAGAAAAACACATACATATGATAATGAGCTTGTAAAATACTACGACGAGCACTTAGCTTATCTATAGATTTAATGTTTCGATACAAAGTAAGCCTCGTAGTGATATTTTATCGACCTAATCTAAATATTTTAGGTTAGAAACAATAATAAAGTATTCGAAATACGTTTTCCACATATTTGTCAACGTGATGGATATTCTTATACCAAGACTGTTTGCGTAGCATTAAAATAATAATAAAAATGAAATAGATCAACGAGAATGATTACAGTACAGATTGTAGAATTTGTCACAGCGACAAATTCTACAATTTGAAAGCAAACTGATAGCTTTACACATAGTTAAAAATGAATACGATAGAAACAAAACAAACATTAACATACAGAACAAAATGAATTAGAGTGGAAATAATGATAAATGAAATAGTCCGTCTTATCTTAGGGCAGAGCAAAATGGAACATCGGCAATATGATCGATAAACAAAAACAAAATCAATATAGAATTAAATAAAACAAGTCTAGCTGATCCAGCACTAGATACAGACGTTACGAAATCGTCGGATCGCCGACATTTGGCGCGGAAATTGAGCGTGAGGCGGCGAGATTGCTTTTAAATCGCATTACTTGATGCATCGCTGCTGCAGCCAGTGACGGGTGGCCGGTTAATTGAAAACGAGTCCTACCACCCGTCTAATCCTTATTTTGAGGTATCTCACGAAAGAATTATGCAAAGCAGATGAATATGTAAAGATAAAACTTAATTACAAGTCGACACATTAAATTAAATCGATATAAGTCTATAAGGGTGCTTACAAATGACCAAAGTTTATTAGTTGACAACGTTTAATTATTCCACCATTAAATAAAAATAAATAAGACTTGATATAAATTATGAAACATTATTGCCTAAAATAGCTATCAAGTATTTCTAAGAAGTTTATGTGGTAACAAGTATTACTAATAATAGGTAAAGCATGTTATGTATCTCAGATCTTTGAGAAACAAAACTGAAGTAAAAAGGGGCTATAAATAAAACATCGTAGGCAAAAGCTTTGAAGGAACACATGAGGTAAATAAAAATGCAGTTTAAATGAGGGTGCACCATAAAGCTTAACTTGATAGCTATCATTTTGAAACAAAAAACGTACGGTCGGTTTGAATAGTAAAAAACTTTGACAAAAACTTGTCTATGCACGAGGTGATTGAAGATCACACAGCCGTCAGGATGTCATCGAGCTAAGTGAAAATCGTAATTCATAGTCAATAAAAATATAACTTAAGTACAAAAAAAACTGAAACACTTTAGCAAAACAATCAGATAATGTCTCGTGATAGTTTTGTTTCACACGAAACCAATATTTGTGGATATAAGAAAAAAGATGATTTAAATGTGAAATGTGAAACAAACGACAATCCACAAGAAGTATTCGCAATAAAATCTCAAGTTCAACATACTTATATTTTTATAAAGAAAAAACTACTTATAAAGACAACTGGCGAGGAGATAAGGAGATAAATGAACCGGTTTAGTTCTCTAAAGAAATAATTCAAAACGTTGAACCGTCACAGTGAACCGGTGGCTTAAACGGCTCGCTAGGAGAGGCTAAGCGTCCGAGAGACAGGGATTTCCTGGAACAAATTCCAACGCAAACAAACTTGTTTGAATTTTCTCAACCTGTTTTAGATGATTTACAACTTGTTGAAGATATAAGGACTGAGAACAGGACTGTATTACTTACACGTGGAACTGATAATGAAGCGGACGTCAATGGGAAATGTGAATAACGAACGTTCCTATGAAATACCAATCAATCGTTGGAAACAATTACTGCCAATGCGTCATATTATTACCATTAAAGATATTAATATGACATAAATACCCATGACGAATATTGTGAGTGTACCCTTCTGACGGTATTATTAAAGTATTTGAATATTTATTTACGCATGTTATATTATTTGATATAATTCTGACGTTTTATATCATAATCAATGAAATCTATAACATATGTGGAATGTTATGCTAAATTTATCTTTTTGATAACAGTTGTAACAAATTACCATATTATGAGGTAATTAGAGAAAACGTGATTTGACATTAAGTAGGCCTATTCTAGTATATATTATTGGCCCATTATACACATTAAAATAATGATAATAATTATAATAAACACGTCCTTTGGAATCCATCGAGAATTCAAATGACTTCCTTGCCGGTGCTGACGAGTTTTACGAACACTATGAACAATGGCATTTATAATACTTGGCAGTGCCACCATATTAGAGTTAGATGAATAATGATAACTTGCAGATAAATTATTCTATGAACAAAACCGGAAGACTGAGCACAAGGTGCCGGCAACACCTGCCTGCCACGAAGACCTTTATGATACAAACGACATAGTAAATTAAGGAAAAACAACTTTTGCAGCGGATAGGTGCGTTGCAGTTTCTCTATTCAGTTTTCTTTAAAGCATAATCAACGTCACATGCTATTGAAATCCTACGTGAAGTACCTACTATAAATGATAAATTACACTTTTACTTGAATCTATAGGCAAATATTGGTATTCGATGGCTAGTATATTCTTAGTTCATATTTCATATTAGAGGATGTTAATAATGCAGTAAATTAAACAGAAATTGCAGAGCTCCTGATACTTATACTTATATAAACTTATATATACTTATATAAACTATACTTATACTGATTTGCTTAACGAAGTTACGGAACCATTTACTAGAATCTTCGACGGAGGAATATTCATTACTTTTAAGAAAAAAGGATTATATAAGACGCCAATTAAATTAACCAGTTAAATGGAGTTAAACCAGATAAACATGGAGTTCTAATAGTTTAAAAACAGCTCAAAATTTCTATACAGCTTTACTTTGTTTTTTAGAAGTTAAAATTATGGTGTTCTACTCTGTGGCTTCAAGAGAGAATTTAAATTACAAGTCACTCAAACTGCAATAAGCCTTATAGCTACGTACTTACACGTACATCTTGAATCGATACATATTCAGTCAGAGGAAATAATAAATAGAGAATCACATCTTTCGCGTATAAGTGCCCAATACCGGTATAAGTTTAGTGATTTTCAAAGATTAAAAGAAAAAAGAGGTTTAAGTGACAAAAGTGCATTTAAAATCAACAACGGGTATTTCGACAGGGACATCTGACATTTTTGACGTTCTGTGTTTTCATAAGTTAAATGTTTAATTTCGTTTATTGTTAGTGACAAGCGCACGGTAGTGTGTGTAATGTGTTTTTAGATGATTTTATGTTTGTCACATGTATTATTTGAAAAAAATATTAACATTCTGCACTTTTTCTCTACGTCCACCCCAACCGTGCAAAATTTCATTGTAATCCGTCCGGGGCATATTACTTAAAAATGCTTCACAAGTTTTTGTTCCACGTATTAATATATAGAGTAGAGAAATATTGGTGCTACTTTAGACAATATGCTTTTTAGTTTTTAACTTAAATTACGGTAGAATCTCGACCGTTGCGACGGGTGACGGGTTCATTTCTACGAGTAAACTATGCAAGTTAAACAAAAGTTCGCATAGACGGCACGAACAGACTATACTAGGCATTTCAGCAACAATTAATGATAGGAAACGAGCGCGAGCTAGTTATTAATTAGATCCAATTCATTCGTTACGAAAGCGGCACTCCACTTCCTACTAGTTCCTACGTTACCAATACCTATTCTGTGAGGTTTAGCGTATTTCCTCGTAGTATTTTGACGCAATGAGATTATATATATTTTTTATATACTTTAACCTAACGATATGGCAGACGGGCTACCTTATGGAAAGTAGTCACCGTCGCCTGTGGACATTCGCAACACCAGAGGAGTCGCCAATGCATCGCCGGCTTTGTAGGAGAGCTCTTTTCGCACCTTTCTTGAAAAACCCCATGTCATAGCGCTCCGGGAATACCTCAGGATTTTGCTAATGTAGCAAGTTATCTATACGAAACGTGTAGTATTTATTGTGTAATAAGTTAAAAGGTTCCGTCTGAATTTACTAAAGTACTTCACTACATAGTATAAAACAAAGTCACTTCCCGCTGTCTGTCCCTATGTATGCTTAGATCTTTAAAACTGCGCTTACGGATTTTAATGCAGGTAAATAAATAGATAGAGTGATTCAAGAGTATTATTTTATGTATAATACATGCATTAAATAGTGAAGGAACACTGATAATTTTAGATTTTTTACTTTTAGGCGGAACGAAGTTAGCCGGGTCAACTAGTCTACAGATAAACAGTACGCGATATACCGTTGTAATAATAGGCTTCTATTTTTAATGACAACAATACAATATAAGGCATATTTTATATGTAGTAAAATGTCTAAAGTTTAATCCAATATTTTTATGTCCAGTAAAGTTTAAATAAATCAATATATTATAGGAACACATGAAAACACAGAATGCGTCTTGTTTAATATAATTTCGTCGGCTATTTACTATAACGGAATAAGGTAATTCAATTAATATTAAAACCACAATGGTAATTTTGGAAGGTAAATAAATTAAATGTATCGCGTAATTTACATGAATGACTCAATGTATGAGTTAAAAGTATTAAATCCGACGCACCGAAATATTTTAAAATATCCTAATACGCCAGCCTACCGTGGGACTTGTAATTTTTCAGGTAGCTTTTTTGTATAATATCTTAACTATACAATTTCCACTTACAACAAAAAAACTACAAAGGTTCATAAAAAACGGGTCTGTCTACACTCTGCACCAAATCCAACACAATGGTTCCCCCAAGTTAGAGGGCGACGTTTATTGTTGTAACGTAACAAAAAAACCTTCGTTTGCGCCCCGACGAACGTGGTGTTTTTTGCACTAATCCCAAAAAAAGCGCCAAAAATTCACTGTAGTAGGTACTAGGCACCGTAGCGGCTTTGCTTACCCGAGACGCAACCGACATATCGGACAAGGACCGTCAGCGGATCGGCGTCCCCGGTTCCCACACATGCATGGTGTTTTAGGCTTCGTGGATAATCACCTCGGTCGGTGGCGTAACATCACTTCGCATCGCCCGGCGCCGCGGTCAGCTCGCTGGTCGCGCACTGCACATCCTCGCCATAACACACACACACGATCGATCACACTGCGTGTCGTCACTGCACACACTATGTCACTGTCACACTGAGTCGCGGAGGGCTCGCGAGGCGGGCGGCGTGCGCTATGAACGCCGATGCATTGGCGGCAGTGCGCCGCGGTCCCGGGCGCGCAACAGCTGACGGGAGGCGCAGTCCCCTCCTGCCCGCGTCCCCGGCCCCCCGCGCCGCGCAGCCCCCTCCCCTCGCTCCCGCGCGCGCAGCCGGTGCGTGCGCCACACCCCCCGCCTCGCCCCCCGCACTACCTCTAATCCATTATTTACGGACGGCCGACCGGTTTCAGGCGCGTTCGCTCTGCCCGCCGCTCCACGACGATCGTTCAAATTTAATGCCCTTCCTATGTCCGGTCTCTAATGCGATAAGATTACGGTTGTCGGACTTTTGGGACGCCAGCGGCCCCGGTACTTGCACTCCACGGTGTGGGCCGCCCGTAATCCATAACGCTGTTATCGTATGCATCATACGCGCGACTCGTGAACAACTTCGCGTAAACCCATTCGGCCATCGTTAAATATGAGTCAAAGGAGAGATTGATATGACAGCGGAGCAGGTGAACGAACTTAGGGCAGGCGTCGACTGGCACTGAAAGCACTAAAACGCCTATAACCCAAGTGATATATTCTGTTGGAAGCCACAAATACCTTGAAGCAGTAAATCAACGTACCGACCGTAAAAACGCTGTAAAAATAGAATTGAAAATGAAATACCAGCTCTTTGTCACGACTGGATTTTTTTTCGTACTTGCAATTACTTAAAATATTTCCATATCAAAATATGAGAGGATTTAAAAACGTTGAGTTTACTCAAAGTTTAAAATAATTATAAAGATGAAGGAAATGACGAAAAATTACTTCATCTTTGTATTTATCTTCCTTATTAAGTAACAAGCTCAAATTTATTCCTCCTGAAAACCCACTACAAATAATAAATTTCAAGTAAATCTTAAATTCAGATCTTCACTAAGGACACAAACAAACAAACAAGAATTTTACGGAAGAAACAAAAACAAATCAAGCTGTTGTAAGTAAATACTTCATTCCTGCTATAATGTTTTATTATACGAAAATCCACTTAAGCGGTAATTAGGCACAGTCTTTTTCTGAGCCTTAACCAACTGCAAAAACAATCGTTACACTGGCAGCAACAATTAATTCGCATTAATTATAACAACTTATATTACAACACAACACAATGGCGACGGTAATAAAATCTATGCGGGAGTTGTAAATTTAAATTCTTGTAATTAGGGCGAATGAAATGAACAGAGTCCGCGAGGCGGGACCACCACGACGCCGGGCTACCGTGCTGCGCTGTCGTGTTCTATAAATCTAATGCCTCCAGCGCGTAGGATACATAAAAAGTGCACGAGCGACTCAGACGAGGGTCGGAGCCCGAAGGTGAGCTGTTAGCCTGCAGTGTTCC
Source organism: Spicauda simplicius (assembly GCA_949699795.1). NCBI lineage: Eukaryota > Metazoa > Arthropoda > Insecta > Lepidoptera > Hesperiidae > Spicauda > Spicauda simplicius. The sequence continues at coordinate 20,477,053 of OX453057.1, forward strand.
ATTACAGAGTTCCCAGTAACATTATCGTCGGCCGAGCGGACCCTGAGATACCTACTCCGGGATCCACTTTCGGCGGACAGCCATAGAAATCACGTTGTTCGCGGAACTTTGTTACCTGTGGTGCGGCGGCAGCGCAGCGCGCCAAGGTGAACGCTCGGGCCAAGGACGGCCCGGTCCGGGGGGAGGGGACGGGCCGTCACTCCCCACCCGTCGCATCCCCCCTTGCCCGAGTAAAAACGCTCCGAACCTTCGAAGACGGGCGGTGCAACCCAGCAAAAAAAGGGCCCGACGGAACAAATAGAAAACGCTCGGCATGAAAAAAACAAGGAACACAAATAACAGGGGTCTCCGATAACAGAACTAGTTGCGTCGCTCTCTTGTTCGCTGTCGAAAAAATGTACAGTTCGCATGTCACCTGCGCCTACGCAGACGGGTCACGCAACTCAGTTGGACCGCGTTCCTATGATGTAATAGGCTAACGATGAAAAAACGGCTAGCGGAAGAGGTGCGGAACTGGCGTCATAAACAAACGCTCGCTAATCATCTGGCACGCTCCGAACATTACATAATAGCCCAACATTGTCTAATACCTACTCTAAAATTTCAAAACGGTGATGTATGTATTTATTTGTAAACACTTTTTGTTCACTCGCGGTTTCCAAGTCGTGTTTATTACATACATATTAATAGGAGCGTGCGTTCAACTTTTTCTAAGCATGAACGAGAATTAAAGGAAGGATGAACGATAAAATGCCAGTACTCCCCGGGAACTCTGCTCGGACCGGTTCCAGTAGCGCATTGTAATAACTTCCCTACGAGAAAAAGTTGCACTAGGCGACACGGCTCGAGGAATCCTCCTTAACAACGTATATGGTACCGGTTGAAGATTATTATCAACGTGAGTAAAAAAGAACTTGAAAGTGGTCGTATTGCGTTAGTACGATCATGAAAGGGTATTGATGATTGACGCAATCGATTGTCTTCCGTCGAGTCGACTATCGAGACAATAGAAGTATCCTTGGTTGCAGTTATTCGTCCAGCCCAATGGTCACGTTACATCACCGTTCATAAATAGAATCTCCTGGAGTAGCTAGCGTACTGAGCACGCAAGGAGGCGTAACGTCTTGCGCTCTTCCAACGTAACAGGCGTTGAATAAGAGAGAAAGAGACGCGTCAGTGTTACAGTTAAGCAGGAACTCTATTTATATGCAAATATAACCTCGGAGTCGACACCTGTTTGCGTATTCTCAGCGCTCGCCGCGTCGCTTTGTGGCTACTCTGTCTCCGGTATCCTTTAGGTCATGGAAAGCAAAGTTATTGATACGATCGAAAGAATATCATTTTGCTTAAAGATAATCCTAATCCTCAATCATTCCATATATTACTGTGTTAGTGCGAGTTAAGTTCAAAAGAAATAAGAGTTTTATTGGGACAAAAGTAAGCAAAAAATATTAAGAACAGATTTTTTATGCAATGGACTAATATATCACCTTCATCGACTATTTAATTTCGATACATATTTCAAAGTGGAAGTTATCACATGGTTTGTATCACTTGTGTAATATGTTGATGGATTTATCACTTAAATCAATTATACACCAAAATTCAATAAATCATTGAAGACGTTTCTGCGTTGTACACGTCAGTAAACAAAGGCCTGCATTAGAATAAAATCGTCGTCGGTAGCAATGGCTGGGATCATTGCTTATACATTACAGAAGATTGTTGTTACATCAATTCGAATAATAAACCGATGTTCGTTTTCTGTATCCGTCTGGATTGAAACTTTATAAAATGTGATCTTTAAATCCACAACTCTTGTTAAATCGATTTTCGTTGCGGTGTTTACCGTCACATGTTTCCATTACTGTCATATTTTCGCCGGCAAAGTCCTCCCTCGCGCGAGGAGTGCAGTAAAGAGAAGAATTAGAGCGTTCGTTGGATGCCCATTTATCATACACATCCGATGGCCAGCACTGAGTGTGTTTCTATGTACGTCTGGCCCGCCAGATACGGCCGGCTCGTTTATTTTGTTTACACGTGTTACTTCGTCCACGTCTGCGCCGAGTGGCAATTCATTTGGGAAGTTCGCGTCGTTAATCCTAATTGATTTAAGTAATTATCTCATTTTGTAACACATAAAATGTAAAAAATATAAATTCGCATTAGTACCTCATGGACCTATAAATAATTTAAAGTCGCTAAACATACACTAGAAAGAACATTTGAAAATAATCACAAGCTAATCTATCAGGTACATAAATGGTGAGACACTAACTCATGTCCAATAGACGGATAGGTGACAGAAAGATAAGTGTCACCATTCACCAGCGACAGCGTAGTAGGTGAGAATGGTCGCGCAGGACATATGCTAATCCCCAAGTCAGAGGCTGAGCCGCTATCCGTCAGCGGGGCTTATCGCGGCACGATCGCGTCGCGGGGGGAAGGACCGCGCCGTCCTTCCTTGCCCTCTTGGCCGATGCCACGGGCTGGCTTGAGCTAGGGATGGCGATTCTTCCTAAATGATCGATTTCCAAATCGATTCGGAGATTGAAGAAAAGATGTACAAAAATATAAAAGAAAATCTTTTGAAACCGAAATTTTTGGTTTGCTTTTTATTTTGTTGAACCGGGAGTGCCTACATTAGCAAATATTTCAAAACAGATAAACTAAATTTCCTGGTGAATAAAATCGCTTCACTTAGATTCGAAACAATATACATTTTTGTCAAAAAGTCGATTCATCGATTCGATTAATCAATTTCAAATCGCCACTATCAACTTAAGTGAGCACCGTGTCTAGGGCTCGCTCGTTAACATGCGTTTGTTAGGCTATCTGCCTTGCTTTGACAGCGTATTCAATTTATTTATTACAATTTAAAATGGTATTCCCTATTCAAATATCCCGAAAAGATTGTTCTAGTGCGTTCTAATCTCTGGAATGCCGTTTCGCCTATTAAATAAAAAACATAATCATGTAGAACTATAGGTATATCAGTCAAAACGCTGTAGTTTTTTTTTCTTCTTTTAACTACCGAATCCTGCTGGTGTTGATTGTCCAGCATCTTTTAATCTTTACCTAATACTTAGCAATCCTTAGTATTAGTATATATCATTGTTTTTTTTTTTTTAACGCTGTAGTAGGGTTATCTGTAACTTTATACTCGGGAGAATACCTGAAAATTGTTACTGTGATATTTTAAACGAAGAGTGGCATGTGAGTGTTACACTATTCTATAGTGAAGTGGGGGATAACGCGAGGCAAAGTTTTGTTCACCTTCGGTGCTATAGTATAGTATAAAGCCGGCGATGCATTGGCGACTCCTCTGGTGTTGCGAATTCCATCAGGTAGCCCGTCTGCCTTATCGTTAGGTTAAAGTATAAAAAAAAAAAAAAAGTAACCGCGAATCGTTTGTGTCCGAATATTTCTTCCTTCATCGACGAATACAAGTGCAAGATACATTGTAACGTTAATGACCCGACTGTTGTTATGATTTTTTTTTATTATAACACAAAAACTCCACAGACTGATCGTCCGTGCCTTTTGTCACAATAGTTCTTCTTTTTTTTAACAATAAGTCTTTATTTCTTAGCTCCACGTTAGGCCATCGCTGTCACCATCATACTGTCGTGTGCGGTGGTGACAACGTTGGCAATTAAAGAAATCTTACAATCCTATCAAAAACAGTTTCACTGTAAAAATAGCACAAGTTCAAAGTCATCAAATTGTTGAAAAACAATCAAAAAATTTACAAAAAGTTATGAAATACAAACACAAAAAACCCAAGTTATGATTTTTTGATAATTTAATATTGAAAAAGTTTTGTTGCAACCTTAAAACTTAACAAAAATCGAACTTGGCGTGCGTCCTTCAGTACCCAAAATTTGCTTGGATGTATTGCAAGTAATTTCTCAATACCGTTCTTATTCCTTTACTTTCTTTTTATCTTAGTGGGAAGTGTGAGATAATTTTCACCTGGGTCAGTAATTACGCTGCATTCTTACAAGTAGATAATAATACTGAACACAGAAAAAAATCTTCCAACATATTTTCAGCAGGTGTGAGCAGGTAGGTACTAGTTCCTAAACAGTTACAGTGTATTTATCTTACATTAAAGTAATATGAATGGATCCTAAAAAATTGAGATTCTCAAGGACGCACGCCAAGTTCGATTTTTGTTAAGTTTTAAGGTTGCAACAAAACTTTTTCAATATTAAATTATCAAAAAATCATAACTTGGGTTTTTTGTGTTTGTATTTCATAACTTTTTGTAAATTTTTTGATTGTTTTTCAACAATTTGATGACTTTGAACTTGTGCTATTTTTACAGTGAAACTGTTTTTGATAGGATTTTACATCTTTTTGTAAAGGTTTTTTAACTTGTTGCTAAGATAATTGAAAATTTTTGAAAGTCAGGAAGTTAATGGTTTTACTCCGTTTTACATAAATCGAGTTTCCAATCGAATTTCGATCTTTAGACGTCCGAGGAAGGTTCTCTTATGATTTTTTATGATGTTGTGTTTATGTCTGTATGTATTTATATATATAAATATGTAAAACCTCTCATAACTTTTGATCGGGTTTGCCCTATTTCATCGCGATTAGCGCTATTCGAGAGGGCTTGTCTGAACTTAGATTTAACATATTAATATAAATAAATTACGTGTCACTTTATTTGTCCGCAATGGACTCTTAAACTCTGAACCGATTAAAATCAAATTTACACAACGTGTGCATTTTGATCCAACTTGAAAGATAGGATAGTTTATATCTAAATTTATAGGTTTAATTGCAAATATTTTTTTAGCTTCAGCTGTTAACTTTGCATAATCCTAATAACAGATGGTGTAATGTTATCTGTTAACTTGATTAAGTAAGTAATGGCGCTTTGTTAAAATTACAACCGTTTCACATAAGCTACAATCTAATATCATGACTAAAAATAAGTATCAGTTACTACCTTCGATCGGTAATATTGGTGATCAAAGGTTACTAAAGTACCTATTACATAGCCATCTCAGTATATTCTGCGTTGATACGGAATCTTACCAAATAATGTATATGAGATATTAGATGGCGCTCTTTACGATACAGTCATCTACATGAACCGAATGTATTGATGGCGCTTTGTTAAAATTTTATATGAGCTAGCGTTTCATATGAGCGACAATATAATATTATAACCAGATATAAATACAGGGTGTAAATGACAGCGTATCGAAAACTTAAATGGTAGATTTGTGACACTAAATGAACTAAAAATAACTCATCAATTTTCCTCGGAAATTATTGGTTACCGAGTTGGTCATTTTTGAGCGCGCAATGTACATCGAACAACCCGCGTACCGATCGCCGATCGCTTATTGTATTATAAGTAGTTATTCCCCGCACGCATCTAACAACAAATCGCTTATTCTATTTTATTAACTTAATACCTACCTAGACTAAGACCCGTGCCGATTGCGCAATACTCGAGCTGCGGTGCGTGTACCTAAGCGCGGATTTAGACGCACGGCTTCCAAAACATTACCCACCACACGTGCTCTCAACATTCTTCCTGCTGCGGTACAATCGGCTGATTATCCAACACTCGTTGGTACGCCCGAGTAATCACACGACTGTCCGTTGGATGGCGAGCATAAGGGTACCTCTGGATGTACAGATGCAGAGCTTGCTGTGCATTCCCACGTGCTTCACCATAACACATTAGCATTTCCCCGCATTCACGAGCACTGAACTGCATTTTGCAAAAACTAAATAACAATAAAAACACAAAATTAAAGCAATAACAAGTAATAATAAATAACAGTTCACACACGACACGACTAACACGAAACAGAAATTTGCAGAGCATCCGTCTTCCGCAAGCGAAAATCACGAACTGTGACAATTTTTCAAATTTTAAATAATATCCGAACTATCAAAGAAAACCGCCAATACGCCGCTCAGTGACGAGTTACTACTAAGCGAGTGCATTACACAGATTCAATTAAATTCAGATATGACACAACCTTTAACTTAAAACTGACAAATCAATTACTTTTACTTGTCCACTCGTTGTTTTGTAATTTTAATAAAATACCAAATTAGGTACATTATAAACATTATTCATGTTAGTTCAAATTAGACTGGTTTACTTCAAGATTCTAAATACTTTAAATACATAAAAGCAAATTAAAATTTCATAAAATAACAACATACAACATAAAAAAAACGAAAGTATAAGAAGCTATTATAATATCAATCAATAACTATTGATATTCTTATCACAGAAACTCTCATCTCGAGTATATGACCTACGGAGAACAAGTACTTTATTAGCCACATTGAGTTATCTTTTTATTGTTTATTCTGTGTGCGGCGTTAATCCCGCCTTTCGGCAAAGGACTGAAGAGCCGCACCGCGCTGTATGTGTGAGTGTACTGTGTATGTGGAATAGAATTTTGCATGATACTTATGTACCTACATCATTTCTTTAATGATGTTTCCCTTATGTTTGCTTCTGAAACAAATACGTTAAAATGTTAATCATTATTTGTGATTTATTTTTATTTGCCCTAAATAAATGAAGAAGTTTTCAATCATTAGGTACACAAAAATAAACTAAAGAATAGGTATTTAGTATTTTTCCGAATAATGTTTTCAGTTATTATTTGCGTTAAAATGTTTGAATTAGGTATTGAATGTTTTTTGGAAACTTGGTTCCTAAATTGGTGGAAGTCGGTGCGGCGGAGCGCGGGGCGGCCCGCCGCACTGACCGGACGTCGAACAGCTGATAGCGCATTCATTATACATTGCTAGTTTTCGTGAAAAACACTATAATGAGTGTTTTTCTTTTAAATTCATGTTGCATTATGCAGTAGTATTGAAATACTACCAAAATTTGTAAAAAAAAGTGCATAAAAAAATGGAAAATCCGATGAAAAATTCCAACGCCATAAGCACCAGAATCGTGTCAGGAATCCATATTTTTAATATTCGGTACGCTGTCATTTACACCCTGTACATCCTTATAAGTTACTAAAGTAATACAAAGCTATCTCAGTATTCTCAGTATATTCTGCGATGATACGCCACCTTACCGCCAAATCGAAATAGTAATATGTTTGAGATATTAGATGGCGCTGTTTACGTTACGGTCATCTACATGAACCGAATGTATCGATAAATCAATACCGTTTCACTTAGTCAGTTTTTTTAGTTATAATTTCGTATTTCCATAAACTAAAATTGAAAAATAATATTAAAAGTAATTTAAGAGATAGAGGAAAAATATTTTATTATGTGCCCCCGTAGGCCTATACAAAATAAAAACGTTTCATTTCGTTTCATTACCTACCAGCAGTATAGAAAGAAATCATTGAAATTAAATTTACACAAACAAATATCACACATAAATTATTAGTAATTATAGGCATATAGGTACATGAACTACTACCTAAAGATTTTTAAACAACATTATACTGATTGTACATTGTGACAAATGGGCCAAAACGTTGGAGTCCATAGATCGTTCTAAGTTAATTTGACAGATGTTAGTTTAAAAAAGTAAAACGTATAAAATTGGTTTATTTTATTTTTAATTTTATGTTTCTAATAATGTTCTGTATTTATGAAAATATTATATAAAGTAAATTTAAAAAAAAACGTACAAAATTGTAATACATTGTTTTCAATGAGCGGCGCAACTGACGTAGACAAATGTAAACATTGTTATCGAAGAGATGAAAAATAAGGTAAACATTGTCGTCAACCCATTATTGTCCCACTGCTGGACACGGGTCTTCTCTCAGAATGAGAGAGTTTAGGCCATAGTCCACCGCGCTGGCCAAGACGAAACATTAAATAATACATATTAAACTACCGCGCTTACAATACAAATAAAGAAATACAACTTAAAGATTCTTTGACTGGACAAGAACTGAAAATAATAGCACTATATGACATAAAAATGACAAAGGATACAAGTGATAAAGTCTGAGGAAAAAATAATGTAATATTTATGAGACAGAGACGCAGAAGGAACTCACATAACAGCCAAATCACTTATTTTTTTGGAGACGTTTAGTGTGAGTAACTTCTTTTCCATCGTGGGCTTTACTAGAGTTTGGAGCTGTCTGCTACGAAGAGACAGGTACCGGCGCACTAGGGATAGCATCAAGCTTCGCCAAGTTTTGCACCTAGATAGTGCGAGCCTTCCAGTGTTAACACATTGATGACCCCATCTCGGTCCTACACTTGGTGACTCCAAACAACTGTCTAGCTCGCATGAAAACACTGTGGCGGCTCTTCGTCAGAAACTGTGATTGTGTGACACCTTAACCTTTTAAATATGATAATATTTCATTAAATATTTCAGTACCTAAAAGATGGATATTTGTCACACATTTTTTTTTTTGCTAATAAGAAGAGAAACTGGCAACAAATATTTAATGGGCCACCCTATGGTATGCACTAATTGTACCAGACCAATGAATTTTACATTTACTGCAATATTTCCGTTAAAGCTTTAGTATTTATAGTATTTTTTAAAATAACTATTAAAGTAAAAAACGAGCTTAAAGTCCAGTGGTAAGTGGCCACTGCCTCTAATGGACATCGGCTATTAATCTCTCATAAAAATGTTTTAGGTTATAAGAACCAAGTATGTTTGCCATTCCTGCTGGGTGAGGTCTGGTCGACAGTTATGTCAACATACTTAGAATTTGGTCGACATTTAGAGAACGTGCAGCATAAAGAAAATGTACAGAATGATGACAACATACAGTATGAACACAAAATTTTACTAAGTGTGCCAGATATTCCTAACTCTGCATGCAGCTCTTGCCCCACAATTATAAAAGAAATAATGTTACCAAATCAAAGCGAATTCCATATGAACTATATGGATTCTCATTGCATATTTACCAGATGTAATAATAGTTAATTTATTTGACGACAGTATTAACATACTTTGTAACAGTGTGTAAATTGAATCTTGATTCAAATGAGTGGGATTTATTAGCCCATAAAATAAATGTATCCTTTTACAGATTTCAATTGAATTAATCACATACTGCTGTTTTATTTTTACAGGTGAAATAAGTGTAAGAATAACTTCGCTACTTAAAACAAGGATACTTTATTATGTTTATTTTTGTATTTTGGATTGAAGATTGATGTTAAGAACAAATAGTATCCTCGAATAGATAGTTATATTGGATTGTATCAAATATTCTAAAAGATGGGTTTATAACTGCAATAAGACTATTAGATCCATTAATTAAAGAGTGAATGGCGAAACGCAGGTCGCCAGTCAGCTAGTAGATAATCTATATTTTCATATAATAACATATTATGTAAATTAAGAATTGATTGTTTGATAACTCCGCTGGATGAGGTCTTATTGACAATACGTTCATCTCCGTTAGGTTAACCTTCCGTCAGAACATGTAGTATGAAAATAATATACAGCATAAATGCCTACAATATACCTACAGCATGAAGACAACCATAGAAGAAGCATGAACTCGCAATTTTACTAATAACAACTTGGGAGTACAACACAAATAATAATCTTTTTCAGAATAATTGCATATTGAATAAAAATATTCTTAAATGGCTTTCATTTGGAAATTCCCTTCATTTAGAGAAATTGCGAATTAGTTTAAATTGAATCTTTTGACCGCCCGGCCTAATATTAGTGGTCATGCTCTTAGCGCCCGGCATAATGAATCAAAAAATAAATACTACAACAAAGAGGGATAAGCAATGAATTTGTCTAAAAGATTGGATATTTTTTTATGATAGGTACCTACATATGATATTTGTTTGTGGGGTTAAATAACTACTAAATTATCTATTTAGTAGTTAATTAACCGCCTACAGTGTACGCTACTTCAAACCACTTCGCTCAAAATAAAATCAGTGTTAAAATATTTAAACGTTGCAATTTTTATTTTTAGTAGTCCAGACTATTTTTATTATTATGTCTACTTGCAACAATAAACGTAGAATTGTAATAGCTTTCATAATTCTAAAATGATGACAAAATAACTGAAGAGAAATAAAGTATGCATAGCGTTAAACACCTTTTTAAAGAAGGCAAGAGAAAGCTCATTCTTATCAATCTCTTCTTAGGTGAACGTCGCTCCAGCAGGAAAGTAGCACGTAGAGTGATATGAGTGGGACGTATAATTAGTGCCCAATCTGCTGTAAATGTGCGCCAAATAAAAAATTTGTGCGTGTTGTAGTTTTTGAAATAAACGGAAAAAACGATTCCTGCTGGGGTAACGTTGTTCCAGCAGGAAAATTCTAAACGAAAGATCGGAGAGTTAAAAATTGCATATGAGCAGAGAGCTTATATTTGTGCAAATTTGTGCGCTAAAAATATAATTTGTGCGTCTTCAGGTTCTCGAGATATTGCGTTTCCTGCTGCGGTAACGTTTTGCAAAATCGCGTATCTAAAAGACTATTGTATGTGCGCCTGTAGAATAAACATGTACAAATAGCTCTTAATTTGTGCGTATTTGTGGCAAAATTAGATTTAAAAAAATACTTATAGTTTTCGAGTAATCACGGTTTTTTCAAAAATCCAAACAGTGTCATAGCTCCTAAATAAGAAAACATATAAGGTCACTGAAAACTGCATTCGGTCCGTCTTGGCGTGGTTAATTAGCACAAAAAAAATCAAAAGTGCACATACGTGCGTTTATGGATAATATGAATTAAAGTCAAAAAACGACGTCCTACCTTTGAAGTCACCGTTCAAGAAACTGGCTCAACCTAAGCTGCTTGGGTATTAACCAAAAATTAGTGCGTTTAGTCAAATAATATGTAAGATAAATATCCAGTGAGAAATACTTCGCATTAAGTAAATATAAACAAAACAACAAAACAGACACAAACGCTGGTTATACGACCAAATTCGAATGACTATAAAAAAGCGGGGATTTTATACATGCTAATGACCTTCTTAACTTTACACACTAACCGATTAAAACTTAGTATACTCGAGTACACTGAAGTAGAAAATAGAAAATAAACTTTTTATTTGTACGGTAGATTTGTACACGATGAAGTACATAATAAAAAAGGAGCTTATTTGCTACTTGGAATATTATTAGTTATCTTCATTCCAAATTTAATTAAAATACATTCAGCATTACAATTCAGCATACATTAGGACATTTACATTAATAATATGATAATAGTCTTATTTTTTTAATTGGAAACTGATCTGTGATTTTAAATTATAGAAGATACAAAAATATAAAGTGTGTGTGTGTGTTCAACACGCGTTCGAAGTTATACTTCTTTGGCTTAATATAATATAAAAATCTTTTTAAAAGTTTTATCTTTCGCATAATTCTACGCTTGGAGAAAAAACGACATTAATAATAGAAAAAACTAAAATGTTCAATATAGTTAACTTCAGGGTGTCGGATTTACTTGTCGGTGTGCGCGCGCATCGTCAGACTCTATTTACTCTCATCATTTTTACCTAGCGCGCCAAAAGAAGTATAACTTTAATAACCTTTTGCGTTCGAATATTTTACTTAAGATTATTCTGTGATCTTATTTAAGAATCAAAATTAAAGAAAATATAAATAATAATTTTCACACATACTAGGTCTTTCATTTGATAATTACACGATCCATTTATTATATTTTGTAATTATTTCCCTATAGGTCGTATAATTAATCACCAATTAACGTTTGAGCGTGACAGTACCTGCAATAATACGTTCAAGAAAGAAAGGTCATTAGTATATATGAAACCCCCGCTTTTTTGTAGTCATTCGAATTTGGTCGTATAACCAGCGTTTGTGTTACTGTTTTGTTTTTTGTTTATATTTACTTAATGCGAAATATTTTACACTGGAATTTTATCTTACATATTATTTGACTAAACGCACAAATTTTTGATTAATACCCAAGCAGCTTAGGTTGACCCAGTTTCTTGAACGGTGGCGTCAAAGGTAGGACGTCGTTTTTTGACTTTAATTCATATTATCCATAAACGCACGTATGTGCACTTTTGATTTCTTTTGTGCTAATTAACCACGCCAAGACGGACCGAATGCAGTTTTCAGTGACCTTATATGTTTTCTTATTTAGGAGCTATGACACTGTTTGGATTTTTGAAAAAACCGTGATTACTCGAAAACTATAAGTATTTTTTTAAATCTAATTTTGTCACAAATACGCACAAATTAAGAGCTATTTGTACATGTTTATTCTACAGGCGCACATACAATAGTCTTTTAGATACGCGATTTTGCAAAACGTTACCGCAGCAGGAAACGCAATATCTCGAGAACCTGAAGACGCACAAATTATATTTTTAGCGCACAAATTTGCACAAATATAAGCTCTCTGCTCATATGCAATTTTTAACTCTCCGATCTTTCGTTTAGAATTTTCCTGCTGGAACAACGTTACCCCAGCAGGAATCGTTTTTTCCGTTTATTTCAAAAACTACAACACGCACAAATTTTTTATTTAGCGCACATTTACAGCAGATTGGGCACTAATTATACGTCCCACTCATATCACTCTACGTGCTACTTTCCTGCTGGAGCGACGTTCTCTCTTCTTAGGTACACAATTTGCATAGACTACAAAAGCAAAACAGTAGTATATGAGCTAGTGTTGCCGAACTATCGATAGTTTTTCAATCGATAGTTTTCATCTTAAAACAGCCATACTATCGATGGTCCTATCGATACTATCAATAGTATCGATACTATCAATAGTTCAAAATAAGGCAATTTTATCGGATGAGAGCGATACTATCGAAAGTATTGTTGCTCAAGAAGAATGGATTGTCGATTGTATCGATACTACCGATAGTATTGTGATCATAAATTATTAAAAATATTGAAAGAATCGATAGTATCGACAATTTGGCACCGTCGATAGTTTGGCAATTTGCAATAGTATTGAGTTTGTTTTAAAAGTAATGTAACTAAACGAGGACTATTAAAGGTCTCCATAGTTTGTGTACGTAAATACGTAATGTTGTCGCATTATAACATTATTTAAATATTATTCCATTAACTTTGTTTTCCGACTACTATACCTTAATATTGCTAACAATACTATTGTAAATTAGTAAACAATCGATAGTCCAAAATAATCGATAGAGTTGACAGTTTTTGATTTACTAGCAACGATACTATCGATAGTACCGATAGTCTAGTTCTCGCGAGCAACAATATTATCGATTGTATTGCACTCATGCGATAGTATTGCTTCGAACTGAGCTATCGATACTACCGATAGTATCGATAATATCGATAGGCCCATCGATAATCTTGCGATATCCTGGCTATCGATAGACTATCGATTAATCATCGATAGTCGACTATCGATCGGCAACGCTATATCGATCGGCGCATTTCGTTAGTGCTTGCTCATATTATGAGCAAGCACTAACGAAATGCGCGCACATTTTTATCGCAAATCACGCTTTCGCTTCGTCTCATCTTATACTTCACTACATAGGCATCTATCATACTACGCATTCAATTAAAATAACACGATGTAGGTACTTAATAAAAAAGTACCTACATATTCCATTCAAGTTCCTGCGCACATCTCTTCCTTTGATACGAGTATAAATTCTTATTATTCATCACCATTTGAATTAACATAATTCTTAACTTCATTACGTTTATTATTTTACTTAATGTTAACCTATGAAAAAATCTTTTTGGTAGTATAAATGTAATCGTTTGAGATTCACTGAATGTCAAGCGATGTGTAAGCAAGTTTGACGTCTACTGGATGTCAGGTTTTCATCGAGCGAAAGCGAAAAGTCTAAGAATTGGGGGCACTATGGTTTGTGCTATCGAATTTTATTAATTTCAAATTTATTTCATTATATAGTTGATTGTAATTAATTGATTTGAGATATATGAATTATAATCTACTATTATAAATTATTATTTGAGGATAATACGTTGTGTGTAAGTAATAAAATTTCATAACCTACAAATAACCGCTCCTATCACAGTAAAGACATACTCGTTTCGTTTGACGTTTGAACTTGTCAAACGCTATCGAGTTTGTGAATTACGCTTAATATATATAGGACCATTTATCATTTTTATTTACGTGGTATGTATAATTTGGTGCATTGTACATAGATGTATGTGTTGTGATTTTGTTTTTTACGTATAATGCTAAGCTATTGTATATAATTCTAAGGACACTACACTCTATTGTTGTTATGATATTACTACGGTTTCTGTTCAGCGATCATCGCGATGTTTCCAGTCTAACGCATCGGACACGGGGAGCTTCAAGTCGAAAACAAACTCGTTAAAAGGTAAGATGCCGATGCGAGATTTAATAAATTGACATCGACGGGAATTTTAATTCCAGCATTTCTTTAATGAAATGGAGCAACGTCGCCGGAAGATTAAATCTGCGAGCGCCGACAGTCGAGTCGTTGCGAAGTGGTTCCTCAAGCAAGAGAACGCAGCAATAATATTTTGCACTTTGATGTTTTGGAAGTAAGCAGTTAGGGATCGAGAGGGTGGAAAATAACCGGCGGCAATACCGTCGCAAGTGGTGTAACATCTTTGGATCCGTGAGCGAGGGAGCGTCGCGACGGCGGGCGGCACTAGGTTGGAGCGCGTCGCTTTCGACTTCGACCTACAAACTCGTCTTCACATCCCGTACATATCTTTTGAGCTCTCCGCTTAGAATATTTATGTCTTCGGGACCTACGTAGCGATTAGAATTCCATTTCTTTACAATATTGATGTCGTTACTAGCTTACTTCGCCCGCTCCATATAGAACGTTGCATATTTTACGAAGCAAATACGCGGGGTCGCGTTTTCGGGAGGAAACTCGAAAAGGGTGGATTAGTTAAAACAGTATTACGTTTTGAAGGTGTTTTCATTCGTTATTTCATTTGTTTTATGAAAAATACGAACGAGCGTGCAGAGTATTGCTGCCCATGTGATTCTGTAAATAATAAACTGTCTTTTGCAAAGTGGTTGAACGAGTATGGTAAGACCCAGGAGTTACAATCACCTATTTCAAAAAAACAGTTCTCGCGTTCTGCTATAAGAGTGTGATTTTTATAAAGTAGCCTAAAGTATTTCGACCCGACGACCACGACCACGACTAACTTAGGTTCAGTTTTCATCTTGCAGATGAGGGTCACTCCTCAAGCTCCTCCTCCTCCTCAAGTCACAGTTCAAGCCAGAACACACCTAACGTTGCTGTCGCGTTCTGCTGGACGAGTTTGATTTTCATAAATTCTGTAGTCTGTGTCCAAAGTATTTCGACCCGACGACCGCGACCACGACTAAGTTAGGTTTTATTTTGGTCCCTCTTGCAGATAAGAGTCACTCCCTACAAGCCAGAACACATGCCTAACGTTGCTGTTAACCAGAGATGTATGGGTGGAAATGATCTTTGTTACAGGTTTCTCCGCAAACCTAACGTTAACCGGTACCACCCACGCGCGTAAACGTTAATTACAACGTCACGCGCGGGCCTAATAGATGTTTAACGTTGTTTTATTTTAAAATTTCTTGTAGTCGACGGTTTGAAAAATACCAGTCACTTTCTCTTTTTTGACCCCTGCTAATATAATATCCAAGTTAAAATTTACGTATGTATGTTTATCGAATTTAGATTATAATATTTTATATTAAAAAAAATATTTCAATGTAATTAAAAGTTAAATTACTGAGCAATTAGTTATCAGATGAAGTTTACTCAACTACATACAAATATAGGTTATAATATAAAAAAATATTCTTTTAAACAAACTTTTTATTTCAATGGACTGTAAAGAAAAAAATAAATTGTGTAGTAATCATATACGTAATTTTGTTGCATCGTACAATTTTCTATCATATAAAAGCTCATTTTCTATCATATCAAATTAATACACTCTTAAGGGCAAGTAAATAAATTAGATATGTGGAAGAGTTGAATAATCGCACTAAGGTTATTTTGACAGGTATATCTTATATACCTACAGTTGTCTTCTTCTCCAACTGTAGCAACACATCTATGATCTACTTCACGAAATGCATACCGATGACCTTGACCCACATATTATAAGGGCCATTTCTTCTTACCACAGGCACACATACATACACACATATTAAGACAAACACACACAAACAACACACGAACACAGAAAAGAGCAAACTCCGGAAGGCGTCAAATGCGACGCTACAATTTGCCAATCAATCGGCCCGTCGCCGTGCTGGAGTCGGCTGGACACGCGTTGATATGCGCCATTAGACCAACTGGTGTGGCCACACGACAGTACTAACCTCGGATAGTACCCAATCGATAGGCACGCACAAAAAAATCGAGTGAACCGATTATTATTTTGTCCTCATATAAACAAAAAAGATTTGTACCTGAAAAGCTTTGTGAAAAGCTGCCTTAGAAACAGCTTTTTTTATTTTTGCGATATCATTTAGTCTACAAACAACTACCTCACGCTAGGAGTACAGTGGCGTTCAAAGACGGAATTAGAGTGGCGGTCGGACCCCGGTTGAACTGCACTGGTTCTAGTATCTGCTAAATATACTCATAGTGTAAGGACCGCGTAGGCATCATTCCCTCCACTATCACATACACACACGCAAACACACAAATACAAGCGACATACGAACACAGAAAGGAGCAAACACCGGAAGGCGTCCGATGCGACGGCAGCGCGACGCTACAATTTGCCAATCAAACGGCCCGTCGCCGTGCTGGAGTCGGCTGGACACGCGTTGATATGCGCCATTAGACCGAATGGTGTGGCCACACGACAGTACTAACCTCGGATAGTACCCAATCGATAGGCACGCACAAAAAAATCGAGTGAACCGATTATTATTTTGTCCTCATAGAAACAAAAAAGATTTGTACCTGCCTAGGTGGCAAAAAGCTGCCTTAGAAACATCCTTTTTGATTTTAGCGATATCATTTAGTCTACAAACAACTACCTCACGCTAGGATTACAGTGGCGGTCAGAGTCGGAATTCGAGTGGCGGTCGAACCCCGGTTGTACCGCACTGGTTCTACTATCTGCTAAATATGCTCAAAGTGTAAGGACCGCGTAGGCATCATTCCCTCCTACCACTATCACATACACACACGCAAACACTCAAATACAAGCGACATACAAACACAGAAAGGAGCAAACACCGGAAGGCGTCAAACGCGACGGCAGCGCGACGCTACAATTTGCCAATCAATCGACCCGTCGCCGTGGTGGAGTCGGCTGGACACGCGTTGATATGCGCCATTAGACCAACTGGTGTGGCCACGAGACAGTACTATGATCGGACAGTTTCCATCGGAAAGGCACGGAAAAAACGATTGTGCTGATTGTTTTGGATTTCACTTTAGAAAAGAAACAAAAGTATTTGTACCTACCTTGGTGGCTAGAAAGCCCAAAAAGAAAAAATAATCACATTTTTGATGATGTTTGTGGTATAAGTTATACTAAAATAAAAAGGTTTGGATGATGCTATAAATTCCAGAAATTAAATAATGAATCGAAACGAGTAAATGAAATTCGTTCAAAGTATTAATCAATTTATTTCTATATATTTCTCTTCGACGGTGTTACACTAATGTATTAATGTAAACTATTGTCATTATTTAACATCTACTATTTATTTATCTACATTCAACAATTACATGATCCGCACTTATGTCAAAGGCAATCAATCCAGTCTACAATCATTTACGAGAACATACACTGCATCGATTCTGTCCTACAACCTATATCCCTATATAATATCCCTATTTTTATTCCCAAAGTTTAGCCAACATCGCACAGTAGCGGCGGCGCGCCGTGACCCAGATTCGAGAATAGCCAACATTTCACGCTCGGCTGAATGAAGATTCGTGAACTTACTGCCATATTTAGGCTCTTTTCGCGTTGGTCCATTGTTTAGAACCATTGAATGGCCACCCATTAGGTGATTAGTAGCGTTGGTCTTTACCATTCGACGTTGTCCCTCCATGTAAAGAAATTTCTTTTGCGTTTGTATCGCCTAAACTCGGTTTTAGTTTAAGCCTTTAAAGTTTTTTTACAAATTAAATGTTTAATTTGTGCAGCACTACCTATTTCCGCAGCATTGGAATTATTAGTAATTTTGCATTACTTTGCAATGATTTGGCACACTTTCACATGAGGCGACCATCATAGTCCTCGGGAGTAGCAACGCATATGTGATTGACTTCAGATGGAACCCATGTTCTATATGAGTTGATTACAGGCGTCCATGGGCGGCAGTGACCACTTACCATCAGGTGGACTGCATGCTCGTTTGCTACTTCAGTCAAATTAAAAAAAAAGGTTATTAAGTATCTTGTTAAAGCTCCAACAATTGCTTCTTAATTCATCGAGTCAAATAAATATAATAATATTAGCTCGACAAATGCAGAGCGAAGCTTAAAGATTTATTTCGTTATAACACGTTATATAATCATTTATTCTGTACCAGTTGAGCCGGCGATATTCGTTCCGCCTAGAAGGCAAAAACCTAAAATTAACAGTGTTTTTCCCCTATATTATAGATACGTGTATTATCATACATAAAAACCTTCCTCTTGAATCACTCTATCTATTAAAAAAAACTGCTTCAAAATCCGTAGCGTAGTTTTAAAGATCTAAGTATACATAGGGACAGACAGGAAGCGACTTTGTTTTATACTATGTATTATAATTAAAACGTTAATATCTATTTTATGAATATTGACCTCAATAGTAATAAAAAGAACATGCTAATATAATAAAGCTTATTGATATGTAAGTGCGTACGTAAAATAACATTGAAAAAACTACTGTAAGTAATTTCCGTTTAATCGGCGTCAACTTGCTAATTGACATTATTATCCAAATAGCAATACGCGAACGTTCTAGTCATTACACGATATATCGCATAAGACTGGAACATAGGCGTACCATATCTGAGTTTATACACTCAAATGTTAATCTCGCGTTAATCTTTTCATATAGTCATGTTTAAGGAGCTGTGTAATTCAATTATCGGAGACTAGATCACTCTCGCACAGCTGCAAAGGGAGAAAAAATCGTGACAGCCATTAACACCGAACGCACAAAAGGAGAAAAAAACCCAACGCAACGCCATTTTGTCTTTTTTTAGTTGATTCTTTGACGGAGATGCGTACACACAGCCGGGGATATTGACTTGGGTTCTGTTAGGGTTCGCTGCCACTTTAAAATATAGAACTGTGTAAAAAAAGCAAAGTTTGTAAAATAAAGTATACGCGACGAATTGTAAACGTTTCTCCGTGGGGAAATTCGGTAAAACACATTTATTTGTTGCGTTTCCCAATGTAGTGTTTATGGTTGCTGTTTCATCCTGGTTATAAAGGGATATTTCTGTTTTTTTTTGTCCCAGTAGAGACAGAAAACGCAAGAATCTTAAGTTTATTATGTCGACTTTTATTAACCATTATATTTAAATTATTAATTACGTAACTCGTTTTTGCTCGCTAATCTTATTTCTTGTCTTACTGCTACTTACTAATATTTGAACTGTGCTATATGACATTCTTTCACATCAACAGCAAGTAGTAAGAGTAAATTGATCTAATAGAATCCCACTGTGAGGCAATGCTCTCGTATCATTAGTGGATGAGTCACTACGCCATTCTACTACCGACTATCACGCGTTCCCATACAATTCAATATGAGTTGCGAAACATACGTAATCTGAAATAACTTTTATATATTTAAAACATAAACATACTCGCTTATCATAAAACCAAGTGGCTTCTCGCTGTCTGTCCCTATGTATGCTTAGATCTTGCAAACTACGCTACGGATTTTAATGCAAAAACTGCATTAACAGATAGAGTGATTCAAGCGAAAGGTTTTTATGTATAATACATGTACAATATAATAGGGAAACAATGATAATTTTAGGTTTTTGACTTTTAGGCGGAAGGAAGTTCGTTGGATGAACTAGTTTCAAGACTACTTCTACTAAAACTATATCTTACCCAATATGTATGTTGATAAATTTACCTTCAATCTAAAAGTTTACAAGTTTCTACACTCTTTTTTCTTAGCTGGTATTCTAATGGTAATACTATCATTGGATCAGGCTCTACACTGTTCAACCCTATTCAGTAGTTCATCCTGTAGTGTTCAAGGGTTCTTTTTGTTTGGTTTATATATATATTTATTCGTGCAATACTCGTATGTACGTATTTATTTAGGTTCCGCTGTTGTATGCACAAAATGTGTGTTTAATACTATTTCTATTTCCGCTTTGATAAGTTTGTGCTTTTAAACCACCCATTGTAGAATAAATAAATGATAGCTGCATAGTTACTCATTACAATCATAAATATTATAAATACATATTTAAAGGAAAATTTGAATGTTATTTGTATACCTATATTATCTCTCAAAGGTGCCTTAAGAGACCAACAAATTATTTAAAAGCCTTTTAAAGCGCATACGTGTTACTAACATTTTAAAGTGTGAGTGGGAGCTCGAACTGTTCATTCAGACGACCCCGGGAAGGACTGCGGTATGCGTGGTCCCATACCGTCGTAAACATCAGACGGAGCCAAGCCGCTCATCTGGGAGGAGCCCGATGGGACAACGTGTTTAGAAGACTCCGGTTGCGTTCCTTTAGATCCCGAAGTTCTCTTACTAGCACTGAAGACGGCCACCGTTTATGCGGTATTAATCCCACAGAACCTTGCGTCGCTCACATGGCGTCGGGTACCTTTTGAAAGATTCCTCCTCAAGAAAAGGGGATAGCAGTATCTATCGACAATAATTTCACGTAAGAGTCTTTGGTGGTGTCTAATCCCATTGCGTGAATGGAGACTATCTTTCAAAAAACTAGTTTATTCTTACCTAAGTTTCACAATAGGTATATGTAAAACTAAAAACTAAAGATTAAAATAAAACTAAAACTGGATAGTGTCCGAAAGCGCAAACTACAAGAACAGAAATAACTAAAAAACAATCTCCATCACTTCACACTTCGGACGCCTACCGAACGTTTTTCCATTGCGAAATCAATGATGATTCAACCGTTCATTTCAATAGAAAATACAAAATGACCAGAATAGTGAGCTAAGCTTGAATTAAAAGCAATTCACTTCGCTTTTTCCAACGTTTTTCCAGCATCCGGCGTTGAACTAAAAAGGTATTAAATATCTCGTCGCGTGCCGGCGTAATGTCTCTATCAATCAGTAACGTTTTTTGCAGTCTTTTTAAACGTTAGGTTTAGGAATAAAATGCCGCTATTTAAACATTGCAGCCGTTGAATTAAATTGTCATAGGAATAATTTACGACGATAGCGATCGCTGATTTAGAACTGAAATTTCTC
Source organism: Spicauda simplicius (assembly GCA_949699795.1). Lineage (NCBI taxonomy): Eukaryota > Metazoa > Arthropoda > Insecta > Lepidoptera > Hesperiidae > Spicauda > Spicauda simplicius. The sequence goes on from OX453057.1 coordinate 20,498,399, forward strand.
TATGCTGTACGAATTTAGGTACTAATATTATTTCTAGCACATTACTAACAATATTTTCATATTTCATTAGTTTTTAATTATGATTGATATGTTTAGTAATAGTAGCAAAAATAATTTTATGCATTATTTCTTTACACCAGCTATACTCTAAGTGTGTTCGACGGAACCCTAGGGTTCCGGAATACCTCGGCCGGGGTTCCGCAAGAATTTAGAAAAAAAAGTTTCATACCTCCCACTAGTTTGATTTTTTCTTTTTTCATGTTTTCTATTATTGTCCTAGCCAAGTGGTGAAGTAAATAATAATAAGTAACTGTTACATTGTACTTTTATTATGCTTATTAATAAAAATACACTTACAAAAAACAATTGTTTTATTTTAGGGTTCCATCAAGTATTTTGCTTCCCAAAAGGGTTCCGTCATTCAAAAAGTTTGAGAACCACTGCTTTACACTATTAACATTACACAAGAAATTTTGGTTTGATTGTAAATAGCACTCAATTACCATATAACAACGACGTGTGACAAACACATGTAGGCAAAAAACGGCCATTGAATTCGAAAGAGGTCACCGCCGTCGTACGACAAACGCAAAATGCTCATCAACTATAATTACTACGTACGTTTGTCGGTACGCAGATAACATTGTCGGCGTCACAAAGCTGCGGGCTCCGGAAATGTTCTCTCAACCACTGCCCTATTTATACGATGCAACTGTACCGGTACGCACTGCGCTGTCATTAGCGACGATCCGACTGAGTGTTGAAGTAAGAATCGGTTCAAATCGGTCCTTTGGAGATGAGCTAGCGAAGACAAACGTATTGGTCCTTCGAGCCGGGAGTGGTAACTGAATAATATACTGAATAATATTCTTATTTTACGTTCCTATTTAACAAATATATTTGATTGTGTATTTATAACGAAAATCAAATGTTTTTCTACTAATTGGAATCAAAATAACGTACGAGATCTTGAAGTAAAATGTTCTCAAGTAGGTCTTCATAGCATGAAGTACCGAACACATTGGTCCTTCGAGTCAGGTGATTTCAGTCGAATCATATAATGTTTTCTGTACAATTTTTATTCTACGTGTAATGACATTATACTTATTTCTAAACAATGTTCGTGTATGTATATTAGTAACACATGTACTAATGTGCTTATCTTTAAATTAATCTTTAACAATTGCATTATCACCAAACCATCTGTTCCATAAACAATTAACATAAAAGCCAGGTTAATACGATTTTTCCTGCGGTTACTCCTATGACATTTCCAATTATATTTGGTCGTCAATATAACTTTTCAGTGTCGTAACACATTTGGTTAAAGCATTTGCGTAAAAATAAACAGCGAGTGTATTCAGGAGCGCCCCAAGATATCCAATTATAAAATATGGCGAGCAAACTGTGCCGCAGGCTGCTGTGATTCAATTGACTGGGTAGAGTTACGTGTTGACAAAGCCATTATTCCTGCTCATGGACACAAACACACCTTTCCTTTCCGACGAAGGGTTAAGCTGATTTGAAATTAGAATCTAACGTATATTTGAAACCATTCAAATTCATATGATTTTCGTATCATATGAATTTCAATGGTTTAATTTTATAATATTAATAAAATTGTTGTAAGGGGTTATCAATAAGATTTTACGCATATTTTTGTCATCTTTTGTAGTCTTTACAAACCACTACCTATGCAACTTTGGTAGCTTTATAAAGATGTTAAAAATAATGTTATTAATGAAATAATATATTCTACATAATAAGTTATTGTGACTAAAATATTTAACGAATGTAATAAAATTGTATTCGTTTTATGGCTCTTAAAAATTCTATATTAAAGACAAATATAAAGAATAATTTGAACATATGTACATTTAGTCCTAATTCTCTCACTGTCGGTCAGTCTCAAAACAATCAAATTCCAAAAAAAAAATACTTGCACAAAGGGTTCTCTAAGTTACATCTTTCCAAGCTACCTAAGCTAGGCGAGCTACGTTAGAGTTTTCAAAGCACCGGCACGACCTCTCAACCATAGTTAACATGCTCGACAGAATACAATGTATGAACTGAGACGCTTTACAACGTGACCAAGGTGCGAGTGACTTCAAACGAGCTTCTAAGCTGCGCTTGGAGTGCGACGCCGTAAAAGGGCCTCCGCCTTACAGCCTTATAACGAGGCATGAATGGTGTTGCCAGGTTGAGCTGAGACTTGGATATGCGCTCTTGACTACTGTCCATGTAAATCTAAAAATAAGATAAGTGCTAATTAACTATGGAGATTCTGACGGAATCTGAACTTAGCTGAGATTTAGACACAAATTCAGTTGACATTACGCTAACCCTATAAAAGTCTCGCTTCTCGGAAGTAATAGTTTTGTAGCATTTGAAGAGATTTGCTTTATTCTTTTTATTTAAACATGGTTTACTTAGTGCAGGGTTGTATAAATAAGTAGGTACTAAAACTAAACTATGTGTGTATAAATAATTTGAGTTTTTTTTTATGAATGCATACGTTAGAGTTTTCTTCGTTTAAGGTACTTAGGTACATTACCAACATGAAAACAGGAAATGTTTTTAAAATTAAAAAAAAAACTAAGTTTATGCTTTGAAAATTTTGCTGTAACACAGAGATAACCCAAACAGACCTTTGGCTGTTGAGTAGCGCGTTTCACTTACTTATGTCTGAATCATTACAAACGCGCTACTGTTCGGAGACTCAGATACATTTCAGCAAATCAGCAATGTTGCAGGCGACGCGGCCTGACTACACTGGCAACACTGATCAGAAGTGCCCCTCGTGTCGCATGTGTAATATAACGCCCATAACGCACATAAGCACATTTTATAAACCTTTGATCTTTTTCAAGCACACATGATATCGATAGTGTTTTATGCTTTGGAGAGCATCTAATACATTTTATGGAGTAATACTTTAGAAGAGTGAAGTAATTTACCTATATAATTATCATATATATTTTCATTGCGATAGTTACGTTCGTGTTAATCTGTGGACGAACTTTAATTGATACGACTTACGCGATTTTAGTTTGTCTTTCTTGTATTTAAAGTGAAAAGTTACTGATAGAACACTACCAGTCGTCAAGCCATAGCCCACCGCGCTGGCCTTGTGCGAATTGGTGGACATCACACACCTCCGAGAACTTTTTTTTTAAAGAACTCCCGGATGTGTAGGTTTCCTCACGATGTTTTCTTTCACCAAAAAGCAGTTATAATTAATTTCTAATACGCACATAATTTTTAGAAAAATCATTTGTATTGGCTGGATTGGAACCTCGAACCGTCCGATCGAAAGGGCAAGTTTCAACCATTAGGCTATCACTGCTCTTCAGCGTGATGTACTGAGTTTGAATAGCTAAAGCATCGCACAGAGCGACACACGTGCACTGTCTCTTATGCACACATCGATCCGCGTAATATGCACAAGACTTTATTCTAGGGACGCCGTCCTCTCCGCTTACAGATTCCGAGAAGGAAGGCCCTCTGTGAAGTAAATCGATAAACCACAAAATATCCACTCGCAAAATGCTGTGGTTTCGATGCAACTCAATAGATGTTATTCATTACGCGTACGTATACTTGATTAAGTGATACGGAAGAGACCTTCGTGCTGACAATTGCGTATTGCTAATGTCGCAAGGTATCGTAACGTGCGATATTTAGTTTACGACGGTACTTAGACACTTATACTCGAAAAAATTTATTTTGCGATTAATGGTTAAGCGCAAACGTTTTTAGACCAACATCGACACGAGGACACGACCGTATCTATCTAAGCGTGTTATCATTACAAAGTACACCGTTCTGGTCCGGTTGAAGCACAGCAAGGTTGCAGTCCGCGTGGTGTAACCCAACCGCGGCGGTCAGCGCGCTACGAGGAAGCGGCACGTTCCCACGGGGCTCCGCCGCGCCGCTTATACTTTGTACGTACCTGCGGACAAACATATAAACATTTAGTTATAGGTTATAGTATAGCTTGCTGGCTATTGCCCGCGTCTTATTAAGTAATATTATAAATGCGAAAGTATCTGCGGATATATCGCACCTTTATTCATAAAAAGAAATATCTTTAAATGATTTGCGATTTTATCACCTAGTTCGTTCGTTTTATGGTATAAACTCGCGAAACACAAATTTTGAGGTATTTCTTTATTTGAGCAAAAATATCCGTCGGATTTCGCTGAAATTCAACATACTCATCGTTTAAATATTTACAAAATAAAGTAACAAAATACAATATACGTTTTACATAATTGGTAAATATTAAAACAATATAATATAATAATAATAGTTATCAGCATTGTAATATAGTGTCTAATTGTAAGTCTTTTAATGATAAATACGAGTATGTGAGTGCCATACATTTAGAACGCCTTAACCGGCATATTCAATTTTTGGCGCCCTTTTCTTTTTTTTTTAAACATCCTATGTAATCAATATTATTGTAACCCAAAAATTGACTAAATAAAGATCTTTCTTTCTTTCTTTCAAATACGTAAATATACTGTGGTAAAATACCTATAGTCATATTTCCGCAAAGCAACAGCAGATATGAGGAATCGCCTAGTCAAGTGGCACACAGAGGCCGAGGTGGAATCACTTCAGGCTTATCTGATAAAATATACTATTTTGCAAGGCTGTGACGAAACACGTTTAAGTGTTTGTATAGCAAAAGTGTTAGGATTTTGTGTCATGTTTTTGCAGAAACGCGTTGATTTCAAGGTATAGATAGAACAAGTATGGTCTGACCGAGGAGTTACCACCGCCACACCTATTTCTAGCGGGAAGCAATCCTTGCGTTTCAGTGAAAGATTGTGGTTACTGGTTAACTTGAGTGCCGGATTAGTCACATAGCAAGAGCAGCAAATGCTACGGGCCCCGTGGCCCAACACCTTCCTGCTATTTATATCTTACTATCTTTACCTACTATCCTAAGATTCCTAAATTAAAAGAAGATATAGAAAGTAGATATAGAATGTGTCATCATTAGATTTTACCAGGTTAACACCAGAAAAGTTTACTAGTAACAATTTTATTTTATTTAATACCCTTACTTAAGGCAAACTATGGGACTCCTGTAAGAATTTGCTACAGGCCAGGCACTGGTTAACTTTTAAGCGAGTCAACCAATTTAGTCCTCGGGAGTAGCAAAGGAGCTGTGATTGACTTCAGATAGACTCGCTACTTTACTACATAGTATAAAACAAAGTCGCTTTCCGATGTCTGTTCCTATGTATGCTTAGATCTTTAAAACTACGCTACGGATTTTAATGCAGTTTTTTTAGTAGATACAGTGATTCAAGAGAAAGGTTTTTATGTATAATACACGCATAGTTATCTTTGTAGTTCATTTAAAAAAAATATATGAAATTTGTAAAGGCCTACGGGGACACTTACAAATTGTCAGTTACAATGTTCTTAAACTAGCACCGAACGAAATGCGACCTCATCTTAGAAGATCCGGCAAGTAAGCCTTTGGTTTGTCTTTGTACCATGATCTAGGTCCTGTGCGCAGTTTGAGCTTATAACTAAACCTTGTAGTGATCTCTGTCTTTTCAGAATAATATGTTTTTCTTCATCAGGCTAATATACTCATAAATAAATTAATTACCTATGATGTTAAGTTAAGTTTTCAATTCTAGGCTTATTTAGATAAAACTTAAATTAATCTTTAACTTAAAACTGATGAATTTTGAATACACTACTACTGGCTTACTTTTCACCATAACTTGTTATATCAACAGCTACATTTCAACTAGCAACAATACTTCCACACAATCGCTTCAATCACAAAGTTTTGCGTAGACATTTCACCACGCATCGCGACCCATCTCAACGTACCCCGCTATAACCACGCCCCGCGTATCCGTCCGCCCAGACTCCCAGACGCACATCAAAGCGGTGTTTAACTACCGTGCAGTTGGCGTTGAAATATGTTACTTCAGATATTAAGTTGGTCGTTATGACATTTTATTGTGCGTTTGTTTGTACTACGGCTGGTAATAAACGAAGTGTATGGGAGTGCATTTATTAAATTAACGGTTGAAACTTCGTATTTGTAAGAATCATAAAAGGTTTATTGTATTTCCCTTTATATTACACCTAATACAAAGATATCCGTTCATTAAACAAACATCAGACGACATAGAGCTATAGCTATAGAGTAGTTAAGTTAAATTGAGTAATTATGTAATTATATTAAAAAACATGCGTGCGTACAAAGTACACATGTCAGAAGTGAAACTTCTTTGGCGAACTAATTTATAAATCTTGTTTATATTTATACAAATCTAAAACTTTAAATTTCCAAGATTAAGAGGAAGGGAAAAAGGCGTGATACGACGTTCGCTCTGTCTCACTTTTTCTCTCAATCTTTCTCACTCGCTTGCTCCCTACTCTCACTCCACGGCTAGTTGCTCATGCTACGTTCGCCCTGTCTTACTCTCTCTCAATCGGTCTCGATCACTCTCTCTCTCTTTTCCGACACTTCCGTTGCATACCGGCGTGACGTTTCATCTGTAAAAATTTTACCCTCATGCGCCTAAAGAAGTTTCACTTCAAAAAGCTGCGTTAGTTATACCTAGTTGTACACAATATTTTCAGATAACATTTAGTTTTTACAATTACAATTTAAGGGGATCGTACCCGGAACCCACTGCATGTCATAAACATGTCATATCAACTATCAATGTCGTTGACCGCTACGTTACGCGGGTCATCAAACATCGTATCTCCATAACATCTACAGCATAGGTATATGAAATCCTCCCTTAGTTGACCTAATAAAGGGAAACCCATCAAATGCGTGTCCACGTCACAGTATACCTACTAGCAGTTAGTTAATTGAACAGTTTTTACTGTCCGCTCCGGCACCGCGCCCCGAGGCGTCGGTGTTTTGACTGTTTTAATTACACACCGATCGTCCTTAATAACGCCGATGGGTAGGAACGAGGGCGATTCGAACAATGGGGCTTAAGTATACTTGTGTATGCAACAATGGGATGAGCTAGAGCTCCTTTTGCAAGTTTTTATTTGGATACTAGATTTTTTATTACATGTTAGGAGATTTCCTTTGACCCCTAATGTATATGACAGCGCATTGTACTAAGGAGTCAAGCTAAGTCTGCATACAACGGCACAACATTTGATTTGATTTGAATTTTTAGATTTATCTAGCCTTTCTGGTCGGAATAGGTAAAAAACAGAAGGCAAATATGCTATTTGTTAACCGACTTCCCAAATAAAATTATCTATTCGTCGTGTACTTTTTTTACATCAATTTGACCGGGAATCGATTCTGGGATCCTCAAACGTCTCAAATAAGCTCCGTGATGGCTACGCCATGCGAGATTTCAACTGTCTCTACAATATCGTTTTAGAATCTTTTCTACCGAATCAGATTACAGAAGAGAAACCACGCGACTGTTTTGTCTATGACAAGGGATCGCATTCGTTGATTATACTGTGACAAAGAGGAACAAACTAAATAGATCACTAGTAGGCCTTTCTGAGTTATTTGCAATGCAACAAATTCATGAAACAATAGCACGCAGTTTGGTTTCGAGAAGAGCGCTGTGTAATTATACCACTGATATTCTTTAATATTGCTTCATAACTGATTTATTTGACTGATGTAAAACCAGATAAAGCATTTACATAAATGCCATAATTTAATTGCTTATAATAACGGAGTACACATTGGTGACGAGTTTAATTCCACGTTTTAGAAGCCCTAATCAAGCGGTATAATGTTTTCAGTGGGAGTCTATCCTTTTACATTATCAACGCTATGCAAATGAACAATTCTACATTATTCATTCCGGCCTTACGGTCGTCTTATTACAGCTCACATTGCGCATTCATTTCGCGTGTGTGCATATTTTTTATTGTAACGTAAATTGTTTGATATACAATGTAATATGCTAAGCCTAGGTTTTGTTGGGTCGGGCAATTAAAAGAAACGGTAAACCAAGTTACTACACAATAGAAATGTATGTAAATATTGTTAATATTGTAAACATGAAAGTTTGTTAGGTCGTGTGTTTGTTACTCCTTCACGCAAAAAAATCCACGAAATTTGGGTAAACTTAGCAAGCACATTGTTTATGTATATTGACGACCCGCGTGGCGGAGCGGTTACCATACCGGTCTGACGCGCAATGGGTCCCGGGTTCGATTCCCGGCCAGACAGCTGAATGATGAGTTAAGATTCCTGTCCTGGGTCTGGGTGTTTGTATATTCGTCTTGTGTGTGTCCGTGGTACCCACGACACAGGAGAAAATCCTACAGTGAAGCTATGAGTGTAGAAACCGTGTTTTTTATGTATATTAATGCTCAGGATACTCATTATCGTGGTAAACGTAATCGAAACGGATGAAGCCAGGGGAATAGTCTAGTATCTCATACTTATATATATTCATTGTATTGTTCATAACCTGGAAAGCTGTTTAGTACACAAAAAATACCTAAGATGTAATGTAGAAGCACATTGGCCAAACCACTAAATCGGTTCGAATTGAAAAGCTGTTTTTTATCTGACTGAAGTAGCAAACGAGCATTGCGTCCACGTGTAGTTTTGCCTGTAGTCTACCTGTGATGCAGACCATCATAGTCCTTCGGAGTAGTAACGCATCTGTGTTTGACTTCAGAATGAACTCATGTTCTGTATGAAGTTGATTACAGATATCCATGGCCGGCAGTGACCACTCACCATCAGGTGGACTGCATGCTCGTTTGCTACTTCAATCTTATAAAAAAAAGTGTAGCGTTAGTAGTTCTACCACCTCGTGAAATATGGAAAACATTCTATATACATAGGTACATCTACGCACATAAAACAAAAAACTTAACCACTTACCTACGTACCCTTAATCCCACGTTAAAATCGACACAAGTATGGAAAAGCAAACCTTCGCCCGAGCTTATTTGACGATAAAACTTTTCGTGCTTCGAAAGTTTTACAACCACCTTCGAGCTCACGAGTTGACTCTAGGCATGGTTCCGATATAGTTCATAGTGGCTTAAACCATTTGTAACATTATATCATATCGTATCGATACACTTGACATAACGGACTTATCAACGTATAAAGCTTAATTACCCAAGGATTTAAAGGTAAAACTAAAACCATTCTCAATCTTATATTCGCTGCGTCTCTTTTCAACGTACAACAGTAGCCGAGATGGTAAAGTATGTTGATCATTCGCCTAAAACCCCCTACACATCATTACTACAATCCGATAACAACATAACCAAAAACCGTTCCATATCGATACGAAAACCAAATACCGCGTAACCGTTTTCCAAACAAAACTGAAAACGTCCATATCTGGCTCCAATTTCGGTGGCCGGAGCCGCCCACGCGCGACGTTGCCGCTCCGTCGCAACGACCCGACCTGAGTGCCCGAGACCCGACCAGCTGTTCGCATCGCTAACCGCGTCGATAGAGAAACCATACGAGAATGACTTGCAGTGTTTGACGAGGAAAGGCGAAAAAAATACCTAAAATTTATTTTTATAATTCTTTCTCAATATCGATCTTATTTTTAATCCCCGACCCAGAATAGGGTGGCAATGAGTTCAAACTGTGTAGTGTCTGCGACACCGTAGCTCTCAAATTTCGATGCGATTTTCTATTACTTATTTGAAAGCGTGTTTAATCGAGTGGATGCGTTATATCGTGTAACTAATGTGATTTTTTACCACTGCAATGATATGTTTCGTATACGAAGTGATTTCATCAGATGGTTCTAACGTGAGATAAATCTTAAAATCATCTATTAACCACGTTAATTTTCCAAAATTTACAGCAAACATATCATGTGTATATTATAGAAATCAGTAATCATCACTTTATAATCTCGTAAATCTTTTCCAAATATCAACAATGCGGTCTTGTGCGAGTGGTTTTGTACTTTGTACGCGCTCGTGTATTTGTAAGCGTGCACAAACGTGTGTGTGTGAGGCATGTGGACTTGAATGAGGGTATAAAAATAATAAAACAAAATTAAAATAAGTCCACGACTCTTAAAAGAAACTTTAAAGCAAATAATATTAGGTTCGTATGGCCTACTGTGGAAAGATAGAGCAGTGATAGCCTAATGGTTGAAACTTGGCCTCTCAATCGGGATGTCCGAGTTTCAAACCCAGGCACGCACCACTGATTTATGTGCGTATTATCACTGCTTTTCGGTGAAGGAAAACATCGTGAGGAAACCTACACACCCGAGAGTTCTTTAAAAAAAAAAAAAGTTTTCGGAGGTGTGTGAAGTCCACCAATTCGCACTTGGCCAGCGCGGTGGACTATGGCCTGAACTTTCTCATTTCTGAGAGAAGACCCGTGCCCAGCAGTGGGACAATAATGGGTTGACGACATGGCCTACTAAATTAATATTTTAGTCTACGTATAATCGCGATAGAAATCGCTTGGTTGACCGTTTAAAAATTGTTCAAATTCTATTTTAAAGAACTATTAACTGCAGTGCATATACCTAATATATAGGTTAGCGCACCACGAATACGACACACAAGGTGCGAGCGATGCAGCATTACTATACGTCATTTACAAGTCGTTTCTTTAGCCGTGCAGGCTACCTGGAACCGTGTGCCGGGTATGTTCGCGCCCGGTTTTTCTACGGACGGAAGGTAGAATTCGATCGGGTGTAACCGATCCGGAGCGATCCCGGCCGAGGCACGCACCGCACTGCTCTGTACACGCATGTGTATTACACGCATTATGACTTATTGTCCTGTTATTAATGAGTTTTCGCGAATAATCTTTGGCGGTGTCATTAAAAATGTTTAATTTTACAATGTGAAAACACGGAAGTGAAAATGGTTTCATTAAAAAACGTTGAATTTGAAGCGAAAACATATAAGAAAAATTCGTGTAAGCATATTTTAATGCAATTTTGAAAGGGATAGTTACAATTTCTTCAAAACTTCCTTCCATTTCAACACAATAAATACTATTTGAGTTTTTTTACCCAACTGCGTTTATCATGCAGTTGGGTAAAACGAGCTAATTTTTTTTTTTTTTTTATTTGACTGAAGTAGCAAACGAGCATGCAGTCCACCTGATGGTAAGTGGTCACTGCCGCCCATGGACATCTGTAATCAACTTCATATAGAACACACAGATCACAGATGCGTTGCTACTCCCGAGGACTATGATGGTCGCCTCATGTAAAAGTTTGCCGGCAACCACACCCTTCTATCGAAACGCAAGAAATGCTTCACGCTAGAAATAGGTGTGTAATTTTACAGTACGTTAATTTTACAAACGAAATATAATATTTTTAATTTCTTTATCTTAAAAATAAACCTGTAAATCCTTTGTATGGAAATCATTTTCGAAAATCCCTCCGACATTACATATATTTTTTAAATTGTCCTACAAATGAACAATCCAAAGGGTACGTTTACCCGTACGTATGATAAATTAAAGTTTTATTCTTTTACGGGTTACGTCACATCGAATGTAATTGATCCATCGGATCCGCGGCAACTCGGTCGCAGCACGCACCGCTCGCAATCTTGCAGCCCTAAATGTTTCAGGGCTGCCAGAAACTCTTACAATATCACTTAGTCAAAAGCAGTAATTTTACAGAAGAAACTGAGAAATTAATTAAATATTTTTATTCTCTTAATTTAATACTGATATGTAAATCCTTTTTATGGGACTCATTATAAATTACCTCTGCCATTACATAATTAATTTCTATTGTTCTACAAACAAACAATGTAAGGGTTACTACGTACGACTTATACCCGTACGTACGTTGAATTAAAGTTTTATTCTTTTACGGGTTACGACACATCGAATGTAATTGATCCGTCGGATCTCCGGCAACTCGGTCGCAGCACGCACCGCTCGCATTCTTGCAGCCCTAAATGTTTCAGGGCTGCCAGAAACTCTCACAATATCACTTAGTCAATAGCAGTAATTTTATATAGAAATACATTTTTTATTACTCACACGTCAGGAGGGTAATTTTACAGAAGAAATTGAGAAATAAATTAAATATTTTTAATTTCTTTATTTAAAAATAATTTGTGATTTCTTTGTATGGGACTCCTTATAAATTACCTCCGACATTTATATTGAATTTCAATTGTTCTAAATAACAAACAATGTAAGAGTTACGTACGTACGATACATTAAAGTTTTATTATTTTACGTATTACGACACAAGGAATGTAATTGACGACAAATGACAAATCTTGTCTTATTAATGTTATAAATGCAAAAGTTTGTGACAATGTATAATATGTGTTTGTAGAACTAGCGGTCGGATTTCGATAAAATTTGGAGTAAACACGTATATAAACTAGCATTATCGAGGAAACTTGACCGAAGCAGGCGAGGCGAGGTTGGAAATTATGAGATTTTTTGGCTCTCAAGGTGGTAGAACCAGTGTAGTTCGACCGGGGAAGTACCACTGCCACTCCTATTTCTAGCGTTTCGATAGAAGGGTGTGGTTGCCGGCACACTTTCACATGAGGCGACCATCGCAGTCCTCGTGAGCAGTAACGCATCTGCGATTGACTTTAGATGGAACCCATGTTCTCTACGTAGTTGTAGTTGTATTACGGATGTCCATAGGCGGCAGTGACCACTTACCAACAGGTGGACTGCATGCTCGTTTGCTACTTCAGTCAGATACAAAAAAATTTTTTTTTGGGTGTGTCCCCAGTAGGCAAACTGTTAGCGGCGTACTGAATTTGCGAAGTATCGGTTTAGTACGCCCTACCATATATGGTGACGTCATCATTATATTTGAAAAATTATAACTATAGTGTAATCACCCATTTACGTCTGGACCGATACCATCCCATTGCAATTAGACTATTAGGTGAAATGAAGATCGACAAGTGTATTGACCTTAGGGCAGTGCACGGTACGTACGCGGATGTAACACGCTTCGTGTCATGCTTTTAAATCGGTGTTACATTGAGAATTACTGTACGAGTAAACTGGTGGTGTGTTTAATGTATCGGGGAGATTGATGTCTTTTAAACTATATTCAATGTGTATTAATAATGAATGTTCCGCGTAGTTGTACATTGAATATACATATGTGCAAGAAAAATATCTGGAAGATTGAGATAATCTGTTTGTGAGTTTAGCATCGCATCAAACCAAACAAAAACTTAGGTAAATTTAAATACTTATTGGCATATTCATGCATACTCTTGGGTCGAAATTTGGCAATTAATTCATTTAAATTAGTTTATTCTATCAAAAGTTATTTCTAATTAAGTTATAAATAGTATTTTGTTGAGCTCGGTTAAAAGTGCAAAGCACGATAAGTTTATGAAATAAATTTGATTGCTGGAGAAAGATATTCTTACACTTGGGGACAAAGTTGATAGTAACGTTGATAATAACAACTTTTTAACATTCTTTTCTAGCAAAACTTTTATAAAATACACTGTAGTTATATTTCAACGCATTAATGCATTGCATTAACGTTTCCGTATTTCATCTTTTAATCATACTTACAATATTATAAGGGCCAAAGTTTATCACTGTGTATGTTTGTTACTTCTTCACGTCTAAACGGCTGGAGCGATTTTCATAAAATTTGGTAGGGAGTTAGCTAACACTCCGAATTAACATATAGACATCTTTTTACTGTGGGAAAATATCTTACTCCCACGGAACAATCGATACATCGATATTTTTTAGCGCGGGTAAAGCTGCGGTATTCAGCTAGTTTATATTTTAACAATCACTTGTTATATTGTTATCGTAACATAATCGCATTTCATTTTCTTACTTTCCCCCCTTAAACCAATTCGAATTTTTTATCCCCAAATTTAATAAACTCGGATAATACTTTCCCATTTCACCATTCACCAACCCTGCAACGGACACATAGTGACTCCCCTAGTGCGATCCACGGGGGATACTTAAGCCCCTGTCTATTTCAAACACGTTTCACCTCATTCGTTTCGCGTCCAACAAAAAACTTATTAGATTTACCATTCCGCTCTCCAGATCGATAAACTGCATGTTGTGATTTGACAGATGCCCGGCACGGAACGACGCCGGGTCACTGTTATGTAGGGTTACCGGTCATCGGTAAAATATTTCAATTAAATTAATTTCAATTTGAAAATTCAGTTATATCCAAAAAAGGCCTTCAATTGAAAATCTGGTGCTCCAACTACACTGCGGTTATTGGTAATTAATATATATTATTTAATCTTCATGTATTTAAAATATAAAAACAAATAGTGTTTTTTAGTTTTGCCCAGACTGGTGTAAAATTAGCTTTTTTGTGTCATAGTACATGTAAAGCAGCGATATATATTACTAGAAAGTAGCAACCCTATTGCGAATTTTTAAAGAATTTAATTGTTTGTATTAATGTCGATTAAATCCTGTAGACAGCGATTTAGATTGCCTTATATCATTTTCGGTTTAACTACTTTCTAAATTTTCATTAGTCCTCTGATTCTTGAATACTGCATCTCAAATACCCAACTTAATAAATTAATAAACTTAAACACAATTTAAAACATAAGTGTCAAAACACTCACGTCCGTATATTATTGTTTCATTACAACGTTATGCATCTTTAATCTCATCCATCAAGTACCTACTCGGAAATCTGAGATCTTTAAAAAGAAAATATGTATGAAGCACCTTGTACGATTTGGATGCTTTTGTGATGTTGATGGATTGCCAACAAACCCGGAGGTCAAGACATGTGTCAGTATCAATTAACATGAGTTTTCTTTATTCACTTTGCCTGTTATAAAAAATATTCAATTCTACCTGCTCTTACTACAGCAAAGTCATTCAATCATACATGAATTCAAAGTACATGCAAAACTAATTGTACCTACGGTTTTAAACCGGTTTCGACCAGGGAGAAAACATCGACATAACAATTTCAAGCGTGAAGCATTTCTTGTCTTTTGTTTTCATTACGAAGCGACCATCATGGTCAACGGGAGTAGCGACGCCTCTGCGATTGACTTCTGATTCAGAATCTTCGTTCTGTACGAAGTTACTGATGTCCTTGTGCGGCAGTGACCACTTAGGTACTATCATGTGAACTATACTCTCCTTTGCTACTTCAATCGTTTGAAAAATTAAAATAACGTAAATTAAATCTATATCTACATTTAATACACCATTTTCAAATTATAAAAAATCTAATTTACTTGATAACCATCTATAATTCTATATGTATGACATAAATTAAACTGAAATTTAAGTGTTTAAATTTTTTAATTATAATCAATATCAATATGCATTACCACGTAGCTACAACATAAAACATAAATATATACGTAAGAAGCTTACCGAGCTCTTCCCAATTATAATAATTTACAATGAATTAAGATTAACATTAGAATACCACACTTAAGATTACCAGAATCTGTTATCGGGTGCGACATGGCGAGAAATGAATTTCATTAGCATTCCGGGCCCATTCCCGATAATGAACTATAAGTGAATTTAATGTTACTGTAAAGAAATCCAATAAATTTGTTAGAACATTACAATAAATTCATTAGCGCCATTTGAAAATATTCGGGTTAATAGTTAACCGCGTCGAGTTTATATACTTCCACATGTCTTAGGAAACCTCATAGAAATAGTGGAGTATTTATGCTCCATCCTTTTCCAGTTATATAGATATCCCAATAGTTATAAATAAAAGTAGATTCAGCCACTGAAAAAGCAAGGGACCATATTTATATTAGTTTTATAAGACACAACTGCATTCTAACAAAACTTAATGAACCTGACATTGTTACATAGCGAAAACACATAATTATTTCGTTTTATCCAAGAGAAAAACGTATGGCATATGATTTTAGACTAGTATAATCGCGGAATTGATACATTTTAATAATTAACGGATACTCACGACGGTGCGGTTTTTGAATTCTTAAAGAATTTAAAAACCGCATATCGTGAGTACCCGTTAATTATTAAAACGTATGGCATCTTTTCGTTGGCTATAAATTACTCGTAGTTTGCCTCAACTATATTAATGATAAACATAAGTGCAAAACATGGAACTTCAATAAAATGAAAAGCGGTCTCAATCTAGGTCACAGTTGCAGACATTGCTAAGTACGTCTAAGTATAAGTCGTGTACGGTATAACCTAGTTTACGTAAATACGTGAGTGAAACATCTCATCTCAATATTGAATAAAATCGAGACACCACAAAAAGGTTAAGCGTCACGCGAGTGATAAATGAAAATAGTCAGCGAGGGGGGCGATCACCCGCGGAGGCTGCACACATGGCCTTATCGACCAGTGGCCGGCGCAAGTGTTGAACGAGAGCGGGTGTAGTAACGTTTTAACAAACGATCATACGATCGTAAATCAAACGATCTACGGTTTTTTAATTATCCATCTATCCATCAGCCCTTTGAGTTCCACTGCTGGACATAGGCCTCCCCGAAATGACGCCACTCCAACCGGTCCTGTGCCTTCTGAATCCAACGGTTTCCCGCTGTCCTCTTCAGGTCGTCGGTCCACTTGGTGCAACAATTACTGGTTTCTTAATAAAAACAATATTCGTGGCTCTGAAAGCAAAGGGGTTTATTTTTATTTTATTTTATTTCTTTATTGCACCTCTATAAAATAAAAGTTACAATAGGGCAAACTTAATGCCTGATAGCATTCTCTGCCAGTCAACCCTGGGTGGCTGGAAAATTTGCGGCAGGTGGAAATTTAAGAAAAAAAAAAACAAAATAAAAAATGCTTTAAATACATACATAAATATATACATACATACAACTATACCCATGGTGTATACTTGTACGTATGTATATAAATATATACATATATACAAACACTATTAAAAGAACCCATGGTGTATACTTATACACCATGGGTTCTTTTAATAGTGTTAAAGGGTAACACTAGCACTACATTGTTATATTATAACCTGAACTTACTATGGGACTTGATCAAATTTATAAGCTTTTACAACATCAAATGAACATTTTATAAAAACCACAGGATTCAGAAATTATTTTGGTGAATCATCATTTGTTATATATTTCTCATATAATACTTCCCACCTTAGCTTTACTACACGTTTAATTAACGACTTTATATCCATTTGTGTCAATCGACACTTGCTATTAGAATAACTGTGGTACCTAGAGTCAATATATTTAACTACAAACTAAACCCGTCCGCTCGCATCTCACATTCGGACCACAGCCAGCGGCTGATACACGCGTCTTCGTCCGTACGTAATAATAGCGGGCGCGCGACACGAGCCGCGCGTGTGAGCGGCCACTGCCGAAATAATTGTCCATTACGCGCCACTCGTGGGGGACCGCGGCCCACTGTTACGCGGATCGGGGGTATGATGATGATAATTAGCGAGGAAATTTAATATGAAACGTTTTAGCAACATGAATGCGCTGAACGGTAACAAAAGCAGAACTATCGGTGTCGGATACTTACCACAACAGCAGAAGTGTTAGCTTACAAAATCCCCATGTCTCTATAGCGCATCTGTAGCGCATTGAATTTTTATCGATTTTTTTAAATTGGATTTAGTGAAGAATCCTTCTTAAAACAGGAAACCAGCAGTACGAATACAAATAAGATCGACGACGCTATTGAAATTAAATTTAGCAATGGGAACAACTTATCGAAATACAGATTCAAATAATTGTGTCTCATCCCTAAATGATATTTAGTCGACTGAAGACTGCGCTTGATTGGCTCGATTAACCCTCAACATTAGGATGGATTTACACGGGTCGACTTTCACTGCGGTTAGTCACGATCAATTTGCCGCAAACATCTCGGCTGCTGAAATTATATCAGTATATATTTCTCGTCGAAAATCGTCTTGTGTGTACCCACCTTTAGGAATTTAGTTAGATGTAGTCGATATGACCGAGGTTTGTAACGATCAATTAGGAAGGTGGGTTGCGCGAGGATTAATTCTAGACCCAATAGCGAGTGAAATTAGAACATGATGCTATCGCTTAAAGTGTTGTTGATGAAATGTTTAATCATAGTTTTACTGATTTGGAACAGACAAAAATAGGGTAAGAAAATTAGGAACATTTTTGACAAAATACAATATACAAGAAAAACAATAACAAAAGACAAATTACAAATACATAAACTTAAAAACAATAGAGAGTCCTTTACGTAACTGATTAAAATACGGATTTCGTGATACTTATCGTATGTGTAACCGCTTTTGCCTGAAATCTATAGTGTGTTCGTTGTGATCCGGACGTTAATAAATTTTTAAGGTTAGACTATAATTCTATTTGAATTTGGTCCTACATATCGTTGCTCTTATATTTAAATAAATGCATATTTTCAAAATTCATCAAAGAAAATGTAAAAACAGTACGTGCGTTCGCGTAATTATTACGTATTTACGACAGATACATACCGAATATTGCATATGAAAACGAACAGATCTTGAACTACTACGTTTTACAAATAACCGACGGCAGTTTCCAGCATGATAACATCAGACGTGGCGGGCGGATAACAGAAATTTGACGGATCCGAAACGAGCACGTCATTTGTCGGTCCGAATTACCGTCAAACTGAACCCCATGCGAAAGATGTTTGAATAATTCAGTGGCCTGCCTTACAAAAAAGGCGCACGTGTAAAAGTTTTACAATTTTTTCTGTATATGCGGGAGTAAATAATCTGTTCACAAAAGACACGTAGGTACCTAAGCTTTGTGATGCCTTATTATTTATAGACGTAAAGGTTGTTTGTTTTTTTTTTTTTGTAATTTCATGCGTGAGATAACACCGATAGGTTACAAAAGCGGGGTAAAGAATAAAGTAAATCTAAAAATTAAATTATGTTCATGTAAGTGATTGCTAACATGTTAAAGTACTTTGTAGCATACCGATAAGGAGAAGGATGAGTTGAGGATTTAATAGGCTATGAATTAACTCACAATGAACCTACAAATATGAAAAACGATGTATTAGGACAGTATTAAACTATTTACAAACTAACCATGTCCTACTTAAAACAAACACCGAAATGCAATAAATAATCAAACTTTGTTAAAAATTTGTTACTTTCAACAATAAACCGCGGGTTGAAATACAAAAACATCTTATTAGGAAGGAGTTGGACAAATTGTATCTAATTTGGACAGGAATACAGTTTTACGAGCTACAATAACCGTTCAATATTGTCTACGTGACGCCCGGCGATACGCGAGGATGGAGAGGACAAGGGAACTGAACCCGTAAAAACAAAAATAACCTCCACACGGCGACACCGGCTCCGTACACAAGTTTCTCGAAACTCACCAAATTAGGTCGAAACTTTAAAATAAGGCCATAAAGATCACATTTGAGACGATCCGTCAGAGTCGAAATGCGAAGCGTACGCCGTTATAAATCCCATGAATTTATCAATAGCCGGCTACCATCTGTCATAACAACAAAACGGAAATAATAAACAACCGAAAACACAGTTTTCCAGTGATATATCAATTCGTTCCAAACATTTATTCGTGAAGTGCGCGCTGCCGACGATGCTACAAAACTTTCAAGTGGCCGACATTTCTCATCGCATCTGAAATATTCGTGTGAGTATTCCGAAAATGACACAAATTAATCATATTTCCCTTCACAAAAATTTTGATCCAAACAAGTCAAAACGGTTAGCCGTGCCTTTACTTTATTCTTACTTGTATGAATATAAACATGTTTTTTATATGCAATTTTTTTTATTATCTCAAGTCCGTCTGTCTATGCGGGGTAACCTTACACTTTCGTAGAATCGCACAATCTTACACTGATCGATCCTTTTGCGTGATTAGAATGCACGCTAAAGATAGAGGCATTGTTTTAACTGGAAATTATATTTTGTATACATTAAAGTAGAGAAAATTAACAATAGTGGTAAGAAGATCTTACGAATAATCGACCAAAACGGCAAAGTAATTGCTCATTTTGACAAAACGAAAGCACTTAACGAACGAAGCGGCACGTAATTAATTCGACAAATTTGGATATTTCGACAAAAAATCCGATACGAAATGAAGTTTATCATTTAAACTATTTTAATGGTACCGCGCACTGCGACAATGATTTAATTAATGTATCGGCCGTTAAAGGGCGCCGATACTCAGCGATGTTTCATTTCCGAGACGTTAATTTTTATTATGACCGTTTTATTGCGCAATTATCATGCATAACGTTTAAAGAAAAACAAATATTTTCTTCCGAAACAGTCTCCCGAGTTTGTTATGACTTAATTTACGCGTATTATGTAATTGTTCGCGTCGGCCGTGATTGCTTAACACCGCATCACAGAATGTTGGTGGAAGCTATAAAAAGTTTCGATGCTGTAATGCCAACTTTAGCCGACTCCCTCTTCGACTTAGGGGAGCAAGTTTGGAAACCTTGTTGCCATGCTACTTGGATAGGGCAATTATTTATTCAACTTTGTTTTATTTCTTTTGGCGGACCGGTAAAAGTTTAACTACGGTAGTCGTTTGCTGGAGTTTATTTCATCGATGCAATCATCGTGTAGCTTTGTCTTTGTTTATCCAGGTAATTACTTCATCTTCTTAACTTTTACTTTTCTTTAATTGACCTTACTCCTAGGATTTATTTACTTCATAACGTTTTATCCCTTTTATCGTACATACGTTTTCATCTACAACTATTTAATTGAAAGAAATAATTAAAGGTATATTTTCACATCGAGAAAGACGCGATATCAAAGCTATTGACTGCTTTCTTATCATATTTGCGTGTATAAAACATGAGTTTGCTTTCAACCGCCTACGTTAAGACCTAAAGAATAAATGATGCAGCATTGCATTCATCAATCATTTAAATGTATGTAAAAATCATTATAGTTTTATTTTACAATTTGCTATTATTTGTTTTCATTTCCATTTTTATTCTTGTTTGTTTTTCCTTTTATTGTGTCTTTTATTATTTGCTATTCTTTTTGTCACATTCCTGTAGTTGTACATATAAACCTTACACCAGCATCGTGATGACTTAGAGAAATCGAAATATGTAGTACGTTAGGTTTCCAGTCAAATCATATCCTACGAGAAATCATGTTATTTTTACAAAGAACAGAAAACTTAGAAGATGACAACACAAACGAATATCTAAGCACAATCGGGTCAAAAAAACATTCCACCCTAAACCACAAATTACATCATAGCTTTCTCATAGCTAAAGTACAGGCACACGTCCATCCCGCATAAAACAAGACGTCGATTGCGGCAATGAGTGACGAACATTCGAGATAGACAGTACAATCAAAGTTTAATCATAGCGGAAGAACTCGCATCTGCCACACGATCCGACGCAGCTAATTGGGCGGAAAGCTATTACGGATCCACTAGACGCGTATGCTCAAAGGGTTGCAAAGTCCGCTGCGTCTGTCATTCCTGTTTATGGGGTACGTACGCGCTATGGTGTGGTCATTGGAAGTATCTTATATATTATTATTGCTATCAACCCGCTGCTAAACGTATAATTTAACATTTGATTAATAAATACTATACAGGATTACTCAGGATTACTTATGAATACACCAATTCGGTAAAATACGAGTCGATTGTTTTTACACAACACTAGCCGTACCCTGCGCGCATTCCTACGCCATCACAAAAAAAATACACCAGAAACCTTCGCGAGCTCATGAATAACAACTTTGCTAAACATCATCACATGATCAAATGAATAGTTTACGACACTATAGAGGACATACAGACAAACATTCATTTTTATAAAGAAGAAAGAGGATTAAAGATATTTGTTACAGCAAAAATTTTCTAGCAAGAAGCTGCCTTTAACATTTAAAAGGGATCCATCCTTGTCAATTTAGTTTGAATGAATAATCAAATAAGTACAAATCTATTTGATATTTATCCTTACGTGCAAGGTGTACAATCCAAAGCTGAATGTGGTAAGAGCGACTAAGAGACGAAATCCATGAGATACGTCTTACTGTTTAACCTCATTACTTTCTGCGGTTACCAAAGCGTATTTTAGACGTAGTGGCTATGACAAGCAGTAGTCTTCAAAGGACTTACGCGAGAATTTGGGCCGAAGTACGGAAATTAGGTACCGGATAGCCGAATATATGTAGGTCCTAATGGCGAGACTTCACAGAGGCTTAGTGTCGACTGCATACATCTACTTATCAAGTAAAATGTATTGCCATTATTATATTTCTAAATATCTAAGTTGAATATTTTGTTTAGTACCCGACAGGTGAAGCCAGTGAGTCACTGCATTCAAGTCTGAAGGGTATACCATGACAAGGGTCGTCGACATAGGTGAAAAAAAAAACAATAAAAAATACAGACGGCTAATGCCTAAACAAGTTTTTGATGTGTGGTACGTTAAGTGAAATTCGTCACAAGTTTTTAGATTGTTTGAAAATAAACTTTAATTACAGCACTTTCTCTATGTATTCCTGGAACGCTATGACATGGAGCTCTCCATAAAACAGCAAAACTTCGTTCCTTCAAGCCGTCAATGGTGTCGACTCTTCTTGAGTGGCAAATGTCCCGAGTTGGATGACTACTTTCTACCTGGTAGCCCCTTTACTTTATTATCCACTTTAAGTTTATTTAAAAGGATGCATTATGAAACAAGACATAACATAGTGTAATTGCAACAGCTTGCAATATAACAAATAGTAATTTTACAAAGACATCTTCGACATTTATTATTAATAACATAAAGTATGACTGTGTGACCTTTACATTCTTTACTGCAATAAGTTATTATCAAAGGAATTAATAAATAATAATGATTATTTCTGTGTCGATCTGAGTAATCCTTCTTTATTACATTTATTTTTAAATTTCTCTGAGTGACAAAGAGAAATTCACTTTTTAACCGACTTCAAAAAGGAGGTGGTTCTCAATTTGGCCGGTATATATTTTTTATTGTCACTCATAGTTAAAATTCTGCTAGTAGACGGTGCAACGAATACACACAAAGACACAAACACCCATACCCAGGACAGAAATTTAGATTCACAGTAAGGACGAACCCTGAACCTTCAGCACACCAAACCGACCGAGCTGTGGAGGCCTCAGCGCAATGCGGGTCATTAAAATCTAATTCTACAAGATAATTCGGATTATCACAAATAATTACGTGAATTAATAAATAATGAAGGGGCAAGGTCCGTTCGTCTCTTTAAATCACCAACGCCGCTTCATACCTCCGCGGTACGTCCGGAATGATAAGTACCACGTGAAAGGGTTTAGGGTCTTTTTAAAATTTACGTTATTTAATAATACAACCGTCCTTACAAATTAGATGAACGTCGTTAAGGCCGTGTTAAATAAATTATGTAAATTTAATTTCTCCACATCGGTCATCCTTTTTCATTTCAAACAGCCACTAATGATATATGAATGTGAATTAGGAATATACAAACATTTTATTTATTTAGGAAATACAATACTACACTTTCTCCATATCATCATTAAGAAACAAGAAGAATAGTGAATTTAATTTGGATATACAGTTTGACTGTCCACCAATTCGCACTTGGCCAGCGCGGTGGACTATGGCCTATAACTCTCTCATTCCGAGAGAAGACCCGTGCCCAGCAGTGGGACAGTAATGGGTTGACAACATAAAGTTTGAAATTTTAGTGAGATAGTGTAGATATAACTTTAAGTCCTCTACATAGATTATAAACACCATAAAAATGAAAACGCTTGAAATCCCACAATATTATACCAAACCGAATATGGGCAACAGGCACACTGAGTTCATAGTATAGACCGTCTCAATCGAGAAAACACTAATCGTCGGTCGTTCTACGAAAACGAAAACGAAACAGAACAGAAAAAAAAAATAGCTAAAACGGGGAACAAACGGTCGGAGAGAGACCGCGGCTCGCACGTCCGCGGCACGCCGGGAATGTTAAGTTGGCCCGTCAAAGGGTTTAGAGGGCCTTTTAAAATTGAAACGACAAACACACCGGTGGACCCGACGTGGTAATTGAAAGGTTTCCAAGTGCAAACACGGCGCGGTGAAAGCGTCGGACGCGTTGTTCCCAGCTCATTGTGATCGCGCGAGATAAGGGACTTAGGACGACCCCCCGCGTACGATTTGCCTAGTCATTTCGCAATGTTTACTGTTTTATTGGAATAGGAACTAACCACTTATCTTACATGGTGTACGAAGTATACGAAGATACTTATAGCCCCAAATGAAGATCCCATGTGTTTTAGACACACAAATGTGCAGACGCAAAAAAATAATCATAATGAAATGATTCTTCTGTCAATGATGTCAGTTTAAATTCTAACCAGGGAAAATAACCAGGTTTAAATTCTAACCAAACTATAAATGTCCAAAGTATATATCGGTACGTCACGGTAAACCAGAACTGCCTGTGCCTGCATCACATGCATCTAACTTGACAATAACTGAATTACTATTAAAAGAAACAATTACGAGAAAAGATCTACAGCTAACTATAGAGTTCATCTCACTGCAACAAGTTCTGTCTGGCTTATGACATATCAATTGCTACATACAATAGTTATTTCGCTTATTTCTCTCCACAAATCTTACGTCAGATGCCATCAACCCATCAATATTCTATTAAACGATAACAAAAACTCGCGTTAATTTAGACGACACATTTTACCGTAGAAAGTAATCTTATCCATTTGTACACAATACATAAAAACCACGAACTTGTACGCCCACATGACAACCAAGAATTAAGCGTAGTGATTGTCAACTGGAGTCGCTAACTCGAGTCAACTCGCGTTAAGCTTAAGTCGAGTTAACTCGATTTTTTTTTGTTTTTATCTGACTGAAGTAGCAAACGAGCATGCAGTCCACCTGTAAAGTGGCCACTGCCGCCCATGGACGTCCGTAATAAACTACATTAAGAACATGGGTTCCATCTGAAGTCAATCACAGATGCGTTGCTACTCCCGAGGACTATGATGGTCGCCTCATGTGAAAGTGTGCCGGCAACCACACCCTTCTATCTAATCGCAAGAACCGCTTCACGCTGTTCGAATTGAACTCACTGTAACTCGAAGACCAAAAAAAATGTCAAATCTATACTGATTCAAGTAAATCTATACTGATACAAGTTTGACGACCGAACAAAAAACTAACTCGGGTTACGTGCATTTTAACTCGAGTTGTGTTTATCCCGAGTTGGCACATCACTAATTAAGCGAGACAAGTTCACTCTTCGGTACATAGATTAAGATCGGGGACGCGGGAGAAAAAAAAAGGAAAATGTGTTTTGAGCGTGTGTCAGACGTTGATTACGAGTGGAACGCGCTCGGTGCCCTTGTGCTGGATTGAAGATAAATTACCCTCTCGGTCACCAATTCTGCTGTGTCATAGATACACTAGATACTTTGATAGTAAAGAACTAAAATGTATGAGAGTTTGCTTAAAAGATAACTTTTAACGAAACCAATAATTATAAATGGTATGAATGGTACAAGCTCCCAGCTTTGTTGTGTCCCACTGCTGGGCAAACGAGAAGTATGGACTATCCAATATGGTGCTCGAATGCGGGTTTGTGTAGTATTATTAGGAGTTATTGTCATAAAAAATGTTTGCATATCTGTATAAATATTTTAGTTCAAAATAGATGCTTTCTACGTGCTAAAACCGACTTTTACATACCATGTGTGCCGCTAAGTGACTTAGATAACAAAGGTACAGGGACACCAGATAATCACAGATTTACCTATACCGGATTAGAGTCAGTGAGTGCTTATTAGAGATACTTCTAAAATATACATATTTTTTGAAATTTAGTTAACAGCTGGCAATGTGCATTAAATCATAGAAATGCAATAAAATGATGCTTTATTTTTTACATGCCAACATAACAGTGGCACTTACAAAATTTCTGTTACACTATTTTTACACAACCAGAACTTACATATTGGAATAATTAAGTTAAAATATAATTTATTAATTTATTTAGGTTTAAATATATTATTAAAAATTCATATATCATAAACAATATTAAACATATATAATCTGTTTAATTTTAATTTAATTTAATTTTAATTTTATTCCAGATGTTTCTTTTCTTTATTACTATTGTTATTATCATTTGACTTACTTGTTACTCGCTCCTTTTTGCAAGCAATCTTCCCCTATAAATGTAGTTGCACTCAGCTTTTCCGTATTGTATAATTGTGTTATTTTCATATTATAATTAGTGTAAACTATGTAGGTGATTAAAAATAAATAAATAAATAGAATATAACCCGAATTGAGACGACTTACCTCAGAATAGCTACAACACCTTTCACGAATCGCAATCGCATGCATTTTTTTAATATGAACTATTGTTAATGATTTTTTACTAATGTGCAATGTGAAAGTAAATGTACATTCGCCGAAATATCACACAATCCAATCCACAATACAAATACTGGAAACCCCTCTCGTGCAGTCCTTTGTCCAAATAATGAACCTAATAACAATTACTCATAAACGTCATTCGATTCAGTACCTAGAACATTATTAGTAAACAGTGATGCGACACGATAACGTCGATAAATACATTAATTGTCGCACACAATACGTCAGGCATTAAATATATATCACAAAGTACTCAGTGTACACAATCTTTTATCAATCATTCTCTAAGAATTTTTTATCTCACTCTTCACCGACGCTCGACTTCGATTCTCGTTGAAAGCTTTCGCTTAAAACAACGGATTGATTGATCGAGGGTGCCTTTGAGTATGTAAACTAATCGATTAAACGTGCATTTGCGCCGCTAATTGGACAGTTGGAGCGATCTGACGGATCGGATGTCAATGTCGCACGATAACATATATCGATATTGTTTCGTACATCTCTAATCGCTTTCACCGAAAACTCATTATACGGGCACGCGTCACGTAGGGTCCATAACCGGTTTTATTGGGTTTCGCGTCCCGTCCCCGTCCCGCCTTGAACCGACGGGACTTGGTAGACGCCCACGGAGAGCAGCCATAGCACATGCTATGCAGTTTCGAGTTGCAGCTGTAGTCTTCAAATTGAATAAATAAGTTGAGCTTAGCTGCAGCCTGCAGCCTCACGCGCGCAGACTGCGCGGTTTTGTTACGTTTATTTAATGTAATAAGAGAGATGTTGATGCGGGGAAAGCTTTTGGGGTAGACTGATAAAACCCATTTGAATTTTGAGAGTGCTAATTTCTGTTAAGCTTTATACGAACTTTTTACTCGACTGCGCCAGGAGACTGGGGTATTTCGAGCATACACAATGTATGTCCAATTCTTTGGTACGCTTTACAGGCCTAACGGCTTGACGAGTATTTCCTTAACGTATGAGGTGTCAATGAAACATATACTTTTTCTCTTTCAGTTAATAATTTTTAAGCAATCGTTTTGATTTTATGACAATAAATTAGTGATAATCAGTTTATGCTCATCATTATTCAGTATTTTTAATATAAAATATTGCTTATTTATCATTCATCTTTTGGCTTTTCCATTAGTCAATTATAATTTTACTGTTAAACTTATCAACATTATAAAATCAATAACCGATTTACCGTTGTAAACAGTAGCGAGGTTAGTAGCAGATGTCATTCGTCTATAAGTTTTCGGTATGCGTTGGCACAGTTAAAATTCCATCGAAAATAAACCGTGCGCCCGAACCAGTCGCTCGGGCCGCGTGGACAAACTTTACGCGGCAAACAATAAATCAGCGCCCGCGAACAAAAAGCTAATTGTGTAATTATTCAAATTAAATGTGAAAGATTTATTGTTAAGTGATTTAAGGCCCGATACACAGACTGGGGCGGCGCAGGACAGTAGATAAGCGATTGGGAAAGTGCATGCATTTTATTTCAACACAGTGAAGGATACTTAAATGCAAAGCAAGAGTAGAAGGCCACTCATTTACATACAAGAAAGACCAACAAGCAAAAGTACTTACAGCATATACTTTATGGAAAAGTCAGCGTTTTTTTAAACAAAACAACGTGGCTTATTGTAAAACTAAAGTCAAAAAACGGTGTACATATCACATGAATATCTAAAATTAATAATAAAAAAAAACAAACGCTTTCTACACTCATAGCCCCACACTAAGATTTTCTTCTGTGTCGTGGGTGCCATGGACACACAAACACGAATACACAAACACCCAGACCCAGAACAAGATATATATATATATATATATATATATATATATATATATATATATATATATATATATATATATATGTATGACTCACCTTGTTTTACATAAATATTAAACGTGCTCGGAATAAATAAGCTACATGTTTTTTTTTTCTTTTTTTCTCTCTAATATAATACTTCAGACAGGCGTACAGACAGCCGTGCGACTAGCCGAATCATGGGGAAAACTGAAAATCAGCGTCGTGGAATGGGTTACCAGTCCACGGCTAATTTTGCTGAGCTTTTTCCCTTTTCATGGTTGTTGCAGCACATATTGCTCGTAATTTACTGTTGATGTTTTTCTTTATATTATTATTTCCTTTTTTTCTTTTAAGTGTTTTTTTTCTTTTTTTTTTTGCTTTGTAATTGTATTGTACTTACTCTATTTAATTTTATTCTATTTAATGCCTACTGTATTTCGTGTGTGCTGCAATTTTACCTGAATAAAATGTTTCTTTCTTTCTTTCTTTCATTCAGATACCTGTCTAGCCGGGGATCGAACCCGGGACTCACTGCGTGGCAGACCGGTGTGGTAACGGATGCGCCACGGGGGTCGTCAAATATGTCAAAAAGGTCGTCAATAATGACTTCATTGGTTTTCGTCGTCCTTGATATCTTATATGAGTGATTGGAGTCAACAATCTCTAAAATTTTAGTCTGCTTTCTTAGGTTCTTTGAAAAACATTCTAATCAAACTTTCACATTTCGGGGAATACATATGCTAGCATGATAAAGATCACATTTCTTCATGTCAACGAAATTTGATACAAATTTTAATCGCCTAGACATCTAAAAATATCAACGATATCATTTAAGACTTCATTAGAATATTGGTCATAACTACTAAGCTATGATCAAATCTTTAAGTTGTGAAAGGAATTTTATACCCGAGTGTCATGTTCGTTATAAAACCTTTTTTAAATTCACGCGACACAAAATCTCTTTTCAAAGTTGTCGAAATGTCGACCGTCCTCTGTCGTTTTAGTATGCAATCTCTAAACTTCTCAATAAATGCGCGCTCAGACACAAATTCGTAGAGAGGCTCTCTAGAGACGGACCAGTTGAGATTGCCCTTCGTGTATGTAATTGATACGGGCTCTTATCGAGATTCTGATCCCGTACGGTAACATCTACCTACGTGTAACTTAGGGCATGTAACGGGATCTAGCCAGAATTGGGCTATTAGGATAAATTAATTAGCGACCGGCGGCGATATGATGCCATACGGCATACTAATGCCGGTATGCTAGTTATGATGTCGGCTTGAATTTTGATGGGCCATTCGTGTTGCGATGTGGTGCCCTTTGTTACTTAATGGAATTAGCATAATTACGAACAGACAATGATTATGATTTAAGCTGTATTTTAATGCGCTTTGCTTGTATTTAAAATGTTAAAAGCAGAAAACGAGACGTTGAACGCCGAATACAAGTGTAATTAAATCTACTGCGGTGTAGCCGTAATGTACAACTTGACGTAGGAAGCAGATTAAGTGGGTATCAAGCTATAATACACCATTCAAATCGGCTCAATGAGAATCGGTTGTACGTAGAAACGACTTAGTTACGCACGTACTTTCTAAAATGTTACTCAAAAAGTACCAGTGTGAAAGATTGATAGAGAGCACGTCTCTATCGTTACTGCAGAAAAAAACATGTAACTGAAAGAATTGAAAAAGCTAGCTTTGATCATCCCAATTAACGAACATCACGCGGGTAGCATAGAGCGAGGAGTTACGCGCTCACGTACGCACGCACCGGCTCGGCTAGCGCAGCGTGCTCGAAAGCAAAAGTACCAGGCTCTCATAGAGCGGCGGAGGCGTGCGTGTCGAGTATAGACGGCGCGGAGGCGGATCGATACGGCCGCATTGTTACCGCACCGCCCCGCGCCCGCCGCCCGCGCCCAAACTCGCCCGTTTCGTCCGCGGCACGACCAAACAATTTCTGTTGCACCAGTGCAACGGCCAGCTAAGAAGCGTAATTGGAACCGAACCATTGTGATTTGCGAAGGGTCCAAAGGTCGGATCCGTTATCTGTTGCACGTGTCTCATTTGCTCCCCAATATCAGTGACAGTAATTGTATTGTTTACACATACTAATAATCTATAGTCGAATGTCTTGAATGTTTGCAGCTTGCGTGTATGTGTCAAAGTCACTGCAAGTTTGTTTAAAATAAACAGGTTTTAAAGCGATTCATCAACATATCACACCGACAAAAAAGCATCAAGCATTGAATGGCATTTAAGCCAATAAAACTACCCACTAATGGTACTCTATCAGCTCTCATCAAGTCCATGTAATTGAAAATTTACATACAAATTAGCCCGTTTAATTAATATCAAGTATTATTACTCTCACCCTAAAATTAACTTTTTACGCATTTTTTATACGGGTATCATATTTCGCAGCGCGTTAAAACAAAACTGTTTTGAATGTAAAATGTAATTAACGAAATTGATAAACATAAAAAGGCAATAACGGGGTACGTGTATCGGGATATGTGAGCAGGTGACGTCACGGTCATTCGAGAAGAATGGGCAGGTATTTAGCAAGTGTTATGAAAACAAACGAAGAGGATATTTATATAAAGATATCGCATCTGTCCTGGAACGAGGGGCCGGTATTAAAACAGTGCGACGCGGCACCATTGTTCGAGACCGTCTTGGCCTTAACAAAGGAGAATGCTTGTAAACGAGGAAGCAATTCTAGCAACACGCCCGCTACGGTCATTGCGATCGGATCGAACGTTCGTAACACTCCCGCTATGGTGGTGCGATCGTTCGATCGGCACATTCGTCGAATTATCGCCGCGTGGGCAGTTGTCCTCCGACGGGATATCTTATCTCGTTCGCGCTCAATTGGCCGCGAAGCTGTGAAACATAGATTATGTCACAACCATAGATACGGACCGGCGGTGATAAAAAAATGACCCGAGAGCTATTAAATTGTGATCGTAAGGTGATAATTGCACCAAGAGTGGGAATATTCAATAACTAATCCTCTATCATACATTTGTTCCTCTTATTATTTTCAATATGTGAACAATACGCGAACAAAATCACTTAAGACATAAAAAAATGAATCA
The DNA here is from genome assembly GCA_949699795.1 of Spicauda simplicius. Lineage (NCBI taxonomy): Eukaryota > Metazoa > Arthropoda > Insecta > Lepidoptera > Hesperiidae > Spicauda > Spicauda simplicius. The sequence goes on from OX453057.1 coordinate 20,529,689, forward strand.
AACAATCAATCACTCATCATCAATCATCAGTCGGTCAATCTTCAACAATTTGTATTTTGACAACTTATGATTGTAATGTCAGTAAGTTTTCAACAATTGTTCGTTGATACATAAGTAGTAAGGTTGCAGAGTGTGAAATAAACTATATTAACGAAGTTGGTCTCAAAACTTCAAACATTTCAACATTAGACGCTTCTGTAACTAAGTTGGCAAAAAATATGAGTTTCAAAATTGGAATAACCAGAAATATATTTCCAGTCAACACCACTCGAACATAAAACGCTCGCTTTCTTCAGAAATAAGAGAACAATAAATAACCGTCCAACAACCAATCAAGCTCTACCACCACCCTCATCGACAAACAAAGTGAAATAGGTCCTAATGCTGTAACATTTGGACACAAATTGCCTTGTGGCTCTAAGCGGAGCTCTCCATGGACGCAAAAGAAAGTTCACGCTACTGATTAACAATAGCGTTTAGCCCTTGTCCCCTGCGTTTTGTTAACTGTTATAGAAATTGATCCGGCTTCGGAGGTCACACTAGCCAACTAGTATTATTCACTGAACTATATTTACGCTTGGGTTCAAGTAAGATAAGTGTCAATATAAAACATTTACACATTACTCCTGTAAAAAACATAACTTTATATTTTTTCATATCAATAACTTAAGCTTTATTGTATATCAATGTATTGCAAAGCAGGTTTGAAAGACAAAATAAGGTGTGGCAGCACTGCCTACCGACTTGGGTCACAAAGGGTCCCTTTCAAATGTTTAAACCTAACATTTAAATCCTAAAAACAACAACAATAATGAGAATCGCATTTATGTAAGTATACATAATATAAAAGCAATAACATCAAAATACGTCGCAAAAAACAATAAACTTTGGAACAACATCAATAATAAAAATTGCATACAATTTTAACAAGCAACACGGAGAGAGAATTTTTGCTAATTAAAAGGTCTACAGACGATGCTTGTTACAATTCGGTAGGCAAGTCTCTGACGTTTGACGATATTTGTGAACTGTATGCACAGACAGGAACACCAGAATAAATATTAATTCATCATGAATATGCATGCCTAGTAAGATGAAAGAGTGGTGAGAATTGCACTGCCAGAATTAAGAAGTGTGAGAAATCAGATATTACACTAAGTAATACAGCGGACATGACATACGAAGTCATCATTATGTAAATAGGCTAAGACAAAACAGTTGAAGCCTTCTTTTCTTTGTCAACATATTTTTTGTACAATGGATCACCAATAGATCATCTACAAGATTGGTCTGAGGTATTTTTTGTAAAAAAATGTATAAAAAAAGTTATAGAGCAAAAAAGAAAATATAAAAACTTTCTAACTTTTTTGTTTATAACTTCTTTAATTATTAACTTAGGGCAAAAGTTACATACGCATATTTGTAGGCAAAACAATTTGCTACAAATTATGACGTAACAGATTTTTTGTAAGGTGCATAGTTTCCGAGATATCGCGAATAAAAGTGTTTACCATAACCTCTTTCCTTTGGGAAGTCGGTTAAAAATGGCGGCCGGAGGACAAGAGTGGCGACCCCACAAGCTTGAGGTCAAGCTTTCATTGACCCCCACACATGTCAGAAAAATAAAATTGCGTCCTCTAAAAATGCAAAGCTCAAGTAACATTTCAATGGACTAAAGACAAAACAGTTGAAACCTTTTCTTTATCAACAGTTTTTTTATTCGATGGCACTGCTATGAATTTTAGTTTTATCAATAGAATTATTTTTACTATGGTTAAATTTAGAACTACCGAGATGCTACACTCGTGTAAATGTATAAATTTGTTTAAAGTGATTATCATCAAAAATATTGCATTGCCTATGGTTACGTAGCTATAAGCGTTAACTTATACTTAGGACGTTCTCGAGTGCAGGGTTCATTGGTAGGTCAATGGTTCCAATTTATATAATGGTAAAGTCAAAACTTACATTAGGTTTACAGCCACACCTCGCTAATAAACCGAAACCGAGAGTCATTAAACCTCGACCCTTCGGGAGACGCGCAGTAAATTTACACTGCAATTGCCTATAAAGGTACTTACATTATACGAATCGCATATACATAGTAACCAGGTTTTCCAAGTTACGCAGGACACAGTATCACATAAGAAAACGTCCTATTTTTTATGTCGTCGACCCATTATTGTCCCACAGCTGTGCAAGCATCTTCTCTCAGAATTAGAGAGTTTTAGGCCATAGTCCCCCGCGCTAGCCAAGTGCGAATTGGTGGATGTTTTTTATACAGAGGGTTAAATCGTCTAATGTCTAAACATGCAAGATGTGGAACTTCCTCTTACATAGACATAAGACTGTCGAAAAGAGACCAAAAAGAGGTCAAAGACAATGTATGTATGGCTTCCATTAAATCACACAACTTAACTTCATATACGCAGGAAATTTAAGAGTAGAATCAAGTCATAATTTTAATAATAAGTTAAAATTTTGACTGAAGATTTATGATTAACGGCAAGTACTGCTATTTATCAGACATACTTAATAAATAACAAATAATTTATCGCTCACTGCACACCTTTGACCGCTGCCTAATCACAAAATCCAGGATGAATTCTGACATAGTCCGTGGTTCTGACATAGTTTGAAATAATATACGTACCTACTATATCTGATACGATACACTAAATACAGCTGTTCTAACAACACCAAGAATCAGATATCACAAAATCAAGTTATCAAAAGTAAAAATAACCAATATTTAGATCATATTCGCATGTCAGCAAAAAACCTACATCGATATGAAAACTACAATCGAAAGAAAACAGGAACAGACAATATCTGCTTATGAATCACTGATTTACATTTTGTGTGATCCAGGATTTACATTTTGTGTGAGTGAGATTGACCAGCTTGGCTTGGATTTCAAATATTAAAAAAATGGATATAAAAGAATTGACGCCGCTTATGGATTATATATGGATGGATGGATTATATAGTTGCATTTGGATAATTAGGGATTTTGAGCTCCAAAAGGCCCTCCCTTAGATTCGCCAGCATAGTATGTACCTGGTTACCCTTACACGCCCACATACACGCAGTGTAACGGTACAATTGCCGCCTCCGATATTCATATATTCCATTACGACTTCGCTCGTAAATAAATAGTTGCAATCATACGAGTTATTTGCAAACGATACGCGTTAGGATAACGTATGTAATTACGCTTGAACCGGTGCCGTTATGGGATACTAATTATATTGTTATTATGATTGCAATTACGAGTTTCCGTCTTAAATTAATACGCAAATTATAAGCAAAGAAAAATTATAAATAGAATATATTTTTAGTATAAACAAATTCAACAGGCGTATGAAAATACAGAAAATCACGTTTCATTCATTTATTAAAATAACAATCAAATTAGTCGTGGCTATGAAAGAGCTTTTTTAAATAGAGAATGAGCTGATCGCCTAAGCCTGATCAAGAAAGCTATATAACAGCACGAAACCGCATCATAATTGGCATGCTTATATACATCCTTATATGCTTTAGGATTTGCGACAGAAAGACGCATCAAGTTTAAAAATAAACAAAAAATTGGTCTCGTAGTAATAAGGCTATTAGTAATAACTAACTGTAAGATTTTTTAAATGATAAAGTCAAATTCGGAGGGAGCTCTGAAAAGGTGTGTATTAGTCATTAATAACCTACAATAGAGGGAATAATAATAGCAAGAGTATAGTTGACACACTTAGCATTCGAAATAATAATATATAGGCACCTAATGCATATAATGTATAAAAGTAACAATTTAAAAATGAATCTATGGGGTCTTAACTAGCCCATTCGAGATACGAGTGCCACTATCGAAAATCGACCCATAAACAATTCACAGTCGAGGTGATAACGTTGGGTTCGGTGGCTGACCCGAGAACCTTGTGTTGATTACATCCAACTTATGTGGCCTTGATAAATTTATGTCGTCCTGCTGAGTAATATGTGGGATTCACCTGACAATAGATCGTCTGATAAATGAAAAAATAATTAACAAACGAAAAAAAACACAAATGAAAACTCCTATTCAAGTTTATAATTAAATAAATTATTATTATCCTAAAGAAAAAACCCGACTGCTTAAAAATAAGGATTCCTTATTATTGGTACTTATAACACATTTAAAATATAAGTTAAAAGCAAGCATACATTCATTCATTTTTCACGTTATGTCCATCAGAAATAAAAAAATACATTTAAATGATCTCACAAGCACATAAGTTTTACTTTAATAAATGCGTTTCTACTTAGACCTTGGGAATAATTAAATATATTCTCAACTTTTCAGTAAAATAATATTTATGAATCCTCGACCGCAGCTACTGTATTTATACGATCATTAAGAAAAACTCGTCTACTTCAATACCAAAAATATTAATTATAATATACCACCACCACGGAACCACGATAAAGTACTATCAAAAATTGGTCAAAACGTCCGCTCAAAGTTCGTTAAACAACGTGCGTTATGAAACAAGCCCACGGTTCACTTGTGCCGCTGATAACCCTTCAAACGCCGTTACTGTTCATTTGTTTGATTAATAATAACGTTCCGATTAATTTTAATGTTGACGATGTATTCAATATTAAAAGTTATCGCATGAAATTAAAAATGAAATGTAATGTTTATTATTATTTCTACAAAATAATGACGATGTATTGCACGCAGTCGTCACTAATAATTGTAATTATACTACCACTTATTTATGCATCTTCGTGTTCAATTAATTATTTGTATGCATTTGTGCTTAGTACATTAGTGACTTATTATAAATAAATAAATAAAATAATAACTTTTGAGTTGACGATCCGCGTGGCACAACGGTTACCATACTCTTCTGACACGCAGTGGGTCCCGGGTTCTACTCCCGGCCAATCTGAATGAAGAGTTTAGATTCTTGTTCTGGGTCTGGGTGTTAGTGTATTCGTCTTTGTGTGTGTCCATGGCACCCACGACACAGGAGAAAATCCTAATGTGGGCCTATGAGTGTAGAAAGCGTTTTAAGTTTTTTTTTTAAGTTCCAAAGAAACGCGTTGACGGTAGCTCGAAGGTTTGGTCATTTCTTTTTTAAAAAGATTCAGATAGCCAACAACGAGCATGCCGTCTATTTCATGGTAAGTTGACACTGCCACCCATGGTCTGTGAGGAACTTCATATAGAGAAAAAGTTCTATATGCAGTAAATCATACATGCGTTGTTACTCTCGAGAACTAACAACGCATCTACTACCTGGTGACTACGTTGGAACGCTTCGTGTACCTAATTTTCGCTTTCTAATCCAGACCACAGTAGCGATTAACATTGCCGTTAAAGATTTATAAAACGGACGGATATGTACTTATATTAATAACAGTTCTGCCTTATAACTACATCATTAAGAATTGTAGCCTTAAGTAAAAAATATTCTTTAAGCATCGGTCAATTAAAATTCAACACATTACGTAAACAACGTAGATGATAAAAAGAATAATAGTGTTCACATTATATCAACAGTATAAATTAAGAGACATACGAACACACTTAAGAGGCAAAACACTTGAAACAACGCATACAAAAACGCACTGCACTTGTTTTAAATTTTCCCAACAAAGCGTCACAAGAACCATTGAAACGTTAACGTCGATCATAACCGCTTATAATTGCTAGTTTAAACTGTCAACATTAATGCATTTTTCATCTTGACGCTTTTAATTATAAGGTTTTTTTCTGAAAATGTAGCAACACCTTGCTGGTTCATTACATGTAAGGTGTATTCACACTCACGCTCGCTAGCACACGTTAAACAGTCTATTATCTGTATTATCGTTCGTGACGGCGTACATCCTACGTGTCAAAACAAAACAATTACCGATAAACCTGAATTTTGATATTTATATACCTGACCTTTTGATATTTATTTATTTCCGTTCATTTATTTAGTTCCTTTCCCGTACTATTCCGAAACGGCTTGGCCGATTCTTATGAAATTTTGTGAGCATATTGTGTACGTCTGAGAATCGGCCAACATCTATTCCCTTTAGTGATAAGGGTTGTCCACCCTTAACATTTTTTTTTAAATTTTTATATGGCAAAACAACGTTTGCCACAGCTAGTAACTTCCTAAAATAACAATATTTTACCTACATGTAGGTTTGACAACGACGAAAACAGATATTCATTAAGCAAAATAATTCCAAGCAAATACTACGCATTGGGGATATAGAACTTTAATATAATTGATATCTTTACTAGATGTACGAACTACTAGCTGAACCTCGCAGCTTCGCCCGCGTTGAAAAAAAATCGATGTATCGATTGTCCCGTGGGAGTAAGATATTTTCCCACAGTAAAAAGAAGTCAGTAGCCTATATGTTAATCCGGAGTGTCAGCTAACTGCCCACCAAATTTTATGTAAATCGCTCCAGCCGTTAAGACGTGAAGAGGTAACAAACATACACACTCACAAACTTTTGCCTTCATAATATTAGTATGCAATTTTATTGTCAACTGAATCATCAATCTATAAACTATTTGAATCAAAATTCTAGTTCGTTCAAACAATTCAAATGTTAGTGGACTTTTCATAGATAGTGTGGAGGGGACATCAGTGGTAGAATATTTACTCAAAAACTAGTCGCTCAACCACCACTTAAAGAACGCTCGACCGTCACGGACAATGCACGCTTCGGGACCGTCAGGCATTCCGATCATCTGTACCTAGTCTTAGCTACATACAATTGTATTTTTAATAGGCATCTTACATTACACTTGGATCTGCAAAACCGTTCGCATAAGACATTTTTATTTAATTGTTGATATGTAAAAGGAAATGTAAACCCTTTCCCGTTTTCTTGTCTTCTGGCAGATGTCGTTGGTGGCGATTCGAAAATACAAAGACTCGTTGTGATTTAACGGAGGCTACATTTTTATAAGATGTCCATGACGGCACACTTTCAGTTGAGGCGACCATCATAATCCTCGGGAGTAGCAAAGCATCTGTGATTGACTTCAGATGGAACCCATGTTCTGTATGTAGTGGATTACAGATGCCCATGGCCGGTAGTGACCACTTACCATCAGGTGGACTGCATGCTCGTTTGCTACTTCAGTCTGATAAAAAAAATGTCCTTAAAAATCATATTGAGGGCACCCTTTAAACGCTATTTGAATCAACTACAATTAGTTTCTTGCGTCTTTACACGTAACACATAACATCACACAAAAACAAAAAACCCACATGATTTTTCACATTTAAACTTAAAGCGTCACCGAAACGTTCCACACATGAAAATATGGCATCGACAAACACAATTACGCATAATTACGAGAACAAATTACAAACGGCATTGAATAGCGACGCAATCATCACAATCAATCTAAAACACCAGCGGCGGCGCCCAATGGGTTTTGCGCAGCCGTTGAAAAACAAAGCGCACTATTTGTACGAGTCTAATCTGAAATTCTAAATGAAACTTTGTAATGTGCAAATCTGATATCGTTTATGGATTGTGACATTTCTATGTGTTAGATTTACGTTACGAACACGTACTCCGCGACCTGGAGAAAGGAAGTAAACCTTGAAGGTAGATGAGTCCCTACGTAAGAGATCTAGAGTATATTTATGTAGAAAAAGCAAACGAGCATACAGTCCATCTTATGATATGTTTTGTCTATACTAATATTATAAAAAGGAAAACGTTGTATTTTGTATGTTTGTCATGAATCAACTTAAAAACTAATGAGCCGTATTTAAAAAATTCTTTCACCATTAGAATGCTACATTATCCCAGAGAAACATAGGCTATTTTATATAAGGCGTCTATATATAAGGCGTATTTGCTAAAACTTGAGTAATGTGATTCAAAGTGTCAAAAATTTTGCTTAAAAATGTTTTTCGTTGCATACACTGTAATACCTATTGATAATAGAATAAAAAAATGTCCAGAAGTACTCAAATGTATAATGGTTGGATAGACTACATAATAGTCTGAGCGAACGAAGTCGCGTCGATTCTGCTAGTCGTTTATAAAACACGGAAGCGTGCCTGAAAATTTTGCCACTAGCGGTCAATCCAATTGAAATACATCTTTTTAAATTCTTGCTCTTCGTGTTACATTTTTAAGTTGGATTATAATAAGGTATATTATTATAACTTAACTAAAATGCCATTTTTTATGAAATGGGATGCGGCACGCTTGACAGAAGATATTTATTTAATCTACAAATGTCAAGAGAATTAAGTGAGATGTGATGGACAAATTTTCTTGTCACTTGATGGTTTTATGGCATCTTGGATACCGGTCCAAAACTACTCGACTAGATCTAGTTGACATTTATCAAAGTAGAATGTTAACTGCACTATGAGAAAATGTACACTTATCTCTAACCTTTAATTTTTTTATTTTCTGAAAAGAAAGATAAGAATTATCGAGATAAACGTAGTCTTTGTCACCATTGGCCAAGTTCACGGTGTGGCAAAATGTGTTTAAAATTGGTAGGAAGTTCATTTTTGAATATTTATCGCGGTTTGATACGTACCTAAAGTTTATCAAAATGCGGTAGAATTTACTTATATTCCCTAGTTCACATAATTTAAGTGCGTTTGTGCGTTTAATACGTAGTTTTAAAAAATATTATAAAATTAAGTTAAGTTAAATATTATACCTAATACTTATTCCAGTAGTCATATAGTTTATAATAACAACCACAAAACGAAGGCGACGCTTCAAATGAGTGGCGATCACTGACCCACCGCAGTATGATGCTACTGTGCTAAATTGCGTCAATCCACGTATACTATACCTACATGTTACAATAGTTACAATTAGGTCTTGAAGCACAATGACGTAATCATACCTACGCGTATATGAATCCTACTTGGCGCTACTACTAAAAATCAAAGGCATGTCAAACTTATAATACAGCAAATATAACATTTATTTAATTCTTTGTTCGATCTTAGTCTTTCCAATAGAAAAAAAAACATGCGTGCGTACAAAGTACACATGTCAGAAGTGAAACTTCTTTGGCGAACTAATTTATAAATCTTGTTTATATTTATACAAATCTAAAACTTTAAATTTCCAAGATTAAGAGGAAGGGAAAAAGGCGTGATACGACGTTCGCTCTGTCTCACTTTTTCTCTCAATCTTTCTCACTCGCTTGCTCCCTACTCTCACTCCACGGCTAGTTGCTCATGCTACGTTCGCCCTGTCTTACTCTCTCTCAATCGGTCTCGATCACTCTCTCTCTCTCTCTTTTCCGACACTTCCGTTGCATACCGGCGTGACGTTTCATCTGTAAAAATTTTACCCTCATGCGCCTAAAGAAGTTTCACTTCAAAAAAAAACAAAGATAAATATCGCATAGATACGTCTTTTGTCACGTGCTAATAAATACAATTCAAGAAACTTTGAGTAAGTACAAAACATAAGTCCCTATTAACTTCGAACGATTTCCCTCCCCCCGTCATTCAAGCCCGCTGCGAGGTTCTCACGGTCCGGTCACAGCACGTTCAAAACTGGACACTAGACATGCAGTACCCCTTAGTATGAGTTCACTACGTTCCAAAAACAATCATTGTTCATGTTTTAGCTCATACATTGCAATATAAATTTTAATTGCATACGTATTAGTTTTCGTTTCATAATTTGCTATGTACTCTGAATCAATGTGTGGCAACGTACACAGTGATTATTTTGAGGTACAATAATAAACTCGTACTGAGTGTGCTGTACCCTTAAACGAGTATATTATGCCATGACAAAGAAAAATTAAACGTGCATTGTATGGTCAAAAACGTAAACGTTGATCGTTTCGAGGATACAAAACAAACGTACAAAGAACACGGATATACAGCAACACGAAGCGACAACAAGCGTCCGTTGCGGACGTTTCGTGCGAATGGCACACACCGAATGGCGTCTTCGCAATCGCTGACCTACCGCAACGTGCTACTATTGGCCGAATGCGTCATCCGACGTAGGCTGAACGCCGAGATAAATGCACTAGAGAACACGTGAAAAGAACGTACGTACGGACCTACGCTGTTACATTTACATGCGAGGTCGCTCAACCGGCGATACTGCATATTGCGCGACTTTATCTCTTGCGGTAGATTTCCACAACTCCTGATACAATATAATTCTACTTTATAGGTCAAATCTAAATCCATAACATATTAGTATCATAATTTTCTAAATTTTACATGTATTTAAAAAGAATAAAAATAGAGAACTATATGGTTAGATTTTGGTCACTGTGTCTATCTATCTGTGTACAAAAGTAATCCTAAAACCGAACTAAAACCTTTTGACGAGATTCACGGAAAATATGAAACACTTATTTTACTAAGTATATAGGTGGAATACGTGTTGTTTAAAAAAACATAATTTGATTTAGATTTGACCAAAATTAAAATCAAATCGTAAAAGCGTAAAACACAAAATCTTATCTATCTCAACGCATGCGAACACATAATCCCACGATTTGTGCACATCGAACACCGTCGTGACAATAAAACGTTAACCGTGTACAAAAACCCATGCAAAAACCGTCACATGCGTGCAGCGGCACTTTTTGCCCGATATCATCAATCACATCTCAACCGCGGCGTCCACGGTCGTGCTAATTAAACTATGTCTATTACCGACGACGCATCCATTTGCGTGGCGTTCCGTGATTACGCACCGCGTGTCGGATGATGGTTGATGCTTCATTTATATCTACGGACATCGAACGCGGCGTGTCAAACGAAATCGTATTTTCCTATACATCCTAGGGGTGGTAGAACCAGTGTAGTTCGACCGGGAAGGTACCACCAGAACTGTTTCTAGCGTGAAGCATTTCTTGCGTTTCGTTAGAAGGGTGTGGTTGTCACACTTTCACATGAGGTAATCAGTCCTCCGGAGTAGCAATGCATCTGTGATTGAATTCAGATTGAACACATGTTCTGTATGAAGTTTATTACAGATGTCCCTGGGCGGCAGTGACCACTTACCACCCTGTGAACTGCATGCTCGTTTGCTATTCCAGTCAGAAAAAAAATACTACTAGGATTTTCGCGCGACTTCGTCCGCTTCAGTCACGTCTACCACGTCAAAGAGAAAAAACTTTATGAAAGTGAAAAAGAAATAAACACACACACTCTTCCTCACAAACTTTTGTATTTATAATTATAAAAAGATTTCCACGAGTACGACCACATGGTTGTGGCGGTCGTCGTGGACCCATTATTGTCCTCCTGCTGGGCACGCAAATCATTTCAGAAAATTCAGTGATGCGTGCCTAGGATTCGAACTAGCAGACTAGCACTGTTGTCTTTCATGTTAAATTTCCTCGTATCTTTCCTTGCAACACATTTAACCCAGAATACATCAAAGCATTTGTCTTATAAGTCACGAATATTATGAAAATCGATAAGTTCAATTAGTTCTACACTTTGTGAGCCTTAAAATGCCTACGCTGCCTTGAAACTTATGTAAAATAATTGTACAACGTGGTAAATACCAGCACGCCTTTGATATTTCAAATATATAAAAGCAAAAGGATTAAGTACTTCTAGATAATCATTTCAGAACTATAATTATTACAGCTAAAGGCGTAAAACTTGGACAAATTATAAAAATTGATTTTATTGATATTGTTTTCATAAGGAATTTAAAAAGGGATTGAATGTATATAAAGAAGTGAATGAGTGATGTGACGTCAGGAAGGCCAGGAGTGTCTTGATTATTATTCATTCTTGAAGATTTCAAGTAAAACACAGGAATAAACTTCTTCGATTTATTCACAATTGAGGAGGTCCGATCGCTTCGGCGGTTAAACAAGAATTGTTTTTCTACCCGCGTTCGCTCGCCTTTTTATAACAATATTTGGTGGTGTGACAATAACAAATTTATGGAGGGTAAACTAAATTACAATTCTAAAAATCATTAAATGTCACCAATTCAATAAACAAACAATTTTCGATCTTTAAAGTAACTAAAATCGGCGACGTGTTTTTCATAAATACGCGGTGTCGCGCCGACATATATGTCACATTATACACATGCAACAGAAGTCGCGGGTAACAGTAAGTATGTAGGTATATTTAGACCACAGATCTGCTTGATCATCCACTTACTGAGAATAATAAAAAATAGATTGAAAGAAAGAGGCAGTGCGTTAAAGCAGACATCCGTATTCAACTTAGATCAATCATTGTTAACCACTCAGTTGTGAAAGATTGCGATGAATTCGCTTCGGAGCCAACATTTAAACAAATAGTAACTTTGAAAAAACTCATAAATAGGAAAACCCTTACACTAATTATTATGCTTTTTTTTATGGTATATATAAAGTACTGAATATGTAATGGGATACTTCATATAAACTACAATCTAGCCTTATATAAGTCTAATGAGTAATTCTAATCTAACCTAAACTGCTAAATAATTGTTTATTGATGGAGGCATCCATTGACACTGCATTTCTTTGTTCTAACATGAAGGTAGACACATAATTCTTGTGTTCTATGATTTAATTAAGTCACATTTCACTAACACTACACTATGTTATATCACAAGCTCAAAGAGCTTATTCCGTTTGAGTCTTCTCACTAGGGCCGTTGTATTATTATATTGATTTTTTTTTCTGACTGAAGCAGCAAACATACATACAGTCCACCTGATGGTAAGTGGCCACTGCCGCCCATGGAGATCTGTAATCAACTTCAAACATAACATGGGTTCCACTGAAGTCAATCACAGATGCGTTGCTACTCCCGAGGACTATGATGGTCGCCTCATGTGAAAGTGTGCTGTTGTGTGATGTGTTGATACTTAATAATTAATTTTTAACTGTAACCTAAAATTTCAGGTCACAGATGTCCAAGGGCAGCTTGGATAAACCAAGCACCGATAAACATTTCAATACCAAAATACCATTGACAGTTAAAGACTCGTGAATAATTTCCACGTATCGCAATCGAAAGATCGCACTTACGATTCCCGCAAACACTTTTGACATCGCCTGACACTGACAACTCAATCGTAAAAGTCGTGAATGCGTAAAAATAAAGGTGGCAGAATTCTCATTGGTGGCGATGCGACGGTATTACGCCTATTTCTGCCTTATTGAAGCCACCGATTCTCAGTTTTTGGTTGATGTGATTATTTATTTCAAAAGATTTGGTACCATAAATATTAATTACAGTGTATTGTTATTAAGCCTCCTGTTGCTTGTTATTATTTTTTGATTACTAAATTAGACCTCACAGGTGGACAAGAAAGAATTTTCTTTAAAATAAGACATTTCATTTCATTCGCAATGAAATGTCTATTTTTTAAAGAAAAAAATTAAAGAAAAAATAATATAATTATTATCTACAATTTAAATACCAGTAGGTTTTTGTTACAAATTTGTGTAATATTTAGATTTAAACACTATTCTTGTTAACTTTAGTCACTAGTGGGCTGTAGAGTTCAGTTAACCTAAGTCCTCTATGAACGGCAGTCACCATAAGACGCAGTTACTAAACCAGTAGTTACAATAAGCTGCAGGCTGCAGTCAGCAGCTGCAGTCGACTGTCAACTTTCCATCAGTCGCACTCAGTCAATGATTGGTCTCTTTATGATTGACCGATGATTCATTACTGCAGTCCCAGTCATCATTACACTGCAGCTTGTGATCACCACTGATCATGAGCCACTCATGAGACGCAGTTGCTAATCCTCAGGTGCCCGTACCCATCGAACACTTGCGTGCATATAAAAAAAGAATGCGACACACGCGTTAACACGACACCGATTTCCTGCAACGAGGTCGCCGCGACGCGTCATTGTGTTGCGATTTGCATAATTGAATAATATTACGCATCCCCTCGCTCCTGGCCCCCTCCTGTAAACTATTGCGACGGTATTAAAAAAAGCTTTTGTTCCATTTTCGGAGTCGTGTCGTCCTCGTTAATGATCCTTCGACTTGTTGGATATTTTTGACCACAGTTGTAGTATTACAATAACCTATTACTATTATTATTAGTAGTAGAACTATTAGCGTGATTTTACGTTATTGTTGGAATGTTTGAAGTGTGTTCATTAAATATAATTTGATTTTTTTATTTTTTTGTTTTGTGGTCTTTGATGATTAAGTGTGGTCATGTGTTTATGTGTTAGTTATCTAGAGTATTTGGCAATTCAACGATTTTATTCCTATGTCAATTGTATACCACAATAGTGTTCGAAAAAGTACCTATATTATTTTACCGGTATTTAAAAGTGTTTACATATGCAGAAAATGACATGTCTTAAAATAATTACAAACAAATAAGGTAGATACGTAAGATACAGTGAACTAATTTTGCAAGATATCGATTGTCAAGTTACATAATATTTGATAAACGAACGTATAAGTGTGCTGAAATTGCTCAAGAAACTAAGTTTTCCAATTGCGATCGTCCAAAAGGCAATAAATCAGCTGCCTATTCAGTGCCTAGAATCAAAGTCGAGCCGTCCTAGATTTATCATCGTGTGTAACAGTTGGCAACTGGGTCAATCGGGACATCCTTTTCCATGATAGGTACCTACTTCGTGACTGAGGTAACATCCCACTTGACATTAAGTTTTCTATGCGTTATATATTGCAGTGAATATATAACCGCGTGACGTGACGTAACGCGTGACGACCCGCGTGGCGCAGCGGTTACCATACCATTCTGACACGCAGTGGGTCCCGGGCTCGATTCCCGGCCAGACAGGTATCTGAATGATGAGTTTCGATTCTGTTCTGTTCTGGGTCTGGGTGTTTGTGTATTCGTCTTTGTGTGTCCATGGCACCCACGACACAGGAGAAAATCCTGTGGGGCTATTAGTGTAGAAAGCGTTTTAAGTTTTTTTTTAAGTGAATATAATTAAACTCAGTTCGTTATACAAACATATCTCCATCCGGATAAATCCGGCTTTAATTTTAATCATCCCGAAAAATAATTATAAAGCCAAGGTAAAAGGCCGCCACTGAAGTTCGAACAAACAGGGCCGAAATCTCTACGTAATCGCTCTGACAGTTCAATCTCGACGCGTTTCCTTACTTAGCCGCAAAAAGGGAGATGGAAGGACGAGAATTAATGTTCGTTTAAGAACTTCTAAATTAATCCCCTCGAGATGGACGCCCGCATCGAGAGCGCGAAGAGTAAACATTTATCGCGAAGGCTCACTCGCCACCCAATTTCGGTTCGCGGAAAGATCGGGGTGTTACGCAGAATCGGCGGAGATGAGACGCGACGGGGAAAGCCGAGCGCCGCCGAGGAAAGCGAAACCACCCCGTTTTCCCCCTCGGTGGGGGCTGGGGTCTTTGTCCCCGCGCGACCCAGTTAATGACCGCCCCCGCAGACGCGGCACATAGCCTCGTTCCGATATAAATACGCCTACTACACTTGACCTCCAAAGTTTTTATTGGAAAGCACGTGCCGCTATCGAGATCGTGCACTGTAAACAATGTGACTCTGTTGCATAAGTGACGTGGTAATTGCATGTAGTTTGTTCAACTTTACAACTGTCGCTATTTATAAACGCGCACGTCATTTTGTCGCTATGATCTAATACGATCGCGAGACGCCGTAACGCAACCGGTGTAGCGTTACGTTTGCGAGCGTGCTCGCGAGTGTACGCCGTGCCCGCGACGCTAATTCCGGCGCAACGAGTAATATCCGGTTCGAACTTTGGCAGTCGATAAATCCTTAACTCGAAAGCTTTATCGGACGGTCCGGCGAGCGGGACGAGGGACGAGGGGTTACGAAGCAACAGGTCGCGAAACAACGTTTTAATTGTCGGCTGATAAGCATCGACGTCGCCGGAGCGCGACACCTACACGCCGGGTAAGGTACGATGACCGGTTCGACCCTAAATAAATTCACTCGGTTCATTCACTGTTTTATTTTATAATTACGTCCCTATTATGTCGAAGCGAGGCATTGTTCGTCCAAGGTTTCGTACTTACGCAAGTAAATGTCGCCGGTACGTTTAAGAAGTTTCCGATGCGATGCAAATGGGGCACGGTTTACGGCGCTCGTAAATTGGTCCTATCGTGATCTACGAAGTCTGATTGAGTTTGTAACGAGCAAATAGACGTTAGATTTTCAATAGCAATTTAAACGCGTCGCGAAGTGAGTCCCGCGACGCAAGTTTGACTCAAACTGTTGACCAAGTTGGGACCAGTTTTAGCTGAACTTTCGTTTGTGGAGATCACTTTGAAACTCGGGGATCCTTAGATGTGGGTTAAGTTATGGAAACTTAGGTGTAGCGCTAGTTGCATGAACGTTGTTTCGCAAACCGCAAGGGTCTGAGGTAAACGATTCAATATCCTTTGTTTCGCGATAGTGGCGTCGAGTTTGGCAACAACACCACGAGTGTCGTCCGATAGCTGAGTTTGAATGGCACTTGGTAAAACTTGGTTTGTTAGTACGACTGTGAAATTAAATCACTGATATGTTAAATGTTCGATGTTTGGTAGCATCTGGTGAGTTTAACTGTTCTGTTTGTGTTTGTTGAAAAGCTAGCCTTTATTTCTTGCTATGTACATTTATGTATCTTTAAATTAACTTTCCAGACACATAAGAATCATGTTAACGTAAAGTTTTCGTCTAGATCATGTGTGTTGGGAAACTTAAAATTATCATGAACAAGATTTTTACGCAAAGTACCATAACATTGACTACTATTTAAAAAAAGGCTAGGCTAAAAGTGATTTTTGAGTCAGTAAGTCTATATAATTAAAACAATACTGAAAAATACATGGTCAGTAACTAAAAAAGTAATTACAACTATGCAGCATTAGGGTGGATACGAGTTAAACTTTATTTACTATTAAAATTCTTGCATACTACAGCACTGCTAGTGCAGGAACTGTGCATATGCAATGCATATTATGCATGAAATGACAAGTTGATGCATATATACAGTGCCTTAGTAATGGCCAAGAATGTGCAACGGCTAATATTTTCCAACCGGTAGTCATAGATACCTTTTACGTAAAACTTCAATGAATAATCTCGTTAGTAATACATCAATGGCTAACCAGTCATTTAAATGTAAGAGCCGAGTAATAAGGTTTTATGTTCACGACATGGATTTTTTACCTGTATCACACAACTTAGTACGGACATCATAGTTCTAAGTATACACATTACACGGGTGGGTAATCTTTACAATCATTTGTTTCGTGATTAAATATTTTTAAAGTTGTAGAGTTCTTTCTATTCGACTCAGGAGGGACTACCGCACTTTGGTGTGTAATAACAGCAGTGTTACGCTAAGTACTCACGGAGCGATTTTCACCCGCGGCCGCCGCGGTTGCGGGCCCGCAGCTTCTGTAGGATGCAGATATAAATGTAAAAAATTAAAGCAATACTCACGACGCGTTTTTCGCCCGCGATGCGCGCGGTTGTTTGCGGCTCCCGCTGCAAAGGCGGGCAACCTGTAGAACCGCGCGGGCCGCGGTCAGCCGCAGCCGCGGCGGTTTGCGCCCGCGCGCTCTGCGGTCAGTTGGCGGGCGAGTGCAATAGTCAAGACCTCAACTGATGGTAAACCGCCCGTCTTGCGGTTTTCGCCCGCCACGTTTGCGGTCGATAATCGCAACCGCGACAGCAGCGTAACCGCGTAAATAACCGGTCTCGTGAGTTTCGCACAGAAGCTGCGGGCCCGCAACCGCGGCGGCCGCGGGTGAAAACCGCTCCGTGAGTACGTAGCCTTAGGCGCTACGGTGTTATTTATATTTATATATCTTATCCGGGGCTTTTTAAGTCTCCACCTGTCATCAACATAAAGTAAGAGTTTGATCTTATATGGGTTGATTACAGAAATACATAAGCGAGAGTGGTCACTTACCATCAAGTATAATGCTCGTGTAACGAGTCATGTTCGTCTGATTTATTGCATTTCCAACGACATTTATATATTTAGGTTTCGAACATAAAATAATCTTGTATCTGTTACCGTTAAGACATTTAACAACGCAGTAGCTACATTTTAAACTCTTAAACATACTAAAACTTCTTCAGAACTCAAAATCTACTTGAATAGCCGTATATTTAAATACGTCCACTTTCAATCATAAGCTCTTCATATACGGGCTTGCCACATAAAACTTCGCCCACACCCGAGCTCCAAGTTCCAATACGACTTCGTACAAAGGCTTCGTGCTTGCTTAAACTATAAAGTTTTGAACACTTGGGAGTTGATTCACGCTTTACGGGCGATCTGAAGGGCGAATGTCATAGCGTTTAGACTGCGGGTATAGGTAACCTATCTACTTGTTATCAAAAGTTTTCTATTTAGAATCTATTGTTAAGTGGAAGTCGTTACACCGCGTTTTAACATTAAACAAGTAACATTGTCTATTTATCAAGTTTAAAACCAGACTGCTTGGAAATTATACGTCATATGTTACAAATCCATCAAGCTATTTGGACTGTAGCGCGATCCAAAACCAACGGACATAGAAATAAACATACATATGCTCGAAAAACGTAATTTTTTTTATGTTGCTCGTAAACGTAATGTTTTGTCCGGTTTGCTCCTGAGTCAATCGGTTCAAAGAAGGATATGCTTTGAGACTATTCGTGAATAATATAAGGTTAAATCGTATTACTTAAACATTTGTATGCACATAATTACGCAGTATAAGATCTTGTGAAATGTTTGCTACACCTACCCGAAGTAATTAAAGGTCATTATTTCGTAATACAAAAGCACAAACACAAAACAAGCATTCCGTTTCAACAGTTTAATTGTCATATAAAATGTGTTCAACAACATGTTCCACATATCAAGTAGAATAGTAGAAAAAGTTATTCGAACATAAATTAAGTATAGTCATTCCCACAGATTCTTATCTGTACGCATAAGGGAGGAAAAATACCACTGCGGTGCCCATTAGCGTTGATTATTACTATTCTGCATTGCTTATGCTTATTTACATTGGTTTACGACGGTGTAATGCGCATTAGAATGTCTGTTTATGTTCTTTGTTTCTCGTTATTAGGGTTCCGTATCCAAATGGTAAAATCTGAACCCTATTACTAGGAATCCGCTGCCCGTGTGTCCGTCTGTCTGTCACTAGGATGCTAGTCTTATGAACCGTGATAGCTAACAGTTGAAATTTTCACAGATGATGCATTTCTGTCGCCTCTATAACAAAAAATACTAAACACTGAAAACAGAATAAAATGAATTTTTAAAGGGGGCTTCCATACAACAAACATTTTGTCCCGTTTTTATAGATAATGGTACGGAACCTTTAGTCCGCGATTCCGCCTCGCATTTAGCCGGTTTTTTAACTGTTGCATCAAAGTGAGCGCGTCGGTACCAACTGTAATAACAGGTGAGGTGTTTGTTGTTGTAAAACAAGATATGCGGAAAGAACAGAGATTCGATCGAACAAAGGCGCATTAGAAAATACGCACACTTATGTAAATATTTGGGTTTCAATGTTGATACTAAGATACAATTCTTTTGATCGTTTAATTATTTCTTGTCCTATTGTACTATGATGCCTTACTGGAGAGAGATTAATCGCTAAATTATTTGGGTATGTTTTAAATGCACTAATATCATTGCCCTACAAACCAAATAAATTGTTCAAACCTTTATAGTAACAACAGTAAACTCGTTCTTTGTTACACTTATTTTTATTAATGAATGAATGAATTTTTATTAATTAATGAATTAAATCATATGAATGATTCATAATTTGACGAGTTGTGGTTAACATACGGGTCTGACGCGCGATGTGTCCCGGGTTCGATTCTCGGCCAGACAGGTATCTGAATGATGTGAGGTGTGACGATAGAGTAATATAACATGTGGCACGTATTATGATTAAGAGAGATAATGCCACATGGCAACCCTGCAACACCACATGGAACACCACAGATGAGTTTAGATTTGTGTTCTGGGTCTGGGTGTTTGTGTATTCATCTTGTGTGTCCATGGCACCCAAGACACGGGAGAAAATCCTAGTGAGGGGCTGTGAGTGTAGATAGCGTGTTTTTTTTAAATTTCCGATATCCGTTCGTTAATAACTCTACATATTTTCATTGGCAATAAAACAATAATTATTATAGGTAAATCAAACTAAACCATAAAGTTTAAATCCGTAGTGTCTACGAAACCGTTAAGATTAAGTTATTGTAAGGATTAAAACGGATTACAAAGGAGACCAGTTAAACATTCTACGTGAGTTTTAAGACAACGGCTACGTAAACGGACTACTAATAATATTTACGATGAAGATTTCAATTTCACTATTCGACCACTGACCACCGCGACAGCGACAGCCATATTCGAGAAGACATGTATGAAGTTCATACTTCATAGGTCCATAGGTCCTATAGGTAGGTTTCATACCTACCTAAAGGTATACCCAGGACACAATAGTGTTACGTGGTTGCGTTGATTAGAAAAAAACGAAAGGCAAAAGGGAATCTGACGTAACAGAGATGGACCGAGTGGTTTAGATAATTTTTATGTTTCTAGAAAATAATCTAGCGGAAATGGATGTAAAAGAAAATTATTACTTTTATGCCGAATATTGTACCTAATTTTGACATTAAAATTTGTTAAATTGTAGGTATAGTTATAAAATAATCCTACACATATACACACTATTGTAAATTATTGTAATTGTTTACAACAGTGGAATTCTTAAGACAAACTTTAAATAGATTACATGGATGTTCGGACTTAAATCAAAACAAAATATGAAATTCTTTTGGGACGATATCAAAAATCCTGGATGGTAAGCTATCCAGAATAAAAGTGTAAGAATAGTTAAATCGGTAAAGGCTTTAATATTTATTTCATTATCGTGTTATAATAATATTACTTAAATTCAATCACTAATTATTAATCTACTCGTATATTATTCGCTGAATGCCGTGACATTCACTACACCGCTCACAAAAATCGCGCCGCTTGCCGCGTCGCTCGTCACTTAGCCCTATCCCGTGAACGAGCGGTTAAAGTTCGATCTGTCGACACCATACACATAAACCATAGGAATTATTATGGGTCACCTACCTTTTGTGAAAGAGAGCTTAACGTAATTTGTGGACAATAAATAACAATTTGGAGTGCCACTTGGCTCCAAAGTTACGTGGATACCTACTGTAAAGCAGTGGTTCTTAACCTTTTGGTGATGAAGGACCATTTGGTAAAATATCTGTCGACCCATGGACCACCGGGATGAGGGTGTAATTTAAGATTAAAATAAATCTCAAAATTAATAATATTTATATTTTTTTAAATTTAAGACGTGGACATTGTTGTTTAAAGCAAACAATATTTAATGCGCTTTCTGTTTACTCTTTACTAATTCCTAATCCTTGGTTCAGTCACGGCTACTTGACTGTAATTGTGTTGACTTCTTACATTACAATATTTTTTGGATGGCTCTTCGGACCACATCAGGTGCTTCCAGGGACCATCAGTGGTCCGCAGACCACCGGTTGGGAACCACTGCCGTAAAGTGTTTTATTGTTACTGTTACGATTTAACTCGGTTGAGTTATAAAAAGCACTTGTATTTATAGCTTACACGAAGGTAAATATTATTTTACGAATCAATGGGATCACTCATTTCAAATTTGCAAAACACGCAAATGTCGCATTGTTCTTTGTAATGAGCATTTAGTTTTACCTGAGCAAATATTAAATGTCGCGCTGGTGTCGAGCCTTCATGGTCCTATGCAATCACCACAGCTATGTGCATGTTAAAATTAATTAATACTTTGATTGCTTAATCGAACAGCGGAGGAAATTATCGTGAGGGTACCCACTTACCTAAGAGCTCCATGAAGAAACAAAGTCACCAAAGTGAATAACGTTTACGTATTCACTTTGAACTACGGCCTAAATTCCTCTTTAAACTACGTACCCAACATTGATATAAAAATGCGTTGATTAATACACACTCACATTTATTCCCCGCGTGATATAAAGGCTGCCTTTGTAATAATTTATAATTTCAAGTCGCCCAAGTCGTAAGTCATTATCATATTAAGCGCTTATAAAGGTAGGGCGTTTAGAGTTTTGCATTCAAATTAACATAAGACAGCTTAAACTTTAACAAAAGCTTAGTATCGTAACATGGCTTTAAGACTATTTTGCGTCACAAAGACAAATTCAGCCCGAACTTAGGTACAGTAACCATAGATAAATAGATAATTTCAAAGGGTCTAAACCTCATAAATTTACTATCTATCTAAATTTAAATAAAGTTGTTGTTTATGTTGTTCGAGTGTCCCACAAGTACTTTGGGATTTTTTTGACAGTCTTTGCGTCTAAATGTTATCATGTTTAAAACTTGTAAATACATTAAATATATTAGAATATATATCTGCCTCATTCGAAGGCTCAGAGTCGCTCAGCGTGCTATGGAGAGGGCTATGCTCGGAATTTCGTTACGAGACATGATTCGCAACGATGAAATCCATAGACGAACGAAGGTTACCGACATTGCTCTCAAAATCAGCAAGCTGAAGTGGCAGTGGGCCGGCCATATCGCTCGAAGGACCGATAACCGATGGGGAAGAAAGGTCTCGAGTGGCGACCACGTTTAGGCAAAAGGAGTACAGGTCGCCCCCCTACCAGGTGGACCGATGACCTGAAGAAGACAGCGGGAAACCGTTGGATTCAGAGGGCACAAGACCGGTGGGAGTGGCGCCATTTAGGGGAGGCCTATGTCCAGCAGTGGACATCAAAGGGCTGATGGATGGATGGATGGATGGATATATCTGCCACGACAACAGAGGACAAAGATAACAAAAAGCCGGTTTTTTTATGTATATTCTTATTAAAATGGGGGGTTCCCTTTTTAGTACTATGCCCTAAATGGTCCAAATCACAATTATAATAGAGTAACAATGGTCAAATAAACGATCAAAGTGGAAACTGCAAAGTAAATATGATAGAATTTACGACAATAGTAAAACTATGTAGAAGTTCAGTCTTCATTTTAGACGCGAGATAAAAGTAGAATTTATAAGTTCCCTCAAAACAATCATTGTATAAATTTTAACTTACACATTCCATACTTATAATCTCTCGGTTTGGCTATCCATACTAATATTATAAATGTGAAAGTGTGTATGTTTGTTCCTCTTTCACATTGCCACATAACTATTATATGATATAGTGTATATGCTGGGAGATAGGCGGGCAGTGTGACGTAGGCTACTTTTTACCGCGCTCTCTCATTCCCATCGATGTTTCGTTAGTTGATACATATTTAGTAGTTCGAGACGCTGTTAATAGATAGCGTTAGTAAAATTAATTTGCTCTGAATCAATTCTGAATTCTGAATCACGCTATCAAAATGTTAATTCCCCTTTGTCCGGGCGGGCGAAGCCGCGGGTAAGAGCCAGTATCATCTAATTCTTAGAAATGATGGTCGATAACGTAAACAATGATTATTTTCTAGAAACATAATAAACTCGTACTAAAGGTACAGTTTACTCACTACGGAGTCAGATATAAGCCAGCACACAAACAGAATCGTAAACATAAACTAGTAACTAAAACAGTAACTTACTACGACCTACATATTAACAAGAGAACGTACACACAAATTGTAAACTGTGTTATCAGTGAGCTACTCGGCTCTAGCTACCTAAAGATCTAGAGATCTAGACTTCGAGCTGTTTAGATATCGCGGTTACTATCGTATTTAATTAACCTAACTTATGCAATTGCTCGACGACAAGCGATTAGGCGATGAGAAATGTTTTGGAACAGTTGATAAAATGAAATAAGATAAATTTCAAGAATTAATTAAAGTAACGCAATGTATTAAACGCATTAAAATGATTACCATTTTAACCACGATATTATGATTCTATTTTTAATTTCCTTACCTTTCCACCAATAATTTTCTTATGCTATTGTGATAACAGAACTATTTGAATAAACAATAAATCCATCGAACAGTCTTATGAGGTCCACTGCTGGAAATATGCCTCCCCTAAATGGCGCCACTCCAATCGGTCCTGTTCCCTCTGAATCCAATGGTCTCTCGCTGTCTTGTTCAGGTCCACCTGGTGGGGGGTGACCTGTGCTCCTTTTGCCTAAGCGTGGTCACCACTCGAGGACCTCATAATAATAAAAAACTTAATATACACAGCAATAATTTTAGATATCTTCTACAAGAGGTTAATTTACGTCCATCGAAGAATTTTGGAAGCGTACTAAAGTATTTTTAACTCACTTAATTAACGGACGAGAAATGTCGGACTTATACTAAAAAAATCGTTATTCGTTTTTATTATTTCGTAGTGCAAGATATTCGTAAATTCTCTGAAGCAAAAAATACTTAAAATTTATAGCGTAAAGTAAAAAATAACAACTTAAGTTAAATCGCTATGTGTCTCCAGTGAGAATAGCACCTTAATTAACTCACCACACACTGACAGTATACCAAGTAGGCATAAAATTAACTATGAATTCGCTCACGAATGATTTAATGGGCAATATCTAACGCTGAGAAAGCCATGTTTTACTCAGATACGTATCTGATATGTGACCTGGGCCATGTGATAAAGATTTATAAGGAAACAACAGAAACAGGTGTTGATATAATATGTGGTTTCGTAATTAATTCTTCTACGAGAAAAACTTCATGCTTATAGAAAAGGTCGCGTGTTTCGAATGCGTATAAATAAAATATTGTTAGGCCGTTACAACTTTATGGTCAGTTTATAAACGTAATTGCTTGTACAATGTTGCAGTACAAAGTGCGAGTACGTATTTGTTAAGTTAGTATTAGTAATAAGTGGATAGGCATTAGAGTTAATAATGTTATGAAAACACGAATGTCGCAACAAACAAAAGATTTACTAACTTTGACGCGTTTGCATACTAACCAGCGTAGGTATCTAGAAGTAGTATATCGTAGCCCACTTAAAGAACGTCCGAACTATAAAGGGCAAGTGAAGCCTAGCAATTCCCACTTTGACGCTGTAGACTATTGTCAGAATTTAATCACTCTAACCACTTGGCCACGAAACATTCTTATGACGCTCCAAGCATTTACTTTGAACAATGTGCACTCAAATTTAGAGCCCCTATATTATATGGCCTTTTTTGACGGGGAAGAAACCTTCAAAAGGTACACCGAAGTCTTGGGAAAGACTCCGGGTTATGTGGGATTTTTACCCACTAAAACCTCTTCGGTGACTTTCCTCAGCGCTTGTAGGGGGCCCCGGGATCTCCAATGGAACGCACCGATGTCCCCTAGCGCGGCGCTACTCAAGGGCTCATTCCCCATCCGGTGCTTACAGCGAGATGCAGCCACACAAACTGCCCTCCTTTTCGGGGTTCTACTCCCATTCTAGCCGTCCGCAACCCCTTTTAGTCGCCTCTTACAATAGGCAGGGGATACCGTAGCCCAATTCTACTCCCAGACTACAGGGTGTAAATTAAAGGGCCGATACAGTCGAACACATCTAATTAAAAGTATGAAACATTTGAAGTAGGAAACTGAATTCGTCGTATTTCGCAAAAATAATAATTTAAGTTTTTAAATCAATAATACTAATCTTACAACAGTTTCATAAATTAGATTTACACTATGAAATAGCAAAACAGGTAAGTATAAAGTTGTAAAGCTTTCCAATAATGTTTTGACTCTGATATAAAGTATACGTAGTACGATATGTCTATACATTCGGTTGCTCGCCTGCTTACGTCGGTTTTCGTTTTAACGTTCAACACTGTGGCTTACAACACAAAGCGATTGCCGCTTTAAGTGACTATTTTATCATCGATATTATTATTATTTTATATTAATGAAATAGCAAACGAGCATGCAGTCCACCTGATGGTAAGTGGTCACCGCTGCCCATGGACATCTGCAAGCAACTTCATATAGAACATAAGTTCTATCTAAAGTGTTGCTACTCCCGAGGACTAGGATGGTCGCCTCATATAAAAGTGTGCCAGCAACCACACCCTTCCATCGAAACGCAATGAATGCTTCACATTAGAAATAGGTGTGGCGGTGGTACCTCCCGGTCGAAGTACACTGGTTCTACCACCTTCAAAATTATCTGGATTTAGCTCTGGATAATAATGGGTTAACGACGACCAGTAGGTACCCATTTGCAAATCCAATACGTTTAGCATTATCCAATTTTTCATAGTATCCTTGTACCTGTAACAAAAGAAAATACACAAAGTTTAGTAATGCGACACACTTAAAATTTAAAGTAACTTAAGGTTAAAGTATGGTTCTTAGGAGTTGCATTCTTGGCAGCTTTACGATTATGAAGCATGATTACATGACTTATGGGTCTGTTACAAAAACGACACGTTGCCGTTCGTTGCAGCGCTGCGAGATGCGTAATAACAATAAATACGACAATAAAAGTCGAGTCGACGTGGGAGTCAGCCCTGAGTCGTACTCTACACGCTTAGTAACCGGGAACAGACTAGGGACGTATCTATAGTAAAGCTTTGGTATTTATTTAAAAACACACACGCTTACTATACGCATAGCCCCACAGTAGGTTTTCTTTCTGTGTCATGGGTACCATGGACACACCACAAGACGAATACACAAACAACCAGTCCCAGAACATGAATCTAAACTCATCATTCAGATACTGTTTGGCCGGGTATCGAACCTGGCACCCATTGCGCGTCAGACCGGTATGGTAACCGCTCCGAATGTAGGTAATTGACGCAGTTTAATTTCTTACGTCGTGGGTCAGATAAATTGCTTAGCTAAGCTTATTGTTTCTATATCGAAGCATTTAGTTACACCGAATTCGTATATGGGAACACCCATTGAATATCACTACATAGTATAAAACAAAGCTTCTCGCTGTTCCTATGTATGCATTCTTTTAAATAGAAAGAGTAATTCAACAGGAACGATTTTATGTATAAATCATGTATACTATAGTGGAGAAACACTGATAATTTTAGATTTTTGACTTTTAGGCGGAACGAACTTCTTCGGGTCAACTACTGTATCTATAAAAGACACAGAAAAGATGTATAGCGCAAATATTTGTTGATTCTTCGGAAATCCAGTGCCTAGGTATTGACTTAATATCATAGAACTTTAAGTTCGATCCTCAAGATGTGCCCTAATAAACATATATTATTATATTATGTTTATATTATGTATTGACGTATTTACCTACTTAATGAGTAAGCCATAGCAACAAACATAGTACGGGATTTAGTCGGCAAACAACTCGCTTAATCATCATTATTTCACATAATGTATTCAAGCTATCAGTTACACTCTTTACGAAAGATTAAATTAACAAACAAACGTAACAAGCCTACGTGTATTCACATTCGTCGAGTCGATAAGATTTAATCAGATAAATTCTGTTAAAAGGAACTATATGGATTCTAATCCCATCTAAGCGTTGCGACGTGAATCGGAAGTAGCAGTACGTACTACCAACGCATCTTTCGTGTTTCTGTACCCACACGCGATTATTGAGCGTAAATCGATAAGACTACATTTGGCATAATAATGTATGCCAGTCACCCGTCGCAACGGTCGAAATTCGACCGTAATTTAACTTGAAAACTAAAATTCATATTGTCTAAATTAACACGAATATTTCTCAATTAATTAAAATCACCCGTTAAAGGTAAAAATAGGTTTTAATTAACTAAGCTGCATTTAAAAGCAATAGCGGGTATTTTGACAAAGACATCTGACATTTTTAAGTTATGTGTTTTCATAGTAAGACACTGAATGTTTTATTTCGTTTATTATTTATGTGTTTGTGTCAAATGCAAGGTAGTGTGTGTATTGCGTTTTTAGTTGATTTTAGGTATGATTTATGTATTATTTGAAAATAAATACTAGCATTTGGTAATCCTTCTCTACATCAACTATAACCGTGCGTAATTTCATACTCAGCGCCTGCGGCAAGTATCTTAAAAACGAATCACAAGTTTTTGCTTCACGTATTAATTTAAAGATAATGATAATGATATTAATAGGTAGCAATAATCAAGACAGACGTTTCAAGTTGCGCTCCGAAGCACGAAAATGCGCATGAAGTAATAATATAATTATAGCGGTTACCCGTCCAACTCCCGATCGCGCCCAATAATACTTGATGTACTGGTTTCTGTTAAGTTAAACACCTAATTTGTCGCAAGTACCATGCCAATTGAAGTAACCCCTTAGCTAAAGCAAATTAAGGGCTTGTAAGAAAAAAGGTACTTGACAGTATAACCAGCAATATCGACGAACGATATTAAACAGGCCGATGCTTTAACGCATCTTCACAAGAAGGAAAGTACACGAAATACCAATGGTCACCCATCCGAGTCTTCACCACGCTCGTCATTGCATAACTTCGAAGACCACTTACGATCAACACAAGCCAAGTGATTACTGGCTTCGTCGTCAACCCATTATTGTCCCACAGCTGGGCTCGGGTCTTTTCTCGGAATGAGAGAGTTATATGCCATAGTCCACCCCGCTGGCCAAGTGTGAATTGGTGGACTTCACACACCTCCCAAAACTTTTTTTTAAAGAACTATCGGGTGTGTAGGTTTGATCGCAATGTTTTCCTTCACCGAAAAGCAGTGATAATTAATTTCTAAGTGGTGCGTGCCTGGGTTTGAACCTCGGACCTCTCGATCGAGCATTCGAGTTTCAACCATTAGGCTATCACTGCTCTACTGGCTATTGTAACTTAAGTACAGCTGGTTAGTGCCTACGCGACTGCAACACCAATAGGAATAATCCCTTAGGTTATGCAAATCGAGGCCTTGTAATCGCCGCCGTACGAGAACGTTCTAAACGGTACGACGGCCGTTGCATTAGTGCAACTGCAGTATTGCAACAGTCTGAGGCCTTGCATTCGCCGACCTACGACGCCGGCCATGGACCGAAATACCCCGCTTTCGCGCACTATGCCCACCAAGTACAATCCCACGCGATTTGCTACGTAATGATGGCTTTTTTTTAAGTCAAATGTTTTAAGTTTATCCTTTACATTCTACCCATAAAGCAAATTACCAGTACTTTAACACTACTTAATTGTACAAAACCCATTTTGTTTTTTCTTTAACAGCTTCATTCAATTATAGCATGGTAGAGCTACACAATTTTGACGATCTTGTTGAGCGGTTACCATACCGTGCAATGGGTCCCGGGTTCGAATCCCGGCCAGATATGTCTCTGAATGATGAGTTTAGATTGATGTTCGAGTCTGGGTGTTTGTGTATTGGTCTTGTATGTATCAATGGTACCCACGACACAGGAGAAAATCCAGGGCTATGAGTGTAGAAAGCATGTGTTTTAATAATTTGATATTTTTTTACAAATACTCAGTTTTTTTATACAATAACCCATGATGTCGATTTAAGAATCATTATGAGAACCCAGAATATCAATTTGAAAAAACGTTATAGGCATATTGCCAACATACATAGTGCAAATTTGACCTACTTTAGCAAAAATGAACCAACGAGTTTTCCTCCTATATTATTAAAAACGTTGATGATTTTCAATAATATCATATTTTTATACACATAACATACTATTTTGTGCAACATTGTAAATAGATTTTATTAAAAATAACCTAAAATTATACAGTAAACAATTTTTTGACAAAAATGGCTTTTTCTCAAAACTTTCGTCTCGGTAGATTCTGTTTTGCATAAGTAGGTCCAATTTTATATATATTTTTCAATGCTACTACAATAAAACAGTCTGTGATTGCGTGATTCAGCGGTCGCAACGTGGTTAAACCGCGGTTGTTAACATCGATACAACCGCACTCTTTTTAACTTGATGCTATCGTATTCGTAGAACCACCGAAAAATAACGCCCAGGTACATAGTATAAAACAAAGTCCCTATGCATGCTTAGATCTTTAAAACTACACTACGGATTTTAATGCAGTTTTTTAATAGATAGAGTAATTCAAAGGGAAGCATTTTATGTATAAATACATGAAACACTGATGATTTTAGATTTTTGACCTTTAGGCAGAACGAAGTTCGCCGGGTCAACTAGTTTAGAATAATCTGGAGTCATAGTTAAATTTACACGAGATATACTGCACTTTTAAACAAAGAGGACTGCTGTTCTTTTGCCTTTTAATCTTGTAATGGTCTAATATTTAAATATAATTTTCTTCTTTAATTTCACCTTATAGATAAATCTAAGTTTGAGAATTGCCAATCTTTTAACATACAATAGACTAATAGAATGTGTTCAAAAAAGAAAATTAATAGAAGAAACAAACTTAAATGTAGGACTAAAACAATTAACGTCATAAAATGCGTAAGACGTTAAGGAAGGAGTGAGAGTCGAGACGAATATCGCAAAACCTTATGAAGGACTAAGGTTAAACTTCGGCTTAATATCACATTCTTAATATGGATTAGGTACAAGTGTTTCTTTCCTGATTTTGAATAATGTCAAATGCTATTTATTACCTTTGAAAAACAAACAGGTTGTTGTTGTTGTTGTTGCAATACCGGCGCACCTCTCGATCTGACGCGTTGTTATCATCTCATTGTGATATAGCACGCGCAATACTCAAGCGCAATCAATTCCATCGTAATGTATTATGTTCGCCGGTGCAATTGCGTTCTTGAACTGTGTACAAAGGTGCGATAAATGCAATAGGGATATTTTTTTATTGAAATATAAAAATAGATACTAATGTTAATATAAAGTATCAACTTAACAGCTTGACTGTTGCGCTGCGACCCGCTTGTTGCAATACCGGCGCATCTCTCTATCTGACGCGGTGTTATCATCGCATTGTGATATAACCACGCGCAATACGCGAGCGCAATCTGTTCTACTATAATGTCGTATGTTCGCACGTGAGATTGTGATCTTGAATTATATACAAAGATGCATTAATTGCAATAGAATTAAAACGTATCTTTGAAATAAAAAAAGGTACTAAAAGATATTAAAATTACTATAAAGCAGCAACTTTACAGTTCGAATGTTGCGCTGCGATCCGCTTATTGCAATACCAGCGCACCTCTCGATCTGACGCGTTGTTATCATATCATTGTGATATAACACGCGCAATACGTATCTTTGAAATAAAAAAGGTACTAAAAGATACTAAAATTACTATAAAGCAGCAACTTTACAGCTCGAATGTTGCGCTGCGATCCGCTTATTGCAATACCAGCGCACCTCTCGATCTGACGCGTTGTTATCATATCATTGTGATATAACACGCGCAATACGTATCTTTGAAATAAAAAAGGTACTAAAAGATACTAAAATTACTATAAAGCAGCAACTTTACAGCTCGAATGTTGCGCTGCGATCCGCTTATTGCAATACCAGCGCACCTCTCGATCTGACGCGTTGTTATCATATCATTGTGATATAACACGCGCAATACGTATCTTTGAAATAAAAAAGGTACTAAAATGGCTATACAGCAGCCACTTTACAGCTCGACTGTTGCGCTGCGATCCGCTCCTTGCAATACCGGCGCACCTCTCGATCTGACGCGTTGTTATCATCTCATTGTGATATAGCACGCGCAATACTCAAGCGCAATCAATTCCATCGTAATGTACTATGTTCGCCGATGCGATTGTGTTCTTGAACTTTGTACAAAGGATTCATTATTGCAATAGGATTAAAAAGTTTTTAAAATAAAAATTGGTAATCATTAATATAAAGTATCAAACTTCACAGCTCGACTGTTGCGCTGCGGTCCGCTCATTGCAATACCGGCGCACCTCTCGATCTAACGCTTGTTATCATCTCGTTGTGATATAACACGCGCATTACCCAAGCGCAATCTATTCCACCGTAATGTATTATGTTCGCCGGTGCAATTGTGTTCTTGAACTGTGTTTGTAGTTAAAGGGTTTTGTTTTCAAACACATTTATTTGTTAGAAACTTTTAAGGTCCGTAAACTTGTACGATATTCGATTCATACGTGTATGTTTCACGAACTTGTTAGACGGCCTAACAACCTATTGTTTCAGCTTTGAGCATTGTTTTAGATGTTTGTATTTTTATTACCTATAAAATACTATATTTATATTGTATTGGACTTTTATATGACAGATGTTAAACTTGTTATGTCAATTTAAGGGTTTCCTTTGAATTTATTTATTAATATCTTAAATAAACTTTATCTGGCAGTCCCCGTGAGACGTTCTACTAGCTTGTGTTCTTTATTGTTCACAAGCGATTTCGTAGGAATATATGAAATTAAGCTATCACCTTTGTATATCCCGTGATATGCAAGATTGCGAGCGAAATTACAATAGTCGGGAAGACTTGGATCGTACCGTATCGTGTATCGGGTCGATGTCACATCTATGATGACAGATATATGACTGATATATGACCGGAACAGCTATCACCACAGAGAAACCAAGATCAAAGTAAACAAAAACTATTTTAAGCCTGGAGAAGTTCTTACGTTTCCCTGGAAGAGTGTGATTGCCGGTGGCCGGCTCACTTTAATGAGACGATTATCTTAGTCGGGAGTAGCAACGCATCTATGATTGAATTCAGATTGTTCCGTACGAAGTTGCTTACATGCCCACAAGCAGCAGCGGTCATTTATCAGATGAACTACATACTCCTGTCCTAATTCAATGTTATAAGAAGTAAAATAATATGAATTTTTTTTTTTAAAACAAGCTTTTATTTCAGTGCACTGAATAGAAAAAAATAAGTTTTGTAGTAGTCAAACACATCATTTTGTTGCATCGTAAAATTTTCTATCATATAAAAGCTTGTCGCGAGAATAGTTCAGAAAACCACAGACCTGGATCTGAGCAAAATTTATTGTGGACAATCTGGCGACAAGCTGATAATGATAATGATAGAAAATTTTGCGATGACCTAAACGAGGACCTAAACACACATACTTACATCCTTACATACTTACCCACAAACATTGTAAGTTAAATAAAAGCTTTAAAAAAACATGTGAGTTTATTCTATACAAAAACGCAAGAGACGCATTACTAAATGCATATAACCATATACCACGATTAATTTATATTGTACACATAGCATATGACATAAACAGCGTATGAATGTCTAAACTCGCTACATTCTGATTTAGGTCGTATTATCTGTTTATGGTCACGATATTATGAAAGACAGCTTCATGTCTCGATTTGACTGAATCTTGCTCGCACAAGATCTGCTCAGCATAAATACATAATTCATTCCATAGATAAATGTTAACGTTAAGTGCAAAAATGGCAAGACAGGTAATAACGCGGAATAATGAACTTGTAACTGTAGTCCAAGATCGCAATTACTGGTGTCGAGAAATAAATAATATTAATCGAAACGAAATGAACGGTGAACACGAATGTATACCGCATAGTTCATACTGTGCGGTAATTTAGTTATTAATTGTATAATGCAGTTTTATTTTTAAAATTACAAATTGCTTTATAATTACCAATGAAGATGAGTAATTAATAACTTTAAATAAAATTATGTTTCCCTAATGAAACGGATGTAAGTCTCATTTTTGTCAAATAGACTTTTTACAACAAAATCGTTAGAAAAACAGAGTTATCATGAGACATCGGTGTTATATAATAAGAGGTCCATCGATAGATCTCTACGACCCACGTGGCGGAGCGGTTACCACACCGGTCTTACGCGCAATGGGTCCCGGGTTCGATTCCCGGCCAGACAGGCATCTGAATGTTGAGATTAGATTCATGTTCTAGGTCCGGGTGTTTGTGTATTCGTCTTGTGTGTGTCCATGGTACCGACGACACAGGAGAAAATCCTAGTGTGGGGCTAAGAGTGTAGAAAGCGTGTTATTTTTTTTTAAAAAGCGTGTTTTTCTAATATTTTAAAATGTCACTACCTACTCTAGAACATAAAGTTTTTTCGTTTTATAGACCTACGTTTTAGACAAACAGAGATCTTTCGAAGGATCTCCAATTTTCTAACCATATCAATTTGACAATAATCAGACTTACAACCGTTTTCAGTAGGGAGTACAAAATTAACGTTTAACTTTCATAAGCGTAATTGTACTAGACACCTTGAATCCTGCACGTTACAAATTTACCGATTAATACTATCGTAGACAATAATTGAGGTGACTAATTAAAGATGCTATCTGCTAGTAAATAAAACCTGATATGACTAACTGGTACTTAGTCTTCAATGTACAATTAAAATGGTATTTGTAGATATAATTTTTGTGGAATCAATTTATCTTGAATATGCATAAATGTGCTTATTTATTTTGGCTGATAAAGAAAAATGGTATTCCTCATGATAAGAATAGTTTAACTTCCCTTTTTGCGTTTATATTACACGCTTTATTATGCTATAGGGTAAAAAGTAGAGATGCGCCGTATAGTGGTTTCACCGAAAAACAGTAGTATTAGGTTTAACTTTTACCGAACCGGATATTCGGCCGAATTATTCGGTTTGCCATTTCTTATTAAGAAACGACTGTGTATGTTTACAAAAAATATAGTGTTGATTTGAGGTTTAAAAAGTTTGGATACCTATAAGAGTTGAGAAAAAATTAGAATCTGAATGAGGTTTCAAAAATGTTGATTAGAAGTTAACTGATTTATATTTATTAGCTTTATTCAATACACCCTTCATAGGATTTCTTTGACTTATAACATAGATCTTACGTAATAAGTTATGTCTTTTATGTTTTAGTTATGTCTTGTATACCTCAACATGTAGCCAAGAAAATAGGAAAAAGTCGAACCGAATATATTCGGCACCAAAACCGAATAATTCGGCAAAGACAAATAGTGAAAAACATGCCGAATACACCGAATACCAAATAACGATCAAATATTCGATGCATCTCTAGTAAAAATATATCAGATTTTCAATAGTTATGCATTGGTGCAGTCGTATCGATCTAAGATTTAAAATCACCTTTAGGCAGGGTGGGAAGTTATTGCCGTATATGGACATCTATCTCTTAACGATCCCAAATTTGCCAGATAGGCTCAGATCAGTTAAGAAGCGGTGTTTCCCTTGCAGATTAATTACGCTTAATAATATTTCACTGTCATAATTAACCCTTAAAACGGAAATACAACCGGTTAACCGTTGTTATTAAGCAGTAATACCGCCTTAAAGAACATAAGGTGCGGTGAGCGTATTCGCTCACAAGCGAAGAATTGCGCTCGGAGGACTTCGGTTGTGTTCCGTTGGAGATCCCGGAGTCCTCCACGCAGCGCTGAGGAAGGGGGGGGGGGGGGGGTTAGTGCGGTAGTGTGGTAAAAAACCCACATAATCCTGCGTTACTCCCACGGCATAGGGTGCCTTTGAAGGTTTCACCCTCGAGAACAAAAAAAACAGTAATACAGACAGAACCACTTACAGCTCGATCACGGAACATTCGCGTTATAAGCGGCAGCGTTGAGCGGAATCTGGCAAATTTCCCTACAATTTTTAGCGATTTTCGTGGCCTATAAACATTAAACACAAAAATTGGTTTTAACGCTTAGCGCTGTCTGAAAGAAACATCACATGGCCCTTAGATAAAAGTCCTATACATGGCATGCTATCTTCATAATTTTATGTATGTATAGGAAACTGTTTTAACCCACACACAATGTTATTGTTGATGCAGTGTTTGCTTACAATTCCGTCATAGTATCGGTTACACTTGCACAGATATTAGTTTATAGTAGGCACAGGGCTGGCAGCGGGCCAGGCCACCTGACCTATATGGAGATTTGATACGTGGAAATCGTGCTTTGGCTTTCAGGGATTCGTGGGAAGCTCTTATTTCGCAACAATAGCACACCACCTGGTTTATTGTTATGAGAACACACTTGGTACTATTTCCACGTTGACTTTGTACTGCCAAAATGTTAACCGTGCAGCAGTAAGAAAAACAACCTACCCCATTTTTATGTAAAAAATGTGCAATAACTTACAATATTCCTAAGTAGTTCCATAGTTATAGCATAGGAATATTTTTAGAAACTGTTACGTAGAATAGAAATTTATTTGAAACTGATCATAATATCTTTGTTATACTCACCCGAGAAGTAATTCTTACTGTCAATTTACCTTCTATCAAAAGACTCAAAGTCCATACACAGTACTAGACATAAGTCCACATACAGAACTGGTGCAGTAGTACCCGATTGCTAAGACGTCCAACGGACATGTTACTAGAAACTGTTTACCTACCATACGGAACCCAAAGCATTAGAATAAACTTAACAGCCCTGCACTTTGCTGCGAACTGTTCCTCGTAAAATATGTAATGAATGCTATTGCACTGCTCAATTGTACGGGACCCGGTGGCCGGGTGGCACCGCTTTGTCGAGTGTTGCGTTGACTCTTCTATGAATAAAATACAAGGCAATATTGAATTTAACACGCAACAAGTTACGGCGACCGCAAATGTAATAGAGCAATAGACACTTCACAGTAGCTACCAAAGCACAGTGGTATGTATGTTTAATATTTTTTTTTATCTGACTGAAGTAGCAAACGAGCATGCAGTCCACCTGATGGTAATTGGTCACTGCCGCTCATGGACACCTGCAATTAACTTCATACAGAACATGGGTTCTAACTGAAGTCAATCAAATATGCGTTGCTACTCCCGAGGACTATGATAGAAATAGGTGTGGTACTTCCCCGGTCGAAATACACTGCTTCTACCACCTTGATATTTTTTATTCCAAAATATTTCAAATTCTAAAAATATAATTTACTAGCTGACCCCGCAAACGTTGTTTTGCCATATAATCATTTAAAAAAATGTTAAGGGTGGACAACCCATATCACTAAGGGGTATGAAAAATAGATGTTGGCCGATTCTCAGACCTACTCAATATGCTCACAAATTACATGAGAATCGGTCAAGCCGTTTCGGAGGAGTACGGGAACGAACGACACGAGAATTTTATATATTAGCTGTACATGAGCTGTATATATGAAGCTTGTAGCAGGTGAAACTACATGTTAATAGTTTACGTCAAAAAAAGGCACCTTATCAGAAATACCATAAACATGCAGATAATTAGCATAATGTTTGACTTATTGAATTACGGTCATCCGTCTTACAAAGTCCAACTTCCCGACTGATAAGAGCAAGCGGGTTTGCCCATAACGTAAAAACCAACATAAACATCAAAGCATTTCCCTTCGGAGCGTCGAGCTACAATAACTTTTAACAACATAATAGATACCAAATTTAATATCGACACAATGGACCGAGGGTACCCACTGACGCCAAAATATTTATTTTACAGCTCACCAGAACACCGACAATAGATGCGTTAAGACAATGCTCCTTAGAAAAACTTAGTCTACCATAACAAAGGGACGTTTCGACGAAAGAGGGCGCTGTAAATCAATGTAGGCGAATAATAAAAGGCGGGACACGGAATTAAATTAGACGTCGAATGAACATCTGTTGTGGCGTGCTAACTAACAATTACAATTTTTATCGTCAGCTTTGAATGCTATCTACTGGATTACAGATTAAGCTGCTCTCCATTCTATAATCATTTTTTACAATTGTCGACGTTTTAGTACCAAATCTGACTCTTTAGATCGTTTTTACTATTTTTTCCGTCTTCGAACAGCGGTATTAAACGCTGTTTTGTCTGTATGAAGAATGTGTTAAGAGAAATAGATTAGAATAAAATATTTTGAGTACACCAGCAGTCCTGTTAGCGAATAAAGCATAAGTCAATGGGTGAGATAGATCAAGTTCTATTAAGTGGACTGCACATTTACCGCTTCAATTTATATGATAAAATCAATATAATTTAAGTTATTAACGGACTCTTCCAGCACAATAGTTTCATATGTAACATACAGTGAAACCTTGGACGGTGCATAAAGTGCTCTCTATAGTACTGCCCGCCACACTACGAGCGTACCCACTAACCTACATAACAATAACTGTTTCTTACTACAGTCGTTTTTAATGTTCATTGCTATCAATAACAGCGTTTTACTTCCACGTAAACAAGCGTGTTTATTTTATCACTTCGGTGATGCAAACTAATTCAGAGATACGATTTTGAAAACGAGTTTCGTTTTACCAGTTGAATGGTAAGTGAACTCTGAATTGTAGAAGTACAAATCGCAATCGCACAGTGAGACAATATAAATGTAAATAAATCGTGAAACGCTTAACTAAGGGCTGACACACGATCTTGCACTACAACGCTCGCTATTATGTCCAAAACATAACATCTGTGAATTTGACGCGCTTTCTTGCGACGTGGAGAAAGAAAATTTCTAATCGCAAAAAGACAGGGTAATTAGCTAAACCGACATGTTTCTTATACTTGCGTCACAAGATTACCAATTTGTGTAAATATCATTACAACAAAAATCTATTTAGGTAATAAACAAGAGACGTCTTGTAAAGTATAAGATTCCGATTATGAATAAAACATTTAAATATATTGGGAGTCTCAAAGACAGACACAAGTCATGTCACAGTCACAAATTAAGACGATCCCTCAAAAACATGCCATTCCATGAATAACACGCCAAATATATTATACAAGTTTAAATTAATGTCTCTTAAAACGTAGAAGACAATACAGTAATAGTTTAGTAACGAATCCGCATTATCGTGTCGTAACGCTTGACTATGTATCAACCCTAACACAGATCGCCATTCAATCCTAGATCCTTTTACGAGCAGACATTCATCAGTAAGCACTAACAAGGTCTAAACCGTCGATAAATACGACACGAACAATGCACCGCGACGACTGGTGGAGCTATCGCCGTGGTTTCACGGTGCACCGTAAACTTAAGTATTTACTGACTACTCTTTGTTCCCTTTCCTTCATGGAACAAGTGATAACTTAGTCAAGAGCTACCATATTCAACGTAAGATATGCAAGTACGCAAATAATATGACATATATGACCTAAAACGGTACCCTGTAGTATTCCGTATGAGATTATACACCCACGTGTTTTATTTTATGGTTGCTGTTTATGGCTTAAGCTGAGCTCACTGAGACGTTGTGCATTTGATTTAATGATATATAAATACTAGATTTTGTCCATGACTTCATCCGAATGGGCTACGAACAAGAACATAAATATACAACTTCTATTTATGAAATATACAGTAAAATAACTTATAATATATATATAAAACATAGACGTCTGTTAAGATTAAGTCATGTGACCTCGCAAGTCTGGCGTATTACGGCACATCTTCATTAAATAGATCATATTTATTAAAATTCTCAGTTTAAATGTTGTTTTAAAAATATCTTCAATGTAAAAACACATCCTGTTACAATTTTATACAAGTATAAATACGAAGATCGCTGATTCACATCGAACGTCCGCACGAGACTGTCATGTCAAAAACTAAATTAAAAACATTTTACTAATAATGCCAACCATGACGATTATATATTGAAAGTATTGAAAGCATTGAAAGGATTGCAATGTATTGCACTGACCCTGTTGCATTTGTATCTTATAACCAGTCACCTTTCAAGCCAAAGAAAGATAATTTGATATGAATGATTTAGCATTCTTGCACAAATGCATTTTACCCGTTAGGTATTGGTAGGTATCTCTCGAGATCCTTACGAAGTTTTGCTGTTGCGAAAGTTACTGTGTACAAATTGAATCCGATAACTTGAGACAGTTCGAGATTATTTATTCAGTTTCATTGAGTATATTTAATGCAATATAAACAAGCCGTAGTTTGGATAGAAGCAGATAATGATAGTTGCTGGTTTTGGGTTTCAGAGCGATCCAAAGTTCGAATTTGAAAGACACACACCTGTTTCTGGTTTAATCCTGCTTTTCAGGCATGTCCCTTGTCCCGCAGGAATTATGATACATATGTGACCACTTGCTCATTTAATACTGCGAACTGCGAACACTTTAGAGGCGATTGAAAATCATCATGAAGAAATTTGTTCTAGCGTTCTCTAAAGAAAAATATCAAACGGTGTGAACGTCTGCCAACTCATACATGGCTAGCAACATAGTGGACTAGAAACCTAAACCTTAGTTCACCCCTTCTCACTCCTCGAGTCCGCATAGCAGACGCACAGTAATGATTTGATGAGTATGAACGGAACGACTTATTTTTTCGTTGAATGAATACCTGCCGTATGTCTATGTATGGGATGGCTCATTACGACTAGCTAAGTCATAAAAATCTAACAAATGCACTAACGAACAGCGATCGAGATTCACAGTTTTTGTTGGTAGCGACATAGCTACAAAGGAAGACCGGCTCCGTTTAACGACACCGCCATAGCAACTCCCCTGATGTAACAAATACGAAGCGCAAAAGTATCAAATTCCCGAATATTTACTTCGTTCGTCCAATTTTATTTTCGACATTCTTTGATCGAACTTTCCTGCTAATAGGTTTCGTGTTTTCTGTTTACTTTTTGATCTTATTTTTTTGTTTATTCAATTTTGGATATTATCGATTACACGCCAATAATTCCGAGTTTAATCCTGGCTATAACACAACACTTTATTTATCATACTAATATTATAAAGGTGAAAGTTTGTGATTGTGTATGTTTGTTACTTCTTCGCGTCTAAACGGCTGGATCGACTTTTAAAACGCGGGCGAAGCTGTTTGGGCGGGGGTTCAGCTAGTTTTAAATGTATCAAATTGTGATTCCAGGTCTGGTTGTTTGTGTACACGTCTTTATGTCTTCACAATAACCACGAGCGCGGAAAGCGTTAAACACATTAATGAATGGCTTGGACGTGAAACAAATAGCATCGATGACGTCATTATGAAGCACTTAGGTAAATGCATTGACTTGCAGACGGTCTGCAATGACTTTGGAAGTATGTTTACAAAAGAGATAAGATCTATTAGGCATGAGTGCGATATAAAATTATTAGACAGAACAAAGTATGTAACGGAAAGTAACTCATCGATTCGTTATATAAAGGTAAAAGCGGACGACGTAGAAAAAATAATAAATAAGCTTAGTGTACATAAATCACCGGGATGTGACGAAATCAGGCCTCAGGAACTTAAATATTTAAAAAAACAATTAAGTCCGATATTAGCAAACTTTATCAATTTATGTAGGTATACAAAAATGCACATATCCGTCATTATTAAAAACAGCCCTAATACGGCCAATATATAAGCAGGGAAGTCATCTAGACTATACAAATTACCGTCCAATTGCTATATTATCAATAATAAATATTATAACTGAAAAAGTTTTAGTGTCACAAATAAGTAGGTTTCTCGAAAAAAATTGCACAATTACAGATGTGCAACATGGCTTTCGACCTAACAGGAGTACCACAACCGCCTTGGCAGGCTTTTCAGACTATATTAACTCAAGTCTGGACAATAGAATGCATGTTGTTGTGCTATTCATAGATTTTAAAAAAGCTTTTGAAACACTAGACCATTCTATTTTGTTACAAGCGATGCGGGAATGTGGGATTAGAGGACCGCTTAATGATTTTTTTCACACCTACCTATCAAATAGGCAGTTAAAGGTATCAGTTGCGGGCGCGACGGGTTCACTAGAAAATGTAATGTACGGTGTTCCGACCGGATCTGTGTTTGGGCCGACAGGGTATATTATGCATGTAAACAGCTTATGTAATGTTGTTAAAACGTGTCGTATGTATATGTATGCTGACGATACATGCCTTATGTACGCGGACAGAGACCTAAATAATGCCGTATTTAACGTACAGCAGGACTTTAACAATATTAGCAAATGGGCTCATGACAATGGAATCATAATAAATCTTAATAAGACAAAATGCATGCATATACATTCACCATATATGAAAGTTCCGGGGGTGATAATTAGTATACTGGGCCATAATTTTGAGTGCCTCCACCAAAATTTTAAGCAATGTTCATGTCAAGAAATAGATTGTGTTACAAATTATAAATATCTCGGTCTAACGATTGATAGACACATGTCCTGGAAGCGTCACATTTCGGAGGTATGTTCTAAGTTAAGGTCTGTCCTGAGTCAATTCTATCACCTACGACGTGTAATAAGCAGAGGAAATATGTACTGTGTATACTATGCACTTGTAGACTCCATTATAAGTTACGGTTTGAGCAGCTATGGGTGCACATTTAAGACGTACATAGATAAAATAAAATTATTACAAGTACGATTCTTAAAGCAATTAACAAGTATCAATATCAAAAAGAAATATAAAGATAATTATGTACAACTTTTTAAAGTATGTAAAATACTACCAATAGACCATAAAGTAAAATTACACATTATTAAGGAAAATTTCAATAAAAGTCAGCATTTGCTTAAGATCACCCATAGCAGGTCAAACCGTAAAACTAAACGGAATAAATATTTTAAACCTAGGACAACAAATTACTTTGGTAAACGTAGCCTTAAATATATTGTACCGGATATATGGAATAACCTTCCCATTCTATCAGGAGCTACTAGTTTTCGTCAAATTAAAAACAAAGTAAAAGATTTTTATTTAGAATCCATAACTTAATAGGTATATGTATGTATGTGTATGTGTATGTGTATGTATGGATACGTCCATGTATATAATATGTACGTGTACGTGTGTATGTAGTTAAAATTATATATGCAGGTATTTCATGTTTGTATTATGGCGATTAGTTAATTAGATATAGGATAGTTTTAAGATAGTTATAAGAATGCAGAAAAATGAGAGCTTTCTCCGCCTACAAACTACACTTGTAGTTTGGCGGACAATATGATTATGTATGTTTTGATCACTGTAAGGTAATTAAATAAATTAAAAAAAAATAAAAACATCCAAAGTACGCAATAATAGGACACCTTATCATAATTTACAATCGTTATTTACAAAAAGCGCCTTTGTACTGACTCATGGAACATGCCGAGCAGTTAAGTGCTTAACAATCATCCAGCATGATGCACTTCCTGCTTAGCCGCCACTCCGCGTCTAGTGCCACCATGCCTCGCTCGGTTGTTTATTCTTTCCTAGTTATTTTTCCAAGTGCGTGACTGGTCAAACATTACGTCAGTGGCAGTCGTTGGGCTGGATAACTAGTTACACGTGTTGCATTTTTCTTATAATATTATGATTGTATACGTTCGATTGTATTTATTTTAGTAATACTAACAAAATATACAGGTTTTAAATGCAATGTATCGATTGCATTTAAAAGCTCCAAGGATCCAAACCTTTAAAAATTTTAAAATCCGGCGGCAGTGTAAGATTTTTTTCTAATATACCATTTGCAAGTCCCTCCGTAGGTCTACACAAAATGAAGACTACGCGCGGTACTACCGCCACGCCTGTTTCTAACGTGAAGTTATACTGCTTCTCGGAAAGAGTGTAAATACCAGTTCACTTACATCTCGACCATCATCTTCGTCGTCAAGCGTAGCAAGGTATCAGTATCTGTAGGTATACTATGTAGAAACTTCGTTCTATGTGGAATTTTGTTACTGGTGTCCAAGAGAGCAATGACAATATACGACCAGGTGAACTGCATCGGTACTTCAATCTTATAAAGTAAACAAAAGTCACAGCGTGTTGGAGTAGTGCTTCAGACGTCCTCTAGTTGCACTGAGATTCGAGCGACATATTGGAACGTAGCATAACATAACAGTGAGTTAAATTTATTCCAATTTACTGAATAAATAAACTTTACAAACCGGCTGCCGGGGTTCCACCCAGGTTTGAAAAATGTTGCCTAAATTCTAATCATGTTTGATATAGTACATGGATCGAACATGCACAAGGACAGGACATGAGTAATGAATATATTATCGTTGAATTATAACAATGCGTTTTAATTTTGCGCGATACACACAGACAAAAATATATAGAATTTTATTATTACTTATTCTCAGCCCTCGAAAGTGTTTCCTTTTTCAAATATAAACGGTGAACAGACACGCGGATTATAGTGAGGATGTAATATAATTCTAAATTAATAATGAATTCGAAATTTGAAAAAAATAAACATTTGATAGAATAATAAATAGGATTATATGAAATAAGTTGATAATATCTTGTTTAAATTATTAACAAACGTACAGTATATCAACACACAGAATTAATTAACATAATTCACAATAAATTTATATAACTGGCATTAATATTTCTCGTCTATAAATCAATAAACAAAGGCAGTAAACAAAACTTACTACGTACAACTTTGAATACGAACGCGATAATTTCGAAGCACTTAATAGCACTTCATTATCTGAACACAGTGTAATGTCGCCGATAATTATGTAACTAACGCGGATAACGGTGATAAATCAGTACAATTGGAACCATTTAGCTATCGGCCGACTACTGTACCAGACGGCATATTGTTTAGATAAAATGGGCCTTGCCAACAGTAGGCGTTGTGAAGGGAACTGGACGGTAAACAAGACAAGGGTCAACGCCACGGGAGAGCAACACACAACGCTCTAGCTAAGAAACCGCGTACAAGTTATATTGCAACTTGCAACCCTATTCATACCGAAGACAATAGGGCAGACGATGAACAATAAATAGTTAATGAAAGTGCAGTTATTTATGAGACTGTAAATCTAAAAATTAAACATGCGAATTCATTTCGGTGGTGATAATAGATAAACGATCGTATCGTCATGTGAAATAATATAAAGTAAAAGTTTAAGTATTTATAAATGTTTAAT
The DNA here is from genome assembly GCA_949699795.1 of Spicauda simplicius. Classification (NCBI taxonomy): domain Eukaryota; kingdom Metazoa; phylum Arthropoda; class Insecta; order Lepidoptera; family Hesperiidae; genus Spicauda; species Spicauda simplicius. The sequence goes on from OX453057.1 coordinate 20,574,352, forward strand.
TATTAATGTTTAGATCGATAGCAAATGAAGGAAAAATGAAATCTGTTGATGAACATTCGAGTAACAACGGGAAAGAAAACAAATCAAACCCAAAAACTACGACAATGGAAATACAAGCAATCAAAATTTTAAACGCAGCAGCTTATAATTAATAAACAAAACTAAACAAAAAAGTAATGATGATTGAGTCCGAAGTTCTTAAATGATTCACTACGAATTTGAAAGACGATCATAAAATTGGCCATTGACAATTAGTCAGACGTATACAAAATCCGCCCAGATTTAGATAAGACGATTCGACACAGCACCGGTGAGTCGCCGATCGTGATATTGCAAATTTTAGTTCAATTCACAACGCCAACGATTGATGGTGAAACTTTATCCGACGCTTGGTTATATGAAGTAATGGAAAATTTTCAAATATTCTTAAAGGAATAGTTAAATGTTCTTTATTATTATTATTCAGTGTGGTCAAATAACTCGACCTAAGGGTTTTCTTTCTTATAAAACTTCTACAGTTTATTCAAATAAGAGTGAGGTCTGTTCACCTCTGTTCTAAGAGTGAGAGTCTACGTGACATTTTGACTGAAACTTTGTTATCCTTGATGACTAAGTAGGGATGTCTCATGGCTCTCTTTACCAATCTCTCATCAACCCATTATTGGCCCACTGGGTACGGGTCTTCTCTCAGAATGAGAGAGTTTAGGCCATAGTCCACCGCGCTGACCAAGTGCGAATTGGTGGACTTTACCACATCACTCATACTCAAATACAGAAGCGCCTGTCACTGCTGTCATTAGGAACTCAACCAATGGTTTGTATGACCTTAAACCTTTGAACTATCGTATCGTGATCATATTTTGTCTCCATCCGATCTCTTTAAATTGATCTCTTATACCTAGGTAGAAAATATGTTACCGAACTCAATTTTCGTACACCGATAATCAAACCCGAGCAAGATGGGTGGGTACAGACGATGTGGACGTAAAATGAAAATTACGTAACAATTATTGGGCGGATAATACGGAGAGACGGGCAGGTTGAGCTCTGATCGGCTTTAGGGCTTACGGTAAGCTGCCAGCATATGTGACATTTTATTGTGATCGCCCAACAATAGGTACGTATTTTATATTAAAATTTTCAGTTATATGAGTATAATAGTGTAATTTTATATCGTGTTTTGTAAATAAAGTTCTAAATAATTATTGCTATCTAGATTGATCATTACATTAATGTTCATGAAATTATTAAATTATTTTAAAATAATAACATTCAATATCAATATTTTTATTATTTTCGTTAAAAGTCGTTGATTACTTTTAATTAAACTTTCCGATAAAAAAGCGGACGTTTTGACTCTTTTGTCTTGTAGGTCTAAAAAATTGACGTATTGTTTTATTTATTATTTTGATTAACATTTGAGTTCACAAAAACATTACGTTAATTTATTTTCAGAACAAGCAAATACATAAATTAAGAAAACAATAGTTATTAACTTTATTATAGAAAGAAGGTGTTATAAAAGCGAAAGTTTGTGAGTATGACTGAGTGTTTGTTACTCTTTCACGCAAAATCTATTAATCGGATTTAAGCAAAATTGTGCACAAGATGGATTTTATGAAATGAAATGTCTTTATTTTGTATAGGCCTGCGGGGGCACTTACAAATTGTCAGTTACATTTTTTTCTTACACTTACGGATCGGAATACGACCTCAACTGAGAAGATCCGGCAAGAAACTCAGCGGGTTTGTCTTTTTTTCTTATTTATATCCATTTTTTTTAAATATTATTACAATCATGTTTTTTCTACATGGTAATGGAAGTTAGCTCCAGTATGACTTAAACTAATACAATCGGATAAGAGGTCCGTGGCAAGAGTAGTTAAGGAAAGTAGTAGGAGTAGTCTTTCACTCTTGATTTTCATAAACACATAACACACTTTCAAAATTATTTTATAAAAATATAACACGGACATCGGTATAACGTTTATAATTACAAGCTTAAACCATATTCATAACTTAAACTCATTTTAATAAATAATATTTAACTTCTGTCTACATTTCAAGGCATTTTAAATATTAATGAAATGTATGCTACGCATCCGTGATTTTGACTATGCCAACGTTGAAATTCGCTATGAATGACCATTGAATGAATGAAATGAATGACAAACTAGACTACATCAGAATGAATTGACAAAGGCCAGGAGACATACAAGGAGATTCATTTCAATTCAACGGTCCGTTGTTATTAATTAAACATTTAATCACTATTGCTAGCTGTTCGATATGTTCGCTTAATATAAGATTATGTATGTAATATGTACAATGTATGTGTAACTAAAATAAATGCTAAAAGAGTAAAAATTATGTATGAATGTACACAATGTGTTAATGAAAATAAATAAAGCTAAAACCAGGACAACGTTAATTGTTACAATTTCTGCTACTTATTTCTGACACTTGACAATTGACTCAGTCCAAATTGATATGCCCCTAACAGATTTCCAATGTCTTAGAAAGCATTAGATTTCGTACTAATAATTTGGACAGTTTATTCATAAATAAGACTTCACTATTTCAACTCTACATATTTCCTAAGTCTTATAAAATGTACCAATTTACTCTCAGTGTAGTAAACAAAATTATTACGCCATTAAAAACTATGACAATTGTCCCGTATCCACAAGTCGAGGCAGACAAATCGTTCGATATAAAATATCGGTAAAATTATATCTAAAAACCGCGTATCATAAGCACCCGTTATACATAACTCGTTCGATAACCAACCGATCCGTTCGAATTCGCCCATCACTACGACCGCCGTGAGTAATCGCGCTGTGAATCGCCTATGAGCATTGAGCAGTATTTCCGTCCGGCGGTGGGAACCATCGGCCATCGAAGCGCGGTTCCCTGACCTCTTTACTCGCGATTCTCGAGTGACGCAACCTGCGACTAGAAACGACCGTAGACTAACGAGTACGTGCAACGTACGGCAATTCGCTAATATATCGGATTGTGATTCTAAATGGGCTGTACCGGCATTGCCCCGATAAACGACTAAACTTATAGACTGTATACCTATATATTTGAAGACACGCGTGGCGCAGCGGTTACTATACCGGTCTGACTCGCAATGGGTTCCGGGTTCGATTCCCGGCTAGACAGGTATCTGAATGATGAGTTTAGATTCTTGTTCTGGGTCTGGGTGTTTGTGTATTCGTCTTGTGTGTGCCCATGGTACCCACGACACAGTAGATAATCCTAGTGGGGAACAATGAGTGTAGAAAGCGTGTATCCAAAAACGGGCCTTTAATTGAAAATTTGCAATGCAGCTAATGGTCTTTAAACACTTTTTTATTATTTCCGCTCCATTCATTCAGAAGATGAGAATAAAACGCATTGTATATTTTTACCTGGCTCTTTTTAAAAAGTTGCGTTTATGCGTAGTGATAATTCCAATCAAAACAGCGATACGTGTACAGTATTCTCTTTGACAAATTCCATGTGTGTTATTGTTACGCATTTAAATAAAAATGGATGAATAAGAACCTATCAAATTCAACGGCAGTAGGCAATCCACACATATAATTAAGAGTATTAAGATTAAAATTAAATTTTATGAGCATTATATTTTAAGCGACTTATTTATTTTACAAAACAATTAAAACCCGTGTGAACTGTGAACAGCGCACCTACCTACTGAAGATCGCATTAATTAGTATAAAAAAACTGTTATTTATTAAGCAAAGCTACTGGCACCTACAATTATACCATGAAAAGCGCAGAGATAACGATTTTTAAGCAAGTGGCAATCACATAAATTGTATGTGCCTAAAATTAAATCTCATATCAGATCATAGGGTTTATGTAAATAAAAGAGGTATTAAGATTTAATTATGTTCATTTAAATAAACTTTAATGAGGTATTTAACATGAAAAAACGAAAATATTTTTTTATAAGCTATGGTATTGTACAGAATTTTGTATAATATAGAGTCTAGTGCAATATACTTAAGGTTAATTTGCTAGCTATAACTCCAAGAGTTTCTATTTAAATAAATATTAGTTTAAAGTATTGTTGTTCGATCCTCGAGACTAATTGACATACAACAACGTGGCAAGTACAAATTTTTTGTTAAATTTCACAATTATCAGGTTTTTTCCTAAATTTCCCGGTAAGTCATTAGGTAATCTTAATGCACCCTTATAATGGTCGTATTGGGTCTGTGTAAGTCCTGTCAAGGAATTTTATTTTGTGTAACTCCACAATTCCCAATAAAATCAAAAGGCTCCCGATAAAATTGTGGTTTAAAGATAAGACGTTGATCCTGTAAAGAGGCGATATTTAACATGGTGTTTGTCGTGGGTGCCAGTTTTTATTTAAATTTGTGGATCAAAGTGATTACGACGTTGTGACTTTTAGTGTCTGTCTATGGTCTTAAAACACATTTTAAATATTTATCTTTATATTATATCTTTAAAACGTCAGCCCGTCATAAAATCAAGAAAATTTTAATGGCAACCAGGCAAACCCGCGCTACCGGTGGTCGTCATGTCAACCTTTGACAAGGGATGTTGTTGTTAGCAGCCATAGACCAAAAAGAAAAAAATGATTTATTTTAACTGGGACCACAGTCATGAAGAATGAAAAAAATGGTGTGTGTACGGTGGGCCAAGAAAGTGGTGTACCAGTTTAGATTTAGTTTCCTAGGCTTTAAACATTACATCAAAGTTCATAGTAAATATCACTGAAAGAGATGTATAATAATGAGGTACCTAATTAAATGATGAGAATATATACGTCATATGTCACATATTAGTGCAAAACATTTTGATCTTTATTATAAATGGATAAAGCATTATTTTATGCAATGAAAATTTAAACGTGCTGAACAAGATTAATAAAAATTATTTCAATTGACATTTTGTCAAATAAATGCCAATTTATTTTCCTCGGTAAAATCGATACCCATAATTTTCGCGATATTTTGCAAAAAGAAAATACAAAATCATCCTCGATGCCTGCCAACTTGACCATTGCAGAAAGGGCGCAAATAATAGCCCAATTTAACGAAGGATTCCATATTAGTGCGATATCGAGAAATTTAAATATATCGGTAGGTAATGTTATTTTCTTTTGAGTTTAGCTTATTAATTTTGATATCAAGCAGTATAAAAGTGTAGTAATTTCTTATTTTAGAGACGTAGTGTCCGGTTTTGGATTCGTCGCGAAGGAGAGGAAGGAAGTTTGATAGATCACAGAAGAAGTGGTCGCCGCCCTGCTCTCTCCAATAACGATAGAGAATTTATGAGACGGGAGTATGAAGTAAACGGTTTTAGACCAACAAATCATTTTGCGGAGATGTTCGATGTGAGTGCACAAACAATAAGGAACCATCTACATTACATGGGGTTGCATCATAGGCATTACGCCAAGAAAATATATTTGACGGATGCTCACAGACTTGCTCGTTAGAATTTCGCCAGAGAGCACTTGGACTTTGATTGGTCTAATACAGTGTTTTGCGATGAAAAAACATTCAAATCAAGTCAGCATGGGCGACTACACCTTTGGCGTTATAATTCAACTCGTTATAGGTATGATAATGTAATCCCAAATAGAGAATCGGGACGAATTTCTGTAAATATTTGGGGCTGGATGAGTACGGATGGTGTTGGAGAATTGTGCTCATTACCTCCTCGAGCGACGGCTATAAATTATATCGACGTGCTTCAAGATACAATGCTTCCGATAGTTCGTAATGTTTACCCAGAAAACGAAGTTTAACAATTTGATTTTGTTCAAGATAATTGTTCAATTCATAATGAAAGAATTGTAAGAGCCTGGTTTCAATCACGCACTGACATAAAGCTAATTTCGTGGCCCTCAAGATCACCGGATCTAAACCCAATAGAAAATCTTTGGGGTATTATGGTCAAAAGATGGTCGCATCAAAACGATAGAACCAAACAAGCTCTTGAGAGCTACTGTAATTTAATTTGGGATGAAATGCGTGGAACTGATATTTGCTCACGGCTTGTTGGTTCAATGAGGTCTCGACTTTTAGAAGTCATAGAAGCCAATGGCGGTTTCACCCGTTTCTAATTTTTTCTAGTACTTTTCCTCATATTACGGGTTTTGATAATTATTGTAAAAAAATTATAAAATATTAAAACATTTACAATCTTTCCTTTCTGACATTATAATACAATTACTACCGAAATTGTAAAACTGAAAAAGAGCTTGGCTGATTGTTCTAATTCTTTTTTTATCATATTAGCAAAATTTAAAACTAAGAACAAAACAAATGTCACGTATCGTTAAAAATAATGAGATAAAGATGACAATAATATTTGTCAGATTGCAAGCGAAACTAACCTTTATCGCCTATGAATCTGTAAGCGGCTTTCAACCTTAGGGTGGTAAACCAGTTCTTTGGCCGACTGTACCTAATTATGTACACGCGTTAGAAGTTATACTTCTTTGACGTAACGAAATAAAAATCTATTTAATTTTTTTTCTTTCGCCTTATTCTCATCATTTTTCATAACGCGCCTAAATAAGTATAACTTCAAAAAAAAACGTACGGCACTCGAGGAAAGCCGCGGTAAAGCTATTGCATAGCATTTTCATGCTCATTCACATTTTCATTTCAACTTCATACTGTGACTTTTGTGTGACGAATCTTAAAATTTCACTCTCATATTTTTTTCATAACGCGCCTAAAAAACTTAAACTTCAAAAACAAAATACAAATACTTTTCGCAGATTGGTAATACCTTAGAAAAGGAAAGGAAAATGTACGTAACATTACCTACTACATATTCTATATATTTAGTCCCACGTAGCCTATACACAATGGCGGCTCTACATATCGCAAACACTTTTATACTCGCAGACCACCATTTAAGAGACTTAAACCATATCTTAGGTCAGGTCCGTTCCCGAAACGCGTAGCTTAGTCGTTTTGTACCACTAGCTTCACAGCATTAGATTCGGTAGCGAGGGTGCTTAGGAATGCGGCGGGGGCCGGCCCACAAAAACCTCGGGACGATACCTGCCTGCCATTGACCTCGCCGCAATGCATCGATGCAACGCACGGACACCTAATCCCTCCTTTTTTTCAAACAACCGCTTAGTGGTCGGTGAGGAGCGTAAATTAATTTAGACTTGCAGGTTTTTATATAATTACGTCGTCAAGTACGAGTAATTATAATGGTTGAATAAACCAAAGGGTTTAATTTTTTATTGATACATTTTAAAGTCATAGTTGGGGCATTAAGATTACCCTAATGCTAGGTAGTCACTTGCAGCCAAAACACAATTAAAGTTCTGTCTTATTTCGATCACAGATACGTTACTATTCCTGAGGAAAAAGTTCGTGTGCTTCTCGCTTACAAGTTACAGAAGTTGCGCGCGCAGATAAGTTGTTCTCTATTTAGATACCTATTTATGGAGGTCGATTAACATATCCTTAGTGATATTATTTTCTATGTTACATTTGTTATTATCAAAGGGTACTCACTGATTACAAACCTGACGCACTTCAAAAGACGTCATACGTAGAATAATCTAAGTGTTGATAATCCTCTTTACCATATTTGTCTAGTACTAATCGCGTTATCATTTTCGGGTACTTCGATAATGTTATCAACGCCCATACCTGTAAAGACGAAAGAATAAATATTACATAAATAGCTCATCGTTCAAGATAAAATTTCATGCTAAATTATATTCCAAATAGATAAGTATGTATAACAGAAATTACGTAAAATATGAAGGTGTACTTTTTTTTTAACTTTAACCCCCCCGGTGGCCGTCCTCTATAAGCGCTAGTGGCGCTATAAAGAGGACACCGGGATCTCGAAACTTTCAGATAACAGGCATTTTAGCAGCTCTTATGATATAAGGTTAGGTGAACATTGCGTTTTTTTATTACATTGAAGTATGCTTGGACATCTTTATATAGAACAGGGATTCTATCTGAATTCAATCACAGTTAAGATAGATTAGATGATCGCCTCATAGGATTATAAGCCGGCAACCACACCCTTCCGCCAAAACGCTGAAACTGCTTAACGATAGAAATACCGATGGCGGTGGTACTTCCCCGGTCGAACCACCTATTTCTAGCATGAAGCATTTCTTACGTTTCGATGGAAGGGTGTGATTGCCGGCACACTTTTAGATGAGGCGACCATCATAGTCCTCGGGAGTGGCAATGCATCTGTGATTGACTTCAGATAGAACCCATGTTCTATTTTAAGTTCCTTACAGATGTCTATGGGCGGCAGTTACCACTTAGCATTAAGTGGACTGCATGTCGTTTGTTACTTAATCAGATAAAAAATAACCAACCGCTTCGCAATTACATTTCAAACATACAACTTCACGTTTTTTGAAATTTAAATGATAAAGCCGAAGTCCATTCTACGCACCATCGCTGAGCACCATCGAATTACCATGGACAATGGGAATAGCGGGATGTTGTTCGAACTGTTTAGCATTCGCTCAGCGTTCCGCGCGTGCGTCCTGCGTACCTACTGCGTAGATACGAGTAGGTACTTCTGCTTAGCTGTCTCTATGTGGTTCTGTACTCTTAGTAAGACTCTATTACGTTCCCTCAAAACAATTGTTGTATGTTTATTAAAGTCTAAGGTACTATTTCTAATAATAAGTACCAATAGGTTCTTTGGTTCCGTCACTTCAGAGATCGCGCATAATTTCTATTCCGTGGGCTAAGGTATATTAAGGGCAGATAGTATAAACGAACTGTATGTGGCTTAGTGCGATCCGGATTCATTGAGGAATTTTCTTAAATGTATTCTTAATAAAATGTAAACTAATATTTAAATTGTCCTAAACATAAGCTACCAATAAACTCTTATCGTCTACTGACGAAAAAAATATTATTATTACTCTCTGAAAATATTATTATGAACTCGTTATGTACTACAACGTATTATGGGCTACATAAATCCACTTCTAAAATTTATTGAACGGATTTTTTAAACTGCAATAAAATAAATAATAGGGAAAAATAAGCATGGTCTAAAAGGGACACAATATCTGATTGACTCCGATGAAGAAGCTGACCCACTGTTTGGCTATAAGATAACGTCAATAGTAAAGCAATGCTTTATACATATATTTTTCTGATCAATATTATAAATGTGAAAGTTTGTGAGACTGTATATATGTTTGTTACTCTTTCACGCAAAACCTATTAGACGATTTTTGCTGAAATATTGCAAACAGATATTTCATGACCTGGATTAACACGTGGGATACTCTTAATCACAGTCAACGTAATCAAAGCGGATCGACAATAATCTAGTGTGTTATAAAACATACCGTATTCAGTTTTCAATCGCCAAGCATCAACGCAATTACCATGGGAGGACACAGGCAACAAAGTTGTTGATCATACTGTTTAAGATTCACGCGACGTTCCGCGCTCGTGTTGTGCGTGCGATCCAATATAGCGAGCTCCCCAAATCCATGCGGACCTGGTACTTTTGATTGGAGCATTGTCCATATATAGTAAAAACGAAAGTTCCGCGTATCTGTATATTGTACCTATATATTTGCAAAAGAAGATAATTTGAAGGACTAATAAAAAAATCTGTAGGATCTGTATGTTAGTGTGTTAAATTCAAATTTCAAAAAACCGCATATGGCGAATAGCCATAACATGTTCATATTTGCGTTTAAAATCTCATCAAAGTAAAACTACTGAATTTAATTTTAAGGACTTTAAATATCACTATCAAAAGTTATTACAATTTAATAGCACTTTACATTTTTAAGTGACGGAAAAACTGTGAGACACAGTTACCTTGTTTATAAAGTAAACATAAAAAATTAAAAAGTAACGTTAAATTATTCAATTTTAACTCGAGCCATATTGATAGTTGTATAGTACAGAATAACAAAAATAATTCCCGATCTAGCTCAGTACAGAAAACTCATATAGGTAAATGTTTCGACAGTTATAAAACAAAGCGACCACCGGACAATAATGGATAATACTTTAAAAGGGGGGAATAATACCAACCACATAGCCCAGTAATCGTACAAATGGAGCTAATTAACTCGAGACTCATTAGTGATGTGCCGGAACGACTGCCTGCAGCAATACATCGGTCCCATACACAAATTGCTCGATTGATTTTACGTGAATCCTGTTATCCCGTAATGCGATACGCGTGCCGTGGCCTGATTGGGCTTGTAGCTAAGGAATACCAATACGTAAAAATGTATGGTGCATCGTATTTAACATCGCTGAAACGTTTTACAAAGGCTGATTGCGTGTTACCGATCGTGGCTACTCGGAAATAATTTTCCAGGCTCGTGAGCAAGGGAATTGTGCATTCAATACCCGGATTTATAAAAAGACGCCCGAAACAGATTTACATATTAAATGAACACCTCACTACTTTGAATTTCCATGAAATACAGTACACACGTACAGATGTAATCTACGCCTAACACAGCAAAGTTTTAATGATATGTTCCTCATAATGGCGCTATTAAAACTAGGAAGGATCGAAACGAGCTGCAGCGTGCTAGAACATTTACAAGATTGATCAGTTTCGCTATGATAAATGCGAGAAAACGCCGACAAAAACAAGTTCACGCGAAGAAGTTTGCTTCCTGAAGACTCGATTTAGTAGCCCGGAAGGTGCAGGAAAACTTACACATCACATTCGTCTTGCCGATGTGTCTTTGCCGGCAGATATTTATTACCCAACCTTTCGTGTTGGTGCGATCAAATACCTACCGCGTTCGCTGCCTGATATACGGCGGTAACAAGTTCATTAGCTTCCGAGCTAATTCTGGTCGCCTAACTACGAGTATCATCAAACGCTACGGAGGAAGCCATTAGTTCTCGGATTTCCAAAAAGATCGTCTCCGGGCTCCTGTTATTTTATCGACATTCGACACGAAAATACATCGGTAGCTGACATCTCCCGAATATTTCGATCGAAAATAGAAAAGGTCTGAGGCATGCGATTAAATGGTTGTTTTATTTATCCGCGGTCACCCGTGCACGGATTTTTCAGAATTCCAATATCGGTGGCAGGCAAAGCAATTGTTTTTAATCGTAAAATGTAAAACCGGTTATCCGTTTCGTGCAAAAATTGATTTTAGATACCGAGTTTGAAGTGTCCAATAAAATGTCCAGGCCTCGAAATAATTATTGTGCCAACCATTTGTTTACAACGGTTTAGTCGATGTTTTTTTTTGCGATTAGAGCTTTACAATATTTCTCTACACCTCGTGACACGAGACACTTTCCCCTAAATCCTAAAGGGTCAGAACTGGTTTCGTTTTTCCATTATTTATTGTGTCCGGTTTTTGAGGCAGGTGGTGAGCGCGGATCTTTCAAAAGGTGTGTGATAAATTATATCTATAGAACATTATGGGGCCGAAATTTAGGTATAAACAGTAATAACATTGAACTTTTATATCCAACTAGTAGACTCGGCGAACTTCGTTCAGAATAAAAGTCAAAAGTCTAAAATTATCAGTGTTTCTCCACTACATTATACATGTATTATACATAAAAACCTTCCTGTTAAATCACTCTATCTATTAAAAAAACTGCATTAAAATCCGTAGCATAGTTTTAAAGATTAGATCTTTAAAACTATGCTACGGATTTTAATGCAGTTTTTTTAATAGATAGTACATAGCGTAGACAGCGGGAAGCGACTTTGTTTTATACTATGTAGTGTTAGGACTGTGATTTTATATAGACAGCTAAAACGATGAATAGTTTTTGCTAAATGGTCAAGATACGTTGATAATGATAAGAATAATAAATCATATCTGTGACTCTGTATACTTAATCCTAAGGTGCATATGCCGTGTCTAAGCTCCTTTGTGCTATTCGAAAGGTCTGGCCGTTGCATCGGCTTCAAGGCAATCAGGTCCTTTATGAGTACCATCAGTGCAATGGAACGTATTGTGGCTGATCATTAACCTGGAGATACATTTATCACTGCGATGTTGTAAGCGTTGACTCAGATCTGTTCAATTTTCGTTGTAAATGTTTCCTTCAATGGCCCACGTATCTTTATGATACCTATAAAATTAATTAAAGCTCGTGTTTCATTCAAACGTGTACTAATGGCAGTGAATATTATTTTCTTTTAGGTTTAGCTTGATATTTTACGATGCATTTGAAGAAACGAATACTTGTCAGTGTATTTTTTATAACTTTGTTACTTAGGCGTAAGTGGTTATGCTCACACATGTCCAGTGTAAGCTAATTTATATATAAGAGACTCGACTTGAAGTCAATCACAGATGCGTTGCTACTTTCAAAGACTAAGAGGGTCGCCTCATATAAAAGTGAGCCGTACTAATATTAATGGACCGATCATAATGTGAGGGGACAAAATATTAATATCAATTAGGGATATCGAGTGTTTATCGTAGGTCTTTATATTCCCCGCACCGACAGTCCATCCACCGACAGGCGTAATGGCTAACGAGAGTAACAAGACACATAAGTGGCCGGCAATTACATGTGAAATAGTGGTCGTAAACCGTCACTTACTGCGAGGCGACGCTGGTATACGTTACATATTGTTTAGTTATATGATTCGGTTTTGTTGTACGTTTTGTAACGTAACGTAAAACGCGTTCAAATGTCATATGTTACGAAACTTGTATGAACAAATTATAGTGTCTGCTTGTGGTCTAAAAGAACAGTAATTTTGAATGTAAGCAATGCAATAAATATTCATGTATTTTTTGACTGTCTAGAGGTGAATATTATCAACAGCTAAAACTTCGACGTATATGCAAAGAAGTAAATTTTTACCTTTACTCTTATTATCATTTATGTACCAATCCAGGAAAGACGTACGAGTTTGTGTTTTTTACCTTAACTCATAGTGAACTGAAAATGCCCTGAAGAGTACGAATAATTTGCTATACAAAAACATCGTAATAATTTTCTAATTGTGGTTTTATCGTCCATTAATTGACGAAGCGTAAGCATAAACACACGGACTGAACACGTAAACCTAAAAACACCAGTAGATTTTACACGAAATGTTCTTACAACACAGACAGCGCCCGTGCTACCCTACCTCTGGCTATTTACTTCACAAAAACAACACTTGGTATTAAAATTGAAATACACCCTTCCGATCGCGGTGTCGAGTGAGCCAGCAATAAACTCGTAGGGCGCGTAAAGGTCACAGTTGCATTGCTTCTAGGTTCCGAAATCAAATTAGGGCTCCGCCGGCAATTACGACACCCGTGATTAATGAGCTATCGGCTTGCTTCGGGCTAGGGTTGGCGCCACCTTTTTGTGTTTTGTTTCTCGTTTTCCTCGATTTTTGGAAAAAATATTTTTATTTCTTTCTAATCGTACACGATACGATTCCGTTTTAAATTTGCGTAGTGAAATGATTATGGTGTGTTTAAAAATGCAGCGTCATTGTATATACTGTATGCTGTTTGATTCTGATTGAGGCGACCATTATAGTCCTCGGGAGTAGCGACGCATCTGTGATTGACTTCGGATAGAACCCATATTCTATTTGAAGTTGCTCACCGATGTCCATGAGCGACAGTGACCACTTACCATCAGGTGGACTGCATACTAGTTTGTTACTTTAATAAGATAAAAAAAAATAGGTAATAAAGTTACATAATATTAAATAATTATGAAAACATGTCTTTCCATTTAGTCCTCAAAATTTTAAACACAAAGGCACCTATTACTTTAAAATTTTCAATATACGAGTACATTGGAACAGCTCATGATCATTACTAACGATAAACCTAATTACTTAACAGCAAGTCTGTAGGCATACAAGACGCGTCACAAAAACGATTTTTCACCAATTTAAAATCGCATCCATTTATCTTGCCAGCCCTAAGGATTCTATTCTGTAATATTTACTGGATAATAGAATTACTTCAGAGTCGGTCTTAACGTAGTGGAAATAGGGGTGGTATTGAAATTTGAGTGGTAAATTGCTTAGGAGCAGTGAAGCCCGTTGTCACCGCCTCGGATTTTGGACTCGGGAGTATTCGTTCAACAGCTGAGTCCGAACTGATAAATGTAGGAAGTTTAAAAACGTTCACAGTGATTTATGCTGAAGAAAGGTTTATCGTGATCAACAATAGTGGGGTGGATAATTATTCACTGATTTACTTGTGAATCTGTGTGAATCTTTGCAATGCGTTAATTAACATTCTTGAAGCATCAAGGTTAATTTTGTTTTATCGTGTGTTATCTCCTTTTTATATATATATATAAAAATAAATGTTTGTCTGTATGTCCTCTATAGAATTGTAAACTATTCATTTGATCGTGTGATGATCTTTGGCAAAGTTGTTATTCATAAGCTCGCGAAAGTGCCTGGTGTTTTTTTTGTGATGGCGTAGCAACGCGCGCAGGGTACAGCTTGTTATACATAAAAATGGATGTTTGTCTGTGTGTCCTCTATCGAATCGTAAACTATTTATTTGATTTGTGATGATATTTAGCAAAGTTGTTATTCATGAGCTCGCGAAGGTTTCTGGTGTATCGTTTTTTTTTGTTATGGCGTAGCAACGCGCGCAGAGTACTACTAGTGAATATTATAAATGCGAAGGTACATGAAGATACACTAATATGTATGTGTGGTGGCTACTCTTTCAAGCTAAACGTATCGGTCGGATTTCGCTGTACATAAGGCTTATCACAGTAATTTGTACCGTGGCTTTATCGCAACTTATAAGCGTCCAAAACCTCAGGAATAGCCTAATTAGTTTACTTTTATTTTTTGCATAATCACACAATAAACAAGTAAATTAATAAACAAGCATACAAATAAATAAATAATGTTACTAGAAACACACAGACTTACAAATATAAACGAATTTTTATTATTATACTACCGTCCTTTCCGTCCGTTCAAACTATTTAATTCATAAATTTATGCTACATCGAAACACATCGAATTTTCGTATTTATATGAATGCATTACGTACTTAAAATTTAAAGGTTAAGCAATTTAAATACCATATATACGTGACATGGATACCAACGTTATGGATTCATACGGATTAAACTAGTTACAGAACTCCGTAGGCGTGTAGCTGCATGCTACTAGTGTTACCGGGGTCAGAGGTTTAAATCCCACACACCTCTGCCTTTTACAATTTATGTGTGTATTGGGAATTATTTATTGCGTTAGATATAATGAGAGAACCTATCCCTTATTATAAACATAGTTGTAAAAGACGTGTGAAGACTCAAATTAACTTGATCACAGCGATAAGCTTCCGTAACTTGCAGGGTACGTTACGCCTTGATTTTCAATTGTTATCTTCTTTATATATAATAATGTTATCTTCTTTTTCTTGTATATAAAAATGAATGTTTGTCTGTATGTCCTCTATACAATGGTAAACTCATTTGATCATGTTATGATCTTTAGCAAAGTTGTTATTCATGAACTCGCGAAGGTTTCTGGTGTATTTTTTTGTGATGGCGTAGCAACGCGCGCAGGGCACAGTTAGTGATATATAAATAGCATTCGATAAATTTCGTTTAAGGCCTTATGGCAGGTTCGATCATCCAACATTTCCTGGTTACTGGCGTCGGGTTAGGCCAACAAAACATAGTGGCACCATCCACTACGCTAGCGCCAAGCGTATTTTTTTTATATTGAAGTAACAAATGAGCATGCAGTTCACCTGCTGGTAAGTGGTCGCCGCCCTGCGACATCTGTAATCATAATACATACAGAACTCGGGTTCCATCTGAAGTCAATCACAGATGCGTTGCTACTCCCAAGGACTATGATGGTCGCCTCAATCAGAATCAAACAGCGTAGCTAGCTAGTTCGAGACAAATCTTGTTGCAGCAGCACTTCGATAATGATATTAAGATTTTTTCTAAACTTGAGCTACTTTACTTAACTAAACACCCAATAACATACGTTACGTTACGTTACCTAATAACATACATACTTTACGAATAGATAACCTCTTTCCTTTGGGTAGTCGATTAAAAAACACGCAACAGTATATCAAAAAACGATAGCTGCGCCATCTGCACATATTGGGCAATGCGTTAATTAAGTACAATCAATCAAACAAACGATCAACAGTAACAGTACATTCGATGGTACGTCCCCACCCCGACGCACCCTAACGACATAGAGACCTCGTAACCCCACGCGAGAACGACGAAATGTTATTGCAACATTCAAGATTATTAAACTATAAATGTGCCCCACGATTTCCAAGTGATAAAAATGTAACATGATGTAATCGATTTTCAAAAAACTTCAAAAATTTTACCAAAATAATACCAATATATTTTTTCGAACCTTTTTCGCGGGATCTGGAATTTAATCCTCTGGGAACCGTTCCTTTTTCTGAGATGGTCTATGCCATTCTCTAACCCTTAATATAACACAATTCCAAAAATCATGTCGGATCTTTTTGTTCTAGTAAAATCACAAATACCTAAGTAGGTGTATATCACCGAAACTGATTTTTTTCGAGATAAAAAGTAGCCTATATTTTCCAGTCTGTGCCTAATTGCGTCCAGATCCGTTTAGCTATTCTGGCGAGGTTGAAAAACAAACATCCAACCATCCTGGGAAACTTGTACACTTATAATAATAGTAAGATAAGCGATTTAACTAAAAGCAATATAGGCAATAAGCTAAAATTGAAATCGAAATGTAATTATTAGGCTTGCCACTCTATGTTCAGTAAGCCCTACAGGTGGAGAATGCTAAAGTTTCCTTTTAAAAAATATTGCTCAAACAATAAAGTTGATTTAATCGTCTAAAGTAAAAAGTTAATTAACGTATCAAACATTTCTCTAGCAGCCTATATTGGCCCAGCATGACTGACATACCATAATCGAGCTCTTCCTCAATTGCGGGGAGCAACCCATGATCAACACTGCTACAGTGTTTAAGCACTGCTGTATACTTGTCTGAAGGCTGGAGTGTGGTAAGCAGCGTTGCGAGATTTATTTTAGTAAGTAGGGATTTGGGAATTTTTTGGATGAAAAAAAGCGGAACTTCATAGTCAAAAGCGGGACAGCAGTCCACGCGCTGCAAAAGAGCTTCTCCTTGGTGTAGGAGGAGGATTTGGCGATATTTTTTGTTGGTCGACAAACTGCAGATCGACTTTAATCCTAAATTTGTATAGGTTTTGCGACCTTTCTTTTTGATTGTCAAACTTAAGTTCCACTTATATTTGCAATTCATTTTTGCTAAAATCCGGCCCTTCACGAAAAGCGGAACTGAGCATGTCCCGCGCGGGACATATAATTTTGATAAAAAAATAAGGACGTCTGGCAACCCTGGTGGTAAGACATACTCACCCTAGGCGTTCCAAATTAGTTGTATGGGGTACTAGCCTCTTATCATCAGGTGAACAACATGGTCGCTTACCACTTCATATTATAAAAAAAGTAAATCGTTTCAATTTCACAGACCACAGACCAATTAAACAGAAACATCGTACACAGTTAATGTGGGACCAAAACTTGTCCAACATAACTTGTACCTCGCACTAGATGTTCCCACACAAAATACAAGATTCCTAGCCAGTGTAAAGGAATTTACGTGACTTTCGCGGTTTGTTTATGCCGTGTCGCAGTCGCGGCGGAGTCGGGCGTTTATATTGCGCTTACTATTAACGGGTATATCCGACCGACGGTCACGACTTATTACACTATTAATTGTTACACGTTACGATTACGGTACACTTAACATACTGTTTGTTATATTTTCAATTATGTTTACGCTTTTACAACAAGCGGATTCGTTTATTAAACGATTCGATCGGTACTTTATTCGTTTTTTTTTTATCAGACTGAAGTAGCAAACGAGCACGCAGTCCACCTGATGGTAAGTGGCCACTGCCGCCCATGGACATCAGTAATCAACTACACATAGAACATGGGTTCCATCTGAAGTCAATCACAGATGCGTTGCTACTCCTGAGGACTATGATGGTCGCCTCATGTGAAAATGTGCCGGCAACCATCGAAACGCAAGAAATGCTTCACGTACTTCCCCGGTCGAACTACACTGGTTCTACCACCTTGTGATTCTTCGTGATTATTCGAGATGGTCATGTAATTTACACTAAATTGAATCCAGAGAGAGCATATTAAAGATTAGATTCAGAGCAAGCACAGTTATTCCCTCATGGCTATAATTATACTAAGAGCATTTTATCCATAGTCAAAATACAAACAATACACATATAGTATTTAAACAAAATGTTTGCAAAGCGTGTTAAAAAAAAGTTGTTGACCGAGATGTCCTTAGTAAATACCCCCGCGAGCTGCGCGATCGCCCGCGGTTACAGTGACGGGGTCGATCGGACCCCGCCCGGACACGCTGCCGTATACCGAGCTGGATGTGACAGCTTGGGATGTGATATATCGTACAAACGAGCTCACTGAGCAAGTGTTTGCTGTTTAACTTTTTAATGCCAACACATGTTTTTGAATGAGTTTTTTTTTTTAAGTAAAATACTTAGCATGGTTAGATAAAATCAATACACTATTTTTACCAGACAGTAGAAATATAGTTCAATTCAGTTATTATTTACTATAGTTACGCTTTTAATGCATATCTATCCATAGATGTAACAAAAATGAAAGAGTTCTTTGGGTGAGTAATTATTTTTATACAATTTTAGATTGTTCGTGACTGCTCGCAGCGAATAAAAACTAGCTTTTAAGCTAAAATATATTCGTAGTCGTTATGTTGAGGTTACATACAATAGGTATGTCTTATTTTATTCAACTTATATTATTTAAATATATATATTTTATATTTTTTTAATACGAGTAAAACCGTGGGGCACTTCTTACTTGATAAAATTAAATAAGTATTTTATCAAAACACACCCATTACAATTTCATCACTTTATTATTATTATTTATTTATTTATGCACACACAAAGAATTAAAAGGTAACAAAAGTTATAAACTATAAGTGCAAAGGTACTTTAATTGAGTGTTGTCTCATCTAGAGCACTAGGCAGTATCTTCGTTCGACCCTTACACAGTCGCATTAGGTTACGAGGCCCTGATGTCGCAGGGGTGCGCCGGGGCGGAGCTCGAGCCATCCGATGTACTGTTATTGATCATTTGTTACTTGTACTCGTAAACTCCTTATACTTTTTCGTGTACGTCGACATGACACCTTGGGTTGTATTGAATCTTCGTCAACAACTGATTATTTTCATCGTCAATCTATGGCTAAGCACGTTTCTCGCCCGAAAATTAGACGTGTATAGGCTTTACAAACTACTAGTTTTTTCTCGCGGCTCTGCTCACTTTGTCACATTTACCATGGTAACGGGCATCCTACGTATTCATTAACGTTATTAACATTTGACGACCCGCGTGCCAGTGCGGTTACCATACCGGTCTGACGCGCAATGGGTTACGGGTTCGATTCCCGGCCAGACAGGTATCTAATGATGAGTTTAGATTCATGTTCTGCGTCTGGGTGTTTGTGTATTCGTCTTGTGTGTGTCCATGGTACCTACGACACAGGAGAAAATCCTAGTGTAGGGCTATAAGTATAGAAAGCGTGTATGTGTTTTAAACTAATATGTGGCAAATTTTATCTAAAACACTCCAGTATTTCTACGTGAAAGAGTCATAACCAACCTCACAAACTTTCGCCTTTTAATATTAAAAAGAATTAGCAGCTGAACATTCACTTAACGATACCGCAGTAGGTACCTAACCAGAATTTTAAGTGGATATCCGATATGACTACGGCACATAAACAAGCAACGACAGTCGCGTAAATCGTTTACGGCGCTGGATAAGTATGCGCTTAGCCCGAGAGCCGATGGCGCAAACTGTATAAAACATGTCCAATATTATACCCAACAACCATTTTACTTGGAGTGCTTTACCGTAATATTATAAAATGGAAAACAGACAAGTGAATGAATAAGTAAAACTATATTATATATGTAGGTACATAACATATTATCTGGTTAAGTATAAGTATTTTTTAATAAGAGCGTACGTAAACCTTTATATATTAGCAAACCTAAGCTAAGTTTTAAGCTATTGCATAGCTTTTATCGCGGACTTTGAGCGCGTCGACCGAATCAAGAAATTCCGTAACGAAAAAACCACCCCCACTCCGCGTACCATGTCGAGCGTTCGCTTAAGTTTCATCTGTTTCACCTTTGAATTAAATAACGCATATATTCTAACATAAAATAAATAAAACATATTTCATTTAATCTTTGCTCTATCACCACTCTTTAAATAGATAGAAGTTATAAAGGTAGTGTAAATCAAGTTTTAAAAAACATTATACCTTAATACCATATTATTTCCCAGCACAAGTGGGCAATAAATATTTCAAATAAAAAATTCCACCGCTGTGTTATGGGAAGTGTTCCTGGCAAGAACATATGGCGACGATAAGATATTAAAATCCAATAGAAGGGAATCATAACTAACAATTTTCTTGTATCTAGTTTGAAATATACGCCCCTTATAATTGAAGATACGATAAATGTCAACCAAGAAATTTCTACGAGGTAGGTAGGTAGGTCACAGGTAGGTACAGTGTGTCAACTTCTTGGCACTATGTAGAAACAGAAACGTGGATTTTCACGTTTCTGTTTCTACCGTTTGTTTCTGCGACCCGTTTCGAAGTTACCTTCTACAAATCTCTTCATCGTAACTTGCTTCAAAATCAGCAAGCTATTTCAAAAGTGAACAAATAATGAATACAGAATCATGCAATATTTTCCTTTCAATATTTCAATTTTAATACACATATTTACAATTTTCCTCGGGTTAGAAGTACATTTATTTTCTTACCGTTTAAAATTACATAACCCTTAAATCCATTGCTATTGCAAATTATATCCTCTACCATATTTTACAAAATACCAACTTTGAAATTATTATTATTCAGCTCAGCTCCCATTTCGTTTACTTTCTTTCTTGGTTACACATACATAAATTTCAATCGATATTAAATAGGTACCACATTACATACATCATTGCACATACATTATTAAATACACAATACGCACATTTGACAAGAATATTATTACTTATTAGACACAAATCTACATACGAAATTTACATGCAACCCTGTAACTTTAAAGTCTAAATGAAGCTTTAAAGCTCCATGCTCCGTATAATACTTTTAAACCAAGTGGCGTGTAAAGCCTCTCGTCAACTTGGATGAAATTAAGCTTCCGCTGAACATCTTAAGCACGATCATGAGAGACACATTTTGCTCGTGCAATTTTCGTTCTTTATTTCAAGAATGTAGTTATGTATGAATTTTTAGGTGACTAGTGCTTTGACTTGTAGGGAACGTAAAATAATATACTATTTTTTTAAATGTATAGGGGTAACTAACTACATTTTTTTTTTTGTATAACTGACTACTTGACTAATTTACCCTTTCCGTTTTAAGCTTCAAATCTGAAGAACCATCCTTAACTACTCCTGTGACTTGGTTTGAGGATGTAATAATTTATATATTTTTTTTATTTGACTGAAGTAGCAAACGAGCACGCAGTCTACCTGATGGTAAGTGGTAACTGCCGCACATGGACATCAACTACAAACAAAACATGGGTTCCATCTGAAGTCAATCATAAAAGCGTTGCTACTCCCGAGGACTATGATGGTCGCCTCATGTGAAGGTATGCCGGCAACCACACCATTCCAACGAAACGCAAGAAATGCCTCACGTTAGAAAAAGATGTGGCGGTGGTACTTCCCCGGTCGAACTACATTGGTTCTACCCCTTTCAGATCTTGATATAATGGGATCCAGATTCCCATTCTTAGGCTAGAAAACTTCTTCAAACAGGCGGACCTTATTTTGTTTTGACGTCAACTATTTTCCGAGTCTATTTATTCCAGGCCCCCTCTTACCTCGAGCATTAGCATTCATTTGGTTGGTGGTTACTTCATTTTATTTCATAAAAGGATGTCATCACACTATAAGGGATTGATTACATATTACAGTGTTCACCGATGTGAACACTTTCCATCAAGTTGTCTGCGAACTCGGTCACTACACCAGCAACCTGTTTCCACCTTGCAGCTTCCCCAATCTCAAGATCACGAACGCATAACAATGAAACCGTAAAACCTGTATAACAAACATCTCACCGATTACATTATACATTTTGTACCAGTCGCCCGTCGTAACGGTCGAAATTCGACCGTAATTTAAATTAAAAAACTAAATTTCATATTGTCCAAAGTAGCACGAATATTTCTCAAATTCAAATCCCTATTCTCTATATCGACTATAACCGTGCGTAATTTCATACTCCTCCGTCTGCGGCAAGTATCTTAAAAACGAATCACAAGAGAATCAATTTTGCTTCACGTATTGATATATTGTAAGGTGTAAAAATATAGATAACCTTGCAATATATACGCAACTAGAGCCATCTAACCAAGGGTGCTTTATTACGAGCCACGATTACGTGATTATGAGGTGCACACTAGTGATGTAACGATGTCATTATTTGTTTTATTATTATTACAAGGTGGTAGAACCAGTGTAGTTCGACCGGGGAAGTACCACCGTCACACCTATTTCTAGCGTGAAGCATTTCTTGTGTTTCGATAGAAGGGTGTGGTTACCGGCACCTCGAGAGTAGCAACGCATCTGTGATTGACTTCAGATGGAACTCATGTTCTGTATGTAGTTGATTACAGATGCCCATGGGCGACAGTGACCACTTACCATCAGGTGGACTCCATGCTCGTTTGCTAATACAGTCTATTAAAAAAAAATTACATTCGCGAATGCGAATGTTGATTTTTTTTCAGTTTTTGGTGTAGGGTCCCGCAGAATGGCAAAGTTTTTTTTTAAGTCCAAACTGCAATCGATTTGGTGATCTTTCTTTGCGAAGCAATGCAATTCAATATTTGCAAAACATTCCGCACCAATTCTTGCCAATGCGAATATCTAATAACATACGAATATTCGCGAATGCAAATTCGAATATTCCTAACATCACTAGCCACCTAAAAACGTATCGATCGTTTGGACCCTGCATTATCGAGATCTGACAAGAGAACAACGGTATACAAACTCCATGCATACAATACATTCAAAGGGTTGTTTTGTATGTAAATATATAAAAAATACGCGTGCGAGCACGTGCGTTACGCTCGGATTATACTAATTGCAGTCCACAAACAATAAAGTGAATTTGACGTTTAGTTTTCAAAGTGTAAACCATTGTTATGTAACGGATTGAAAAAATTTTAATCTTCCTTCAATCAATACTAACAAATGATTTGTTTTCATTGCTAAAAGTTACGTCGCGTCGAATTACGTTATGTAGTTAGCATGTATCATGAAGTTTCATTTTGCAAAATATTATATTTTTAACACGTTACATCTAATCATAATCAACAAATAAATAGAAGCAATAATAGTAGCCTAATAAGTCATTATGAAGTAATCAATTAATGACAGCACGGAGAGGCGTATGCGTGGTCTTTTGTAAGTATTGAATTGATTGGGTCTAATAAACGGGCACTGTTATTAAACCAATTAAATTCTAAATCAAATCTTTATCTAAGTTTTCAAAAAGTGAATGACTGAATGGGTCAATTTATCAGTAACCAGGATTAAGTAACACATCCGCACTTTGCAAAAATACGGATGTAATAAGTAGGTATATACTCGAAGTAAAGATTACATCTCAGTTCGCGGCACATGGTTATTATGGCATGTTATTAGTTATTACGTTATTATTTACGCTCAGCAGTACTGTGAGCGCCCAATGAGCAACTTGACGGTCATTAAAATGAGTAAGTTTCCATGTTCCTCAGCCAGAGAAAGCCGTAAATGTGCATTTAAAGTATGTTGGACTGAGAAGTTATAGCCACACAACAAAACCTAATTAACTATATATAGTTATGTAGGTAATCTGAGCTAACTCAAAAGTATGCTTCAATATGGAATCATTTTTGTATTGTTATTTAGGCTAAGTAGCAAAAAAACATGTAGTTAATTTGGTTGTAAGTGGTCACTACCGCCCGTCGATATCTGTAACCAATTCCATAGAGAAAGTGTCCCACCTGTGATTAAATTTAAGAAGAGACGTCCTACCTGAATTTAATTACAGATGTGTAGGCGTTCCTGAAAAACAAGAAGGTCGGAAGACACACTTCCAACGAAATGTGTGAACTTCTTAACGCTTGAAATATGTATGGCGGTGATATCTTCGCGGTTACCGCCATATCTATCGTCCTTTACATATTAAAAAGAAATACCTTTCAAAAACAAAAAAACATCTCGAGAAAATCTGCACCCTTAATAAGTCCACATCGTAATTGCTTAATCAATTTGGAGAGAAAAAGAGTTACAGTGAATACTAATTCCGATTGCTCATAGATCGACCCAATTGTTCCTCATCATAAGACGAACCCAGAATAAATCGAAACAATATTAAACCGCACAAGTTTTCCCTACGAAACAAAGTCGTGAGAACCGTCAAATATACAGCATAACTCGCTGCTATTTATTTAGGTAATACGCAAAATGCGTGCGCACGTGCCACCCCCGACTTGCAAGCAACCCTTGTCATTTGTTATATCACCAACTTAACTTTAGCACCATGTTATGGTAACTTAAACTTTACTGTTTGCTAATAAGACTTCGGCGTAAGAAAATATATGTCGGTGGACGAATAAACTCTACTCTTTTAGTTGAAAATTAAATAGTATTGTTCGGGTCCCTCATTAATGCAATATTGAGCCGGCGAGCGGAATCGGAGGGACGATTTTATTGTGTGCGAAATTTATTAAGCATCCACGAGTGTCTCATATAAAGTTTATAAACTTTATTAGTCTCTTTAGAAAAGTAGCCATTTGTTCCCACAAATTTTCTAATTAATTAGCGTGCAGTCCACATTTGTATTAGTTACTATCGCCAATGGGTAATTGATGGTGATTTTTACCGTAACAGAAAGCAGAAGCTCAATCTTAAGTCGACATCTGATTCAATGTCACAGGAAAATTTAAATGCTTCATATAAACCGCAGAATCGACATATTTGATAAATTCGTAAGGCAGAAATAAAAGTTACAAATTAAAAAATATAAACCTCCTTAAAAAGCAAAGATAAATACACGCTTTCTACTACACTCATAGCATACATACATAATTATATTCACTTAAAAAAAAACTTAAAACGCTTTCTACACTAATAGCCCCACAGGATTTTATCCTGTGTCGTGGGTACCATAGACACACCCGCCGAATACACAAACACCCACACCCAGAACATGAATCTAAACTCATCATTCAGATACCTGTCTGGGCGGGAATCGAATCCTGGACCCATTGCGTGTCAGACTGGTATGGTAACCACTCCGCCACCTGGGTCGTCAAATTCATCCATCACAACTATTAAATAATATCCTATTTTCTAATATATGCCTGAAGTAAAGTTAACTCGGAATTAAATGACTGTTACCTAAGAGCCCTGGCACCAATCTTATAGATTACCCGCTACCTATATGGTAATTTAACTCTGTAGGCTAGCTGGTTTACCTTACATTGCAAAAGGCGCTTAGGAACATAATATCTGCAGCGGAATATTACGCATGCCTGAAAAATTAAGGCACATTTGTTAAGATGTTGCATAGTGGTCGACTTAGGTTTTGAGTTACTAAGTACTTGTATTTAAACCGGTCCAGTTAGAAACATGATCTACTTCACTTAGCGTATTCTATGGTGACTAATTTTATAAGTGGAAAACACAGCCTCGTTCCTACCACAATTTTGCTTTGTTTTTGCAATGCGCTCTCTACTTTCGTTCTTTCGAAAGTGCATGGGCCACAATGACTTATTAATATCTGACTATTTGTATGCCCATTTGCAGATTAAAAATATTGGCTGAGACATAAAGGGGCGTCCATTTTCGTCCAAGTTCGTAAAGTTATTCTGGCGTTTTTTCGGCTCACCGTTTCCCATTGGTCAGAAGTAGTAACTTTGTCTTGAACCCCATTTCGACTAATCGCATACTTTTCCCTGAAATTTACACGGTTTCTTGTGAAAAAAAAATACGTCATATTATATTGAGATCCCTTCCACCCACGTCAGATTTGAAGACATTAGATCGGTAAGACGGTAAAATATTGGCCATGATTTCTTCGATGATAATAAGACTCAGAATATTGCGTGACGTAAGTGATCTTGTTGGTTTGTCTGCAACAGAACCCGGAACCTATTGTAGGTAAGTAATATAAAAAATAGTAACAAAAAATTAGACGACATACATATTTTTTAATATGGTTATTTTATAAGGTGAGAAATGACACACTGTCTGCGTATGTGAATCTGTTTAACTTATTACCATAACCAAATAGATTAGTTGAAAACGTGTTTCCTATACACCTGTCTCTAGTAGGCCGTAAAATGTAAATCACCGATACATCTGTATTCGAAAGTTTCCCCCTTTTGAGTTTATAATAAACATTGTGTACATGTATTATTGAATATCCTATTATTTTAGGCTGATATTTCTAAAGTATTGTGCTAGGCTGTGTCCCCAGTAGGCAAAGTGTTAGCGGCGTCCAGAATGTGCGACGTATCGGTTTAGTACGCCCTTCCATATATTTGAAATGGAGTGTCAAAAGTTTGCTAGTTTGTGCTCACTTTACGCAGTTTGCAGCGTTACAGACGAACGTTACAGACAAACAAAATGGCAAATAAAAATAAAAAAAAGACATACAAAGAAAAACAAACCCACTGAGTTTCTTGCCGGATCTTCTCAGTTGAGGTCGTGTTCCGATCAGGTGGTGGTGTAAAATATATATATATATATATATATATATATATATATATATGTAACTAACAGTTTGTAAGCGCCTTCGAAGGCCTATGCAAAATAAAGACATTTCATTTCATTTCATTTTCTCCGTTTTTGAAATATATGGCAGGGCGTACTAAACTGGTGTCGCAAATTTAGTCAGCCGCGAACATTTTACCTACTGGGGACAAAGCCTAACAGAGTCCGAAGTGTTATCCGATGTTGGTTGGTACGTGAACACTTCTGACTACTGATAAATGTTACCTTGTAGACAAAGTTGAAATAGCTCGTATACCTAAGTGTTTTACTTATGCTGTTCCAGATAGGTTCACCTGTTTCTGCTTGGATTAAATAGTTCAACACAAAAATGCAAATTTAAAACTAGAACCAGGTAAAAATAAAACAATGCTTTTTGGTTTTATCTTGTTAATGAATACCGTTAAAGAAATATGAATATCAAAATTCAACGATCATTCAACCGCAGTGTAATTATATCAGGAAGCTTATTAATTTAGACCTTAAATGAATAACACTGGGTTTTATAAACTTGAAATTTTTAATTGTTTCGTTGTTCATGCATGCGACGTGATGTCCTGATACTGGTGTATTTAAACCACGACGTGTTTTACCCTCTTGTAAATACAAAGCGAAACTAAACGGTTTAGAACACCACGCGTACGACCATGTTATCCTATCCTATCCTGTATTTTCACCGGGAGCGACTCATCGCTGTTTTTATCTCGCATCACGGGAACCGGCCAGATGGCAGCCATCGACGGGCAAGTGGTCGCGCCGGCGGTATTATTATTTAATCGCAATCTCGATTCGTGATTAGCATATCCATTGTTGCGCACCGCCCGCGCTCGCTACTACACATGTTATCTTTTAATGAATGGATCGTGACATCGGCCGATACAAAGCAATACTATACTATACTACACTATGAACGCGAGTGAAAAATGTACGGGTATTTGTAGCGAGTAAACACTATTTAGTGTCGTGTATACAACGCTTTCAGATATCGCCTGGACAATGACCGACGCCTATTTATTGCCTCTGCGGTGTTTAGATTGTTTATAAATACGTATGTACAATACGTCAACTAACCACCGAATAGAGTTCATTTTCATATAGTTTTATCCGGCGGCACAATTGTAATTATTCGGTCGATACCCGCAACGTACGAAATCATTTCGCTCAATTGTAATACCATTACGCGCCAGCAGTCAATAAATTCGGTAATAAATCGTTCAGAGCTCACAAAACGTACCAATTAACATTCCGTAATTCGATAACGGAGCGCTAAGTGCAACAATAATCTCATAATCTAGCGACGGCGACGGTCGTAGTTGCGATCGAACAAAAAACGCTAACCGAATAAACGAACCGACATTCCCACGAGGCGACATCCAGCCTTTGATGTTTAACTCACGAGGGTTAAACATTTAAAAAATATGTGACGATTACTCCACACCCTTCCGTTCAATCCAACCCGGCTAAAATTATAAAAAAATATATTTACCTACTTATTACTTCTACCTCGATTCATTGAAAAAAAACTATGTCTACGAACTAAGGGCACGTTGCAAGAGGGATATTGTAAGAATAATAAACAGAGCTTAATTATAGTCGGTATCAAACATGTGATTCCAGCAATACCGGAATACTGGGATGAGAAACGATAACAAACGCGGCGTCGGCGCTGATGGGTTACCGTCGCGTCGTTCTAAATTCGTCGGCGAATAATCTATGCGGTGGTAATCCGGGAAGAGCGTAGTAGAAGACGACTAAACTAATTGCAAGGCCGGCGGTCCGGGAGCAGATAATCCGGCCGCAGCGGGCGGTCTCCAAATTAAAAAGCCCCGACACAACTGTCCGGCCGCGCCCTGGATTACCGCTCCCACGGCCTCGCACCATGAATTGCGGACCCTTCCAAGGGGGAAACTCGAAAAGTTTTGCGCGAAATACGAAATCCGGAGATGAAATAGTAATTTATCAAAGGATTTTGAAACTCTCAAGGAGCGGAAGTGAAGGATGGTCTCCCTTTATCGTAAATTGCAGCCGTGTGCTTATCAGACACTTACGGACGTTGGGAAAACTGTCATAATGTAAACAATTGTAGCATTTTTTTACTATTGACCCAACATTCGATCAATTGTAAATAAATAGTGTAATAATATTTGGGTGTTTGGCTTCATGTGATTATTGTCATAACATAACACATGGATAGAAAGCGTTCATATGTTAAAATTAACGTAATACTGTGAGTTTAAATTAAGCAAATTCTTCTTAACCCACATACATAATTGCAGTGTGATTTATTTATGATGTTTTTACAGATAATGTATGCGCAATGCGATATACCTAAACGAACACACCGTGGTATTAATATTCAAATGGCTTTGGGCGGGCAGCGCTCAGATCCCAGCGGTATTAGTCCCATTAACATTGCGGCGATGGTCAGTAAGAGTAAACATCCGACAGTCCACCGCGCGTACTGTGTATTACTTAACAAAACATAAACAATACATCGATTTATTACTACCAGCTGCCGTTCGTAACTAATTTTGTACTTCAATAAAACACGATGCTCTTTAAAAAACACCAACATCTGTACTCTAATCTAAAAGCAATTTATAACTTAGAGAAATATAGATTAACACTATCCTGTTCGTGGCTCGATCGGGCGGAGCTATTTCCTTACGAACAGCTGTTTCAAAGGTTACACGTCTTTATCCTGCACCTGCGGTCTTCGGCGATGTCACCCCCGTCTAGTTTAATTACGATCCTATTAAAGAAACCGTGTATCTTACATCGCTGGATAAATATTTAATAATTCGCACTTCCTACTCTTCGCTGCAGATCACGCAGATAGGGAGTTTTTTGAAATCAAGCGGCCATATCGATAAGCATCTGAGCTTTCGTCGAGCACAATTCACGACTGTTCGAAGTTTGCGATGTGTTAAAGAGATTTCGTTGGCCCGAACACGTGCGAGGGTAAATCCACAAAGGGTTCAATTTTTTCATTCATAGCCGAATAAAAAAAGCACCAACAATTACCGGATTAGGGATGAAATGCGAGGGGCATAGATTCGGATTTTTTCCTTCGTTCACCGTTAGTCTTTTTCTTCCTGATTTCGAATGAAGTTTTCTCGGCGGGGAATGTTTTATAATTAAACCATCGTTCGTCGATAGCCCGAAGGTATTCGCGAACGGCATTCGTTCAGGATTTATATTAAAGCGAAACTTCCAAGTGCACTCAAATATAATCAGGGTTTGTTAATTGAATGAGCGGGTCGGTGGCGTGAAGCTGGTGTCGCATACGTCTTTCAACAGCCGCGTCTCGACGCTAACGAGTCATTATATTCGCACTGATGCTAATTGTATTTATATGCGGCGTTCCGTAAACTAAAAGGTCTTACCGTATAATTTACTTTACGCACTTTTTCATTTATATTCACGTATGCATATGCTATCATATTAACCTATGCATACTGAATCTAATACATACTTTTATATTTTAAATTAAATAGACGATACTTTAACGTAAATGTAGAGGATGCAACTGTCCAGTTTTTCTCGTGACCAAACTCAATTAGTACACATATAAGTCTTACTACTTAATCAATCTTATTAACGAGCAGCGCGGCTACTGTATCCTTAATTGCTTAACGCCAAACTTTTGGAGCTTGATCGATTTCCCCGATCGATTACTCCGCTCCTCGCTTTTTCGCCGGCGCAATTGGTTCGAATTCTAAAGGTGCATACAGCCGAGTGGAACTCGGGTACAACGAAACTGAAGTAACCTAATGGTCGGAGATAAGTGGAGGTAATTTCGCCGCGTCCGTTTGGCCGCAGGCGCGCACGCACGCGACGCGCGTCAGCCGGGAGCCGTGGAACTTGAGCAAGGGATGTGCGTACGACACGACCGGCTACTGGTACCGCACAGAAACTACACCGATTTACTCGCATTGTTTGATTTTGATATAACTAGAAATAACATTGTTACGTTACATATAGATCATTGTGTAAATTATCTTATGTTCAAATTGTACAACTTCTATGAGAAAATAAATTATTATTATTAATTATTATTATTGGCATTATAAATATCTAATAGAGTAATAAAATTTTTAATGATATAGTATACGTACGTATTACATGAGTTACATTTAAATGTAATTTAAAAAAGACTACGATTAAAATAACTTTTCATACGCGAGGAAAGTTAATCAAATTAATAAATTTAATCTATAAATAATGTATTTACGTGTTTTATTTTAATCGGCATTACAACAAAGTATTTAATAAATACACTAACCAACTGTTTAATAAATAATTGCACGATCGAAATCAGCTATGAATAATTTTAATCGGCACATTTATCTTATGCTCGTTAAATATAACTACTCAGATTATCTTTTCTAAAGCAAATCAAAAAGCATGTATACAAAGTATTCGCTTTCACCCTTTTAAACTAAGGTTCTTTTAGTAAAAAGTTAATAGTAGTTACCATCATTCATTGTCATTTTGCCGATAGATAGTAAGATCGCCACCGGTCACCACATCGTTACCGATATCGAACCGGTAACCGGTCTCACGGTGTTTTCACCCCAACCCGACCGACTCATCTTTCGCACAACCGAGTATAGGAACTGTCTTTATGACGTAGAAGCTATATTTGCTTAGCAACGCGTTGGTAGATAATAATGATGGACAGGCGGGCTTCTTTGTGTTCTTGTCGCTAATTCCTATACCGTTATGGTAACGACTTCCTATGGTGGTACGGAGCTACGCGTGTTTTGATTTTTTCAAGCCTGCAAAGAAATCTAAATGACCATTGGGCCACTATATTCGGGCAAAATGTCTATATGGAAGTGCATTGTAGACTTTAACTGCTCAAGACAACTAGTACCGGTGATTTAATGAGTTACAGGACTTAAACGGAAAAGGTCAGTTGATTGTATATTGCCTTTTATTGACGACATTAGAGATAAATTGCTCACCGGTTCTTTTCTGTGTTCAATAAATACCATTCGCACATATATTTTAACTAAACATGCAGTGAGTAAATGTATTTATGACACAGGATAACGAGATAGGTACCAACTTAAATTGTTGTCAAGAACACAAACTTTTAGTAGTAGTCGTAGTAAATAAATTGTAGCAATGAAGGCAATACCGCTTGAATTACTGTCGCTGTTACGATCAACTAGTCACGATTCATATTAACGTAAAACTCAGCTAATGCAATAACCTAATGACAAACCAGATGTCAAGGCCCGCAGACGGGTCCCGGTACAAAAGACGAATGCTATCGATCGCCGAGCGCCGTTCGTGACTATTATTCGAGCCGCGAGTACGCCCGCCACCGTACATCTGTTTCGTTCTTTTTGCCTCGCCGTGTATAATGAAACCGGCCCATTGTGAGGGAAACATCCACAAAGGAACACGCACTTCTTCAACATTTTTATAAGAAAAAATACACGAGGCCTCCGGGCTAAAAGGTGGGCGGCGACGCTGTCGGAAATGAGAAAGTCGGTGCAACTGTTATGACATACGCGGTTCGTTAAGTGTTATTGAAAATAAACAACGGTCCGCGCTTTAACGAAGCCAATTCGCGTGTCAAAAACCGAAAATATTTTTCACGGACCGCACGCCCCAAGCGTCGGTTCCAAATCACACTAGAATTACATTTTGAGAGGTCGACTTTTTTATAGTCCACGGTGGATTTATTTATTTGGTACGCAGCACAATTTTTCTCAAAAATTATTTTAACATTCAATGATCCGTTTATTATTCAATGTCTACCTACTGGTTTAAGTAAAAACTAGATAGGCGAATTTTAATACATAAAGATTACCATGTTTCTAAGTAACTCACCGTTATTAATACTGTGAAAAAATAAAAACTTCAAGTAATAAATGTGCGGAAAAAATGGTTTGCTGTAAGCAGGTATTATTAATGATGATTTAACAAAACGAGAGGTTATTGACATTGGCGGTTGAGCTTTATGTTTTGACAGAATTTGCATATTCATCGCCGCTTAATTATAACGTACACCTGAAGTAATCGTTCGACACCAGTTGGCCAACATTGTGGCCGCTATTGATTCGCCAACTGGTGTATTTCTGCAAACACCGCAGAATTACTGCAGCGAATGAAAATAATAAACGTTTTCTTCCTTTCGAATATGAGCCCACGCACGATATAATTCACCTCGCACCGATCTGAATTTATGTTGTCATAAATTTTGAGATAGTTTAAAGAGCTGATTAATATACAATGTCCTTTGATTTGATACGCATGATTTGTCATTGTTCATAGAAGATACTGAGTCGAGATCAAAGACCGTCTGAGAGTAATTAAAGAAGTTGTGTTTGAAGTTGAATTGCTCGTTGCGTTGTTGGCTGGATCGAAATTCGGCGAGGACGGGGGGTATAATAAGGAGCGCGTTATAAATGTGGGCTGTGCGAGCAAATTGTGGTCCCGGGGCGAAGCGCCCGAAACGATTAAGTGCTCTTAATTCAGGTAAATGTTGTGGGGAACGGTAGTGTGGGGGGGCGCCAGAAACTATCCAGGTACTTTTATAAAGAAGCTGTGTAATCTCAGTCTATAAGTAATTGTTTTTTATCACGTTTTTAGACGCAGATAGTGTCGAGTTTGCCTAAACTCAATTTTAGACAGTTTGGGGTGGAGAGCAGGCTTCCTAAATATTAAAAACCCACATTCTGTCACATGGTGGTACAACGAGTATGGTTCGAAAGAAGGTATTGCCGTCACACTTATTTCTAACGTGAAGAAAAAAGTACTTACTGGCCAGGGTTGCCAGACGTCCCGATAGGTATAGGTGGGACGTCCCGTTTTATTGTCAAAATTAAATGTTCCGCGCGGGACAGGCTCGGTCCTGCTTTTCGAGAAGGACTGAACTTTTTTTTAAAAAAAGGTCACCAATTACAAATATTAGGGACACTGCAGTTTACCGCCAAAAAAAGAAATGTCGCCAAATATTCCGGCCCCCTTACACCAAGAAAAAGCTAAAATTTTTGGCGAAGTGTATATGATGCGCGACACCCTTTATACAGTATAAAGGATACTGCGAGAACTGTTGTTTCGCTTTTGCCTATTAAATCCCGCTTTTTTTCCGCACAAAGTTTGTAAGTCCCGACTTGCTAAAAAAAATGTGTGCGTGTACTAGCGTACACTCGTAAGAAGTGAAACTTCTTTATGACGTTATTTTTCAAAAAATAATTTACTATATGCAACTTTACAGAAATTGGTTAAATAAAGTTAAATTAGATAAAGTTTAATAAAAGGCTTTTATTTAACTTTATCTAATAATCTAATCTATAATAATCTATCTAATATCACGCGTGGTAGGGATAAGAAAAAGATGGCGCGTAACGGAAAAAAAAGATGGCGCGTAACAGAAAAAGATGGCGCGTAACGAAAAAAAAAGATGGCACGTAACAGAAAAAGATGGCGCGTAACGAAAAAATGTTACACTAAATTTTTTTCCAACCCCGATAAAGAAGTTTCACTTCAAAAATCTGGCAACGCTGTTACCGGCTCACTTTCGTCTGACCTTGACTTCAGATAGAAGCCTTGTGCTGTACCTATGTAGTTGGTTTCTGATGGCTAATAGCGCAGTGACGTACCACCACGTGGACAACAATATGCTCGTCTGCTACCTCAATCTTACAAAAAAAAACATTTAAACTGGGCGAGGTGATTATTTTTAATGAATCAACTATTCTATACAACTCACATATTATTGCACGGTCACAGATGTACATTAACATGTCGATCTCGTAACCAATTTCAGAGTATTCAAACTTTTTATCTCATTACGAGGAGGGCCACGGACGAGTGCGTCCAATCTCCTATAATTTATTCACATTTGCAACAGGAGCAACGAACTGGATACGCAGCCCTAGGGCTTCGCCCCCGACCGCGCCCTTGCGTGCGTATCAAGCCAGTATCGTACAGGCAGATAATATTATCTGTACTTACAATAATTACGGCAGTTACGGTTCTATTGCTTCCTGATTATTTGCTAAATTAATTTGTATAACGAGGGCTTCATTCAGGAACCCACATTCACAAAAACCTCTTTATGATGAAACTTATTCTATTTCGTCCTGCTATTTCACTTAGAAATAGAGACACAACAGTCTCATTGTATATCAGCTACTTTTGATTATATTTTCATTTATATCATTTTACTAAGTGAAATAAACTTCTTTAAGTCTATAATATAAAATAAGTCTTTTACCAAGTACGACACTCTGCGAGGTATCACGATGTTTCAATGTGTGCTGTCCTAAATATTTTCAACCCTGTAAATGACTCACAATTACAAGATAATTAAATGGAAAAAGATAAGAGCTGATTAATTTAAGGAAAGTTTATTAAATTGTTAAATGTAATTTATCTTTTAATTTGTTGGTTAAAATAAATTACTGATAAGAGTGCAGGCTTATTACTTTCAGATCTTGCCATTAAACAAATGCAAAAGGCAATAATTAATTAGATTACTCACTGCAAAAAATATTTTTTATAAAAATATAAATACAAAATAAATATAAAATAAAATAATAATAAAAACAAAATAAAATAATATTTTAAAGATAAACCTAGATATAAATTGAGAAAAAACTATTTAAAAAAGAGATTCGTGATTCCGGCCAGGATCGAACTGGCGGCCTTCTGCGTGTAAAGCAGATGTGATAACCACTACACCACGGAACCAGATACACAATCAAACGAAATTAGACCACAGAACCAAAACATTCACACTAATAATATTGTCATAGATATAATTATTTTAACAATTACGATTTATTTTTAATTTTCAAGGTTTTGTATACAAATAAACAGTGAGCAGCTCGAGTGCCTAATTTGAGTAATTACTATTCGACGATTAAAAGACGAAAATTAAACAATTTATAAGTTGAGCTTTCGCCGTATCTGTGATCTTCCCACGCCGTTACATACCTATTACTTGGATTAAGTTTTTACTTCGTAAAATGATAAGCTGTCTCGGGAATAGGGTTGCTAACTTCATTCCGAATTTTATAGTGTTACTATGACTCAGTAAAAAAAATATAGAAAATACAATAAAAACAACATATTTTAATGAGAAAAGTAACAATAAAAGAACAAGGGAGCTTTATATTTTTTCTTTTATACGTCATATCTTTACACATATTTTCAAAATAAAAGAATTTATCAAATTTCAAACGAATTAGAAATTTGACTACCTATTTGGTAATGTGTAGTACAAAACTATAGAACGGTTAACAACCCTACACGGTAATCGCGTGATAACGCAGCTACTGTCCATTTCACTGAGCAACGTCCGATCCGACAATTCTGAAGTATATTCCCATGTCTCAGGGTGTATATTCTCGACGTAACACACAAGAAACGTGTCTCCGATCGAAACGTCCCGAATGCGACCGTTTAATTATCGGATAATTAAACAGTACATTATAGGCCGCGCGCGCACTTTTTGCACCTGTCCGCTCATCGATGCTCGGTGACACGTAAAATCTTTTTTGCAAGACCCAAGACTCATTATCGCTTAGCAAATTGTATGTTTGTCCTTTCCACGACCGTCTTTGTTGAAAACAGGTGCGAAATGTTCTACATTGTTGAATGGTGTTAGCGAAATATGCCTAATGGTACTCCGGATCGATCCAATGCATTAATTTTCAGTCGAGTCGATATCAATACATAGCTCTCTACTGACTGTCTTAGTTATGAAATAGAGACGGACAATGGGAT
This sequence comes from Spicauda simplicius, assembly GCA_949699795.1. NCBI lineage: Eukaryota > Metazoa > Arthropoda > Insecta > Lepidoptera > Hesperiidae > Spicauda > Spicauda simplicius. The sequence goes on from OX453057.1 coordinate 20,610,990, forward strand.
ACTCTCAACGTTCATTGGATATTTAAGAAGTAAGTCTAGCCACCGACTACAAAACATTCGTTTAGCGCTGTAAGCGCTTAGCGAATTAGGGCAAATATCGCTACGATTTGCACCAAATTTCCTACAAGATTAGACACAAATTTCGTAACCCTCGGTTTAATGGTTTAGTCACAAAAAAATCTTTTGCAATCCAAAGATTTGACAAAATATTTACAAACGTTCCAATCTCAATTACTTTTAAACAGGTATACGTTTAAATTAAGTAAGCTCTCATATGTCATTGTTCACCTCAGATGCAGCTGCACTATTACGAGGCGCTTAATACTATAATTGTGTATCGATTAAATAAAATGTAATATGGTTTTATCGTACAAAATGCATTGCTCGAACATTTGTCAATATAAATAAACGGTAACATTATATCAACTTAAGGTTAAAGGACTACATCGAAGTACTTAAATAAACTGCCCTTAAAAATATTTATCGTATTCTTCAGAAATCTAAACATGGCATGACAGCGCGCAATTATTTAAATGTAAAACTACAAGCGAGTCGGCTTTGAATTTTCTTGCTCATTAAAATAAGTAATTCATTCATGGAAACAACGAAAAACATTTGGTGGGACGACCGTAATGGATTAAGATCTAAATAATTAACTTCAATTATGAGTACGGCCGTTGAGCAGCCGGTCCCAGTTATCGTCTCATGTAAAAAGCGTAATGCAAAAAATGAACCTTTTCTAAAAATAATATGTCGAAAGATTTCAAAGCGATCTCAATTTAACAACGCCTTATCCGTTCACACTCAAGTCAGTGATCCGTCACCTTATCGCTGTAGACGAAGAAACTAAATAGGGTCCTAACAACTTATGTTTTTATACGAACTAGTGTGTCCATGAGTCGCTGTTCCATGCAGAACCGCAATGAATGAATCACACTACGTCAATAAATAGAAAAAAAAACAAACAATAATTGGACCAATAATAGTGTAAATACGACTAGTTTAATCCTGCAGCTCTTCCCGCTTTGATCACTTTTACTATTGTAATGTGTCTCATGTATTAAACAAGTTCATAAACTATTTATGTACTTCAACAACGATGTGTAGATTTGGCGTGAAAGAGTAACAAATACACAATGTCCTCAAAACTTTCACATTAACAATATTAATAAAACTATTTTTTAAATTTTGCATTAGAAAGTGTTGCACCAATCCATTGGCGATAACTTTTAATGCGCCTTAGAGCAGTAATCAACGTCAAAAAGATTGCAGTCACATACAAGTTGGGAGTCTATTCGGTTATTAGTCTTCGGCCGTCATCAAGCCAAGTATTCTGACGCGGCCAGACGTCTCAAGTGCCAAAGTCCCTACGTTACCTTCGCCACACATAATTAAAGTTTCGGGTGCCGTGCACGCCAATATTCCATAATATAATTCGCGTAGGAACTCGCATAACTGCGCTCGAAACCAATTAACCTCTGTCTGTAACCGGATACATAATAGATATTTGGACGTAAAATGGTTTCCATTCGGATGTTAGCTTTTAGTCAAGCATCGTTTCGATAAAGTCATCTTTGCTAAGGTTAGTTATATTACAAATTTGCGTTTGAAATCTTGTGGCTATCAAGACAAATATAAAATAAAATAAGCAGTTGTTCTACTCTCACTTGTGTGTTTAAGAATTGTTTGGTCTAGAATAATCAACCAACATGATTGAATAGTGTAAATACATTTCGAAATTCTTTAAAAATACATAAAAGAAACCCATTCGCGGCCTTTAATTCCCAAAATTTTAACGCAATAAAACATATCACAACAAACAGAAAAACTTCACATATACTGACTAAATAAAAAAGTCTGATCAAGTACCTCTTATCCCAAATATAGAATTCGTGTAATATTAAAGTTCGTTGTTCCCCGACACTTATAATCTAGAAGTTTTCAAAACGAGGATGAATAGGCTTTATCTAGGCAAGCGTGTAACGTCCTAGGCTGCATCCTACTTAACATCTGGTAAGGTCGCGGTTAAACGTTGGCCTATAATAACATAAAAAAAATCTATGTATACGCACCGAACTCAATACGCCACAAAACGGGATTTTCCAAACCGGTTGTTCGTAATTAACCAAATATGTCACGAGTGCACACTATCGCCGGTATCTGTACGATGTGGCAACAATAGGACGATTACGGTCAGTTTATATTCAAACAAAACGCTATAGTGTGGGATTATCTGGTGCCTGACGATCAAAGGAGCGTTCGGCTACCGTTGCGGTTTACACTGAGCGGCCTAATATAGGTACGTTACGTAAAACTATACTTGTGTATTCGTTTTTCGATTCAAGTTGTGTATACTCAAGATAATTCATCCTACATAAGGAATACAAAGTTACTTGGACCTACCAAGTGTCCATCCATCCATCGGCCTTTGAAAGTCCTCTGCTGGACATAGACCTCCCCTAATCTGCGCCCCTTCGACCGGTCCTGAGCCATCTGAATTCTGCCCAACCAAGTTGGATTCTACGAGTGCCCTCTTTCTCGAAGTTGGAGTTACCCCTCTGCACCACCTGCCCCAAGTAAATAGGTATGTTCATCAACAACTTCGAGGGTGGTGCCGTCAACAACGACCGGTACGGGTGTGACATTGATGTTAGACATGATCTTCGTCTTGTCCATTTTCTCAAATGCCCATGAAACCGTGGGCGCAACTAGTATTTTTTTAAAGTATATCTGAATATTTATAAAAACGAATTTAAGAAATTGTATCACAATGCAACTTTAACTATCTTCGTTCCTTTGTTAGTGACGAATTTAAATCAAGTGAACAGCATGCTGCTTTATCGCCATACATTAACATAGGTATAACCTATTGGCAACAAAAAGTAATATACGATAAATTTGCTTATATTTCCTACGATAAAATCCACTTATTATTGTGAATTTATTTATTTCTTTATTGCACCTCTATAAAATAACAGTTATAATAGGGCAAACTTAATGCCTGATGGCATTCTCTGCCTGATGGCATGAATCTTACACGCATTATTAATTGTTAATGTCCAATTACTGAATTAAATAACTTTGTAAAATCTATGAATCTAATTGTTACCTTTTAACAATACCTAGTACTTACCTAGTATTTATTTCATAGTAAATTACGCTTATAATCACCAAATATTGAAACAAAAACGAACATAGGTAAGCGTTAACTCAAAAAGATATTCATGCAACTTTTAAGCCATCGTCATAACAGTTTAACAAGTAAGTGAACAAGCTCGAGGCGGTGTTAGCAAAAACATGAAGCCTGCATCGTGAATGCCATCTACAGAGCTCGCCGGGACCGAGGGGGCGAGCGATAAAAACGATCGCATAGCGCATACGAGTATCGCGTTACGACGCTCGTACTGATGACGAGGAGTTCACTTACAATAGTCAATCGTCAGCGACCGTTTATTGTTCTGGACACGAGTCTGAAGAGTAGGGTTGAAGCCGCTACGCTGGCAAGTACAGATTGCTAGAGTATTAACACATCTTTGAAAACTTTTATTAGAGATCTCTCAGGAATGTAAGTATTTTCATTATCACTCACTCAACATTTCTTATTCACACATCGAAAAAATACAGGTGCGTATCTCGATTGAGCACCTATGAACGTAAAAAGATCGAAATGTAAACAAGTTTATTATGGATGTATGTACTTTAACAAAATTAGAACTTCGAGGTCTCGGATATGTTATCTGTAACGTAGTTACAGTAATAGCGCACGAAAAGAACGCGAAGGCCATTGCCATTGACACGAGGAAGCCGAAAATTACATAAGTGGCACCGTTCAGTTCGATCGGCGGGGTCAATGTCGCGCGGAACAAAGATCGCGAAAGTGGTCCAACGTTACGGCAGGCCTCCGCTCGCACGGATAATTGCGATGTAATCGGCGTAATCCATCCGCGAGAGTCTTGTTTCCTTTTACGGTGCGCGCAGCTTGCGACCGCATAGAAGAAACAGCTGACCGCCGGCACGCGCCCCGTTGCATATTAATGTCGCACCCGCGGCAAAAACACGTATAAAATCGAAATGCTACTATTAAACATCGAACCAGTTTGAAGTGCAGGCGCCTCAATTATGCAATCGTCGTGCGAACATCGTATCGAATGCACTATAAATCTAAAGTGGAGTCCGGCTTGAACGCTTGTAATAGGATAATCAATATCTGTTATTCGATGCCTCGGCCGGTTTTTGCGTCAACTTGCATTCCGTATACGGATTTATAATTAATTTCAAAATTACTATTTTATTCGCTGCCATACCATCTTGAGCAATACTAATCCTCGATTAAGTAGCAAATTACACGCGATTCTTGTTATGAACTATGAAAAAACTTCCGAGTTACTTCATATTTTCTGTGGTAGTCTGCACGTTTCCGACGTCGTTTGTTTCGACCAGATCAATAGCAGCCATAGGAGCTGTCACTGAAGCATCCGACCCGTCAAACGTTGAGATGTGAACAATGAGTTTGTTGAAGGGATCTCATTGTCTTCACAGAAGCGAAATCGTGACACTCCTCCCTCACACGACGCCCTACGCCTTCCGGCTCTTTGTTATCGACCAACGACAAAACACTAATTAAACGTAACGATGTAAAAATAAAACATTTAATGGACAATTACGTTCAATACAAACGAACGACCGGTGTCTATTTCATTTTAATTTTATGTCATAAAACTTTATAGCTCATTAGTATCGAAATTTAAGTGTGTCAATATAAACGATGTGTTTAATAACCATTTACGTTTATGCGACATTTATCGCTTTCATCTACATAAATATCATTACATTTACGTGTGCGTGCACGATTACACTTTCTTACATATATTAATATGGTGATCGCTAACTGGTAACATTATTCATTACAGTTAGGTTTCATGTAATTTTCCGTCAACAGCTTTATGTACGGCGAGAAGTTTATCAATCTCTATTAGCCGGTACACCTTCCATTCGATAAGGATGCGGGATCATTCATCAACGACATCGACAAGTTTAATCGTGAGCAATCTACACTGTCTAGAGACAGATGTTTTAGGTCTTAAATTATATCCGTCATACAAAATCATCGCATATAAGTAATGTCAGTAAAGAAGCAATATAGTTTATAAAGGCTGTTAAGGACAAGTTATTTATTATTGATAAGATTTGGGCCTAATATTTTCTCTCTATTATTAACTCTATGAAAGCTTGACATTTTCAACTTACTAGTTGTTACCAGCGTCTTTATACGCGAAAACATCCTACTTCTCAGGTGGCCGAAATTTAAAAAAAAAACATTATTATACTAACTTTACTAGTTTACGAGTAGACTGTGTTGATTAATGAAAGAAAATAAAATGAAAAGAAAGTATCTTTCACGCCATTTGCAAATTTGCGATGACTGTTGTCACACTCCTCTACTACAAGAGGCCTATGTCCAACAGTGGATCTCAATTAACGAAATAAAATGTCTCTTTTGTATAGGCCTTCTTTCACTTACAAATTGTATGTTATATTTTTTTTCTTACACTACCACCGGATCGGAACACGACCTCAACTGAGAAGATCCGGCAAGAAACTCAGCGAATTTCTATTTTTTTTTAAATAAAATTTACAATCGTGTTTTTTTACATTGCAATGAAAGTTAGCTCCAGACCTCCAGTATCTTCCCTTACTAAGACTAATAGACTAATATATGGATGGATTGACTGTCCTTTCGCTTGTATATAAACAGTTATAAGCCTTTACATAAGCATGAGTAAGATGCTTCTACAAAGGTAACATTGTTTCTTATAATTAGTTAATAGTTTTCAAGGCTCGATAGTCGATAGAACTTGTACGCTATTAAATTATCTGACTCCTCAACTTAGTGTGGTCGATCTAGCAGCTGCCACATGGGCTAATGGGCGCAAACTCGATAACCCAAGGTGTTCAAAGGGTTGGGCGGAAGCTGGCCCGAACGATATTACACGAGGGACGGTTGTTCATGGAAGATTATTAAGTTGATGGCCCGTTCACGCATCTTGATTTACTCTGAGTGGTGGGTAATGATAATGTGGCGACTTCACGCTACTCATCAAGAGATGGCGCTACTAGTATTCTGAAACACGCTATCGAAGCATTTTCAATACCCCACATATATACATGTTCCGAACAACGACTGTCGGAGCAAGAAAACTAAAACTTACGACCGTAATTGAGAACTATTAGACTTGTAGATATTTCTTTTTATCGTTAAAATCCGTTTTAACAAATGAACCAGGGTTTTAATCCACATAACCAAGTTGAGAAACAATGTCGTCACTGTTGTATCGATAAAAAACCTTTTATTCATTTGTGATATCTGATACTACGCAATGATATATCATCAACCTATTATTGTCCCACAGCTGGGCACGGGTCTTCTTTTAGAATGAGACAGTTTTAGGCCATAGTCCATCCTCCTACGCAATCATACATATCGTTTATTGTATGAAATTAGGAAAAGTTAAAAAAACGCGTGTAAAGTCGCAGACATTATTTAGAGTCTAGATTATCTATATTCTGGATAATTCATAAAGCAGACATATATCTATATATATCTTATTCCCTGTCAACCCATACAGCGCAACAGCTCTTGCTAACGTTGTCAATTAATTCGATTACCCAAGCACCGATCACCAATATTCTTCTAATGGATGCCTTACACGGCTATTACGAGTCAATAAATAGATGTAGAAAAGCTTGTAAACTGTACACCGCTAATTGCTGCAAATCGTTCTCGCAAATCGAATTTGTGCGTAAAATTAAAAGCATTTGAACGCCAATCGACATTAGAACAGGACAATTCATGTTATTAGACAGTTCAACGAGGCCATTAATTTGCTATAATTCTGTAAGCGGTTCGACCGGTGCACGTATTAGGCGTAATTTTTCCCCTGTGAAAAAAGATAATGTTTTTGTATGTGGCAGGTGTTTAAGGTCGTCGACGTTAGACCTTTCTAGCTTGTCGCGTGCCCGTCCTGCAGTACACTGGCGTGCATACTGCGATGGCCATTAATATATTATTAGATACCGCATTCCCGTGCCGTGCCACCGTCTGTACCGTCATTCACTGTCAACACTCCGTTTTTCATGAGCCCTATGAAACTGACACTTAGCTGCCCACGCATTAACTTGATGACATCCACACATACACATGATACCGACGCGTGAAGAAAAATTATGCAGGGCAAGATATTATTGGATGATTATTTTCCTTAGCTAAACACTTTCCGAAGTGTTGATGGTAATCAAATATATTTGTACTTGAATAATTTAAATTCATTCCAGTACACAAAGTTTCAAAAAATAGTGACTAGCAAAGAATTGCCAGTCGTAACGTTTAGGATGATCGCAGATGAAACTGATATAATTATGTAACTTCAACTTCCATAGATGGTCTAAACTAAAATTTTTGAATTCAAATTCAAATCGAATTAAATAAACTTAAATCAATTGTTGATTTAATTTTTGATTTGAACATAGTAGGTACATAGAGAATACGTAGAGTACAATGTGTGTAGATAAAAAACGATGTACAAATAACTTGGCACAGTATGATAAAAAGGCACATAATAAGATTCCAACATTATTGTAATGCAGTTGAAACTCGTAAAAAGGCATGTTATTTTATATTATTTTCAACCCACAATTAGCGTAACAGAGCGACTATCGTAAAAAAAATATAAGATATTCCGTTCGTTGATATTTTAAAACGAACCAACCAATTTCCCCACTAGATCATTGATTATACATTCCCGTCGTGTCTCGATGATAAAAAATCGTAACATCTAACGAAGTCAAACGAAAAGGGGAATGTGATAAAAAATTCCGTGACTAATCAATACAATTCACTCACCGTCAACTTTAACGAGATACTGGCGATTCCTGCGATATTAATTCTAATAAATTCCTGTAATATATTTAAATTATTTTTCGTAGATTAATTAATACGTCTGCTTCTTCATCTGAGCAACTTTTAGCAAGGGTAAGGGAGCAAGATTATAGTGTAAGAAGCAAGAAAATTGAGTAAAATTTCGCAAAATATAAATACGATAGTAGTAAAAATATTGTATTTATTCTTTTTTAGTTTAATTTTAGTTTAATAAAGACAATATACAAGCAAACGTAACGTAACCACTTTGAGTGATTTAATATTCTACGGTCTGATTTCGTTGAACTTTTCACGCACATAGTTAAAATAGAGAGTTTATGTAGACGCGACCGAAGCATCCGAAGCCACGGAAATAACTTAGAAATCAGGACTTTCAAGGTAGGCACAGATTTCTTGTCAATTTTACATAGTAAGGCACGCTATTTTCGGTAAAAGATATATCACGATATCTACTGACTGGGATTGAACCTGGAATCCTCTGTGTATTCGACCGGTATGTTGTCCGCCGTATTCGATAGAACGGCTCATACTCGATAGATAAAAAAATATCAAAAATACAGAACGGCGAGTTGTAATTATAGTCCGGACCGAGAATGCGAGGTGTCGAGACATCGCGATAATATCGAAACGAAGCATTTTCGTGGAGAATTGTCCATCGGCGTTTAATAGAGTTATTTAATAAAACGGTCAAGCCGCTGTTGGCGTCTGCAAGCTGATTTATTGTTGGATCCCGTGTGAATAACGATTCGGTGCTATGTCGTCGTACAGTAAACGTAAAATCGATTTAATGTTTACGTATCATTTAATCATATGGTTATAAATATTAGATATTGAATCTAACAAGTGTTGACACAGCTTAGGTCAGTGTACCATCCATCAGCTTTTTGAGGTCCATTGCTGGACAAAAGCCTCAAATTAAGAGTTTTGCTAACATTCACGGCGCCTGCCATACATGTTGGTCACCGCAGTGGGTATCAATGTTTTATAGAAAGACGCTATTGCCAATCTCCGGGGATGTCATTGTACGCGACAATGAATTTAACTGAAATACCGCTAAATCATTTACTTTTAAAATTAACCTATTGAACAAAAAAATGAATTAATAGTAATTGAAATGTATTTTTATAATATAATTGAAACACAAATCCTTTGTAAATAACAAAAGGTGTTTGTTTCTAAGACTTAGTCATACCGACCTCAAAGTCCAACCTTTAATTCAATTTGCTCACATGGACATAAGAATGTGGTACATAATTACATAACTTCTACACCATAAATGTGAAATAGATTACCGTTTCTCACTCGATACGCGGAGTTTATGCATTCCTTTATCTCAAGCCATAGATCATAGAATAAATATTTACCCGCGCTTAAAGAGCAAGTAGTATAAATGTTATCGATGTATTTTTGAAATTTCTTATTTTTATGTTTATCGATCGATCTAAAATTTATCATATAGTTATTAAAATACCACCAAGCATTTCAAACTCTACGGCGTAGGTGCCTATATATGTTAGGAGTTAGATTAGTATGTATGTGTAAGATACCTTATAGTGCACAGTGTTTGCAGAGCAGTGATAGCCAGTGGTTGAAACTTACCCTCTCGATCGGGAGGTCCAAGGTTCAAACCCAGGTCGCACCACTGATTTGTGTGCGTATTAGACATTAATTATCACTGCTTTTCGGTGAACGAAAACATCGTGAGGAAAACTACACACCCGAGAATTCTTTAAAAAAAAGTTCTCGGAGGTGTGAGAAGTCCACCAATTCGCACTTGGCCAACGCAGTGAACTATGGCCTAATACTTTCACATTCCGAGAGAAGACCCGTGCCCAGCAGTGGGAAAATAATGGGGTGACCACGTTTGCATAAACAATAATGTTTGGTAAAGAAGACGACATTATTAATCAAGTCCAATTTTCTTTTAACAGAAATATACCAATAAATACAAAAGAGCATTAAAAGGGATAAATATTAAAAATCACAATAGGTATGTATATTTTATGTAGGTTTTACCAGTTATCTTATACCTCACTACATAGTATAAAACAAAGTCGCTTCTTGCTGTCTATCCACATGTATGTTTAGAGTTTAGACCTTTAAAACTACGCTACGGATTTTAATGCAGTTTTTTTTAACAGATAGAGTGATTCAAGAGGAATGTTTTTATTTATAATACATGTATAATATAGTACAGAAAGACTGATTATATTAGATTTTTGACTTCTAGGCAGAAGGAAGTTCGCCGGGTCAACTAGTTTATTATAAATCAAAATCGTGTTATAACTACTCACGTCATTGTAACGCCACGAATTGCCACGTAATTATGTCGATAAATGACGTCACATCTCGTGACGTCCCACTGATTGACGGCGGCTTAAAACTGGCTTAGTTTGCTTGAGTGGCTTGAAAGGTATGGCGTAGGGGGAGACTTGGCTTGCCGATTTATATTCTTAAAGCATAATAACATGAATGTCCCTAAAAGCATATTTTTTTTAAATTAAAAGATATAATATTATCAACCCATTATTGTTCCCTTTGCTGGGCACGAGACTTCTCTCAGAGAGGCGTTTAGGCTATATCACTGACATAGTCCACATTAGTACACTTAACACACTTTTAAGATCTTGTTTTAGAATTTGGTAAGCAGGTCTCCTTAAGATATTTTCTGTTTGCTTTAGACAAATGATAATTACTAATTGTCACTTGCTTACGGTGAAGGGAATACGCCCTTGACTTAGGAGTCAGAGATCCGACTAGAACCTCGCACCTATCGATTTAGACGCTGCGTTATCTAACTGAAGTAGCAAACGAGCATGCAGTCCGCCTGATGGTAAGTGGACATTGCCGCCCATTGATAATCGACTGTAATCAACTGCATACAGAACATGAGTTCCATCTGAAGTCAATCACAGATGCGTTGCTACTGCTGAGGACTATGATAGTCGCCTCATGTGAAAGTGTGCCAGCAACCACACCCTCCTATCGAAACGCAAGAAACAGGTGTGGCGGTGGTACTTCCCCGGTCGAACTACACTGGTTCTACCACCTTGACAACTACTACTACAACTACTACACTTTCATTGTATATAGGAAAATAGCATACTATACCAAAAGAGTACGATTACACATTCCGTATGAAGCAAACATGTTTATTTGCTTACTTAGCACCGTGCGTTTGAGCGCTCATATATGTAGGTAGTACCCGAGCTTATATCCTTTATTAGAAGCGACAACATTATTCGCATACAATTGCATTAGCGGACAAAACACGCTACATGTTCCGCGAACGGACGAGACAGTGTTCTTGCTATCGATTTTGTAATAAGATAATCGACCATTCTTACATCTGAAAGCATGTCAAGGGTTGTCAATATTTTCCCAGACAAATCAGGTATAAAGAAATTTCATAATTTTCCACCCATTTTCTGCTTAACAACGGTTTTGAATATATTCGACACTGGCCTATTGCGAATTGTTATGAAATAACTTAATACACCTTTGAGATATTTTCCTTTCTTCCTACTTTGGCTTCCTTACTTTTGCCGTTAGAGCAAGCGATAAATAGTTCATTAAATAGTTTTTTTCATTCTTAAATTAAGAACTAATTTCAAATCATTAGTCCATCACCGCATCGAAAACAGAATGGTTGCAACCCTACACGAACCTTTCCTGTAAAGGTTAAAGCATTCGGCACGTGGTGTATGCAAGAAGTAGCCAATTAATTCATTATGATGGATAAGGGAAGGGGGAGTGGGGGGCGCGGATGATTTACACGAGGCAGACAGATTAGCATCCCATTTAGGCAGCGTCCCGGCCGGGTTTCAGGAGCACATGAAATATTGATGCGGGCATTATGACCTGCGGAAGTTTACAAGTATATAGTGATGGGACGTTCAGATGGAACTGTTTGTAACGTTAAACGTTATCCTCATCTACCCATTCCTATCATTTTAACCTACTTCCAAAAAGGAGGAGGTTATCAATTTGTCTGTGAGTTTTTTTCCTCTCAGAATTAACTTGTTTTAGGTTTTAATCCACCACGCTGGTCATAAGTGAATTGGTACATTTCAAACACCTTGAAATTTTTTTTAGAAGTCTAAAGTTACCAAATTCGAGGATATAAGGAGCGCTTGATCGAATAAGCTCTAAATTAGTTTTAAATCCAATAATGACAAGTATAATGAAAAATTAACAAAAATCTGCTTTGTCAAATGCGATTCGCTGGCTAACTCAAGTAAAAACAAAACGCCTACGAAGCCAAGCAAATGTCCGAGTACAGACGAACGCATTCCCAGAGTTTCCGAACGTATTATTCGGCTGAGTCAAAGGTTTGACGGATTTCTCGCCGAAAACTATTTTGGTTAAACCTGGGCCGAAACCGAAACCTAAGCTGAACCTTCGGTAGATCACTACTTAAAACGTAAATAAGTGGGATATAAGTAGATATATTTTCATAAACCTTCTTTTATAAAATACCTACCTACATATATGCAACTCAGCTTAATAAATAGGGACACACCAATTACCCATTTGTTTTTTTTTTGTCATAGGTACTTTGCTAAATCCTGTGATTTGAGATAGATATAGATATATAGAGAAAAAGAAATATACCTAGCAATAAGTAATAATTTAAAGTAATAATTATGCTGCTGTTTTATCAACCACCTACTTACATGAGGAGCAAACTTGCCCCTTACTTGTGTTATAATTGCATAAATATCTCACAAAACTTCAAACGAACGAAACTTCGAAATTCCGAAAAGACGGGATTCTACGAAAATATAAAAGATTTCAGAAGACTTTACAAGGCGAGGGGTGAGTAAAAACATTAAAAATGTATTGGAGAAGTGCCTTCTCCCGTTTATTTTAGAAATAAACGCCTTGAAAACGCGAAGAAATCGACTTATATCAAAATTGGACGGATAGAAAAACCCGTATTGTTCTTTTTATATTTTGTTTATAGATTCAATACATTATTCAGTAGTGGAGTCATCAACCGTTAGGAAAACAAGGTGTTTCATTACCATTTATTAATATTAAAGAAAGCATGTTTATATTTAATTAGTTTTTTTCATATTTTACGTTTATAGTCCCACACGGATTTATACTTGTGAGCGTGCCTGACGTCAGACATTAGATGAAACAAATATCTAAACCTCGAAAATATCGTAACTTTTTATTTTATTTTTTTACTTTATCTGAACTAAAGTGTAATATAAATATAAAATACTTTGTTTTTGATAATATACACAATTGGAAATCATTTTTTTATACTTGTATAAAAAACAATTTTATGTAAAGTTAAGTTTAAATCAATAATCAATAACATACAAGTCTCATAATATATATATTGTAGTGGTACATTTATTACCTTTTATTTGATAACAGAACAAATAAGTAAACTAAAATACACAAAATTAATTTATAAGCGCTATTTAAATACTTTATCGCACTATTACTACGACTACACGCTAAAAATTAATGAGTACAAAATGCAATGTCATGTTGCCCTAATACAACGTAGGTCATTGCCATCTCGCGTGATGCTGCATCATCAACAACGAATTTACTAAAACAGTATGCATTGTATTTTTTGAAAATATCACTTAACATACAATCCATACTAATATTATAAATGTAAAAGTGTTTTTGTTTGTTCCTCTTTCGCGTCGCCACAAAGCTATTATGTGATATGGTTATATGCTGGGAGATAGTTAGGAGGGCGGAGAGTGACGTAGGCTACTTTTTTACACGCTCTCGATATTTTGTTTGTTGATACATATTTAGTAGTTCCAGACGTTATTAATAGATGGCGTTAGTAAAATTCATTTGCAAGTTCTGAATCACGCTATTAAATAATGCTAATGTTAATTCCCTTTGACCGTGCGAAGCCGCGGGTAAGAGCTAGTATATTAATAAACAATGCGTTAGAAATAAAACGAAAGTAATACATTTATTCATTCAATTTTAACTCTCACAACTTACCACAAGTGAAATATATTGTAAAGTTAAATTAAAATATATAAATAATATAAAGTAAATAGGCGAACGAGAGTACGGATTACCGAATATTTTAATATTTCATCGAGAAGCAATTTGTTAGTGAAGCTTAATAGCTGGCCACGTTTGTATGGACCGATATTTATAGTGAAGTCCATTAATCTGCTGGTGGTTGGTATCGACTTTTATATATCGTGTTTGTATTACTAAAATTTAAAGTATTAACGATTTCCTCACAACTTGCAACATCACACATCTATCGATAATGACGACCCGTGTGGCCGAGCGGTTATCATACCGGTCTGACGCGCAATGGGTTCCGGGTTCGATTCCCGGCTAGACAGATATCTGAATGATGAGTTTAGATTCCTGTTCTGGGTCTGGGTGTTTGTGTATTCGTCTTGTGTGTATCCGTGGTACCCACGACGGGTTATGAGTGTAGAAAGCGTGTTGTCGTTGTGTTGATAATGTATAATATTGAAACCATAACTATATGCGTAACCGATAGGGAAATCTAACCTGCCTAGAAAAACCGTATTACATATTAGATACTGTAAACTTTGGGGCCAAGACGGCAGTAAAGAAAACTATTGTGCACAATTTTGAAGATTATTATAAAAACATATTACATCAAGGCGAGCGGCGGGCGCGAGACGCTGCGAATTTTTTCAAACAGATGTCAAACCGAATGTTTTCTTTTTACTTTTCAATTTAGTTTCTCGCGTCCGTCGCACGCTTACATACGTACAATGCGGTTCCTATCGTTTACACTTTACAGATACCTTAGAGGTAATTCCAAACTGAATCTAGCAATGCAAAAAAAATATATATATTCTAATTCCCTTCCCTTCCATTCAACGGCTAACCATAAGTAATTTGCACCGAAATAAATATGTAGAATACCTACCGAGTGATTACACTTCTGTAGTTAAACAACGTTTTAGAACCCATAAAAAATACAAGTGAAGTGTTAGTAAGCTCCTAGATTTGTGTATCATTTAAATAAATACTGAAATGGAATACTATAGGTGTAAATATAACTGTTTACATAATATATTAGCATAAATTTTATGTAACATATATAATTTGTGTTCTTAAAATATTTAAGCAGGCGATCCGCGATTTTACTTAAATGGTTCAAGGTATTCTTTGTGGTTATTAGTTTTTTTAACATAGAAAAAAAGAAAGAAAGAAATATTTATTTGTAAAAAAATACTAATATATAATGAGACATACTTAACATTCGCGTTACTGTAAAAGGAAGACTTAATAAACTTATAAAAAAATGATAAACATTTTATGAAGTTGGCACTAGTCAACACTATTTTAGAGGGTAAGTAACATAGTATAACAATAGTGTAATATAACATAGTATTTAGCAGTAGGTACAAGTTACACTCGCAATTTGTTTCGCAAGTAAATAACTGCACAGTAACATGGATGTCACTAGACACATTATAAAGGCATTGTCCACTAAATTCCTAAATGCGCTCTTCAAATTTTATTACATCAGGTCCCGTAGCCATTCCTAAAAGCGAGCCCCATAAAATCACGCTACATAACTTGCATGACAAGCGGAGACGGGCGATAACATCAGTTTTCACACGACCTTACGCTGACGCAACACTACCATAATTCTCGGAACTAGAAAAATGCCTAAATATTAGTTCAGCGTTTATGAACCGTACGCGAAATTTGACAACGCACGCGAACACGCAAGGAAATGTTTTTTACTAACTAAAGCGGTAAAGACTTTTACTGCGGCTGGAGACATTTTTGTTCGTGAAGTCGACAGAAATGAGTCTACAACTCAATAAAGTAACCCCAAAACTAGATAATACACAATATAAACTGCCTGTTTCTGTCTATAAGCAAATCTAGAACAATTCATAAAAAAATATGATAGATTTTTTGGTATCTTTAAAGTATTACATTACTTTTTAAGTTCGTTCCGGAAGTGTGTCTAACAGCGGTGTTAGAATTTCGGTTGGGCCGTAATAATTAAGGAATACCTTTGGTTCATCGAGCCTCCTTAAAAGGGGAAGAAACTTTACGCCTTCGACCGTCGCGTCACACGCGAATAGGATTTAAGCACACTGCGTATTTTTATAAATGTAAAATAATTTAATTGGTATGAGTCGAATAAATGATCGAGAAAAATTGTTGACATTTATGGTGAAGAAGTTTAAGCACATCTTATGAAAAAGTGCAGCTTATTATTAACTCCAATATAATAAAAAAGATTTACCCGTGAGCAAGTAATAAGAGATCTATAATTGGATCCGAAGCCACAATATTATAGATAACTCATGCATTAAACATTAATTAGAAATAAATAATGACTATCGATGTGTAATTTTACTCATTCAATCGATTAATCAATCAATTAATCGATTAACAAACTACAATTGTCATATTATGTAACATAAGTTATTAGGAGCCGAAAGCTTATTTAGCGCGGCTAAGACAATCATGCCGAACGCAGTGCGCTCGGAACCCAATCCAGAATTTAATGTCACATCGTGAAGCGTTGAGTAAACTGAGCACTTTAAAATTCTCCAACGGAAACTGTCAAGTCAGCTTTACAAATGACAATGAGCGTGAAGAAGCAAAATTAAACAATGAAATAGCACTCGCATTACTTGAGAGCACTATGTCCAGAGCTTGTGTACTCTGATACAACACTTATTACGTATGCATGAGAGGTTGGAGTCGTGAGCACATTTGACAGATGATGTGGATTACGAAACATATAGGACCCCTCGTTTAGAAAAAAAAGTGGTACCATTAGTTGGATCGAATCCCTTGTTCAGGGGTGCGTTACACTATGCATCATTTGGTTTGTGTGCGGTTTGTTACGTAAAATAATATGGCTTTATTACTCTTCTTTGATTATGGCGGCCGTACAAAGCAGCGACAGTGGTGGAAGCCGTCTATGCATATCTACAACCTTAAATGGAAACAGGTCCACCTGAGATGGATGTTAAATTTACCATTCAGACTATGTTAACTAATGAAATAATCCCACGTACTTAAAACTATTGATACAGATATTTGATTTAACGCATTGATGCAGATATTTTAGCTATAAGGTGGGAATAATAAAGAAAAATGAAGTGTACCATCCACCTGTTTTATAAACTACTAGTTGACCCGGCGAACTTCGTTCCGCCTAAAAGTCAAAAATTTAAAATTATCAGTGTTTCTCCACAATATTATACATGTATTATACATAAAACGCTTGCTCTTGGATCACACTATCTATTAAATTAAACTTCATTAAAATCCGTAGCGTAGTTTTAAAGATGTTCGCATACATAGCGAAAGACAGCGAAAAGCCACTTTGCTTTATGCTATGTAGTGATGGTGAAAATAAAACCTTACGTTAAAATACTAGTTAAATATTCTAAAACAGCGGGTTTCCGTACTATTTTCACCCTTTTTTACCATTGACTCCACTCATTGCGACTAATGGACGATTATATCTTATATACATACCTATACATAATACATATAGAGATCAAACATGCCGTGCGTAGGTGTTACTTCACGCACTACAAAAACGAACAATATGAGAGACGTTCCAGAAGATAAGAGATAACAAAAAGTATCTTGTTACGGTATATGAACACTTGATCGATTTTAGATTATGATATTCATAAGGTAGCTCTAGTTAAAAAAGTGTTAACAAAGTTGATTATACCAAACACATATAACTAACTGATAAATAAAGTAAGTAAATACTAAATATATCTTTTATAGAAAATACTATCTCTTATCCGCGGCTTCGCCTGCACGGTCAAAGGGAATTAACATTAGCATTTCATAGCGTGATTCAGAACTTGCAAGTGAATTTTACTAACGCAATCTATTAACAACGTCTGGAACTACTAAATATGTATCAACTAACAAAACATCGATATTGTCATGGGAATGAGAAAACGCTATAAAAAGTAGCCTACGTCACTCTCCGCCCTCCTATCTCCCAGCATATAAACAATATCATATAATAGCTATGTGGCGACGTGCAAGAGGAACAAACAATTAAAAAGTTACTTAAGAATATAAGGAATTTAAACTCGTAACAGGAACATGCAACGTAGATTTCTTGTGTTTTATAATGTCTGAAGAAAAATCTAACTGTGGATGACATTTGCCTGGGACACAATAAAAAATAAAGGAATGAAGTTAATAGACAACAATCCGTTTTGTTCAAAGTTCTGTGAGATCAATATATTAATTTATGCCAAATAATAAGCACTAACAGCACGGAAAAAAATAAAATAATATCAATGAATTATTTTCAAAACATAATATGTTAATTAGCTGGCCATTGATAAAAAAAATGGAGTAATGAACACTGTCACAATACCTACTTATTAAACAAAATCTCTAAAATTCTATCAATTACATAACCGATTTAACTTGAGAGGTAGATAGTAGAGAGAGAGAGAGGTAGAGAGTAAATGGAGGTAGATAGAGTAAGCATAGTTAGCCTTTTGAATTATGCACGAGGATGCTAAAAATCAAATAAATATAAAGTTATATTTTTTCATTTAATTTTTAAGCATAATTAATATTCGACAACACATTTTGATATCCTGTTTCACACAATGATTAATGAGGAAATATATATTATAATGAGTAAATTATTCATTTGCAAAGAGTTAAATACTCTAATGGCCTACCATTTGTGAACATACAACTTTAATAGGAAATGTAAGATATAAATAAGAAAACTTAGTATTAAATCGTACTTGCAAATAAATATAAGCTAAGTATAAAGTTAATTGAGTGGTAAATTAAATAATTAATATGAATAAGAATATAATATCCACCAATCTGCACTAACATACGGAAGCCTTGCTAAATTTAACCGTATTCATGCTCAGTGATGTGAAAATAATATCACCTATACAGTAGTTCCATATATGAAGTATATATAAATATAGGTATATATCGATACGTAACAAATAATTGCTCAAAGTGAAACATATTAGTTCGTGTAACGTGACGAATTCGGAGGGGCCGAAAAACGCCCTCTAGCGTCGATCACGGAAGCGGTAGAAATGCACCGGGATTATGCAGCAATCTGCCACCGGGGGGCGCCCCCTCGGATATCGTGTTGCCAGATTAATTGGCGTTTGCCCCGGACCTCGGGGCGTAGTCCCCAATAATATCACGCGAAATTAGAGACCGTTGTAATGCAAAATTAATAACGCCAGCAACACGCCAGTACACAATCTGCGGTAAGACGGGACTTTGGATGCGTAGGTCTCGGGAATGCCTTTGATAATATCTTTCCTTATTTTAATTTAATAGGATCATAAAAGATTTTCAAAACAATGCTTAGAGAACGTGATATTACAAATGGCTTACATGTATTGAAAAAGTTGGATATATATGTTGCAACTTAGAAAGTTAACTTACAAAAGTTGGCTTTGCGTAAAATTTAGGTCAGTTTCATTAATTGTAGGCATCTACCAGATATTTCGCATTTTACATCTGTCCATAATGTGCAATGCATTCTTTAAACAGACAATATTAACTTGAGAAATAATACACAAATAGATGTGACATCATTAAACACTGATAACATTTTAAAGTTTTCTTTACATATAAGTTCTTTACATTTGAGTTACATCTCTACTGAGAATCACGTACTTATATCTGCTTTATAAGAGTTACTTAATATAAACTTCATAAAATAATTAACACATACGTACTACGCAAGGAAAATTCAACAATTTGTTCTAAATAAGTCAATGACCGAGTTCCGGGGGATCGTTTTAGGTATTTCAATTATAATACGAACGTAAATGAACATCATAAATATTTTACATACACGATTGTATACGGTTACATAATACCTAAAGTATTCGCGAAAATTGTTAAGGAATAGTACATAGCAACGATTACATTACTTGTGTCATAGATAAGCTCGTGATTCCTCTATTCGTGATAATACAAAGGGCAATTGTACACTACGTAGTGTACAATTTTTGGTACGCTGGTATTATCCGAATAATAATTAGGTCACGTTTACAATAGGTCGATTCGACAGTTTTAACTTTCGCAAAATAACAAATCAGGCACTTTTCTCCAGAATTTTGTACTGATACGGATCTATACCAGACGTAGGCATTAACTAAACCTATTATACCTACTGGTCTCATATACAAACCCATAAGGTATTATCGAGTGTAAAATCGTCTGAACCGATCAATAAAGTGGAATAAACACTTAGGATGCCTCACTAAATTCCGTCTGTCGGAATACGTGGCATACAATTGGACAATACCACCTCCGCTGATAGATGGGGTCCGATAAATTGTTGACTTAGCTACCTTCGAGACCCTTGGCCCGTGGATGCCTTCACGGCTAACCGATCGTTTATAATTTTATACGGAAAGTGATGTATGTTTATTGGTTTAAAGATTGAGTATTGAAAGATTGATACCGTGATATTAGGTTGATTTTGTTTTGAAATTTTGCATTCAATTTTGATGTTTTACAACTTTCATTGATCCTACTAAACAAAAACTTTAAAAGAAAATATCATTTAAAAATAAAAAAAGGATATAACATAAGATATATATGAAATAATTTATTTGCTACATGGTATAAAACGAAGTCGCTTCACACTGTCTGGGACATGTATGTACGCTTAGATCTTTAAAACTGCGCTACGGATTTTAATGTAGCTTTTTTAATAGATAGAGTGATTTAAAAGGAAGGTTTTTGTGTATAATACATACATAATATATTAGACAAACAGTGATTATTTTAATTTTTGACTTTTAGGCGGAACGAAGTTACGAAATCTATCCTGTAAATTTTTGTAGCGTGTGTGTTGCACCAAAATATTAACGTTCTAAAATTAAGTTTTCGGTTAAGACTTGCATATATATCATCAAATGCATATCGACGAATGAGTTCCTAAGGATAATTTCCGTTTTTATCAAACCGAGACCGTTTTCCTTTTCTGCAACAATAGCATTTCAATGACAGAGCGGTCGGCGTTGAGGCGCGCGTCGAATTGGGTCTACAGTAATTATCAACTTCACAATTGATATCGACGTTTCGATCTCAACGATTTATGATGCAAAAAGGTCTTGAATTCATTTTTGGATTGATAGTAATATTTTATATTAACATAACATGTAGGGTTGTTAGTTTTTTGCATGCATATTGTTAAGGCATCAGAAATCTTGTTTTGGTAATCGAAGCGCCGTTTTTGATGTTAATGGACGATATTAAAATCCATTGGAGTACCAAAGTACAGCAAAGCGGCTAGAGTGGGAGCTTGAACCGTCCAGCCAGGCGATCCCAGGAAGGACGGCGGTATGTGTGGTCGCATATCGTCGTAAAGACTAGACGGAGCGGTGGGCCCAGCCGCCCATCTAAGAGGAGCCTGATGGAGCAACGCGCTCAGAGGATTTCGGCTGTAGTCCTTTGGAGGTCCCGGAGTCCTCTTTATAGCGTCGAGGACGGCCACCGGGTGGGTTTTAGTGCGGTAAAAATCCCACATAACCCTGCATCGCTCTCAAGTCTTCGGGTACCTTTTTAGAGTATTCCCCTCATAAAGAGCCTCATAGAATCATCAGAACACACAGGAAACATGAAAGATCATAACATCACCTTACATATTAAAAAACACGGGTTTTTATTTATTCTGTTAGAAAAAATCTGTTGATGATAAATGACAAATTTAAATATTTATTACATTAAATATTTATAACATTTCTATTTGTACCAATCGGTTATTACATAACTGTTATTTAAAGACCCTTACCAGATATATATTTACCACACCCAAAGTATATTTGGTTTGGTGTCCGTACATACCTGTAAAAAGAAAAATAAATCATTAATTATCGGATCGTTTTTTTATTGCAATTAAAACGAGTGTTGCTACTTTTGCTATATTGCACACTTTAACATCATTGGAAATACTATTATACTG
The DNA here is from genome assembly GCA_949699795.1 of Spicauda simplicius. NCBI lineage: Eukaryota > Metazoa > Arthropoda > Insecta > Lepidoptera > Hesperiidae > Spicauda > Spicauda simplicius. The sequence continues at coordinate 20,632,895 of OX453057.1, forward strand.
TGTGCCATGTACACACACGCGGACGGGTCATTTTTATTATACGTACGTATTGATTACTCTGTGGTAAACTCAATACCTATGAACATAGCTCAGCTCAGTGAACATCAATTCAAATCTCGACAAATTCATAGACTGGTCTCGCACGGACCGTCTAACATTAATTTTCTCGCAATAGGAAGCTGCGGATGGAATTCGGAAGACGTCCAACTGTTGGTATGTACGATACCTATTCTACCTACTGTATTCGACTGTACGTAGGGTGGCTTCACACTGACGAAAAATTTTTCGATTCAGAATGTTTTGAAAGGGTCAATCAAACAATTAAGACTATATGATTACATGTATTTCTTTTTATTTTATAGTTGACATGTTATAAATTATCATTTATCCTTTTGTAGCAACAGCAGTAGCCCTGTTTCTCGTATAATTTTTTAGAAAAAATGTACCAACCGAATTGATTACCGCCTCCTACTACTACGGCTTAAACACCGTCATGAGTGATTCATGTAAAAAAATCCGAAATTTAATTTAATTTCCTAATCGCTCTCAATATATATGGTCAATAGATTTGACTAGCTCAGAGTCTATATATTCGGACATTGAAGACTATTATAATATGTATCATACCTCATACCAAAAAAAAAAAAAAAATTAATGTTATTAGTTTTATTTATTTTTTTATTCTTTTATTTAGTTCACATTATTATAGTGTTGTATAATATATTTGGTAAATTATATATTTCCTAGTACCTAGCAATAGTATAAGGGGAGAGCGGGGCCCCCTACTACAGGTATAAACATACTTAAAAGGGGGTACCCAACAATATTGTAAAACAGTGTACTACTTTTAAACGCAATAAATCATTTTTCATTTTTTCATTTTCATACCTATAGAATAATAGGTCCATAGACAAAAAGTTCCATGTTCGTGACTCGGCCATTACTCGGCTACTCGGTCATAAGGGTCACAACGCATATTAGGCGGATGGACTCGCGCACGCTCCAAACTGCCCGTCTAACATCTCTACTGAGAAACACGTACTTATGTCCGCTTTATACATCACCTTTAGCCGTTACAAATACTTAACCTGTTGACCGTTATGGCAAATTGTCCTTTACATATTATACAGTACTCTATAACAAGCAGATATTCAGATTTTGTTTTATGATGCGTTGGTAACCCGGATGACTAAGTTGAAATACATTTGATAAGTATATCTCCTTTACTGATTACCGCGTGCATCAGACCAGAACACATCAGCCCAAAACACTGCTGTTGTTAGACAGATATAAGTGCATTAATAGTTCTACCTCCTTTAAATTAATCACAGTTTTAATTCAAAACTTCAACACGTGCGTAAATTTGATACAAAGTCAACACACGATAAGTAGTACCACATAAAGGTGATGGATCCAGTGTAGTTTGACCGGGGAGGTATGACCGCCACACCTATTTCTAGCGTGAAGCATTTCTTGCGTTTCGATGGAAGGGTGTGGTTGCCGGTACACTTTCACTTGAGGCGACCATCGTAGTCCTCGGGAGTAGCAAAGTATCTGTGATTGACTTCAGAAGGAACCCATGTTCTGTATTTAGTTGATTACAGATGTCCATGGGAGGCAGTAACCACGTACCAGGTGGACTGCATGCTCGTTTGCTACTTCAGTCAGATAAAATTAAAAAAAAAAAGATACAGAGTCATAATGATAATGGTCTTTATTACATGATTTTTTACTAGAAAATTTCAATCTAAATTACTCACTGTACAATATATCCCCATCGTGTTTAGGCATTTTAGGTTATATCTTTTCAGTAAAGTTTCCCGAGTAAATTAAGTTTACAAAAAATATGACAAACTATCATATTATATATCGCATTCGAGTCTTAAATTCAAAAACGTCCGTATGTCATTTATTGTTCTCGAATACGATTATAACCGAACAGTTTATTTCCACGGGTGATTAACTTAGAGGACGCCCTTGCCCGACCTTTGGTTTCGTACAAAAAAATATGAAATGTATAGGAACATGCAATTTGCAGTCTCAGTGTTTGATGACGTCAGAAGCGTGATACCGCCCGCGGCGATTATTCGCCTGAATAATCATTTTAATTAGGGTCACGTACTAAAACATCGGAGCTGGCACACTTCTCAGTTGTTTGACATCAACGGCGCCACCGTCACACCTATTTCTGCCTTATAGCAAGTAGAAATGTGTTTGTAGTACAATATGAAATGATAAAAGATAATAATATCTTCAATTCAGACATATTCATTGTCAGGAGTGATGCGACCTGCACCAGTTATCACCTCACACCAGGTATAACTAACTTTCGAGATGGTAGAACCAGTGTAGTTCGACCGGGGAAGTACCACCTCCACACCTATTTCTAGCGTTACGAATTTCTTGCGTTTCGTTGGAAGGATGTGGTTGCCGGCACTCTTTAACATGATGCGACCATCATAGTCCTCCGGTATTTAGTGTCTTCAATATGTTCTTGTGACCTTTGCCTTTCTTAGTCTGGCCTTAAAAATATATACAATGCAACAAAAATGGATGGTTTAATAACAGCCTAAACCAGGACTAAGTATTTCTGGTTTAAAGGTTGTAAAAAATAGTTACCATGGACACCATTTTCCACGCACATACAAAATACTGTTTATTTTTATCTCGCGGTACTAATATAAACATATACTCCATAATAGTGTAAAACGAAAACCAATTACATATGAAATTCAACAAAAAAAACTAAACACACACTGAACGGAACCCACCGCGTAATCCCTGGTCGGCCATCTTGATTTTTTTATCCACGATGCAACACAATAGGTCGATGCAAAATCACCCACCCGTACGATAATTACACTTCTACACAATCTGCATCCAAATCTATAGCTTGAAGCGATTTTACAAATGCCATATTTCAAGAGTACCTACTACCTACGTGTGCAGTGATCATAATAATGCATATTACGTAATCGACAAAATGTAACATGTAGTACTTACGTATAATTATAACTTTTGTTACCCATGTAAAAGCAAGATGGCAAAAAAAAACAAAGATATACAAAGAAAAAAGACAATCCTACTGAGTTTCTTGCCGGATCTTCCCAGTTGAGGTCGTGTTCCGATCCGGTGGTAGCGTATTAAAATATAAATATGTAACTGACAATTTGTAAGCGCCCCCGAAGGCCTATGCAAAATAAAGACATTTTATTTCATATAGATAATATAAAAAATATGGAATTAAGAAACAGAGACTATTACAAATAATACGATTGACAACAGAAAATTTTAGATTTGGGCATGAGTGTCACGAAAAATGCCGCATGCAATGTAAGCCACCAGTTTTTAAGAATAGGCATTGCTCTCAAAACACTGACGGCATGATGATTTTTTATGATGATAGTACGGTATACATCCCGGGATCCCGGGATGGACGGCGGTATGTATGTGTGGCTACACATCGTCGTAAAGACTAGAAGCAGCGGTGGGCCCAGCAGCCCATCTGGGAGGAGCCCGATGGGGCAACGCGCTCAGAGGGTTGAGGTCGTTGCGAGATCCCAGAGTCCTTTTTATATAGTCCGCCGAGGACGGCCACCGGGGGGGTTTTAGTGCGGTAAAAGTCCCACATGACCCTGCGTCGCTCCCACGGCGTCGGGTACCTTTCGAAGGTTTCCCCCTCGAAAACAAAAAAAAATAAAATAAATATACCCAGCTTGTACGGTATACAAGCTGGGTATATTTATATTGTAAATGAGGAGAATTTCGTTGTTTTTTATGTGTAAGTCAAGTAAAATTGTGTAGTTTATTAAAAAAAAAGCATCATTAGATCCCCGGTATAAAGGTATTCAGATAAGCAAGTTAAAAAAAAAACAATTTAGAGCAATTACTAACGGATTAAACTCAAGCAAATTGTAGGTATCTACGTCCAATAGTAGGTAGGTATACTATGTGCAATGAAGTAGTATATAGTAAAACAATAAATCGTCACAATAAAAATGTCACAAAAGTGCATTCAACTCCTTAATATTCGTATTAAATTACAACGTAGTATGAAATGAATCATAACAGGTGTTACTGCACTTGAAATTGCACATTGTAACAACGCAATAACCATTGTGTTAAATCGGATATAAGTAAAAAAAGACTAATTCATGCATTAACTTCAGAATAAAATAATTACATGCTCAAAATAACCATATTTTACAGAACAGGTGAGGTCGCATCTAATTAAATTAAATGTTCGCTCATTATCATTTGCAAGGAAAAAAATATCAAAAAAAGAGACCTTGCAACGTAAATGGTTGAAAAAAACGATCGCAAAATAGTGAAAGCTTCGGACAAAGGCGATGGGCACGCAGTTTATGTTAAGCAGGACGCTATAGGTTACCGATGATAATTGGAATTTATTTGTGGCGAATGGGCACGCGTCTCATAAACTATGCTATTCGAATGTCAAAGGTGATAGCTTGATACGCGGGGCAGGTGCGCTGGAACAGCTGCGAGACACAACATTATGAGACGGACACGAATTGCACACTACACACAACTGTACGATATTACTATGCCTTGGGGATCTGATCGCGTTGAAATATTCAGTATGCCTTGAGAATGAAAGGCGTTGATCAAGGAGTTGAAATTTTCACTTACATATAATAAAAATTAAAGTTCCGTGTCTGTACTTTAACGGTTACAAAAATATAATTTGAAAGAATCACAATAAGGGAAAAATACACTTTCATATTTTTGTCTATTCATCTGCGTGTTTGAAATCGCATGAAACCAAAACTACTGAATTTAAAGCATATATTTATTGTCCATAATTATGACTTTTTGTAATTCGACTTCAAGAGCGCTACAAGAATATTAATTTCTACTTTGTAGCAACTGTTTAAAAGATTAGAATCTATTTTTAAAATAATTAACCTATTCTAAATATAATATATTAAGCAATAATATTCACACAAGGCATTACCATTTAGTACTCGGAGATAGAAATGCGTCCTGATTTAACACACACACTGATTTTACAAACATGTATACATTACATACGCCCGAAAAATTTGCGCAGTCGGTTAAAAAGGGGTTCCAATGCCATTTGGGTAGACACAGACGTACCAACACCAGACCACTTACCATCAGTTAGAAGGTGGTAGAACCAGTGTAGTTCGACCGGAAAAGTACCACCGCCACACCTATTTCTAGGGTGAAGCATTTCTTGCGTTTCGATGGAAGGGTGTGATTGCCGGCACACTTTTATATGAGGCGACCATCCTAGTTCTCGGGAGTAGCAACGCATCTGTTATTGACTCCAGATAGAACTCATGTTCTGTTGAAGTTGACATGAGCGGCAGTGACCACTTACCATCAGGTTGACTGCATGCTCGTTTGCTACTTCAGTCAAATAAAAAAAAGCTAGAATGATTGCATTCGCTATATTAATTTCATACAAAACAATTAGAATCCACCCATTCAAATCACATAATAATTGTTCTAGACGTAAACAAACTACCTCTTTTAACTTAATTATAAAGAACCACAATATTGTATATAGATCGGGCTCGCTGTACCTACTATCTGTGAATAAAACGTAACATTTTTTGCTGCATAAACATCAAGTGGAACGATTAAATTATCTGTGCTTACGCTGAGGTTGAGTGACACCAAAAGGTTTCTTGTTCGGCGTTTGGATTAGTGATGCCATATCTCATTTACATAAAACAGGGATAAAAAAAATCAAGAAGACAGTCTGGTAACAAGAGAACTATAGAAATTACAATGATTATGTTTATAATATACCTATTCATTTCTTTACGTTTTTATAATGTAGCAGATGAGCGCGCAGTCCATCTGATGGTTAGTGACCACTATTTCTCATGGATTTTTGTAATCAACCCCATAACACTGCTGGTATTATATAAATACTAGCTGACTCGGCAAACGTTGTTTCGCCATATAAAAATTTAAAAAAATGTTAAGGGTGGCCAAACCTTATCACTAAGGCGTATGAAAAATAGATGTTTCCCGATACTCAGACCTACTCAATGTCACAAAATTTCATGAGAATCGGTCAAACCGTTTCGGAGGAGTACCGGAACGAACATTGTGACACGAGAATTTTATATATATAGACAAGTAAAGCAGTGCTTTCTCTTGAGTCGAAACACAAAGGGTTCTACTACGGTAAACTCTTCTTTAAATCGACTCTTATTATATGACGATTTTTGCGGCGAATATAATTATAAATGAAAACCTTTCATTATTTGAATATCTCAGCTTGTGTTAATATCGTAATTTACTCATTAATATGTGTTTAAATAAAAAAGTTTATTGTAAAATAGGCATAGGTGCCCACTTAGCTACTATCTCTAACTGGGACACGGAAAACTATTGATGCTCGTTACAGTTTCAAATCTGAAAAATGCCTGTAAATTGAGCCTCAATTACCTACGCTCCGAACAAGCGCCATGACTGAGAGCACATTTGACAACAATGAGTTGTGAATGAACGATCATTAAACTCATTAAACAATAACTCGTACGTATTATTGTAACAGTTTATACTTATTTAATATGTATTTTTAGTTTATTTATTACATTCGTCAAAATTATCAGTTAATATAAAATATGATCAAAGATCCGATCGCCTTATATTTACCGTTAACTTATTTAGTCCCGTCCATTAAGTTAATTAGCGGCTTAAACTTAACTTTACTTTGATTTTCAACAATCCTCTCTTAATGCCGAACTATGTTATAAGCAATCCTTTGTATAAGACCATGCTTTTAAACGTATCAGTTAGCGATGTATAACGTTTAATAGGTATAAATAAAATAATAAAGTCATGCGGAATTGTTACTCCTTGCGAATATTAGTATGTCACTTGTGAGTATCGCTACATAACACTTTTCGGAAACTTTTACTTAACATCTGCTGTCGCTTAGACCTCATAGGTGTGAAAGAAAACGTTAATTACATTAACACTAGCGGAGAACAGAAAGCCTGTTATTTTGTAAGTGCTATCCTATCTACTGTTTTGTGAACCTTGCGGGAAGTACCTATGTTTATAAGTGGAATGATACGTTAGGTATAGGCTACAATTTTGCTGAGCTCGCTAGATGTCGGTAAATGCTAAACAAAATCTTCTCTCTATATAATAGAGATCTAATCTACTAGATTTTTAATATGCGTTTTATTAGACAGTATGTACTTAGTTACTTACTATTAGTTTTTACGTATAAAAATGCGTACAGAAAAAATAGCTGGACAGAGAAAACACTTGTTCGGACTTGAAACTCGTACTTACCCATAGTAGGTACGACTAAGTGGGATAAGTATATGTTTTTCTTTTAGGTAATTTAATAACTGTGCGCGACCACGTTCGTTACAAGTGTTATAACGTATTTAACGTGCCTATAATTCAAACAGTTTACAATAATAACCGTTTTTACGGAACCAATTATTTTTACCGTGCAGCACTTTTCTTGATAGCTTAAACTGTATTCGCTATTTAATGTCTATGACAGCGGAAATAATGCCTGCTATGCACCTGATGCTAGTAATATTAATATAATTGGTTACGTCTAATAGATGGTTGGACAAAGATCAAATAGTAGTTTCATCGGAAATTGACCATACCGTTATCGTGCAACGTCAAATACAATCGTCAGAATACTCGATATATGAAAAAAAACATAAGAAAGTCAAACACCCAGACCCAGAATTGAAATCGAAAACCAACACAAGCGCGGTTACACACGGCGACTTTTTATCCGACTGCGTTAGGAGTGTAATGTTTTTATAGCCTCTGTATGTATGTACGTCACCCAAACGGGTGAGAACGTATTTATTGTAAAGTATTTTATGGCAAAGTATTTTATGGCATATAACTGGAATCTACTCAGATTACAGCGTGACATTTAAGACCTAGCAAACGGCACAGCCCAAGATATAGCCCAGTCCTGCGCCATTTAATGGACAAAATCAAAAAGGGACGTATGTCAGGTGTTACGCCCATTGACAATAATCTTCTGTAAAGTGGGTTTAAGTCCAGCAGTTGACCTCAGATTATGGGGTTAGATAGATGGGACCTTTCTAGAACATCTAGTTCTCTTTACCCCTCTATTTTACATCTCTTTGTGTGAAGATAACCATCGATACTCACTACGGCGTATACACATTGACGTAAACATTCGAAATCATTATAACAAGCAATGGTTTTATGACATAACGGATTATTTTACGATGGATACGATGAGTGCACGTAGAAATTGCTGTTCGTAGAAGAACCATAAAATGTGGTCATAACTCGGATGTAATAAGAAACTAGATATAGGTATATGTACCTACCGACAATCATATAGTCTATGTTTATTAGACGTATCTTAATTAACCCAACCTTGATAGAAATATAACGGGTCAACTCTGAAAAACACGAAGTAAATAAAAGTGTTGCATAAACGAAGAAAGTTTTTTTTTTTATACGTAAACCTAACGATAAGGCAGACGGGCTACCTGATGGAAAGTAGTCACCGTCGCCTATCTTTTCGCACCTTTTTTGAAGAGCCCCATGTCATAACGCCCCGAGAATACCTCAGAAGGAAGCTCGAAGCACGAAGAAAGTGCTAGTACAATACAAGCTAGTATAGTACAGTGCTAGTAGATAAGTTAGTGTTTCCCTAGAAATCGGTAAATGTAGTTTCGCAACAATTTATTTCTTCAAATTAGATAGTGTATTAGGTACTTTATCAAAGAAAAAATACATGACGCAACTAAATAATATGTGTAACAGCAGAGACGTTGTCAAATAGAAATATTGTATGAAAGAGGAAGTACTAAGTATGAAGTAAGTGCTTGAACTTGTCTTTTTATAAAACATTTTTACGAGAATTTTGTATGAACGCAACTCGAGGGATTGGATTCGTTGATTTAAATACTAAATGAACGTCCTATATATTTTTTTATCTCCTAATCATTATTAGGTACTTAGCTAGTAGGTATTGAATGTGTTAATTATTTATTAATTAACATCACAGTTACTAACCTACTGTACATCTAATAATTGTAGGTATTAATTACTTCATTAATATATAAATAATTATTAATAAACAAATTGGATTGCATACTATGTGCTTTTATGTGCTACCACCAATTCGCTAGCAATACAGACCTCTAATTGATGGTAAAATCTTAATAGTAAGAAAAAATACATATTAATTTATTTTAAACAATCCCATTGAGGACTCCGCGTTAGCAAATATACTGACGTTTCGAACTTTGATTCTCTCAGCTAAACAACTTCTTATTGACGGATTAAGATATCTGCTCGGACCGTAAGTTTTCGTCTAGACTATACGCTATGACTAATTGAGTACATATTAAAGTAAAGTATCAATAATGACATAAAAACCACACCAATAAATGTTACGCGAGTGGGTAGATTTGCACACCTAGCAGATTAAAAAGTAACATACCTAGCTTAAATATCTTTGAAATTTTCGTCTAAACTAATTAGACAATCTTGGAAAGGCGGTGCAAGTGGACGGCTTCAGTCGGCTACTCCAAGGCTGTTCACATTCCACATTCACGGCGCCCAGGATTGCGTGACCCGACACATTCGACGATATGGTATCTCACTCCGACAACTGACTTATTAGATACCGTTAGAGCGAAATTAGTAACGATTCACTTCAAGTCAGCCTATAGCTTAGCTCTGTGATGGTGTTTTTCTTGCATTTCTAAGGTTACACGCGATAGTTCCCCTTTATTTACCACGTACGTAATACATATATACCACTATAATCTCGAATAAGATCTCGAATATCAAAAAAAATATTTCAAACATTATGTCTAAAACTATTGTATGAATTTGGAGAAAAACGATTATTTGTTAGAATACGTAATCACAGATAACAAAAGAATTAAACGAATATTTTTACGAATAATCTTATTTTATATAGGATTATATATCATTAAATGTATCCTTGAGTAATTAACAAATTTCGTAACCTTGACATTAAACAATTTTATTACAAAGAAACAAAAACTATATCATTAGTGTAAAAAACAAGTAAAAGTTCTAATAACTTGTTCCTAATAAGTCAGTCTCCAAATCTATAAAATAACAAATTAATTATCACAATAAAATGAATGTTAATTTAGGTGGCTTATCTCGACACAGTTGTGTGCGCAAGTCATATTATTCCATAAGCTTAAAATACTTATGTACGTACTGCTGTTACGTATTAGAAGAGAGTAGTTGAGAAAAGGAATTAAATCCCTACTAATATTATAAATGTGAAAGTAACTCTGTCTGTCTGTCTGTCTGTCTGTCTGTCTGTCTGTCTGCTACTTATTCACGCCTAAACAATTGAACTGATCTTTATGAAATTGGGTACACAGACAATGTTGACATCGAGAAAGGACATAGGCTGCTTTTTATCGAAAAAAATGGGTTGAAAGCGTTAAAATCGGGCATTAATGTTTGTATGGGAGTTCGTTTTCGACAAAGTCTCATATTGACAAGTCCGTCAAGGGGTACGATAGACTTACTTGAAACCTTATCTAAATAATAGAACATAAAAAAACATTGATTTCGAGTCGACAACATATATCCGTAAAATTCGGATTGTCGTGGATTTTGATAAATTCTAATACAAATGACATGACAGTAGCCATAATCGCCGCCCGGACGCCAACATGTCATGTCACCAATATGGCTACGGATGAATTCTGAATTCATAAAAAAAAAATACGTATAAATTTGTAACTATCAAATAACTTAAAAATAGATGTGATTTAAATTGATTTTAATTTACCCATAGTTTATGAATTTATAAAACAAAAATGTATTTATAATACGAAAGATACAATTACGAAAAATTTCCGATAAGTTACATAATATGTATGCAACGGCGGTATGATGGCACTTCATATTATTATAGTAAAAAAGATAATCGAAACCAATAATTCAAAGACGATAAATTGTTTTAAAATTGTTTTAAAATAAAATTATCGACTCTATTTTTCACTCCATGTTCAACTGTTTATTTTACTTAATTGCCAACAGCAAATAAAAAATAGATATACTAAGAACTTTATTGTGTCAATCATCGCAATTTTCGATCTCTTCCTTTTATTATTTTACAACATTACACCCTATCCAAACAAGAAAGGAAGTGGACTGTCTAACTATAATGTTAGTCAACAATATGTTTCATATAATAAAATACAGTAAGTTCGAAAAACCCACGTAATTAAATTATGTTTCAAAAATAAACTACTACAATATTTAAAACATTTGCACATTGTTACTTAAATAGTTTCATAACTATTATTGCTTAAATAAAGTTATGTTATTGACCATACCCGTACATTTTTAGCGAAAATAAATATTATGGACAAAATACAATTGATAGTTTTTTATGCAAAATACTAACATTATAAAGTCGATCAGTATCTAAATAAGGTATAACAATTATATCATGAATTATTATTATAAAGAAGCTTTTGCAACTTTTGTGATAAATAATTGAATGAATATTGAAGCATGGTTGATGAACACTTGGCTCTAATAACAAACGAGCAAGGTCAACATTATTGTTCTTTTTATATTTATGATATGTTCATTATAAATAATGTTATAGAAAACATGCACTTAATCAACATATTTTAAATTAATTTTAGAATAACAAAGTGTGTCAAAATAAGCCAAAATAGATGATGTTCTTAACTCATAAATATGTGAAATTCGCATCTGTTAATAAAATCGTGATAGCCGTGTGGTGCCAAGTCGGGCGGATTAGAAACAAGAGGTCTGGGGTTTGAATCCAGTTGTCTTATGTACATTATTATTATTATTATCTGTAGTTTTCATAAATACTAATTTTAGTATTTTTTTTTATAACCAGCTCATTTTTAAATATTATTTAGTATCGGAAATGCAAAGCTTTCGCCCGCCTGGGAATCAATGTATCACAAGGCTTAATAAAGATAAACTAAAAACATACCTGAGCGCCGCTTAAATGTTAGTAGAACCAAAATTAGTTTACGTATCATTGATACTGTCATTAGATTTTTAGTTTTAGTTAGAGGCATTAGGAGGCACGGGTAAAACGTTTTTAATAAATTTACTATTAGCGAAAAATATAAGATCTGATAGAAAAATAGCTATTGCCGTGGCGTCGTCCAGCGTTGCGCCCACACTTTTAAAAAGCGGTCATAATGCCTGCCTATTCGCCTTTGAGCGTCCACTCAAGATTTGTAGCAACGATTTCTCTAACATTTTTAGTATTTCAAATCAAAGGAATACTGGAAATTCAATGCGGGATTGTTATTTGACTACTTATTTGGGATGAAGATTCTGTAGATACAGCCATCGAGATCGAAGACATTATCCAACAAAATTTTTGGATTCCTTCGACCCGCCTCCCGGTACTCCTCCACACAAACTTTTTTTAATAAAAATACGCTTTCTACACTCAATAAAATGGAAAATTTCTACAATTTCAATTTCTACAATAGCCCCACACTAGGATTTTTTCCTGTGTCGTGGGTACCATGGACACACAAGGCATATATAGAAACACCCAGACCCAGAACATTAATCTATTCAGATTCCTGTCTGGCCGGGAATCGAACCGGATGTGGTAGCTGCTCCGCAACGCGGGTCGTCAAGGTTGTCAAATTAATGTTAAAAGTAGGTTCACCTATATGTAATCTTACTCAGAAATTTAATAGGACCAAAATTACTTAAAATAGTATTTTTCAATTCATAAAAGTTAAAATCCATGTTTAAAATCGATGCGCTTTGGTTTAAATGTGGAGGCGTTATTTGAAAAGATGTATTCCGATATTGTTAATGTGACCACTAAGACTGTAAATTGGTTCAAAAAAGGGGTTTACGATATTCTGATTCGTCTTATTTTCATAACATTTTACATAACAATATGCACCTACCCACAAATACACACTTAAAATTCGTTTTTTTCACTCTGTGTTTGTCCGGATAATCCTTGACCGGCTAAACCGATTTTTACGGGTTTTTACTATAGAAAATGATAAGGAACAACATGTAGACTACTTTTATCGTAGAATTCCCACTGAGTGGAGATTTGCGCGGGAAAAACTTTGCGATACATTGATTTGCACGCGGGCGTAGCCGCGGGTACAGCTAGTATAATATAAACTTGAGTCTTTATTTAGTGGAAACAGTCGTGTATTTAGTAAGAAATCGAACAACACGTAAATCTTAGTTTCGTTCAAATTTTTGGTCGTAAGCTTTTTGAGCAATTACGGATGTCCGTTCCAGATGAAGTTTACTAAGAATGAACCATATTAGTCACTTCATGGCAAAACCGACTCACTGTGACTCTAGCGTCTCTACATCACTTTACAGTTCAGGTGATACAAATGTGTGGATAAAAACGTGAAGGTACATGATACATATGTTTAATGATACATTACAATAGTGATCGACAAATATGCTTGTATCTCTAAAATAAATCGCAATCGCAACTTTCCTTAATCATCCATCCCCATCCATCAGCCTTTGAAAGTCCACTGCTGGACATAGGCCTCCCCTAATCTGCGCCACTTCGACCGGTCCTGAGCTATCTGAATCCAGCGGGTACCCGCTTCTTTCGTCTTCTTCGCCGTCTTCTTCAGGTCATCAGTCCACCGGGTCGGGGGGCGGCCTGCACTCCTTTTGCCGAGGCGTGATTTTCTTCCTTAATCACATGGATATAAACTCAAAGGTTCATGATACATTATAGCATTTATAGCAAATGTTGCAATACAGCCGTTTAATCAACAAATGCGCGTTTGTATCACTACAACAAATCGCATTTCTATCAAGTCCATCCGAAGTTAAATATGACATGTATTATGCATTATGTATTACATCGGATAGTTACATCTTTACTTTCTTTCGACTATACTAAATGTCCTTATAGGTGCCTTACGACGCACGCGTCAGCGTCAAGGTCCAACAATAAAAAATAAATAAACAATAATGAAAGTTGAACGACCACTGGCACTGATGACTCAGTTTCTACCTGACCTGACTCGCGCTTCACGAATTGTGTGTAACCAACATAGTAATAAAAAACGGTAAGATGAATTTCGAAAAAATAACAATGAGTTAAGATAAATGATATGAATTAAAACTTCCAGCTAAGTTGAGGATTCTTTGAGCTATAAAAGGATACGATGTGACGACAAAATTTTGTACGGAATAATATAATTGTAAATATCAAGTTGTGATTACTACTGAGGTACTTATAAAATCACAATTTATTATTAGTTTGTAGAGCTTGGCATTTGTTAAAGCCTTAGATATATCTAAACGAAATACGCGGGATACGCCAATACATTGACCTTTGATCTTACAAATGTAAATAGGTAAATGTAAATGTAAAAACATTTGAGATATTAGATATATGGTGATTCTTTAATGCTCACCATTCGGCCACGAAACATTGGCACTGAAATCGATAGTTAAGATTTATTGCAATTTTGCTACAATCTGTAGCGAAATTTCGTAGCCTTATAAGATCTACACATATATGTATATGTTTCAACGCTTGCAGTGCAAAGCAAATGGCGTTTAAAAGTAATGTTTAGTGGCCCTCGGCTTATTATATTCAAAGTGTATGTAGTTCCATATAATAGTCATTATTTTATTATTGTCGGATATCCGGTTATATCAGACCTAATCGACATCTAAGTTTACAAATTTTCTATATTGACTCCAAACACCTAAATAAATATTATTTTACAAATTGCTTGCCTACCTACATCAATTTAATTATATACGCTTATAAATATTCTATACGACAATATAATGAAAGTGAAATTATTATAAGTATTAATCCAACAATAACAAAACAAATATGTTTTACCCGGTCATATGTCTGTTATATTCTGGGTCGTCGATGTGTATGGTTTGATACCAATACTTTAAAATAATTATTATATGTCTCGATTATAACGCCTTTAATCATATTAATGTATTGTAAAATTCTTACCACTATTTCTCATGTATTTTAAATTCTAGAGCATGTAATAGTCTTAGATTTTACAACACGTACAGTGACCACAAAATGTCTATCAGATTATATCCGGTATATAAGTGTGGGATTCTTTCGAAGAAGAAGCCTTCCGGTCAATTCCGTGCTATTCTCATATTTTACGTTAGCTGCGCCCCATGGTGTGCTTACCTGTGGATTTTGATAAAAATCTAAATTTTCGGACCAAAAATATGCTTTCTATCCTTGAAATTAAATTCAGTAGTTACATTTTAATGCAATTTCTAACACACAGACCAACGTAAAGATAAAAAATATATATTATTATTATATAAAGTTTTTTTTTGCAAATTTATAAAAGTTGATATTTTTATTATTTGTACAGATCTGAGAATATTTTCTAAACAAGCTTCTAAAACTTTTAAAGAACACATTTCATCATGTGCTACCTAAATTAAATAATCGTCATTTTTATATTTTTGAAGAAACACCATTATTTAATATCAATAAAGTAACAATAAAATAAACTAAAATCATAATTATATGGAGCTATAACAATAAAATCTAATCAAAGTATCTTTATTTCACAATAGGTATAATTATGCCCAATTCCAAAACTAAATCCACCACTTTCCCCATTTTGTCTTTTAAACCATTAAACGCACCAATGTCCCACATGACCACTCCATGTCACTCAACACAGCCACCGGTCGTACCCAGTCCCTAAAAAACTGTGTTCCAAAATCAAATCACGTCGAGTGCGTTTTCCGGGCAGTGTGAGGCACCGGCGTCGAGGGCCAATGCGCCCGCGCACGCTTCTAATGACAGGGGGAAGGGGGGAGGCGACCGGTCAGAGGCGCGCTGTGGTATGAAACTGTGATGCTCAGCTGTTTAATTTTTTTATCCGATAATTGATCGTTCAAGCCTAAATGATCAGTTTTTTTTATCTAATCGAAGTTGCCAACGAGCATGCAATCCACCCGGTGGTAAGTGGTCACTGCCGCCCATGGACATCTGTAATTAACTTAATACAGAACATAGGTTCCATTTAAAGTCAATAGTCCGCGGGAGTAGCAACGCATCTGTAATGCGTTGCTACTCCCGCGGACTATGGTTGCCTCATGTAAAAGTGCGCCGGCAACCACACCCTTCCATCGAAACGCAAGAACTGCTTCACGCTAGAAATAGGTGTGGCGATGGTACTTCCCCGATCGAACTACACTGGTTCTACCACCTTCATTTACGTCTACAGTTTCTCTTCTGATAATAAGCGAAGCTTGCAGTCCTTCTGATGATAACCGGTCAATTGCTCCGCACAATGCTGCCCTATAAAGCTGTAGGAAGGAGCATAAATAATCCTACCTCAGGTCTACAATGAATGTGACCACAGATATGACCACTGCGGATTACGATTTCGTCTTGTATGTATCTTCCCCACGTCACAACGTAACGTCATCGGAAAAAATAAACAAGTATTCTTATATATTCTATTTGTGGAACATATATCTTTTGATATTACTTGCATTCTTTAGATACTTAGCTTGTGATTGATTTTGATTGCATACTATCTTTGTTAAATTAAGTATTAAGATAGATAAATAGCATTTTAATCATCGTACGATTTGAATCTCAATTACCATCTTTCATGATACGTTTATCGTACGCAAATAATAAAGAAATATTGATAGCGCTCTATTAAATTTATAAGTACAACATTTCAAATAAGTTAATTAATATTCTACGTAATATCGTATCATTACGTATTTAGTCGGACCGCTCATTTTGATACCTTTATTACGGTGTTTAATATGTAATTGAGCAGCCATGTAAACTAATCCAGGAATTGAATTTCAGGTTTTTTACAAGGTAGAACCAGCGTTGTTCGACCGGGGAAGTACCACCGCCACACCTATTTCTAGCGTGAAGCATTTCTTGCGTTTCGATAGAAGGGTGTGGTTGCCGGCACACCTTCACATGAGGCGACCATCATAGTTCTCGGGAGTAGCAACGCATCTGTGATTGACTTCAGATGGAACCCATGCTTTGTATGAAGTTGATTATAGATGTCCATGGGCGGCAGTGACCACTTACCATCAGGTGGACTGCTTGCTCGTTTGCTACTTCAGTCAGATAAAAAAAAAGCTTTCTTTTAACCAACTTATTAAAAAATTTAACAATATCAGTGTCAATTCGTTATTGTTACTAATGCCGTGTTAAGACTTTTACTAAAATATTAAAGTCGGTAACCATCACCTGATGGTAGGTAGGTAGTGGAATATTTTTAGTTTTTTAAGTAATAGCTTAACTTTTATGAACTTGCAACTGTTTTATAAGGAAGTGACATAGTAACGATTATTTTCTATAAATACAAGTAAATCACAAGTTCTCGTGGAAAATAGATTAAATTTATGTCAAGCGATTTAATCCTTCACTTCGCAACTTTTTATAACCACCCAACACCCACCGAACCGGCGAAGCTTCACGCTCGGTTGATTTTTGCGTGGCTCAAAGCTCTTAGTTTTTTGCACTCGACCACTAAATTTTAAACATTTATGAGTAATTTCAAATCTTATATTAAAGTGTAAGAAGCTAATAATATCATGTTGGTGTAATTTTCAGTACTTAATACACTAAACTATATTTACTTATTATTTTCAATGTACCAGAAAAAGTAGTGTGATTAAAAGCCAAGTTAAAAGTACAATCATCTTAAAATTACTTCAATGTTATATATATTTTCATATAGACAACGTTTCACGTGCGATTACCTAAGATACTTAATATATAACTTTGTACACTTACATATCAATCTTACGTGATTTACATACTAAAATTGGACATCAAACTTAGTGGCGTCGCGAAAGCTAATGTATTTACAATACAAATCATATATTTCCTCATCGCTATTAAATTCGGCGTTTTCAAGCATTTGCCACAAACAATGTCATTATACTACCAAAAAAGCTTAATGCCTGGTAAAACCAATAAATGCTCACCCAAAACCCTAACCTAACCCAAAATTTTAATTGTATTTGGTTTTAGTTTAAACCGTATAGGAGGCAAAAAAAAATCCCGCCTTTAAACCGTACCCGCTACATACCATGCCGCGCCCGGGAACCCGTCCGCGGTCCCCGGCGCGCCCGGTTAGAGCTCCTAACTTTTTATTTTACGCTCACCCTCTGTCCAGTTCGGCGCGGTCCCAACACCGCCTGCCCTGATATTGTGCCTGTTTTGTTCACTGAGCTATTCGCTCAAAACCGCTCTACATTTTAGAAGCGCTAAGGTATTCAAACGTAAACACACGTAAGTAGATAATGTCTGGATTTGTAAAATCTCTCTCGTCAACCCATTATTGTACCAATCCTGGGCACGGGTCTTCTCTCAGAATGACAGAGTTTAGGCCATAGTCCACCGCGCTGGCCAAGTGCGAATTGGTGGACATCTAAATGCTTGATATTATGATTATAGTAGATACCTATAGAAAAATATAGGTAGTACAATATTTACAACACAATTAGTACAATATTTTTTGTATAATAAATGTTCGTAATTAATTATTTTACGTATTCAACCATAAAACACTTGAAAATGTTTAACTCGAAGTTTATTATAACTATATGCTAAATATTAGCTGCACTCAAAATACTAAAATACTGAGCCTAAAAATTAATATTAAAGACACGAATTCATTTTCCAAAGCCTAACAAAACACCTAAATAGACCTATTAGTATGAATTTAACCAACTTTGACTCGTTAAAAGTTAAGGCATACGGCGTAAAGGCATTGACGCTATTAAAAAGGAAGTACCAAACCATAGAGATCAATATCGGCTATGCTAATTGACGGTGAAGCTTATGGTAAACGGAGAGCTTTAGAGGTTAATTATTGGAATTTGAGGTTTACGTGTATGGTTGTTAAGTTTATGGTATGGAATTCGTGTTGAAATTTCCAACGTCAATGTTAGAATTAATTTTGAATGTATCAGTGGATTATGGTAATAGTTTGTATGTGGTTATATTTTCGGTGGTCTTGGCGATTGCTCACAAGGTCTGGTGGTATCGCTAATGTGCAAATCTTTCTAAATAATAAAGTTTGAAAATAGAGGTCGGTAAAGTTAAGTAAATAGGTAAAGTTTCTAAATAGGATATTACGTGCGCATGATTCATACTAATATTATAAAGGCGAAAGTTTGTGAGTGTGTATGTTTGTTACTTATTCACTAAACGACTGGAGCGATTTTCATAAAATTGGTAGGGAGTTAGCTGATATTGTGGATTAACAGAGTAATAAGTAGCCTTACTTTTTATTGTCGGAATATATCTTGTTCCCACGGGACAATCGATACATCGATATTAAAGCGGACGAAGCTACGAGGTTCAGCTAGTAATTAAATATAGGTTAAATTGAACTTCCAACAAATCAGAAGACAGTAGAACAATGGTCAGTCTTTATCGTTTTGAGAGCAGTGGACAGTAAAACGGGGGTGCAGCTGTGGAAGAATCAGTCTACTGTCTGATACAAAAACTCCAAAATATGTAATCAGCGAATCAATAATTATTTTCTTACGAATATTTACGGTACCTACACTTTTATATGAGGCGACCACCATAGTCCTCGGGAGTAGCAACGCATCTGTGATTGACTTCAGATAGAACCCATGTTCTGTAAGTTGATTACATATGTCCATGGGAGGCAGTGACCACTTACCATCAGGTGGACTGAATGCTCGTTTGCTACTTCGGTCAGATATAAATAAATGTATAATTAAATGTTATTTAATAGCAAAATGTATACTTGATAACGTTTGGGTTCACTTGACCCTCCTGACACTCGATCTTTCGCCCCTGCGATATTTAGCCCTGTAATTTATTAATTCAAAATACTGATTTCAACGTATGATAATGTATACTTTTACTGCTATTTATTAAAAACATTAATTTATTAGCATATTATTTGTTATTGCGATTTTCGAACTAAAGTGTGTAA